>CM055122.1:597401850-598713262 GCA_029206835.1 Rana muscosa | reverse complement strand
TAGCTTCCCAACAAAGACTCAGGAGGAAGGGCTTATAGTTGAAATCTTTACTGAGAATAAGTTTTTTGTAAAACTGCAAAACACAAATTATAAAAATATGCATTAGCATTTAACATTACATCACAAATGCAAATAGTAACAGGCATGCTACAATACTGTTAAGGCACTAGCTAGCAAAAGTGTGGCCTAGCTGAGTGAACTTCCTGACAGACACATAAAATGTAGTTGCATTAGTAGAACATATACTGACTAACTGAAAACTAATGACTGCTTACTTACAGACTTATGCTTCCAAGGCCTGTATTAAGAAATAGTGGAGGTCTTTAGCATGCTTCCTTCTCTGTAGAAAGATTATTTAATATGACTGCTGACTGCTGAGCAGGAAGTGGGAGGAATATACTACAGTTCCTGCTAGTAATGGATGCCAATTTAAAGCAACAGTACGATCAGTAAATATATACCTTATAATCAGAACACTCCCCACCTGGCATAATGAACATTATACCACTATGTTTCCTTTTTAAGAAGTAAAACAACTTCAGAGATAGGCCTAAAGTACACCTTAGGGGTGCCCTGTCTCATGACTTTAACTTTGACCTTTCTAACCTTACTATCATTACTAGGTACAGTCTCGACAATGAGTCCAACTGGCCATTCGTTTCTGTGTACCTGAGCGTCCTTTAGTAGGACGACATCTCCGACTTGTAGGTTAGGCTTGTCAATTTGCCATTTTCTGCGTGACTGGAGCGTCACCAGGTACTCTTGTTTCCATCTATTCCAGAAGATGTCTGCAAGACTCTGAACTTGCTTCCATTGCTTGGTGTAAAGATCTTTGAGACCAAAATCTCCTGTGGGAGCTGTCACTGTTTCCATCTTCTGGGTCAAAAGCATTGCAGGTGTCAAAACTGTTGGCATTTCTGGATCGGTAGACACCGGAACTAAGGGTCGAGCGTTCATGATAGCCATGACTTCAGCCATAAGTGTGATGAGAACTTCATGTGTAAGGCGAGTAGAGCTAACCTTCAGAAACATGGCATCCAGAATGCGACGAGCCACTCCAATCATCCTCTCCCAAGCTCCTCCCATATGTGACGCATGAGGAGGATTGAAGGTCCAAGTGCATCTTTGATCTTGAAGATAAGCACTCGTCTCAGAGTCTTCTGTAAGGATCCTTAACTCCTTACAGGCCCCAGTAAAGTTTGTGCCCTGATCTGAGCGGAGTTGCTTCACAGGTCCTCGGATAGAGAAAAATCTTCTCAAAGCATTGATAAAGCTTGAGGTAGACAGAGACTCGATGACTTCAATGTGTACTGCTCTTGTACTCATGCAAGAGAACAGAACAGCCCAACGTTTACTTTCTGCACTGCTTCCTCTGGTCCGACGTGAGGAGATGTTCCAAGGACCAAAGACATCTAGGCCAACATGAGTAAAGGGTGGGTTTGAAGCAAGTCTATCAGCAGGTAAGTCTGACATCTTCTGCTCTTCAAGTTTCCCTCTGATTTTTCTGCAAATTACACATTTGTGGATGACACTGGAGACTAGTCGTTTACTCCCTATGATCCATAATCCAGCTGACCGGACTGCTCCTTCAGTGAAGTGGCGACCCTGATGTGCAACTTGTTCGTGATAGTGTCTTACTAACAGAAATGAAATGTGATGATTCTTGGGCATTATAAAAGGATGTTTCTCTTCGACCGTCATATCCACTACTGACGAGCGACCTCCAACTCTTATCACTCCATCTTCATCAAGTATTGGGTTCAGTTTTTTGAGTGGACTGTGTTTGGAGATCTCTTCTCTTTTAAGAAGGCACTTGATGTCTTCTTTGAAAACTTCTTGCTGAACACATCTAATGATGATAATTTCGGCTTGCATAAGATGATTGCTATTGCACTTGTCAGTGTTTGTACTTCTACAGAAGGATTTGGCTAGGTGAATAAGCTTTCTTATAGCTCGAATGAGTGACTTCCAGCTGGAGAATCTTTCAAACCGGTGTGCGCCAAGGTTGCCTCTAGTAGTTATGGTACTATACGCCGTTACTTGTGCACGTACTTCTTTGTCATTATCTGGTTCTACAAGTTCAAATGTCTCAAACTGAGTGGTCTCTTCGGTTTCTGATCTATTCAAAAAGGATGGTCCTGAGAACCAGTTAGTGTGCTTCAGGACAGCTGCTAGAACCGGTCTAGTCCCATGATCGGCTGGATTTTTATCCGTACTGATGTAGTGCCACTGTTCTGGCCGTGTGGACTTTCTGATGCGTATCACTCTGTTTGACACGTACATGTAGAATCTTCTCGAAGCATTGTGAATATATCCTAACACAATCTTGCTGTCTGTGTAAAACTTCACTGCATGAATTTCAATGTCCAGTTCAGCAATGATCATGTCTGCCATCTCCACTGCTAAGACAGCAGCACAAAGCTCCAAACGTGGAACCGTGTGAGCAGGACGTGGAGCCAGTTTGGACTTTCCCATGATAAACCCAACATAGTTTTGTCCTTCAAAGTCCATTACTCTAAGGTAGGCTACAGCTGCTATAGCCATAGTAGATGCATCTGAGAATACACACAATTCTCTTTGCTTCGTGGCAGACAGAGAAACAGGGACATATGACCTTTGTATGATAAGTTGTTCAAGCTCTATTAATGAGTCCTTCCACAACTTCCACTGCATTTCTTTCTCCTTAGGTAGAGGTGTATCCCATTCACTTTGTTCATGTTCAGTAGCAATTTCTCTCATAAGAGCCTTGCCTTGCATGGTTATGGGGGCTACAAATCCTAGGGGGTCATAAAGGCTGTTGACCGTGGACAAGACACCTCTTCTCGTGAACGACTTCTCTTCTCTGGATACTCTAAATGTAAAGCTGTCGGTTTTCAGATCCCAACTGAGCCCTAAACTTCTTTGAAGGGGCAGTGAATCTGTTCCTAGATCCAGGTCCTTGAGGTCTTTTGCACGGTCCTCTGAGGGAAATGCTTCCATGATTTTGCTGCTGTTGGACGCTATCTTGTGTAACCTTATGTTAGATTCTGCTAACATCTCCCTTGTTCTCTTCAGGATGTCGATAGCCTCTTCATTGCTAGAGAAAGAAGCAAGTCCATCGTCCACATAAAAGTTTCTCATAACAAAATGTTTGGCATCTGTGCCGTGTTCTTCTTCACCTTTCTGTGCTGCTCGTCTCAGGTTGTAGATAGCTATAGCTGGAGAGGGGCTGTTCCCGAACACATGTACCTTCATCCTGTATTCTGTGACATCTTTGTTGAAGTCATTGTCTTCATACCACAGAAACCTCAGGTAGTCTCTGTGATCTTTGCGGACAAGAAAACAGTAGAACATTTGTTGTACATCTGCTGTTACTGCAACGCGTTCTTTTCGGAACCTGATGAGGACTCCAAGGAGTGTATTATTCAGGTCAGGTCCACTGAGGAGGACATCGTTTAGGGAAAGGCCTTCATACTTTGCACTGGAGTCAAATACTACTCGTATCTGTCCTGGTTTCTGAGGATGATACACTCCAAATATTGGTAAGTACCAACATTCTTGTTTTTCTTCCAATGGTGGTGCTTTTTCAGCTTGACCACTGTCGAAGATCTTCTGCATGAAATCATGGAAGTGTTCCTTCATATCTGTCTTTCTGTCTAGAGTGCGTCGCAATGAGGTGAGACGCTTCACTGCTTGTCTTTTGTTGTTAGGAAGGTGATGTCGGGGTGAACGGAAAGGTAGTGGAGCTACCCAGCTGTTTGACTCATCTAGAAAGACTTCTCTGTCCATTATCTCAAGGAAGAGGCTATCTTCAACAGATGGTGCTGGTTTGTCATCATCTCGCGTTCTTTCAAACACCTTGCATCCTAGCTCATCTGTATCTTCAGATGAGGTGATAGCCTCCATGTAACTCCGAACTTTCTGCTGTTGTATTGGGTTGACTAGTCTTTCTTTAATCTGTTTCTTGTTGGTACAGGGGCTAAGACATGATGTGCGGCCATTTTGCAACATGTTTGTTTTGTAGACATTCACTTTTGATGGCTTGTGAGCTCCATCCAGACATACATCACCAATTATGACCCATCCAAGGTCAAGACGTTGTGCAAATGGTGCATTGTGTGGCCCATTGTATTGCTCTCTGACCTTGTGCACTCTCAATATGTCTCTTCCAAGTAGAAGGATAATTGCAGCACCTGGGTCCAGTACTGGAATCTTGTCTGATATTTGCATCAGATGAGGGTAGTGACGAGCAATTTCAGGTGTGGGTATCTCTGATCTATCATCTGGTATCATATCACATTCAATGAGAGTGGGCAGAGTCAGCTGCGTTTTCCCATCTAATGATTCAATGATGTAGTTGTTTGCTCTCCTCCCTGATGTCTCCACAACTCCTGAGCATGTCTTCAAAGTATACGGAGTTGGACTTCCTCTGTCACCGAAGAGGTCAAAGAACTCTGTTCTTGCCAAAGATCTGTTACTTTGTTCATCTAGAACCGCATACATTCTGATTGCCCTCTCTCTGAGGCCTGCAGGATGCACCTTGACTAAACATATCTTGGAGCATGATCTCGAGTTAAATGTGTTTGTGCAGATTTCAGTGCACTTTGAGGTTATTGCTGGTAATGCACTCTCTTTTTGCTCCCCACCATGATCTTCTTGGGTTACCGGATTCTCTGTTTTCCATGGTGCTGGTCCTGGGTGTAAAGCAGACAGATGGTTGTCATTATTGCATTCTTTACATCGAATTGTTTTCACACAGTCTTTAGCAAGATGTTGAGTTGAACCACAGCATCTGAAACAAATGCGCTTGTCCTTAAGATAAGATTTGCGCTCCTCTATCGTCTTGCTTCTGAAACCGCGACATTTTCTCAGTAGATGAGGCTTGTTATGTAGGGGACACTGCTTATCTGGGTCCTCAATTTGCACTCCTGAGCTTTTATCCTGGTTGGCCTCAAACTCAGTCGGTACTTCTGTCTTCCGTACAGATACTGTTGCTCTGCATTCTTTATTGTACACTGAAAGTTGTTTCTCTGTCTTTACAGAACTGGAGCCTCCCCTGTTCAAAAGGGCGAAGCTTGGGTCATTGCATATTTTAGCTTGCTTCACAATGAATTTGGCGAGGAAGGAGAAAGGTGGAAATGCCACCTGATGATCTTCCTTGTATTTTGATGCTTGCGTGATCCATCTTTCTTGTAAGCTGTAAGGAAGCTTCTTGATTACCGGTTTGACTCCGCGTGCTGTATCCAAATATGAGAGGCCTGGGAGGTATCCACCAGCCTTTGCCGCTTCCAGCTCTAAAAGTATGTCACCAAGCTCTCTCAGCTTCTGATTGTCTCTATTGGTTAATTTTGGATAATTTTCAATTTTCTTTAGAAGTGCATCTTCAATTACTTCAGGTGACCCATAGCAGTCTTCCAATCTCTGCCATAACATTGTAAGCCCTGCTGTTGCATCATGAACATGTACTGACCTGATTCTTTTGGCTTGCTCGGTGGACTCTGGTCCGAGCCATTTGGAGAGTAGGTCAAGCTTTTCCCTGTCTTTCAGATTTAAGTCTTGGGTGCTGCTTAGAAAAGATGACTTAAAGGCCCAATAATTTTCTGGACGGTCATCAAACTTCAGGAGACCAGAGCTCACCATTTCACGGCGTATCAAGTATTTTGTCACCTCTGTGGCTCCTGCTGCCTCAGGTGGGCATTTTCTGGGAACAAACACAGGGCATGTCTGTGGCTGGTAAGACGGTTGGGATGCTTGGTAAAATCCACTATAGTCGTGTGGTTGTTCTCGTTTACTGCAAGTCTTCCTGCTATAGGCCGGATTTATATTTTCCCAAGGAGGGATTATGTCACCATTTGTTTGATTTCCTGAAGGACCAACAGATTGGTCTCTGAGTATGTAACCACTTGGCTTGTTATAGTAAAGTTCTGGTTCAGTCTTGTGGCATCGAGCGATATCAAAGTTGTCTGCTGCTAGTGGGACCTTTGACGATTCCAATGCATCATTAGACTGTTGATCCGAGCGCATGGTCGCGTGCCATTGCACATACTCACTGGTGCGTTGGATTGCACTAAGTGGTGTCATTTGGGTATCTATCACAGAGTGCTCTCTGTACTGTTCTTCGGCAGCTCTCATGAGCACCTCGGCTTCAGCTAAGGCTGCTGAAGCAGTTTTTTCTTGCTTGATAATATGTAAAGATGCTTTCACCTCTGCTTTTCTTCTAAGTGCTTCAGCTTTACTTTTAGCTTTAATCATATGATGTTCTTCATCTATGCAGCCCTGTTCTCTTATCATTTCAGCTTCACGTATTGCATAGGAAGCCAGTGCACGCGCAGCTTCTGCTTTTGCATGGGCCTTGGCAGCTGCAGCACTGGTGGACGACAGGTTAGAGCAGCTTGAATGTCTAGAGCTAGTGCGCTTGGACCTGGCAGATTCAGCACTAGCTGATGTCTGATCCGACTGACTAGAGACTCTGGAGCTTGTGCAGCGTGACCTGTTGGTTGTCATATTTTGTATGCTTTCCTCTGCTTGTGTATGCTGAGGGATGACTGGTGTATTATCCTTGTCTGTGTGTTGCATGATGAAACAGATTACTTCTTTGTAGTGTCTCTGGCTGTAGAGGTTAGCTGATGATGAGCAGAATGCATCCACTCTTCTTTAAACTATGCCCGCTGTGTTAAAAGTCTTTTTACTGTTCTGCCCTCACAATGTGTTCAAAGGACAAAGCTTGGCAGACAGCTAACAGCTTCCCAACAAAGACTCAGGAGGAAGGGCTTATAGTTGAAATCTTTACTGAGAATAAGTTTTTTGTAAAACTGCAAAACCCAAATTATAAAAATATGCATTAGCATTTAACATTACATCACAAATGCAAATAGTAACAGGCATGCTACAATACTGTTAAGGCACTAGCTAGCAAAAGTGTGGCCTAGCTGAGTGAACTTCCTGACAGACACATAAAATGTAGTTGCATTAGTAGAACATATACTGACTAACTGAAAACTAATGACTGCTTACTTACAGACTTATGCTTCCAAGGCCTGTATTAAGAAATAGTGGAGGTCTTTAGCATGCTTCCTTCTCTGTAGAAAGATTATTTAATATGACTGCTGACTGCTGAGCAGGAAGTGGGAGGAATATACTACAGTTCCTGCTAGTAATGGATGCCAATTTAAAGCAACAGTACGATCAGTAAATATATACCTTATAATCAGAACAACGGGCTAACTTCAGGTGTATAATGTGCAGGAGGCACACTCCGCCCGCTGTAAGTGCTGCGAATGCCTGTTGGTGTAACACACCAGGAAAACACAGCAATACGGGCTAACTTCAGGTGTAATATGATCAGGAGGCACACTCCGCCCGCTGTAAGTGCTGCAAATGCTTGTTGGTGTAACACACCAGGAAAACACAGCAATACGGGCTAACTTCAGGTGTATAATGTGCAGTAGGCACACTCCGCCCGCTGTAAGTGCTGCAAATGCCTGTTGGTGTAACACACCAGGAAAACACAGCAATACGGTCTAACTTTAGGTGTATAATGTGCAGGAGGCACACTCCGCCCGCTGTAAGTGCTGCAAATGCCTGTTGGTGTAACACACCAGGAAAACACAGCAATACGGGCTAACTTCAGGTGTATAATATGCAGGAGGCACACTCCGCCCGCTGTAAGTGCTGCAAATGCCTGTTGGTGTAACACACCAGGAAAACACAGCAATACGGGCTAACTTCAGGTGTATAATGTGCAGGAGGCACACTCCGCCCGCTGTAAGTGCTGCAAATGCCTGTTGGTGTAACACACCAGGAAAACACAGCAATACGGGCTAACTTCAGGTGTATAATGTAAAGGAGGCACACTCCGCCCGCTGTGAGTGCTGCAAATGCCTGTTGGTGTAACACACCAGGAAAACACTGCAATACGGGCTAACTTCAGGTGTATAATGTGCAGGAGGCACACTCCGTCCGCTGTAAGTGCTGCAAATGCCTGTTGGTGTAACACACCAGGAAAACACAGCAATACGGGCTAACTTCAGGTGTATAATGTGCAGGAGGCACACTCCGCCCGCTGTAAGTGCTGCGAATGCCTGTTGGTGTAACACACCAGGAAAACACAGCAATACGGGCTAACTTCAGGTGTATAATGTGCAGGAGGCACACTCCGCCCGCTGTAAGTGCTGCAAATGCCTGTTGGTGTAACACACCAGGAAAACACAGCAATACGGGCTAACTTCAGGTGTATAATGTGCAGGAGGCACACTCCGCCCGCTGTAAGTGCTGCAAATGCCTGTTGGTGTAACACACCAGGAAAACACAGCAATACGGGCTAACTTCAGGTGTAATATGATCAGGAGGCACACTCCGCCCGCTGTAAGTGCTGCAAATGCCTGTTGGTGTAACACACCAGGAAAACACAGCAATACGGGCTAACTTCAGGTGTATAATGTGCAGGAGGCACACTCCACCCGCTGTAAGTGCTGCAAATGCCTGTTGGTGTAACACACCAGGAAAACACAGCAATACGGGCTAACTTCAGGTGTAATATGATCAGGAGGCACACTCCGCCCGCTGTAAGTGCTGCAAATGCCTGTTGGTGTAACACACCAGGAAAACACAGCAATACGGGCTAACTTCAGGTGTATAATGTGCAGGAGGCACACTCCGCCCGCTGTAAGTGCTGCAAATGCCTGTTGGTGTAACACACCAGGAAAACACAGCAATACGGGCTAACTTCAGGTGTATAATGTGCAGGAGGCACACTCCACCCGCTGTAAGTGCTGCAAATGCCTGCTGGTGTAACACACCAGTAAAACACAGCAATACGGGCTAACTTTAGGTGTATAATGTGCAGGAGGCACACTCCGCCCGCTGTAAGTGCTGCAAATGCCTGTTGGTGTAACACACCAGGAAAACACAGCAATACGGGCTAACTTCAGGTGTAATATGATCAGGAGGCACACTCCGCCCGCTGTAAGTGCTGCAAATGCCTGTTGGTGTAACACACCAGGAATACACAGCAATACGGGCTAACTTCAGGTGTAGTATGATCAGGAGGCACACTCGGCCCGCTGTAAGTGCTGCAAATGCCTGTTGGTGTAACACACCAGGAAAACACAGCAATACGGGCTAACTTCAGGTGTATAATGTGCAGGAGGCACACTCCGCCCGCTGTAAGTGCTGTGAATGCCTGTTGGTGTAACACACCAGGAAAACACAGCAATACGGGCTAACTTCAGGTGTAATATGATCAGGAGGCACACTCCGCCCGCTGTAAGTGCTGCAAATGCTTGTTGGTGTAACACACCAGGAAAACACAGCAATACGGGCTAACTTCAGGTGTATAATGTGCACTAGGCACACTCCGCCCGCTGTAAGTGCTGCAAATGCCTGTTGGTGTAACACACCAGGAAAACACAGCAATACGGGCTAACTTCAGGTGTATAATGTGCAGGAGGCACACTCCGCCCGCTGTAAGTGCTGCAAATGCCTGTTGGTGTAACACACCAGGAAAACACAGCAATACGGGCTAACTTCAGGTGTATAATGTAAAGGAGGCACACTCCGCCCGCTGTAAGTGCTGCAAATGCCTGTTGGTGTAACACACCAGGAAAACACAGCAATACGGTCTAACTTCAGGTGTATAATGTGCAGGAGGCACACTCCGCCCGCTGTAAGTGCTGCAAATGCCTGTTGGTGTAACACACCAGGAAAACACAGCAATACGGGCTAACTTCAGGTGTATAATATGCAGGAGGCACACTCCGCCCGCTGTAAGTGCTGCAAATGCCTGTTGGTGTAACACACCAGGAAAACACAGCAATACGGGCTAACTTCAGGTGTATAATGTGCAGGAGGCACACTCCGCCCGCTGTAAGTGCTGCAAATGCCTGTTGGTGTAACACACCAGGAAAACACAGCAATACGGGCTAACTTCAGGTGTATAATGTAAAGGAGGCACACTCCGCCCGCTGTGAGTGCTGCAAATGCCTGTTGGTGTAACACACCAGGAAAACACTGCAATACGGGCTAACTTCAGGTGTATAATGTGCAGGAGGCACACTCCGTCCGCTGTAAGTGCTGCAAATGCCTGTTGGTGTAACACACCAGGAAAACACAGCAATACGGGCTAACTTCAGGTGTATAATGTGCAGGAGGCACACTCCGCCCGCTGTAAGTGCTGTGAATGCCTGTTGGTGTAACACACCAGGAAAACACAGCAATACGGGCTAACTTCAGGTGTATAATGTGCAGGAGGCACACTCCGCCCGCTGTAAGTGCTGCAAATGCCTGTTGGTGTAACACACCAGGAAAACACAGCAATACGGGCTAACTTCAGGTGTATAATGTGCAGGAGGCACACTCCGCCCGCTGTAAGTGCTGCAAATGCCTGTTGGTGTAACACACCAGGAAAACACAGCAATACAGGCTAACTTCAGGTGTAATATGATCAGGAGGCACACTCCGCCCGCTGTAAGTGCTGCAAATGCCTGTTGGTGTAACACACCAGGAAAACACAGCAATACGGGCTAACTTCAGGTGTATAATGTGCAGGAGGCACACTCCACCCGCTGTAAGTGCTGCAAATGCCTGTTGGTGTAACACACCAGGAAAACACAGCAATACGGGCTAACTTCAGGTGTAATATGATCAGGAGGCACACTCCGCCCGCTGTAAGTGCTGCAAATGCCTGTTGGTGTAACACACCAGGAAAACACAGCAATATGGGCTAACTTCAGGTGTAATATGATCAGGAGGCACACTCCGCCCGCTGTAAGTGCTGCAAATGCCTGTTGGTGTAACACACCAGGAAAACACAGCAATACGGGCTAACTTCAGGTGTATAATGTGCAGGAGGCACACTCCACCCGCTGTAAGTGCTGCAAATGCCTGCTGGTGTAACACACCAGTAAAACACAGCAATACGGGCTAACTTTAGGTGTATAATGTGCAGGAGGCACACTCCGCCCGCTGTAAGTGCTGCAAATGCCTGTTGGTGTAACACACCAGGAAAACACAGCAATACGGGCTAACTTCAGGTGTAATATGATCAGGAGGCACACTCCGCCCGCTGTAAGTGCTGCAAATGCCTGTTGGTGTAACACACCAGGAATACACAGCAATACGGGCTAACTTCAGGTGTAGCATGATCAGGAGGCACACTCGGCCCGCTGTAAGTGCTGCAAATGCCTGTTGGTGTAACACACCAGGAAAACACAGCAATACGGGCTAACTTCAGGTGTATAATGTGCAGGAGGCACACTCCGCCCGCTGTAAGTGCTGTGAATGCCTGTTGGTGTAACACACCAGGAAAACACAGCAATACGGGCTAACTTCAGGTGTAATATGATCAGGAGGCACACTCCGCCCGCTGTAAGTGCTGCAAATGCTTGTTGGTGTAACACACCAGGAAAACACAGCAATACGGGCTAACTTCAGGTGTATAATGTGCACTAGGCACACTCCGCCCGCTGTAAGTGCTGCAAATGCCTGTTGGTGTAACACACCAGGAAAACACAGCAATACGGGCTAACTTCAGGTGTATAATGTGCAGGAGGCACACTCCGCCCGCTGTAAGTGCTGCAAATGCCTGTTGGTGTAACACACCAGGAAAACACAGCAATACGGGCTAACTTCAGGTGTATAATGTAAAGGAGGCACACTCCGCCCGCTGTAAGTGCTGCAAATGCCTGTTGGTGTAACACACCAGGAAAACACAGCAATACGGGCTAACTTCAGGTGTATAATATGCAGGAGGCACACTCCGCCCGCTGTAAGTGCTGCAAATGCCTGTTGGTGTAACACACCAGGAAAACACAGCAATACGGGCTAACTTCAGGTGTAATATGATCAGGAGGCACACTCCGCCCGCTGTAAGTGCTGCAAATGCCTGCTGGTGTAACACACCAGGAAAACACAGCAATACGGGCTAACTTTAGGTGTATAATGTGCAGGAGGCACACTCCGCCCGCTGTAAGTGCTGCAAATGCCTGTTGGTGTAACACACCAGGAAAACGCAGCAATACGGGCTAACTTCAGGTGTAATATGATCAGGAGGCACACTCCGCCCGCTGTAAGTGCTGCAAATGCCTGTTGGTGTAACACACCAGGAAAACACAGCAATACGGGCTAACTTCAGGTGTATAATGTGCAGGAGGCACACTCTGCCCGCTGTAAGTGCTGCAAATGCCTGTTGGTGTAACACACCAGGAAAACACAGCAATACGGGCTAACTTCAGGTGTATAATGTGCAGGAGGCACACTCCGCCCGCTGTAAGTGCTGCAAATGCCTGTTGGTGTAACACACCAGGAAAACACAGCAATACGGGCTAACTTCAGGTGTAATATGATCAGGAGGCACACTCCGCCCGCTGTAAGTGCTGCAAATGCCTGTTGGTGTAACACACCAGGAAAACAAAGCAATACGGGATAACTTCAGGTGTATAATGTGCAGGAGGCACACTCCACCCGCTGTAAGTGCTGCAAATGCCTGTTGGTGTAACACACCAGGAAAACACAGCAATACGGGATAACTTCAGGTGTAATATGATCAGGAGGCACACTCCGCCCGCTGTAAGTGCTGCAAATGCCTGCTGGTGTAACACACCAGTAAAACACAGCAATACGGGCTAACTTCAGGTGTAGTATGATCAGGAGGCACACTCCGCCCGCTGTAAGTGCTGCAAATGCCTGTTGGTGTAACACACCAGGAAAACACAGCAATACGGGCTAACTTCAGGTGTATAATGTGCAGGAGGCACACTCCGCCCGCTGTAAGTGCTGCGAATGCCTGTTGGTGTAACACACCAGGAAAACACAGCAATACGGGCTAACTTCAGGTGTTATATGATCAGGAGGCACACTATGCCCGCTGTAAGTGCTGCAAATGCTTGTTGGTGTAACACACCAGGAAAACACAGCAATACGGGCTAACTACAGGTGTATAATGTGCAGTAGGCACACTCCGCCCGCTGTAAGTGCTGCAAATGCCTGTTGGTGTAACACACCAGGAAAACACAGCAATACGGTCTAACTTCAGGTGTATAATGTGCAGGAGGCACACTCCGCCCGCTGTAAGTGCTGCAAATGCCTGTTGGTGTAACACACCAGGAAAACACAGCAATACGGGCTAACTTCAGGTGTATAATATGCAGGAGGCACACTCCGCCCGCTGTAAGTGCTGCAAATGCCTGTTGGTGTAACACACCAGGAAAACACAGCAATACGGGCTAACTTCAGGTGTATAATGTGCAGGAGGCACACTCCGCCCGCTGTAAGTGCTGCAAATGCCTGTTGGTGTAACACACCAGGAAAACACAGCAATACGGGCTAACTTCAGGTGTAATATGATCAGGAGGCACGCTCCGCCCGCTGTGAGTGCTGCAAATGCCTGTTGGTGTAACACACCAGGAAAACACTGCAATACGGGCTAACTTCAGGTGTATAATGTGCAGGAGGCACACTCCGTCCGCTGTAAGTGCTGCAAATGCCTGTTGGTGTAACACACCAGGAAAACACAGCAATACGGGCTAACTTCAGGTGTATAATGTGCAGGAGGCACACTCCGCCCGCTGTAAGTAGTGATGAGCCGAACACCCCCGGGTTCGGTTCGCACCAGAACCCGCGAACGGACCGAAAGTTCGAACGAACATTAGAACCCTATTAAATACAATGGATGCGAACGTTCGAATTCTAAAGTGCTAATTATAACAACTATTATGCATGTTATTGTCATAAATAGGGTTTGGGAACCCGGGTTCTGCACCAGGGGACATGTATCAATGCAAAAAGAAGTTTTAAAAACGGTCGTTTTTCGGGAGCAGTCATTTTAATGATGCATAAAGTGAAAAAAAAAAGTCAAATATTCCTTTAAATATCGTACCTGGGGGGTGTCTAAAGTATGCCTGTGAAGTGCCACGTGTTTCCCGTGTTTAGAACTGTCCCTGCACAAAATGACACTTCTAAATGAAAAAAAAGCCATTTAAAACTGCTTGCGGCTTTAATGTAATGTCTGGTCCCGGTAATATGGATGAAATTCTTTAAGAAAAATGGCATAGCTACCCCATGACCCCCCCCCCTACCCCAGCCCATTACCAGCCCCTTTGGGTCTTGTATGGATATTAAGGGGAACCCCGCACATAAAATAAAAAAGGCCCTATATACTCTGAACAGCCGTATACAGGCGGTGCATACAAGACAGGGACTGTAGGTTTGTTCTTATGTAGAATCTGTTTGTAATTTTGAACAGGTACATTGTTGAAGTGTAGCTCCAGCCCAAAAATCTATTTTTAAACTTTTTGGGAAACATAGGTAAGGGTTATCACCCCTGTAACATTTGTTTTGCTGTCTGTGCCCCTGTTCAGAACATTTCACCTCACTTTCCGTCCCAATGACAACTGTTTTTGAAATGTGGTGTTTTTCTTGAAACAAGGATTGCTGATAAAGCATCAGTACAGATGAGACCCCTTTCTCCCATATTTATTCTTACAGGAGAGAATTTTCCTTTCTAGGGGTAGATTTCCTCTCACTTCCTGTTGTCTTCTTTCGTTTGCAAGTAGGAGTCGTTTGTAAGTTGGATGTTTGAAAGTAGGGACCTGCCGTATATACTCTGCAGAAATAGGCCCCTTAGTTGTTGGTGTTGGCACAACACTGTAAGCACTCAGTTACTCTTGGTTGGTGCTGGAACGCCCTGCTGTCAACTATTATATCAGGAATTTTAATTACATATAATTGTTGAACAGTGGTAGTAAAAATTGGGGCTTTGATGGTGGTGCTGGTGCCACAACACTGTAAGCCCTGACAGTTACTCTTGGTGGGTGCAGCAATGGGCCCTGCTGTGAATTATTAGATCAAGAATTGTAATCACATGCCCCTTTTGAACAGGGGCTGAAAAATTGGGCCTTTCGTGGTGGTGGTGGTGGTGGCGTTGCCACAAGACTGTAAGCCCTCAGAGTTACTCTTGGTGGGTGCAGCAATGGACCCTGCTGTGAATTATTAGATCAAGAATTGTAATTGCATGCCCCTGTTGAACAGGGGCTGAAAAATTGGGCCTTAGGCACTGGTGGCACAACACTACAACCCCTCACAGATACTGTACTTGGAGCACAGCAATGAGCCCTGTTGCAAAGTATTGCTTCAAAAATTGTAATGACACGCCCCTGTTAAACAGGGGCTGAAAAATTGGGCCTTAGGCACTGGTGCCACAACACTCCAACCCCTCACAGATACTGTACTTGGAGCACAGCAATGAGCCCTATGGCAAATTATTGCTAAAAAAATTGTAATTACACGCCCCTGTAAAACAGGGGCTGAAAAATTGGGCCTTAGCCACTGGTGGCGGCACCCATAAACAAAAATGATCTTCCAAGCTATCATCATCAATCGTATCATTGAGGACTCGGAGGAGGAGGATAGCCAGTCAACATAACAGCACAGGCACTCAGCATCAGCATCAGTCTTGAAGGGATGTGACATGTTAAAATCAATTAGTCTGTTATATCAGCATCAGGTGTGTGGTAGCTGGTGGTGATCCAAGACTGGTTCATCTTGATGAAAGTCAGTCGATCAACCGAGTCGGTGGACAGGCGCACCCTGTGATCCGTGACAAATCCTCCAGCAGCACTGAATGTGCGTTCCGAAAGAACGCTGGATGCAGGACAGGCCAGTAGCTCAATTGCATACTGTGCAAGCTCTGGCCAGTGATCCATCCTCAAGACCCAGTAAGCCAGAGGATTTTCGGTGGGGAAGGTGTCCAAGTCTGACCTTGCCCCTAGATATTCCTGCACCATGTTTATCAGACGCTGGCGATGGTTGCTGGAACCGATCATACTTTGGGGCTGCGGACTAAAGAATTGTCTGAACGCATCGGTCAGACGGCCACCTTCCCCACCGCTCCTTCTTTGACTGGCCGAAGCCTCAGCAACTCGTTGTCCAGGACCAGGAGTTTGTAACCTCCCAGTCTCTGGGAACGCGTTGCACAGACCTTTCTGCAAGGCCTCCCGGAGTTGTCTCATCCTCTGCTCCCTCTGCGACGGTAACATAAGGTCCGCAACCTTACCCTTGTACCGTGGATCAAGGAGAGTGGCCAGCCAGTAATGGTCCCTCTCCTTGATCCGAAGAATACGAGGATCCTTCCGCAGACTTTGCAGGATCAGGGAGGCCATGCAGCGTAGGTTTGCTGAGGCATTCGCTCCGGAGTCCTCTGGGTCACTAAGGACGACATGATCCGCAGCCACCTCCTCCCAGCCACGTACAAGTCCACTGGTTTCTTGGGACTGTAAATCATCCCTAAAAGACTGCTGCTGATGATGCTGAGTGCCAGCCTCCACCTCCATGCTGACACAATCCTCCTCCTCCTCCTCCTCCTCCTCCTCTTCCTGTGCGATGGGTGGGACAGAAGGAACACTGTCTGGGTAAAGGGGGCCTTGAGAGGCAAGGAAGTCCTCCTCTTCCTGCCTCTGTTCTGCCTCAAGTGCCCTGTCCATTATTCCACGCAGCGTGTGCTCCAACAGGTGGACAAGAGGTACAGTGTCACTGATGCATGCACTGTCACTGCTCACCATCCTCGTGGCCTCCTCAAATGGTGCCAGGACAGTGCATGCATCCCTGATCATGCCCCACTGGCGTGGAGAAAAAAAACCAAGCTCCCCTGACCCTGTCCTGGTGCCGTAGTCGCACAGGTACTCATTGATGGCCCTCTGCTGCGTGTGCAGCCGCTGCAGCATGGCCAACGTTGAGTTCCACCTGGTGGGCATGTCACATATAAGGCGGTTCTTGGGCAGGTTCAACTCCTTTTGCAGCTCAGCCAGGCGAGCACTGGCATTATAAGATCTGCGGAAATGCACACAGACTTTCCTGGCCTGCCTCAGGACATCCTGTAAGCCCGGGTACCTGCCCAAGAACCGCTGCACCACCAGGTTAAGGACGTGAGCCACACAGGGCACATGGGTCAGTTGTCCCTGTCGGAGGGCGGAGAGGAGGTTGGTGCCATTGTCGCAAACCACCATTCCTGGCTTAAGCTGGCGTGGCGTCAACCACCTCTCGGCCTGGCCCTGCAGAGCAGACAGGACCTCTGCCCCAGTGTGGCTTCTGTCCCCCAAACACACCAGCGCAAGCACGGCATGGCATCTTTTTGCCTGCGTACTTGCGTAGCCCCGTGAACGGCTACGGAGCACCGCTGGTTCATAGGACAAACCACAGGAAGAGGCCATGGAGGAAGAAGAAGAGGAGGGGGTGGAGGAGAGAGGTGTGTCACAACCAGTAGTAGCATTTTGGAGGCGTGGCGGTGGGACAACCTCCAACACTACTGCACCTTGTCCTGCATCCTTCCCAGCTGCCAAAAGAGTGACCCAATGGGCCGTGAAAGAAAGGTAACGTCCCTGTCCATGCCTGCTGGACCATGAGTCAGCGGTAATATGCACCTTACCGCTGACCGCCCTGTCCAGCGAGGCCAAGACATTGCCTTCCACATGCCGGTAGAGAGCCGGAATAGCCTTCCGTGAGAAAAAGTGGCGTTTGGGAACCTGCCACTGAGGAACCGCACATTGCACAAACTCACGGAAGGGGGCCGAGTCTACCAACTGAAAAGGCAGCAGTTGAAGCGCTAGCAATTTAGCCAAGCTAGCATTCAACCGCTGGGCATGTGGATGGCTGGGAGTGAACTTCTTTCGACGGTCCAGCAGCTGGGGCAGGGAAATTTGCCTGCTAGAATCGGACGTCGGTGTACTGCTAGCAGAGTGGCCGCAAGTACTTGGCTGTGACACACCTAATTCTACACCTTCATTCCTCTCAGTGCATGTTTCAGAGAGGACTGAAGTTATAGTGGGGTTGGAGATCCCAGCTGATGCGGTGCAAGGAGAGGTCCGCTTTGTTCTTTGGTGTGGGTCTTTGAGGTAGGCTTGCCAACGAGCTGCATGGCAGGTCAACATATGTCTGGTCAGGCATGTGGTACCCAAGCGGCTGATGTTTTGGCCACGCGATATACGCTTGAGACATATGTTGCAAACAGCAGCTGTGCGATCTGATGCACTAGCCTCAAAAAAGGCCCACACCAAAGAACTTTTTGAATGACGGGCAGAGGCAGCGCCCTGCACAGGCGGAGCTCTGCGGTGTGATTCCGTCGGTGTACTGCCCTTACGCTGGCCACCAAAGGGCATCCTGCCTCGTTGGAGATGTGCCTCCTCCTCATCCTCCTCCTCCTCCTCTCTCCTATTAGGCACCCACGTGGAGTCAGTGACCTCATCATCACCTCCCTCCTCATCACTGGAGCCAATCTGGCAGTATGCTGCAGCTGCTGGAACATGACTGCCAGATTGGTGTCCTTCTTGAGCATCCCCTCTGTCTGCTCTCACGCTACTGCCTTCCTCTAGCTGGGTTTCATCATCAGACCCTTCGAAACGCTGGGCATCCTCCTGGAGCATGTACCCAACACTGTGCTGAAACAGTTCGGGGGACTCCTCAGGAGGAGGACATGGTGGGTCTAGGGAAGGAGTGACTGATGATGAGTCTGACATTGATACCAGGGAAGAGGACGCTTTGGCAGCTGCTTTTCCAGTACCCTGAGCCTGGGTGAGAGAGGATGAGGAGGAGGAGGAGGGCTTGGTCATCCACTCTACCAAGTCTTCGGCATGATGTGGCTCAACATGTCCAGCTGCCGAAAAGAAGGACAAGCGTGTCCCATGGCCATGTGCTGATGACAATGCACCGCGTCCACGACCAGCACTGTTGCCCCCAGACACAGAGCCTGTTTGCCCTCTTTTATTGCCTCCTGACTGTCTGCCTCTCCTTGTTTGCCTTCCAGACATTCTAATAGATGGCCTGCAGGGAGATGGGAAAAAAGCAATAAGGGCTACCTTCAGGTGTCCTTCTCTGTCCCTTGAAACAAGGACTTTGACAGTGAAAGAAACTGACACACTCTCCCTACCTACAGTTTTCTGTCCCTAGAAAAAATGTTTTTTTTAAGCACAATTTAGCACAAGGAGAATTCACTCACTGTCCTTCCAGGTCCCTGGAAACAAGGACTTTGACAGTGAAAGAAACTGACACACTCTCCCTACCTACAGTTTTCTGTCCCTAGAAAAAATGTTTTTTTTAAGCACAATTTAGCACAAGGAGAA
Organism: Rana muscosa; assembly: GCA_029206835.1. Classification (NCBI taxonomy): domain Eukaryota; kingdom Metazoa; phylum Chordata; class Amphibia; order Anura; family Ranidae; genus Rana; species Rana muscosa. The sequence continues at coordinate 598,694,177 of CM055122.1, read as the reverse complement.
TTCACTCACTGTCCTTCCAGGTCCCTGGAAACAAGGACTTTGACAGTGAAAGAAACTGACACACTCTCCCTACCTACAGTTTTCTGTCCCTAGAAAAAATGTTTTTTTTAAGCACAATTTAGCACAAGGAGAATTCACTCACTGTCCTTCCAGGTCCCTGGAAACAAGGACTTTGACAGTGAAAGAAACTGACACACTCTCCCTACCTACAGTTTTCTGTCCCTAGAAAAAATGTTTTTTTTAAGCACAATTTAGCACAAGGAGAATTCACTCACTGTCCTTCCAGGTCCCTGGAAACAAGGACTTTGACAGTGAAAGAAACTGACACACTCTCCCTACCTACAGTTTTCTGTCCCTAGAAAAAATGTTTTTTTTAAGCACAATTTAGCACAAGGAGAATTCACTCACTGTCCTTCCAGGTCCCTGGAAACAAGGACTTTGACAGTGAAAGAAACTGACACACTCTCCCTACCTACAGTTTTCTGTCCCTAGAAAAAATGTTTTTTTTAAGCACAATTTAGCACAAGGAGAATTCACTCACTGTCCTTCCAGGTCCCTGGAAACAAGGACTTTGACAGTGAAAGAAACTGACACACTCTCCCTACCTACAGTTTTCTGTCCCTAGAAAAAATGTTTTTTTTAAGCACAATTTAGCACAAGGAGAATTCACTCACTGTCCTTCCAGGTCCCTGGAAACAAGGACTTTGACAGTGAAAGAAACTGACACACTCTCCCTACCTACAGTTTTCTGTCCCTAGAATAAATGTTTTTTTTAAGCACAATTTAGCACAAGGAGAATTCACTCACTGTCCTTCCAGGTCCCTGGAAACAAGGACTTTGACAGTGAAAGAAACTGACACACTCTCCCTACCTACAGTTTTCTGTCCCTAGAAAAAATGTTTTTTTTAAGCACAATTTAGCACAAGGAGAATTCACTCACTGTCCTTCCAGGTCCCTGGAAACAAGGACTTTGACAGTGAAAGAAACTGACACACTCTCCCTACCTACAGTTTTCTGTCCCTAGAAAAAATGTTTTTTTTAAGCACAATTTAGCACAAGGAGAATTCACTCACTGTCCTTCCAGGTCCCTGGAAACAAGGACTTTGACAGTGAAAGAAACTGACACACTCTCCCTACCTACAGTTTTCTGTCCCTAGAAAAAATGTTTTTTTTAAGCACAATTTAGCACAAGGAGAATTCACTCACTGTCCTTCCAGGTCCCTGGAAACAAGGACTTTGACAGTGAAAGAAACTGACACACTCTCCCTACCTACAGTTTTCTGTCCCTAGAAAAAATGTTTTTTTTAAGCACAATTTAGCACAAGGAGAATTCACTCACTGTCCTTCCAGGTCCCTGGAAACAAGGACTTTGACAGTGAAAGAAACTGACACACTCTCCCTACCTACAGTTTTCTGTCCCTAGAAAAAATGTTTTTTTTAAGCACAATTTAGCACAAGGAGAATTCACTCACTGTCCTTCCAGGTCCCTGGAAACAAGGACTTTGACAGTGAAAGAAACTGACACACTCTCCCTACCTACAGTTTTCTGTCCCTAGAAAAAATGTTTTTTTTAAGCACAATTTAGCACAAGGAGAATTCACTCACTGTCCTTCCAGGTCCCTGGAAACAAGGACTTTGACAGTGAAAGAAACTGACACACTCTCCCTACCTACAGTTTTCTGTCCCTAGAAAAAATGTTTTTTTTAAGCACAATTTAGCACAAGGAGAATTCACTCACTGTCCTTCCAGGTCCCTGGAAACAAGGACTTTGACAGTGAAAGAAACTGACACACTCTCCCTACCTACAGTTTTCTGTCCCTAGAAAAAATGTTTTTTTTAAGCACAATTTAGCACAAGGAGAATTCACTCACTGTCCTTCCAGGTCCCTGGAAACAAGGACTTTGACAGTGAAAGAAACTGACACACTCTCCCTACCTACAGTTTTCTGTCCCTAGAAAAAATGTTTTTTTTAAGCACAATTTAGCACAAGGAGAATTCACTCACTGTCCTTCCAGGTCCCTGGAAACAAGGACTTTGACAGTGAAAGAAACTGACACACTCTCCCTACCTACAGTTTTCTGTCCCTAGAAAAAATGTTTTTTTTAAGCACAATTTAGCACAAGGAGAATTCACTCACTGTCCTTCCAGGTCCCTGGAAACAAGGACTTTGACAGTGAAAGAAACTGACACACTCTCCCTACCTACAGTTTTCTGTCCCTAGAAAACATGTTTTTTTTAAGCACAATTTAGCACAAGGAGAATTCACTCACTGTCCTTCCAGGTCCCTGGAAACAAGGACTTTGACAGTGAAAGAAACTGACACACTCTCCCTACCTACAGTTTTCTGTCCCTAGAAAAAATGTTTTTTTTAAGCACAATTTAGCACAAGGAGAATTCACTCACTGTCCTTCCAGGTCCCTGGAAACAAGGACTTTGACAGTGAAAGAAACTGACACACTCTCCCTACCTACAGTTTTCTGTCCCTAGAAAAAATGTTTTTTTTTAAGCACAATTTAGCACAAGGAGAATTCACTCACTGTCCTTCCAGGTCCCTGGAAACAAGGACTTTGACAGTGAAAGAAACTGACACACTCTCCCTACCTACAGTTTTCTGTCCCTAGAAAAAATGTTTTTTTTAAGCACAATTTAGCACAAGGAGAATTCACTCACTGTCCTTCCAGGTCCCTGGAAACAAGGACTTTGACAGTGAAAGAAACTGACACACTCTCCCTACCTACAGTTTTCTGTCCCTAGAAAAAATGTTTTTTTTAAGCACAATTTAGCACAAGGAGAATTCACTCACTGTCCTTCCAGGTCCCTGGAAACAAGGACTTTGACAGTGAAAGAAACTGACACACTCTCCCTACCTACAGTTTTCTGTCCCTAGAAAAAATGTTTTTTTTAAGCACAATTTAGCACAAGGAGAATTCACTCACTGTCCTTCCAGGTCCCTGGAAACAAGGACTTTGACAGTGAAAGAAACTGACACACTCTCCCTACCTACAGTTTTCTGTCCCTAGAAAAAATGTTTTTTTTAAGCACAATTTAGCACAAGGAGAATTCACTCACTGTCCTTCCAGGTCCCTGGAAACAAGGACTTTGACAGTGAAAGAAACTGACACACTCTCCCTACCTACAGTTTTCTGTCCCTAGAAAAAATGTTTTTTTTAAGCACAATTTAGCACAAGGAGAATTCACTCACTGTCCTTCCAGGTCCCTGGAAACAAGGACTTTGACAGTGAAAGAAACTGACACACTCTCCCTACCTACAGTTTTCTGTCCCTAGAAAAAATGTTTTTTTTAAGCACAATTTAGCACAAGGAGAATTCACTCACTGTCCTTCCAGGTCCCTGGAAACAAGGACTTTGACAGTGAAAGAAACTGACACACTCTCCCTACCTACAGTTTTCTGTCCCTAGAAAAAATGTTTTTTTTAAGCACAATTTAGCACAAGGAGAATTCACTCACTGTCCTTCCAGGTCCCTGGAAACAAGGACTTTGACAGTGAAAGAAACTGACACACTCTCCCTACCTACAGTTTTCTGTCCCTAGAAAAAATGTTTTTTTTAAGCACAATTTAGCACAAGGAGAATTCACTCACTGTCCTTCCAGGTCCCTGGAAACAAGGACTTTGACAGTGAAAGAAACTGACACACTCTCCCTACCTACAGTTTTCTGTCCCTAGAAAAAATGTTTTTTTTTAAGCACAATTTAGCACAAGGAGAATTCACTCACTGTCCTTCCAGGTCCCTGGAAACAAGGACTTTGACAGTGAAAGAAACTGACACACTCTCCCTACCTACAGTTTTCTGTCCCTAGAAAAAATGTTTTTTTTAAGCACAATTTAGCACAAGGAGAATTCACTCACTGTCCTTCCAGGTCCCTGGAAACAAGGACTTTGACAGTGAAAGAAACTGACACACTCTCCCTACCTACAGTTTTCTGTCCCTAGAAAAAATGTTTTTTTTAAGCACAATTTAGCACAAGGAGAATTCACTCACTGTCCTTCCAGGTCCCTGGAAACAAGGACTTTGACAGTGAAAGAAACTGACACACTCTCCCTACCTACAGTTTTCTGTCCCTAGAAAAAATGTTTTTTTTAAGCACAATTTAGCACAAGGAGAATTCACTCACTGTCCTTCCAGGTCCCTGGAAACAAGGACTTTGACAGTGAAAGAAACTGACACACTCTCCCTACCTACAGTTTTCTGTCCCTAGAAAAAAATTTTTTTTAAGCACAATTTAGCACAAGGAGAATTCACTCACTGTCCTTCCAGGTCCCTGGAAACAAGGACTTTGACAGTGAAAGAAACTGACACACTCTCCCTACCTACAGTTTTCTGTCCCTAGAAAAAATGTTTTTTTTAAGCACAATTTAGCACAAGGAGAATTCACTCACTGTCCTTCCAGGTCCCTGGAAACAAGGACTTTGACAGTGAAAGAAACTGACACACTCTCCCTACCTACAGTTTTCTGTCCCTAGAAAAAATGTTTTTTTTAAGCACAATTTAGCACAAGGAGAATTCACTCACTGTCCTTCCAGGTCCCTGGAAACAAGGACTTTGACAGTGAAAGAAACTGACACACTCTCCCTACCTACAGTTTTCTGTCCCTAGAAAAAATGTTTTTTTTTAAGCACAATTTAGCACAAGGAGAATTCACTCACTGTCCTTCCAGGTCCCTGGAAACAAGGACTTTGACAGTGAAAGAAACTGACACACTCTCCCTACGTACAGTTTTCTGTCCCTAGAAAAAATGTTTTTTTTAAGCACAATTTAGCACAAGGAGAATTCACTCACTGTCCTTCCAGGTCCCTGGAAACAAGGACTTTGACAGTGAAAGAAACTGACACACTCTCCCTACCTACAGTTTTCTGTCCCTAGAAAAAATGTTTTTTTTAAGCACAATTTAGCACAAGGAGAATTCACTCACTGTCCTTCCAGGTCCCTGGAAACAAGGACTTTGACAGTGAAAGAAACTGACACACTCTCCCTACCTACAGTTTTCTGTCCCTAGAAAAAATGTTTTTTTTAAGCACAATTTAGCACAAGGAGAATTCACTCACTGTCCTTCCAGGTCCCTGGAAACAAGGACTTTGACAGTGAAAGAAACTGACACACTCTCCCTACCTACAGTTTTCTGTCCCTAGAAAAAAAAATTTTTTAAGCACAATTTAGCACAAGGAGAATTCACTCACTGTCCTTCCAGGTCCCTGGAAACAAGGACTTTGACAGTGAAAGAAACTGACACACTCTCCCTACCTACAGTTTTCTGTCCCTAGAAAAAAATTTTTTTTAAGCACAATTTAGCACAAGGAGAATTCACTCACTGTCCTTCCAGGTCCCTGGAAACAAGGACTTTGACAGTGAAAGAAACTGACACACTCTCCCTACCTACAGTTTTCTGTCCCTAGAAAAATTTTTTTTTTTAAGCACAATTTAGCACAAGGAGAATTCACTCACTGTCCTTCCAGGTCCCTGGAAACAAGGACTTTGACAGTGAAAGAAACTGACACACTCTCCCTACCTACAGTTTTCTGTCCCTAGAAAAAATGTTTTTTTTAAGCACAATTTAGCACAAGGAGAATTCACTCACTGTCCTTCCAGGTCCCTGGAAACAAGGACTTTGACAGTGAAAGAAACTGACACACTCTCCCTACCTACAGTTTTCTGTCCCTAGAAAAAATGTTTTTTTTAAGCACAATTTAGCACAAGGAGAATTCACTCACTGTCCTTCCAGGTCCCTGGAAACAAGGACTTTGACAGTGAAAGAAACTGACACACTCTCCCTACCTACAGTTTTCTGTCCCTAGAAAAAATGTTTTTTTTAAGCACAATTTAGCACAAGGAGAATTCACTCACTGTCCTTCCAGGTCCCTGGAAACAAGGACTTTGACAGTGAAAGAAACTGACACACTCTCCCTACCTACAGTTTTCTGTCCCTAGAAAAAATGTTTTTTTTAAGCACAATTTAGCACAAGGAGAATTCACTCACTGTCCTTCCAGGTCCCTGGAAACAAGGACTTTGACAGTGAAAGAAACTGACACACTCTCCCTACCTACAGTTTTCTGTCCCTAGAAAAAATGTTTTTTTTAAGCACAATTTAGCACAAGGAGAATTCACTCACTGTCCTTCCAGGTCCCTGGAAACAAGGACTTTGACAGTGAAAGAAACTGACACACTCTCCCTACCTACAGTTTTCTGTCCCTAGAAAAAATGTTTTTTTTAAGCACAATTTAGCACAAGGAGAATTCACTCACTGTCCTTCCAGGTCCCTGGAAACAAGGACTTTGACAGTGAAAGAAACTGACACACTCTCCCTACCTACAGTTTTCTGTCCCTAGAAAAAATGTTTTTTTTAAGCACAATTTAGCACAAGGAGAATTCACTCACTGTCCTTCCAGGTCCCTGGAAACAAGGACTTTGACAGTGAAAGAAACTGACACACTCTCCCTACCTACAGTTTTCTGTCCCTAGAAAATTTTTTTTTTTAAGCACAATTTAGCACAAGGAGAATTCACTCACTGTCCTTCCAGGTCCCTGGAAACAAGGACTTTGACAGTGAAAGAAACTGACACACTCTCCCTACCTACAGTTTTCTGTCCCTAGAAAAAATGTTTTTTTTAAGCACAATTTAGCACAAGGAGAATTCACTCACTGTCCTTCCAGGTCCCTGGAAACAAGGACTTTGACAGTGAAAGAAACTGACACACTCTCCCTACCTACAGTTTTCTGTCCCTAGAAAAAATGTTTTTTTTAAGCACAATTTAGCACAAGGAGAATTCACTCACTGTCCTTCCAGGTCCCTGGAAACAAGGACTTTGACAGTGAAAGAAACTGACACACTCTCCCTACCTACAGTTTTCTGTCCCTAGAAAAAATGTTTTTTTTAAGCACAATTTAGCACAAGGAGAATTCACTCACTGTCCTTCCAGGTCCCTGGAAACAAGGACTTTGACAGTGAAAGAAACTGACACACTCTCCCTACCTACAGTTTTCTGTCCCTAGAAAAAATGTTTTTTTTAAGCACAATTTAGCACAAGGAGAATTCACTCACTGTCCTTCCAGGTCCCTGGAAACAAGGACTTTGACAGTGAAAGAAACTGACACACTCTCCCTACCTACAGTTTTCTGTCCCTAGAAAAAATGTTTTTTTTAAGCACAATTTAGCACAAGGAGAATTCACTCACTGTCCTTCCAGGTCCCTGGAAACAAGGACTTTGACAGTGAAAGAAACTGACACACTCTCCCTACCTACAGTTTTTTGTCCCTAGAAAAAATGTTTTTTTTAAGCACAATTTAGCACAAAGAGAATTCACTCACTGTCCTTCCAGGTCCCTGGAAACAAGGACTTTGACAGTGAAAGAAACTGACACACTCTCCCTACCTACAGTTTTCTGTCCCTAGAAAAAATGTTTTTTTTAAGCACAATTTAGCACAAGGAGAATTCACTCACTGTCCTTCCAGGTCCCTGGAAACAAGGACTTTGACAGTGAAAGAAACTGACACACTCTCCCTACCTACAGTTTTCTGTCCCTAGAAAAAATGTTTTTTTTAAGCACAATTTAGCACAAGGAGAATTCACTCACTGTCCTTCCAGGTCCCTGGAAACAAGGACTTTGACAGTGAAAGAAACTGACACACTCTCCCTACCTACAGTTTTTTGTCCCTAGAAAAAATGTTTTTTTTAAGCACAATTTAGCACAAAGAGAATTCACTCACTGTCCTTCCAGGTCCCTGGAAACAAGGACTTTGACAGTGAAAGAAACTGACACACTCTCCCTACCTACAGTTTTCTGTCCCTAGAAAAAATGTTTTTTTTAAGCACAATTTAGCACAAGGAGAATTCACTCACTGTCCTTCCAGGTCCCTGGAAACAAGGACTTTGACAGTGAAAGAAACTGACACACTCTCCCTACCTACAGTTTTCTGTCCCTAGAAAAAATGTTTTTTTTAAGCACAATTTAGCACAAGGAGAATTCACTCACTGTCCTTCCAGGTCCCTGGAAACAAGGACTTTGACAGTGAAAGAAACTGACACACTCTCCCTACCTACAGTTTTCTGTCCCTAGAAAAAAAATTTTTTTAAGCACAATTTAGCACAAGGAGAATTCACTCACTGTCCTTCCAGGTCCCTGGAAACAAGGACTTTGACAGTGAAAGAAACTGACACACTCTCCCTACCTACAGTTTTCTGTCCCTAGAAAAAATGTTTTTTTTAAGCACAATTTAGCACAAGGAGAATTCACTCACTGTCCTTCCAGGTCCCTGGAAACAAGGACTTTGACAGTGAAAGAAACTGACACACTCTCCCTACCTACAGTTTTCTGTCCCTAGAAAAAATGTTTTTTTTAAGCACAATTTAGCACAAGGAGAATTCACTCACTGTCCTTCCAGGTCCCTGGAAACAAGGACTTTGACAGTGAAAGAAACTGACACACTCTCCCTACCTACAGTTTTCTGTCCCTAGAAAAAATGTTTTTTTTAAGCACAATTTAGCACAAGGAGAATTCACTCACTGTCCTTCCAGGTCCCTGGAAACAAGGACTTTGACAGTGAAAGAAACTGACACACTCTCCCTACCTACAGTTTTCTGTCCCTAGAAAAAATGTTTTTTTTAAGCACAATTTAGCACAAGGAGAATTCACTCACTGTCCTTCCAGGTCCCTGGAAACAAGGACTTTGACAGTGAAAGAAACTGACACACTCTCCCTACCTACAGTTTTCTGTCCCTAGAAAAAATGTTTTTTTTTAAGCACAATTTAGCACAAGGAGAATTCACTCACTGTCCTTCCAGGTCCCTGGAAACAAGGACTTTGACAGTGAAAGAAACTGACACACTCTCCCTACCTACAGTTTTTTGTCCCTAGAAAAAAATGTTTTTTTTAAGCACAATTTAGCACAAAGAGAATTCACTCACTGTCCTTCCAGGTCCCTGGAAACAAGGACTTTGACAGTGAAAGAAACTGACACACTCTCCCTACCTACAGTTTTCTGTCCCTAGAAAAAATGTTTTTTTTAAGCACAATTTAGCACAAGGAGAATTCACTCACTGTCCTTCCAGGTCCCTGGAAACAAGGACTTTGACAGTGAAAGAAACTGACACACTCTCCCTACCTACAGTTTTCTGTCCCTAGAAAAAATGTTTTTTTTAAGCACAATTTAGCACAAGGAGAATTCACTCACTGTCCTTCCAGGTCCCTGGAAACAAGGACTTTGACAGTGAAATAAACTGACACACTCTCCCTACCTACAGTTTTCTGTCCCTAGAAAAAATGTTTTTTTTAAGCACAATTTAGCACAAGGAGAATTCACTCACTGTCCTTCCAGGTCCCTGGAAACAAGGACTTTGACAGTGAAAGAAACTGACACACTCTCCCTACCTACAGTTTTCTGTCCCTAGAAAAAATGTTTTTTTTAAGCACAATTTAGCACAAGGAGAATTCACTCACTGTCCTTCCAGGTCCCTGGAAACAAGGACTTTGACAGTGAAAGAAACTGACACACTCTCCCTACCTACAGTTTTCTGTCCCTAGAAAAAATGTTTTTTTTAAGCACAATTTAGCACAAGGAGAATTCACTCACTGTCCTTCCAGGTCCCTGGAAACAAGGACTTTGACAGTGAAAGAAACTGACACACTCTCCCTACCTACAGTTTTCTGTCCCTAGAAAACATGTTTTTTTAAGCACAATATAGCACAAGCACAAAACACACTGACACTCTCCCTACCTATCCTTCTCTTTCCCTAAACTAAAGGAATCCAGGTTAAGCAAGAAAGAAATAAAAGTCACTGTCCCTGCCTATGCTGCTCTATCCCTGCTCCGGAACACACTACACTAGGCCGCCGTGCTGGCGGCCTTTTATAGTGTGGGGCGTGTACTAAACACCCTCAGCAATAATTGGCCACAGGCATCCTGCCTGTGGCCAATCATTGCTCTCCTCGCTGCCGGCGCTGTGATTGGCCAATGCGGGGTCACAGTGCATGCTTGGCCAATCACAGCGCCTGGATGACACTGCGATGGCGTAGTGCATTGTGGGCCGTTCGCGTCACTCGAATTTGGCGCGAACGGCCCAAATCGTTCGATCTTCGTCGAACGATCGAACAGCCGATGTTCGAGTCGAACGTATGTTCGACTCGAACACGAAGCTCATCCCTAGCTGTAAGTGCTGCGAATGCCTGTTGGTGTAACACACCAGGAAAACACAGCAATACGGGCTAACTTCAGGTGTATAATGTGCAGGAGGCACACTCCGCCCGCTGTAAGTGCTGCAAATGCCTGTTGGTGTAACACACCAGGAAAACACAGCAATGCGGGCTAACTTCAGGTGTATAATGTGCAGGAGGCACACTCCGCCCGCTGTAAGTGCTGCAAATGCCTGTTGGTGTAACACACCAGGAAAACACAGCAATACGGGCTAACTTCAGGTGTAATATGATCAGGAGGCACACTCCGCCCGCTGTAAGTGCTGCAAATGCCTGTTGGTGTAACACACCAGGAAAACACAGCAATACGGGCTAACTTCAGGTGTATAATGTGCAGGAGGCACACTCCGCCCGCTGTAAGTGCTGCAAATGCCTGTTGGTGTAACACACCAGGAAAACACAGCAATACGGGCTAACTTCAGGTGTATAATGTGCAGGAGGCACACTCCGCCCGCTGTAAGTGCTGCAAATGACTGTTGGTGTAACACACCAGGAAAACACAGCAATACGGGCTAACTTCTGGTGTAATATGATCAGGAGGCACGCTCCGCCCGCTGTGAGTGCTGCAAATGCCTGTTGGTGTAACACACCAGGAAAACACTGCAATACGGGCTAACTTCAGGTGTATAATGTGCAGGAGGCACACTCCGTCCGCTGTAAGTGCTGCAAATGCCTGTTGGTGTAACACACCAGGAAAACACAGCAATACGGGCTAACTTCAGGTGTATAATGTGCAGGAGGCACACTCCGCCCGCTGTAAGTGCTGCGAATGCCTGTTGGTGTAACACACCAGGAAAACAGCAATACGGGCTAACTTCAGGTGTATAATGTGCAGGAGGCACACTCCGCCCGCTGTAAGTGCTGAAAATGCCTGTTGGTGTAACACACCAGGAAAACACAGCAATACGGGCTAACTTCAGGTGTAATATGATCAGGAGGCACACTCCGCCCGCTGTAAGTGCTGCAAATGCCTGTTGGTGTAACACAATAGGAAAACAAAGCACTACGGGCTAACTTCAGGTGTATAATGTGCAGGAGGCACACTCCACCCGCTGTAAGTGCTGCAAATGCCTGTTGGTGTAACACACCAGGAAAACACAGCAATACGGGCTAACTTCAGGTGTATAATGTGCAGGAGGCACACTCCGCCCGCTGTAAGTGCTGCAAATGCCTGTTGGTGTAACACACCAGGAAAACACAGCAATACGGGCTAACTTCAGGTGTATAATGTGCAGGAGGCACACTCCGCCCGCTGTAAGTGCTGCAAATGCCTGTTGGTGTAACACACCAGGAAAACACAGCAATACGGGCTAACTTCAGGTGTAATATGATCAGGAGGCACACTCCGCCCGCTGTAAGTGCTGCAAATGCCTGTTGGTGTAACACACCAGGAAAACACAGCAATACGGGCTAACTTCAGGTGTATAATGTGCAGGAGGCACACTCCACCCGCTGTAAGTGCTGCAAATGCCTGTTGGTGTAACACACCAGGAAAACACAGCAATACGGGCTAACTTCAGGTGTAATATGATCAGGAGGCACACTCCGCCCGCTGTAAGTGCTGCAAATGCCTGCTGGTGTAACACACCAGTAAAACACAGCAATACGGGCTAACTTTAGGTGTATAATGTGCAGGAGGCACACTCCACCCGCTGTAAGTGCTGCAAATGCCTGTTGGTGTAACACACCAGGAAAACACAGCAATACGGGCTAACTTCAGGTGTAATATGATCAGGAGGCACACTCCGCCCGCTGTAAGTGCTGCAAATGCCTGTTGGTGTAACACACCAGGAAAACACAGCAATACGGGCTAACTTCAGGTGTAATATGATCAGGAGGCACACTCCGCCCGCTGTAAGTGCTGCAAATGCTTGTTGGTGTAACACACCAGGAAAACACAGCAATACGGGCTAACTTCAGGTGTATAATGTGCAGTAGGCACACTCCGCCCGCTGTAAGTGCTGCAAATGCCTGTTGGTGTAACACACCAGGAAAACACAGCAATACGGGCTAACTTCACGTGTATAATATGCAGGAGGCACACTCCGCCCGCTGTAAGTGCTGCAAATGCCTGTTGGTGTAACACACCAGGAAAACACAGCAATACGGGCTAACTTCAGGTGTAATATGATCAGGAGGCACACTCCGCCCGCTGTAAGTGCTGCAAATGCCTGCTGGTGTAACACACCAGGAAAACACAGCAATACGGGCTAACTTTAGGTGTATAATGTGCAGGAGGCACACTCCGCCCGCTGTAAGTGCTGCAAATGCCTGTTGGTGTAACACACCAGGAAAATGCAGCAATACGGGCTAACTTCAGGTGTAATATGATCAGGAGGCACACTCCGCCCGCTGTAAGTGCTGCAAATGCCTGTTGGTGTAACACACCAGGAAAACACAGCAATACGGGCTAACTTCAGGTGTATAATGTGCAGGAGGCACACTCCGCCCGCTGTAAGTGCTGCAAATGCCTGTTGGTGTAACACACCAGGAAAACACAGCAATACGGGCTAACTTCAGGTGTATAATGTGCAGGAGGCACACTCCGCCCGCTGTAAGTGCTGCAAATGCCTGTTGGTGTAACACACCAGGAAAACACAGCAATACGGGCTAACTTCAGGTGTAATATGATCAGGAGGCACGCTCCGCCCGCTGTGAGTGCTGCAAATGCCTGTTGGTGTAACACACCAGGAAAACACTGCAATACGGGCTAACTTCAGGTGTATAATGTGCAGGAGGCACACTCTGTCCGCTGTAAGTGCTGCAAATGCCTGTTGGTGTAACACACCAGGAAAACACAGCAATACGGGCTAACTTCAGGTGTATAATGTGCAGGAGGCACACTCCGCCCGCTGTAAGTGCTGCGAATGCCTGTTGGTGTAACACACCAGGAAAACACTGCAATACGGGCTAACTTCAGGTGTATAATGTGCAGGAGGCACACTCCGCCCGCTGTAAGTGCTGCAAATGCCTGTTGGTGTAACACACCAGGAAAACACAGCAATACGGGCTAACTTCAGGTGTAATATGATCAGGAGGCACACTCCGCCCGCTGTAAGTGCTGCAAATGCCTGCTGGTGTAACACACCAGGAAAACACAGCAATACGGGCTAACTTTAGGTGTATAATGTGCAGGAGGCACACTCCGCCCGCTGTAAGTGCTGCAAATGCCTGTTGGTGTAACACACCAGGAAAATGCAGCAATACGGGCTAACTTCAGGTGTAATATGATCAGGAGGCACACTCCGCCCGCTGTAAGTGCTGCAAATGCCTGTTGGTGTAACACACCAGGAAAACACAGCAATACGGGCTAACTTCAGGTGTATAATGTGCAGGAGGCACACTCCGCCCGCTGTAAGTGCTGCAAATGCCTGTTGGTGTAACACACCAGGAAAACACAGCAATACGGGCTAACTTCAGGTGTATAATGTGCAGGAGGCACACTCCGCCCGCTGTAAGTGCTGCAAATGCCTGTTGGTGTAACACACCAGGAAAACACAGCAATACGGGCTAACTTCAGGTGTAATATGATCAGGAGGCACGCTCCGCCCGCTGTGAGTGCTGCAAATGCCTGTTGGTGTAACACACCAGGAAAACACTGCAATACGGGCTAACTTCAGGTGTATAATGTGCAGGAGGCACACTCCGTCCGCTGTAAGTGCTGCAAATGCCTGTTGGTGTAACACACCAGGAAAACACAGCAATACGGGCTAACTTCAGGTGTATAATGTGCAGGAGGCACACTCCGCCCGCTGTAAGTGCTGCGAATGCCTGTTGGTGTAACACACCAGGAAAACACAGCAATACGGGCTAACTTCAGGTGTATAATGTGCAGGAGGCACACTCCGCCCGCTGTAAGTGCTGCAAATGCCTGTTGGTGTAACACACCAGGAAAACACAGCAATACGGGCTAACTTCAGGTGTAATATGATCAGGAGGCACACTCCGCCCGCTGTAAGTGCTGCAAATGCCTGTTGGTGTAACACAATAGGAAAACAAAGCAATACGGGCTAACTTCAGGTGTATAATGTGCAGGAGGCACACTCCACCCGCTGTAAGTGCTGCAAATGCCTGTTGGTGTAACACACCAGGAAAACACAGCAATATGGGCTAACTTCAGGTGTATAATGTGCAGGAGGCACACTCCGCCCACTGTAAGTGCTGCAAATGCCTGTTGGTGTAACACACCAGGAAAACACTGCAATACGGGCTAACTTCAGGTGTATAATGTGCAGGAGGCACACTCCGCCCGCTGTAAGTGCTGCAAATGCCTGTTGGTGTAACACACCAGGAAAACACAGCAATACGGGCTAACTTCAGGTGTAATATGATCAGGAGGCACACTCCGCCCGCTGTAAGTGCTGCAAATGCCTGTTGGTGTAACACACCAGGAAAACACAGCAATACGGGCTAACTTCAGGTGTATAATGTGCAGGAGGCACACTCCACGGCTGTAAGTGCTGCAAATGCCTGTTGGTGTAACACACCAGGAAAACACAGCAATACGGGCTAACTTCAGGTGTAATATGATCAGGAGGCACACTCCGCCCGCTGTAAGTGCTGCAAATGCCTGCTGGTGTAACACACCAGTAAAGCACAGCAATACGGGCTAACTTTAGGTGTATAATGTGCAGGAGGCACACTCCGTTCGCTGTAAGTGCTGCAAATGCCTGTTGGTGTAACACACCAGGAAAACACAGCAATACGGGCTAACTTCAGGTGTAATATGATCAGGAGGCACACTCCGCCCGCTGTAAGTGCTGCAAATGCCTGTTGGTGTAACACACCAGGAAAACACAGCAATACGGGCTAACTTCAGGTGTAGTATGATCAGGAGGCACACCCCGCCCGCTGTAAGTGCTGCAAATGCCTGTTGGTGTAACACACCAGGAAAACACAGCAATGCGGGCTAACTTCAGGTGTATAATGTGCAGGAGGCACACTCCGCCCGCTGTAAGTGCTGCGAATGCCTGTTGGTGTAACACACCAGGAAAACACAGCAATACGGGCTAACTTCATTTGTAATATGATCAGGAGGCACACTCCGACCGCTGTAAGTGCTGCAAATGCTTGTTGGTGTAACACACCAGGAAAACACAGCAATACGGGCTAACTTCAGGTGTATAATGTGCAGTAGGCACACTCCGCCCGCTGTAAGTGCTGCAAATGCCTGTTGGTGTAACACACCAGGAAAACACAGCAATACGGTCTAACTTAAGGTGTATAATGTGCAGGAGGCACACTCCGCCCGCTGTAAGTGCTGCAAATGCCTGTTGGTGTAACACACCAGGAAAACACAGCAATACGGACTAACTTCAGGTGTATAATATGCAGGAGGCACACTCCGCCCACTGTAAGTGCTGCAAATGCCTGTTGGTGTAACACACCAGGAAAACACAGCAATACGGGCTAACTTCAGGTGTAATATGATCAGGAGGCACACTCTGCCCGCTGTAAGTGCTGCAAATGCCTGCTGGTGTAACACACCAGGAAAATACAGCAATACGGGCTAACTTTAGGTGTATAATGTGCAGGAGGCACACTCCGCCCGCTGTAAGTGCTGCAAATGCCTGTTGGTGTAACACACCAGGAAAACACAGCAATACGGTCTAACTTAAGGTGTATAATGTGCAGGAGGCACACTCCGCCCGCTGTAAGTGCTGCAAATGCCTGTTGGTGTAACACACCAGGAAAACACAGCAATACGGGCTAACTTCAGGTGTATAATGTGCAGGAGGCACACTCCGCCCGCTGTAAGTGCTGCAAATGCCTGTTGGTGTAACACACCAGGAAAACACAGCAATACGGGCTAACTTCAGGTGTAATATGATCAGGAGGCACGCTCCGCCCGCTGTGAGTGCTGCAAATGCCTGTTGGTGTAACACACCAGGAAAACACTGCAATACGGGCTAACTTCAGGTGTATAATGTGCAGGAGGCACACTCCGTCCGCTGTAAGTGCTGCAAATGCCTGTTGGTGTAACACACCAGGAAAACACAGCAATACGGGCTAACTTCAGGTGTATAATGTGCAGGAGGCACACTCCGCCCGCTGTAAGTGCTGTGAATGCCTGTTGGTGTAACACACCAGGAAAACACAGCAATACGGGCTAACTTCAGGTGTATAATGTGCAGGAGGCACACTCCGCCCGCTGTAAGTGCTGCAAATGCCTGTTGGTGTAACACACCAGGAAAACACAGCAATACGGGCTAACTTTAGGTGTATAATGTGCAGGAGGCACACTCCGCCCGCTGTAAGTGCTGCAAATGCCTGTTGGTGTAACACACCAGGAAAACACAGCAATACGGGCTAACTTCAGGTGTATAATGTGCAGGAGGCACACTCCACCCGCTGTAAGTGCTGCAAATGCCTGTTGGTGTAACACACCAGGAAAACACAGCAATACGGGCTAACTTCAGGTGTAATATGATCAGGAGGCACACTCCGCCCGCTGTAAGTGCTGCAAATGCCTGCTGGTGTAACACACCAGTAAAACACAGCAATATGGGCTAACTTCAGGTGTAGTATGATCAGGAGGCACACTCCGCCCGCTGTAAGTGCTGCAAATGCCTGTTGGTGTAACACACCAGGAAAACACAGCAATACGGGCTAACTTCAGGTGTATAATGTGCAGTAGGCACACTCCGCCCGCTGTAAGTGCTGCAAATGCCTGTTGGTGTAACACACCAGGAAAACACAGCAATACGGTCTAACTTCAGGTGTATAATGTGCAGGAGGCACACTCCGCCCGCTGTAAGTGCTGCAAATGCCTGTTGGTGTAACACACCAGGAAAACACAGCAATACGGGCTAACTTCAGGTGTATAATATGCAGGAGGCACACTCCGCCCGCTGTAAGTGCTGCAAATGCCTGTTGGTGTAACACACCAGGAAAACACAGCAATACAGGCTAACTTCAGGTGTAATATGATCAGGAGGCACACTCCGCCCGCTGTAAGTGCTGCAAATGCCTGCTGGTGTAACACACCAGGAAAACACAGCAATACGGGCTAACTTTAGGTGTATAATGTGCAGGAGGCACACTCCGCCCGCTGTAAGTGCTGCAAATGCCTGTTGGTGTAACACACCAGGAAAACACAGCATTACGGGCTAACTTCAGGTGTATAATGTGCAGGAGGCACACTCCGCCCCACTGTAAGTGCTGCGAATGCCTGTTGGTGTAACACACCAGGAAAACACAGCAATACGGGCTAACTTCAGGTGTATAATGTGCAGGAGGCACACTCCGCCCGCTGTAAGTGCTGCAAATGCCTGTTGGTGTAACACACCAGGAAAACACAGCAATACGGGCTAACTTCAGGTGTAATATGATCAGGAGGCACACTCCGCCCGCTGTAAGTGCTGCAAATGCCTTTTGGTGTAACACACCAGGAAAACACAGCAATACGGGCTAACTTCAGGTGTATAATGTGCAGGAGGCACACTCCACCCGCTGTAAGTGCTGCAAATGCCTGTTGGTGTAACACACCAGGAAAACACAGCAATACGGGCTAACTTCAGGTGTATAATGTGCAGGAGGCACACTCCGCCCGCTGTAAGTGCTGCAAATGCCTGTTGGTGTAACACACCAGGAAAACACAGCAATACGGGCTAACTTCAGGTGTATAATGTGCAGGAGGCACACTCCGCCCGCTGTAAGTGCTGCAAATGCCTGTTGGTGTAACACACCAGGAAAACACAGCAATACGGGCTAACTTCAGGTGTAATATGATCAGGAGGCACACTCCGCCCGCTGTAAGTGCTGCAAATGCCTGCTGGTGTAACACACCAGGAAAACACAGCAATACGGGCTAACTTTAGGTGTATAATGTGCAGGAGGCACACTCCGCCCGCTGTAAGTGCTGCAAATGCCTGTTGGTGTAACACACCAGGAAAACACAGCAATACGGGCTAACTTCAGGTGTATAATGTGCAGGAGGCACACTCCGCCCGCTGTAAGTGCTGCAAATGCCTGTTGGTGTAACACACCAGGAAAACACAGCAATATGGTCTAACTTCAGGTGTATAATGTGCAGGAGGCACACTCCGCCCGCTGTAAGTGCTGCAAATGCCTGTTGGTGTAACACACCAGGAAAACACAGCAATACGGGCTAACTTCAGGTGTATAATATGCAGGAGGCACACTCCGCCCGCTGTAAGTGCTGCAAATGCCTGTTGGTGTAACACACCAGGAAAACACAGCAATACAGGCTAACTTCAGGTGTAATATGATCAGGAGGCACACTCCGCCCGCTGTAAGTGCTGCAAATGCCTGCTGGTGTAACACACCAGGAAAACACAGCAATACGGGCTAACTTTAGGTGTATAATGTGCAGGAGGCACACTCCGCCCGCTGTAAGTGCTGCAAATGCCTGTTGGTGTAACACACCAGGAAAACGCAGCAATACGGGCTAACTTCAGGTGTAATATGATCAGGAGGCACACTCCGCCCGCTGTAAGTGCTGCAAATGCCTGTTGGTGTAACACACCAGGAAAACACAGCAATACGGGCTAACTTCAGGTGTAGTATGATCAGGAGGCACACTCCGCCCGCTGTAAGTGCTGCAAATGCCTGTTGGTGTAACACACCAGGAAAACACAGCAATACGGGCTAACTTCAGGTGTATAATGTGCAGGAGGCACACTCCGCCCGCTGTAAGTGCTGCGAATGCCTGTTGGTGTAGCACACCAGGAAAACACAGCAATACGGGCTAACTTCAGGTGTAATATGATCAGGAGGCACACTCCGCCCGCTGTAAGTGCTGCAAATGCCTGTTGGTGTAACACACCAGGAAAACACAGCAATACGGGCTAACTTCAGGTGTATAATGTGCAGGAGGCACACTCCGCCCGCTGTAAGTGCTGCAAATGCCTGTTGGTGTAACACACCAGGAAAACACAGCAATACGGTCTAACTTCAGGTGTATAATGTGCAGGAGGCACACTCCGCCCGCTGTAAGTGCTGCAAATGCCTGTTGGTGTAACACACCAGGAAAACACAGCAATACGGGCTAACTTCAGGTGTATAATGTGCAGGAGGCACACTCCGCCCGCTGTAAGTGCTGCAAATGCCTGTTGGTGTAACACACCAGGAAAACACAGCAATGCGGGCTAACTTCAGGTGTATAATGTGCAGGAGGCACACTCCGCTAGGGATGAGCTTCGTGTTCGAGTCGAACATACGTTCGACTCGAACATCGGCTGTTCGATCGTTCGACGAAGATCGAACGATTTGGGCCGTTCGTGCCAAATTCGAGTGACGCGAACGGCCCACAATGCACTACGCCATCGCAGTGTCATCCAGGCGCTGTGATTGGCCAAGCATGCACTGTGACCCCGCATGCTTGGCCAATCACAGCGCCGGCAGCGAGGAGAGCAATGATTGGCCACAGGCAGGATGCCTGTGGCCAATTATTGCTGAGGGGGTTTAGTACACGCCCCACACTATAAAAGGCCGCCAGCGCGGCGGCCTTGTGTAGTGTGTTCCGGAGCAGGGAAAGAGATGCATAGGCAGGGACAGTGTCATTATTTTTCCTTTACTAATCCTGGATTCATTGTGTTTAGGGACAAATAAGGATAGGTAGGGAGAGTGTCAGTGACAGTGTGCTATTCTGTGCTAATCCTTGTTTGTAGGGACAGAGAGGTACAGTGAGGGAAAGTGTCAGTGTGCTATTCTGTTCTAAACCAATCTTGCTGAACCATATTTTCAATCCTTGAGTTTAGGGACAGAGAGGTACAGTGAGGGAAAGTGTCAGTGTGCTATTTTGTGCTAAATCTTGTTTGTAGGGAGGGACAGAGTAGGACAGTGAGGGAAAGTGTCAGTGTGCTATTCTGTTCTAAACCAATTTTGCTGTTCCATATTTTCAATCCTTGAGTTTAGGGACAGAGAAGGACACTCGTGGCAATTATCAGTGTGCTATTCTGTGCTAAATCTTGTTTGTAGGGAGGGACAGATTAGGACAGTGAGGGAAATTGTCAGTGTGCTATTCTGTTCTAAACCAATTTTGCTGTTCCATATTTTCAATCCTTGAGTTTAGGGACAGAGAAGGACACTCGTGGCAATTATCAGTGTGCTATTCTGTGCTAAATCTTGTTTGTAGGGAGGGACAGAGTAGGACAGTGAGGGAAAGTGTCAGTGTGCTATTCTGTTCTAAACCAATTTTGCTGTTCCATATTTTCAATCCTTGAGTTTAGGGACAGAGAAGGACACTCGTGGCAATTATCAGTGTGCTATTCTGTGCTAAATCTTCTTTGTAGGGAGTAGGGATGAGCTTCGTGTTCGAGTCGAACATACGTTCGACTCGAACATCGGCTGTTCGATCGTTCGACGAAGATCGAACGATTTGGGCCGTTCGCGCCAAATTCGAGTGACGCGAACGGCCCACAATGCACTACGCCATCGCAGTGTCATCCAGGCGCTGTGATTGGCCAAGCATGCACTGTGACCCCGCATGCTTGGCCAATCACAGCGCCGGCAACGAGGAGAGGAATGATTGGCCACAGGCAGGATGCCTGTGGCCAATTATTGCTGAGGGTGTTTAGTACACGCCCCACACTATAAAAGGCCGCCAGCACGGCGGCCTAGTGTAGTGTGTTCCGGAGCAGGGAAAGAGAAGCATAGGCAGGGACAGTGACATTTATTTTTTCTTGCTTAACCTGGATTCCTTTAGTTTAGGGAAAGAGAAGGATAGGTAGGGAGAGTGTCAGTGTGTTTTACTGTGCGAATCCTTGTTTCTAGGGACAGGGAAGGACAGTGAGGGAATTCTCCTTGTGCTATAGTGTGCTTTAAAAAAAATGTTTTCTAGGGACAGAAAACTATAGGTAGGGAGAGTGTCAGTGTGTTTTACTGTGCGAATCCTTGTTTCTAGGGACAGGGAAGGACAGTGAGGGAAATTCTCCTTGTGCTATAGTGTGCTTTAAAAAAACATTTTTTCTAGGGACAGAAAACTATAGGTAGGGAGAGTGTCAGTGTGTTTTACTGTGCGAATCCTTGTTTCTAGGGACAGGGAAGGACAGTGAGGGAAATTCTACTTGTGCTATAGTGTGCTAAAGCATTGAACATCAACCATCTTTAAAAAAACATTTTTTCTAGGGATAGAAAACTATAGGTAGGAAGAGTGTCAGTTTCTTTCACTGTGATAATCCTTGTTTCTAGGGACAGGGAAGGACAGTGAGGGAAATTCTCCTTGTGCTATAGTGTGCTTTAAAAAAACATTTTTTCTAGGGACAGAAAACTATAGGTAGGAAGAGTGTCAGTTTCTTTCACTGTGATAATCCATGTTTCTAGGGACAGGGAAGGACAGTGAGGGAAATTCTCCTTGTGCTATAGTGTGCTTTAAAAAAACATTTTTTCTAGGGACAGAAAACTATAGGTAGGAAGAGTGTCAGTTTCTTTCACTGTGATAATCCTTGTTTCTAGGGACAGGGAAGGACAGTGAGGGAAATTCTCCTTGTGCTATAGTGTGCTTTAAAAAAACATTTTTTCTAGGGACAGAAAACTATAGGTAGGAAAAGTGTCAGTTTCTTTCACTGTGATAATCCTTGTTTCTAGGGACAGGGAAGGACAGTGAGGGAAATTCTCCTTGTGCTATAGTGTGCTTTAAAAAAACATTTTTTCTAGGGACAGAAAACTATAGGTAGGAAGAGTGTCAGTTTCTTTCACTGTGATAATCCTTGTTTCTAGGGACAGGGAAGGACAGTGAGGGAAATTCTCCTTGTGCTATAGTGTGCTTTAAAAAAACATTTTTTCTAGGGACAGAAAACTATAGGTAGGAAGAGTGTCAGTTTCTTTCACTGTGATAATCCTTGTTTCTAGGGACAGGGAAGGACAGTGAGGGAAATTCTCCTTGTGCTATAGTGTGCTTTAAAAAAACATTTTTTCTAGGGACAGAAAACTATAGGTAGGAAGAGTGTCAGTTTCTTTCACTGTGATAATCCTTGTTTCTAGGGACAGGGAAGGACAGTGAGGGAAATTCTCCTTGTGCTATAGTGTGCTTTAAAAAAACATTTTTTCTAGGGACAGAAAACTATAGGTAGGAAGAGTGTCAGTTTCTTTCACTGTGATAATCCTTGTTTCTAGGGACAGGGAAGGACAGTGAGGGAAATTCTCCTTGTGCTATAGTGTGCTTTAAAAAAACATTTTTTCTAGGGACAGAAAACTATAGGTAGGAAGAGTGTCAGTTTCTTTCACTGTGATAATCCTTGTTTCTAGGGACAGGGAAGGACAGTGAGGGAAATTCTCCTTGTGCTATAGTGTGCTTTAAAAAAACATTTTTTCTAGGGACAGAAAACTATAGGTAGGAAGAGTGTAAGTTTCTTTCACTGTGATAATCCTTGTTTCTAGGGACAGGGAAGGACAGTGAGGGAAATTCTCCTTGTGCTATAGTGTGCTTTAAAAAAACATTTTTTCTAGGGACAGAAAACTATAGGTAGGAAGAGTGTCAGTTTCTTTCACTGTGATAATCCTTGTTTCTAGGGACAGGGAAGGACAGTGAGGGAAATTCTCCTTGTGCTATAGTGTGCTTTAAAAAAACATTTTTTCTAGGGACAGAAAACTATAGGTAGGAAGAGTGTCAGTTTCTTTCACTGTGATAATCCTTCTTTCTAGGGACAGGGAAGGACAGTGAGGGAAATTCCCCTTGTGCTATAGTGTGCTAAAGCATTCCTCATCAACCATCTTTGAAATCCTTGTTTTTTGGACAGTCAGGGAAATTGTCGTTGTGCTATTCTGTGCAAAAGCAATCATCCTCAACCATATTTAGAAATCCTTAAGTAAAGGGACAGAGAAGGACACCTAAAGGTAGCCCTTATTGCTTTTTTCCCATCTCCCTGCAGGCCATCTATTAGAATGTCTGGAAGGCAAACAAGGAGAGGCAGACAGTCAGGAGGCAATAAAAGAGGGCAAGCAGGCTCTGTGTCTTGGGGCAACAGTGCTGGTCGTGGACGCGGTGCATTGTCATCAGCACATGGCCATGGGACACGCTTGTCCTTCTTTTCGGCAGCTGGACATGTTGAGCCACATCATGCCGAAGACTTGGTAGAGTGGATGACCAAGCCCTCCTCCTCCTCCTCCTCCTCTCTCACCCAGGCTCAGGGTACTGGCAAAGCAGCTGCCAAAGCGTCCTCTTCCCTGGTATCAATGTCAGACTCATCATCAGTCACTCCTTCCCTAGACCCACCATGTCCTCCTCCTGAGGAGTCCCCCGAACTGTTTGAGCACAGTGTTGGGTACATGCTCCAGGAGGATGCCCAGCGTTTCGAAGGGTCTGATGATGAAACCCAGCTAGAGGAAGGCAGTAGCGTGAGAGCAGACAGAGGGGATGCTCAAGAAGGACACCAATCTGGCAGTCATGTTCCAGCAGCTGCAGCATACTGCCAGATTGGCTCCAGTGATGAGGAGGGAGGGGATGATGAGGTCACTGACTCCACGTGGGTGCCTAATAGGAGAGAGGAGGAGGAGGAGGATGAGGAGGAGGCACATCTCCAACGAGGCAGGATGCCCTTTGGTGGCCAGCGTAAGGGCAGTACACCGACGGAATCACACCGCAGAGCTCCGCCTGTGCAGGGCGCTGCCTCTGCCCGTCATTCAAAAAGTTCTTTGGTGTGGGCCTTTTTTGAGGCTAGTGCATCAGATCGCACAGCTGCTGTTTGCAACATATGTCTCAAGCGTATATCGCGTGGCCAAAACATCAGCCGCTTGGGTACCACATGCCTGACCAGACATATGTTGACCTGCCATGCAGCTCGTTGGCAAGCCTACCTCAAAGACCCACACCAAAGAACAAAGCGGACCTCTCCTTGCACCGCATCAGCTGGGATCTCCAACCCCACTATAACTTCAGTCCTCTCTGAAACATGCACTGAGAGGAATGAAGGTGTAGAATTAGGTGTGTCACAGCCAAGTACTTGCGGCCACTCTGCTAGCAGTACACCGACGTCCGATTCTAGCAGGCAAATTTCCCTGCCCCAGCTGCTGGACCGTCGAAAGAAGTTCACTCCCAGCCATCCACATGCCCAGCGGTTGAATGCTAGCTTGGCTAAATTGCTAGCGCTTCAACTGCTGCCTTTTCAGTTGGTAGACTCGGCCCCCTTCCATGAGTTTGTGCAATGTGCGGTTCCTCAGTGGCAGGTTCCCAAACGCCACTTTTTCTCACGGAAGGCTATTCCGGCTCTCTACCAGCATGTGGAAGGCAATGTCTTGGCCTCGCTGGACAGGGCGGTCAGCGGTAAGGTGCATATTACCGCTGACTCATGGTCCAGCAGGCATGGACAGGGACGTTACCTTTCTTTCACGGCCCATTGGGTCACTCTTTTGGCAGCTGGGAAGGATGCAGGACAAGGTGCAGTAGTGTTGGAGGTTGTTCCACCGCCACGCCTCCAAAATGCTACTACTGGTTGTGACACACCTCTCTCCTCCACCCCCTCCTCTTCTTCTTCCTCCATGGCCTCTTCCTGTGGTTTGTCCTATGAACCAGCGGTGCTCCGTAGCCGTTCAAGGGGCTATGCAAGTACGCAGGCAAAAAGATGCCATGCCGTGCTTGCGCTGGTGTGTTTGGGGGACAGAAGCCACACTGGGGCAGAGGTCCTGTCTGCTCTGCAGGGCCAGGCCGAGAGGTGGTTGACGCCACGCCAGCTTAAGCCAGGAATGGTGGTTTGCGACAATGGCACCAACCTCCTCTCCGCCCTCCGACAGGGACAACTGACCCATGTGCCCTGTGTGGCTCACGTCCTTAACCTGGTGGTGCAGCGGTTCTTGGGCAGGTACCCGGGCTTACAGGATGTCCTGAGGCAGGCCAGGAAAGTCTGTGTGCATTTCCGCAGATCTTATAATGCCAGTGCTCGCCTGGCTGAGCTGCAAAAGGAGTTGAACCTGCCCAAGAACCGCCTTATATGTGACATGCCCACCAGGTGGAACTCAACGTTGGCCATGCTGCAGCGGCTGCACACGCAGCAGAGGGCCATCAATGAGTACCTGTGCGACTACGGCACCAGGACAGGGTCAGGGGAGCTTGTTTTTTTTCTCCACGCCAGTGGGGCATGATCAGGGATGCATGCACTGTCCTGGCACCATTTGAGGAGGCCACGAGGATGGTGAGCAGTGACAGTGCATGCATCAGTGACACTGTACCTCTTGTCCACCTGTTGGAGCACACGCTGCGTGGAATAATGGACAGGGCACTTGAGGCAGAAGAGAGGCAGGAAGAGGAGGACTTCCTTGCCTCTCAAGGCCCCCTTTACCCAGACAGTGTTCCTTCTGTCCCACCCATCGCACAGGAAGAGGACGAGGAGGAGGAGGAGGAGGAGGAGGAGGATTGTGTCAGCATGGAGGTGGAGGCTGGCACTCAGCATCATCAGCAGCAGTCTTTTAGGGATGATTTACAGTCCCAAGAAACCAGTGGACTTGTACGTGGCTGGGAGGAGGTGGCTGCGGATCATGTCGTCCTTAGTGACCCAGAGGACTCCGGAGCGAATGCCTCAGCAAACCTACGCTGCATGGCCTCCCTGATCCTGCAAAGTCTGTGGAAGGATCCTCGTATTCTTCGGATCAAGGAGAGGGACCATTACTGGCTGGCCACTCTCCTTGATCCACGGTACAAGGGTAAGGTTGCGGACCTTATGTTACCGTCGCAGAGGGAGCAGAGGATGAGACAACTCCGGGAGGCCTTGCAGAAAGGTCTGTGCAACGCGTTCCCAGAGACTGGGAGGTTACAAACTCCTGGTCCTGGACAACGAGTTGCTGAGGCTTCGGCCAGTCAAAGAAGGAGCGGTGGGGAAGGTGGCCGTCTGACCGATGCGTTCAGACAATTCTTTAGTCCGCAGCCCCAAAGTATGATCGGTTCCAGCAACCATCGCCAGCGTCTGATAAACATGGTGCAGGAATATCTAGGGGCAAGGTCAGACTTGGACACCTTCCCCACCGAAAATCCTCTGGCTTACTGGGTCTTGAGGATGGATCACTGGCCAGAGCTTGCACAGTATGCAATTGAGCTACTGGCCTGTCCTGCATCCAGTGTTCTTTCGGAACGCACATTCAGTGCTGCTGGAGGATTTGTCACGGATCACAGGGTGCGCCTGTCCACCGACTCGGTTGATCGACTGACTTTCATCAAGATGAACCAGTCTTGGATCACCACCAGCTACCACACACCTGATGCTGATATAACAGACTAATTGATTTTAACATGTCACATCCCTTCAAGACTGATGCTGATGCTGAGTGCCTGTGCTGTTATGTTGACTGGCTATCCTCCTCCTCCGAGTCCTCAATGATACGATTGATGATGATAGCTTGGAAGATCATTTTTGTTTATGGGTGCCGCCACCAGTGCCTAACGCCCAATTTTTCAGCCCCTGTTTTACAGGGGCGTGTAATTACAATTTTTTTTAGCAATAATTTGCCATAGGGCTCATTGCTGTGCTCCAAGTACAGTATCTGTGAGGGGTTGGAGTGTTGTGGCACCAGTGCCTAAGGCCCAATTTTTCAAGCCCCTGTTTAACAGGGGCGTGTCATTACAATTTTTGAAGCAATACTTTGCAACAGGGCTCATTGCTGTGCTCCAAGTACAGTATCTGTGAGGGGTTGTAGTGTTGTGCCACCAGTGCCTAAGGCCCAATTTTTCAGCCCCTGTTCAACAGGGGCATGTAATTACAATTCTTGATCTAATAATTCACAGCAGGGCCCATTCCTGCACCCACCAATAGTAACTCTGAGGGCTTACAGTGTTGTGGCAACGCCACCACCACCACCACCACGAAAGGCCCAATTTTTCAGCCCCTGTTCAAAAGGGGCATGTAATTACAATTCTTGATCTAATAATTCACAGCAGGGGCCATTTCTGCACCCACCAAGAGTAACTCTGAGGGCTTACAGTGTTGTGGCAACGCCACCACCACCACCACCACGAAAGGCCCAATTTTTCAGCCCCTGTTCAAAAGGGGCATGTAATTACAATTCTTGATCTAATAATTCACAGCAGGGCCCATTCCTGCACCCACCAAGAGTAACTCTGAGGGCTTACAGTGTTGTGGCAACGCCACCACCACCACCACCACGAAAGGCCCAATTTTTCAGCCCCTGTTCAAAAGGGGCATGTAATTACAATTCTTGATCTAATAATTCACAGCAGGGCCCATTCCTGCACCCACCAAGAGTAACTCTGAGGGCTTACAGTGTTGTGGCAACACCACCACCACCACCACGAAAGGCCCAATTTTTCAGCCCCTGTTCAACAGGGGCATGCAATTACAATTCTTGATCTAATAATTCACAGCAGGGCCCATTGCTGCACCCACCAAGAGTAACTGTCAGGGCTTACAGTGTTGTGGCACCAGCACCACCATCAAAGGCCCAATTTTTACTACCACTGTTCAACAATTATATGTAATTAAAATTCCTGATATAATAGTTGACAGCAGGGCGTTCCAGCACCAACCAAGAGTAACTGTGAGTGCTTACAGTGTTGTGCCAACACCAACAACTAAGGGGCCTATTTCTGCAGAGTATATACGGCAGGTCCCTACTTTCAAACATCCAACTTACAAACGACTCCTACTTGCAAACGCAAGAAGACAACAGGAAGTGAGAGGAAATCTACCCCTTGGAAGGAAAATTCTCTCCTGTAAGAATTAATATGGGAGAAAGGTGTCTCCTCTGTACTGATGCTTTATCACCAATCCTTGTTTCAAGAAAAACACCACATTTCAAAAACAGTTGTCATTGGGACGGAAAGTGAGGTGAAATGTTCTGAACAGGGGCACAGACAGCAAAACAAATGTTACAGGGGTGATAACCCTTACCTATGTTTTCCAAAAAGTTTAAAAATAGATTTTTGGGCTGGAGCTACACTTAAACAATGTACCTGTTCAAAATTACAAACAGATTCTACATAAGAACAAACCTACAGTCCCTGTCTTGTATGCACCGCCTGTATACGGCTGTCCAGAGTATATAGGGCCTTTTTTATTTTATGTGCGGGGTTCCCCTTAATATCCATACAAGACCCAAAGGGGCTGGTAATGGGCTGGGGTGGGGGGGGGTCATGGGGTAGCTATGCCATTTTTCTTAAAGATTTTCATCCATATTACCGGGACCAGACATTACATTAAAGCCGCAAGCAGTTTTAAATGGCTTTTTTTTCCTTTAGAAGTGTAATTTTGTGCAGAGACAGTTCTAAACACGGGAAACACGTGGCACTTCACAGGCATACTTTAGACACCCCCCAGGTACGATATTTAAAGGAATATTTGACTTTTTTTTTTCACTTTATGCATCATTAAAATGACTGCTCCCGAAAAACGACCGTTTTTAAAACTTCTTTTTGCACAACCCGGGGTCCCAAACCCTTTTTAGGACAATAACATGCATAATAGTTGTTATTAGACTTGTGCACAACGGAAAAATTCGTTCCGTTTCGGTTCGTTTCTTTCCGGTCCTGTTGATTCGTAATCATTCGTAATTTTGCTAGACGGGATTTTTCGTGTTCGGACTCATTCATATTTTTGCAAGCGACATTTTTCGTTGAATTTTTTGTTGCTTTATAATTCGTACTTTCGGTAGAGTACGTTGTTTTTCGTTGATTCTGGACACAACTCCTACTTTCGTAACTTTTTTTGGGTTCGTTGATTCGTAATTTTCCGTGTCTCTCTCACAACGACGCTGCCTATTATGCCTAATGTGCTTCGAATGGATTTGTACTTTTCTAAATACATTGCGGTTATTTGTAACGATTCGAAATCTCGTATTTTACTTTCGTTTTTAACATGCGGCTATAGGCTCCGCCCCTGTACACCATTTTGAGAGGGTTCAGCACGGTGAGGGAGAAGCAGGGAGCAGAGCAGAGTGTTATTGTGCTTCGAATGGATTCGAAATCTCGTATTTTACTTTCGTTTTTTACATGCGGCTATAACCTCCGCCCCTGTACACCATTTTGAGAGGGAGTTCAGCACGGTGTGGGAGAAGCAGAGAGCAGAGCAGAGTGAGTGTTATTGTGCTTCGTATGGATTCGTACATTCGTAACTTTTTCATAACGAATTATGCCGAAGACATTCGGGCATTCGCTATTTGCGGTATAATTTATTTCGGATTCGGTCTTATTCGTAATTGCTTTGTTCGGAAATTCGAATGCTTCCGAATGTCCGAAAGTTGCTAAATTCGGACGAATTTCAATTCGTTACGAAACGAATTGCACAAGCCTAGTTGTTATAATTAGCACTTTAGAATTCGAACGTTCGCATCCATTGTATTTAATAGGGTTCTAATGTTCGTACGAACTTTCGGTCCGTTCGCGGGTTCTGGTGCGAACCGAACCCGGGGGTGTTCGGCTCATCACTAGTAGGGAGGGACAGAGTAGGACAGTGAGGGAAAGTGTCAGTGTGCTATTCTGTTCTAAACCAATTTTGCTGTTCCATATTTTCAATCCTTGAGTTTAGGGACAGAGAAAGACACTCGTGGCAATTATCAGTGTGCTATTCTGTGCTAAATCTTGTTTTTAGGGAGGGACAGAGTAGGACAGTGAGGGAAAGTGTCAGTGTGCTATTCTGTTCTAAACCAATTTTGCTGTTCCATATTTTCAATCCTTGAGTTTAGGGACAGAGAAGGACACTCGTGGCAATTATCAGTGTGCTATTCTGTGCTAAATCTTGTTTGTAGGGAGGGACAGAGTAGGACAGTGAGGGAAAGTGTCAGTGTGCTATTCTGTTCTAAACCAATTTTGCTGTTCCATATTTTCAATCCTTGAGTTTAGGGACAGAGAAGGACACTCGTGGCAATTATCAGTGTGCTATTCTGTGCTAAATCTTGTTTGTAGGGAGGGACAGAGTAGGACAGTGAGGGAAAGTGTCAGTGTGCTATTCTGTTCTAAACCAATTTTGCTGTTCCATATTTTCAATCCTTGAGTTTAGGGACAGAGAAGGACACTCGTGGCAATTATCAGTGTGCTATTCTGTGCTAAATCTTCTTTGTAGGGAGGGACAGAGTAGGACAGTGAGGGAAAGTGTCAGTGTGCTATTCTGTTCTAAACCAATTTTGCTGTTTCATATTTTCAATCCTTGAGTTTAGGGACAGAGAAAGACACTCGTGGCAATTATCAGTGTGCTATTCTGTGCTAAATCTTGTTTGTAGGGAGGGACAGAGTAGGACAGTGAGGGAAAGTGTCAGTGTGCTATTCTGTTCTAAACCAATTTTGCTGTTCCATATTTTCAATCCTTGAGTTTAGGGACAGAGAAAGACACTTGTGGCAATTATCAGTGTGCTATTCTGTGCTAAATCTTGTTTGTAGGGAGGGACAGAGTAGGACAGTGAGGGAAAGTGTCAGTGTGCTATTCTGTTCTAAACCAATTTTGCTGTTCCATATTTTCAATCCTTGAGTTTAGGGACAGAGAAGGACACTCGTGGCAATTATCAGTGTGCTATTCTGTGCTAAATCTTGTTTGTAGGGAGGGACAGATTAGGACAGTGAGGGAAAGTGTCAGTGTGCTATTCTGTTCTAAACCAATTTTGCTGTTCCATATTTTCAATCCTTGAGTTTAGGGACAGAGAAGGACACTCGTGGCAATTATCAGTGTGCTGTTCTGTGCTAAATCTTGTTTGTAGGGAGGGACAGAGTAGGACAGTGAGGGAAAGTGTCAGTGTGCTATTCTGTTCTAAACCAATTTTGCCGTTCCATATTTTCAATCCTTGAGTTTAGGGACAGAGAAGGACACTCGTGGCAATTATCAGTGTGCTATTCTGTGCTAAATCTTGTTTGTAGGGAGGGACAGAGTAGGACAGTGAGGGAAAGTGTCAGTGTGCTATTCTGTTCTAAACCAATTTTGCTGTTCCATATTTTCAATCCTTGAGTTTAGGGACAGAGAAGGACACTCGTGGCAATTATCAGTGTGCTATTCTGTGCTAAATCTTGTTTGTAGGGAGGGACAGAGTAGGACAGTGAGGGAAAGTGTCAGTGTGCTATTCTGTTCTAAACCAATTTTGCTGTTCCATATTTTCAATCCTTGAGTTTAGGGACAGAGAAGGACACTCGTGGCAATTATCAGTGTGCTATTCTGTGCTAAATCTTCTTTGTAGGGAGGGACAGAGTAGGACAGTGAGGGAAAGTGTCAGTGTGCTATTCTGTTCTAAACCAATTTTGCTGTTCCATATTTTCAATCCTTGAGTTTAGGGACAGAGAAGGAAACTCGTGGCAATTATCAGTGTGCTATTCTGTGCTAAATCTTCTTTGTAGGGAGGGACAGAGTAGGACAGTGAGGGAAAGTGTCAGTGTGCTATTCTGTTCTAAACCAATTTTGCTGTTCCATATTTTCAATCCTTGAGTTTAGGGACAGAGAAAGACACTCGTGGCAATTATCAGTGTGCTATTCTGTGCTAAATCTTGTTTGTAGGGAGGGACAGAGTAGGACAGTGAGGGAAAGTGTCAGTGTGCTATTCTGTTCTAAACCAATTTTGATGTTCCATATTTTCAATCCTTGAGTTTAGGGACAGAGAAGGACACTTGTGGCAATTATCAGTGTGCTATTCTGTGCTAACTCTTGTTTGTAGGGAGGGACAGAGTAGGACAGTGAGGGAAAGTGTCAGTGTGCTATTCTGTTCTAAACCAATTTTGCTGTTCCATATTTTCAATCCTTGAGTTTAGGGACAGAGAAGGACACTTGTGGCAATTATCAGTGTGCTATTCTGTGCTAAATCTTGTTTGCAGGGAGGGACAGAGTAGGACAGTGAGGGAAAGTGTCAGTGTGCTATTCTGTTCTAAACCAATTTTGCTGTTCCATATTTTCAATCCTTGAGTTTAGGGACAGAGAAGGACACTCGTGGCAATTATCAGTGTGCTATTCTGTGCTAAATCTTCTTTGTAGGGAGGGACAGAGTAGGACAGTGAGGGAAAGTGTCAGTGTGCTATTCTGTTCTAAACCAATTTTGCTGTTTCATATTTTCAATCCTTGAGTTTAGGGACAGAGAAAGACACTCGTGGCAATTATCAGTGTGCTATTCTGTGCTAAATCTTGTTTGTAGGGAGGGACAGAGTAGGACAGTGAGGGAAAGTGTCAGTGTGCTATTCTGTTCTAAACCAATTTTGCTGTTCCATATTTTCAATCCTTGAGTTTAGGGACAGAGAAAGACACTTGTGGCAATTATCAGTGTGCTATTCTGTGCTAAATCTTGTTTGTAGGGAGGGACAGAGTAGGACAGTGAGGGAAAGTGTCAGTGTGCTATTCTGTTCTAAACCAATTTTGCTGTTCCATATTTTCAATCCTTGAGTTTAGGGACAGAGAAGGACACTCGTGGCAATTATCAGTGTGCTATTCTGTGCTAAATCTTGTTTGTAGGGAGGGACAGATTAGGACAGTGAGGGAAAGTGTCAGTGTGCTATTCTGTTCTAAACCAATTTTGCTGTTCCATATTTTCAATCCTTGAGTTTAGGGACAGAGAAGGACACTCGTGGCAATTATCAGTGTGCTGTTCTGTGCTAAATCTTGTTTGTAGGGAGGGACAGAGTAGGACAGTGAGGGAAAGTGTCAGTGTGCTATTCTGTTCTAAACCAATTTTGCCGTTCCATATTTTCAATCCTTGAGTTTAGGGACAGAGAAGGACACTCGTGGCAATTATCAGTGTGCTATTCTGTGCTAAATCTTGTTTGTAGGGAGGGACAGAGTAGGACAGTGAGGGAAAGTGTCAGTGTGCTATTCTGTTCTAAACCAATTTTGCTGTTCCATATTTTCAATCCTTGAGTTTAGGGACAGAGAAGGACACTCGTGGCAATTATCAGTGTGCTATTCTGTGCTAAATCTTCTTTGTAGGGAGGGACAGAGTAGGACAGTGAGGGAAAGTGTCAGTGTGCTATTCTGTTCTAAACCAATTTTGCTGTTCCATATTTTCAATCCTTGAGTTTAGGGACAGAGAAGGACACTCGTGGCAATTATCAGTGTGCTATTCTGTGCTAAATCTTCTTTGTAGGGAGGGACAGAGTAGGACAGTGAGGGAAAGTGTCAGTGTGCTATTCTGTTCTAAACCAATTTTGCTGCTCCATATTTTCAATCCTTGAGTTTAGGGACAGAGAAGGAAACTCGTGGCAATTATCAGTGTGCTATTCTGTGCTAAATCTTCTTTGTAGGGAGGGACAGAGTAGGACAGTGAGGGAAAGTGTCAGTGTGCTATTCTGTTCTAAACCAATTTTGCTGTTCCATATTTTCAATCCTTGAGTTTAGGGACAGAGAAAGACACTCGTGGCAATTATCAGTGTGCTATTCTGTGCTAAATCTTGTTTGTAGGGAGGGACAGAGTAGGACAGTGAGGGAAAGTGTCAGTGTGCTATTCTGTTCTAAACCAATTTTGATGTTCCATATTTTCAATCCTTGAGTTTAGGGACAGAGAAGGACACTTGTGGCAATTATCAGTGTGCTATTCTGTGCTAAATCTTGTTTGTAGGGAGGGACAGAGTAGGACAGTGAGGGAAAGTGTCAGTGTGCTATTCTGTTCTAAACCAATTTTGCTGTTCCATATTTTCAATCCTTGAGTTTAGGGACAGAGAAGGACACTTGTGGCAATTATCAGTGTGCTATTCTGTGCTAAATCTTGTTTGCAGGGAGGGACAGAGTAGGACAGTGAGGGAAAGTGTCAGTGTGCTATTCTGTTCTAAACCAATTTTGCTGTTCCATATTTTCAATCCTTGAGTTTAGGGACAGAGAAGGACACTCGTGGCAATTATCAGTGTGCTATTCTGTGCTAAATCTTCTTTGTAGGGAGGGACAGAGTAGGACAGTGAGGGAAAATGTCAGTGTGCTATTCTGTTCTAAACCAATTTTGCTGTTCCATATTTTCAATCCTTGAGTTTAGGGACAGAGAAGGACACTCGTGGCAATTATCAGTGTGCTATTCTGTGCTAAATCTTGTTTGTAGGGAGGGACAGATTAGGACAGTGAGGGAAAGTGTCAGTGTGCTATTCTGTTCTAAACCAATTTTGCTGTTCCATATTTTCAATCCTTGAGTTTAGGGACAGAGAAGGACACTCGTGGCAATTATCAGTGTGCTATTCTGTGCTAAATCTTGTTTGTAGGGAGGGACAGAGTAGGACAGTGAGGGAAAGTGTCAGTGTGCTATTCTGTTCTAAACCAATTTTGCTGTTCCATATTTTCAATCCTTGAGTTTAGGGACAGAGAAGGACACTCGTGGCAATTATCAGTGTGCTATTCTGTGCTAAATCTTCTTTGTAGGGAGGGACAGAGTAGGACAGTGAGGGAAAGTGTCAGTGTGCTATTCTGTTCTAAACCAATTTTGCTGTTCCATATTTTCAATCCTTGAGTTTAGGGACAGAGAAGGACACTCGTGGCAATTATCAGTGTGCTATTCTGTGCTAAATCTTGTTTGTAGGGAGGGACAGATTAGGACAGTGAGGGAAAGTGTCAGTGTGCTATTCTGTTCTAAACCAATTTTACTGTTCCATATTTTCAATCCTTGAGTTTAGGGACAGAGAAGGACACTCGTGGCAATTATCAGTGTGCTATTCTGTGCTAAATCTTGTTTGTAGGGAGGGACAGAGTAGGACAGTGAGGGAAAGTGTCAGTGTGCTAATCTGTTCTAAACCAATTTTGCTGTTCCATATTTTCAATCCTTGAGTTTAGGGACAGAGAAGGACACTCGTGGCAATTATCAGTGTGCTATTCTGTGCTAAATCTTGTTTGTAGGGAGGGACAGAGTAGGACAGTGAGGGAAAGTGTCAGTGTGCTATTCTGTTCTAAACCAATTTTGCTGTTTCATATTTTCAATCCTTGAGTTTAGGGACAGAGAAGGACACTTGTGGCAATTATCAGTGTGCTATTCTGTGCTAAATCTTGTTTGCAGGGAGGGACAGAGTAGGACAGTGAGGGAAAGTGTCAGTGTGCTATTCTGTTCTAAACCAATTTTGCTGTTCCATATTTTCAATCCTTGAGTTTAGGGACAGAGAAGGACACTCGTGGCAATTATCAGTGTGCTATTCTGTGCTAAATCTTCTTTGTAGGGAGGGACAGAGTAGGACAGTGAGGGAAAGTGTCAGTGTGCTATTCTGTTCTAAACCAATTTTGCTGTTTCATATTTTCAATCCTTGAGTTTAGGGACAGAGAAAGACACTCGTGGCAATTATCAGTGTGCTATTCTGTGCTAAATCTTGTTTGTAGGGAGGGACAGAGTAGGACAGTGAGGGAAAGTGTCAGTGTGCTATTCTGTTCTAAACCAATTTTGCTGTTCCATATTTTCAATCCTTGAGTTTAGGGACAGAGAAAGACACTTGTGGCAATTATCAGTGTGCTATTCTGTGCTAAATCTTGTTTGTAGGGAGGGACAGAGTAGGACAGTGAGGGAAAGTGTCAGTGTGCTATTCTGTTCTAAACCAATTTTGCTGTTCCATATTTTCAATCCTTGAGTTTAGGGACAGAGAAGGACACTCGTGGCAATTATCAGTGTGCTATTCTGTGCTAAATCTTGTTTGTAGGGAGGGACAGATTAGGACAGTGAGGGAAAGTGTCAGTGTGCTATTCTGTTCTAAACCAATTTTGCTGTTCCATATTTTCAATCCTTGAGTTTAGGGACAGAGAAGGACACTCGTGACAATTATCAGTGTGCTGTTCTGTGCTAAATCTTGTTTGTAGGGAGGGACAGAGTAGGACAGTGAGGGAAAGTGTCAGTGTGCTATTCTGTTCTAAACCAATTTTGCCGTTCCATATTTTCAATCCTTGAGTTTAGGGACAGAGAAGGACACTCGTGGCAATTATCAGTGTGCTATTCTGTGCTAAATCTTG
Organism: Rana muscosa; assembly: GCA_029206835.1. NCBI lineage: Eukaryota > Metazoa > Chordata > Amphibia > Anura > Ranidae > Rana > Rana muscosa. The sequence continues at coordinate 598,658,209 of CM055122.1, read as the reverse complement.
TTTGTAGGGAGGGACAGAGTAGGACAGTGAGGGAAAGTGTCAGTGTGCTATTCTGTTCTAAACCAATTTTGCTGTTCCATATTTTCAATCCTTGAGTTTAGGGACAGAGAAGGACACTCGTGGCAATTATCAGTGTGCTATTCTGTGCTAAATCTTGTTTGTAGGGAGGGACAGAGTAGGACAGTGAGGGAAAGTGTCAGTGTGCTATTCTGTTCTAAACCAATTTTGCTGTTCCATATTTTCAATCCTTGAGTTTAGGGACAGAGAAGGACACTCGTGGCAATTATCAGTGTGCTATTCTGTGCTAAATCTTGTTTGTAGGGAGGGACAGAGTAGGACAGTGAGGGAAAGTGTCAGTGTGCTATTCTGTTCTAAACCAATTTTGCTGTTCCATATTTTCAATCCTTGAGTTTAGGGACAGAGAAGGAAACTCGTGGCAATTATCAGTGTGCTATTCTGTGCTAAATCTTCTTTGTAGGGAGGGACAGAGTAGGACAGTGAGGGAAAGTGTCAGTGTGCTATTCTGTTCTAAACCAATTTTGCTGTTCCATATTTTCAATCCTTGAGTTTAGGGACAGAGAAAGACACTCGTGGCAATTATCAGTGTGCTATTCTGTGCTAAATCTTGTTTGTAGGGAGGGACAGAGTAGGACAGTGAGGGAAAGTGTCAGTGTGCTATTCTGTTCTAAACCAATTTTGATGTTCCATATTTTCAATCCTTGAGTTTAGGGACAAAGAAGGACACTTGTGGCAATTATCAGTGTGCTATTCTGTGCTAAATCTTGTTTGTAGGGAGGGACAGAGTAGGACAGTGAGGGAAAGTGTCAGTGTGCTATTCTGTTCTAAACCAATTTTGCTGTTCCATATTTTCAATCCTTGAGTTTAGGGACAGAGAAGGACACTTGTGGCAATTATCAGTGTGCTATTCTGTGCTAAATCTTGTTTGCAGGGAGGGACAGAGTAGGACAGTGAGGGAAAGTGTCAGTGTGCTATTCTGTTCTAAACCAATTTTGCTGTTCCATATTTTCAATCCTTGAGTTTAGGGACAGAGAAGGACACTCGTGGCAATTATCAGTGTGCTATTCTGTGCTAAATCTTCTTTGTAGGGAGGGACAGAGTAGGACAGTGAGGGAAAATGTCAGTGTGCTATTCTGTTCTAAACCAATTTTGCTGTTCCATATTTTCAATCCTTGAGTTTAGGGACAGAGAAGGACACTCGTGGCAATTATCAGTGTGCTATTCTGTGCTAAATCTTGTTTGTAGGGAGGGACAGATTAGGACAGTGAGGGAAAGTGTCAGTGTGCTATTCTGTTCTAAACCAATTTTGCTGTTCCATATTTTCAATCCTTGAGTTTAGGGACAGAGAAGGACACTTGTGGCAATTATCAGTGTGCTATTCTGTGCTAAATCTTCTTTGTAGGGAGGGACAGAGTAGGACAGTGAGGGAAAGTGTCAGTGTGCTATTCTGTTCTAAACCAATTTTGCTGTTCCATATTTTCAATCCTTGAGTTTAGGGACAGAGAAAGACACTTGTGGCAATTATCAGTGTGCTATTCTGTGCTAAATCTTGTTTGTAGGGAGGGACAGAGTAGGACAGTGAGGGAAAGTGTCAGTGTGCTATTCTGTTCTAAACCAATTTTGCTGTTCCATATTTTCAATCCTTGAGTTTAGGGACAGAGAAGGACACTCGTGGCAATTATCAGTGTGCTATTCTGTGCTAAATCTTGTTTGTAGGGAGGGACAGATTAGGACAGTGAGGGAAAGTGTCAGTGTGCTATTCTGTTCTAAACCAATTTTGCTGTTCCATATTTTCAATCCTTGAGTTTAGGGACAGAGAAGGACACTCGTGGCAATTATCAGTGTGCTGTTCTGTGCTAAATCTTGTTTGTAGGGAGGGACAGAGTAGGACAGTGAGGGAAAGTGTCAGTGTGCTATTCTGTTCTAAACCAATTTTGCCGTTCCATATTTTCAATCCTTGAGTTTAGGGACAGAGAAGGACACTCGTGGCAATTATCAGTGTGCTATTCTGTGCTAAATCTTGTTTGTAGGGAGGGACAGAGTAGGACAGTGAGGGAAAGTGTCAGTGTGCTATTCTGTTCTAAACCAATTTTGCTGTTCCATATTTTCAATCCTTGAGTTTAGGGACAGAGAAGGACACTCGTGGCAATTATCAGTGTGCTATTCTGTGCTAAATCTTGTTTGTAGGGAGGGACAGAGTAGGACAGTGAGGGAAAGTGTCAGTGTGCTATTCTGTTCTAAACCAATTTTGCTGTTCCATATTTTCAATCCTTGAGTTTAGGGACAGAGAAGGACACTCGTGGCAATTATCAGTGTGCTATTCTGTGCTAAATCTTCTTTGTAGGGAGGGACAGAGTAGGACAGTGAGGGAAAGTGTCAGTGTGCTATTCTGTTCTAAACCAATTTTGCTGTTCCATATTTTCAATCCTTGAGTTTAGGGACAGAGAAGGAAACTCGTGGCAATTATCAGTGTGCTATTCTGTGCTAAATCTTCTTTGTAGGGAGGGACAGAGTAGGACAGTGAGGGAAAGTGTCAGTGTGCTATTCTGTTCTAAACCAATTTTGCTGTTCCATTTTTTCAATCCTTGAGTTTAGGGACAGAGAAAGACACTCGTGGCAATTATCAGTGTGCTATTCTGTGCTAAATCTTGTTTGTAGGGAGGGACAGAGTAGGACAGTGAGGGAAAGTGTCAGTGTGCTATTCTGTTCTAAACCAATTTTGATGTTCCATATTTTCAATCCTTGAGTTTAGGGACAGAGAAGGACACTTGTGGCAATTATCAGTGTGCTATTCTGTGCTAAATCTTGTTTGTAGGGAGGGACAGAGTAGGACAGTGAGGGAAAGTGTCAGTGTGCTATTCTGTTCTAAACCAATTTTGCTGTTCCATATTTTCAATCCTTGAGTTTAGGGACAGAGAAGGACACTCGTGGCAATTATCAGTGTGCTATTCTGTGCTAAATCTTCTTTGTAGGGAGGGACAGAGTAGGACAGTGAGGGAAAATGTCAGTGTGCTATTCTGTTCTAAACCAATTTTGCTGTTCCATATTTTCAATCCTTGAGTTTAGGGACAGAGAAGGACACTCGTGGCAATTATCAGTGTGCTATTCTGTGCTAAATCTTGTTTGTAGGGAGGGACAGATTAGGACAGTGAGGGAAAGTGTCAGTGTGCTATTCTGTTCTAAACCAATTTTGCTGTTCCATATTTTCAATCCTTGAGTTTAGGGACAGAGAAGGACACTCGTGGCAATTATCAGTGTGCTATTCTGTGCTAAATCTTGTTTGTAGGGAGGGACAGAGTAGGACAGTGAGGGAAAGTGTCAGTGTGCTATTCTGTTCTAAACCAATTTTGCTGTTCCATATTTTCAATCCTTGAGTTTAGGGACAGAGAAGGACACTCGTGGCAATTATCAGTGTGCTATTCTGTGCTAAATCTTCTTTGTAGGGAGGGACAGAGTAGGACAGCGAGGGAAAGTGTCAGTGTGCTATTCTGTTCTAAACCAATTTTGCTGTTCCATATTTTCAATCCTTGAGTTTAGGGACAGAGAAGGACACTCGTGGCAATTATCAGTGTGCTATTCTGTGCTAAATCTTGTTTGTAGGGAGGGACAGATTAGGACAGTGAGGGAAAGTGTCAGTGTGCTATTCTGTTCTAAACCAATTTTGCTGTTCCATATTTTCAATCCTTGAGTTTAGGGACAGAGAAGGACACTCGTGGCAATTATCAGTGTGCTATTCTGTGCTAAATCTTGTTTGTAGGGAGGGACAGAGTAGGACAGTGAGGGAAAGTGTCAGTGTGCTAATCTGTTCTAAACCAATTTTGCTGTTCCATATTTTCAATCCTTGAGTTTAGGGACAGAGAAGGACACTCGTGGCAATTATCAGTGTGCTATTCTGTGCTAAATCTTCTTTGTAGGGAGGGACAGAGTAGGACAGTGAGGGAAAGTGTCAGTGTGCTATTCTGTTCTAAACCAATTTTGCTGTTTCATATTTTCAATCCTTGAGTTTAGGGACAGAGAAGGACACTTGTGGCAATTATCAGTGTGCTATTCTGTGCTAAATCTTGTTTGCAGGGAGGGACAGAGTAGGACAGTGAGGGAAAGTGTCAGTGTGCTATTCTGTTCTAAACCAATTTTGCTGTTCCATATTTTCAATCCTTGAGTTTAGGGACAGAGAAGGACACTCGTGGCAATTATCAGTGTGCTATTCTGTGCTAAATCTTCTTTGTAGGGAGGGACAGAGTAGGACAGTGAGGGAAAGTGTCAGTGTGCTATTCTGTTCTAAACCAATTTTGCTGTTTCATATTTTCAATCCTTGAGTTTAGGGACAGAGAAAGACACTCGTGGCAATTATCAGTGTGCTATTCTGTGCTAAATCTTGTTTGTAGGGAGGGACAGAGTAGGACAGTGAGGGAAAGTGTCAGTGTGCTATTCTGTTCTAAACCAATTTTGCTGTTCCATATTTTCAATCCTTGAGTTTAGGGACAGAGAAAGACACTTGTGGCAATTATCAGTGTGCTATTCTGTGCTAAATCTTGTTTGTAGGGAGGGACAGAGTAGGACAGTGAGGGAAAGTGTCAGTGTGCTATTCTGTTCTAAACCAATTTTGCTGTTCCATATTTTCAATCCTTGAGTTTAGGGACAGAGAAGGACACTCGTGGCAATTATCAGTGTGCTATTCTGTGCTAAATCTTGTTTGTAGGGAGGGACAGATTAGGACAGTGAGGGAAAGTGTCAGTGTGCTATTCTGTTCTAAACCAATTTTGCTGTTCCATATTTTCAATCCTTGAGTTTAGGGACAGAGAAGGACACTCGTGACAATTATCAGTGTGCTGTTCTGTGCTAAATCTTGTTTGTAGGGAGGGACAGAGTAGGACAGTGAGGGAAAGTGTCAGTGTGCTATTCTGTTCTAAACCAATTTTGCCGTTCCATATTTTCAATCCTTGAGTTTAGGGACAGAGAAGGACACTCGTGGCAATTATCAGTGTGCTATTCTGTGCTAAATCTTGTTTGTAGGGAGGGACAGAGTAGGACAGTGAGGGAAAGTGTCAGTGTGCTATTCTGTTCTAAACCAATTTTGCTGTTCCATATTTTCAATCCTTGAGTTTAGGGACAGAGAAGGACACTCGTGGCAATTATCAGTGTGCTATTCTGTGCTAAATCTTGTTTGTAGGGAGGGACAGAGTAGGACAGTGAGGGAAAGTGTCAGTGTGCTATTCTGTTCTAAACCAATTTTGCTGTTCCATATTTTCAATCCTTGAGTTTAGGGACAGAGAAGGACACTCGTGGCAATTATCAGTGTGCTATTCTGTGCTAAATCTTCTTTGTAGGGAGGGACAGAGTAGGACAGTGAGGGAAAGTGTCAGTGTGCTATTCTGTTCTAAACCAATTTTGCTGTTCCATATTTTCAATCCTTGAGTTTAGGGACAGAGAAGGAAACTCGTGGCAATTATCAGTGTGCTATTCTGTGCTAAATCTTCTTTGTAGGGAGGGACAGAGTAGGACAGTGAGGGAAAGTGTCAGTGTGCTATTCTGTTCTAAACCAATTTTGCTGTTCCATATTTTCAATCCTTGAGTTTAGGGACAGAGAAAGACACTCGTGGCAATTATCAGTGTGCTATTCTGTGCTAAATCTTGTTTGTAGGGAGGGACAGAGTAGGACAGTGAGGGAAAGTGTCAGTGTGCTATTCTGTTCTAAACCAATTTTGATGTTCCATATTTTCAATCCTTGAGTTTAGGGACAGAGAAGGACACTTGTGGCAATTATCAGTGTGCTATTCTGTGCTAAATCTTGTTTGTAGGGAGGGACAGAGTAGGACAGTGAGGGAAAGTGTCAGTGTGCTATTCTGTTCTAAACCAATTTTGCTGTTCCATATTTTCAATCCTTGAGTTTAGGGACAGAGAAGGACACTTGTGGCAATTATCAGTGTGCTATTCTGTGCTAAATCTTGTTTGCAGGGAGGGACAGAGTAGGACAGTGAGGGAAAGTGTCAGTGTGCTATTCTGTTCTAAACCAATTTTGCTGTTCCATATTTTCAATCCTTGAGTTTAGGGACAGAGAAGGACACTCGTGGCAATTATCAGTGTGCTATTCTGTGCTAAATCTTCTTTGTAGGGAGGGACAGAGTAGGACAGTGAGGGAAAATGTCAGTGTGCTATTCTGTTCTAAACCAATTTTGCTGTTCCATATTTTCAATCCTTGAGTTTAGGGACAGAGAAGGACACTCGTGGCAATTATCAGTGTGCTATTCTGTGCTAAATCTTGTTTGTAGGGAGGGACAGATTAGGACAGTGAGGGAAAGTGTCAGTGTGCTATTCTGTTCTAAACCAATTTTGCTGTTCCATATTTTCAATCCTTGAGTTTAGGGACAGAGAAGGACACTCGTGGCAATTATCAGTGTGCTATTCTGTGCTAAATCTTGTTTGTAGGGAGGGACAGAGTAGGACAGTGAGGGAAAGTGTCAGTGTGCTATTCTGTTCTAAACCAATTTTGCTGTTCCATATTTTCAATCCTTGAGTTTAGGGACAGAGAAGGACACTCGTGGCAATTATCAGTGTGCTATTCTGTGCTAAATCTTCTTTGTAGGGAGGGACAGAGTAGGACAGTGAGGGAAAGTGTCAGTGTGCTATTCTGTTCTAAACCAATTTTGCTGTTCCATATTTTCAATCCTTGAGTTTAGGGACAGAGAAGGACACTCGTGGCAATTATCAGTGTGCTATTCTGTGCTAAATCTTGTTTGTAGGGAGGGACAGATTAGGACAGTGAGGGAAAGTGTCAGTGTGCTATTCTGTTCTAAACCAATTTTGCTGTTCCATATTTTCAATCCTTGAGTTTAGGGACAGAGAAGGACACTCGTGGCAATTATCAGTGTGCTATTCTGTGCTAAATCTTGTTTGTAGGGAGGGACAGAGTAGGACAGTGAGGGAAAGTGTCAGTGTGCTAATCTGTTCTAAACCAATTTTGCTGTTCCATATTTTCAATCCTTGAGTTTAGGGACAGAGAAGGACACTCGTGGCAATTATCAGTGTGCTATTCTGTGCTAAATCTTGTTTGTAGGGAGGGACAGAGTAGGACAGTGAGGGAAAGTGTCAGCGTGCTAATCTGTTCTAAACCAATTTTGCTGTTCCATATTTTCAATCCTTGAGTTTAGGGACAGAGAAGGACACTCGTGGCAATTATCAGTGTGCTATTCTGTGCTAAATCTTGTTTGTAAGGAGGGACAGAATAGGACAGTGAGGGAAAGTGTCAGTGTGCTATTCTGTTCTAAAGCAATTTTGATGTTCCATATTTTCAATCCTTGAGTTTAGGGACAGAGAAGGACACTCGTGGCAATTATCAGTGTGCTATTCTGTGCTAAATCTTGTTTGTAGGGAGGGACAGATTAGGACAGTGAGGGAAAGTGTCAGTGTGCTATTCTGTTCTAAACCAATTTTGCTGTTCCATATTTTCAATCCTTGAGTTTAGGGACAGAGAAGGACACTCGTGGCAATTATCAGTGTGCTATTCTGTGCTAAATCTTGTTTGTAGGGAGGGACAGAGTAGGACAGTGAGGGAAAGTGTCAGTGTGCTAATCTGTTCTAAACCAATTTTGCTGTTCCATATTTTCAATCCTTGAGTTTAGGGACAGAGAAGGACACTCGTGGCAATTATCAGTGTGCTATTCTGTGCTAAATCTTCTTTGTAGGGAGGGACAGAGTAGGACAGTGAGGGAAAGTGTCAGTGTGCTATTCTGTTCTAAACCAATTTTGCTGTTTCATATTTTCAATCCTTGAGTTTAGGGACAGAGAAGGACACTTGTGGCAATTATCAGTGTGCTATTCTGTGCTAAATCTTGTTTGCAGGGAGGGACAGAGTAGGACAGTGAGGGAAAGTGTCAGTGTGCTATTCTGTTCTAAACCAATTTTGCTGTTCCATATTTTCAATCCTTGAGTTTAGGGACAGAGAAGGACACTCGTGGCAATTATCAGTGTGCTATTCTGTGCTAAATCTTCTTTGTAGGGAGGGACAGAGTAGGACAGTGAGGGAAAGTGTCAGTGTGCTATTCTGTTCTAAACCAATTTTGCTGTTCCATATTTTCAATCCTTGAGTTTAGGGACAGAGAAGGAAACTCGTGGCAATTATCAGTGTGCTATTCTGTGCTAAATCTTCTTTGTAGGGAGGGACAGAGTAGGACAGTGAGGGAAAGTGTCAGTGTGCTATTCTGTTCTAAACCAATTTTGCTGTTCCATATTTTCAATCCTTGAGTTTAGGGACAGAGAAAGACACTCGTGGCAATTATCAGTGTGCTATTCTGTGCTAAATCTTGTTTGTAGGGAGGGACAGAGTAGGACAGTGAGGGAAAGTGTCAGTGTGCTATTCTGTTCTAAACCAATTTTGCTGTTCCATATTTTCAATCCTTGAGTTTAGGGACAGAGAAGGACACTTGTGGCAATTATCAGTGTGCTATTCTGTGCTAAATCTTGTTTGTAGGGAGGGACAGAGTAGGACAGTGAGGGAAAGTGTCAGTGTGCTATTCTGTTCTAAACCAATTTTGCTGTTCCATATTTTCAATCCTTGAGTTTAGGGACAGAGAAGGACACTTGTGGCAATTATCAGTGTGCTATTCTGTGCTAAATCTTGTTTGCAGGGAGGGACAGAGTAGGACAGTGAGGGAAAGTGTCAGTGTGCTATTCTGTTCTAAACCAATTTTGCTGTTCCATATTTTCAATCCTTGAGTTTAGGGACAGAGAAGGACACTCGTGGCAATTATCAGTGTGCTATTCTGTGCTAAATCTTCTTTGTAGGGAGGGACAGAGTAGGACAGTGAGGGAAAGTGTCAGTGTGCTATTCTGTTCTAAACCAATTTTGCTGTTCCATATTTTCAATCCTTGAGTTTAGGGACAGAGAAGGACACTCGTGGCAATTATCAGTGTGCTATTCTGTGCTAAATCTTGTTTGTAGGGAGGGACAGAGTAGGACAGTGGGGGAAAGTGTCAGTGTGCTATTCTGTTCTAAACCAATTTTGCTGTTCCATATTTTCAATCCTTGAGTTTAGGGACAGAGAAGGACACTCGTGGCAATTATCAGTGTGCTATTCTGTGCTAAATCTTGTTTGTAGGGAGGGACAGAGTAGGACAGTGAGGGAAAGTGTCAGTGTGCTATTCTGTTCTAAACCAATTTTGCTGTTCCATATTTTCAATCCTTGAGTTTAGGGACAGAGAAGGACACTTGTGGCAATTATCAGTGTGCTATTCTGTGCTAAATCTTCTTTGTAGGGAGGGACAGAGTAGGACAGTGAGGGAAAGTGTCAGTGTGCTATTCTGTTCTAAACCAATTTTGGTGTTCCATATTTTCAATCCTTGAGTTTAGGGACAGAGAAGGACACTCGTGGCAATTATCAGTGTGCTATTCTGTGCTAAATCTTGTTTGTAGGGAGGGACAGAGTAGGACAGTGAGGGAAAGTGTCAGTGTGCTAATCTGTTCTAAACCAATTTTGCTGTTCCATATTTTCAATCCTTGAGTTTAGGGACAGAGAAGGACACTCGTGGCAATTATCAGTGTGCTATTCTGTGCTAAATCTTGTTTGTAAGGAGGGACAGAGTAGGACAGTGAGGGAAAGTGTCAGTGTGCTATTCTGTTCTAAAGCTATTTTGCTGTTCCATATTTTCAATCCTTGAGTTTAGGGACAGAGAAGGACACTCGTGGCAATTATCAGTGTGCTATTCTGTGCTAAATCTTGTTTGTAGGGAGGGACAGATTAGGACAGTGAGGGAAAGTGTCAGTGTGCTATTCTGTTCTAAACCAATTTTGCTGTTCCATATTTTCAATCCTTGAGTTTAGGGACAGAGAAGGACACTCGTGGCAATTATCAGTGTGCTATTCTGTGCTAAATCTTGTTTGTAGGGAGGGACAGAGTAGGACAGTGAGGGAAAGTGTCAGTGTGCTATTCTGTTCTAAACCAATTTTGCTGTTCCATATTTTCAATACTTGAGTTTAGGGACAGAGAAGAACACTCGTGGCAATTATCAGTGTGCTATTCTGTGCTAAATCTTGTTTGTAGGGAGGGACAGAGTAGGACAGTGAGGGAAAGTGTCAGTGTGCTATTCTGTTCTAAACCAATTTTGCTGTTCCATATTTTCAATCCTTGAGTTTAGGGACAGAGAAGGACACTCGTGGCAATTATCAGTGTGCTATTCTGTGCTAAATCTTCTTTGTAGGGAGGGACAGAGTAGGACAGTGAGGGAAAGTGTCAGTGTGCTATTCTGTTCTAAACCAATTTTGCTGTTCCATATTTTCAATCCTTGAGTTTAGGGACAGAGAAGGACACTTGTGGCAATTATCAGTGTACTATTCTGTGCTAAATCTTGTTTGTAGGGAGGGACAGAGTAGGACAGTGAGGGAAAGTGTCAGTGTGCTATTCTGTTCTAAACCAATTTTGCTGTTCCATATTTTCAATCCTTGAGTTTAGGGACAGAGAAAGACACTCGTGGAAATTATCAGTGTGCTTTCTGTGCTAAATCTTGTTTGTAGGGAGGGACAGAGTAGGACAGTGAGGGAAAGTGTCAGTGTGCTATTCTGTTCTAAACCAATTTTGCTGTTCCATATTTTCAATCCTTGAGTTTAGGGACAGAGAAGGACACTTGTGGCAATTATCAGTGTGCTATTCTGTGCTAAATCTTGTTTGTAGGGAGGGACAGAGTAGGACAGTGAGGGAAAGTGTCAGTGTGCTATTCTGTTCTAAACCAATTTTGCTGTTCCATATTTTCAATCCTTGAGTTTAGGGACAGAGAAGGACACTCGTGGCAATTATCAGTGTGCTATTCTGTGCTAAATCTTGTTTGCAGGGAGGGACAGAGTAGGACAGTGAGGGAAAGTGTCAGTGTGCTATTCTGTTCTAAACCAATTTTGCTGTTCCATATTTTCAATCCTTGAGTTTAGGGACAGAGAAGGACACTCGTGGCAATTATCAGTGTGCTATTCTGTGCTAAATCTTCTTTGTAGGGAGGGACAGAGTAGGACAGTGAGGGAAAGTGTCAGTGTGCTATTCTGTTCTAAACCAATTTTGCTGTTCCATATTTTCAATCCTTGAGTTTAGGGACAGAGAAGGACACTCGTGGCAATTATCAGTGTGCTATTCTGTGCTAAATCTTCTTTGTAGGGAGGGACAGAGTAGGACAGTGAGGGAAAGTGTCAGTGTGCTATTCTGTTCTAAACCAATTTTGCTGTTCCATATTTTCAATCCTTGAGTTTAGGGACAGAGAAGGACACTCGTGGCAATTATCAGTGTGCTATTCTGTGCTAAATCTTGTTTGTAGGGAGGGACAGATTAGGACAGTGAGGGAAAGTGTCAGTGTGCTATTCTGTTCTAAACCAATTTTGCTGTTCCATATTTTCAATCCTTGAGTTTAGGGACAGAGAAGGAAACTCGTGGCAATTATCAGTGTGCTATTCTGTGCTAAATCTTGTTTGTAGGGAGGGACAGAGTAGGACAGTGAGGGAAAGTGTCAGTGTGCTATTCTGTTCTAAACCAATTTTGCTGTTCCATATTTTCAATCCTTGAGTTTAGGGACAGAGAAGGACACTCGTGGCAATTATCAGTGTGCTATTCTGTGCTAAATCTTCTTTGTAGGGAGGGACAGAGTAGGACAGTGAGGGAAAGTGTCAGTGTGCTATTCTGTTCTAAACCAATTTTGCTGTTCCATATTTTCAATCCTTGAGTTTAGGGACAGAGAAGGACACTCGTGGCAATTATCAGTGTGCTATTCTGTGCTAAATCTTCTTTGTAGGGAGGGACAGAGTAGGACAGTGAGGGAAAGTGTCAGTGTGCTATTCTGTTCTAAACCAATTTTGCTGTTCCATATTTTCAATCCTTGAGTTTAGGGACAGAGAAGGACACTCGTGGCAATTATCAGTGTGCTATTCTGTGCTAAATCTTCTTTGTAGGGAGGGACAGAGTAGGACAGTGAGGGAAAGTGTCAGTGTGCTATTCTGTTCTAAACCAATTTTGCTGTTCCATATTTTCAATCCTTGAGTTTAGGGACAGAGAAGGACACTCGTGGCAATTATCAGTGTGCTATTCTGTGCTAAATCTTGTTTGTAGGGACGGACAGATTAGGACAGTGAGGGAAAGTGTCAGTGTGCTATTCTGTTCTAAACCAATTTTGCTGTTCCATATTTTCAATCCTTGAGTTTAGGGACAGAGAAGGACACTCGTGGCAATTATCAGTGTGCTATTCTGTGCTAAATCTTGTTTGTAGGGAGGGACAGAGTAGGACAGTGAGGGAAAGTGTCAGTGTGCTATTCTGTTCTAAACCAATTTTGATGTTCCATATTTTCAATCCTTGAGTTTAGGGACAGAGAAGGACACTCGTGGCAATTATCAGTGTGCTATTCTGTGCTAAATCTTCTTTGTAGGGAGGGACAGAGTAGGACAGTGAGGGAAAGTGTCAGTGTGCTATTCTGTTCTAAACCAATTTTGCTGTTCCATATTTTCAATCCTTGAGTTTAGGGACAGAGAAGGACACTCGTGGCAATTATCAGTGTGCTATTCTGTGCTAAATCTTGTTTGTAGGGAGGGACAGAGTAGGACAGTGAAGGAAAGTGTCAGTGTGCTAATCTGTTCTAAACCAATTTTGCTGTTCCATATTTTCAATCCTTGAGTTTAGGGACAGAGAAGGACACTCGTGGCAATTATCAGTGTGCTATTCTGTGCTAAATCTTGTTTGTAAGGAGGGACAGAGTAGGACAGTGAGGGAAAGTGTCAGTGTGCTATTCTGTTCTAAAGCAATTTTGCTGTTCCATATTTTCAATCCTTGAGTTTAGGGACAGAGAAGGACACTCGTGGCAATTATCAGTGTGCTATTCTGTGCTAAATCTTGTTTGTAGGGAGGGACAGATTAGGACAGTGAGGGAAAGTGTCAGTGTGCTATTCTGTTCTAAACCAATTTTGCTGTTCCATATTTTCAATCCTTGAGTTTAGGGACAGAGAAGGACACTCGTGGCAATTATCAGTGTGCTATTCTGTGCTAAATCTTGTTTGTAGGGAGGGACAGAGTAGGACAGTGAGGGAAAGTGTCAGTGTGCTATTCTGTTCTAAACCAATTTTGCTGTTCCATATTTTCAATACTTGAGTTTAGGGACAGAGAAGGACACTCGTGGCAATTATCAGTGTGCTATTCTGTGCTAAATCTTGTTTGTAGGGAGGGACAGAGTAGGACAGTGAGGGAAAGTGTCAGTGTGCTATTCTGTTCTAAACCAATTTTGCTGTTCCATATTTTCAATCCTTGAGTTTAGGGACAGAGAAGGACACTCGTGGCAATTATCAGTGTGCTATTCTGTGCTAAATCTTGTTTGTAGGGAGGGACAGAGTAGGACAGTGAGGGAAAGTGTCAGTGTGCTATTCTGTTCTAAACCAATTTTGATGTTCCATATTTTCAATCCTTGAGTTTAGGGACAGAGAAGGACACTCGTGGCAATTATCAGTGTGCTATTCTGTGCTAAATCTTCTTTGTAGGGAGGGACAGAGTAGGACAGTGAGGGAAAGTGTCAGTGTGCTATTCTGTTCTAAACCAATTTTGCTGTTCCATATTTTCAATCCTTGAGTTTAGGGACAGAGAAGGACACTCGTGGCAATTATCAGTGTGCTATTCTGTGCTAAATCTTGTTTGTAGGGAGGGACAGAGTAGGACAGTGAGGGAAAGTGTCAGTGTGCTAATCTGTTCTAAACCAATTTTGCTGTTCCATATTTTCAATCCTTGAGTTTAGGGACAGAGAAGGACACTCGTGGCAATTATCAGTGTGCTATTCTGTGCTAAATCTTGTTTGTAAGGAGGGACAGAGTAGGACAGTGAGGGAAAGTGTCAGTGTGCTATTCTGTTCTAAAGCAATTTTGCTGTTCCATATTTTCAATCCTTGAGTTTAGGGACAGAGAAGGACACTCGTGGCAATTATCAGTGTGCTATTCTGTGCTAAATCTTGTTTGTAGGGAGGGACAGATTAGGACAGTGAGGGAAAGTGTCAGTGTGCTATTCTGTTCTAAACCAATTTTGCTGTTCCATATTTTCAATCCTTGAGTTTAGGGACAGAGAAGGACACTCGTGGCAATTATCAGTGTGCTATTCTGTGCTAAATCTTGTTTGTAGGGAGGGACAGAGTAGGACAGTGAGGGAAAGTGTCAGTGTGCTATTCTGTTCTAAACCAATTTTGCTGTTCCATATTTTCAATACTTGAGTTTAGGGACAGAGAAGGACACTCGTGGCAATTATCAGTGTGCTATTCTGTGCTAAATCTTGTTTGTAGGGAGGGACAGAGTAGGACAGTGAGGGAAAGTGTCAGTGTGCTATTCTGTTCTAAACCAATTTTGCTGTTCCATATTTTCAATCCTTGAGTTTAGGGACAGAGAAGGACACTCGTGGCAATTATCAGTGTGCTATTCTGTGCTAAATCTTCTTTGTAGGGAGGGACAGAGTAGGACAGTGAGGGAAAGTGTCAGTGTGCTATTCTGTTCTAAACCAAATTTGCTGTTCCATATTTTCAATCCTTGAGTTTAGGGACAGAGAAGGACACTTGTGGCAATTATCAGTGTGCTATTCTGTGCTAAATCTTCTTTGTAGGGAGGGACAGAGTAGGGCAGTGAGGGAAAGTGTCAGTGTGCTATTCTGTTCTAAACCAATTTTGCTGTTCCATATTTTCAATCCTTGAGTTTAGGGACAGAGAAGGACACTCGTGGCAATTATCAGTGTGCTATTCTGTGCTAAATCTTCTTTGTAGGGAGGGACAGAGTAGGACAGTGAGGGAAAGTGTCAGTGTGCTATTCTGTTCTAAAACAATTTTGCTGTTCCATATTTTCAATCCTTGAGTTTAGGGACAGAGAAGGACACTCGTGGCAATTATCAGTGTGCTATTCTGTGTTAAATCTTGTTTGTAGGGACGGACAGATTAGGACAGTGAGGGAAAGTGTCAGTGTGCTATTCTGTTCTAAACCAATTTTGCTGTTCCATATTTTCAATCCTTGAGTTTAGGGACAGAGAAGGACACTCGTGGCAATTATCAGTGTGCTATTCTGTGCTAAATCTTGTTTGTAGGGAGGGACAGAGTAGGACAGTGAGGGAAAGTGTCAGTGTGCTATTCTGTTCTAAACCAATTTTGCTGTTCCATATTTTCAATCCTTGAGTTTAGGGACAGAGAAGGACACTCGTGGCAATTATCAGTGTGCTATTCTGTGCTAAATCTTCTTTGTAGGGAGGGACAGAGTAGGACAGTGAGGGAAAGTGTCAGTGTGCTATTCTGTTCTAAACCAATTTTGCTGTTCCATATTTTCAATCCTTGAGTTTAGGGACAGAGAAGGACACTCGTGGCAATTATCAGTGTGCTATTCTGTGCTAAATCTTGTTTGTAGGGAGGGACAGAGTAGGACAGTGAGGGAAAGTGTCAGTGTGCTAATCTGTTCTAAACCAATTTTGCTGTTCCATATTTTCAATCCTTGAGTTTAGGGACAGAGAAGGACACTCGTGGCAATTATCAGTGTGCTATTCTGTGCTAAATCTTGTTTGTAAGGAGGGACAGAGTAGGACAGTGAGGGAAAGTGTCAGTGTGCTATTCTGTTCTAAAGCAATTTTGCTGTTCCATATTTTCAATCCTTGAGTTTAGGGACAGAGAAGGACACTCGTGGCAATTATCAGTGTGCTATTCTGTGCTAAATCTTGTTTGTAGGGAGGGACAGATTAGGACAGTGAGGGAAAGTGTCAGTGTGCTATTCTGTTCTAAACCAATTTTGCTGTTCCATATTTTCAATCCTTGAGTTTAGGGACAGAGAAGGACACTCGTGGCAATTATCAGTGTGCTATTCTGTGCTAAATCTTGTTTGTAGGGAGGGACAGAGTAGGACAGTGAGGGAAAGTGTCAGTGTGCTATTCTGTTCTAAACCAATTTTGCTGTTCCATATTTTCAATACTTGAGTTTAGGGACAGAGAAGGACACTCGTGGCAATTATCAGTGTGCTATTCTGTGCTAAATCTTGTTTGTAGGGAGGGACAGAGTAGGACAGTGAGGGAAAGTGTCAGTGTGCTATTCTGTTCTAAACCAATTTTGCTGTTCCATATTTTCAATCCTTGAGTTTAGGGACAGAGAAGGACACTCGTGGCAATTATCAGTGTGCTATTCTGTGCTAAATCTTCTTTGTAGGGAGGGACAGAGTAGGACAGTGAGGGAAAGTGTCAGTGTGCTATTCTGTTCTAAACCAAATTTGCTGTTCCATATTTTCAATCCTTGAGTTTAGGGACAGAGAAGGACACTTGTGGCAATTATCAGTGTGCTATTCTGTGCTAAATCTTCTTTGTAGGGAGGGACAGAGTAGGACAGTGAGGGAAAGTGTCAGTGTGCTATTCTGTTCTAAACCAATTTTGCTGTTCCATATTTTCAATCCTTGAGTTTAGGGACAGAGAAGGACACTTGTGGCAATTATCAGTGTGCTATTCTGTGCTAAATCTTGTTTGTAGGGAGGGACAGAGTAGGACAGTGAGGGAAAGTGTCAGTGTGCTATTCTGTTCTAAACCAATTTTGCTGTTCCATATTTTCAATCCTTGAGTTTAGGGACAGAGAAGGACACTCGTGGCAATTATCAGTGTGCTATTCTGTGCTAAATCTTGTTTGCAGGGAGGGACAGAGTAGGACAGTGAGGGAAAGTGTCAGTGTGCTATTCTGTTCTAAACCAATTTTGCTGTTCCATATTTTCAATCCTTGAGTTTAGGGACAGAGAAGGTCACTCGTGGCAATTATCAGTGTGCTATTCTGTGCTAAATCTTCTTTGTAGGGAGGGACAGAGTAGGACAGTGAGGGAAAGTGTCAGTGTGCTATTCTGTTCTAAACCAATTTTGCTGTTCCATATTTTCAATCCTTGAGTTTAGGGACAGAGAAGGACACTCGTGGCAATTATCAGTGTGCTATTCTGTGCTAAATCGTCTTTGTAGGGAGGGACAGAGAAGGACAGTGAGGGAAAGTGTCAGTGTGCTATTCTGTTCTAAACCAATTTTGCTGTTCCATATTTTCAATCCTTGAGTTTAGGGACAGAGAAGGACACTCGTGGCAATTATCAGTGTGCTATTCTGTGCTAAATCTTGTTTGTAGGGAGGGACAGAGTAGGACAGTGAGGGAAAGTGTCAGTGTGCTAATCTGTTCTAAACCAATTTTGCTGTTCCATATTTTCAATCCTTGAGTTTAGGGACAGAGAAGGACACTCGTGGCAATTATCAGTGTGCTATTCTGTGCTAAATCTTGTTTGTAAGGAGGGACAGAGTAGGACAGTGAGGGAAAGTGTCAGTGTGCTATTCTGTTCTAAAGCAATTTTGCTGTTCCATATTTTCAATCCTTGAGTTTAGGGACAGAGAAGGACACTCGTGGCAATTATCAGTGTGCTATTCTGTGCTAAATCTTGTTTGTAGGGAGGGACAGATTAGGACAGTGAGGGAAAGTGTCAGTGTGCTATTCTGTTCTAAACCAATTTTGCTGTTCCATATTTTCAATCCTTGAGTTTAGGGACAGAGAAGGACACTCGTGGCAATTATCAGTGTGCTATTCTGTGCTAAATCTTGTTTGTAGGGAGGGACAGAGTAGGACAGTGAGGGAAAGTGTCAGTGTGCTATTCTGTTCTAAACCAATTTTGCTGTTCCATATTTTCAATACTTGAGTTTAGGGACAGAGAAGGACACTCGTGGCAATTATCAGTGTGCTATTCTGTGCTAAATCTTGTTTGTAGGGAGGGACAGAGTAGGACAGTGAGGGAAAGTGTCAGTGTGCTATTCTGTTCTAAACCAATTTTGCTGTTCCATATTTTCAATCCTTGAGTTTAGGGACAGAGAAGGACACTCGTGGCAATTATCAGTGTGCTATTCTGTGCTAAATCTTCTTTGTAGGGAGGGACAGAGTAGGACAGTGAGGGAAAGTGTCAGTGTGCTATTCTGTTCTAAACCAAATTTGCTGTTCCATATTTTCAATCCTTGAGTTTAGGGACAGAGAAGGACACTTGTGGCAATTATCAGTGTGCTATTCTGTGCTAAATCTTCTTTGTAGGGAGGGACAGAGTAGGACAGTGAGGGAAAGTGTCAGTGTGCTATTCTGTTCTAAACCAATTTTGCTGTTCCATATTTTCAATCCTTGAGTTTAGGGACAGAGAAGGACACTTGTGGCAATTATCAGTGTGCTATTCTGTGCTAAATCTTGTTTGTAGGGAGGGACAGAGTAGGACAGTGAGGGAAAGTGTCAGTGTGCTATTCTGTTCTAAACCAATTTTGCTGTTCCATATTTTCAATCCTTGAGTTTAGGGACAGAGAAGGACACTCGTGGCAATTATCAGTGTGCTATTCTGTGCTAAATCTTGTTTGCAGGGAGGGACAGAGTAGGACAGTGAGGGAAAGTGTCAGTGTGCTATTCTGTTCTAAACCAATTTTGCTGTTCCATATTTTCAATCCTTGAGTTTAGGGACAGAGAAGGACACTCGTGGCAATTATCAGTGTGCTATGCTGTGCTAAATCTTCTTTGTAGGGAGGGACAGAGTAGGACAGTGAGGGAAAGTGTCAGTGTGCTATTCTGTTCTAAACCAATTTTGCTGTTCCATATTTTCAATCCTTGAGTTTAGGGACAGAGAAGGACACTCGTGGCAATTATCAGTGTGCTATTCTGTGCTAAATCTTGTTTGTAGGGAGGGACAGAGTAGGACAGTGAGGGAAAGTGTCAGTGTGCTATTCTGTTCTAAACCAATTTTGCTGTTCCATATTTTCAATCCTTGAGTTTAGGGACAGAGAAGGACACTCGTGGCAATTATCAGTGTGCTATTCTGTGCTAAATCTTGTTTGTAGGGAGGGACAGAGTAGGACAGTGGGGGAAAGTGTCAGTGTGCTATTCTGTTCTAAACCAATTTTGCTGTTCCATATTTTCAATCCTTGAGTTTAGGGACAGAGAAGGACACTCGTGGCAATTATCAGTGTGCTATTCTGTGCTAAATCTTGTTTGTAGGGAGGGACAGAGTAGGACAGTGAGGGAAAGTGTCAGTGTGCTATTCTGTTCTAAACCAATTTTGCTGTTCCATATTTTCAATCCTTGAGTTTAGGGACAGAGAAGGACATTTGTGGCAATTATCAGTGTGCTATTCTGTGCTAAATCTTCTTTGTAGGGAGGGACAGAGTAGGACAGTGAGGGAAAGTGTCAGTGTGCTATTCTGTTCTAAACCAATTTTGCTGTTCCATATTTTCAATCCTTGAGTTTAGGGACAGAGAAGGACACTCGTGGCAATTATCAGTGTGCTATTCTGTGCTAAATCTTGTTTGTAGGGAGGGACAGATTAGGACAGTGAGGGAAAGTGTCAGTGTGCTATTCTGTTCTAAACCAATTTTGCTGTTCCATATTTTCAATCCTTGAGTTTAGGGACAGAGAAGGACACTCGTGGCAATTATCAGTGTGCTATTCTGTGCTAAATCTTGTTTGTAGGGAGGGACAGAGTAGGACAGTGAGGGAAAGTGTCAGTGTGCTATTCTGTTCTAAACCAATTTTGCTGTTCCATATTTTCAATACTTGAGTTTAGGGACAGAGAAGGACACTCGTGGCAATTATCAGTGTGCTATTCTGTGCTAAATCTTGTTTGTAGGGAGGGACAGAGTAGGACAGTGAGGGAACGTGTCAGTGTGCTATTCTGTTCTAAACCAATTTTGCTGTTCCATATTTTCAATCCTTGAGTTTAGGGACAGAGAAGGACACTCGTGGCAATTATCAGTGTGCTATTCTGTGCTAAATCTTCTTTGTAGGGAGGGACAGAGTAGGACAGTGAGGGAAAGTGTCAGTGTGCTATTCTGTTCTAAACCAATTTTGCTGTTCCATATTTTCAATCCTTGAGTTTAGGGACAGAGAAGGACACTTGTGGCAATTATCAGTGTGCTATTCTGTGCTAAATCTTCTTTGTAGGGAGGGACAGAGTAGGACAGTGAGGGAAAGTGTCAGTGTGCTATTCTGTTCTAAACCAATTTTGCTGTTCCATATTTTCAATCCTTGAGTTTAGGGACAGAGAAGGAAACTCGTGGCAATTATCAGTGTGCTATTCTGTGCTAAATCTTCTTTGTAGGGAGGGACAGAGTAGGACAGTGAGGGAAAGTGTCAGTGTGCTATTCTGTTCTAAACCAATTTTGCTGTTCCATATTTTCAATCCTTGAGTTTAGGGACAGAGAAGGACACTCGTGGCAATTATCAGTGTACTATTCTGTGCTAAATCTTGTTTGTAGGGAGGGACAGAGTAGGACAGTGAGGGAAAGTGTCAGTGTGCTATTCTGTTCTAAACCAATTTTGCTGTTCCATATTTTCAATCCTTGAGTTTAGGGACAGAGAAAGACACTCGTGGAAATTATCAGTGTGCTTTCTGTGCTAAATCTTGTTTGTAGGGAGGGACAGAGTAGGACAGTGAGGGAAAGTGTCAGTGTGCTATTCTGTTCTAAACCAATTTTGCTGTTCCATATTTTCAATCCTTGAGTTTAGGGACAGAGAAGGACACTTGTGGCAATTATCAGTGTGCTATTCTGTGCTAAATCTTGTTTGTAGGGAGGGACAGAGTAGGACAGTGAGGGAAAGTGTCAGTGTGCTATTCTGTTCTAAACCAATTTTGCTGTTCCATATTTTCAATCCTTGAGTTTAGGGACAGAGAAGGACACTCGTGGCAATTATCAGTGTGCTATTCTGTGCTAAATCTTGTTTGCAGGGAGGGACAGAGTAGGACAGTGAGGGAAAGTGTCAGTGTGCTATTCTGTTCTAAACCAATTTTGCTGTTCCATATTTTCAATCCTTGAGTTTAGGGACAGAGAAGGACACTCGTGGCAATTATCAGTGTACTATTCTGTGCTAAATCTTGTTTGTAGGGAGGGACAGAGTAGGACAGTGAGGGAAAGTGTCAGTGTGCTATTCTGTTCTAAACCAATTTTGCTGTTCCATATTTTCAATCCTTGAGTTTAGGGACAGAGAAAGACACTCGTGGAAATTATCAGTGTGCTTTCTGTGCTAAATCTTGTTTGTAGGGAGGGACAGAGTAGGACAGTGAGGGAAAGTGTCAGTGTGCTATTCTGTTCTAAACCAATTTTGCTGTTCCATATTTTCAATCCTTGAGTTTAGGGACAGAGAAGGACACTTGTGGCAATTATCAGTGTGCTATTCTGTGCTAAATCTTGTTTGTAGGGAGGGACAGAGTAGGACAGTGAGGGAAAGTGTCAGTGTGCTATTCTGTTCTAAACCAATTTTGCTGTTCCATATTTTCAATCCTTGAGTTTAGGGACAGAGAAGGACACTCGTGGCAATTATCAGTGTGCTATTCTGTGCTAAATCTTGTTTGCAGGGAGGGACAGAGTAGGACAGTGAGGGAAAGTGTCAGTGTGCTATTCTGTTCTAAACCAATTTTGCTGTTCCATATTTTCAATCCTTGAGTTTAGGGACAGAGAAGGACACTCGTGGCAATTATCAGTGTGCTATTCTGTGCTAAATCTTCTTTGTAGGGAGGGACAGAGTAGGACAGTGAGGGAAAGTGTCAGTGTGCTATTCTGTTCTAAACCAATTTTGCTGTTCCATATTTTCAATCCTTGAGTTTAGGGACAGAGAAGGACACTCGTGGCAATTATCAGCGTGCTATTCTGTGCTAAATCTTCTTTGTAGGGAGGGACAGAGTAGGACAGTGAGGGAAAGTGTCAGTGTGCTATTCTGTTCTAAACCAATTTTGCTGTTCCATATTTTCAATCCTTGAGTTTAGGGACAGAGAAGGACACTCGTGGCAATTATCAGTGTGCTATTCTGTGCTAAATCTTGTTTGTAGGGACGGACAGATTAGGACAGTGAGGGAAAGTGTCAGTGTGCTATTCTGTTCTAAACCAATTTTGCTGTTCCATATTTTCAATCCTTGAGTTTAGGGACAGAGAAGGACACTCGTGGCAATTATCAGTGTGCTATTCTGTGCTAAATCTTGTTTGTAGGGAGGGACAGAGTAGGACAGTGAGGGAAAGTGTCAGTGTGCTATTCTGTTCTAAACCAATTTTGCTGTTCCATATTTTCAATCCTTGAGTTTAGGGACAGAGAAGGACACTCGTGGCAATTATCAGTGTGCTATTCTGTGCTAAATCTTCTTTGTAGGGAGGGACAGAGTAGGACAGTGAGGGAAAGTGTCAGTGTGCTATTCTGTTCTAAACCAATTTTGCTGTTCCATATTTTCAATCCTTGAGTTTAGGGACAGAGAAGGACACTCGTGGCAATTATCAGTGTGCTATTCTGTGCTAAATCTTGTTTGTAGGGAGGGACAGAGTAGGACAGTGAGGGAAAGTGTCAGTGTGCTATTCTGTTCTAAACCAATTTTGCTGTTCCATATTTTCAATCCTTGAGTTTAGGGACAGAGAAGGACACTCGTGGCAATTATCAGTGTGCTATTCTGTGCTAAATCTTGTTTGTAGGGACGGACAGATTAGGACAGTGAGGGAAAGTGTCAGTGTGCTATTCTGTTCTAAACCAATTTTGCTGTTCCATATTTTCAATCCTTGAGTTTAGGGACAGAGAAGGACACTCGTGGCAATTATCAGTGTGCTATTCTGTGCTAAATCTTGTTTGTAGGGAGGGACAGAGTAGGACAGTGAAGGAAAGTGTCAGTGTGCTATTCTGTTCTAAACCAATTTTGCTGTTCCATATTTTCAATCCTTGAGTTTAGGGACAGAGAAGGACACTTGTGGCAATTATCAGTGTGCTATTCTGTGCTAAATCTTCTTTGTAGGGAGGGACAGAGTAGGACAGTGAGGGAAAGTGTCAGTGTGCTATTCTGTTCTAAACCAATTTTGCTGTTCCATATTTTCAATCCTTGAGTTTAGGGACAGAGAAGGACACTCGTGGCAATTATCAGTGTGCTATTCTGTGCTAAATCTTGTTTGTAGGGAGGGACAGAGTAGGACAGTGAGGGAAAGTGTCAGTGTGCTATTCTGTTCTAAACCAATTTTGCTGTTCCATATTTTCAATCCTTGAGTTTAGGGACAGAGAAGGACACTTGTGGCAATTATCAGTGTGCTATTCTGTGCTAAATCTTGTTTGTAAGGAGGGACAGAGTAGGACAGTGAGGGAAAGTGTCAGTGTGCTATTCTGTTCTAAAGCAATTTTGTTGTTCCATATTTTCAATCCTTGAATTTAGGGACAGAGAAGGACACTCGTGGCAATTATCAGTGTGCTATTCTGTGCTAAATCTTGTTTGTAAGGAGGGACAGAGTAGGACAGTGAGGGAAAGTGTCAGTGTGCTATTCTGTTCTAAAGCAATTTTGCTGTTCCATATTTTCAATCCTTGAGTTTAGGGACAGAGAAGGACACTCGTGGCAATTATCAGTGTGCTATTCTGTGCTAAATCTTGTTTGTAGGGAGGGACAGATTAGGACAGTGAGGGAAAGTGTCAGTGTGCTATTCTGTTCTAAACCAATTTTGCTGTTCCATATTTTCAATCCTTGAGTTTAGGGACAGAGAAGGACACTCGTGGCAATTATCAGTGTGCTATTCTGTGCTAAATCTTGTTTGTAGGGAGGGACAGAGTAGGACAGTGAGGGAAAGTGTCAGTGTGCTATTCTGTTCTAAACCAATTTTGCTGTTCCATATTTTCAATACTTGAGTTTAGGGACAGAGAAGGACACTCGTGGCAATTATCAGTGTGCTATTCTGTGCTAAATCTTGTTTGCAGGGAGGGACAGAGTAGGACAGTGAGGGAAAGTGTCAGTGTGCTATTCTGTTCTAAACCAATTTTGCTGTTCCATATTTTCAATACTTGAGTTTAGGGACAGAGAAGGACACTCGTGGCAATTATCAGTGTGCTATTCTGTGCTAAATCTTGTTTGCAGGGAGGGACAGAGTAGGACAGTGAGGGAAAGTGTCAGTGTGCTATTCTGTTCTAAACCAATTTTGCTGTTCCATATTTTCAATCCTTGAGTTTAGGGACAGAGAAGGACACTCGTGGCAATTATCAGTGTGCTATTCTGTGCTAAATCTTCTTTGTAGGGAGGGACAGAGTAGGACAGTGAGGGAAAGTGTCAGTGTGCTATTCTGTTCTAAACCAATTTTGCTGTTCCATATTTTCAATCCTTGAGTTTAGGGACAGAGAAGGACACTCGTGGCAATTATCAGCGTGCTATTCTGTGCTAAATCTTCTTTGTAGGGAGGGACAGAGTAGGACAGTGAGGGAAAGTGTCAGTGTGCTATTCTGTTCTAAACCAATTTTGCTGTTCCATATTTTCAATCCTTGAGTTTAGGGACAGAGAAGGACACTCGTGGCAATTATCAGTGTGCTATTCTGTGCTAAATCTTGTTTGTAGGGACGGACAGATTAGGACAGTGAGGGAAAGTGTCAGTGTGCTATTCTGTTCTAAACCAATTTTGCTGTTCCATATTTTCAATCCTTGAGTTTAGGGACAGAGAAGGACACTCGTGGCAATTATCAGTGTGCTATTCTGTGCTAAATCTTCTTTGTAGGGAGGGACAGAGTAGGACAGTGAGGGAAAGTGTCAGTGTGCTATTCTGTTCTAAACCAATTTTGCTGTTCCATATTTTCAATCCTTGAGTTTAGGGACAGAGAAGGACACTCGTGGCAATTATCAGTGTGCTATTCTGTGCTAAATCTTCTTTGTAGGGAGGGACAGAGTAGGACAGTGAGGGAAAGTGTCAGTGTGCTATTCTGTTCTAAACCAATTTTGCTGTTCCATATTTTCAATCCTTGAGTTTAGGGACAGAGAAGGACACTCGTGGCAATTATCAGTGTGCTATTCTGTGCTAAATCTTGTTTGTAGGGAGGGACAGAGTAGGACAGTGAGGGAAAGTGTCAGTGTGCTATTCTGTTCTAAACCAATTTTGCTGTTCCATATTTTCAATCCTTGAGTTTAGGGACAGAGAAGGACACTCGTGGCAATTATCAGTGTGCTATTCTGTGCTAAATCTTGTTTGTAGGGACGGACAGATTAGGACAGTGAGGGAAAGTGTCAGTGTGCTATTCTGTTCTAAACCAATTTTGCTGTTCCATATTTTCAATCCTTGAGTTTAGGGACAGAGAAGGACACTCGTGGCAATTATCAGTGTGCTATTCTGTGCTAAATCTTGTTTGTAGGGAGGGACAGAGTAGGACAGTGAAGGAAAGTGTCAGTGTGCTATTCTGTTCTAAACCAATTTTGCTGTTCCATATTTTCAATCCTTGAGTTTAGGGACAGAGAAGGACACTTGTGGCAATTATCAGTGTGCTATTCTGTGCTAAATCTTCTTTGTAGGGAGGGACAGAGTAGGACAGTGAGGGAAAGTGTCAGTGTGCTATTCTGTTCTAAACCAATTTTTCTGTTCCATATTTTCAATCCTTGAGTTTAGGGACAGAGAAGGACACTCGTGGCAATTATCAGTGTGCTATTCTGTGCTAAATCTTGTTTGTAGGGAGGGACAGAGTAGGACAGTGAGGGAAAGTGTCAGTGTGCTATTCTGTTCTAAACCAATTTTGCTGTTCCATATTTTCAATCCTTGAGTTTAGGGACAGAGAAGGACACTTGTGGCAATTATCAGTGTGCTATTCTGTGCTAAATCTTGTTTGTAAGGAGGGACAGAGTAGGACAGTGAGGGAAAGTGTCAGTGTGCTATTCTGTTCTAAAGCAATTTTGTTGTTCCATATTTTCAATCCTTGAATTTAGGGACAGAGAAGGACACTCGTGGCAATTATCAGTGTGCTATTCTGTGCTAAATCTTGTTTGTAAGGAGGGACAGAGTAGGACAGTGAGGGAAAGTGTCAGTGTGCTATTCTGTTCTAAAGCAATTTTGCTGTTCCATATTTTCAATCCTTGAGTTTAGGGACAGAGAAGGACACTCGTGGCAATTATCAGTGTGCTATTCTGTGCTAAATCTTGTTTGTAGGGAGGGACAGATTAGGACAGTGAGGGAAAGTGTCAGTGTGCTATTCTGTTCTAAACCAATTTTGCTGTTCCATATTTTCAATCCTTGAGTTTAGGGACAGAGAAGGACACTCGTGGCAATTATCAGTGTGCTATTCTGTGCTAAATCTTGTTTGTAGGGAGGGACAGAGTAGGACAGTGAGGGAAAGTGTCAGTGTGCTATTCTGTTCTAAACCAATTTTGCTGTTCCATATTTTCAATACTTGAGTTTAGGGACAGAGAAGGACACTCGTGGCAATTATCAGTGTGCTATTCTGTGCTAAATCTTTTTTTTTAGGGAGGGACAGAGTAGGACAGTGAGGGAAAGTGTCAGTGTGCTATTCTGTTCTAAACCAATTTTGCTGTTCCATATTTTCAATCCTTGAGTTTAGGGACAGAGAAGGACACTCGTGGCAATTATCAGTGTGCTATTCTGTGCTAAATCTTGTTTGTAAGGAGGGACAGAGTAGGACAGTGAGGGAAAGTGTCAGTGTGCTATTCTGTTCTAAAGCAATTTTGCTGTTCCATATTTTCAATCCTTGAGTTTAGGGACAGAGAAGGACACTCGTGGCAATTATCAGTGTGCTATTCTGTGCTAAATCTTGTTTGTAGGGAGGGACAGATTAGGACAGTGAGGGAAAGTGTCAGTGTGCTATTCTGTTCTAAACCAATTTTGCTGTTCCATATTTTCAATCCTTGAGTTTAGGGACAGAGAAGGACACTCGTGGCAATTATCAGTGTGCTATTCTGTGCTAAATCTTGTTTGTAGGGAGGGACAGAGTAGGACAGTGAGGGAAAGTGTCAGTGTGCTATTCTGTTCTAAACCAATTTTGCTGTTCCATATTTTCAATACTTGAGTTTAGGGACAGAGAAGGACACTCGTGGCAATTATCAGTGTGCTATTCTGTGCTAAATCTTGTTTGTAGGGAGGGACAGAGTAGGACAGTGAGGGAAAGTGTCAGTGTGCTATTCTGTTCTAAACCAATTTTGCTGTTCCATATTTTCAATCCTTGAGTTTAGGGACAGAGAAGGACACTCGTGGCAATTATCAGTGTGCTATTCTGTGCTAAATCTTCTTTGTAGGGAGGGACAGAGTAGGACAGTGAGGGAAAGTGTCAGTGTGCTATTCTGTTCTAAACCAATTTTGCTGTTCCATATTTTCAATCCTTGAGTTTAGGGACAGAGAAGGACACTTGTGGCAATTATCAGTGTGCTATTCTGTGCTAAATCTTCTTTGTAGGGAGGGACAGAGTAGGACAGTGAGGGAAAGTGTCAGTGTGCTATTCTGTTCTAAACCAATTTTGCTGTTCCATATTTTCAATCCTTGAGTTTAGGGACAGAGAAGGAAACTCGTGGCAATTATCAGTGTGCTATTCTGTGCTAAATCTTCTTTGTAGGGAGGGACAGAGTAGGACAGTGAGGGAAAGTGTCAGTGTGCTATTCTGTTCTAAACCAATTTTGCTGTTCCATATTTTCAATCCTTGAGTTTAGGGACAGAGAAGGACACTCGTGGCAATTATCAGTGTACTATTCTGTGCTAAATCTTGTTTGTAGGGAGGGACAGAGTAGGACAGTGAGGGAAAGTGTCAGTGTGCTATTCTGTTCTAAACCAATTTTGCTGTTCCATATTTTCAATCCTTAAGTTTAGGGACAGAGAAAGACACTCGTGGAAATTATCAGTGTGCTTTCTGTGCTAAATCTTGTTTGTAGGGAGGGACAGAGTAGGACAGTGAGGGAAAGTGTCAGTGTGCTATTCTGTTCTAAACCAATTTTGCTGTTCCATATTTTCAATCCTTGAGTTTAGGGACAGAGAAGGACACTTGTGGCAATTATCAGTGTGCTATTCTGTGCTAAATCTTGTTTGTAGGGATGGACAGAGTAGGACAGTGAGGGAAAGTGTCAGTGTGCTATTCTGTTCTAAACCAATTTTGCTGTTCCATATTTTCAATCCTTGAGTTTAGGGACAGAGAAGGACACTCGTGGCAATTATCAGTGTGCTATTCTGTGCTAAATCTTGTTTGCAGGGAGGGACAGAGTAGGACAGTGAGGGAAAGTGTCAGTGTGCTATTCTGTTCTAAACCAATTTTGCTGTTCCATATTTTCAATCCTTGAGTTTAGGGACAGAGAAGGACACTCGTGGCAATTATCAGTGTGCTATTCTGTGCTAAATCTTCTTTGTAGGGAGGGACAGAGTAGGACAGTGAGGGAAAGTGTCAGTGTGCTATTCTGTTCTAAACCAATTTTGCTGTTCCATATTTTCAATCCTTGAGTTTAGGGACAGAGAAGGACACTCGTGGCAATTATCAGTGTGCTATTCTGTGCTAAATCTTCTTTGTAGGGAGGGACAGAGTAGGACAGTGAGGGAAAGTGTCAGTGTGCTATTCTGTTCTAAACCAATTTTGCTGTTCCATATTTTCAATACTTGAGTTTAGGGACAGAGAAGGACACTCGTGGCAATTATCAGTGTGCTATTCTGTGCTAAATCTTGTTTGTAGGGACGGACAGATTAGGACAGTGAGGGAAAGTGTCAGTGTGCTATTCTGTTCTAAACCAATTTTGCTGTTCCATATTTTCAATCCTTGAGTTTAGGGACAGAGAAGGACACTCGTGGCAATTATCAGTGTGCTATTCTGTGCTAAATCTTGTTTGTAGGGAGGGACAGAGTAGGACAGTGAGGGAAAGTGTCAGTGTGCTATTCTGTTCTAAACCAATTTTGCTGTTCCATATTTTCAATCCTTGAGTTTAGGGACAGAGAAGGACACTCGTGGCAATTATCAGTGTGCTATTCTGTGCTAAATCTTCTTTGTAGGGAGGGACAGAGTAGGACAGTGAGGGAAAGTGTCAGTGTGCTATTCTGTTCTAAACCAATTTTGCTGTTCCATATTTTCAATCCTTGAGTTTAGGGACAGAGAAGGACACTCGTGGCAATTATCAGTGTGCTATTCTGTGCTAAATCTTGTTTGTAGGGAGGGACAGAGTAGGACAGTGAGGGAAAGTGTCAGTGTGCTATTCTGTTCTAAACCAATTTTGCTGTTCCATATTTTCAATCCTTGAGTTTAGGGACAGAGAAGGACACTCGTGGCAATTATCAGTGTGCTATTCTGTGCTAAATCTTGTTTGTAGGGACGGACAGATTAGGACAGTGAGGGAAAGTGTCAGTGTGCTATTCTGTTCTAAACCAATTTTGCTGTTCCATATTTTCAATCCTTGAGTTTAGGGACAGAGAAGGACACTCGTGGCAATTATCAGTGTGCTATTCTGTGCTAAATCTTGTTTGTAGGGAGGGACAGAGTAGGACAGTGAGGGAAAGTGTCAGTGTGCTATTCTGTTCTAAACCAATTTTGCTGTTCCATATTTTCAATCCTTGAGTTTAGGGACAGAGAAGGACACTTGTGGCAATTATCAGTGTGCTATTCTGTGCTAAATCTTCTTTGTAGGGAGGGACAGAGTAGGACAGTGAGGGAAAGTGTCAGTGTGCTATTCTGTTCTAAACCAATTTTGCTGTTCCATATTTTCAATCCTTGAGTTTAGGGACAGAGAAGGACACTCGTGGCAATTATCAGTGTGCTATTCTGTGCTAAATCTTGTTTGTAGGGAGGGACAGAGTAGGACAGTGAGGGAAAGTGTCAGTGTGCTATTCTGTTCTAAACCAATTTTGCTGTTCCATATTTTCAATCCTTGAGTTTAGGGACAGAGAAGGACACTCATGGCAATTATCAGTGTGCTATTCTGTGCTAAATCTTGTTTGTAGGGAGGGACAGAGTAGGACAGTGAGGGAAAGTGTCAGTGTGCTATTCTGTTCTAAACCAATTTTGCTGTTCCATATTTTCAATCCTTGAGTTTAGGGACAGAGAAGGACACTCGTGGCAATTATCAGTGTGCTATTCTGTGCTAAATCTTGTTTGTAAGGAGGGACAGAGTAGGACAGTGAGGGAAAGTGTCAGTGTGCTATTCTGTTCTAAACCAATTTTGCTGTTCCATATTTTCAATACTTGAGTTTAGGGACAGAGAAGGACACTCGTGGCAATCATCAGTGTGCTATTCTGTGCTAAATCTTGTTTGTAGGGAGGGACAGAGTAGGACAGTGAGGGAAAGTGTCAGTGTGCTATTCTGTTCTAAACCAATTTTGCTGTTCCATATTTTCAATCCTTGAGTTTAGGGACAGAGAAGGACACTCGTGGCAATTATCAGTGTGCTATTCTGTGCTAAATCTTGTTTGTAGGGAGGGACAGATTAGGACAGTGAGGGAAAGTGTCAGTGTGCTATTCTGTTCTAAACCAATTTTGCTGTTCCATATTTTCAATCCTTGAGTTTAGGGACAGAGAAGGACACTCGTGGCAATTATCAGTGTGCTATTCTGTGCTAAATCTTGTTTGTAAGGAGGGACAGAGTAGGACAGTGAGGGAAAGTGTCAGTGTGCTATTCTGTTCTAAAGCAATTTTGCTGTTCCATATTTTCAATCCTTGAGTTTAGGGACAGAGAAGGACACTCGTGGCAATTATCAGTGTGCTATTCTGTGCTAAATCTTGTTTGTAGGGAGGGACAGATTAGGACAGTGAGGGAAAGTGTCAGTGTGCTATTCTGTTCTAAACCAATTTTGCTGTTCCATATTTTCAATCCTTGAGTTTAGGGACAGAGAAGGACACTCGTGGCAATTATCAGTGTGCTATTCTGTGCTAAATCTTGTTTGTAGGGAGGGACAGAGTAGGACAGTGAGGGAAAGTGTCAGTGTGCTATTCTGTTCTAAACCAATTTTGCTATTCCATATTTTCAATACTTGAGTTTAGGGACAGAGAAGGACACTCGTGGCAATTATCAGTGTGCTATTCTGTGCTAAATCTTGTTTGTAGGGAGGGACAGAGTAGGACAGTGAGGGAAAGTGTCAGTGTGCTATTCTGTTCTAAACCAATTTTGCTGTTCCATATTTTCAATCCTTGAGTTTAGGGACAGAGAAGGACACTCGTGGCAATTATCAGTGTGCTATTCTGTGCTAAATCTTCTTTGTAGGGAGGGACAGAGTAGGACAGTGAGGGAAAGTGTCAGTGTGCTATTCTGTTCTAAACCAATTTTGCTGTTCCATATTTTCAATCCTTGAGTTTAGGGACAGAGAAGGACACTTGTGGCAATTATCAGTGTGCTATTCTGTGCTAAATCTTCTTTGTAGGGAGGGACAGAGTAGGACAGTGAGGGAAAGTGTCAGTGTGCTATTCTGTTCTAAACCAATTTTGCTGTTCCATATTTTCAATCCTTGAGTTTAGGGACAGAGAAGGAAACTCGTGGCAATTATCAGTGTGCTATTCTGTGCTAAATCTTCTTTGTAGGGAGGGACAGAGTAGGACAGTGAGGGAAAGTGTCAGTGTGCTATTCTGTTCTAAACCAATTTTGCTGTTCCATATTTTCAATCCTTGAGTTTAGGGACAGAGAAGGACACTCGTGGCAATTATCAGTGTACTATTCTGTGCTAAATCTTGTTTGTAGGGAGGGACAGAGTAGGACAGTGAGGGAAAGTGTCAGTGTGCTATTCTGTTCTAAACCAATTTTGCTGTTCCATATTTTCAATCCTTAAGTTTAGGGACAGAGAAAGACACTCGTGGAAATTATCAGTGTGCTTTCTGTGCTAAATCTTGTTTGTAGGGAGGGACAGAGTAGGACAGTGAGGGAAAGTGTCAGTGTGCTATTCTGTTCTAAACCAATTTTGCTGTTCCATATTTTCAATCCTTGAGTTTAGGGACAGAGAAGGACACTTGTGGCAATTATCAGTGTGCTATTCTGTGCTAAATCTTGTTTGTAGGGATGGACAGAGTAGGACAGTGAGGGAAAGTGTCAGTGTGCTATTCTGTTCTAAACCAATTTTGCTGTTCCATATTTTCAATCCTTGAGTTTAGGGACAGAGAAGGACACTCGTGGCAATTATCAGTGTGCTATTCTGTGCTAAATCTTGTTTGCAGGGAGGGACAGAGTAGGACAGTGAGGGAAAGTGTCAGTGTGCTATTCTGTTCTAAACCAATTTTGCTGTTCCATATTTTCAATCCTTGAGTTTAGGGACAGAGAAGGACACTCGTGGCAATTATCAGTGTGCTATTCTGTGCTAAATCTTCTTTGTAGGGAGGGACAGAGTAGGACAGTGAGGGAAAGTGTCAGTGTGCTATTCTGTTCTAAACCAATTTTGCTGTTCCATATTTTCAATCCTTGAGTTTAGGGACAGAGAAGGACACTCGTGGCAATTATCAGTGTGCTATTCTGTGCTAAATCTTCTTTGTAGGGAGGGACAGAGTAGGACAGTGAGGGAAAGTGTCAGTGTGCTATTCTGTTCTAAACCAATTTTGCTGTTCCATATTTTCAATCCTTGAGTTTAGGGACAGAGAAGGACACTCGTGGCAATTATCAGTGTGCTATTCTGTGCTAAATCTTGTTTGTAGGGACGGACAGATTAGGACAGTGAGGGAAAGTGTCAGTGTGCTATTCTGTTCTAAACCAATTTTGCTGTTCCATATTTTCAATCCTTGAGTTTAGGGACAGAGAAGGACACTCGTGGCAATTATCAGTGTGCTATTCTGTGCTAAATCTTGTTTGTAGGGAGGGACAGAGTAGGACAGTGAGGGAAAGTGTCAGTGTGCTATTCTGTTCTAAACCAATTTTGCTGTTCCATATTTTCAATCCTTGAGTTTAGGGACAGAGAAGGACACTCGTGGCAATTATCAGTGTGCTATTCTGTGCTAAATCTTCTTTGTAGGGAGGGACAGAGTAGGACAGTGAGGGAAAGTGTCAGTGTGCTATTCTGTTCTAAACCAATTTTGCTGTTCCATATTTTCAATCCTTGAGTTTAGGGACAGAGAAGGACACTCGTGGCAATTATCAGTGTGCTATTCTGTGCTAAATCTTGTTTGTAGGGAGGGACAGAGTAGGACAGTGAGGGAAAGTGTCAGTGTGCTATTCTGTTCTAAACCAATTTTGCTGTTCCATATTTTCAATCCTTGAGTTTAGGGACAGAGAAGGACACTCGTGGCAATTATCAGTGTGCTATTCTGTGCTAAATCTTGTTTGTAGGGACGGACAGATTAGGACAGTGAGGGAAAGTGTCAGTGTGCTATTCTGTTCTAAACCAATTTTGCTGTTCCATATTTTCAATCCTTGAGTTTAGGGACAGAGAAGGACACTCGTGGCAATTATCAGTGTGCTATTCTGTGCTAAATCTTGTTTGTAGGGAGGGACAGAGTAGGACAGTGAGGGAAAGTGTCAGTGTGCTATTCTGTTCTAAACCAATTTTGCTGTTCCATATTTTCAATCCTTGAGTTTAGGGACAGAGAAGGACACTTGTGGCAATTATCAGTGTGCTATTCTGTGCTAAATCTTCTTTGTAGGGAGGGACAGAGTAGGACAGTGAGGGAAAGTGTCAGTGTGCTATTCTGTTCTAAACCAATTTTGCTGTTCCATATTTTCAATCCTTGAGTTTAGGGACAGAGAAGGACACTCGTGGCAATTATCAGTGTGCTATTCTGTGCTAAATCTTGTTTGTAGGGAGGGACAGAGTAGGACAGTGAGGGAAAGTGTCAGTGTGCTATTCTGTTCTAAACCAATTTTGCTGTTCCATATTTTCAATCCTTGAGTTTAGGGACAGAGAAGGACACTCGTGGCAATTATCAGTGTGCTATTCTGTGCTAAATCTTGTTTGTAGGGAGGGACAGAGTAGGACAGTGAGGGAAAGTGTCAGTGTGCTATTCTGTTCTAAACCAATTTTGCTGTTCCATATTTTCAATCCTTGAGTTTAGGGACAGAGAAGGACACTCGTGGCAATTATCAGTGTGCTATTCTGTGCTAAATCTTGTTTGTAAGGAGGGACAGAGTAGGACAGTGAGGGAAAGTGTCAGTGTGCTATTCTGTTCTAAACCAATTTTGCTGTTCCATATTTTCAATACTTGAGTTTAGGGACAGAGAAGGACACTCGTGGCAATCATCAGTGTGCTATTCTGTGCTAAATCTTGTTTGTAGGGAGGGACAGAGTAGGACAGTGAGGGAAAGTGTCAGTGTGCTATTCTGTTCTAAACCAATTTTGCTGTTCCATATTTTCAATCCTTGAGTTTAGGGACAGAGAAGGACACTCGTGGCAATTATCAGTGTGCTATTCTGTGCTAAATCTTGTTTGTAGGGAGGGACAGATTAGGACAGTGAGGGAAAGTGTCAGTGTGCTATTCTGTTCTAAACCAATTTTGCTGTTCCATATTTTCAATCCTTGAGTTTAGGGACAGAGAAGGACACTCGTGGCAATTATCAGTGTGCTATTCTGTGCTAAATCTTGTTTGCAGGGAGGGACAGAGTAGGACAGTGAGGGAAAGTGTCAGTGTGCTATTCTGTTCTAAACCAATTTTGCTGTTCCATATTTTCAATCCTTGAGTTTAGGGACAGAGAAGGACACTCGTGGCAATTATCAGTGTGCTATTCTGTGCTAAATCTTCTTTGTAGGGAGGGACAGAGTAGGACAGTGAGGGAAAGTGTCAGTGTGCTATTCTGTTCTAAACCAATTTTGCTGTTCCATATTTTCAATCCTTGAGTTTAGGGACAGAGAAGGACACTCGTGGCAATTATCAGTGTGCTATTCTGTGCTAAATCTTCTTTGTAGGGAGGGACAGAGTAGGACAGTGAGGGAAAGTGTCAGTGTGCTATTCTGTTCTAAACCAATTTTGCTGTTCCATATTTTCAATCCTTGAGTTTAGGGACAGAGAAGGACACTCGTGGCAATTATCAGTGTGCTATTCTGTGCTAAATCTTGTTTGTAGGGAGGGACAGATTAGGACAGTGAGGGAAAGTGTCAGTGTGCTATTCTGTTCTAAACCAATTTTGCTGTTCCATATTTTCAATCCTTGAGTTTAGGGACAGAGAAGGACACTCGTGGCAATTATCAGTGTGCTATTCTGTGCTAAATCTTGTTTGCAGGGAGGGACAGAGTAGGACAGTGAGGGAAAGTGTCAGTGTGCTATTCTGTTCTAAACCAATTTTGCTGTTCCATATTTTCAATCCTTGAGTTTAGGGACAGAGAAGGACACTCGTGGCAATTATCAGTGTGCTATTCTGTGCTAAATCTTCTTTGTAGGGAGGGACAGAGTAGGACAGTGAGGGAAAGTGTCAGTGTGCTATTCTGTTCTAAACCAATTTTGCTGTTCCATATTTTCAATCCTTGAGTTTAGGGACAGAGAAGGACACTCGTGGCAATTATCAGTGTGCTATTCTGTGCTAAATCTTCTTTGTAGGGAGGGACAGAGTAGGACAGTGAGGGAAAGTGTCAGTGTGCTATTCTGTTCTAAACCAATTTTGCTGTTCCATATTTTCAATCCTTGAGTTTAGGGACAGAGAAGGACACTCGTGGCAATTATCAGTGTGCTATTCTGTGCTAAATCTTGTTTGTAGGGACGGACAGATTAGGACAGTGAGGGAAAGTGTCAGTGTGCTATTCTGTTCTAAACCAATTTTGCTGTTCCATATTTTCAATCCTTGAGTTTAGGGACAGAGAAGGACCTTCGTGGCAATTATCAGTGTGCTATTCTGTGCTAAATCTTGTTTGTAGGGAGGGACAGAGTAGGACAGTGAGGGAAAGTGTCAGTGTGCTATTCTGTTCTAAACCAATTTTGCTGTTCCATATTTTCAATCCTTGAGTTTAGGGACAGAGAAGGACACTCGTGGCAATTATCAGTGTGCTATTCTGTGCTAAATCTTCTTTGTAGGGAGGGACAGAGTAGGACAGTGAGGGAAAGTGTCAGTGTGCTATTCTGTTCTAAACCAATTTTGCTGTTCCATATTTTCAATCCTTGAGTTTAGGGACAGAGAAGGACACTCGTGGCAATTATCAGTGTGCTATTCTGTGCTAAATCTTGTTTGTAGGGAGGGACAGAGTAGGACAGTGAGGGAAAGTGTCAGTGTGCTATTCTGTTCTAAACCAATTTTGCTGTTCCATATTTTCAATCCTTGAGTTTAGGGACAGAGAAGGACACTCGTGGCAATTATCAGTGTGCTATTCTGTGCTAAATCTTCTTTGTAGGGAGGGACAGAGTAGGACAGTGAGGGAAAGTGTCAGTGTGCTATTCTGTTCTAAACCAATTTTGCTGTTCCATATTTTCAATCCTTGAGTTTAGGGACAGAGAAGGACACTCGTGGCAATTATCAGTGTGCTATTCTGTGCTAAATCTTGTTTGTAGGGAGGGACAGAGTAGGACAGTGAGGGAAAGTGTCAGTGTGCTATTCTGTTCTAAACCAATTTTGCTGTTCCATATTTTCAATCCTTGAGTTTAGGGACAGAGAAGGACACTCGTGGCAATTATCAGTGTGCTATTCTGTGCTAAATCTTGTTTGTAGGGAGGGACAGAGTAGGACAGTGGGGGAAAGTGTCAGTGTGCTATTCTGTTCTAAACCAATTTTGCTGTTCCATATTTTCAATCCTTGAGTTTAGGGACAGAGAAGGACACTTGTGGCAATTATCAGTGTGCTATTCTGTGCTAAATCTTCTTTGTAGGGAGGGACAGAGTAGGACAGTGAGGGAAAGTGTCAGTGTGCTATTCTGTTCTAAACCAATTTTGCTGTTCCATATTTTCAATCCTTGAGTTTAGGGACAGAGAAGGACACTCGTGGCAATTATCAGTGTGCTATTCTGTGCTAAATCTTGTTTGTAGGGAGGGACAGAGTAGGACAGTGAGGGAAAGTGTCAGTGTGCTATTCTGTTCTAAACCAATTTTGCTGTTCCATATTTTCAATCCTTGAGTTTAGGGACAGAGAAGGACACTCGTGGCAATTATCAGTGTGCTATTCTGTGCTAAATCTTGTTTGTAGGGAGGGACAGAATAGGACAGTGAGGGAAAGTGTCAGTGTGCTATTCTGTTCTAAACCAATTTTGCTGTTCCATATTTTCAATCCTTGAGTTTAGGGACAGAGAAGGACACTCGTGGCAATTATCAGTGTGCTATTCTGTGCTAAATCTTCTTTGTAGGGAGGGACAGAGTAGGACAGTGAGGGAAAGTGTCAGTGTGCTATTCTGTTCTAAACCAATTTTGCTGTTCCATATTTTCAATCCTTGAGTTTAGGGACAGAGAAGGACACTCGTGGCAATTATCAGTGTGCTATTCTGTGCTAAATCTTGTTTGTAGGGAGGGACAGAGTAGGACAGTGAGGGAAAGTGTCAGTGTGCTATTCTGTTCTAAACCAATTTTGCTGTTCCATATTTTCAATCCTTGAGTTTAGGGACAGAGAAGGACACTCGTGGCAATTATCAGTGTGCTATTCTGTGCTAAATCTTGTTTGTAGGGAGGGACAGAGTAGGACAGTGAGGGAAAGTGTCAGTGTGCTATTCTGTTCTAAACCAATTTTGCTGTTCCATATTTTCAATCCTTGAGTTTAGGGACAGAGAAGGACACTTGTGGCAATTATCAGTGTGCTATTCTGTGCTAAATCTTGTTTGTAGGGAGGGACAGAGTAGGACAGTGAGGGAAAGTGTCAGTGTGCTATTCTGTTCTAAACCAATTTTGCTGTTCCATATTTTCAATCCTTGAGTTTAGGGACAGAGAAGGACACTCGTGGCAATTATCAGTGTGCTATTCTGTGCTAAATCTTGTTTGTAGGGAGGGACAGAGTAGGACAGTGAGGGAAAGTGTCAGTGTGCTATTCTGTTCTAAACCAATTTTGCTGTTCCATATTTTCAATCCTTGAGTTTAGGGACAGAGAAGGACACTCGTGGCAATTATCAGTGTGCTATTCTGTGCTAAATCTTGTTTGTAGGGAGGGACAGAGTAGGACAGTGAGGGAAAGTGTCTGTGTGCTATTCTGTTCTAAACCAATTTTGCTGTTCCATATTTTCAATCCTTGAGTTTAGGGACAGAGAAGGACACTCGTGGCAATTATCAGTGTGCTATTCTGTGCTAAATCTTGTTTGTAGGGAGGGACAGAGTAGGACAGTGGGGAAAGTGTCAGTGTGCTATTCTGTTCTAAACCAATTTTGCTGTTCCATATTTTCAATCCTTGAGTTTAGGGACAGAGAAGGACACTCGTGGCAATTATCAGTGTGCTATTCTGTGCTAAATCTTGTTTGTAGGGAGGGACAGAGTAGGACAGTGAGGGAAAGTGTCAGTGTGCTATTCTGTTCTAAACCAATTTTGCTGTTCCATATTTTCAATCCTTGAGTTTAGGGACAGAAAAGGACACTCATGGCAATTATCAGTGTGCTATTCTGTGCTAAATCTTGTTTGTAGGGAGGGACAGAGTAGGACAGTGAGGGAAAGTGTCAGTGTGCTATTCTGTTCTAAACCAATTTTGCTGTTCCATATTTTCAATCCTTGAGTTTAGGGACAGAGAAGGACACTCGTGGCAATTATCAGTGTGCTATTCTGTGCTAAATCTTGTTTGTAGGGAGGGACAGAGTAGGACAGTGAGGGAAAGTGTCAGTGTGCTATTCTGTTCTAAACCAATTTTGCTGTTCCATATTTTCAATCCTTGAGTTTAGGGACAGAGAAGGACACTCGTGGCAATTATCAGTGTGCTATTCTGTGCTAAATCTTCTTTGTAGGGAGGGACAGAGTAGGACAGTGAGGGAAAGTGTCAGTGTGCTATTCTGTTCTAAACCAATTTTGCTGTTCCATATTTTCAATCCTTGAGTTTAGGGACAGAGAAGGACACTCGTGGCAATTATCAGTGTGCTATTCTGTGCTAAATCTTGTTTGTAGGGAGGGACAGAGTAGGACAGTGAGGGAAAGTGTCAGTGTGCTATTCTGTTCTAAACCAATTTTGCTGTTCCATATTTTCAATCCTTGAGTTTAGGGACAGAGAAGGACACTCGTGGCAATTATCAGTGTGCTATTCTGTGCTAAATCTTCTTTGTAGGGATGGACAGAGTAGGACAGTGAGGGAAAGTGTCAGTGTGCTATTCTGTTCTAAACCAATTTTGCTGTTCCATATTTTCAATCCTTGAGTTTAGGGACAGAGAAGGACACTCGTGGCAATTATCAGTGTGCTATTCTGTGCTAAATCTTGTTTGTAGGGAGGGACAGAGTAGGACAGTGAGGGAAAGTGTCAGTGTGCTATTCTGTTCTAAACCAATTTTGCTGTTCCATATTTTCAATCCTTGAGTTTAGGGACAGAGAAGGACACTCGTGGCAATTATCAGTGTGCTATTCTGTGCTAAATCTTGTTTGTAGGGAGGGACAGAGTAGGACAGTGAGGGAAAGTGTCAGTGTGCTATTCTGTTCTAAACCAATTTTGCTGTTCCATATTTTCAATCCTTGAGTTTAGGGACAGAGAAGGACACTCGTGGCAATTATCAGTGTGCTATTCTGTGCTAAATCTTCTTTGTAGGGAGGGACAGAGTAGGACAGTGAGGGAAAGTGTCAGTGTGCTATTCTGTTCTAAACCAATTTTGCTGTTCCATATTTTCAATCCTTGAGTTTAGGGACAGAGAAGGACACTCGTGGCAATTATCAGTGTGCTATTCTGTGCTAAATCTTGTTTGTAGGGAGGGACAGAGTAGGACAGTGAGGGAAAGTGTCAGTGTGCTATTCTGTTCTAAACCAATTTTGCTGTTCCATATTTTCAATCCTTGAGTTTAGGGACAGAGAAGGACACTCGTGGCAATTATCAGTGTGCTATTCTGTGCTAAATCTTGTTTGTAGGGAGGGACAGAGTAGGACAGTGAGGGAAAGTGTCAGTGTGCTATTCTGTTCTAAACCAATTTTGCTGTTCCATATTTTCAATCCTTGAGTTTAGGGACAGAGAAGGACACTCGTGGCAATTATCAGTGTGCTATTCTGTGCTAAATCTTGTTTGTAAGGAGGGACAGAGTAGGACAGTGAGGGAAAGTGTCAGTGTGCTATTCTGTTCTAAACCAATTTTGCTGTTCCATATTTTCAATCCTTGAGTTTAGGGACAGAGAAGGACACTCGTGGCAATTATCAGTGTGCTATTCTGTGCTAAATCTTGTTTGTAGGGAGGGACAGAGTAGGACAGTGGGGGAAAGTGTCAGTGTGCTATTCTGTTCTAAACCAATTTTGCTGTTCCATATTTTCAATCCTTGAGTTTAGGGACAGAGAAGGACACTCGTGGCAATTATCAGTGTGCTATTCTGTGCTAAATCTTGTTTGTAGGGAGGGACAGAGTAGGACAGTGAGGGAAAGTGTCAGTGTGCTATTCTGTTCTAAACCAATTTTGCTGTTCCATATTTTCAATCCTTGAGTTTAGGGACAGAGAAGGACACTCGTGGCAATTATCAGTGTGCTATTCTGTGCTAAATCTTGTTTGTAGGGAGGGACAGAGTAGGACAGTGAGGGAAAGTGTCAGTGTGCTATTCTGTTCTAAACCAATTTTGCTGTTCCATATTTTCAATCCTTGAGTTTAGGGACAGAGAAGGACACTCGTGGCAATTATCAGTGTGCTATTCTGTGCTAAATCTTGTTTGTAGGGAGGGACAGAGTAGGACAGTGAGGGAAAGTGTCAGTGTGCTATTCTGTTCTAAACCAATTTTGCTGTTCCATATTTTCAATCCTTGAGTTTAGGGACAGAGAAGGACACTCGTGGCAATTATCAGTGTGCTATTCTGTGCTAAATCTTGTTTGTAGGGAGGGACAGAGTAGGACAGTGGGGAAAGTGTCAGTGTGCTATTCTGTTCTAAACCAATTTTGCTGTTCCATATTTTCAATCCTTGAGTTTAGGGACAGAGAAGGACACTCGTGGCAA
Source organism: Rana muscosa (assembly GCA_029206835.1). Taxonomy (NCBI): domain Eukaryota; kingdom Metazoa; phylum Chordata; class Amphibia; order Anura; family Ranidae; genus Rana; species Rana muscosa. The sequence continues at coordinate 598,617,583 of CM055122.1, read as the reverse complement.
TTATCAGTGTGCTATTCTGTGCTAAATCTTGTTTGTAGGGAGGGACAGAGTAGGACAGTGAGGGAAAGTGTCAGTGTGCTATTCTGTTCTAAACCAATTTTGCTGTTCCATATTTTCAATCCTTGAGTTTAGGGACAGAGAAGGACACTCGTGGCAATTATCAGTGTGCTATTCTGTGCTAAATCTTCTTTGTAGGGAGGGACAGAGTAGGACAGTGAGGGAAAGTGTCAGTGTGCTATTCTGTTCTAAACCAATTTTGCTGTTCCATATTTTCAATCCTTGAGTTTAGGGACAGAGAAGGACACTCGTGGCAATTATCAGTGTGCTATTCTGTGCTAAATCTTGTTTGTAGGGAGGGACAGAGTAGGACAGTGAGGGAAAGTGTCAGTGTGCTATTCTGTTCTAAACCAATTTTGCTGTTCCATATTTTCAATCCTTGAGTTTAGGGACAGAGAAGGACACTCGTGGCAATTATCAGTGTGCTATTCTGTGCTAAATCTTCTTTGTAGGGAGGGACAGAGTAGGACAGTGAGGGAAAGTGTCAGTGTGCTATTCTGTTCTAAACCAATTTTGCTGTTCCATATTTTCAATCCTTGAGTTTAGGGACAGAGAAGGACACTCGTGGCAATTATCAGTGTGCTATTCTGTGCTAAATCTTGTTTGTAGGGAGGGACAGAGTAGGACAGTGAGGGAAAGTGTCAGTGTGCTATTCTGTTCTAAACCAATTTTGCTGTTCCATATTTTCAATCCTTGAGTTTAGGGACAGAGAAGGACACTTGTGGCAATTATCAGTGTGCTATTCTGTGCTAAATCTTGTTTGTAGGGAGGGACAGAGTAGGACAGTGGGGGAAAGTGTCAGTGTGCTATTCTGTTCTAAACCAATTTTGCTGTTCCATATTTTCAATCCTTGAGTTTAGGGACAGAGAAGGACACTCGTGGCAATTATCAGTGTGCTATTCTGTGCTAAATCTTGTTTGTAGGGAGGGACAGAGTAGGACAGTGAGGGAAAGTGTCAGTGTGCTATTCTGTTCTAAACCAATTTTGCTGTTCCATATTTTCAATCCTTGAGTTTAGGGACAGAGAAGGACACTTGTGGCAATTATCAGTGTGCTATTCTGTGCTAAATCTTCTTTGTAGGGAGGGACAGAGTAGGACAGTGAGGGAAAGTGTCAGTGTGCTATTCTGTTCTAAACCAATTTTGCTGTTCCATATTTTCAATCCTTGAGTTTAGGGACAGAGAAGGACACTCGTGGCAATTATCAGTGTGCTATTCTGTGCTAAATCTTGTTTGTAGGGAGGGACAGAGTAGGACAGTGAGGGAAAGTGTCAGTGTGCTATTCTGTTCTAAACCAATTTTGCTGTTCCATATTTTCAATCCTTGAGTTTAGGGACAGAGAAGGACACTCGTGGCAATTATCAGTGTGCTATTCTGTGCTAAATCTTCTTTGTAGGGAGGGACAGAGTAGGACAGTGAGGGAAAGTGTCAGTGTGCTATTCTGTTCTAAACCAATTTTGCTGTTCCATATTTTCAATCCTTGAGTTTAGGGACAGAGAAGGACACTCGTGGCAATTATCAGTGTGCTATTCTGTGCTAAATCTTCTTTGTAGGGAGGGACAGAGTAGGACAGTGAGGGAAAGTGTCAGTGTGCTATTCTGTTCTAAACCAATTTTGCTGTTCCATATTTTCAATCCTTGAGTTTAGGGACAGAGAAGGACACTCGTGGCAATTATCAGTGTGCTATTCTGTGCTAAATCTTGTTTGTAGGGAGGGACAGAGTAGGACAGTGAGGGAAAGTGTCAGTGTGCTATTCTGTTCTAAACCAATTTTGCTGTTCCATATTTTCAATCCTTGAGTTTAGGGACAGAGAAGGACACTCGTGGCAATTATCAGTGTGCTATTCTGTGCTAAATCTTCTTTGTAGGGAGGGACAGAGTAGGACAGTGAGGGAAAGTGTCAGTGTGCTATTCTGTTCTAAACCAATTTTGCTGTTCCATATTTTCAATCCTTGAGTTTAGGGACAGAGAAGGACACTCGTGGCAATTATCAGTGTGCTATTCTGTGCTAAATCTTGTTTGTAGGGAGGGACAGAGTAGGACAGTGAGGGAAAGTGTCAGTGTGCTATTCTGTTCTAAACCAATTTTGCTGTTCCATATTTTCAATCCTTGAGTTTAGGGACAGAGAAGGACACTCGTGGCAATTATCAGTGTGCTATTCTGTGCTAAATCTTGTTTGTAGGGAGGGACAGAGTAGGACAGTGGGGGAAAGTGTCAGTGTGCTATTCTGTTCTAAACCAATTTTGCTGTTCCATATTTTCAATCCTTGAGTTTAGGGACAGAGAAGGACACTCGTGGCAATTATCAGTGTGCTATTCTGTGCTAAATCTTGTTTGTAGGGAGGGACAGAGTAGGACAGTGAGGGAAAGTGTCAGTGTGCTATTCTGTTCTAAACCAATTTTGCTGTTCCATATTTTCAATCCTTGAGTTTAGGGACAGAGAAGGACACTTGTGGCAATTATCAGTGTGCTATTCTGTGCTAAATCTTCTTTGTAGGGAGGGACATAGTAGGACAGTGAGGGAAAGTGTCAGTGTGCTATTCTGTTCTAAACCAATTTTGCAGTTCCATATTTTCAATCCTTTAGTTTAGGGACAGAGAAGGACACTCGTGGCAATTATCAGTGTGCTATTCTGTGCTAAATCTTGTTTGTAGGGAGGGACAGAGTAGGACAGTGAGGGAAAGTGTCAGTGTGCTATTCTGTTCTAAACCAATTTTGCTGTTCCATATTTTCAATCCTTGAGTTTAGGGACAGAGAAGGACACTCGTGGCAATTATCAGTGTGCTATTCTGTGCTAAATCTTGTTTGTAAGGAGGGACAGAGTAGGACAGTGAGGGAAAGTGTCAGTGTGCTATTCTGTTCTAAAGCAATTTTGCTGTTCCATATTTTCAATCCTTGAGTTTAGGGACAGAGAAGGACACTCGTGGCAATTATCAGTGTGCTATTCTGTGCTAAATCTTGTTTGTAGGGAGGGACAGATTAGGACAGTGAGGGAAAGTGTCAGTGTGCTATTCTGTTCTAAACCAATTTTGCTGTTCCATATTTTCAATCCTTGAGTTTAGGGACAGAGAAGGACACTCGTGGCAATTATCAGTGTGCTATTCTGTGCTAAATCTTGTTTGTAGGGAGGGACAGAGTAGGACAGTGAGGGAAAGTGTCAGTGTGCTATTCTGTTCTAAACCAATTTTGCTGTTCCATATTTTCAATACTTGAGTTTAGGGACAGAGAAGGACACTCGTGGCAATTATCAGTGTGCTATTCTGTGCTAAATCTTGTTTGTAGGGAGGGACAGAGTAGGACAGTGAGGGAAAGTGTCAGTGTGCTATTCTGTTCTAAACCAATTTTGCTGTTCCATATTTTCAATCCTTGAGTTTAGGGACAGAGAAGGACACTCGTGGCAATTATCAGTGTGCTATTCTGTGCTAAATCTTGTTTGTAGGGAGGGACAGATTAGGACAGTGAGGGAAAGTGTCAGTGTGCTATTCTGTTCTAAACCAATTTTGCTGTTCCATATTTTCAATCCTTGAGTTTAGGGACAGAGAAGGACACTCGTGGCAATTATCAGTGTGCTATTCTGTGCTAAATCTTCTTTGTAGGGAGGGACAGAGTAGGACAGTGAGGGAAAGTGTCAGTGTGCTATTCTGTTCTAAACCAATTTTGCTGTTCCATATTTTCAATCCTTGAGTTTAGGGACAGAGAAGGACACTCGTGGCAATTATCAGTGTGCTATTCTGTGCTAAATCTTGTTTGTAGGGAGGGACAGAGTAGGACAGTGAGGGAAAGTGTCAGTGTGCTATTCTGTTCTAAACCAATTTTGCTGTTCCGTATTTTCAATCCTTGAGTTTAGGGACAGAGAAGGACACTCGTGGAAATTATCAGTGTGCTATTCTGTGCTAAATCTTGTTTGTAGGGAGGGACAGAGTAGGACAGTGAGGAAAAGTGTCAGTGTGCTATTCTGTTCTAAACCAATTTTGCTGTTCCATATTTTCAATCCTTGAGTTTAGGGACAGAGAAGGACACTCGTGGCAATTATCAGTGTGCTATTCTGTGCTAAATCTTGTTTGTAGGGAGGGACAGAGTAGGACAGTGAGGGAAAGTGTCAGTGTGCTATTCTGTTCTAAACCAATTTTGCTGTTCCATATTTTCAATCCTTGAGTTTAGGGACAGAGAAGGACACTCGTGGCAATTATCAGTGTGCTATTCTGTGCTAAATCTTCTTTGTAGGGAGGGACAGAGTAGGACAGTGAGGGAAAGTGTCAGTGTGCTATTCTGTTCTAAACCAATTTTGCTGTTCCATATTTTCAATCCTTGAGTTTAGGGACAGAGAAGGACACTCGTGGCAATTATCAGTGTGCTATTCTGTGCTAAATCTTGTTTGTAGGGAGGGACAGAGTAGGACAGTGAGGGAAAGTGTCAGTGTGCTATTCTGTTCTAAACCAATTTTGCTGTTCCGTATTTTCAATCCCTGAGTTTAGGGACAGAGAAGGACACTCGTGGCAATTATCAGTGTGCTATTCTGTGCTAAATCTTCTTTGTAGGGAGGGACAGAGTAGGACAGTGAGGGAAAGTGTCAGTGTGCTATTCTGTTCTAAACCAATTTTGCTGTTCCATATTTTCAATCCTTGAGTTTAGGGACAGAGAAGGACACTCGTGGCAATTATCAGTGTGCTATTCTGTGCTAAATCTTGTTTGTTTTGAGGGACAGAGTAGGACAGTGAGGGAAAGTGTCAGTGTGCTATTCTGTTCTAAACCAATTTTGCGGTTCCATATTTTCAATCCTTGAGTTTAGGGACAGAGAAGGACACTCGTGGCAATTATCAGTGTGCTATTCTGTGCTAAATCTTGTTTGTAAGGAGGGACAGAGTAGGACAGTGAGGGAAAGTGTCAGTGTGCTATTCTGTTCTAAAGCAATTTTGCTGTTCCATATTTTCAATCCTTGAGTTTAGGGACAGAGAAGGACACTTGTGGCAATTATCAGTGTGCTATTCTGTGCTAAATCTTGTTTGTAGGGAGGGACAGATTAGGACAGTGAGGGAAAGTGTCAGTGTGCTATTCTGTTCTAAACCAATTTTGCTGTTCCATATTTTCAATCCTTGAGTTTAGGGACAGAGAAGGACACTCGTGGCAATTATCAGTGTGCTATTCTGTGCTAAATCGTGTTTGTAGGGAGGGACAGAGTAGGACAGTGAGGGAAAGTGTCAGTGTGCTATTCTGTTCTAAACCAATTTTGCTGTTCCATATTTTCAATCCTTGAGTTTAGGGACAGAGAAAGACACTCGTGGCAATTATCAGTGTGCTATTCTGTGCTAAATCTTGTTTGTAGGGAGGGACAGAGTAGGACAGTGAGGGAAAGTGTCAGTGTGCTATTCTGTTCTAAACCAATTTTGCTGTTCCATATTTTCAATCCTTGAGTTTAGGGACAGAGAAGGACACTCGTGGCAATTATCAGTGTGATATTCTGTGCTAAATCTTGTTTGTAGGGAGGGACAGAGTAGGACAGTGAGGGAAAGTGTCAGTGTGCTATTCTGTTCTAAACCAATTTTGCTGTTCCATATTTTCAATCCTTGAGTTTAGGGACAGAGAAGGACACTCGTGGCAATTATCAGTGTGCTATTCTGTGCTAAATCTTGTTTGTAGGGAGGGACAGAGTAGGACAGTGAGGAAAAGTGTCAGTGTGCTATTCTGTTCTAAACCAATTTTGCTGTTCCATATTTTCAATCCTTGAGTTTAGGGACAGAGAAGGACACTCGTGGCAATTATCAGTGTGCTATTCTGTGCTAAATCTTGTTTGTAGGGAGGGACAGAGTAGGACAGTGAGGGAAAGTGTCAGTGTGCTATTGTGTTCTAAACCAATTTTGCTGTTCCATATTTTCAATCCTTGAGTTTAGGGACAGAGAAGGACACTCGTGGCAATTATCAGTGTGCTATTCTGTGCTAAATCTTGTTTGTAGGGAGGGACAGAGTAGGACAGTGAGGGAAAGTGTCAGTGTGCTATTCTGTTCTAAACCAATTTTGCTGTTCCATATTTTCAATCCTTGAGTTTAGGGACAGAGAAGGACACTCGTGGCAATTATCAGTGTGCTATTCTGTGCTAAATCTTGTTTGTAGGGAGGGACAGAGTAGGACAGTGGGGGAAAGTGTCAGTGTGCTATTCTGTTCTAAACCAATTTTGCTGTTCCATATTTTCAATCCTTGAGTTTAGGGACAGAGAAGGACACTCGTGGCAATTATCAGTGTGCTATTCTGTGCTAAATCTTGTTTGTAGGGAGGGACAGAGTAGGACAGTGAGGGAAAGTGTCAGTGTGCTATTCTGTTCTAAACCAATTTTGCTGTTCCATATTTTCAATCCTTGAGTTTAGGGACAGAGAAGGACACTTGTGGCAATTATCAGTGTGCTATTCTGTGCTAAATCTTCTTTGTAGGGAGGGACAGAGTAGGACAGTGAGGGAAAGTGTCAGTGTGCTATTCTGTTCTAAACCAATTTTGCTGTTCCATATTTTCAATCCTTGAGTTTAGGGACAGAGAAGGACACTCGTGGCAATTATCAGTGTGCTATTCTGTGCTAAATCTTGTTTGTAGGGAGGGACAGAGTAGGACAGTGAGGGAAAGTGTCAGTGTGCTATTCTGTTCTAAACCAATTTTGCTGTTCCATATTTTCAATCCTTGAGTTTAGGGACAGAGAAGGACACTCATGGCAATTATCAGTGTGCTATTCTGTGCTAAATCTTGTTTGTAAGGAGGGACAGAGTAGGACAGTGAGGGAAAGTGTCAGTGTGCTATTCTGTTCTAAAGCAATTTTGCTGTTCCATATTTTCAATCCTTGAGTTTAGGGACAGAGAAGGACACTCGTGGCAATTATCAGTGTGCTATTCTGTGCTAAATCTTGTTTGTAGGGAGGGACAGATTAGGACAGTGAGGGAAAGTGTCAGTGTGCTATTCTGTTCTAAACCAATTTTGCTGTTCCATATTTTCAATCCTTGAGTTTAGGGACAGAGAAGGACACTCGTGGCAATTATCAGTGTGCTATTCTGTGCTAAATCTTGTTTGTAGGGAGGGACAGAGTAGGACAGTGAGGGAAAGTGTCAGTGTGCTATTCTGTTCTAAACCAATTTTGCTGTTCCATATTTTCAATACTTGAGTTTAGGGACAGAGAAGGACACTCGTGGCAATTATCAGTGTGCTATTCTGTGCTAAATCTTGTTTGTAGGGAGGGACAGAGTAGGACAGTGAGGGAAAGTGTCAGTGTGCTATTCTGTTCTAAACCAATTTTGCTGTTCCATATTTTCAATCCTTGAGTTTAGGGACAGAGAAGGACACTCGTGGCAATTATCAGTGTGCTATTCTGTGCTAAATCTTGTTTGTAGGGAGGGACAGATTAGGACAGTGAGGGAAAGTGTCAGTGTGCTATTCTGTTCTAAACCAATTTTGCTGTTCCATATTTTCAATCCTTGAGTTTAGGGACAGAGAAGGACACTCGTGGCAATTATCAGTGTGCTATTCTGTGCTAAATCTTCTTTGTAGGGAGGGACAGAGTAGGACAGTGAGGGAAAGTGTCAGTGTGCTATTCTGTTCTAAACCAATTTTGCTGTTCCATATTTTCAATCCTTGAGTTTAGGGACAGAGAAGGACACTCGTGGCAATTATCAGTGTGCTATTCTGTGCTAAATCTTGTTTGTAGGGAGGGACAGAGTAGGACAGTGAGGGAAAGTGTCAGTGTGCTATTCTGTTCTAAACCAATTTTGCTGTTCCGTATTTTCAATCCTTGAGTTTAGGGACAGAGAAGGACACTCGTGGAAATTATCAGTGTGCTATTCTGTGCTAAATCTTGTTTGTAGGGAGGGACAGAGTAGGACAGTGAGGAAAAGTGTCAGTGTGCTATTCTGTTCTAAACCAATTTTGCTGTTCCATATTTTCAATCCTTGAGTTTAGGGACAGAGAAGGACACTCGTGGCAATTATCAGTGTGCTATTCTGTGCTAAATCTTGTTTGTAGGGAGGGACAGAGTAGGACAGTGAGGGAAAGTGTCAGTGTGCTATTCTGTTCTAAACCAATTTTGCTGTTCCATATTTTCAATCCTTGAGTTTAGGGACAGAGAAGGACACTCGTGGCAATTATCAGTGTGCTATTCTGTGCTAAATCTTGTTTGTTTTGAGGGACAGAGTAGGACAGTGAGGGAAAGTGTCAGTGTGCTATTCTGTTCTAAACCAATTTTGCGGTTCCATATTTTCAATCCTTGAGTTTAGGGACAGAGAAGGACACTCGTGGCAATTATCAGTGTGCTATTCTGTGCTAAATCTTGTTTGTAAGGAGGGACAGAGTAGGACAGTGAGGGAAAGTGTCAGTGTGCTATTCTGTTCTAAAGCAATTTTGCTGTTCCATATTTTCAATCCTTGAGTTTAGGGACAGAGAAGGACACTTGTGGCAATTATCAGTGTGCTATTCTGTGCTAAATCTTGTTTGTAGGGAGGGACAGATTAGGACAGTGAGGGAAAGTGTCAGTGTGCTATTCTGTTCTAAACCAATTTTGCTGTTCCATATTTTCAATCCTTGAGTTTAGGGACAGAGAAGGACACTCGTGGCAATTATCAGTGTGCTATTCTGTGCTAAATCTTGTTTGTAGGGAGGGACAGAGTAGGACAGTGAGGGAAAGTGTCAGTGTGCTATTCTGTTCTAAACCAATTTTGCTGTTCCATATTTTCAATCCTTGAGTTTAGGGACAGAGAAAGACACTCGTGGCAATTATCAGTGTGCTATTCTGTGCTAAATCTTGTTTGTAGGGAGGGACAGAGTAGGACAGTGAGGGAAAGTGTCAGTGTGCTATTCTGTTCTAAACCAATTTTGCTGTTCCATATTTTCAATCCTTGAGTTTAGGGACAGAGAAGGACACTCGTGGCAATTATCAGTGTGCTATTCTGTGCTAAATCTTGTTTGTAGGGAGGGACAGAGTAGGACAGTGAGGGAAAGTGTCAGTGTGCTATTCTGTTCTAAACCAATTTTGCTGTTCCATATTTTCAATCCTTGAGTTTAGGGACAGAGAAGGACACTCGTGGCAATTATCAGTGTGCTATTCTGTGCTAAATCTTGTTTGTAGGGAGGGACAGAGTAGGACAGTGAGGAAAAGTGTCAGTGTGCTATTCTGTTCTAAACCAATTTTGCTGTTCCATATTTTCAATCCTTGAGTTTAGGGACAGAGAAGGACACTCGTGGCAATTATCAGTGTGCTATTCTGTGCTAAATCTTGTTTGTAGGGAGGGACAGAGTAGGACAGTGAGGGAAAGTGTCAGTGTGCTATTGTGTTCTAAACCAATTTTGCTGTTCCATATTTTCAATCCTTGAGTTTAGGGACAGAGAAGGACACTCGTGGCAATTATCAGTGTGCTATTCTGTGCTAAATCTTGTTTGTAGGGAGGGACAGAGTAGGACAGTGAGGGAAAGTGTCAGTGTGCTATTCTGTTCTAAACCAATTTTGCTGTTCCATATTTTCAATCCTTGAGTTTAGGGACAGAGAAGGACACTCGTGGCAATTATCAGTGTGCTATTCTGTGCTAAATCTTGTTTGTAGGGAGGGACAGAGTAGGACAGTGGGGGAAAGTGTCAGTGTGCTATTCTGTTCTAAACCAATTTTGCTGTTCCATATTTTCAATCCTTGAGTTTAGGGACAGAGAAGGACACTCGTGGCAATTATCAGTGTGCTATTCTGTGCTAAATCTTGTTTGTAGGGAGGGACAGAGTAGGACAGTGAGGGAAAGTGTCAGTGTGCTATTCTGTTCTAAACCAATTTTGCTGTTCCATATTTTCAATCCTTGAGTTTAGGGACAGAGAAGGACACTTGTGGCAATTATCAGTGTGCTATTCTGTGCTAAATCTTCTTTGTAGGGAGGGACAGAGTAGGACAGTGAGGGAAAGTGTCAGTGTGCTATTCTGTTCTAAACCAATTTTGCTGTTCCATATTTTCAATCCTTGAGTTTAGGGACAGAGAAGGACACTCGTGGCAATTATCAGTGTGCTATTCTGTGCTAAATCTTGTTTGTAGGGAGGGACAGAGTAGGACAGTGAGGGAAAGTGTCAGTGTGCTATTCTGTTCTAAACCAATTTTGCTGTTCCATATTTTCAATCCTTGAGTTTAGGGACAGAGAAGGACACTCGTGGCAATTATCAGTGTGCTATTCTGTGCTAAATCTTGTTTGTAAGGAGGGACAGAGTAGGACAGTGAGGGAAAGTGTCAGTGTGCTATTCTGTTCTAAAGCAATTTTGCTGTTCCATATTTTCAATCCTTGAGTTTAGGGACAGAGAAGGACACTCGTGGCAATTATCAGTGTGCTATTCTGTGCTAAATCTTGTTTGTAGGGAGGGACAGATTAGGACAGTGAGGGAAAGTGTCAGTGTGCTATTCTGTTCTAAACCAATTTTGCTGTTCCATATTTTCAATCCTTGAGTTTAGGGACAGAGAAGGACACTCGTGGCAATTATCAGTGTGCTATTCTGTGCTAAATCTTGTTTGTAGGGAGGGACAGAGTAGGACAGTGAGGGAAAGTGTCAGTGTGCTATTCTGTTCTAAACCAATTTTGCTGTTCCATATTTTCAATACTTGAGTTTAGGGACAGAGAAGGACACTCGTGGCAATTATCAGTGTGCTATTCTGTGCTAAATCTTGTTTGTAGGGAGGGACAGAGTAGGACAGTGAGGGAAAGTGTCAGTGTGCTATTCTGTTCTAAACCAATTTTGCTGTTCCATATTTTCAATCCTTGAGTTTAGGGACAGAGAAGGACACTCGTGGCAATTATCAGTGTGCTATTCTGTGCTAAATCTTGTTTGTAGGGAGGGACAGATTAGGACAGTGAGGGAAAGTGTCAGTGTGCTATTCTGTTCTAAACCAATTTTGCTGTTCCATATTTTCAATCCTTGAGTTTAGGGACAGAGAAGGACACTCGTGGCAATTATCAGTGTGCTATTCTGTGCTAAATCTTCTTTGTAGGGAGGGACAGAGTAGGACAGTGAGGGAAAGTGTCAGTGTGCTATTCTGTTCTAAACCAATTTTGCTGTTCCATATTTTCAATCCTTGAGTTTAGGGACAGAGAAGGACACTCGTGGCAATTATCAGTGTGCTATTCTGTGCTAAATCTTGTTTGTAGGGAGGGACAGAGTAGGACAGTGAGGGAAAGTGTCAGTGTGCTATTCTGTTCTAAACCAATTTTGCTGTTCCGTATTTTCAATCCTTGAGTTTAGGGACAGAGAAGGACACTCGTGGAAATTATCAGTGTGCTATTCTGTGCTAAATCTTGTTTGTAGGGAGGGACAGAGTAGGACAGTGAGGAAAAGTGTCAGTGTGCTATTCTGTTCTAAACCAATTTTGCTGTTCCATATTTTCAATCCTTGAGTTTAGGGACAGAGAAGGACACTCGTGGCAATTATCAGTGTGCTATTCTGTGCTAAATCTTGTTTGTAGGGAGGGACAGAGTAGGACAGTGAGGGAAAGTGTCAGTGTGCTATTCTGTTCTAAACCAATTTTGCTGTTCCATATTTTCAATCCTTGAGTTTAGGGACAGAGAAGGACACTCGTGGCAATTATCAGTGTGCTATTCTGTGCTAAATCTTCTTTGTAGGGAGGGACAGAGTAGGACAGTGAGGGAAAGTGTCAGTGTGCTATTCTGTTCTAAACCAATTTTGCTGTTCCATATTTTCAATCCTTGAGTTTAGGGACAGAGAAGGACACTCGTGGCAATTATCAGTGTGCTATTCTGTGCTAAATCTTGTTTGTAGGGAGGGACAGAGTAGGACAGTGAGGGAAAGTGTCAGTGTGCTATTCTGTTCTAAACCAATTTTGCTGTTCTGTATTTTCAATCCCTGAGTTTAGGGACAGAGAAGGACACTCGTGGCAATTATCAGTGTGCTATTCTGTGCTAAATCTTCTTTGTAGGGAGGGACAGAGTAGGACAGTGAGGGAAAGTGTCAGTGTGCTATTCTGTTCTAAACCAATTTTGCTGTTCCATATTTTCAATCCTTGAGTTTAGGGACAGAGAAGGACACTCGTGGCAATTATCAGTGTGCTATTCTGTGCTAAATCTTGTTTGTAGGGAGGGACAGAGTAGGACAGTGAGGGAAAGTGTCAGTGTGCTATTCTGTTCTAAACCAATTTTGCGGTTCCATATTTTCAATCCTTGAGTTTAGGGACAGAGAAGGACACTCGTGGCAATTATCAGTGTGCTATTCTGTGCTAAATCTTGTTTGTAAGGAGGGACAGAGTAGGACAGTGAGGGAAAGTGTCAGTGTGCTATTCTGTTCTAAAGCAATTTTGCTGTTCCATATTTTCAATCCTTGAGTTTAGGGACAGAGAAGGACACTTGTGGCAATTATCAGTGTGCTATTCTGTGCTAAATCTTGTTTGTAGGGAGGGACAGATTAGGACAGTGAGGGAAAGTGTCAGTGTGCTATTCTGTTCTAAACCAATTTTGCTGTTCCATATTTTCAATCCTTGAGTTTAGGGACAGAGAAGGACACTCGTGGCAATTATCAGTGTGCTATTCTGTGCTAAATCTTGTTTGTAGGGAAGGACAGAGTAGGACAGTGAGGGAAAGTGTCAGTGTGCTATTCTGTTCTAAACCAATTTTGCTGTTCCATATTTTCAATCCTTGAGTTTAGGGACAGAGAAAGACACTCGTGGCAATTATCAGTGTGCTATTCTGTGCTAAATCTTGTTTGTAGGGAGGGACAGAGTAGGACAGTGAGGGAAAGTGTCAGTGTGCTATTCTGTTCTAAACCAATTTTGCTGTTCCATATTTTCAATCCTTGAGTTTAGGGACAGAGAAGGACACTCGTGGCAATTATCAGTGTGCTATTCTGTGCTAAATCTTGTTTGTAGGGAGGGACAGAGTAGGACAGTGAGGGAAAGTGTCAGTGTGCTATTCTGTTCTAAACCCATTTTGCTGTTCCATATTTTCAATCCTTGAGTTTAGGGACAGAGAAGGACACTCGTGGCAATTATCAGTGTGCTATTCTGTGCTAAATCTTGTTTGTAGGGAGGGACAGAGTAGGACAGTGAGGAAAAGTGTCAGTGTGCTATTCTGTTCTAAACCAATTTTGCTGTTCCATATTTTCAATCCTTGAGTTTAGGGACAGAGAAGGACACTCGTGGCAATTATCAGTGTGCTATTCTGTGCTAAATCTTGTTTGTAGGGAGGGACAGAGTAGGACAGTGAGGGAAAGTGTCAGTGTGCTATTGTGTTCTAAACCAATTTTGCTGTTCCATATTTTCAATCCTTGAGTTTAGGGACAGAGAAGGACACTCGTGGCAATTATCAGTGTGCTATTCTGTGCTAAATCTTCTTTGTAGGGAGGGACAGAGTAGGACAGTGAGGGAAAGTGTCAGTGTGCTATTCTGTTCTAAACCAATTTTGCTGTTCCATATTTTCAATCCTTGAGTTTAGGGACAGAGAAGGACACTCGTGGCAATTATCAGTGTGCTATTCTGTGCTAAATCTTGTTTGTAGGGAGGGACAGAGTAGGACAGTGAGGGAAAGTGTCAGTGTGCTATTCTGTTCTAAACCAATTTTGCTGTTCCATATTTTCAATCCCTGAGTTTAGGGACAGAGAAGGACACTCGTGGCAATTATCAGTGTGCTATTCTGTGCTAAATCTTGTTTGTAGGGAGGGACAGATTAGCACAGTGAGGGAAAGTGTCAGTGTGCTATTCTGTTCTAAACCAATTTTGCTGTTCCATATTTTCAATCCTTGAGTTTAGGGACAGAGAAGGACACTCGTGGCAATTATCAGTGTGCTATTCTGTGCTAAATCTTGTTTGTAGGGAGGGACAGAGTAGGACAGTGAGGGAAAGTGTCAGTGTGCTATTCTGTTCTAAACCAATTTTGCTGTTCCATATTTTCAATCCTTGAGTTTAGGGACAGAGAAGGACACTTGTGGCAATTATCAGTGTGCTATTCTGTGCTAAATCTTGTTTGTAGGGAGGGACAGAGTAGGACAGTGAGGGAAAGTGTCAGTGTGCTATTGTGTTCTAAACCAATTTTGCTGTTCCATATTTTCAATCCTTGAGTTTAGGGACAGAGAAGGACACTCGTGGCAATTATCAGTGTGCTATTCTGTGCTAAATCTTGTTTGTAGGGAGGGACAGAGTAGGACAGTGAGGGAAAGTGTCAGTGTGCTATTCTGTTCTAAACCAATTTTGCTGTTCCATATTTTCAATCCTTGAGTTTAGGGACAGAGAAGGACACTCGTGGCAATTATCAGTGTGCTATTCTGTGCTAAATCTTGTTTGTAGGGAGGGACAGAGTAGGACAGTGGGGGAAAGTGTCAGTGTGCTATTCTGTTCTAAACCAATTTTGCTGTTCCATATTTTCAATCCTTGAGTTTAGGGACAGAGAAGGACACTCGTGGCAATTATCAGTGTGCTATTCTGTGCTAAATCTTGTTTGTAGGGAGGGACAGAGTAGGACAGTGAGGGAAAGTGTCAGTGTGCTATTCTGTTCTAAACCAATTTTGCTGTTCCATATTTTCAATCCTTGAGTTTAGGGACAGAGAAGGACACTTGTGGCAATTATCAGTGTGCTATTCTGTGCTAAATCTTCTTTGTAGGGAGGGACAGAGTAGGACAGTGAGGGAAAGTGTCAGTGTGCTATTCTGTTCTAAACCAATTTTGCTGTTCCATATTTTCAATCCTTGAGTTTAGGGACAGAGAAGGACACTCGTGGCAATTATCAGTGTGCTATTCTGTGCTAAATCTTGTTTGTAGGGAGGGACAGAGTAGGACAGTGAGGGAAAGTGTCAGTGTGCTATTCTGTTCTAAACCAATTTTGCTGTTCCATATTTTCAATCCTTGAGTTTAGGGACAGAGAAGGACACTCGTGGCAATTATCAGTGTGCTATTCTGTGCTAAATCTTGTTTGTAAGGAGGGACAGAGTAGGACAGTGAGGGAAAGTGTCAGTGTGCTATTCTGTTCTAAAGCAATTTTGCTGTTCCATATTTTCAATCCTTGAGTTTAGGGACAGAGAAGGACACTCGTGGCAATTATCAGTGTGCTATTCTGTGCTAAATCTTGTTTGTAGGGAGGGACAGATTAGGACAGTGAGGGAAAGTGTCAGTGTGCTATTCTGTTCTAAACCAATTTTGCTGTTCCATATTTTCAATCCTTGAGTTTAGGGACAGAGAAGGACACTCGTGGCAATTATCAGTGTGCTATTCCGTGCTAAATCTTGTTTGTAGGGAGGGACAGAGTAGGACAGTGAGGGAAAGTGTCAGTGTGCTATTCTGTTCTAAACCAATTTTGCTGTTCCATATTTTCAATACTTGAGTTTAGGGACAGAGAAGGACACTCGTGGCAATTATCAGTGTGCTATTCTGTGCTAAATCTTGTTTGTAGGGAGGGACAGAGTAGGACAGTGAGGGAAAGTGTCAGTGTGCTATTCTGTTCTAAACCAATTTTGCTGTTCCATATTTTCAATCCTTGAGTTTAGGGACAGAGAAGGACACTCGTGGCAATTATCAGTGTGCTATTCTGTGCTAAATCTTGTTTGTAGGGAGGGACAGATTAGGACAGTGAGGGAAAGTGTCAGTGTGCTATTCTGTTCTAAACCAATTTTGCTGTTCCATATTTTCAATCCTTGAGTTTAGGGACAGAGAAGGACACTCGTGGCAATTATCAGTGTGCTATTCTGTGCTAAATCTTCTTTGTAGGGAGGGACAGAGTAGGACAGTGAGGGAAAGTGTCAGTGTGCTATTCTGTTCTAAACCAATTTTGCTGTTCCATATTTTCAATCCTTGAGTTTAGGGACAGAGAAGGACACTCGTGGCAATTATCAGTGTGCTATTCTGTGCTAAATCTTGTTTGTAGGGAGGGACAGAGTAGGACAGTGAGGGAAAGTGTCAGTGTGCTATTCTGTTCTAAACCAATTTTGCTGTTCCGTATTTTCAATCCTTGAGTTTAGGGACAGAGAAGGACACTCGTGGAAATTATCAGTGTGCTATTCTGTGCTAAATCTTGTTTGTAGGGAGGGACAGAGTAGGACAGTGAGGAAAAGTGTCAGTGTGCTATTCTGTTCTAAACCAATTTTGCTGTTCCATATTTTCAATCCTTGAGTTTAGGGACAGAGAAGGACACTCGTGGCAATTATCAGTGTGCTATTCTGTGCTAAATCTTGTTTGTAGGGAGGGACAGAGTAGGACAGTGAGGGAAAGTGTCAGTGTGCTATTCTGTTCTAAACCAATTTTGCTGTTCCATATTTTCAATCCTTGAGTTTAGGGACAGAGAAGGACACTCGTGGCAATTATCAGTGTGCTATTCTGTGCTAAATCTTCTTTGTAGGGAGGGACAGAGTAGGACAGTGAGGGAAAGTGTCAGTGTGCTATTCTGTTCTAAACCAATTTTGCTGTTCCATATTTTCAATCCTTGAGTTTAGGGACAGAGAAGGACACTCGTGGCAATTATCAGTGTGCTATTCTGTGCTAAATCTTGTTTGTAGGGAGGGACAGAGTAGGACAGTGAGGGAAAGTGTCAGTGTGCTATTCTGTTCTAAACCAATTTTGCTGTTCTGTATTTTCAATCCCTGAGTTTAGGGACAGAGAAGGACACTCGTGGCAATTATCAGTGTGCTATTCTGTGCTAAATCTTCTTTGTAGGGAGGGACAGAGTAGGACAGTGAGGGAAAGTGTCAGTGTGCTATTCTGTTCTAAACCAATTTTGCTGTTCCATATTTTCAATCCTTGAGTTTAGGGACAGAGAAGGACACTCGTGGCAATTATCAGTGTGCTATTCTGTGCTAAATCTTGTTTGTAGGGAGGGACAGAGTAGGACAGTGAGGGAAAGTGTCAGTGTGCTATTCTGTTCTAAACCAATTTTGCGGTTCCATATTTTCAATCCTTGAGTTTAGGGACAGAGAAGGACACTCGTGGCAATTATCAGTGTGCTATTCTGTGCTAAATCTTGTTTGTAAGGAGGGACAGAGTAGGACAGTGAGGGAAAGTGTCAGTGTGCTATTCTGTTCTAAAGCAATTTTGCTGTTCCATATTTTCAATCCTTGAGTTTAGGGACAGAGAAGGACACTTGTGGCAATTATCAGTGTGCTATTCTGTGCTAAATCTTGTTTGTAGGGAGGGACAGATTAGGACAGTGAGGGAAAGTGTCAGTGTGCTATTCTGTTCTAAACCAATTTTGCTGTTCCATATTTTCAATCCTTGAGTTTAGGGACAGAGAAGGACACTCGTGGCAATTATCAGTGTGCTATTCTGTGCTAAATCTTGTTTGTAGGGAAGGACAGAGTAGGACAGTGAGGGAAAGTGTCAGTGTGCTATTCTGTTCTAAACCAATTTTGCTGTTCCATATTTTCAATCCTTGAGTTTAGGGACAGAGAAAGACACTCGTGGCAATTATCAGTGTGCTATTCTGTGCTAAATCTTGTTTGTAGGGAGGGACAGAGTAGGACAGTGAGGGAAAGTGTCAGTGTGCTATTCTGTTCTAAACCAATTTTGCTGTTCCATATTTTCAATCCTTGAGTTTAGGGACAGAGAAGGACACTCGTGGCAATTATCAGTGTGCTATTCTGTGCTAAATCTTGTTTGTAGGGAGGGACAGAGTAGGACAGTGAGGGAAAGTGTCAGTGTGCTATTCTGTTCTAAACCCATTTTGCTGTTCCATATTTTCAATCCTTGAGTTTAGGGACAGAGAAGGACACTCGTGGCAATTATCAGTGTGCTATTCTGTGCTAAATCTTGTTTGTAGGGAGGGACAGAGTAGGACAGTGAGGAAAAGTGTCAGTGTGCTATTCTGTTCTAAACCAATTTTGCTGTTCCATATTTTCAATCCTTGAGTTTAGGGACAGAGAAGGACACTCGTGGCAATTATCAGTGTGCTATTCTGTGCTAAATCTTGTTTGTAGGGAGGGACAGAGTAGGACAGTGAGGGAAAGTGTCAGTGTGCTATTGTGTTCTAAACCAATTTTGCTGTTCCATATTTTCAATCCTTGAGTTTAGGGACAGAGAAGGACACTCGTGGCAATTATCAGTGTGCTATTCTGTGCTAAATCTTCTTTGTAGGGAGGGACAGAGTAGGACAGTGAGGGAAAGTGTCAGTGTGCTATTCTGTTCTAAACCAATTTTGCTGTTCCATATTTTCAATCCTTGAGTTTAGGGACAGAGAAGGACACTCGTGGCAATTATCAGTGTGCTATTCTGTGCTAAATCTTGTTTGTAGGGAGGGACAGAGTAGGACAGTGAGGGAAAGTGTCAGTGTGCTATTCTGTTCTAAACCAATTTTGCTGTTCCATATTTTCAATCCCTGAGTTTAGGGACAGAGAAGGACACTCGTGGCAATTATCAGTGTGCTATTCTGTGCTAAATCTTGTTTGTAGGGAGGGACAGATTAGCACAGTGAGGGAAAGTGTCAGTGTGCTATTCTGTTCTAAACCAATTTTGCTGTTCCATATTTTCAATCCTTGAGTTTAGGGACAGAGAAGGACACTCGTGGCAATTATCAGTGTGCTATTCTGTGCTAAATCTTGTTTGTAGGGAGGGACAGAGTAGGACAGTGAGGGAAAGTGTCAGTGTGCTATTCTGTTCTAAACCAATTTTGCTGTTCCATATTTTCAATCCTTGAGTTTAGGGACAGAGAAGGACACTTGTGGCAATTATCAGTGTGCTATTCTGTGCTAAATCTTGTTTGTAGGGAGGGACAGAGTAGGACAGTGAGGGAAAGTGTCAGTGTGCTATTCTGTTCTAAACCAATTTTGCTGTTCCATATTTTCAATCCTTGAGTTTAGGGACAGAGAAGGACACTCGTGGCAATTATCAGTGTGCTATTCTGTGCTAAATCTTGTTTGTAGGGAGGGACAGAGTAGGACAGTGAGGGAAAGTGTCAGTGTGCTATTCTGTTCTAAACCAATTTTGCTGTTCCATATTTTCAATCCTTGAGTTTAGGGACAGAGAAGGACACTCGTGGCAATTATCAGTGTGCTATTCTGTGCTAAATCTTGTTTGTAGGGAGGGACAGAGTAGGACAGTGAGGGAAAGTGTCAGTGTGCTATTCTGTTCTAAACCAATTTTGCTGTTCCATATTTTCAATCCTTGAGTTTAGGGACAGAGAAGGACACTCGTGGCAATTATCAGTGTGCTATTCTGTGCTAAATCTTGTTTGTAAGGAGGGACAGAGTAGGACAGTGAGGGAAAGTGTCAGTGTGCTATTCTGTTCTAAAGCAATTTTGCTGTTCCATATTTTCAATCCTTGAGTTTAGGGACAGAGAAGGACACTCGTGGCAATTATCAGTGTGCTATTCTGTGCTAAATCTTGTTTGTAGGGAGGGACAGATTAGGACAGTGAGGGAAAGTGTCAGTGTGCTATTCTGTTCTAAACCAATTTTGCTGTTCCATATTTTCAATCCTTGAGTTTAGGGACAGAGAAGGACACTCGTGGCAATTATCAGTGTGCTATTCTGTGCTAAATCTTGTTTGTAGGGAGGGACAGAGTAGGACAGTGAGGGAAAGTGTCAGTGTGCTATTCTGTTCTAAACCAATTTTGCTGTTCCATATTTTCAATCCTTGAGTTTAGGGACAGAGAAAGACACTCGTGGCAATTATCAGTGTGCTGTTCTGTGCTAAATCTTGTTTGTAGGGAGGGACAGAGTAGGACAGTGAGGGAAAGTGTCAGTGTGCTATTCTGTTCTAAACCAATTTTGCTGTTCCATATTTTCAATCCTTGAGTTTAGGGACAGAGAAGGACACTCGTGGCAATTATCAGTGTGCTATTCTGTGCTAAATCTTGTTTGTAGGGAGGGACAGAGTAGGACAGTGAGGGAAAGTGTCAGTGTGCTATTCTGTTCTAAACCAATTTTGCTGTTCCATATTTTCAATCCTTGAGTTTAGGGACAGAGAAGGACACTCGTGGCAATTATCAGTGTGCTATTCTGTGCTAAATCTTGTTTGTAGGGAGGGACAGAGTAGGACAGTGAGGAAAAGTGTCAGTGTGCTATTCTGTTCTAAACCAATTTTGCTGTTCCATATTTTCAATCCTTGAGTTTAGGGACAGAGAAGGACACTCGTGGCAATTATCAGTGTGCTATTCTGTGCTAAATCTTGTTTGTAGGGAGGGACAGAGTAGGACAGTGAGGGAAAGTGTCAGTGTGCTATTCTGTTCTAAACCAATTTTGCTGTTCCATATTTTCAATCCTTGAGTTTAGGGACAGAGAAGGACACTCGTGGCAATTATCAGTGTGCTATTCTGTGCTAAATCTTCTTTGTAGGGAGAGACAGAGTAGGACAGTGAGGGAAAGTGTCAGTGTGCTATTCTGTTCTAAACCAATTTTGCTGTTCCATATTTTCAATCCTTGAGTTTAGGGACAGAGAAGGACACTCGTGGCAATTATCAGTGTGCTATTCTGTGCTAAATCTTGTTTGTAGGGAGGGACAGAGTAGGACAGTGAGGGAAAGTGTCAGTGTGCTATTCTGTTCTAAACCAATTTTGCTGTTCCGTATTTTCAATCCCTGAGTTTAGGGACAGAGAAGGACACTCGTGGCAATTATCAGTGTGCTATTCTGTGCTAAATCTTCTTTGTAGGGAGGGACAGAGTAGGACAGTGAGGGAAAGTGTCAGTGTGCTATTCTGTTCTAAACCAATTTTGCTGTTCCATATTTTCAATCCTTGAGTTTAGGGACAGAGAAGGACACTCGTGGCAATTATCAGTGTGCTATTCTGTGCTAAATCTTGTTTGTAGGGAGGGACAGAGTAGGACAGTGAGGGAAAGTGTCAGTGTGCTATTCTGTTCTAAACCAATTTTGCTGTTCCATATTTTCAATCCTTGAGTTTAGGGACAGAGAAGGACACTCGTGGCAATTATCAGTGTGCTATTCTGTGCTAAATCTTGTTTGTAAGGAGGGACAGAGTAGGACAGTGAGGGAAAGTGTCAGTGTGCTATTCTGTTCTAAAGCAATTTTGCTGTTCCATATTTTCAATCCTTGAGTTTAGGGACAGAGAAGGACACTCGTGGCAATTATCAGTGTGCTATTCTGTGCTAAATCTTGTTTGTAGGGAGGGACAGATTAGGACAGTGAGGGAAAGTGTCAGTGTGCTATTCTGTTCTAAACCAATTTTGCTGTTCCATATTTTCAATCCTTGAGTTTAGGGACAGAGAAGGACACTCGTGGCAATTATCAGTGTGCTATTCTGTGCTAAATCTTGTTTGTAGGGAGGGACAGAGTAGGACAGTGAGGGAAAATGTCAGTGTGCTATTCTGTTCTAAACCAATTTTGCTGTTCCATATTTTCAATCCTTGAGTTTAGGGACAGAGAAAGACACTCGTGGCAATTATCAGTGTGCTATTCTGTGCTAAATCTTGTTTGTAGGGAGGGACAGAGTAGGACAGTGAGGGAAAGTGTCAGTGTGCTATTCTGTTCTAAACCAATTTTGCTGTTCCATATTTTCAATCCTTGAGTTTAGGGACAGAGAAGGACACTCGTGGCAATTATCAGTGTGCTATTCTGTGCTAAATCTTGTTTGTAGGGAGGGACAGAGTAGGACAGTGAGGGAAAGTGTCAGTGTGCTATTCTGTTCTAAACCAATTTTGCTGTTCCATATTTTCAATCCTTGAGTTTAGGGACAGAGAAGGACACTCGTGGCAATTACCAGTGTGCTATTCTGTGATAAATCTTGTTTGTAGGGAGGGACAGAGTAGGACAGTGAGGAAAGGTGTCAGTGTGCTATTCTGTTCTAAACCAATTTTGCTGTTCCATATTTTCAATCCTTGAGTTTAGGGACAGAGAAGGACACTCGTGGCAATTATCAGTGTGCTATTCTATGCTAAATCTTGTTTGTAGGGAGGGACAGAGTAGGACAGTGAGGGAAAGTGTCAGTGTGCTATTCTGTTCTAAACCAATTTTGCTGTTCCATATTTTCAATCCTTGAGTTTAGGGACAGAGAAGGACACTCGTGGCAATTATCAGTGTGCTATTCTGTGCTAAATCTTCTTTGTAGGGAGGGACAGAGTAGGACAGTGAGGGAAAGTGTCAGTGTGCTATTCTGTTCTAAACCAATTTTGCTGTTCCATATTTTCAATCCTTGAGCTTAGGGACAGAGAAGGACACTCGTGGCAATTATCAGTGTGCTATTCTGTGCTAAATCTTGTTTGTAGGGAGGGACAGAGTAGGACAGTGAGGGAAAGTGTCAGTGTGCTATTCTGTTCTAAACCAATTTTGCTGTTCCATATTTTCAATCCTTGAGTTTAGGGACAGAGAAGGACACTCGTGGCAATTATCAGTGTGCTATTCTGTGCTAAATCTTGTTTGTAGGGAGGGACAGAGTAGGACAATGAGGAAAGGTGTCAGTGTGCTATTCTGTTCTAAACCAATTTTGCTGTTCCATATTTTCAATCCTTGAGTTTAGGGACAGAGAAGGACACTCGTGGCAATTATCAGTGTGCTATTCTATGCTAAATCTTGTTTGTAGGGAGGGACAGAGTAGGACAGTGAGGGAAAGTGTCAGTGTGCTATTCTGTTCTAAACCAATTTTGCTGTTCCATATTTTCAATCCTTGAGTTTAGGGACAGAGAAGGACACTCGTGGCAATTATCAGTGTGCTATTCTGTGCTAAATCTTCTTTGTAGGGAGGGACAGAGTAGGACAGTGAGGGAAAGTGTCAGTGTGCTATTCTGTTCTAAACCAATTTTGCTGTTCCATATTTTCAATCCTTGAGTTTAGGGACAGAGAAGGACACTCGTGGCAATAATCAGTGTGCTATTCTGTGCTAAATCTTCTTTGTAGGGAGGGACAGAGTAGGACAGTGAGGGAAAGTGTCAGTGTGCTATTCTGTTCTAAACCAATTTTGCTGTTCCATATTTTCAATCCTTGAGTTTAGGGACAGAGAAGGACACTCGTGGCAATTATCAGTGTGCTATTCTGTGCTAAATCTTGTTTGTAGGGAGGGACAGATTAGGACAGTGAGGGAAAGTGTCAGTGTGCTATTCTGTTCTAAACCAATTTTGCTGTTCCATATTTTCAATCCTTGAGTTTAGGGACAGAGAAGGACACTCGTGGCAATTATCAGTGTGCTATTCTGTGCTAAATCTTCTTTGTAGGGAGGGACAGAGTAGGACAGTGAGGGAAAGTGTCAGTGTGCTATTCTGTTCTAAACCAATTTTGCTGTTCCATATTTTCAATCCTTGAGTTTAGGGACAGAGAAGGACACTCGTGGCAATTATCAGTGTGCTATTCTGTGCTAAATCTTGTTTGTAGGGAGGGACAGAGTAGGACAGTGAGGGAAAGTGTCAGTGTGCTATTCTGTTCTAAACCAATTTTGCTGTTCCATATTTTCAATCCTTGAGTTTAGGGACAGAGAAGGACACTCGTGGCAATTATCAGTGTGCTATTCTGTGCTAAATCTTCTTTGTAGGGACGGACAGAGTAGGACAGTGAGGGAAAGTGTCAGTGTGCTATTCTATTCTAAACCAATTTTGCTGTTCCATATTTTCAATCCTTGAGTTTAGGGACAGAGAAGGACACTCGTGGCAATTATCAGTGTGCTATTCTGTGCTAAATCTTCTTTGTAGGGAGGGACAGAGTAGGACAGTGAGGGAAAGTGTCAGTGTGCTATTCTGTTCTAAACCAATTTTGCTGTTCCATATTTTCAATCCTTGAGTATAGGGACAGAGAAGGACACTCGTGGCAATTATCAGTGTGCTATTCTGTGCTAAATCTTGTTTGTAGGGAGGGACAGAGTAGGACAGTGAGGGAAAGTGTCAGTGTGCTATTCTGTTCTAAACCAATTTTGCTGTTCCATATTTTCAATCCCTGAGTTTAGGGACAGAGAAGGACACTCGTGGCAATTATCAGTGTGCTATTCTGTGCTAAATCTTGTTTGTAGGGAGGGACAGATTAGGACAGTGAGGGAAAGTGTCAGTGTGCTATTCTGTTCTAAACCAATTTTGCTGTTCCATATTTTCAATCCTTGAGTTTAGGGACAGAGAAGGACACTCGTGGCAATTATCAGTGTGCTATTCTGTGCTAAATCTTGTTTGTAGGGAGGGACAGAGTAGGACAGTGAGGGAAAGTGTCAGTGTGCTATTCTGTTCTAAACCAATTTTGCTGTTCCATATTTTCAATCCTTGAGTTTAGGGACAGAGAAGGACACTCATGGCAATTATCAGTGTGCTATTCTGTGCTAAATCTTCTTTGTAGGGAGGGACAGAGTAGGACAGTGAGGGAAAGTGTCAGTGTGCTATTCTGTTCTAAACCAATTTTGCTGTTCCATATTTTCAATCCTTGAGTTTAGGGACAGAGAAGGACACTCGTGGCAATTATCAGTGTGCTATTCTGTGCTAAATCTTCTTTGTAGGGAGGGACAGAGTAGGACAGTGAGGGAAAGTGTCAGTGTGCTATTCTGTTCTAAACCAATTTTGCTGTTCCATATTTTCAATCCTTGAGTTTAGGGACAGAGAAGGACACTCGTGGCAATTATCAGTGTGCTATTCTGTGCTAAATCTTGTTTGTAGGGAGGGACAGATTATGACAGTGAGGGAAAGTGTCAGTGTGCTATTCTGTTCTAAACCAATTTTGCTGTTCCATATTTTCAATCCTTGAGTTTAGGGACAGAGAAGGACACTCGTGGCAATTATCAGTGTGCTATTCTGTGCTAAATCTTCTTTGTAGGGAGGGACAGAGTAGGACAGTGAGGGAAAGTGTCAGTGTGCTATTCTGTTCTAAACCAATTTTGCTGTTCCATATTTTCAATCCTTGAGTTTAGGGACAGAGAAGGACACTCGTGGCAATTATCAGTGTGCTATTCTGTGCTAAATCTTGTTTGTAGGGAGGGACAGAGTAGGACAGTGAGGGAAAGTGTCAGTGTGCTATTCTGTTCTAAACCAATTTTGCTGTTCCATATTTTCAATCCTTGAGTTTAGGGACAGAGAAGGACACTCGTGGCAATTATCAGTGTGCTATTCTGTGCTAAATCTTCTTTGTAGGGACGGACAGAGTAGGACAGTGAGGGAAAGTGTCAGTGTGCTATTCTATTCTAAACCAATTTTGCTGTTCCATATTTTCAATCCTTGAGTTTAGGGACAGAGAAGGACACTCGTGGCAATTATCAGTGTGCTATTCTGTGCTAAATCTTGTTTGTAGGGAGGGACAGAGTAGGACAGTGAGGGAAAGTGTCAGTGTGCTATTCTGTTCTAAACCAATTTTGCTGTTCCATATTTTCAATCCTTGAGTTTAGGGACAGAGAAGGACACTCGTGGCAATTATCAGTGTGCTATTCTGTGCTAAATCTTGTTTGTAGGGAGGGACAGAGTAGGACAGTGAGGGAAAGTGTCAGTGTGCTATTCTGCTCTAAACCAATTTTGCTGTTCCATATTTTCAATCCTTGAGTTTAGGGACAGAGAAGGACACTCGTGGCAATTATCAGTGTGCTATTCTGTGCTAAATCTTGTTTGTAGGGAGGGACAGAGTAGGACAGTGAGGAAAAGTGTCAGTGTGCTATTCTGTTCTAAACCAATTTTGCTGTTCCATATTTTCAATCCTTGAGTTTAGGGACAGAGAAGGACACTCGTGGCAATTATCAGTGTGCTATTCTGTGCTAAATCTTGTTTGTAGGGAGGGACAGAGTAGGACAGTGAGGGAAAGTGTCAGTGTGCTATTGTGTTCTAAACCAATTTTGCTGTTCCATATTTTCAATCCTTGAGTTTAGGGACAGAGAAGGACACTCGTGGCAATTATCAGTGTGCTATTCTGTGCTAAATCTTGTTTGTAGGGAGGGACAGAGTAGGACAGTGAGGGAAAGTGTCAGTGTGCTATTCTGTTCTAAACCAATTTTGCTGTTCCATATTTTCAATCCTTGAGTTTAGGGACAGAGAAGGACACTCGTGGCAATTATCAGTGTGCTATTCTGTGCTAAATCTTGTTTGTAGGGAGGGACAGAGTAGGACAGTGAGGGAAAGTGTCAGTGTGCTATTCTGTTCTAAACCAATTTTGCTGTTCCATATTTTCAATCCTTGAGTTTAGGGACAGAGAAGGACACTCGTGGCAATTATCAGTGTGCTATTCTGTGCTAAATCTTGTTTGTAGGGAGGGACAGAGTAGGACAGTGAGGAAAAGTGTCAGTGTGCTATTCTGTTCTAAACCAATTTTGCTGTTCCATATTTTCAATCCTTGAGTTTAGGGACAGAGAAGGACACTCGTGGCAATTATCAGTGTGCTATTCTGTGCTAAATCTTGTTTGTAGGGAGGGACAGAGTAGGACAGTGAGGGAAAGTGTCAGTGTGCTATTGTGTTCTAAACCAATTTTGCTGTTCCATATTTTCAATCCTTGAGTTTAGGGACAGAGAAGGACACTCGTGGCAATTATCAGTGTGCTATTCTGTGCTAAATCTTCTTTGTAGGGAGGGACAGAGTAGGACAGTGAGGGAAAGTGTCAGTGTGCTATTCTGTTCTAAACCAATTTTGCTGTTCCATATTTTCAATCCTTGAGTTTAGGGACAGAGAAGGACACTCGTGGCAATTATCAGTGTGCTATTCTGTGCTAAATCTTGTTTGTAGGGAGGGACAGAGTAGGACAGTGAGGGAAAGTGTCAGTGTGCTATTCTGTTCTAAACCAATTTTGCTGTTCCATATTTTCAATCCCTGAGTTTAGGGACAGAGAAGGACACTCGTGGCAATTATCAGTGTGCTATTCTGTGCTAAATCTTGTTTGTAGGGAGGGACAGAGTAGGACAGTGAGGGAAAGTGTCAGTGTGCTATTCTGTTCTAAACCAATTTTGCTGTTCCATATTTTCAATCCTTGAGTTTAGGGACAGAGAAGGACACTCGTGGCAATTATCAGTGTGCTATTCTGTGCTAAATCTTGTTTGTAGGGAGGGACAGAGTAGGACAGTGAGGGAAAGTGTCAGTGTGCTATTCTGTTCTAAACCAATTTTGCTGTTCCATACTTTCAATCCTTGAGTTTAGGGACAGAGAAGGACACTCGTGGCAATTATCAGTGTGCTATTCTGTGCTAAATCTTGTTTGTAGGGAGGGACAGAGTAGGACAGTGAGGAAAAGTGTCAGTGTGCTATTCTGTTCTAAACCAATTTTGCTGTTCCATATTTTCAATCCTTGAGTTTAGGGACAGAGAAGGACACTCGTGGCAATTATCAGTGTGCTATTCTGTGCTAAATCTTGTTTGTAGGGAGGGACAGAGTAGGACAGTGAGGGAAAGTGTCAGTGTGCTATTGTGTTCTAAACCAATTTTGCTGTTCCATATTTTCAATCCTTGAGTTTAGGGACAGAGAAGGACACTCGTGGCAATTATCAGTGTGCTATTCTGTGCTAAATCTTGTTTGTAGGGAGGGACAGAGTAGGACAGTGAGGGAAAGTGTCAGTGTGCTATTCTGTTCTAAACCAATTTTGCTGTTCCATATTTTCAATCCTTGAGTTTAGGGACAGAGAAGGACACTCGTGGCAATTATCAGTGTGCTATTCTGTGCTAAATCTTCTTTGTAGGGAGGGACAGAGTAGGACAGTGAGGGAAAGTGTCAGTGTGCTATTCTGTTCTAAACCAATTTTGCTGTTCCATATTTTCAATCCTTGAGTTTAGGGACAGAGAAGGACACTCGTGGCAATTATCAGTGTGCTATTCTGTGCTAAATCTTGTTTGTAGGGAGGGACAGAGTAGGACAGTGAGGAAAAGTGTCAGTGTGCTATTCTGTTCTAAACCAATTTTGCTGTTCCATATTTTCAATCCTTGAGTTTAGGGACAGAGAAGGACACTCGTGGCAATTATCAGTGTGCTATTCTGTGCTAAATCTTGTTTGTAGGGAGGGACAGAGTAGGACAGTGAGGGAAAGTGTCAGTGTGCTATTGTGTTCTAAACCAATTTTGCTGTTCCATATTTTCAATCCTTGAGTTTAGGGACAGAGAAGGACACTCGTGGCAATTATCAGTGTGCTATTCTGTGCTAAATCTTCTTTGTAGGGAGGGACAGAGTAGGACAGTGAGGGAAAGTGTCAGTGTGCTATTCTGTTCTAAACCAATTTTGCTGTTCCATATTTTCAATCCTTGAGTTTAGGGACAGAGAAGGACACTCGTGGCAATTATCAGTGTGCTATTCTGTGCTAAATCTTGTTTGTAGGGAGGGACAGAGTAGGACAGTGAGGGAAAGTGTCAGTGTGCTATTCTGTTCTAAACCAATTTTGCTGTTCCATATTTTCAATCCCTGAGTTTAGGGACAGAGAAGGACACTCGTGGCAATTATCAGTGTGCTATTCTGTGCTAAATCTTGTTT
The DNA here is from genome assembly GCA_029206835.1 of Rana muscosa. NCBI lineage: Eukaryota > Metazoa > Chordata > Amphibia > Anura > Ranidae > Rana > Rana muscosa. Next base: position 598,589,289 of record CM055122.1, on the reverse strand, counting down.
GTAGGGAGGGACAGATTAGCACAGTGAGGGAAAGTGTCAGTGTGCTATTCTGTTCTAACCCAATTTTGCTGTTCCATATTTTCAATCCTTGAGTTTAGGGACAGAGAAGGACACTCGTGGCAATTATCAGTGTGCTATTCTGTGCTAAATCTTGTTTGTAGGGAGGGACAGAGTAGGACAGTGAGGGAAAGTGTCAGTGTGCTATTCTGTTCTAAACCAATTTTGCTGTTCCATATTTTCAATCCTTGAGTTTAGGGACAGAGAAGGACACTTGTGGCAATTATCAGTGTGCTATTCTGTGCTAAATCTTGTTTGTAGGGAGGGACAGAGTAGGACAGTGAGGGAAAGTGTCAGTGTGCTATTCTGTTCTAAACCAATTTTGCTGTTCCATATTTTCAATCCTTGAGTTTAGGGACAGAGAAGGACACTCGTGGCAATTATCAGTGTGCTATTCTGTGCTAAATCTTGTTTGTAGGGAGGGACAGAGTAGGACAGTGAGGGAAAGTGTCAGTGTGCTATTCTGTTCTAAACCAATTTTGCTGTTCCATATTTTCAATCCTTGAGTTTAGGGACAGAGAAGGACACTCGTGGCAATTATCAGTGTGCTATTCTGTGCTAAATCTTCTTTGTAGGGAGGGACAGAGTAGGACAGTGAGGGAAAGTGTCAGTGTGCTATTCTGTTCTAAACCAATTTTGCTGTTCCATATTTTCAATCCTTGAGTTTAGGGACAGAGAAGGACACTCGTGGCAATTATCAGTGTGCTATTCTGTGCTAAATCTTCTTTGTAGGGAGGGACAGAGTAGGACAGTGAGGGAAAGTGTCAGTGTGCTATTCTGTTCTAAACCAATTTTGCTGTTCCATATTTTCAATCCTTGAGTTTAGGGACAGAGAAGGACACTCGTGGCAATTATCAGTGTGCTATTCTGTGCTAAATCTTGTTTGTAGGGAGGGACATAGTAGGACAGTGAGGGAAAGTGTCAGTGTGCTATTGTGTTCTAAACCAATTTTGCTGTTCCATATTTTCAATCCTTGAGTTTAGGGACAGAGAAGGACACTCGTGGCAATTATCAGTGTGCTATTCTGTGCTAAATCTTCTTTGTAGGGAGGGACAGAGTAGGACAGTGAGGGAAAGTGTCAGTGTGCTATTCTGTTCTAAACCAATTTTGCTGTTCCATATTTTCAATCCTTGAGTTTAGGGACAGAGAAGGACACTCGTGGCAATTATCAGTGTGCTATTCTGTGCTAAATCTTGTTTGTAGGGAGGGACAGAGTAGGACAGTGAGGGAAAGTGTCAGTGTGCTATTCTGTTCTAAACCAATTTTGCTGTTCCATATTTTCAATCCCTGAGTTTAGGGACAGAGAAGGACACTCGTGGCAATTATCAGTGTGCTATTCTGTGCTAAATCTTGTTTGTAGGGAGGGACAGATTAGCACAGTGAGGGAAAGTGTCAGTGTGCTATTCTGTTCTAAACCAATTTTGCTGTTCCATATTTTCAATCCTTGAGTTTAGGGACAGAGAAGGACACTCGTGGCAATTATCAGTGTGCTATTCTGTGCTAAATCTTGTTTGTAGGGAGGGACAGAGTAGGACAGTGAGGGAAAGTGTCAGTGTGCTATTCTGTTCTAAACCAATTTTGCTGTTCCATATTTTCAATCCTTGAGTTTAGGGACAGAGAAGGACACTTGTGGCAATTATCAGTGTGCTATTCTGTGCTAAATCTTGTTTGTAGGGAGGGACAGAGTAGGACAGTGAGGGAAAGTGTCAGTGTGCTATTCTGTTCTAAACCAATTTTGCTGTTCCATATTTTCAATCCTTGAGTTTAGGGACAGAGAAGGACACTCGTGGCAATTATCAGTGTGCTATTCTGTGCTAAATCTTGTTTGTAGGGAGGGACAGAGTAGGACAGTGAGGGAAAGTGTCAGTGTGCTATTCTGTTCTAAACCAATTTTGCTGTTCCATATTTTCAATCCTTGAGTTTAGGGACAGAGAAGGACACTCGTGGCAATTATCAGTGTGCTATTCTGTGCTAAATCTTCTTTGTAGGGAGGGACAGAGTAGGACAGTGAGGGAAAGTGTCAGTGTGCTATTCTGTTCTAAACCAATTTTGCTGTTCCATATTTTCAATCCTTGAGTTTAGGGACAGAGAAGGACACTCGTGGCAATTATCAGTGTGCTATTCTGTGCTAAATCTTCTTTGTAGGGAGGGACAGAGTAGGACAGTGAGGGAAAGTGTCAGTGTGCTATTCTGTTCTAAACCAATTTTGCTGTTCCATATTTTCAATCCTTGAGTTTAGGGACAGAGAAGGACACTCGTGGCAATTATCAGTGTGCTATTCTGTGCTAAATCTTCTTTGTAGGGAGGGACAGAGTAGGACAGTGAGGGAAAGTGTCAGTGTGCTATTCTGTTCTAAACCAATTTTGCTGTTCCATATTTTCAATCATTGAGTTTAGGGACAGAGAAGGACACTCGTGGCAATTATCAGTGTGCTATTCTGTGCTAAATCTTGTTTGTAGGGAGGGACAGAGTAGGACAGTGAGGGAAAGTGTCAGTGTGCTATTCTGTTCTAAACCAATTTTGCTGTTCCATATTTTCAATCCTTGAGTTTAGGGACAGAGAAGGACACTCGTGGCAATTATCAGTGTGCTATTCTGTGCTAAATCTTGTTTGTAAGGAGGGACAGAGTAGGACAGTGAGGGAAAGTGTCAGTGTGCTATTCTGTTCTAAAGCAATTTTGCTGTTCCATATTTTCAATCCTTGAGTTTAGGGACAGAGAAGGACACTCGTGGCAATTATCAGTGTGCTATTCTGTGCTAAATCTTGTTTGTAGGGAGGGACAGATTAGGACAGTGAGGGAAAGTGTCAGTGTGCTATTCTGTTCTAAACCAATTTTGCTGTTCCATATTTTCAATCCTTGAGTTTAGGGACAGAGAAGGACACTCGTGGCAATTATCAGTGTGCTATTCTGTGCTAAATCTTGTTTGTAGGGAGGGACAGAGTAGGACAGTGAGGGAAAGTGTCAGTGTGCTATTCTGTTCTAAACCAATTTTGCTGTTCTATATTTTCAATCCTTGAGTTTAGGGACAGAGAAAGACACTCGTGGCAATTATCAGTGTGCTATTCTGTGCTAAATCTTGTTTGTAGGGAGGGACAGAGTAGGACAGTGAGGGAAAGTGTCAGTGTGCTATTCTGTTCTAAACCAATTTTGCTGTTCCATATTTTCAATCCTTGAGTTTAGGGACAGAGAAGGACACTCGTGGCAATTATCAGTGTGCTATTCTGTGCTAAATCTTGTTTGTAGGGAGGGACAGAGTAGGACAGTGAGGGAAAGTGTCAGTGTGCTATTCTGTTCTAAACCAATTTTGCTGTTCCATATTTTCAATCCTTGAGTTTAGGGACAGAGAAGGACACTCGTGGCAATTATCAGTGTGCTATTCTGTGCTAAATCTTGTTTGTAGGGAGGGACAGAGTAGGACAGTGAGGAAAAGTGTCAGTGTGCTATTCTGTTCTAAACCAATTTTGCTGTTCCATATTTTCAATCCTTGAGTTTAGGGACAGAGAAGGACACTCATGGCAATTATCAGTGTGCTATTCTGTGCTAAATCTTGTTTGTAGGGAGGGACAGAGTAGGACAGTGAGGGAAAGTGTCAGTGTGCTATTCTGTTCTAAACCAATTTTGCTGTTCCATATTTTCAATCCTTGAGTTTAGGGACAGAGAAGGACACTCGTGGCAATTATCAGTGTGCTATTCTGTGCTAAATCTTCTTTGTAGGGAGGGACAGAGTAGGACAGTGAGGGAAAGTGTCAGTGTGCTATTCTGTTCTAAACCAATTTTGCTGTTCCGTATTTTCAATCCCTGAGTTTAGGGACAGAGAAGGACACTCGTGGCAATTATCAGTGTGCTATTCTGTGCTAAATCTTCTTTGTAGGGAGGGACAGAGTAGGACAGTGAGGGAAAGTGTCAGTGTGCTATTCTGTTCTAAACCAATTTTGCTGTTCCATATTTTCAATCCTTGAGTTTAGGGACAGAGAAGGACACTCGTGGCAATTATCAGTGTGCTATTCTGTGCTAAATCTTGTTTGTAGGGAGGGACAGAGTAGGACAGTGAGGGAAAGTGTCAGTGTGCTATTCTGTTCTAAACCAATTTTGCTGTTCCATATTTTCAATCCTTGAGTTTAGGGACAGAGAAGGACACTCGTGGCAATTATCAGTGTGCTATTCTGTGCTAAATCTTGTTTGTAAGGAGGGACAGAGTAGAACAGTGAGGGAAAGTGTCAGTGTGCAATTCTGTTCTAAAGCAATTTTGCTGTTCCATATTTTCAATCCTTGAGTTTAGGGACAGAGAAGGACACTCGTGGCAATTATCAGTGTGCTATTCTGTGCTAAATCTTGTTTGTAGGGAGGGACAGATTAGGACAGTGAGGGAAAGTGTCAGTGTGCTATTCTGTTCTAAACCAATTTTGCTGTTCCATATTTTCAATCCTTGAGTTTAGGGACAGAGAAGGACACTCGTGGCAATTATCAGTGTGCTATTCTGTGCTAAATCTTGTTTGTAGGGAGGGACAGAGTAGGACAGTGAGGGAAAGTGTCAGTGTGCTATTCTGTTCTAAACCAATTTTGCTGTTCCATATTTTCAATCCTTGAGTTTAGGGACAGAGAAAGACACTCGTGGCAATTATCAGTGTGCTATTCTGTGCTAAATCTTGTTTGTAGGGAGGGACAGAGTAGGACAGTGAGGGAAAGTGTCAGTGTGCTATTCTGTTCTAAACCAATTTTGCTGTTCCATATTTTCAATCCTTGAGTTTAGGGACAGAGAAGGACACTCGTGGCAATTATCAGTGTGCTATTCTGTGCTAAATCTTGTTTGTAGGGAGGGACAGAGTAGGACAGTGAGGGAAAGTGTCAGTGTGCTATTCTGTTCTAAACCAATTTTGCTGTTCCATATTTTCAATCCTTGAGTTTAGGGACAGAGAAGGACACTCGTGGCAATTATCAGTGTGCTATTCTGTGCTAAATCTTGTTTGTAGGGAGGGACAGAGTAGGACAGTGAGGAAAGGTGTCAGTGTGCTATTCTGTTCTAAACCAATTTTGCTGTTCCATATTTTCAATCCTTGAGTTTAGGGACAGAGAAGGACACTCGTGGCAATTATCAGTGTGCTATTCTATGCTAAATCTTGTTTGTAGGGAGGGACAGAGTAGGACAGTGAGGGAAAGTGTCAGTGTGCTATTCTGTTCTAAACCAATTTTGCTGTTCCATATTTTCAATCCTTGAGTTTAGGGACAGAGAAGGACACTCGTGGCAATTATCAGTGTGCTATTCTGTGCTAAATCTTCTTTGTAGGGAGGGACAGAGTAGGACAGTGAGGGAAAGTGTCAGTGTGCTATTCTGTTCTAAACCAATTTTGCTGTTCCATATTTTCAATCCTTGAGTTTAGGGACAGAGAAGGACACTCGTGGCAATTATCAGTGTGCTATTCTGTGCTAAATCTTGTTTGTAGGGAGGGACAGAGTAGGACAGTGAGGGAAAGTGTCAGTGTGCTATTCTGTTCTAAACCAATTTTGCTGTTCCATATTTTCAATCCTTGAGTTTAGGGACAGAGAAGGACACTCGTGGCAATTATCAGTGTGCTATTCTGTGCTAAATCTTGTTTGTAGGGAGGGACAGAGTAGGACAATGAGGAAAGGTGTCAGTGTGCTATTCTGTTCTAAACCAATTTTGCTGTTCCATATTTTCAATCCTTGAGTTTAGGGACAGAGAAGGACACTCGTGGCAATTATCAGTGTGCTATTCTATGCTAAATCTTGTTTGTAGGGAGGGACAGAGTAGGACAGTGAGGGAAAGTGTCAGTGTGCTATTCTGTTCTAAACCAATTTTGCTGTTCCATATTTTCAATCCTTGAGCTTAGGGACAGAGAAGGACACTCGTGGCAATTATCAGTGTGCTATTCTGTGCTAAATCTTCTTTGTAGGGAGGGACAGAGTAGGACAGTGAGGGAAAGTGTCAGTGTGCTATTCTGTTCTAAACCAATTTTGCTGTTCCATATTTTCAATCCTTGAGTTTAGGGACAGAGAAGGACACTCGTGGCAATTATCAGTGTGCTATTCTGTGCTAAATCTTGTTTGTAGGGAGGGACAGAGTAGGACAGTGAGGGAAAGTGTCAGTGTGCTATTCTGTTCTAAACCAATTTTGCTGTTCCATATTTTCAATCCTTGAGTTTAGGGACAGAGAAGGACACTTGTGGCAATTATCAGTGTGCTATTCTGTGCTAAATCTTGTTTGTAGGGAGGGACAGAGTAGGACAGTGAGGGAAAGTGTCAGTGTGCTATTCTGTTCTAAACCAATTTTGCTGTTCCATATTTTCAATCCTTGAGTTTAGGGACAGAGAAGGACACTCGTGGCAATTATCAGTGTGCTATTCTGTGCTAAATCTTGTTTGTAGGGAGGGACAGAGTAGGACAGTGAGGGAAAGTGTCAGTGTGCTATTCTGTTCTAAACCAATTTTGCTGTTCCATATTTTCAATCCTTGAGTTTAGGGACAGAGAAGGACACTCGTGGCAATTATCAGTGTGCTATTCTGTGCTAAATCTTCTTTGTAGGAAGGGACAGAGTAGGACAGTGAGGGAAAGTGTCAGTGTGCTATTCTGTTCTAAACCAATTTTGCTGTTCCATATTTTCAATCCTTGAGTTTAGGGACAGAGAAGGACACTCGTGGCAATTATCAGTGTGCTATTCTGTGCTAAATCTTCTTTGTAGGGAGGGACAGAGTAGGACAGTGAGGGAAAGTGTCAGTGTGCTATTCTGTTCTAAACCAATTTTGCTGTTCCATATTTTCAATCCTTGAGTTTAGGGACAGAGAAGGACACTCGTGGCAATAATCAGTGTGCTATTCTGTGCTAAATCTTCTTTGTAGGGAGGGACAGAGTAGGACAGTGAGGGAAAGTGTCAGTGTGCTATTCTGTTCTAAACCAATTTTGCTGTTCCATATTTTCAATCCTTGAGTTTAGGGACAGAGAAGGACACTCGTGGCAATTATCAGTGTGCTATTCTGTGCTAAATCTTGTTTGTAGGGAGGGACAGAGTAGGACAGTGAGGGAAAGTGTCAGTGTGCTATTCTGTTCTAAACCAATTTTGCTGTTCCATATTTTCAATCCTTGAGTTTAGGGACAGAGAAGGACACTCGTGGCAATTATCAGTGTGCTATTCTGTGCTAAATCTTGTTTGTAAGGAGGGACAGAGTAGAACAGTGAGGGAAAGTGTCAGTGTGCAATTCTGTTCTAAAGCAATTTTGCTGTTCCATATTTTCAATCCTTGAGTTTAGGGACAGAGAAGGACACTCGTGGCAATTATCAGTGTGCTATTCTGTGCTAAATCTTGTTTGTAGGGAGGGACAGATTAGGACAGTGAGGGAAAGTGTCAGTGTGCTATTCTGTTCTAAACCAATTTTGCTGTTCCATATTTTCAATCCTTGAGTTTAGGGACAGAGAAGGACACTCGTGGCAATTATCAGTGTGCTATTCTGTGCTAAATCTTGTTTGTAGGGAGGGACAGAGTAGGACAGTGAGGGAAAGTGTCAGTGTGCTATTCTGTTCTAAACCAATTTTGCTGTTCCATATTTTCAATCCTTGAGTTTAGGGACAGAGAAAGACACTCGTGGCAATTATCAGTGTGCTATTCTGTGCTAAATCTTGTTTGTAGGGAGGGACAGAGTAGGACAGTGAGGGAAAGTGTCAGTGTGCTATTCTGTTCTAAACCAATTTTGCTGTTCCATATTTTCAATCCTTGAGTTTAGGGACAGAGAAGGACACTCGTGGCAATTATCAGTGTGCTATTCTGTGCTAAATCTTGTTTGTAGGGAGGGACAGAGTAGGACAGTGAGGGAAAGTGTCAGTGTGCTATTCTGTTCTAAACCAATTTTGCTGTTCCATATTTTCAATCCTTGAGTTTAGGGACAGAGAAGGACACTCGTGGCAATTATCAGTGTGCTATTCTGTGCTAAATCTTGTTTGTAGGGAGGGACAGAGTAGGACAGTGAGGAAAGGTGTCAGTGTGCTATTCTGTTCTAAACCAATTTTGCTGTTCCATATTTTCAATCCTTGAGTTTAGGGACAGAGAAGGACACTCGTGGCAATTATCAGTGTGCTATTCTATGCTAAATCTTGTTTGTAGGGAGGGACAGAGTAGGACAGTGAGGGAAAGTGTCAGTGTGCTATTCTGTTCTAAACCAATTTTGCTGTTCCATATTTTCAATCCTTGAGTTTAGGGACAGAGAAGGACACTCGTGGCAATTATCAGTGTGCTATTCTGTGCTAAATCTTCTTTGTAGGGAGGGACAGAGTAGGACAGTGAGGGAAAGTGTCAGTGTGCTATTCTGTTCTAAACCAATTTTGCTGTTCCATATTTTCAATCCTTGAGTTTAGGGACAGAGAAGGACACTCGTGGCAATTATCAGTGTGCTATTCTGTGCTAAATCTTGTTTGTAGGGAGGGACAGAGTAGGACAGTGAGGGAAAGTGTCAGTGTGCTATTCTGTTCTAAACCAATTTTGCTGTTCCATATTTTCAATCCTTGAGTTTAGGGACAGAGAAGGACACTCGTGGCAATTATCAGTGTGCTATTCTGTGCTAAATCTTGTTTGTAGGGAGGGACAGAGTAGGACAATGAGGAAAGGTGTCAGTGTGCTATTCTGTTCTAAACCAATTTTGCTGTTCCATATTTTCAATCCTTGAGTTTAGGGACAGAGAAGGACACTCGTGGCAATTATCAGTGTGCTATTCTATGCTAAATCTTGTTTGTAGGGAGGGACAGAGTAGGACAGTGAGGGAAAGTGTCAGTGTGCTATTCTGTTCTAAACCAATTTTGCTGTTCCATATTTTCAATCCTTGAGCTTAGGGACAGAGAAGGACACTCGTGGCAATTATCAGTGTGCTATTCTGTGCTAAATCTTCTTTGTAGGGAGGGACAGAGTAGGACAGTGAGGGAAAGTGTCAGTGTGCTATTCTGTTCTAAACCAATTTTGCTGTTCCATATTTTCAATCCTTGAGTTTAGGGACAGAGAAGGACACTCGTGGCAATTATCAGTGTGCTATTCTGTGCTAAATCTTGTTTGTAGGGAGGGACAGAGTAGGACAGTGAGGGAAAGTGTCAGTGTGCTATTCTGTTCTAAACCAATTTTGCTGTTCCATATTTTCAATCCTTGAGTTTAGGGACAGAGAAGGACACTTGTGGCAATTATCAGTGTGCTATTCTGTGCTAAATCTTGTTTGTAGGGAGGGACAGAGTAGGACAGTGAGGGAAAGTGTCAGTGTGCTATTCTGTTCTAAACCAATTTTGCTGTTCCATATTTTCAATCCTTGAGTTTAGGGACAGAGAAGGACACTCGTGGCAATTATCAGTGTGCTATTCTGTGCTAAATCTTGTTTGTAGGGAGGGACAGAGTAGGACAGTGAGGGAAAGTGTCAGTGTGCTATTCTGTTCTAAACCAATTTTGCTGTTCCATATTTTCAATCCTTGAGTTTAGGGACAGAGAAGGACACTCGTGGCAATTATCAGTGTGCTATTCTGTGCTAAATCTTCTTTGTAGGAAGGGACAGAGTAGGACAGTGAGGGAAAGTGTCAGTGTGCTATTCTGTTCTAAACCAATTTTGCTGTTCCATATTTTCAATCCTTGAGTTTAGGGACAGAGAAGGACACTCGTGGCAATTATCAGTGTGCTATTCTGTGCTAAATCTTCTTTGTAGGGAGGGACAGAGTAGGACAGTGAGGGAAAGTGTCAGTGTGCTATTCTGTTCTAAACCAATTTTGCTGTTCCATATTTTCAATCCTTGAGTTTAGGGACAGAGAAGGACACTCGTGGCAATAATCAGTGTGCTATTCTGTGCTAAATCTTCTTTGTAGGGAGGGACAGAGTAGGACAGTGAGGGAAAGTGTCAGTGTGCTATTCTGTTCTAAACCAATTTTGCTGTTCCATATTTTCAATCCTTGAGTTTAGGGACAGAGAAGGACACTCGTGGCAATTATCAGTGTGCTATTCTGTGCTAAATCTTGTTTGTAGGGAGGGACAGATTAGGACAGTGAGGGAAAGTGTCAGTGTGCTATTCTGTTCTAAACCAATTTTGCTGTTCCATATTTTCAATCCTTGAGTTTAGGGACAGAGAAGGACACTCGTGGCAATTATCAGTGTGCTATTCTGTGCTAAATCTTCTTTGTAGAGAGGGACAGAGTAGGACAGTGAGGGAAAGTGTCAGTGTGCTATTCTGTTCTAAACCAATTTTGCTGTTCCATATTTTCAATCCTTGAGTTTAGGGACAGAGAAGGACACTCGTGGCAATTATCAGTGTGCTATTCTGTGCTAAATCTTGTTTGTAGGGAGGGACAGAGTAGGACAGTGAGGGAAAGTGTCAGTGTGCTATTCTGTTCTAAACCAATTTTGCTGTTCCATATTTTCAATCCTTGAGTTTAGGGACAGAGAAGGACACTCGTGGCAATTATCAGTGTGCTATTCTGTGCTAAATCTTCTTTGTAGGGACGGACAGAGTAGGACAGTGAGGGAAAGTGTCAGTGTGCTATTCTATTCTAAACCAATTTTGCTGTTCCATATTTTCAATCCTTGAGTTTAGGGACAGAGAAGGACACTCATGGCAATTATCAGTGTGCTATTCTGTGCTAAATCTTCTTTGTAGGGAGGGACAGAGTAGGACAGTGAGGGAAAGTGTCAGTGTGCTATTCTGTTCTAAACCAATTTTGCTGTTCCATATTTTCAATCCTTGAGTATAGGGACAGAGAAGGACACTCGTGGCAATTATCAGTGTGCTATTCTGTGCTAAATCTTGTTTGTAGGGAGGGACAGAGTAGGACAGTGAGGGAAAGTGTCAGTGTGCTATTCTGTTCTAAACCAATTTTGTTGTTCCATATTTTCAATCCCTGAGTTTAGGGACAGAGAAGGACACTCGTGGCAATTATCAGTGTGCTATTCTGTGCTAAATCTTGTTTGTAGGGAGGGACAGATTAGGACAGTGAGGGAAAGTGTCAGTGTGCTATTCTGTTCTAAACCAATTTTGCTGTTCCATATTTTCAATCCTTGAGTTTAGGGACAGAGAAGGACACTCGTGGCAATTATCAGTGTGCTATTCTGTGCTAAATCTTGTTTGTAGGGAGGGACAGAGTAGGACAGTGAGGGAAAGTGTCAGTGTGCTATTCTGTTCTAAACCAATTTTGCTGTTCCATATTTTCAATCCTTGAGTTTAGGGACAGAGAAGGACACTTGTGGCAATTATCAGTGTGCTATTCTGTGCTAAATCTTGTTTGTAGGGAGGGACAGAGTAGGACAGTGAGGGAAAGTGTCAGTGTGCTATTCTGTTCTAAACCAATTTTGCTGTTCCATATTTTCAATCCTTGAGTTTAGGGACAGAGAAGGACACTCGTGGCAATTATCAGTGTGCTATTCTGTGCTAAATCTTGTTTGTAGGGAGGGACAGAGTAGGACAGTGAGGGAAAGTGTCAGTGTGCTATTCTGTTCTAAACCAATTTTGCTGTTCCATATTTTCAATCCTTGAGTTTAGGGACAGAGAAGGACACTCGTGGCAATTATCAGTGTGATATTCTGTGCTAAATCTTCTTTGTAGGGAGGGACAGAGTAGGACAGTGAGGGAAAGTGTCAGTGTGCTATTCTGTTCTAAACCAATTTTGCTGTTCCATATTTTCAATCCTTGAGTTTAGGGACAGAGAAGGACACTCATGGCAATTATCAGTGTGCTATTCTGTGCTAAATCTTCTTTGTAGGGAGGGACAGAGTAGGACAGTGAGGGAAAGTGTCAGTGTGCTATTCTGTTCTAAACCAATTTTGCTGTTCCATATTTTCAATCCTTGAGTTTAGGGACAGAGAAGGACACTCGTGGCAATTATCAGTGTGCTATTCTGTGCTAAATCTTCTTTGTAGGGAGGGACAGAGTAGGACAGTGAGGGAAAGTGTCAGTGTGCTATTCTGTTCTAAACCAATTTTGCTGTTCCATATTTTCAATCCTTGAGTTTAGGGACAGAGAAGGACACTCGTGGCAATTATCAGTGTGCTATTCTGTGCTAAATCTTGTTTGTAGGGAGGGACAGATTATGACAGTGAGGGAAAGTGTCAGTGTGCTATTCTGTTCTAAACCAATTTTGCTGTTCCATATTTTCAATCCTTGAGTTTAGGGACAGAGAAGGACACTCGTGGCAATTATCAGTGTGCTATTCTGTGCTAAATCTTCTTTGTAGGGAGGGACAGAGTAGGACAGTGAGGGAAAGTGTCAGTGTGCTATTCTGTTCTAAACCAATTTTGCTGTTCCATATTTTCAATCCTTGAGTTTAGGGACAGAGAAGGACACTCGTGGCAATTATCAGTGTGCTATTCTGTGCTAAATCTTGTTTGTAGGGAGGGACAGAGTAGGACAGTGAGGGAAAGTGTCAGTGTGCTATTCTGTTCTAAACCAATTTTGCTGTTCCATATTTTCAATCCTTGAGTTTAGGGACAGAGAAGGACACTCGTGGCAATTATCAGTGTGCTATTCTGTGCTAAATCTTCTTTGTAGGGACGGACAGAGTAGGACAGTGAGGGAAAGTGTCAGTGTGCTATTCTATTCTAAACCAATTTTGCTGTTCCATATTTTCAATCCTTGAGTTTAGGGACAGAGAAGGACACTCGTGGCAATTATCAGTGTGCTATTCTGTGCTAAATCTTGTTTGTAGGGAGGGACAGAGTAGGACAGTGAGGGAAAGTGTCAGTGTGCTATTCTGTTCTAAACCAATTTTGCTGTTCCATATTTTCAATCCTTGAGTATAGGGACAGAGAAGGACACTCGTGGCAATTATCAGTGTGCTATTCTGTGCTAAATCTTGTTTGTAGGGAGGGACAGAGTAGGACAGTGAGGGAAAGTGTCAGTGTGCTATTCTGTTCTAAACCAATTTTGCTGTTCCATATTTTCAATCCTTGAGTTTAGGGACAGAGAAGGACACTCGTGGCAATTATCAGTGTGCTATTCTGTGCTAAATCTTCTTTGTAGGGAGGGACAGAGTAGGACAGTGAGGGAAAGTGTCAGTGTGCTATTCTGTTCTAAACCAATTTTGCTGTTCCATATTTTCAATCCTTGAGTTTAGGGACAGAGAAGGACACTCGTGGCAATTATCAGTGTGCTATTCTATGCTAAATCTTCTTTGTAGGGAGGGACAGAGTAGGACAGTGAGGGAAAGTGTCAGTGTGCTATTCTGTTCTAAACCAATTTTGCTGTTCCATATTTTCAATCCTTGAGTTTAGGGACAGAGAAGGACACTCGTGGCAATTATCAGTGTGCTATTCTGTGCTAAATCTTGTTTGTAGGGAGGGACAGAGTAGGACAGTGAGGGAAAGTGTCAGTGTGCTATTCTGTTCTAAACCAATTTTGCTGTTCCATATTTTCAATCCTTGAGTTTAGGGACAGAGAAGGACACTCGTGGCAATTATCAGTGTGCTATTCTGTGCTAAATCTTGTTTGTAGGGAGGGACAGATTAGGACAGTGAGGGAAAGTGTCAGTGTGCTATTCTGTTCTAAACCAATTTTGCTGTTCCATATTTTCAATCCTTGAGTTTAGGGACAGAGAAGGACACTCGTGGCAATTATCAGTGTGCTATTCTGTGCTAAATCTTGTTTGTAGGGAGGGACAGAGTAGGACAGTGAGGGAAAGTGTCAGTGTGCTATTATGTTCTAAACCAATTTTGCTGTTCCATATTTTCAATCCTTGAGTTTAGGGACAGAGAAGGACACTCGTGGCAATTATCAGTGTGCTATTCTGTGCTAAATCTTGTTTGTAGGGAGGGACAGAGTAGGACAGTGAGGGAAAGTGTCAGTGTGCTATTCTGTTCTAAACCAATTTTGCTGTTCCATATTTTCAATCCTTGAGTTTAGGGACAGAGAAGGACACTCGTGGCAATTATCAGTGTGCTATTCTGTGCTAAATCTTGTTTGTAGGGAGGGACAGAGTAGGGCAGTGAGGGAAAGTGTCAGTGTGCTATTCTGTTCTAAACCAATTTTGCTGTTCCATATTTTCAATCCTTGAGTTTAGGGACAGAGAAGGACACTCGTGGCAATTATCAGTGTTCTATTCTGTGCTAAATCTTGTTTGTAGGGAGGGACAGAGTAGGACAGTGAGGGAAAGTGTCCTATTCTGTTCTAAACCAATTTTGCTGAACCATATTTTCAATCCTTGAGTTTAGGGACAGAGAGGTACAGTGAGTGAAACTGACAGTGTGCTATTCTGTTCTAAACCAATTTTGCTGTTCCATATTTCAAATCCTTGAGTTTAGGGACAGAGAAGGATAGGCAGGGGACAGTGTCAGTGTCATTGTTGCTGAGCCTCCTGCACAGTATACACCTGAAGGTAGCCCTTATTGCTCTTTTTCCCATCTCCCTGCAGGCCACCCATTAAAATGTCTGGAAGGCAAACAAGGAGAGGCAGACAGTCAGGAGGCAAAAAAAGAGGGCAAGCAGGCTCTGTGTCTGGGGGCAACAGTGCTGGTCGTGGACGCGGTGCATTGTCATCAGCACATGGCCATGGGACACGCTTGTCCTTCTTTTCGGCAGCTGGACATGTTGAGCCACATCATGCCGAAGACTTGGTAGAGTGGATGACCAAGCCCACCTCATCCTCCTCATCCTCTCTCACCCAGGCTCAGGGTACTGGCAAAGCAGCTGCCAAAGCGTCCTCTTCTCTGGTATCATTATCTTCATTAGTCAATCCTTCCCTAGACCCACCATGTCCTCCTCCTGAGGAGTCCCCCGAACTGTTTGAGCACAGTGTTGGGTACATGCTCCAGGAGGATGCCCAGCGTTTGGAAGGATCTGATGATGATACCCAGCTAGAGGAAGGCAGCAGCGTGAGAGCAGAGAGAGGGGATGCTCAAGAAGGACACCAATCTGGCAGTCATGCTCCAGCAGCTGCAGCATACTGCCAGATTGGCTCCAGTGATGAGGAGGGAGGGGATGATGAGGTCACTGACTCCACGTGGGTGCCTAATAGGAGAGAGGAGGAGGAGGAGGAGGATGAGGAGGAGGCACATCTCCAACGAGGCAGGATGCCCTTGAGTGGCCAGCGTATGGGCAGCACACCGACGGAATCACACCGCAGAGCTCCGCCTGTGCAGGGTGCTGCCTCTGCCCGTCATTCAAAAAGTTCTTTGGTGTGGGCCTTTTTTGAGGCGAGTGCATCAGATCGCACAGCTGCTGTTTGCAACATATGTCTCAAGCGTATATCGCGTGGCCAAAACATCAGCCGCTTGGGCACCACATGCTTGATCAGACATATGTTGACCTGCCATGCAGCTCGTTGGCAAGCCTACCTTAAAGACCCACACCAAAGAACAAAGCTGACCTCTTCTTGCACCGCATCAGCTGGGATCTCCAACCCCACTATACCTTCACTCCTCTCTGAAACCTGCTCTGAGAGGAATGAAGGTGTAGAATTAGGTGTGTCACAGGTAGGGATGAGCTCGGTGTTCGAGTCGAACATACGTTCGACTCGAACATCGGCTGTTCGATCGTTCGACGAAGATCGAACGATTTGGGACGTTCGCGCCTAATTCGAGTGACGCGAACGGCCCACAATGCACTACGCCATCGCAGTGTCATCCAGGCGCTGTGATTGGCCAAGCATGCACTGTGACCCCGCATGCTTGGCCAATCACAGCGCCGGCAGCGAGGAGAGCAATGATTGGCCACAGGCAGGATGCCTGTGGCCAATTATTGCTGAGGGTGTTTAGTACACGCCCCACACTATAAAAGGCCGCCAGCACGGCGGCCTAGTGTAGTGTGTTCCGGAGCAGGGAAAGAGAAGCATAGGCAGGGACAGTGACATTTATTTTTTCTTGCTTAACCTGGATTCCTTTAGTTTAGGGAAAGAGAAGGATAGGTAGGGAGAGTGTCAGTGTGTTTTACTGTGCAAATCCTTGTTTCTAGGGACAGGGAAGGACAGTGAGGGAAATTCTCCTTGTGCTATAGTGTGCTTTAAAAAAACATTTTTTCTAGGGACAGAAAACTATAGGTAGGAAGAGTGTCAGTTTCTTTCACTGTGATAATCCTTGTTTCTAGGGACAGGGAAGGACAGTGAGGGAAATTCTCCTTGTGCTATAGTGTGCTTTAAAAAAACATTTTTTCTAGGGACAGAAAACTATAGGTAGGAAGAGTGTCAGTTTCTTTCACTGTGATAATCCTTGTTTCTAGGGACAGGGAAGGACAGTGAGGGAAATTCTCCTTGTGCTATAGTGTGCTTTAAAAAAACATTTTTTCTAGGGACAGAAAACTATAGGTAGGAAGAGTGTCAGTTTCTTTCACTGTGATAATCCTTGTTTCTAGGGACAGGGAAGGACAGTGAGGGAAATTCTCCTTGTGCTATAGTGTGCTTTAAAAAAACATTTTTTCTAGGGACAGAAAACTATAGGTAGGAAGAGTGTCAGTTTCTTTCACTGTGATAATCCTTGTTTCTAGGGACAGGGAAGGACAGTGAGGGAAATTCTCCTTGTGCTATAGTGTGCTTTAAAAAAACATTTTTTCTAGGGACAGAAAACTATAGGTAGGAAGAGTGTCAGTTTCTTTCACTGTGATAATCCTTGTTTCTAGGGACAGGGAAGGACAGTGAGGGAAATTCTCCTTGTGCTATAGTGTGCTTTAAAAAAACATTTTTTCTAGGGACAGAAAACTATAGGTAGGAAGAGTGTCAGTTTCTTTCACTGTGATAATCCTTGTTTCTAGGGACAGGGAAGGACAGTGAGGGAAATTCTCCTTGTGCTATAGTGTGCTTTAAAAAAAACATTTTTTCTAGGGACAGAAAACTATAGGTAGGAAGAGTGTCAGTTTCTTTCACTGTGATAATCCTTGTTTCTAGGGACAGGGAAAGACAGTGAGGGAAATTCTCCTTGTGCTATAGTGTGCTTTAAAAAAACATTTTTTCTAGGGACAGAAAACTATAGGTAGTGTGACAGCAGGAAGGTAAAGTCACCTGGTTGCATCCAGGGGGGTAGATATATTTCGCCCAGATTCAGGCTTTACGCCGATTTATACAGCTAGGTGGAGAGTTGTATAAGCCCAGCTGAGACTAGTGGGCTCATTGATGACTCATACCTCTAGGGAGAGGGCTGGGCGTCGTGCAGACAGGGAGTTGATGAGGCCAGCTGAAGCTTGTCAGCTCATTTAGGCCTCTATAAAAAACTCCCAGATTCATTAGATGTTAGCTCATGCCTGGAAGCAGACCTGTGTGGACTGTCTAGGGAGAGTGAACCCCTGTGCGGTGAGAGAAAGCCTGTGTGGCTATATATTTGCTTGGACATTTAAAACCAGGGACTTAGGGACTAGGACAGCACTAGGCTGATCCCAGTTGTTAGTTAGGAAACCTGTATGTTTAGTCAGAGGTCAAGTTGACCAGGATTTATTTTGTTTATGTTTTTTTTTGCCTTGCTGTGTTTTTGTCACTGTAAATAGAAAATAAACCGCACCTTTTTGATTTTGAAAACCACAACCTCCGTCTGCTGGGCCTGTTTTTGGGTGGGGAGCCCATCCCGGGGGTCACACACACCCGCTGCCGAGCTAACCCCCTCACAGTTGGTGGAGAATGCGGGCAGTTTTTTTTTTAAGCCAGCATGGAGGAGATACTGAAACAGCTGGCTCTAGCAAATGCCAATCAACAGCAGACAAATGCAGGTTTGCAAAGGAGCCTTGCAGCCCAGCAGCAAGCTCATCAACAGAGCCTTGCAACTTTACAACAGAGTCTGGAGGCTCAGCAACAAGCCCAACAGCAATCTGAGGCCCGCTTCATAGACCTGTTGCAGAAGCAAGAGCAGAGACTACAACAACAGATGGAAGCAGTAATGCAGCAACGTCCGCAGACCAGTGAGGAAAGCCGTCCCACTAATACCGCGTCCTTTGGGGTGAGTCGTTTATTGACAAAAATGACTGGAGAGGATGATCCAGAGGTATTTTTGACCACATTTGAAAGGACCGCTGAAAGAGAAAAGTGGCCTGAGGAGCAGTGGGCTGGACTAGTGGCTCCTCTGTTAACTGGTGAATCGCAGAAAGCTTACTATGACCTAGAGCCTAACCAAGCAAAAGACTATGTGATGCTAAAAGCTGAAATTTTGGCAAGGCTGGGTGTCACCCTGGCTGTCCGGTCTCAGCGTGTGCATAACTGGACTTTCCAGCTTGGAAAACCCCCCAGGTCTCAAATGTATGATCTCATTCACCTGAGCAGAAAGTGGCTACAGCCAGAGACTTTGTCCGCACCAAAGATTGTGGAACGTGTTGTAATGGATCGGTTTTTGAGAGCTCTTCCTACTGCCATCCAAAAGTGGGTAAGCCATGGAGACCCAGAGACGGCCGATGGTCTTGTGGATCGTGTGGAGAGATACTTGGCTACAGAGAACCTGACGGCCTCTTCCAGAGACACTCGGACTTTCCACCCTAAGACCAGACCATCCCCAGGGGCGGATAAGAGGATTCCAAGGGGTAAGGGTGGAGAGAGTGAGAGGGTGGGAGCTCTACCCCAAGTTTGGCGAGAACAGCCTGGGAAATCAGCGGCTCAAGAGGCGGCAAGAAGGATCGTTTGCTACCGCTGCCGGCAAGCGGGACATATTGCAGCCAATTGCCCGGTTGTGGAGGAACCCATGCAGTGTGACTTTCTGACGGGCAGACGTCAGTCGCTGTGTGCGACAGTCGCATGCACTGCCATTCGAGGAACTGAGAAACATTTATGCAAAATGTGTGTTAATGGTAGAAATGTTGTGGTATTGCTGGATTCAGGTAGCCTTGTGACCCTGATAAAGGCTGAGTTAGTTAAAACAGAGGTCTCTGGGAATAGCAAGGTAGCTGTTATTTGTGTGCATGGGGACACCCGAGAGTATCCAGTGACTACAGTGTGTTTCGAGACCCCCAAAGGTACCCTCTCTCATCCAGTGGGCTTAGTATCTCAGTTACCGCATGACGCCATTGTGGGAAGGGATTTTCCGAAGTTCTGGGAACTGTGGGATGATCCTGAGCCCCCCACTGGTGCCCCTATGTACCAGGAATGTGATAGCCAGAACTCCCCTGAGAGTGGTGAGGACTCTCCGGAATTTCCCTTGTCAGTATTGGCAGGGGAGACTCAAGAAACTGGAGAGGAGCCCACCTCCTCAGACGAAAACCTACCGTCTGTGGAGTTTTCTGATCTTGAGGTTCACAGGGAAAACTTTGCCACAGAACAGTTGAAAGACCCCGCCCTAATAAAGGCACGGGAAAACGTAGTGAAAATAGATGGCGAGTTAGTGAACCCAGATAATACCGGCACTTACCCATACTTCAGCGTAGAGAAGGACCTACTGTATCGGGTGGCAAAAAGGGCAGAAGAAACCGTTGAGCAGCTTGTGGTGCCCAAACCTTACAGGAAGTTGGTGTTGAAGTTGGCCCATGGGCACATTCTTGGAGGTCATCTGGGGACAGAGAAAACCCGAGAGAGGGTATTACAGAGATTCTATTGGCCTGGGGTGATGAAGGACATAGAAAATTATTGTTCCTCCTGCCCTGTGTGTCAGAGGTCGGCCCCGATGCCACATTTCCGTAGCCCGCTGGTCCCTCTACCCATCATTGAGGTCCCGTTTGAGAGAATCGCAATGGATTTGGTAGGTCCTATAATCAAGTCCGCTAGGGGGCACCAGTACATATTGGTTATAATGGACTATGCCACCCGTTATCCAGAAGCGATCCCTCTCAGAAATACCTCGGCCAAAACCATAGCCAAAGAGCTATCTCTTGTTTTTAGCCGGGTGGGTATTTGTAAAGAACTGCTTACGGACCAAGGTACACCCTTTATGTCCCGGGTTATGAAAGAGCTGTGTAAATTGTTCAAAGTGACGCAATTGCGTACATCTGTGTATCACCCCCAAACCGATGGGCTGGTTGAAAGATTCAACAAAACCCTAAAACAAATGTTGAAGAAAGTGGTGGATAGAGATGGAAGGGATTGGGACTGTCTACTTCCTTATTTGATGTTTGCTATTAGGGAGGTGCCCCAATCCTCTACGGGATTCTCCCCCTTTGAGTTACTGTATGGGAGACACCCAAGAGGGCTGTTGGATATTGCCAAGGAAACTTGGGAAAGTGAGAGTTCTCCCCACAGGAGTGTGATTGAGCATGTCGCCCTGATGCAAGATCGAATTGCACAGGTAATGCCCATCGTGAAGGAACATTTGGCCCAAGCGCAGTTGGCACAGCAGAGAGTGTACAACCGTGGAGCCAAGACCCGTACCTTTTCCCCGGGGGATAGGATATTGGTACTTGTCCCTACGGTTGAAAGTAAATTCCTTGCCAAATGGCAAGGCCCCTACGAGATAATGGAAAAAGTGAGCGAAGTGAATTACAAGGTCAGACAACCAGGAAGGCGAAAGCCCGAACAGATCTATCACGTTAATCTGTTGAAAGCCTGGAGGGATAGAGAGTCCCTAGTCGCAGACACTTGGTCACCAGCTCAAACTGGTTGCGTGATTCCTGAGGTTGGAATCGCAGCCACCTTGTCACAACCCCAACAACAGGAGGTTAAGGAGTTTGTGCTTCGCAACAAGGAGGTATTCTCTGAGCTGCCGGGACAAACATCTGGGGTAGAGCATGACATTATTACCCCGCCCGGTGAAAGGGTGAAGTTAAAACCCTATCGGATCCCAGAGGCCCGACGGGAGGCAATACGGGAGGAAGTACAGAAAATGCTGAACTTAGGGGTGATAGAGGAGTCCCAAAGTGATTGGTCTAGTCCCATTGTGTTGGTGCCTAAACCGGATGGGAGCTGGCGATTTTGTAACGATTTTCGTCAGTTGAACAAAGTTACAAAATTTGACACCTACCCCATGCCACGTATAGATGAGTTGATCGACTGGCTGGGAACAGCCCGATACATGACGACTCTTGACCTCACAAAAGGGTATTGGCAAATCCCCCTGGCCAAGTCGGCCAAAGAGAAAACCGCATTTGTAACCCCAGACGGGGCGTTCCAATATAAAAGAATGCCGTTCGGGTTACAGAATGCGCCGGCCACATTCCAGCGGAAAATGGACCAGATGCTGAGGCCCCATCGGAAG
Source organism: Rana muscosa (assembly GCA_029206835.1). Classification (NCBI taxonomy): domain Eukaryota; kingdom Metazoa; phylum Chordata; class Amphibia; order Anura; family Ranidae; genus Rana; species Rana muscosa. The sequence goes on along the minus strand of CM055122.1, from coordinate 598,568,194 downwards.
TATGCTGCGGCTTACCTGGATGACGTAATTGTTCATAGCACAGATTGGGCCTCACATCTGCCAAAAGTGCAAGCAGTCCTGGACTCTGTTCGGGAAGCAGGGTTTACGGCTAACCCCAAGAAGTGTACCATTGGGCAGGAGGAGGCCAAATATCTTGGGTACACCATTGGGAGGGGAGTAATAAAACCCCAACTCAACAAAGTCGAGGCCATCCAGAGTTGGCCACGTCCCAACAGCAAGAAGCAGGTACGAGCCTTTCTGGGAATCGCTGGGTATTATCGGCGATTCATTCCCCACTTTGCTTCTAAGGCTGTGCCCCTAACCAACCTGACGAAGGGGAAAGGGTCGGTCATGATTAAATGGACCCCCGAGGCTGAGGCAGCATTCCAATTCTTGAAACAAGCCTTATGTAGCCAGCCAGTGTTGTACTCACCCGACTTCTCTAGAGACTTTGTCGTACAAAGTGATGCGTCAGATGTGGGGTTAGGAGCAGTATTGTCCCAGGTCTGGAACGGGGAAGAGCACCCAGTCATTTACCTCAGCAGGAAGTTGAAGTCCCATGAGGTAAATTACGCCACCGTTGAAAAGGAGTGTTTAGCGGTGAAGTGGGCTCTAGATTCCCTTCGGTACTACCTGCTAGGTAGGCACTTTGACATGGTTACGGATCACGCTCCGTTAAAGTGGATGGCTCAAAACAAGGAAACAAATAGAAGAGTGAATAGGTGGTTCCTGGCCCTCCAGGAATTCAACTTCACAGTAAAGCATCGCCCTGGCGTTCAAATGGGGAATGTGGATGCTTTGTCTCGAGTACATGAATGCCTGATTGCTGGTGTTCCAACCCCGAGGTTAAAACAAGAGGGGGGGGTATGTGACAGCAGGAAGGTAAAGTCACCTGGTTGCATCCAGGGGGGTAGATATATTTCGCCCAGATTCAGGCTTTACGCCGATTTATACAGCTAGGTGGAGAGTTGTATAAGCCCAGCTGAGACTAGTGGGCTCATTGATGACTCATACCTCTAGGGAGAGGGCTGGGCGTCGTGCAGACAGGGAGTTGATGAGGCCAGCTGAAGCTTGTCAGCTCATTTAGGCCTCTATAAAAAACTCCCAGATTCATTAGATGTTAGCTCATGCCTGGAAGCAGACCTGTGTGGACTGTCTAGGGAGAGTGAACCCCTGTGCGGTGAGAGAAAGCCTGTGTGGCTATATATTTGCTTGGACATTTAAAACCAGGGACTTAGGGACTAGGACAGCACTAGGCTGATCCCAGTTGTTAGTTAGGAAACCTGTATGTTTAGTCAGAGGTCAAGTTGACCAGGATTTATTTTGTTTATGTTTTTTTTTGCCTTGCTGTGTTTTTGTCACTGTAAATAGAAAATAAACCGCACCTTTTTGATTTTGAAAACCACAACCTCCGTCTGCTGGGCCTGTTTTTGGGTGGGGAGCCCATCCCGGGGGTCACACACACCCGCTGCCGAGCTAACCCCCTCACAGTAGGAAGAGTGTCAGTTTCTTTCACTGTGATAATCCTTGTTTCTAGGGACAGGGAAGGACAGTGAGGGAAATTCTCCTTGTGCTATAGTGTGCTTTAAAAAAACATTTTTTCTAGGGACAGAAAACTATAGGTAGGAAGAGTGTCAGTTTCTTTCACTGTGATAATCCTTGTTTCTAGGGACAGGGAAGGACAGTGAGGGAAATTCTCCTTGTGCTATAGTGTGCTTTAAAAAAACATTTTTTCTAGGGACAGAAAACTATAGGTAGGAAGAGTGTCAGTTTCTTTCACTGTGATAATCCTTGTTTCTAGGGACAGGGAAGGACAGTGAGGGAAATTCTCCTTGTGCTATAGTGTGCTTTAAAAAAACATTTTTTCTAGGGACAGAAAACTATAGGTAGGAAGAGTGTCAGTTTCTTTCACTGTGATAATCCTTGTTTCTAGGGACAGGGAAGGACAGTGAGGGAAATTCTCCTTGTGCTATAGTGTGCTTTAAAAAAACATTTTTTCTAGGGACAGAAAACTATAGGTAGGAAGAGTGTCAGTTTCTTTCACTGTGATAATCCTTGTTTCTAGGGACAGGGAAGGACAGTGAGGGAAATTCTCCTTGTGCTATAGTGTGCTTTAAAAAAACATTTTTTCTAGGGACAGAAAACTATAGGTAGGAAGAGTGTCAGTTTCTTTCACTGTGATAATCCTTGTTTCTAGGGACAGGGAAGGACAGTGAGGGAAATTCTCCTTGTGCTATAGTGTGCTTTAAAAAAACATGTTTTCTAGGGACAGAAAACTATAGGTAGGAAGAGTGTCAGTTTCTTTCACTGTGATAATCCTTGTTTCTAGGGACAGGGAAGGACAGTGAGGGAAATTCTCCTCGTGCTATAGTGTGCTTTAAAAAAACATTTTTTCTAGGGACAGAAAACTATAGGTAGGAAGAGTGTCAGTTTCTTTCACTGTGATAATCCTTGTTTCTAGGGACAGGGAAGGACAGTGAGGGAAATTCTCCTTGTGCTATAGTGTGCTTTAAAAAAACATTTTTTCTAGGGACAGAAAACTATAGGTAGGAAGAGTGTCAGTTTCTTTCACTGTGATAATCCTTGTTTCTAGGGACAGGGAGGGACAGTGAGGGAAATTCTCCTTGTGCTATAGTGTGCTTTAAAAAAACATTTTTTCTAGGGACAGAAAACTATAGGTAGGAAGAGTGTCAGTTTCTTTCACTGTGATAATCCTTGTTTCTAGGGACAGGGAAGGACAGTGAGGGAAATTCTCCTTGTGCTATAGTGTGCTTTAAAAAAAAATTTTTCTAGGGACAGAAAACTATAGGTAGGAAGAGTGTCAGTTTCTTTCACTGTGATAATCCTTGTTTCTAGGGACAGGGAAGGACAGTGAGGGAAATTCTCCTTGTGCTATAGTGTGCTTTAAAAAAACATTTTTTCTAGGGACAGAAAACTATAGGTAGGAAGAGTGTCAGTTTCTTTCACTGTGATAATCCTTGTTTCTAGGGACAGGGAAGGACAGTGAGGGAAATTCTCCTTGTGCTATAGTGTGCTTTAAAAAAACATTTTTTCTAGGGACAGAAAACTATAGGTAGGAAGAGTGTCAGTTTCTTTCACTGTGATAATCCTTGTTTCTAGGGACAGGGAAGGACAGTGAGGGAAATTCTCCTTGTGCTATAGTGTGCTTTAAAAAAACATTTTTCCTAGGGACAGAAAACTATAGGTAGGAAGAGTGTCAGTTTCTTTCACTGTGATAATCCTTGTTTCTAGGGACAGGGAAGGACAGTGAGGGAAATTCTCCTTGTGCTATAGTGTGCTTTAAAAAAACATTTTTTCTAGGGACAGAAAACTATAGGTAGGAAGAGTGTCAGTTTCTTTCACTGTGATAATCCTTGTTTCTAGGGACAGGGAAGGACAGTGAGGGAAATTCTCCTTGTGCTTTAGTGTGCTTTAAAAAAAACATTTTTTCTAGGGACAGAAAACTATAGGTAGGAAGAGTGTCAGTTTCTTTCACTGTGATAATCCTTGTTTCTAGGGACAGGGAAGGACAGTGAGGGAAATTCTCCTTGTGCTATAGTGTGCTTTAAAAAAACATTTTTTCTAGGGACAGAAAGCTATAGGTAGGAAGAGTGTCAGTTTCTTTCACTGTGATAATCCTTGTTTCTAGGGACAGGGAAGGACAGTGAGGGAAATTCTCCTTGTGCTATAGTGTGCTTTAAAAAAACATTTTTTCTAGGGACAGAAAACTATAGGCAGGAAGAGTGTCAGTTTCTTTCACTGTGATAATCCTTGTTTCTAGGGACAGGGAAGGACAGTGAGGGAAATTCTCCTTGTGCTATAGTGTGCTTTAAAAAAACATTTTTTCTAGGGACAGAAAACTATAGGTAGGAAGAGTGTCAGTTTCTTTCACTGTGATAATCCTTGTTTCTAGGGACAGGGAAGGACAGTGAGGGAAATTATCCTTGTGCTATAGTGTGCTTTAAAAAAACATTTTTTCTAGGGACAGAAAACTATAGGTAGGAAGAGTGTCAGTTTCTTTCACTGTGATAATCCTTGTTTCTAGGGACATGGAAGGACAGTGAGGGAAATTCTCCTTGTGCTATAGTGTGCTTTAAAAAAACATTTTTTCTAGGGACAGAAAACTATAGGTAGGAAGAGTGTCAGTTTATTTCACTGTGATAATCCTTGTTTCTAGGGACAGGGAAGGACAGTGAGGGAAATTCTCCTTGTGCTATAGTGTGCTTTAAAAAAACATTTTTTCTAGGGACAGAAAACTATTTGTAGGAAGAGTGTCAGTTTCTTTCACTGTGATAATCCGTGTTTCTAGGGACAGGGAAGGACAGTGAGGGAAATTCTCCTTGTGCTATAGTGTGCTTTAAAAAAACATTTTTTCTAGGGACAGAAAGCTATAGGTAGGAAGAGTGTCAGTTTCTTTCACTGTGATAATCCTTGTTTCTAGGGACAGGGAAGGACAGTGAGGGAAATTCTCCTTGTGCTATAGTGTGCTTTAAAAAAACATTTTTTCTAGGGACAGAAAACTATAGGCAGGAAGAGTGTCAGTTTCTTTCACTGTGATAATCCTTGTTTCTAGGGACAGGGAAGGACAGTGAGGGAAATTCTCCTTGTGCTATAGTGTGCTTTAAAAAAACATTTTTTCTAGGGACAGAAAACTATAGGTAGGAAGAGTGTCAGTTTCTTTCACTGTGATAATCCTTGTTTCTAGGGACAGGGAAGGACAGTGAGGGAAATTCTCCTTGTGCTATAGTGTGCTTTAAAAAAACATTTTTTCTAGGGACAGAAAACTATAGGTAGGAAGAGTGTCAGTTTCTTTCACTGTGATAATCCTTGTTTCTAGGGACAGGGAAGGACAGTGAGGGAAATTCTCCTTGTGCTATAGTGTGCTTTAAAAAAACATTTTTTCTAGGGACAGAAAACTATAGGTAGGAAGAGTGTCAGTTTCTTTCACTGTGATAATCCTTGTTTCTAGGGACAGGGAAGGACAGTGAGGGAAATTATCCTTGTGCTATAGTGTGCTTTAAAAAAACATTTTTTCTAGGGACAGAAAACTATAGGTAGGAAGAGTGTCAGTTTCTTTCACTGTGATAATCCTTGTTTCTAGGGACATGGAAGGACAGTGAGGGAAATTCTCCTTGTGCTATAGTGTGCTTTAAAAAAACATTTTTTCTAGGGACAGAAAACTATAGGTAGGAAGAGTGTCAGTTTATTTCACTGTGATAATCCTTGTTTCTAGGGACAGGGAAGGACAGTGAGGGAAATTCTCCTTGTGCTATAGTGTGCTTTAAAAAAACATTTTTTCTAGGGACAGAAAACTATTTGTAGGAAGAGTGTCAGTTTCTTTCACTGTGATAATCCGTGTTTCTAGGGACAGGGAAGGACAGTGAGGGAAATTCTCCTTGTGCTATAGTGTGCTTTAAAAAAACATTTTTTCTAGGGACAGAAAACTATAGGTAGGAAGAGTGTCAGTTTCTTTCACTGTGATAATCCTTGTTTCTAGGGACAGGGAAGGACAGTGAGGGAAATTCTCCTTGTGCTATAGTGTGCTTTAAAAAAAAAAATTCCTAGGGACAGAAAACTATAGGTAGGAAGAGTGTCAGTTTCTTTCACTGTGATAATCCTTGTTTCTAGGGACAGGGAAGGACAGTGAGGGAAATTCTCCTTGTGCTATAGTGTGCTTTAAAAAAACATTTTTTCTAGGGACAGAAAACTATAGGTAGGAAGAGTGTCAGTTTCTTTCACTGTGATAATCCTTGTTTCTAGGGACAGGGAAGGACAGTGAGGGAAATTCTCCTTGTGCTATAGTGTGCTTTAAAAAAGCATTTTTTCTAGGGACAGAAAACTATAGGTAGGAAGAGTGTCAGTTTCTTTCACTGTGATAATCCTTGTTTCTAGGGACAGGGAAGGACAGTGAGGGGAATTCTCCTTGTGCTATAGTGTGCTTTAAAAAAACATTTTTTCTAGGGACAGAAAACTATTGGTAGGAAGAGTGTCAGTTTCTTTCACTGTGATAATCCGTGTTTCTAGGGACAGGGAAGGACAGTGAGGGAAATTCTCCTTGTGCTATAGTGTGCTTTAAAAAAAAAAATTTCTAGGGACAGAAAACTATAGGTAGGAAGAGTGTCAGTTTCTTTCACTGTGATAATCCTTGTTTCTAGGGACAGGGAAGGACAGTGAGGGAAATTCTCCTTGTGCTATAGTGTGCTTTAAAAAAAAAATTCCTAGGGACAGAAAACTATAGGTAGGAAGAGTGTCAGTTTCTTTCACTGTGATAATCCTTGTTTCTAGGGACAGGAAAGGACAGTGAGGGAAATTCTCCTTGTGCTATAGTGTGCTTTAAAAAAACATTTTTTCTAGGGACAGAAAACTATAGGTAGGAAGAGTGTCAGTTTCTTTCACTGTGATAATCCTTGTTTCTAGGGACAGGGAAGGACAGTGAGGGAAATTCTCCTTGTGCTATAGTGTGCTTTAAAAAAACATTTTTTCTAGGGACAGAAAACTATAGGTAGGAAGAGTGTCAGTTTCTTTCACTGTGATAATCCTTGTTTCTAGGGACAGGGAAGGACAGTGAGGGAAATTCTCCTTGTGCTATAGTGTGCTTTAAAAAAACATTTTTTCTAGGGACAGAAAACTATAGGTAGGAAGAGTGTCAGTTTCTTTCACTGTGATAATCCTTGTTTCTAGGGACAGGGAAGGACAGTGAGGGAAATTCTCCTTGTGCTATAGTGTGCTAAAGCATTCCTCATCAACCATCTTTGAAATCCTTGTTTTTTGGACAGTCAGGGAAATTGTCGTTGTGCTATTCTGTGCAAAAGCAATCATCCTCAACCATATTTAGAAATCCTTAAGTAAAGGGACAGAGAAGGACACCTGAAGGTAGCCCTTATTGCTTTTTTCCCATCTCCCTGCAGGCCATCTATTAGAATGTCTGGAAGGCAAACAAGGAGAGGCAGACAGTCAGGAGGCAATAAAAGAGGGCAAGCAGGCTCTGTGTCTGGGGGCAACAGTGCTGGTCGTGGACGCGGTGCATTGTCATCAGCACATGGCCATGGGACACGCTTGTCCTTCTTTTCGGCAGCTGGACATGTTGAGCCACATCATGCCGAAAACTTGGTAGAGTGGATGACCAAGCCCTCCTCCTCCTCCTCATCCTCTCTCACCCAGGCTCAGGGTACTGGCAAAGCAGCTGCCAAAGCGTCCTCTTCCCTGGTATCAATGTCAGACTCATCATCAGTCACTCCTTCCCTAGACCCACCATGTCCTCCTCCTGAGGAGTCCCCCGAACTGTTTGAGCACAGTGTTGGGTACATGCTCCAGGAGGATGCCCAGCGTTTCGAAGGGTCTGATGATGAAACCCAGCTACAGGAAGGCAGTAGCGTGAGAGCAGACAGAGGGGATGCTCAAGAAGGACACCAATCTGGCAGTCATGTTCCAGCAGCTGCAGCATACTGCCAGATTGGCTCCAGTGATGAGGAGGGAGGGGATGACGAGGTCACTGACTCCACGTGGGTGCCTAATAGGAGAGAGGAGGAGGAGGAGGATGAGGAGGAGGCACATCTCCAACGAGGCAGGATGCCCTTTGGTGGCCAGCGTAAGGGCAGTACACCGACGGAATCACACCGCAGAGCTCCGCCTGTGCAGGGCGCTGCCTCTGCCCGTCATTCAAAAAGTTCTTTGGTGTGGGCCTTTTTTGAGGCTAGTGCATCAGATCGCACAGCTGCTGTTTGCAACATATGTCTCAAGCGTATATCGCGTGGCCAAAACATCAGCCGCTTGGGTACCACATGCCTGACCAGACATATGTTGACCTGCCATGCAGCTCGTTGGCAAGCCTACCTCAAAGACCCACACCAAAGAACAAAGCGGACCTCTCCTTGCACCGCATCAGCTGGGATCTCCAACCCCACTATAACTTCAGTCCTCTCTGAAACATGTACTGAGAGGAATGAAGGTGTAGAATTAGGTGTGTCACAGCCAAGTACTTGCGGCCACTCTGCTAGCAGTACACCGACGTCCGATTCTAGCAGGCAAATTTCCCTGCCCCAGCTGCTGGACCGTCGAAAGAAGTTCACTCCCAGCCATCCACATGCCCAGCGGTTGAATGCTAGCTTGGCTAAATTGCTAGCGCTTCAACTGCTGCCTTTTCAGTTGGTAGACTCGGCCCCCTTCCGTGAGTTTGTGCAATGTGCGGTTCCTCAGTGGCAGGTTCCCAAACGCCACTTTTTCTCACGGAAGGCTATTCCGGCTCTCTACCGGCATGTGGAAGGCAATGTCTTGGCCTCGCTGGACAGGGCGGTCAGCGGTAAGGTGCATATTACCGCTGACTCATGGTCCAGCAGGCATGGACAGGGACGTTACCTTTCTTTCACGGCCCATTGGGTCACTCTTTTGGCAGCTGGGAAGGATGCAGGACAAGGTGCAGTAGTGTTGGAGGTTGTTCCACCGCCACGCCTCCAAAATGCTACTACTGGTTGTGACACACTTCTCTCCTCCACCCCCTCCTCTTCTTCTTCCTCCATGGCCTCTTCCTGTGGTTTGTCCTATGAACCAGCGGTGCTCCGTAGCCGTTCAAGGGGCTACGCAAGTACGCAGGCAAAAAGATGCCATGCCGTGCTTGCGCTGGTGTGTTTGGGGGACAGAAGCCACACTGGGGCAGAGGTCCTGTCTGCTCTGCAGGGCCAGGCCGAGAGGTGGTTGACGCCACGCCAGCTTAAGCCAGGAATGGTGGTTTGCGACAATGGCACCAACCTCCTCTCCGCCCTCCGACAGGGACAACTGACCCATGTGCCCTGTGTGGCTCACGTCCTTAACCTGGTGGTGCAGCGGTTCTTGGGCAGGTACCCGGGCTTACAGGATGTCCTGAGGCAGGCCAGGAAAGTCTGTGTGCATTTCCGCAGATCTTATAATGCCAGTGCTCGCCTGGCTGAGCTGCAAAAGGAGTTGAACCTGCCCAAGAACCGCCTTATATGTGACATGCCCACCAGGTGGAACTCAATGTTGGCCATGCTGCAGCGGCTGCACACGCAGCAGAGGGCCATCAATGAGTACCTGTGCGACTACGGCACCAGGACAGGGTCAGGGGAGCTTGGTTTTTTTTCTCCACGCCAGTGGGGCATGATCAGGGATGCATGCACTGTCCTGGCACCATTTGAGGAGGCCACGAGGATGGTGAGCAGTGACAGTGCATGCATCAGTGACACTGTACCTCTTGTCCACCTGTTGGAGCACACGCTGCGTGGAATAATGGACAGGGCACTTGAGGCAGAACAGAGGCAGGAAGAGGAGGACTTCCTTGCCTCTCAAGGCCCCCTTTACCCAGACAGTGTTCCTTCTGTCCCACCCATCGCACAGGAAGAGGACGAGGAGGAGGAGGAGGAGGAGGATTGTGTCAGCATGGAGGTGGAGGCTGGCACTCAGCATCATCAGCAGCAGTCTTTTAGGGATGATTTACAGTCCCAAGAAACCAGTGGACTTGTACGTGGCTGGGAGGAGGTGGCTGCGGATCATGTCGTCCTTAGTGACCCAGAGGACTCCGGAGCGAATGCCTCAGCAAACCTACGCTGCATGGCCTCCCTGATCCTGCAAAGTCTGCGGAAGGATCCTCGTATTCTTCGGATCAAGGAGAGGGACCATTACTGGCTGGCCACTCTCCTTGATCCACGGTACAAGGGTAAGGTTGCGGACCTTATGTTACCGTCGCAGAGGGAGCAGAGGATGAGACAACTCCGGGAGGCCTTGCAGAAAGGTCTGTGCAACGCGTTCCCAGAGACTGGGAGGTTACAAACTCCTGGTCCTGGACAACGAGTTGCTGAGGCTTCGGCCAGTCAAAGAAGGAGCGGTGGGGAAGGTGGCCGTCTGACCGATGCGTTCAGACAATTCTTTAGTCCGCAGCCCCAAAGTATGATCGGTTCCAGCAACCATCGCCAGCGTCTGATAAACATGGTGCAGGAATATCTAGGGGCAAGGTCAGACTTGGACACCTTCCCCACCGAAAATCCTCTGGCTTACTGGGTCTTGAGGATGGATCACTGGCCAGAGCTTGCACAGTATGCAATTGAGCTACTGGCCTGTCCTGCATCCAGCGTTCTTTCGGAACGCACATTCAGTGCTGCTGGAGGATTTGTCACGGATCACAGGGTGCGCCTGTCCACCGACTCGGTTGATCGACTGACTTTCATCAAGATGAACCAGTCTTGGATCACCACCAGCTACCACACACCTGATGCTGATATAACAGACTAATTGATTTTAACATATCACATCCCTTCAAGACTGATGCTGATGCTGAGTGCCTGTGCTGTTATGTTGACTGGCTATCATCCTCCTCCGAGTCCTCAATGATACGATTGATGATGATAGCTTGGAAGATCATTTTTGTTTATGGGTGCCACCACCAGTGGCTAAGGCCCAATTTTTCAGCCCCTGTTTTACAGGGGCGTGTAATTACAATTTTTTTTGCAATAATTTGCCATAGGGCTCATTGCTGTGCTGCAAGTACAGTATCTGTGAGGGGTTGGAGTGTTGTGGCACCAGTGCCTAAGGCCCAATTTTTCAAGCCCCTGTTTAACAGGGGCGTGTCATTACAATTTTTGAAGCAATACTTTGCAACAGGGCTCATTGCTGTGCTCCAAGTACAGTATCTGTGAGGGGTTGTAGTGTTGTGCCACCAGTGCCTAAGGCCCAATTTTTCAGCCCCTGTTCAACAGGGGCATGTAATTACAATTCTTGATCTAATAATTCACAGCAGGGCCCATTGCTGCACCCACCAAGAGTAACTCTGAGGGCTTACAGTGTTGTGGCAACGCCACCACCACCACCACCACGAAAGGCCCAATTTTTCAGCCCCTGTTCAAAAGGGGCATGTAATTACAATTCTTGATATAATAATTCACAGCAGGGCCCATTCCTGCACCCACCAAGAGTAACTCTGAGGGCTTACAGTGTTGTGGCAACGCCACCACCACCACGAAAGGCCCAATTTTTCAGCCTGTGTTCAAAAGGGGCATGTAATTACAATTCTTGATCTAATAATTCACAGCAGGGCCCATTCCTGCACCCACCAAGAGTAACTCTGAGGGCTTACAGTGTTGTGGCAACACCACCACCACCACCACCACCACGAAAGGCCCAATTTTTCAGCCCCTGTTCAACAGGGGCATGTAATTACAATTCTTGATCTAATAATTCACAGCAGGGCCCATTGCTGCACCCACCAAGAGTAACTCTGAGGGCTTACAGTGTTGTGGCAACGCCACCACCACCACCACCACAAAAGGCCCAATTTTTCAGCCCCTGTTCAAAAGGGGCATGTAATTACAATTCTTGATCTAATAATTCACAGCAGGGCCCATTGCTGCACCCACCAAGAGTAACTCTGAGGGCTTACAGTGTTGTGGCAACGCCACCACCACCACCACCACGAAAGGCCCAATTTTTCAGCCCCTGTTCAAAAGGGGCATGTAATTACAATTCTTGATCTAATAATTCACAGCAGGGCCCATTCCTGCACCCACCAAGAGTAACTCTGAGGGCTTACAGTGTTGTGGCAACGCCACCACCACCACCACCACGAAAGGCCCAATTTTTCAGCCCCTGTTCAAAAGGGGCATGTAATTACAATTCTTGATCTAACAATTCACAGCAGGGCCCATTCCTGCACCCACCAAGAGTAACTCTGAGGGCTTACAGTGTTGTGGCAACGCCACCACCACCACCACCACGAAAGGCCCAATTTTTCAGCCCCTGTTCAAAAGGGGCATGTAATTACAATTCTTGATCTAATAATTCACAGCAGGGCCCATTCCTGCACCCACCAAGAGTAACTCTGAGGGCTTACAGTGTTGTGGCAACACCACCACCACCACCACCACCACGAAAGGCCCAATTTTTCAGCCCCTGTTCAACAGGGGCATGCAATTACAATTCTTGATCTAATAATTCACAGCAGGGCCCATTGCTGCACCCACCAAGAGTAACTGTCAGGCCTTACAGTGTTGTGGCACCAGCACCACCATCAAAGGCCCAATTTTTACTACCACTGTTCAACAATTATATGTAATTAAAATTCCTGATATAATAGTTGACAGCGGGGCGTTCAAGCACCAACCAAGAGTAACTGTGAGTGCTTACAGTGTTGTGCCAACACCAACAACTAAGGGGCCTATTTCTGCAGAGTATATACGGCAGGTCCCTACTTTCAAACATCCAACTTACAAACGACTCCTACTTGCAAACGCAAGAAGACAACAGGAAGTGAGAGGAAATCTACCCCTTGGAAGGAAAATTCTCTCCTGTAAGAATTAATATGGGAGAAAGGTGTCTCCTCTGTACTGATGCTTTATCAGCAATCCTTGTTTCAAGAAAAACACCACATTTCAAAAACAGTTGTCATTGGGACGGAAAGGGAGGTGAAATGTTCTGAACAGGGGCACAGACAGCAAAACAAATGTTACAGGGGTGATAACCCTTACCTATGTTTTCCAAAAAGTTTAAAAAATAGGATTTTTATAACAGCTTACCTGTAAAATCCTTTTCTTGGAGTACATCACGGGACACAGAGCGACATAGTCATTACTAATGGGTTATATAGATACCGTCAGGTGCTGGCACTGGCAACTTCCAAAACCGGAAGTACCCTCCCCTATATAAGCCCCTCCCATCCGGGAGCACCTCAGTTTTGTAGCAAAGCAATAAGTGTCCCTAAAGAGGGGCGGGAGCTCTGTGTCCCGTGATGTACTCCAAGAAAAGGATTTTACAGGTAAGCTGTTATAAAAATCCTATTTTCTTTCTCGTACATCACGGGACACAGAGCGACATAGTCATTACTAATGGGATGTCCTAAAGCAATGCCAAATGAGGGGGGGGATACACCATATATAAGCTGAGCGCTATCAGACATGAGGATCTTTTGCGGCCTGCAACACACTGCGCCCAAAGGCGACATCCTCCTGACTTCTAACGTCCACCTGGTAGGACCTAGTAAACGTGTGTACCGAAGACCATGTTGCGGCCTTACAGATTTGAGCCAGGGAGGCCTGGTGATGCACTGCCCATGAAGTTCCAACTGCTCTCGTGGAGTGCGCTCTAACTTTGAACGGAGGCGGTCTCCTTCTCAAGCCATAAGCTTGCATAATGACCTGTCGAATCCACTTGGCTAAAGTAGATTTTGACGCTGCCTGACCCTTTCTGGGGCCTTCCGGCAGAATAAACAAAGTATCCGTTCTGCGAATCTGAGCAGTGGCTTTTAGATAAGCTTTAACTGCTCTTACTACATCCAAAGAATGCAATAACTTTTCCTCTACCGAAGTAGGTTTGGGGAAAAAAGAAGGAAGAACCACATCTTGGTTCAAATGAAACCTCGATACCACCTTAGGAAGAAAGGCTGGATGAGGGCGTAACACTACTCTATCCTTATGGATAACCAGATACGGCTCCTTACAGGACATAGCTGCTAATTCCGACACTCTTTTAGCCGAACAAATGGCTACTAGAAAAATCAATTTCCTGGTGAGAAGAACCAAAGAAATATGCTGTAATGGTTCAAATGGTTGTTTCTGTAGAACCGACAGAACCAAGTTTAGATCCCATGGACATATGGGAATATTAACCGGAGGACTAATACGCATCACTCCTTGTATAAAGGCTTTGACTAGTGAATGCGAAGCCAAGGGCCTTTGAAAAAATATTGACAAGGCCGAAATCTGACCCTTGATAGTACTCAAGGCAAGCTTCCTATCTACAGCCCATTGTAGGGAGTCCAGACTCCTACCTATTACGTACTTACGTGGATGCCATTTCTTGGCTTCACACCAGGCGATGTACGCCTTCCAGATTCTATAGTAGATCTGCCTGGATACCGGCTTCCTGGCATTGATCATGGTAGATACCACAGAATTAGAGAGCCCTCTCTTTTTTAGAATGTGGGCTTCAATAGCCAGGCCGTCAAACCTAGGGCTGGTAAGGAAGGGTGGTATATCGGTCCTTGCGAAAGCAGGTCCGGACGATGTGGGAGAGTCCAAGGACTCCCCACTGACATTTTACAATCTCCACGTACCACGCTCTTCGGGGCCACGCTGGAGCCACCAGAATCACTGGTTTCTTTTCTACCCTGATTCTGCGGAGTAATCGAGGTAACCATTGTGGCGGTGTGAATGCATATATCAGCTTGAACTGATCCCAAGGGAACACTAGGGCATCCGAGCCGCAAGCTAGGGGATCCCTTGTCCGAGAGACAAACCTGTCCCCCTTTGCGTTGAATCTGGATGCTAGAAGATCTACATCCGATGTTCCCCACCGCTGACATATTGTCCAGAAAACCTCGGGGTGAAGGGACCCTTCCTCTGGGCCTAATTGCTGGCGACTTAGAAAGTCCGCCTTCCAATTCTCCACTCCTGGAATGAATACCGCAGATATGGCTGGGACATATTTTTTCTGCCCATTTCAGGATGTAATTTACTTCCCTCTGAGCTGCACGACTCCTGGTGCCCCCCTGATGATTGATATATGCCACTGCTGTGGCATTGTCTGATTGAATTCTGACAGGGGACCCTTGGAGTTTGGATGTCCATGCTACTAGGGCATACCGGGCTGCTCGTATCTCTAAGAGATTGATGGGCAGGGCCTTTTCTGCATCCGACCATCTGCCCTGGAGAGACTATTGCTCCAGTACTGCTCCCCAGCCTATAAGGCTGGCATCTGTAGTGACCACCTTCCAAGAAATCGGACTGAAGGATTTCCTTTTTTCCAGATTCTGGGGAACCAACCACCAACGGAGGCTCTTGCGAACGGAAGGGGACAAGGACATTGTAAGTCTAGGCCTGAATTTTTTTGTTCCAGGCTGACAGTATGGCCCCTTGCAAATTCCTTGAATGGAATTGACCGTAGGGTACTGCTTCGAATGATGCCACCATTTTTCCCAGCAGCCTCATATACAGGCGTATGGACGGCTGTCTTTTTTGTTCCCACTAAGTGGATCAAATCTTTCAAAGACAAAACCTTTCCTCGAGGCAAGAATATTTTTCTCTGGCCTGAATCCAACCTTAGCCCCAAGTATTCCAGACTTTTGACTGGTTTTTAGGGCTGACTTGTCTCGGTTGATAATCCAACCGTGAGATTCCAGATACTTGATCGTCTTGTGAACGACCACGTCTAGTTTTTTCACTGAGTGGTCTATCAGCAACAAGTCATCCAGATATGCCATTATCATTACACCTTGTGTTCTTAGATTGGCCAATAAAGGGCCAGAATTTTTGTAAACACTCGTGGTGCTGTGGCCAAACCGAAGGGTAAGGCTCTGAACTGAAAATGGCGCCCTTCTACTGCAAAGCGTAGAAATTTTTGGTGGACTGGAAAGATGGGAATGTGCAAATAAGCATCTTTGATGTCGATCGTGGCTAACCAATCCTCCCCTTGTAGGGCAGTGGCCACCGATCGGATCGACTCCATCGGAAAGTCCTGATATACAGGAATTTGTATAGCCCTTTTAGAATTAATATGGGCCTCCCGTCCGCGTTTGCTTCGGGACTGTAAAGAGGTTTGAGTAAAACCCGAACCCTCATTCTTCCAGGGGAACCTCCATAATTACTCCTTGGAGCAATAGTTGTTCTAGTGCCAACAGGAGGGACTCTCTCTTCCGGGGATCCCTTGGCACGTTTGACCTCAAAATGGGAAGGAGGAGAGTCTTTTAACTCCAAACTGTATCCCAAACCTACTGCGGAGAGCACCTATCTGTCTTGATCGTGTCCCGCCAGGTCTCTTGCGAACAACTGGAGTCCTTCCCCCACCCGACTGAGTGGGGGCTTCAATGAATTTAACTTTGGGGGAGGTTTTGTACCTCCCCTGACCCAGGGTTTCTCATTACCCTGCTACTGTCCCTGTTTTTTACCCCCGGGATTTGACCGAGGAGGCCGTCGGAACTGTTACACAGCCGATGCCCCAGGGACTGGAGAAGCAGGCCTCTTAAAGAGGGACCTCTAACTCTGCTTTTAACCGGCAAGAGCGTATTTTTACCGCTGGAAATTTTCTGGATATATTTGTCCAGGTTTTCCCTGAATAAGCGTTCACCATGAAATGGGACGCTAACCAGCCATTCTTTACAGGGAGCTTCAGCTGACCAGTTTTTTGAGCCATAGGAGCCTACGCATATGTACTATAGACAGCGTAAGGCGGGAGGCCTGATGGACTGAATCCTCTATGGCGTCAACCGCAAAGCCTAAGGCTCTAGGTAGATCAGCTAGGGCAAAGCCTGCTGATCTGTCAAGTCCCTCAAGACCTGTTTCAACTGATCCTTCACTGCTTAGCAGACCCCAATAGCTGCTACTGCTGGTTGTATCACCAAGCAGATTTTCATAAGGACTCCAATCTTTTATTTATTGGGTTCTTGAACATTTGGACATTATCCACTGGACATGTCAGTGATTTATACATACAAGAGATGGCTGCGTCCACTGTAGGGACCTTCCATTTTTTTTTTTTTTTTGATGAACTTATCCTCCATGGGATAGACCACCGGAAATCTCTTGGGGGAATAAATATTTTCTCAGGACGTTCCCAATCCTGGTAAATGAGCCCTTTCAGTAAAGGGTGAAGTGGAAAAGAACAAACAGTCTGGGGGCTTCTAGCGACCCCAACGAGGATACAGTAGTGGTTGATGGTTCCGCAAGGTGCATTTTTAAATGCTGATCGGACCATGTTAGTCAGAGACTGAACCCATAATCTTTCAGCTTGAGATGCTGAGAAAAGGTTCCCCCACTGTTGATTCCTCTATAACAGAATCAACCTCATCCTGATCCCCTTCAGGCAGGTCGATCCCTGTATGGGACTGTTGCTCTGCTAACAGGCACTCTGAAGGAGGAGACGGAGATCGGGCGTGCTTTCCCTGACAGGGAGGCAGCGATAAATGTTGACAATCTCTCTCTAATCCTCCCAGAGCTGAGGAAAAAACCTCCTCTGTTACATACACAGGAGCAGGTGACTGAGGACAGCCACAGTACCAAGTACCCCTGCGGGGTCTCTACGGTCACTTACCTCTGAACTTCAGGGGAGACTGGTGCAGCAGGAGTATGCCCAAGATCCTCCGAGCCCGATGAGACCCCCTTCGCTTCCTGGAAGATTCAGTTCCGGAGCTTCTGGATGGCATATTCCTAAGCCTAAAGCTGAGGTATTCCAGCCGTAATACACCACTTTTACTGAGAATAGTCTAGCACAATTGCTGCTATATCACAGTTGGTGTCTACTAATGTGCCTTTCTAGGGGATGCCTGTATCAACCGCTTGCTGTATGCCTTTAAATGTTGCCAGCTCTGTCTCTGTACTTCATAGCCAGCTCACTACAATATTGTGGTTTTTTTAAAACTGCTGGGACGCCCGCACATGCGCAGAAGCGCTGCGGCGCGCACAGAGCGTCATCCCCCAGGCTCCGCCCCCTTTCCCGGCTCACCTCTATATATAGAGGCGCGTGCACGCGCACGCGCGCGGGCACGTGCGCCTTCGGCGCTAATTTCAAATATGGTAACAAGGGACAGGAGCCAGGGCCCCTCTTTGCCGCAGGCCGGGGGATGGACAAGCACTGCAACATGGCAGAGGAAGCAGTTTCCTATAAGAGAACTCACCATCTGCCTGGACTTTGCTCTGCTGAGAAGAAGCTAGTCCACATGACAAGAAAACATTCCACAGCGGCCTCTAGTGGACAAACACAGGTACTGCAGTCTAATATATTAAATATATATATAAAAATTATATTATTTTTTTTTTCTTGACCACCATTAAAAATTATTACATTTTTTTAGTAGTTACAGGCATGCACAGAATTTTGCGGGAATACCATTAGGTAACAGACAGAAAGACAAATTAGGCTTGGGGGTCCCCCAATAGAACCAAGTTCCTGGGGGCCCCCACTTACCTGTTCCCCGCCGCAGGACTTTGTTTGGTCCACAAAAGCCCAAACTTCACCTATCACGGCAGGCATTGTAATCAAACCTTCAGGGACCGGGTTCCCAAGGATTCCACTCCCCTGGACCTGTATAGCACCCTGCACAGAAAACATCTTGGTCGTGGGTATGACCAGAGCTCTGGATCCCAGGGTCCAGCTCTCCTAAGAGAAGCATTACAGGCAAAACCTTGCTCTTCTCTGCAAGGCCCGGGTACCGACCGTTTAGCTATGAAGCTTTTTTGGTCGGATCCGGAATAGCTTACTGAGGCCCAAAAGAACCTGTACGCAAGCTCAGTGAAAAACACATGTTTCTTCTTGGCCAACACCTTAGACACTGGCAAAAAACTGAGGTGCTCCCGGATGGGAGGGGCTTATATAGGGGAGGGTACTTCCGGTTTTGGAAGTTGCCAGTGCCAGCACCTGACGGTATCTATATAACCCATTAGTAATGACTATGTCGCTCTGTGTCCCGTGATGTACGAGAAAGAAATAGATTTTTGGGCTGGAGCTACACTTAAACAATGTACCTGTTCAAAATTACAAACAGATTCTACATAAGAACAAACCTACAGTCCCTGTCTTGTATGCACCGCCTGTATACGGCTGTTCAGAGTATATAGGGCCTTTTTTATTTTATGTGCGGGGTTCCCCTTAATATCCATACAAGACCCAAAGGGGCTGGTAATGGGCTGGGGTAGGGGGGGGGGGGGGTCATGGGGTAGCTATGCCATTTTTCTTAAAGATTTTCATCCATATTACCGGGACCAGACATTACATTAAAGCCGCAAGCAGTTTTAAATGGCTTTTTTTTCCTTTAGAAGTGTCATTTTGTGCAGGGACAGTTCTAAACACGGGAAACACGTGGCATTTCACAGGCATACTTTAGACACCCCCCAGGTACGATATTTAAAGGAATATTTGACTTTTTTTTTTCACTTTATGCATCATTAAAATGACTGCTCCCGAAAAACGACCGTTTTTAAAACTTCTTTTTGCATTGATACATGTCCCCTGGTGCACAACCCGGGTTCCCAAACCCTTTTTAGGACAATAACATGCATAATAGTTGTTATAATTAGCACTTTAGAATTCGAACGTTCGCATCCATTGTATTTAATAGGGTTCTAATGTTCGTACGAACTTTCGGTCCGTTCGCGGGTTCTGGTGCGAACCGAACCCGGGGGTGTTCGGCTCATCACTAGTCACAGGCAAGCACTTGCGGGCACTCTGCTAGCAGTACACCAATGTCCGATTCTAGCAGGCAAATTTCCCTGCCCCAGCTGCTGGACCGTCGAAAGAAGTTCACTCCCAGCCATCCACATGCCCAGCGGTTGAATGCTAGCTTGGCTAAATTGCTAGCGCTTCAACTGCTGCCTTTTCAGTTGGTAGACTCGGCCCCCTTCCGTGAGTTTGTGCAATGTGCGGTTCCTCAGTGGCAGGTTCCCAAACGCCACTTTTTTGCACGGAAGGCGATTCCGGCTCTCTACAGGCATGTGGAAGGCAATGTCTTGGCCTCCCTGGACAGGGCGGTCAGCGGTAAGGTGCATATTACCGCTGACTCATGGTCCAGCAGGCATGGACAGGGACGTTACCTTTCTTTCACGGCCCATTGGGTCACTCTTTTGGCAGCTGGGAAGGATACAGGACAAGGTGCAGTAGTGTTGGAGGTTGTTCCACCGCCACACCTCCAAAATGCTGCTACTGGTTGTGACACACCTCTCTCCTCCACCTCCTCCTCTTCTTCTTCCTCCATGGCCTCTTCCTGTGGTTTGTCCTCGGAACCAGCGGTGCTCCGTAGGCGTTCAAGGGGCTACGCAAGTACGCAGGCAAAAAGATGCCATGCCGTGCTTGCGCTGGTGTGTTTGGGTGACAGGAGCCACACTGGGGCAGAGGTCCTGTCTGCTCTGCAGGGGCAGGCCGAGAGGTGGTTGACGCCACGCCAGCTTAAGCCAGGAATGGTGGTTTGCGACAATGGCACCAACCTCCTCTCCGCCCTCCGACAGGGACAACTGACCCATGTGCCCTGTATGGCTCACGTCCTTAACCTGGTGGTGCAGCGGTTCTTGGGCAGGTACCCGGGCTTACAGGATGTCCTGAGGCAGGCCAGGAAAGTCTGTGTGCATTTCCGCAGATCTTATAATGCCAGTGCTCGCCTGGCTGAGCTGCAAAAGGAGTTGAACCTGCCCAAGAACCGCCTTATATGTGACATGCCCACCAGGTGGAACTCAACGTTGGCCATGCTGCAGCGGCTGCACACGCAGCAGAGGGCCATCAATGAGTACCTGTGCGACTACGGCACCAGGACATGGTCAGGGGAGCTC
The DNA here is from genome assembly GCA_029206835.1 of Rana muscosa. Taxonomy (NCBI): domain Eukaryota; kingdom Metazoa; phylum Chordata; class Amphibia; order Anura; family Ranidae; genus Rana; species Rana muscosa. The sequence goes on along the minus strand of CM055122.1, from coordinate 598,547,948 downwards.
AGGTTTTTTTCACCACGCCAGTGGGGCATGATCAGGGATGCATGCACTGTCCTGGCACCATTTGAGGAGGCCACGAGGATGGTGAGCAGTGACAGTGCATGCATCAGTGACACTGTACCTCTTGTCCACCTGTTGGAGCACACGCTGCGTGGAATAATGGACAGGGCACTTGAGGCAGAACAGAGGCAGGAAGAGGAGGACTTCCTTGCCTCTCAAGGCCCCCTTTACCCAGACAGTGTTCCTTCTGTCCCACCCATCGCACAGGAAGAGGAGGAGGAGGAGGAGGAGGATTATGTCAGCATGGAGGTGGAGGCTGGCACTCAGCATCATCAGCAGCAGTCTTTTAGGGATGATTTACAGTCCCAAGAAACCAGTGGACTTGTACGTGGCTGGGAGGAGGTGGCTGCGGATCATGTCGTCCTTAGTGACCCAGAGGACTCTGGACTGAATGCCTCAGCTAACCTACGCTGCATGGCCTCCCTGATCCTGCAAAGTCTGCGGAAGGATCCTCGTATTCTTCGGATCAAGGAGAGGGACCATTACTGGCTGGCCACTCTCCTTGATCCACGTTACAAGGGTAAGGTTGTGGACCTTATCGTACCGTCGCAGAGGGAGCAGAGGATGAGACAACTCCGGGAGGCCTTGCAGAAAGGTCTGTGCAACGCGTTCCCAGAGACTAGGAGGTTACAAACTCCTGGTCCTGGTCAACGAGTTGCTGAGGCTTCGGGCAGTCAAAGAAGGAGTGGTGGGGAAGGTGGCCGTCTGACCGATGCGTTCAGACAATTCTTTAGTCCGCAGCCCCAAAGTATGATCGGTTCCAGCAACCATCGCCAGCGTCTGATATACATGGTCCAGGAATACCTAGGGGCAAGGTCAGACTTGGACACCTTCCCCACCGAAAATCCTCTGGCTTACTGGGTCTTGAGGATGGATCACTGGCCAGAGCTTGCACAGTATGCAATTGAGCTACTGGCCTGTCCTGCATCCAGCGTTCTTTCAGAACGCACATTCAGTGCTGCTGGAGGATTTGTCACAGATCACAGGGTGCGCCTGTCCACCGACTCGGTTGATCGACTGACTTTCATCAAGATGAACCAGTCTTGGATCACCACCAGCTACCACACACCAGATGCTGATATAACAGACTAATTGATTTTAAAATGTCACATCCCTTCAAGACTGATGCTGATGCTGAGTGCCTGTGCTGTTATGTTGACTGGCTATCCTCCTCCTCCTCCTCAATGATCCGATTAATGATGATAGCTTGGAAGATCATTTTGGTTTATGGGTGACGCCACCAGTGGCTAAGGCCCAATTTTTCAGCTCCTGTTTAACAGGGGCGTGTAATTAAAATTGTTAATGCAATACTTTGCAACAGGCCTCATTGCTGTGCTCCAAGTACAGTATCTGTGAGGGGTTGCAGTGTTGTGCCACCAGTGCCTAAGGCCCAATTTTTCAGCCCCTGTTCAACAGGGGCATGCAATTATAATTATTGATCTAATAATTCACAGCAGGGCCCATTGCTGCGCCCACCAAGAGTAACTGTCAGGCCTTACAGTGTTGTGGCACCAGCACCACCATCACCACCACCACCACCACCAAAGGCCCAATTTTTCAGCCCCTGTTCAACAGGGGCATGCAATTATAATTATTGTTCGAATAATTCACAGCAGGGCCCATTGCTGCGCCCACCAAGAGTAACTGTCAGGCCTTACAGTGTTGTGGCACCATCACCACCACCACCACCACCACCACCAAAGGCCCAATTTTTCAGCCCCTATTCAACAGGGGCATGCAATTATAATTATTGATCTAATAATTCACAGCAGGGCCCATTGCTGCGCCCACCAAGAGTAACTGTCAGGCCTTACAGTGTTGTGGCACCAGCACCACCATCACCACCACCACCACCACCAAAGGCCCAATTTTTCAGCCCCTGTTCAACAGGGGCATGCAATTATAATTATTGTTCGAATAATTCACAGCAGGGCCCATTGCTGCGCCCACCAAGTAGGGATGAGCCGAACACCCCCGGGTTCGGTTCGCACCAGAACCTTCGAACGGACCGAAAGTTCGCGCGAATTTTCGAACCCTATTCGTTATAATGGACGCGAACGTTCGAAATCAAAATTGCTAATTACAACGGCCAATATGCATGTTAATGTTATAAAACAGGTTTGGGGACCCGGGTCCTGCCCCAGGGGACATATATCAATGCAAAAAGAAATTTTAAAAACTAAAGTTTTTTCGGGAGCAGTCATTTTAATGATGCATAAAGTGAAAAAAAAAAAGTGAAATTTTCCTTTAAATACGGTACCTGGGGGGTGTCTAAAGTATGCCTGTGAAGTGGCATGTGTTTCCCGTGTTTAGAACTGTCCTTGCACAAAATGACATTTGTAAAGGAAAAAAAGAAGCCATTTAAAACCACTTGCGGCTTTAATGTCATGTCTTGTCCTGGCCGCCATATGGCTGAAAATCCTTGAGAAAAATGGCATGGCTACCCCATCACCCCCCCCCCACCCCAGCCCCTTTGGGTCTTGTATGGATACTAAGGGGGACCCCGCACCCAAAATAAAACCCTATACCTACAACCCTATATACTCTGAACAGCAGTATATAGGTGGTGCAAACAAGACATGGACTGTAGGTTTGTTCTTAAGTAGAATCTGAACAGGTACATTATGAAGTGTAGCTACATCCCAAAAAAATCAATTTTTAAGCTTTTTGGAGAACATAGGGAGGGGTTATCACCCCTGTAACATTTGCTGTCTTTGCACATCTGTTCAGAACATGTCACCTCACTTTCCGTCCCAATGACAAATGTTTTTGGAAAAGTGGGGTTTTAATTGAAACAAGGATTGGTGATAAAGCATCAGTAGAGAGGAGATACCTTTTTCCCAAATTAAATCTAACAGGATAGAATTTTCCTTCCTAGGGGTAGATTTCCTCTCACTTCCTGTTTTCTCTTGCCGTTTGCAAGTAGGAGTCGTTTGTAAGTTGGATGTTTGAAAGTAGGGGCCTGCCGTATATACTCTGCAGAAATTTTCCCTATTAGATGTTGGTGTAGCCACAAGACTGGTGGGCACAGGAATGGGCCCTGCTGTGAGTTAATAGATCAAGATTTGTACTTGCATGCACCTGTTGAACCGGGCAGAAAAATTGGGCCTTTGGTGGTGGTGGTGGTGGTGGTGGACGGTGTTGCCACAAGACTGTAAGCCCTCACAGTTACTCTTGGTGGGTGCAGGAATGGGCCCTGCTGTGAGTTATTAGATCAAGATTTGTAATTGCATGCACCTGTTGAACAGGGCAGAAAAATTGGGCCTTTGGTGGTGGTGGTGGTGGTGGACGGTGTTGCCACAAGACTGTAGGCCCTCATAGTTACTCTTGGTGGGCGCAGGAATGGGCCCTGCTGTGAACTATTAGATCAAGATTTGTAATTACACGCCCCTGTTAAACAGGGGCTGAAAAATTGTGCCTTAGGCATTGGTGCTGGTGCCACAACACTGCAACCCCTCACAGATACTGTACTTGGAGCACAGCAGTCACACCTGTTGCGAAGCATCTTTTTAAAAAATTGTAATTACACGCCCCTGTTATACAGGGGCTGAAAAATTGTGCCTTAGGCACTGGTGCTGGTGCCACAACACTGCAACCCCTCACAGATACTGTACTCTGAGCACAGCAATGAGACCTGTTGCAAAGCATTGCCTAAAAATTGTAATTACACGCCCCAACAGGGGCTGAAAAATTGTGCCTTAGGCACTGGTGCTGGTGCCACAACACTGCAACCCCTCACAGATACTGTACTCTGAGCACAGCAGTCACACCTGTTGCGAAGCATCTTTTTAAAAAATTGTAATTACACGCCCCTGTTATACAGGGGCTGAAAAATTGTGCCTTAGGCACTGGTGCTGGTGCCACAACACTGCAACCCCTCACAGATACTGTACTCTGAGCACAGCAATGAGACCTGTTGCAAAGCATTGCCTAAAAATTGTAATTACACGCCCAACAGGGGCTGAAAAATTGTGCCTTAGGCACTGGTGCTGGTGCCACAACACTGCAACCCCTCACAGATACTGTACTCTGAGCACAGCAGTCACACCTGTTGCGAAGCATCTTTTTAAAAAATTGTAATTACACGCCCCTGTTATACAGGGGCTGAAAAATTGTGCCTTAGGCACTGGTGCCACAACACTGCAACCCCTCACAGATACTGTACTCTGAGCACAGCAATGAGACCTGTTGCAAAGCATTGCCTAAAAATTGTAATTACACGCCCCAACAGGGGCTGAAAAATTGTGCCTTAGGCACTGGTGCTGGTGCCACAACACTGCAACCCCTCACAGATACTGTACTCTGAGCACAGCAGTCACACCTGTTGCGAAGCATCTTTTTAAAAAATTGTAATTACACGCCCCTGTTATACAGGGGCTGAAAAATTGTGCCTTAGGCACTGGTGCTGGTGCTACAACACTGCAACCCCTCACAGATACTGTACTCTGAGCACAGCAATGAGACCTGTTGCAAAGCATTGCCTAAAAATTGTAATTACACGCCCCAACAGGGGCTGAAAAATTGTGCCTTAGGCACTGGTGCTGGTGCCACAACACTGCAACCCCTCACAGATACTGTACTCTGAGCACAGCAGTCACACCTGTTGCGAAGCATCTTTTTAAAAAATTGTAATTACACGCCCCTGTTATACAGGGGCTGAAAAATTGTGCCTTAGGCACTGGTGTGGTGGCATGGATCATTGAGGAGGAGGAAGAGGATAGTCAGTGAACATAACAGGACAGTCACTCAGCATCAGCATAGGCAGTCTTGAAGGGATGTGACATTATAAATTATTCCGTTATATCCGCTTCAGGTGTCTGGTAGCTGGTGGTGATCCAAGACTGATTCATTTTTATGAAGGTCAGTCGATCAACCAAGTCGGTGGACAGGCGCACCCTATGATCGGTGACAAATCCTCCAGCAGCACTGAATGTGCGTTCGGAAAGAACGCTGGATGCAGGACAGGCCAGTAGCTCAATTGCATACTGTGCAAGCTCTGGCCAGTGATCCATCCTCAGGACCCAGTAAGCCAGAGGATTTTCGGTGGGAAAGGTGTCCAAGTCTGACCTTGCCCCTAGGTATTCCTGCACCATGTATATCAGACGCTGGCGATGGTTGCTGGAACCGATCATACCTTGGGGCTGCGGACTAAAAAATTGTCTGAACGCATCGGTCAGACGTCCACCTTCCCCACCGCTCCTTCTGCTACTGACCGAAGCCTCAGCAACTCGTCGTCCAGGACCAGGAGTTTGTAACCTCCCAGTTTCTGGGAACGCGTTGCACAGACCTTTCTGCAAGGCCTCCCTGAGATGTCTCATCCTCTGCTCCCTCTGCGACGGCAAGATAAGGTCCGCAACCTTACCCTTGTACCGTGGATCAAGGAGAGTGGCCAGCCAGTAATGGTCACTCTCCTTGATCCGAAGAACACGAGGATCCTTCCGCAGGCTTTGCAGGATCAGGGAGGCCATGCAGCGTAGGTTAGCTGAGGCATTCGGTCCGGAGTCTTCTGGGTCACTGAGGATGACATGATCGCCAGCCACCTCCTCCCAGCCACGTACAAGTCCACTGGTTTGTTGGGACTGTACATCATCCCTAAAAGACTGCTGCTGCTGATGCTGAGTGCCAGGCTCCACCTCCATGCTCACACAATCCTCCTCCTCCTCCTCCTCTTCCTGTGTGATGGGTGGGACAGAAGGAACATTGTCTGGATAAAGGGGGCCTTGAGAGACAAGGAAGTCCTCCTCTTCCTGCCTCTGTTCTGCCTCAAGTGCCCTGTCCATTATCCCACGCAGCGTATGCTCCAACAGGTGGACAAGAGGTACAGTGTCACTGATGCATGCACTGTCACTGCTCACCATCCTCGTGGCCTCCTCAAATGGTGAGAGGACAGTGCATGCATCCCTGATCATGCTCCACTGGCGTGGGGAAAAAAAGCCAAGCTCCCCTGACCCTGTCCTGGTGCCGTAGTCGCAAAGGTACTCATTGATGGCCCTCTGCTGCGTGTGCAGTCGCTGCAGCATGGCCAACGTTGAGTTCCACCTGGTGGGCATGTCACATATTAGGCGGTTCTTGGGCAGGTTCAGCTCCTTTTGCAGCTCAGTCAGCCGAGCACTGGCATTATAAGATCGGCGGAAATGCACACAGACTTTCCTGGCCTGCCTCAGGACATCCTGTAAGCCTGGGAACCTGCCCAAGAACCGCTGCACCACCAGGTTGAGGACGTGAGCCATACAGGGCACATGGGTGAGCTGCCCCTGTCGCAGGGCGGAGAGGAGGTTGGTGCCATTATCAGAAACGACCATTCCTGGCTTAAGCTGGCGTGGCGTCAACCACCTCTCGGCCTGCCCCTGCAGAGCTGCCAGAACCTCTGGCCCAGTGTGGCTCCTGTCCCCCAAACACACCAGCGCAAGCACGGCATGGCATCTTTTTGCCTGCGTACTCGCGTAGCCCCTTGTACGCCTACGGAGCACCGCTGGTTCCGAGGACAGAGCACTCGAAGAGGACATGGAGGAAGAAGAAGAGGAGGGGGTGGAGGAGAGAGGTGTGTCACAACCAGTAGTAGCATTTTGGAGGCGTGGTGGCGGAACAACCTCCAACACTACTGCACCTTGTCCTGCATCCCTCCCAGCTACCAATAGAGTGACCCAATGGGCCGTGAAAGAAAGATAACGTCCCTGTCCATGCCTGCTGGACCATGAGTCAGCGGTAATATGCACCTTACCGCTGACCGCCCTGTCCAGCGAGGCATGGACATTGCCTTCCACATGCCAGTAGAGAGACGGAATTGCCTTCCGTGAGAAAAAGTGGCATTTGGGAACCTGCCACTGAGGAACCGCACATTGAACAAACTCACGGAAGGGGGCCGAGTCTATCAACTGAAAAGGCAGCAGTTGAAGTGCTAGCAATTTAGCCAAGCTAGCATTCAACCGCTGGGCATGTGGATGGCTGGGAGTATACTTCTTTCGACGGTCCAGCAGCTGGGGCAGGGAAATTTGCCTGCTACAATCGGACGTCGGTGTACTGCAAGTACTTGGTTGTGACACACCTAATTCTACACCTTCAGTCCTCTCAGAGCAGCTTTCAGAGAGGACCGAAGATATAGTGGGGATGGAGATCCCAGCTGATGAGGAGCAAGGAGAGGTCCGCTTTGTTCTTTGGTGTGGGTCTTTTATGTGTGCTTGCCAACGAGCTGCATGGCAGGTCGACATATGTCTGCTCATGCTTGTGGTGCCCAAGCGGCTGATGTTTTGGCCACGCGAGATACGCTTGAGACAAATATTGCAAATAGCAGTGGTGCGATCTGATGCACTCGTCTCAAAAAAGGCCCACACCAAAGAACTTTTGTGATAATGTGCAGAGGCAGCGCCCTGCACAGGCGGAGCTCTGCGGTGTGGTACAGTTGCTGTGCTGGCCTCTAGCTGGCCTCCAGGGGGCATCCTGCCTCGTTGGACATGTGACGCTGCATCCTCCTCCTCCTCCTCCTCTCTCCCTTCAGGCACCCACGTGGAGTCAGTGACCTCATCATCCCCTCCCTCTTCACCACTAGAGCAAACCTGGCAGTAAGCTGCAGCTGGTGGAACACTACTGCCAGATTGCTGTCCTTCAGCATCCCCTCTCTCTGCGCGCACACTACTGACTTCCTCAAGCTGGGTATCATCATCCGAGCCTTCGAATCGTTGGGCATCCTCCTGGAGCATGTACCCAACACTGTGCTCAAACAGTTCGGGGGACTCCTCAGGAGGACATGGTGGGTCTAGGGAAGGGGTGGCTGATGATGCCATTGAGTACGCGTTGGCAGCTGCTCTGCCAGTACCCTGAGCCTGGGTGAGAGAGGATGAGGAGGATGAGGAGGGCTTGGTCATCCATTCTACCAAGCCTTCGGCATGATGCGGCTCCACATGTCCAGCTGCCGAAAACAAAGACAAGCGTGTCCCATGGCCACGTGCTGATGACGATGCACGACCACGTCCACGGCCAGCACTGTTGTCTCTAGAAACAGAGCCTGCCTGCCCTGTGTTCTTGCCTCGGCACGCTCTGCCTCTCCTTGGCGGTCTTCCAGCCATTGTAGTCGGTAGTGTATATAGTATAAAAAATAGAACTCCTATGTGTGCTCACAACACACTGTAGGTCCTATGGGTGCTGACACTAACACACTATAGGTACTATGTGTGCTGCTGACAAGAAAATATAGGAGCTCTGTTTGCTGCCACTAACACACTAGAAGTCCTATGGGTGCTGCTGAGAAGAAAATATAGGAGCTCTGTTTGCTGCCACTAACACACTAGAAGTCCTATGGGTGCTGCTGAGAAGAAAATATAGGAGCTCTGTTTGCTGCCACTAACACACTAGAAGTCCTATGGGTGCTGCTGAGAAGAAAATATAGGAGCTCTGTGTGATGCCACTAACACACTAGAAGTCCTATGGGTGCTGCTGAGAAGAAAATATAGGAGCTCTGTTTGCTGCCACTAACACACTAGAAGTCCTATGGGTGCTGCTGAGAAGAAAATATAGGAGCTCTGTGTGATGCCACTAACACACTAGAAGTCCTATGGGTGCTGCTGAGATGAAAATATAGGAACTCTGTGTGATGCCACTAACACATTAGAAGTCCTATGGGTGCTGCTGAGAAGAAAATATAGGAGCTCTGTTTGCTGCCACTAACACACTAGAAGTCCTATGGGTGCTGCTGAGAAGAAAATATAGGAGCTCTGTTTGCTGCCACTAACACACTAGAAGTCCTATGGGTGCTGCTGAGAAGAAAATATAGGAGCTCTGTTTGCTGCCACTAACACACTAGAAGTCCTATGGGTGCTGCTGAGAAAAAAATATAGGAGCTCTGTGTGATGCCACTAACACACTAGAAGTCCTATGGGTGCTGCTGAGAAGAAAATATAGGAGCTCTGTTTGCTGCCACTAACACACTAGAAGTCCTATGGGTGCTGCTGAGAAGAAAATATAGGAGCTCTGTTTGCTGCCACTAACACACTAGAAGTCCTATGGGTGCTGCTGAGAAGAAAATATAGGAGCTCTGTGTGATGCCACTAACACACTAGAAGTCCTATGGGTGCTGCTGAGAAGAAAATATAGGAGCTCTGTTTGCTGCCACTAACACACTAGAAGTCCTATGGGTGCTGCTGAGAAGAAAATATAGGAGCTCTGTTTGCTGCCACTAACACACTAGAAGTCCTATGGGTGCTGCTGAGAAGAAAATATAGGAGCTCTGTTTGCTGCCACTAACACACTAGAAGTCCTATGGGTGCTGCTGAGAAGAAAATATAGGAGCTCTGTGTGATGCCACTAACACACTAGAAGTCCTATGGGTGCTGCTGAGAAGAAAATATAGGAGCTCTGTTTGCTGCCACTAACACACTAGAAGTCCTATGGGTGCTGCTGAGAAGAAAATATAGGAGCTCTGTTTGCTGCCACTAACACACTAGAAGTCCTATGGGTGCTGCTGAGAAGAAAATATAGGAGCTCTGTGTGATGCCACTAACACACTAGAAGTCCTATGGGTGCTGCTGAGAAGAAAATATAGGAGCTCTGTTTGCTGCCACTAACACACTAGAAGTCCTATGGGTGCTGCTGAGAAGAAAATATAGGAGCTCTGTGTGATGCCACTAACACACTAGAAGTCCTATGGGTGCTGCTGAGCAGAAAATATAGGGGCTCTGTTTGCTGCCACTAACACACTAGAAGTCCTATGGGTGCTGCTGAGAAGAAAATATAGGAGCTCTGTGTGATGCCACTAACACACTAGAAGTCCTATGGGTGCTGCTGAGAAGAAAATATAGGAGCTCTGTTTGCTGCCACTAACACACTAGAAGTCCTATGGGTGCTGCTGAGAAGAAAATATAGGAGCTATGTTTGCTGCCACTAACACACTAGAAGTCCTATGGGTGCTGCTGAGAAGAAAATATAGGAGCTCTGTTTGCTGCCACTAACACACTAGAAGTCCTATGGGTGCTGCTGAGAAGAAAATATAGGAGCTCTGTTTGCTGCCACTAACACACTAGAAGTCCTATGGGTGGTGCTGAGAAGAAAATATAGGAGCTCTGTTTGCTGCCACTAACACACTAGAAGTCCTATGGGTGCTGCTGAGAAGAAAATATAGGAGCTCTGTTTGCTGCCACTAACACACTAGAAGTCCTATGGGTGCTGTTGGGGTGCAATGCTGTGCTAACAGCACTGCGGTTGGTACTACTGCAATACTGTACTAACAGTAAGCACGCACCAGACTAATCCCCAGCAGCAGCTAATAACACACTAACTGTGCAATCAGCAGCAATGAACGATCAATGACTTAGGTAGCAATGGTTTAGCAAAGAAATAGCCAATGGTTTAGCAAAGAAGAGCAAATCTTTCAGTATCAAGCAAAGACAGAATCAGCAGACTAATCTCTCCTAAAGCCGGAACTCATGTGACCGGGGCCGATGGCGTGGCGGCCTTTTAAATGGTGGGGCGTGTACTAAAGCCCCTGAGCTGTAATTGGCTACAGGCGTCCTGCCTGTAGCCAATTATTGCTCTCCGAGTTTCGGGCGCTGTGATTGGCCAAGCATGCGGGGTCACAGTGCATGCTTGGCCAATCATCAGCCAGCAATGCACTGCGCCGGCCGCGCCGGCCGCAATGCATTGCGGGGCCGCTCGCATCACACGAATGTGATGCGAACGGCCCAAATAGTTCTGGGCTCGACGAGCGAGCGAACGCCCGATGCTCGATTCGAACATGGGTTCGAATCGAGCACCGGGCCCATCCCTACCACCAAGAGTAACTGTCAGGCCTTACAGTGTTGTGGCACCAGCACCACCATCACCACCACCACCACCACCAAAGGCCCAATTTTTTTAGCCCCTGTTCAACAGGGGCATGCAATTATAATTATTGTTCGAATAATTCACAGCATGGCCCATTGCTGCGCCCACCAAGAGTAACTGTCAGACCTTACAGTGTTGTGGCACCAGCACCACCATCAAAGGCCCAATTTTTACTACCACTGATCAACAATTATATGTTATTACAATTCCTGATATAATAGTTGACAGCAGGGCGTTCCAGCACCCACCAAGAATAACTGTGAGTGCTTTCAGTGTTGTGCCAACACCAACACCTAAGGGGCCAATTTCTGCAGAGTATATACGGCAGGTCCCTACTTTCAAACATCCAACTTACAAACTACTACTACTTGCAAACGGAAGAAGACAACAGGAAGTGAGAGGAAATCTACCCCTTGGAAGGAAAATTCTCTCCTGTAAGAATTAATATGGGAGAAAGGTGTCTCCTCTCTACTGATCCTTTATCACCAATCCTTGTTTCAATAAAAACACCACATTTCAAAAACAGTTGTCATTGGGACGCAAAGTGAGGTGAAATGTTCTGAACAGGGGCACAGACAGCAAAAAAAATGTGACATGGGTGATAACCGTTCCCTATGTTTTCCAAAAAGCTAAAAAAAAGGAATTTGGCATGGAGCTACACTTAAACAATGCAGCTGTTCAAAATTACAAACAGATTCTACATAAGAACAAACCTACAGTCCCTGTCTTGTATGCACCGCCTGTATACGGCTGTTCAGAGTATATAGGGCCTTTTTGATTTTGTGTGCGGGGTTCCCCTTAATATCCATACAAGACCCAAAGGGGCTGGTAATGGGCTGGGGTAGGGGGGGGTTGATGGGGTAGCTATGCCATTTTTCATAAAGATTTTCATCCATATTACCGGGAACAGACATTGCATTAAAGCCGCAAGCAGTTTTAAATGTTTTTTTTTTCCTTTAGAAATGTTATTTTGTGCAGGGACAGTTCTAAACACGGGAAACACGTGGCACTTCACAGGCATACTTTAGACACCCCCCAGGTACAATATTTAAAGGAATATTTGACTTTTTTTTTCACTTTATGCATCATTAAAATGACTGCTCCCGGAAAACGTCCGTTTTTAAAACTTCTTTTTGCATTGATACATGTCCCCTGGTGCAGAACCCGGGTTCCCAAACTCTGTTTCGGACAATAACATGGATAATAGTCATTATAATTAGCACTTTAGAATCCGAACGTTCGCATCCATTGTATTTAATAGGGTTCTAATGTTCGTGCAAACTTTCGGTCCGTTCGCGGGTTCTGGTGCGAACCGAACCCGGGGGTGTTCGGCTCATCACTACACTCCGCCCGCTGTAAGTGCTGCGAATGCCTGTTGGTGTAACACACCAGGAAAACACAGCAATACGGGCTAACTTCAGGTGTAATATGATCAGGAGGCACACTCCGCCCGCTGTAAGTGCTGCAAATGCCTGTTGGTGTAACACACCAGGAAAACACAGCAATACGGGCTAACTTCAGGTGTATAATGTGCAGGAGGCTTAGCAACAATGACACTGACACTGTCCCCTGCCTATCCTTCTCTCTCCCTGCACACAAGGTTTATCAAAGAATATGACACTGACACTCTCCCTGCCTATCCTTCTCTCTCCCTGCACACAAGGTTTAGCAAAGAATATGACACTGACACTGTTCTCTGCCTATCCTTCTCTCTCCCTGCACACAAGGTTTATCAAAGAATATGACACTGACACTCTCCCTGCCTATCCTTCTCTCTCCCTGCACACAAGGTTTAGCAAAGAATGTGACACTGACACTGTCCCCTGCCTATCCTTCTCTCTCCCTGCACACAAGGTTTAGCAAAGAATATGACACTGACACTCTCCCTGCCTATCCTTTTCTCTCCCTGCACACAAGAATAGCACAAAGAATATCACACTGTCCCTGCCTATCCTTCTCTTTACCTGCGCCGGAACACACTACACAAGGCCGCCACGCTGGTGGCCTTTTATAGTGTGGGGCATGTGCTAAACCCCCTGAGCTATAATTGGCCACAGGCAACCTGCCTGTGGCCAATTATGGCTCTCCTAGCTGCCGGCGCTGTGATTGGCCAAGCATGCGGGGTCACAGTGCATGCTTGGCCAATCACAGCGCCGGGATTGCACTGCGATGGCGCAGTGTATTGTGGGCCGTTCGCGTCACTCGAATTTGGCGTGAACGGCCCAAATCGTTCAATGTTCGCCGAACACCGAGCTCATCCCTAGTGGTGAGCCAAAAGCTTGTGTGGCTTTTGCTAAGACCTTCTAAAAGCAGGGAGCTAGGGACTGGGGCAGCACAAGGCTGTACCCAGTTTTTAGTTAGGGACACCAACGTGTGTAGTGAGCGGTCAAGTTGACCAGGATTTCTTTTGCTGTTTCTTTTGTTTTCTGTTATATTTTTTTGTCTGTATATAGTTCAAATAAAACCCCAATATATATATATATATATACAACACCTGGGATTTATATATATATCCTCTACACACTGTAACTGCAGCTAACTGAGTCGCCTGCCTGCTCTATCTAACTCAAATGAAATGACACTATCTCTCTCTCTCTCTGTCTTTCTTTCACCGCCGCCACAACACACTTCACAAGGCCACCACGCAGGCGGCCTTATATAGTGTGGGGCGTGTACTAAACCCCCATAGACATAATTGGCCAAAGCCACCCTGGCTTTGGCCAATTATGGCTCTCCGTTCTTACCGCGCTGTGATTGGCCAAAGCATGCGGGTCATAGTGCATGCTTGGCCAATCATCAGCCACTAATGCACTGCGATGCCGCAGTGAATTATGGGCCTCGACGTGCCACTCGAATTTGCCGTGAACGGCCCATAATGTTCGAAATTCAACGAACGGTCAAACAGCCGATGTTCGAGTCGAACATGAGTTCGACTCGAACTCGAAGCTCATCCCTACTGATCATAGAACGCATCTGTCCACAGACTCCGTGGACCGTCTGACTTTTATAAAAATTAATCAGTCCTGGATTGCCAGCTATGAAGCCCCGGATGCCGATGTCACTGATTAAGTCTTGTTGGGATGTGGAATCTCTGCAGGACTTTGAGGCTGCCTAGCTTTGAGGGTGTTCAATCATTTCATCTGGAAGACTGTTTTTGGTATAGGTTTCATGGGCACAATTAACACCCAAAGACCTGTTTGAAAGGTGCATATCATTGCAATTTTTTTACAGCAAGGCCAATCCTTGCTTTCATTAAGATTACCTCTTTAGGGTTACGGTGGGAAGGGGCCACCGACACTCATAGACCAATTTTTACGCACCTGTTACTTCTATCTAAAGTAAAAGTGACACCAGAATGTATCCAAAAAATCTCTAATCTTGTTCCCAGTGCACTACGTTGTGGCCTCATCACGCACACTGGCTCCCCAGCTGTTGCTGAGCAAAATAAAGGCAGCTTGCATTTAATATTTATAAATGCAATTATTGCTGCAGCAGATTCTAGACATGGTCCAGATCTGCCACTTTACAGGTAGACTAAGGGGACTCCCCAGGCACTATATTGGAAGGGATTTTTCATTTTTATGTTTTCACTTTAAAAAACACAACAATTACTGCTCATTTAAAAATGAAATTTTTCACAAACTCTTTTTTTATTGATACATGTCCCCCAGGGCAGGACCCGGACCCCTATAACCATTGTATGCCCAATTACTTGCATATAAGCCTTCAAAATGGGCACTTTTGATCTTTGACATTCCCATTGACTTTAACGGTTCTTGTTATTCGGGTCCAAACTTTTGCGGTGTTCGAAAGTTCTGGTGTGAACCGAACAGGGGTCCGTTCAGCCCATCCCTAATGGTGATGTGAGTGGGCTTCATATCTAAAAATGGTATTATGTATACTGTGAATACTCTGTATTATGGTAAGTTGTTATAGCCCGACATCAAAGTGTATTTTAAATGTTTTCATTACATCCAGGATTTGTTCCATACCACACATTGGTTAGTTGCTATCAATGTTTGTTTCCGTATATGGTCTGGAACATGTGATTGACAAATGTAATCATTGCTGCATGTATCATGTCATTTTGCCGTGTTCCTTGTTGTTTTACCAATAAAAAATCTGTTTTTTTTGTGACATCCACTCATCTTATAGCTATATGCACTGACCTTATTAAAAGTCCCACAATCCCTCCCCCTTTCATACATAATCAGGGATGGACACATGTGATCCACATGTCTCATCTAAAGTCCCAAATGTTTCCTTTAGTCCATATTTATGTAGGGATGGAGATGTGTAACTGGCTATTAGGGAGCCCGTGATCATTTTGTTCCCATTTGATCTAGGGCGTTTTTGTTTTGTTTATACCTGCTCACATCAGACCGCATAAGACTCATTGAACTACCCCTTTAACTTTCATTTTGCAATCAGCAACCCTCTATGTAGAAGAATTTGGAAAGTGGCCTTCAGTCTCTGTGTTCCAACAAATCTTTAGTCATAAGACCTGCGGACAAGGGGGGGGATAGTCATCCTCGATTGATGCGACTATCTAAAAGAGCTGCATCGGATCGTGGATGACACCGAAACCTATACCCCTGTGATCAGAGACCCGGTCATTAGGTATAAGAAAGATTTAGAAATCATTGTTAATCAGGGCCATCGGGAGGGTATTTTGAACGACAAGGAGAGCCTTTTTTTGATACCATGTGCTCCCTGTACTCCTGTCATCTACTATCTCCCGAAGATACACAAGAGTCTGACTTCCCCCCGGGACGACCCATTGTGAGTGGGATTGATCCAATCTCGTCCCGGGTGGGGAAATACATTGATTTCTTTTTACAACCTTTAGTTCAGAAGATCCCCTCATTTATAAGAGACACTAAACAAGTTATTAATAAACTTGCAGATCTCGTGCCCATGAATGGCATGTGGTTGGTCACGGCTGACGTGACCTCACTCTACACCATCATTCCTCATGAGTGTGGTTTTTAAGCTGTGGAGTTGTACTTGACCAGAGGGTCAGATCTTGAGCCTTGCCAAATCGAATTTATTATGACCCTGTTGAAATATGCAGCGAGCCATAATTATTTTCTGTTCGATAATCAATTTTATCGTCAAGATCGTGGGGTGGCGATGGGGGCGAAGTACGCACCCAGCTTGGCCAACTTTTTTATGGCCAAATGGGATGGTAGCGAATCCACTTTGCGGGAATTTATGCTGTCTCTCAATGATAATGACAAGGGCATTAGATTCACTTTTGAGGCCAGCCAGGAGTCGATCCATTATTTGGATTTGAACATATCAATTGTGGATAATAAGTTTACCACGACTACCTTCTTTAAACAAACTGACAGGAATGCGTATATTCCGCTTGACAGTTGCCATTATGCTTCTTGGCTAAAGGCGGTCCCTCAGGGACAATTTACTAGGCTGAGGCAGAACTGTACTGAAATAGAGGCCTTTGACCATCAGGCCAAAGTGCTATCAAAGAGGTTTGTGGATAAGGGTTACCAACAGAAGGATATGTTTCCTTTGATTCAGACTGTGAGAGAGATTGATCGTGGGTCTCTTTTGGAAGGTAGAGATAAAGTGGCAGGGAATGGAGATTTCTCTCTTCCATTTATTACTACATTCTCCATGCAACATCAGACCATTAAACGTCTGATACGTAAGCATTGGCATGTGCTAACTAGTGATCAGGTGTTAGCACCCTCCCTCCCTGAGAGACCTTCGATTGTATTTAGAGGAGCATTGTCGCTCTCTAATAGGATTGCCCCGAGTGTTGAGGATCCCCCACGGGAAAATAGAACCTTTCTAGAGAACCTCACGGGGTACTATCGATGCAAGAAATGCCAAGTGTGCAGTCTTAATAGCTGCAGAGATAGGAAGATTTGCCACTTTGCTTCGACCAGTACTGGTCGATCTTATGAAGTTGAACCGTTTATAACATGTGCATCTTTGGGAGTCGTTTACCTTATACAGTGCCCCTGCGGTCTTCAATACGTGGGGAGGACCAAAAGGGCACTGAAAGTGAGACTCAATGAGCATATTGTGAATATTCGTAAAGGTTTCGGCAAACATTCTGTATCCAGACATTACGACCAGGTTCATAAGAGAGATCCCTCTAATACCCTATTAGTGGGGATTGACAAATATAGACCTCACTGGAGAGGCAGCTCGCTTGTGAGAGAGATTTTCAAGCAGGAAATGGCATGGGTGTACATGCTGAGGACCTATGTTCCTTTTGGACTCAACGTGGACACCGATGTCAATGCCTTCATTAACAATTCCTAAACTGGTTTGTGGGCTCCTTAAATTCAACTTCCAGCATTACTGTGATTTAATTATACCTCTTGAGTTTTTTAGAGAGTACTTAGTAGTAATCTCATTTGGATGAGATTATATTAATGAGTTATTTAAAATTTAAAATTTAAAATTCAAATATGTATTATTTGTGTTACATTATACATTATCATTCGTGTATATTTATACATTGTTGCCATTATCGCACTATGGCCAATACGTGGTGGTCATGTGCAATGTTTGTCAAGTTCGGACATTGATGTGGACCAGATTTCTGGGTTCACCCAATTTTCCGGGCATATATATATGTTTCTATTAAGTTTTTATGATTTAGGTTATTAGGAACGGTGTTCTCCTGCTGATCTCTCTGTGTCCATAAAGGTCACGGGAGGCGGGCGGGATTACTTCCGTTCCTAGTTGATGTTTTTTATATCCGGAGGGATTTCCCTTTGTGGGATGAGCGTGCTGCTTCTTGCTTTGTGCTTGCGCTGTTGCGTGTTATGACCCATTTCTAGGGGAGTACGCCGGCGCGACGTGACGTCATGACGCATGGCCTCGGGAACGAGGCTTGGTCGTCTCGCGCTGGAGCACGGCGTGACCTGCGTCTTCGGATCGCGTTGTCGTGCTATCACATGATGATGCATGCCGGGAGGTTCTGAGAGCGAGGCTTGGTTACCTCGCGGAGAGAGGGGCGCCCGCATCCCATTTCGGATTGGTTCCTTTTTTTGATGTGTTCCCTATAAAGAGGGGGTGACGCAGCCCGACGCCCGTGCCCCGAGACGACGTGAGTTTTCACGAAACGCGTAGGAGGGATACGAGCGTTGTGCTGACGTCACCCTCCACCTGCTCGATCCACGGACGTGTCTGTGTGCCAGCGCCTGACCGGCCGGCGCTGTTATACCTAAGGCTGTCTAACAATGTTGCTTTTGTATGTAAGTATGTTTTTATGACTTTTTAACAATAAACCCAAGGATTTTACACTATCTAGTGTCCCCCTTCCTTTCATGTTCCTCTAACGGTGTGGAATATTGGCAACTGGATGATGGTATATGGGCTATCTGGGAGTATTAATCGAGATCTACTACATGCGGTTTGAAGACTGGTGGTTTTGATCAAGATATATTACACGCTGTTTAAGGTCCTCTGTGATAGGGGACCGACCTTTTCTGGTAAGCAGGATTACTCACTGTTGGTGGTGGATTGTCACGATTGATATCTTTCAATGAAGATTGGATTCATTTTCTTTATCCGGACACTATCACGGGTGTTTTTGTTATAACACATGAACTTTGATGAATTTTTATGAGATTGGTGGACAATTCATAATAAATTTTTAAATTTTTAATTTTTTTTTGCATTCATTTTATATCATTATACACATGTAGTTTGCTTTGGCCTTTATTGAGCAATGTATAACTTCATTTGTCACTGTTCACTTATCACTGGTGTATTCATTTAGATTTACAATCTCTGGTGTTTATGATTAATTTCACTACTAGCGCAACTATATATATATTTTTCCTCTATGTGTGTAGGTCTGGTCATTTTTGTGGGACTGGGTTTTGTTGTGCTGTTCCTTTATTTGTCCTGTTTTTAAGAGCTGCAATTTGCGGTGTGAGTGCCTTCCCCCTCCCCCCATTCTTGGATCGGGTGATGCGGGGGATAGGGCGGGCTTGTCTCTACCACAAAATGGGGCTTCCCGACGCTGGCTGAAGGGGGCATTTTTAGCCTCCATGGGCAGCAGCTGTAGCTCAGGCTTGGACATCTCTCTTCCTCTTCTGGTGCACCTATGTGACTTGGGAGGACCCCGCAGGGTGTGCCAAGCTTACTAAACATCCCAATTCTGTGCACACTGCACACCACTTGGAATACCATTTGGAATATATTTTTCAACATCACCAGCAGGTATTTACGTGGTAAGTTTTTTCCGGTTCATGCTCACAGAGGCCAAGCCTTATTGTTTCTCTTCTTTTCTTTCATTTTTTGCCATTTACATCTTTTTAATGTGTGTTTTTTTTTGACCTGCTCTTTCCTCCCTCCACACTACTTTCATTTCCACTTACTCATCCATTTTCACTTTGGTGTGGGGCTCTAACAACTTCCCATAATACAGAGTATTCACAGTATATCCAATTACATTTTTAGATATGAAGCCCACTCACATCACCATCTGGATTTGTGTATTTTCTCTTTTGGGGATCATGTTTGTGCGCCCGGTCCTCTTTCTGTGGGTCCCTTCCACAGATCCCGACACAGACAATCTGGGCAGCCTCTGACTCCTCGTCTCCCATGTTCCAGACCCATTACAATGTAAGTATTTTAGGGACGAGCAACTCTTTCACCTTCTTTTTTTATACATATCCTCCCTGCTGAGGGGTTTAACATTGGATTATACTGGTCTACTCATGTTTTGTTTTATAGATTTGTGTGCATCCGCCCCTGAAGTGTGGTATTATCCACAAAACGTGTCAGAATTATTTGGATGCACTTACTCTCTTGCAGACACTTTTACTCATCATATGATTTTGAATTCACCACCCACCATGTATTTTAATTGTTTTCATTACATCCAGGATTTGTTCCATACCACACATTGGTTGGTTAGTTGCCATCAATGTTTGTTTCCATATATGGTCTGTAACATGTGTTTGACAATTTTATTCATTTCTGCATGTATTTTTATTCATTTTATTAATTTCTTAAATGTTTTCATTACATCCAGGATTTGTTCCATACCACACATTGGTTGGTTGCTATCAATGTTTGTTTCCATATACGGTCTGTAACATGTGATTGACAATTTTATTCATTGCTGCATGTATCATGTCATTTTGCTATGTTCCTTGTTGTTTTACCAATAAAAACATGTTTTTTGTGACATCGACTCATCTTATAGCTATATGCACTGACCTTGTTCAAAGTCCCAAATACACCCCCCACCCTTTTCATACATACAGTATTCAAGGATGGAGACATGTGACCCACATGTCTCATCTAAAGTCCCAAATTTTTCCTTTAGTCCACATTTATGTAGGGATGGAGGTGTGTAACTGGCTATTAGGGAGCCCATGATCATTTTGTTCCCATTTGATCTAGGGTGTTTTTGATTTTGCTGTGTACCCGTTCACATCAGACTCATTGAACTACCCCTTTTACATTCATTTTGCAATCAGCAATCCCTTATGTGTGTAGGTCTGGTCCTTTTTGTGGGACTGGGTTTTGTTGCGCTGTTCCTTCATTTGTCCTGTCTTCGGGAGCAGCAATTCGCGGTTTGAGCGACTCCCCCCCCCAATTCTTGCATTGGGTGATGCGGGGGATCGGTGGGCTTGTCTCTGCACCTTTTTGTGCACACTGCACACCATTTGGAATATACTTTTCCACATCATCAGCAGGTATTTACAGTCAGTTTTTTCCTGTTCATGCTCAGAGGTAGTGATGAGCCGAACACCCCCGGGTTCGGTTCGCACCAGAACCCGCGAACGGACCGAAAGTTCGAACGAACATTAGAACCCTATTAAATACAATGGATGCGAACGTTCGAATTCTAAAGTGCTAATTATAACAACTATTATGCATGTTATTGTCATGAATAGGGTTTGGGAACCCGGGTTCTGCACCAGGGGACATGTATCAATGCAAAAAGAAGTTTTAAAAACGGTCGTTTTTCGGGAGCAGTCATTTTAATGATGCATAAAGTGAAAAAAAAAAAGTCAAATATTCCTTTAAATATCGTACCTGGGGGGTGTCTAAAGTATGCCTGTGAAGTGCCACGTGTTTCCCGTGTTTAGAACTGTCCCTGCACAAAATGACACTTCTAAAGGAAAAAAAAGCCATTTAAAACTGCTTGCGGCTTTAATGTAATGTCTGGTCCCGGTAATATGGATGAAATTCTTTAAGAAAAATGGCATAGCTACCCCATGACCCCCCCCCCCTACCCCAGCCCATTACCAGCCCCTTTGGGTCTTGTATGGATATTAAGGGGAACCCCGCACATAAAATAAAAAAGGCCCTATATACTCTGAACAGCCGTATACAGGCGGTGCATACAAGACAGGGACTGTAGGTTTGTTCTTATGTAGAATCTGTTTGTAATTTTGAACAGGTACATTGTTGAAGTGTAGCTCCAGCCCAAAAATCTATTTTTAAACTTTTTGGGAAACATAGGTAAGGGTTATCACCCCTGTAACATTTGTTTTGCTGTCTGTGCCCCTGTTCAGAACATTTCACCTCACTTTCCGTCCCAATGACAACTGTTTTTGAAATGTGGTGTTTTTCATGAAACAAGGATTGCTGATAAAGCATCAGTACAGATGAGACCCCTTTCTCCCATATTTATTCTTACAGGAGAGAATTTTCCTTTCTAGGGGTAGATTTCCTCTCACTTCCTGTTGTCTTCTTTCGTTTGCAAGTAGGAGTCGTTTGTAAGTTGGATGTTTGAAAGTAGGGACCTGCCGTATATACTCTGCAGAAATAGGCCCCTTAGTTGTTGGTGTTGGCACAACACTGTAAGCACTCAGTTACTCTTGGTTGGTGCTGGAACGCCCTGCTGTCAACTATTATATCAGGAATTTTAATTACATATAATTGTTGAACAGTGGTAGTAAAAATTGGGGCTTTGATGGTGGTGCTGGTGCCACAACACTGTAAGCCCTGACAGTTACTCTTGGTGGGTGCAGCAATGGGCCCTGCTGTGAATTATTAGATCAAGAATTGTAATTACATGCCCCTTTTGAACAGGGGCTGAAAAATTGGGCCTTTCGTGGTGGTGGTGGTGGTGGCGTTGCCACAAGACTGTAAGCCCTCAGAGTTACTCTTGGTGGGTGCAGCAATGGACCCTGCTGTGAATTATTAGATCAAGAATTGTAATTGCATGCCCCTGTTGAACAGGGGCTGAAAAATTGGGCCTTAGGCACTGGTGGCACAACACTACAACCCCTCACAGATACTGTACTTGGAGCACAGCAATGAGCCCTGTTGCAAAGTATTGCTTCAAAAATTGTAATGACACGCCCCTGTTAAACAGGGGCTGAAAAATTGGGCCTTAGGCACTGGTGCCACAACACTCCAACCCCTCACAGATACTGTACTTGGAGCACAGCAATGAGCCCTATGGCAAATTATTGCTAAAAAAATTGTAATTACACGCCCCTGTAAAACAGGGGCTGAAAAATTGGGCCTTAGCCACTGGTGGCGGCACCCATAAACAAAAATGATCTTCCAAGCTATCATCATCAATCGTATCATTGAGGACTCGGAGGAGGAGGATAGCCAGTCAACATAACAGCACAGGCACTCAGCATCAGCATCAGTCTTGAAGGGATGTGACATGTTAAAATCAATTAGTCTGTTATATCAGCATCAGGTGTGTGGTAGCTGGTGGTGATCCAAGACTGGTTCATCTTGATGAAAGTCAGTCGATCAACCGAGTCGGTGGACAGGCGCACCCTGTGATCCGTGACAAATCCTCCAGCAGCACTGAATGTGCGTTCCGAAAGAACGCTGGATGCAGGACAGGCCAGTAGCTCAATTGCATACTGTGCAAGCTCTGGCCAGTGATCCATCCTCAAGACCCAGTAAGCCAGAGGATTTTCGGTGGGGAAGGTGTCCAAGTCTGACCTTGCCCCTAGATATTCCTGCACCATGTTTATCAGACGCTGGCGATGGTTGCTGGAACCGATCATACTTTGGGGCTGCGGACTAAAGAATTGTCTGAACGCATCGGTCAGACGGCCACCTTCCCCACCGCTCCTTCTTTGACTGGCCGAAGCCTCAGCAACTCGTTGTCCAGGACCAGGAGTTTGTAACCTCCCAGTCTCTGGGAACGCGTTGCACAGACCTTTCTGCAAGGCCTCCCGGAGTTGTCTCATCCTCTGCTCCCTCTGCGACGGTAACATAAGGTCCGCAACCTTACCCTTGTACCGTGGATCAAGGAGAGTGGCCAGCCAGTAATGGTCCCTCTCCTTGATCCGAAGAATACGAGGATCCTTCCGCAGACTTTGCAGGATCAGGGAGGCCATGCAGCGTAGGTTTGCTGAGGCATTCGCTCCGGAGTCCTCTGGGTCACTAAGGACGACATGATCCGCAGCCACCTCCTCCCAGCCACGTACAAGTCCACTGGTTTCTTGGGACTGTAAATCATCCCTAAAAGACTGCTGCTGATGATGCTGAGTGCCAGCCTCCACCTCCATGCTGACACAATCCTCCTCCTCCTCCTCCTCCTCCTCCTCCTCCTCTTCCTGTGCGATGGGTGGGACAGAAGGAACACTGTCTGGGTAAAGGGGGCCTTGAGAGGCAAGGAAGTCCTCCTCTTCCTGCCTCTGTTCTGCCTCAAGTGCCCTGTCCATTATTCCACGCAGCGTGTGCTCCAACAGGTGGACAAGAGGTACAGTGTCACTGATGCATGCACTGTCACTGCTCACCATCCTCGTGGCCTCCTCAAATGGTGCCAGGACAGTGCATGCATCCCTGATCATGCCCCACTGGCGTGGAGAAAAAAAACCAAGCTCCCCTGACCCTGTCCTGGTGCCGTAGTCGCACAGGTACTCATTGATGGCCCTCTGCTGCGTGTGCAGCCGCTGCAGCATGGCCAACGTTGAGTTCCACCTGGTGGGCATGTCACATATAAGGCGGTTCTTGGGCAGGTTCAACTCCTTTTGCAGCTCAGCCAGCCGAGCACTGGCATTATAAGATCTGCGGAAATGCACACAGACTTTCCTGGCCTGCCTCAGGACATCCTGTAAGCCCGGGTACCTGCCCAAGAACCGCTGCACCACCAGGTTAAGGACGTGAGCCACACAGGGCACATGGGTCAGTTGTCCCTGTCGGAGGGCGGAGAGGAGGTTGGTGCCATTGTCGCAAACCACCATTCCTGGCTTAAGCTGGCGTGGCGTCAACCACCTCTCGGCCTGGCCCTGCAGAGCAGACAGGACCTCTGCCCCAGTGTGGCTTCTGTCCCCCAAACACACCAGCGCAAGCACGGCATGGCATCTTTTTGCCTGCGTACTTGCGTAGCCCCGTGAACGGCTACGGAGCACCGCTGGTTCATAGGACAAACCACAGGAAGAGGCCATGGAGGAAGAAGAAGAGGAGGGGGTGGAGGAGAGAGGTGTGTCACAACCAGTAGTAGCATTTTGGAGGCGTGGCGGTGGGACAACCTCCAACACTACTGCACCTTGTCCTGCATCCTTCCCAGCTGCCAAAAGAGTGACCCAATGGGCCGTGAAAGAAAGGTAACGTCCCTGTCCATGCCTGCTGGACCATGAGTCAGCGGTAATATGCACCTTACCGCTGACCGCCCTGTCCAGCGAGGCCAAGACATTGCCTTCCACATGCCGGTAGAGAGCCGGAATAGCCTTCCGTGAGAAAAAGTGGCGTTTGGGAACCTGCCACTGAGGAACCGCACATTGCACAAACTCACAGAAGGGGGCCGAGTCTACCAACTGAAAAGGCAGCAGTTGAAGCGCTAGCAATTTAGCCAAGCTAGCATTCAACCGCTGGGCATGTGGATGGCTGGGAGTGAACTTCTTTCGACGGTCCAGCAGCTGGGGCAGGGAAATTTGCCTGCTAGAATCGGACGTCGGTGTACTGCTAGCAGAGTGGCCGCAAGTACTTGGCTGTGACACACCTAATTCTACACCTTCATTCCTCTCAGTGCATGTTTCAGAGAGGACTGAAGTTATAGTGGGGTTGGAGATCCCAGCTGATGCGGTGCAAGGAGAGGTCCGCTTTGTTCTTTGGTGTGGGTCTTTGAGGTAGGCTTGCCAACGAGCTGCATGGCAGGTCAACATATGTCTGGTCAGGCATGTGGTACCCAAGCGGCTGATGTTTTGGCCACGCGATATACGCTTGAGACATATGTTGCAAACAGCAGCTGTGCGATCTGATGCACTAGCCTCAAAAAAGGCCCACACCAAAGAACTTTTTGAATGACGGGCAGAGGCAGCGCCCTGCACAGGCGGAGCTCTGCGGTGTGATTCCGTCGGTGTACTGCCCTTACGCTGGCCACCAAAGGGCATCCTGCCTCGTTGGAGATGTGCCTCCTCCTCATCCTCCTCCTCCTCCTCTCTCCTATTAGGCACCCACGTGGAGTCAGTGACCTCATCATCACCTCCCTCCTCATCACTGGAGCCAATCTGGCAGTATGCTGCAGCTGCTGGAACATGACTGCCAGATTGGTGTCCTTCTTGAGCATCCCCTCTGTCTGCTCGCACGCTACTGCCTTCCTCTAGCTGGGTTTCATCATCAGACCCTTCGAAACGCTGGGCATCCTCCTGGAGCATGTACCCAACACTGTGCTGAAACAGTTCGGGGGACTCCTCAGGAGGAGGACATGGTGGGTCTAGGGAAGGAGTGACTGATGATGAGTCTGACATTGATACCAGGGAAGAGGACGCTTTGGCAGCTGCTTTTCCAGTACCCTGAGCCTGGGTGAGAGAGGATGAGGAGGAGGAGGAGGGCTTGGTCATCCACTCTACCAAGTCTTCGGCATGATGTGGCTCAACATGTCCAGCTGCCGAAAAGAAGGACAAGCGTGTCCCATGGCCATGTGCTGATGACAATGCACCGCGTCCACGACCAGCACTGTTGCCCCCAGACACAGAGCCTGCTTGCCCTCTTTTATTGCCTCCTGACTGTCTGCCTCTCCTTGTTTGCCTTCCAGACATTCTAATAGATGGCCTGCAGGGAGATGGGAAAAAAGCAATAAGGGCTACCTTCAGGTGTCCTTCTCTGTCCCTTGAAACAAGGACTTTGACAGTGAAAGAAACTGACACACTCTCCCTACCTACAGTTTTCTGTCCCTAGAAAAAATGTTTTTTTTAAGCACAATTTAGCACAAGGAGAATTCACTCACTGTCCTTCCAGGTCCCTGGAAACAAGGACTTTGACAGTGAAAGAAACTGACACACTCTCCCTACCTACAGTTTTCTGTCCCTAGAAAAAATGTTTTTTTAAGCACAATTTAGCACAAGGAGAATTCACTCACTGTCCTTCCAGGTCCCTGGAAACAAGGACTTTGACAGTGAAAGAAACTGACACACTCTCCCTACCTACAGTTTTCTGTCCCTAGAAAAAATGTTTTTTTTAAACACAATTTAGCACAAGGAGAATTCACTCACTGTCCTTCCAGGTCCCTGGAAACAAGGACTTTGACAGTGAAAGAAACTGACACACTCTCCCTACCTACAGTTTTCTGTCCCTAGAAAAAATGTTTTTTTTAAGCACAATTTAGCACAAGGAGAATTCACTCACTGTCCTTCCAGGTCCCTGGAAACAAGGACTTTGACAGTGAAAGAAACTGACACACTCTCCCTACCTACAGTTTTCTGTCCCTAGAAAAAATGTTTTTTTTAAGCACAATTTAGCACAAGGAGAATTCACTCACTGTCCTTCCAGGTCCCTGGAAACAAGGACTTTGACAGTGAAAGAAACTGACACACTCTCCCTACCTACAGTTTTCTGTCCCTAGAAAAAATGTTTTTTTTAAGCACAATTTAGCACAAGGAGAATTCACTCACTGTCCTTCCAGGTCCCTGGAAACAAGGACTTTGACAGTGAAAGAAACTGACACACTCTCCCTACCTACAGTTTTCTGTCCCTAGAAAAAATGATTTTTTTAAGCACAATTTAGCACAAGGAGAATTCACTCACTGTCCTTCCAGGTCCCTGGAAACAAGGACTTTGACAGTGAAAGAAACTGACACACTCTCCCTACCTACAGTTTTCTGTCCCTAGAAAAAATGTTTTTTTTAAGCACAATTTAGCACAAGGAGAATTCACTCACTGTCCTTCCAGGTCCCTGGAAACAAGGACTTTGACAGTGAAAGAAACTGACACACTCTCCCTACCTACAGTTTTCTGTCCCTAGAAAAAAATGTTTTTTTTAAGCACAATTTAGCACAAGGAGAATTCACTCACTGTCCTTCCAGGTCCCTGGAAACAAGGACTTTGACAGTGAAAGAAACTGACACACTCTCCCTACCTACAGTTTTCTGTCCCTAGAAAAAATGTTTTTTTAAGCACAATTTAGCACAAGGAGAATTCACTCACTGTCCTTCCAGGTCCCTGGAAACAAGGACTTTGACAGTGAAAGAAACTGACACACTCTCCCTACCTACAGTTTTCTGTCCCTAGAAAAAATGTTTTTTTTAAGCACAATTTAGCACAAGGAGAATTCACTCACTGTCCTTCCAGGTCCCTGGAAACAAGGACTTTGACAGTGAAAGAAACTGACACACTCTCCCTACCTACAGTTTTCTGTCCCTAGAAAAAATGTTTTTTTTAAGCACAATTTAGCACAAGGAGAATTCACTCACTGTCCTTCCAGGTTCCTGGAAACAAGGACTTTGACAGTGAAAGAAACTGACACACTCTCCCTACCTACAGTTTTCTGTCCCTAGAAAAAATGTTTTTTTTAAGCACAATTTAGCACAAGGAGAATTCACTCACTGTCCTTCCAGGTCCCTGGAAACAAGGACTTTGACAGTGAAAGAAACTGACACACTCTCCCTACCTACAGTTTTCTGTCCCTAGAAAAAATGTTTTTTTTAAGCACAATTTAGCACAAGGAGAATTCACTCACTGTCCTTCCAGGTCCCTGGAAACAAGGACTTTGACTGTGAAAGAAACTGACACACTCTCCCTACCTACAGTTTTCTGTCCCTAGAAAAAATGTTTTTTTTAAGCACAATTTAGCACAAGGAGAATTCACTCACTGTCCTTCCAGGTCCCTGGAAACAAGGACTTTTACAGTGAAAGAAACTGACACACTCTCCCTACTGTGAGGGGGTTAGCTTGGCAGCGGGTGTGTGTGACCCCCCGGGATGGGCTCCCCACACAAAAACAGGCCCAGCAAACGGAGGTTGTGGTTTTCAAAATCAAAAAAAAAAGGTGCGGTTTATTTTCTATTTACAGTGACAAAACACAGCAAAGCCAAAAGAAACATAAACAAATTAAATCCTGGTCAACTTGACCTCTGACTAAACATACAGGTTTCCTAACTAACAACTGGGATCAGCCTAGTGCTGTCCTAGTCCCTAAGTCCCTGGTTTTAAATGTCCAAGCAAATAGCCACACAGGCTTTGTCTCACCGGACAAGGGTTCACTCTCTCCAGGAAGTCCACACAGGTCTGCTTCCAGGCATGAGCTAACACCTAATGAATCTGGGAGTTCTTATAGAGGCCTAAATGAGCTGACAAGCTTCAGCTGGCCTCATCAACTCCCTGTCTGTACGACGCCCCACACTCTCCCTAGAGGTATGAGTCATCCATGAGCCTACTAGCCTCAGCTGGGCTTATACAACTCTCCACCCTAGTTGTATAAGTCAGCATAAAGCCTGAATCTGGGAGAAATATATCTACCCCCCTGGATGCAACCAGGTGACTTTACCTTCCTGCTGTCACATACCCCCCCCTCTTGTTTTAACCTCGGGGTTGGAACACCAGCAATCAGGCATTCATGTACTCGAGACAAAGCATCCACATTCCCCATTTGAACGCCAGGGCGATGCTTTACTGTGAAGTTGAATTCCTGGAGGGCCAGGAACCACCTATTCACTCTTCTATTTGTTTCCTTGTTTTGAGCCATCCACTTTAACGGAGCGTGATCCGTAACCATGTCAAAGTGCCTACCTAGCAGGTAGTACCGAAGGGAATCTAGAGCCCACTTCACCGCTAAACACTCCTTTTCAACGGTGGCGTAATTTACCTCATGGGACTTCAACTTCCTGCTGAGGTAAATGACTGGGTGCTCTTCCCCGTTCCAGACCTGGGACAATACTGCTCCTAACCCCACATCTGACGCATCACTTTGTACGACAAAGTCTTTAGAGAAGTCGGGTGAGTACAACACTGGCTGGCTACATAAGGCTTGTTTCAAGAATTGGAATGCTGCCTCAGCCTCGGGGGTCCATTTAATCATGACCGACCCTTTCCCCTTCGTTAGGTTGGTTAGGGGCACAGCCTTAGAGGCAAAGTGGGGAATGAATCGCCGATAATACCCAGCGATTCCCAGAAAGGCTCGTACCTGCTTCTTGCTGTTGGGACGTGGCCAACTCTGGATGGCCTCGACTTTGTTGAGTTGGGGTTTTATTACTCCCCTCCCAATGGTGTACCCAAGATATTTGGCCTCCTCCTGCCCAATGGTACACTTCTTGGGGTTAGCCGTAAACCCCGCTTCCCGAACAGAGTCCAGGACTGCTTGCACTTTTGGCAGATGTGAGGCCCAATCTGTGCTATGGACAATTACGTCATCCAGGTAAGCCGCAGCATACTTCCGATGGGGCCTCAGCATCTGGTCCATTTTCCGCTGGAACGTGGCCGGCGCATTCTGTAACCCGAACGGCATTCTTTTATATTGGAACGCCCCGTCTGGGGTTACAAATGCGGTTTTCTCTTTGGCCAATTTGGCCAGGGGGATTTGCCAATACCCTTTTGTGAGGTCAAGAGTCGTCATGTATCGGGCTGTTCCCAGCCGGTCGATCAACTCATCTATACGTGGCATGGGGTAGGTGTCAAATTTTGTAACTTTGTTCAACTGACGAAAATCGTTACAAAATCGCCAGCTCCCATCCGGTTTAGGCACCAACACAATGGGACTAGACCAATCACTTTGGGACTCCTCTATCACCCCTAAGTTCAGCATTTTCTGTACTTCCTCCCGTATTGCCTCCCGTCGGGCCTCTGGGATCCGATAGGGTTTTAACTTCACCCTTTCACCGGGCGGGGTAATGATGTCATGCTCTACCCCAGATGTTTGTCCCGGCAGCTCAGAGAATACCTCCTTGTTGCGAAGCACAAACTCCTTAACCTCCTGTTGTTGGGGTTGTGACAAGGTGGCTGCTATTCCAACCTCAGGAATCACGCAACCAGTTTGAGCTGGTGACCAAGTGTCTGCGACTAGGGACTCTCTATCCCTCCAGGCTTTCAACAGATTAACGTGATAGATCTGTTCGGGCTTTCGCCTTCCTGGTTGTCTGACCTTGTAATTCACTTCGCTCACTTTTTCCATTATCTCGTAGGGGCCTTGCCATTTGGCAAGGAATTTACTTTCAACCGTAGGGACAAGTACCAGTATCCTATCCCCCGGGGAAAAGGTACGGGTCTTGGCTCCACGGTTGTACACTCTCTGCTGTGCTAACTGCGCTTGGGCCAAATGTTCCTTCACGATGGGCATTACCTGTGCAATTCGGTCTTGCATCAGGGCGACATGCTCAATCACACTCCTGTGGGGAGAACTCTCACTTTCCCAAGTTTCCTTGGCAATATCCAACAGCCCTCTTGGGTGTCTCCCATACAGTAACTCAAAGGGGGAGAATCCCGTAGAGGATTGGGGCACCTCCCTAATAGCAAACATCAGATAAGGAAGTAGACAGTCCCAATCCTTTCCATCTCTATCCACCACTTTCTTCAACATTTGCTTTAGGGTTTTGTTGAATCTTTCAACCAGCCCATCAGTTTGGGGGTGATACACAGATGTACGTAATTGCGTCACTTTGAACAATTTACACAGCTCCTTCATAACCCGGGACATAAAGGGTGTACCTTGGTCCGTAAGCAGTTCTCTACAAATACCCACCCGGCTAAACACAAGAGATAGCTCTTTGGCTATGGTTTTGGCCGAGGTATTTCGGAGAGGGATCGCTTCTGGATAACGGGTGGCATAGTCCATTATAACTAATATGTACTGGTGCCCCCTAGCGGACTTGATTATAGGACCTACCAAATCCATTGCGATCCTCTCAAACGGGACCTCAATGATGGGTAGAGGGACCAGCGGGCTACGGAAATGTGGCATCTGGGCCGACCTCTGACACACAGGGCAGGAGGAACAATAATTTTCTATGTCCTTTATCACCCCCGGCCAATAGAATCTCTGTAATACCCTCTCTCGGGTTTTCTCTGTCCCCAGATGACCTCCAAGAATGTGCCCATGGGCCAACTCCAACACCAACTTCCTGTAAGGTTTGGGCACCACAAGCTGCTCAACGGTTTCTTCTGCCCTTTTTGCCACCCGATACAGTAGGTCCTTCTCTACGCTGAAGTATGGGTAAGTGCAGGTATTATCTGGGTTCACTAACTCGCCATCTATTTTCACTACGTTTTCCCGTGCCTTTATTAGGGCGGGGTCTTTCAACTGTTCTGTGGCAAAGTTTTCCCTGTGAACCTCAAGATCAGAAAACTCCACAGACGGTAGGTTTTCGTCTGAGGAGGTGGGCTCCTCTCCAGTTTCTTGAGTCTCCCCTGCCAATACTGATAAGGGAAATTCCGGAGAGTCCTCACCACTCTCAGGGGAGTTCTGGCTATCCCATTCCTGGTACATAGGGGCACCAGTGGGGGGCTCAGGATCATCCCACAGTTCCCAGAACTTCGGAAAATCCCTTCCCACAATGGCGTCATGCGGTAACTGAGATACTAAGCCCACTGGATGAGAGAGGGTACCTTTG
This sequence comes from Rana muscosa, assembly GCA_029206835.1. NCBI lineage: Eukaryota > Metazoa > Chordata > Amphibia > Anura > Ranidae > Rana > Rana muscosa. The sequence continues at coordinate 598,516,336 of CM055122.1, read as the reverse complement.
GGGGTCTCGAAACACACTGTAGTCACTGGATACTCTCGGGTGTCCCCATGCACACAAATAACAGCTACCTTGCTATTCCCAGAGACCTCTGTTTTAACTAACTCAGCCTTTATCAGGGTCACAAGGCTACCTGAATCCAGCAATACCACAACATTTCTACCATTAACACACATTTTGCATAAATGTTTCTCAGTTCCTCGAATGGCAGTGCATGCGACTGTCGCACACAGCGACTGACGTCTGCCCATCAGAAAGTCACACTGCATGGGTTCCTCCACAACCGGGCAATTGGCTGCAATATGTCCCGCTTGCCGGCAGCGGTAGCAAACGATCCTTCTTGCCGCCTCTTGAGCCGCTGATTTCCCAGGCTGTTCTCGCCAAACTTGGGGTAGAGCTCCCACCCTCTCACTCTCTCCACCCTCACCCCTTGGTATCCTCTTATCCGCCCCTGGGGATGGTCTGGTCTTAGGGTGGAAAGTCCGAGTGTCTCTGGAAGAGGCCGTCAGGTTCTCTGTAGCCAAGTATTTCTCCACACGATCCACAAGACCATCGGCCGTCTCTGGGTCTCCATGGCTTACCCACTTTTGGATGGCAGTAGGAAGAGCTCTCAAAAACCGATCCATTACAACACGTTCCACAATCTTTGGTGCGGACAAAGTCTCTGGCTGTAGCCACTTTCTGCTTAGGTGAATGAGATCATACATTTGAGACCTGGGGGGTTTTCCAAGCTGGAAAGTCCAGTTATGCACACGCTGAGCCCGGACAGCCTGGGTGACACCCAGCCTTGCCAATATTTCAGCTTTTAGCATCACATAGTCTTTTGCTTGGTCAGGCTCTAGGTCATAGTAAGCCTTCTGCGATTCACCAGTTAACAGAGGAGCCACCAGTCCAGCCCACTGCTCCTCAGGCCACTTTTCTCTTTCAGCAGTCCTTTCAAATGTGGTCAAAAATACCTCTGGATCATCCTCTCCAGTCATTTTTGTCAATAAACGACTCACCCCAAAGGACGCGGTATTAGTGGGACGGCTTTCCTCACTGGTCTGCGGACGTTGCTGCATTACTGCTTCCATTTGTTGTAGTCTCTGCTCTTGCTTCTGTAACAGGTCTATGAAGCGGGCCTCAGATTGCTGCTGGGCTTGTTGCTGAGCTGCAAGGCTCTGTTGATGAGCTTGCTGCTGGGCTGCGAAGTTCTGTTGTTGAGCTGCAAGGCTCTTTTGCAAACCTGCATTTGTCTGCTGTTGATTGGCATTTGCTAGAGCCAGCTGCTTCAGTATCTCCTCCATGCTGGCTTAAAAAAAACTGCCACTGGTTCTCCACCAACTGTGAGGGGGTTAGCTTGGCAGCGGGTGTGTGTGACCCCCCGGGATGGGCTCCCCACACAAAAACAGGCCCAGCAAACGGAGGTTGTGGTTTTCAAAATCAAAAAAAAAAGGTGCGGTTTATTTTCTATTTACAGTGACAAAACACAGCAAAGCCAAAAGAAACATAAACAAATTAAATCCTGGTCAACTTGACCTCTGACTAAACATACAGGTTTCCTAACTAACAACTGGAATCAGCCTAGTGCTGTCCTAGTCCCTAAGTCCCTGGTTTTAAATGTCCAAGCAAATAGCCACACAGGCTTTGTCTCACCGGACAAGGGTTCACTCTCTCCAGGAAGTCCACACAGGTCTGCTTCCAGGCATGAGCTAACACCTAATGAATCTGGGAGTTCTTATAGAGGCCTAAATGAGCTGACAAGCTTCAGCTGGCCTCATCAACTCCCTGTCTGTACGACGCCCCACACTCTCCCTAGAGGTATAAGTCATCCATGAGCCTACTAGCCTCAGCTGGGCTTATACAACTCTCCACCCTAGTTGTATAAGTCAGCATAAAGCCTGAATCTGGGAGAAATATATCTACCCCCCTGGATGCAACCAGGTGACTTTACCTTCCTGCTGTCACACTACCTACAGTTTTCTGTCCCTAGAAAAAATGTTTTTTTTAAGCACAATTTAGCACAAGGAGAATTCACTCACTGTCCTTCCAGGTCCCTGGAAACAAGGACTTTGACAGTGAAAGAAACTGACACACTCTCCCTACCTACAGTTTTCTGTCCCTAGAAAAAATGTTTTTTTTAAGCACAATTTAGCACAAGGAGAATTCACTCACTGTCCTTCCAGGTCCCTGGAAACAAGGACTTTGACAGTGAAAGAAACTGACACACTCTCCCTACCTACAGTTTTCTGTCCCTAGAAAAAATGTTTTTTTTAAGCACAATTTAGCACAAGGAGAATTCACTCACTGTCCTTCCAGGTCCCTGGAAACAAGGACTTTGACAGTGAAAGAAACTGACACACTCTCCCTACCTACAGTTTTCTGTCCCTAGAAAAAATGTTTTTTTTAAGCACAATTTAGCACAAGGAGAATTCACTCACTGTCCTTCCAGGTCCCTGGAAACAAGGACTTTGACAGTGAAAGAAACTGACACACTCTCCCTACCTACAGTTTTCTGTCCCTAGAAAAAATGTTTTTTTTAAGCACAATTTAGCACAAGGAGAATTCACTCACTGTCCTTCCAGGTCCCTGGAAACAAGGACTTTGACAGTGAAAGAAACTGACACACTCTCCCTACCTACAGTTTTCTGTCCCTAGAAAAAATGTTTTTTTTAAGCACAATTTAGCACAAGGAGAATTCACTCACTGTCCTTCCAGGTCCCTGGAAACAAGGACTTTGACAGTGAAAGAAACTGACACACTCTCCCTACCTACAGTTTTCTGTCCCTAGAAAAAATGTTTTTTTTAAGCACAATTTAGCACAAGGAGAATTCACTCACTGTCCTTCCAGGTCCCTGGAAACAAGGACTTTGACAGTGAAAGAAACTGACACACTCTCCCTACCTACAGTTTTCTGTCCCTAGAAAAAATGTTTTTTTTAAGCACAATTTAGCACAAGGAGAATTCACTCACTGTCCTTCCAGGTCCCTGGAAACAAGGACTTTGACAGTGAAAGAAACTGACACACTCTCCCTACCTACAGTTTTCTGTCCCTAGAAAAAATGTTTTTTTTAAGCACAATTTAGCACAAGGAGAATTCACTCACTGTCCTTCCAGGTCCCTGGAAACAAGGACTTTGACAGTGAAAGAAACTGACACACTCTCCCTACCTACAGTTTTCTGTCCCTACAAATTTTTTTTTTTTAAGCACAATTTAGCACAAGGAGAATTCACTCACTGTCCTTCCAGGTCCCTGGAAACAAGGACTTTGACAGTGAAAGAAACTGACACTCTCCCTACCTACAGTTTTCTGTCCCTAGAAATTTTTTTTTTTTAAGCACAATATAGCACAAGCACAAAACACACTGACACTCTCCCTACCTATCCTTCTCTTTCCCTAAACTAAAGGAATCCAGGTTAAGCAAGAAAGAAATAAAAGTCACTGTCCCTGCCTATGCTGCTCTATCCCTGCTCCGGAACACACTACACTAGGCCGCCGTGCTGGCGGCCTTTTATAGTGTGGGGCGTGTACTAAACACCCTCAGCAATAATTGGCCACAGGCATCCTGCCTGTGGCCAATCATTGCTCTCCTCGCTGCCGGCGCTGTGATTGGCCAAGCATGCGGGGTCACAGTGCATGCTTGGCCAATCACAGCGCCTGGATGACACTGCGATGGCGTAGTGCATTGTGGGCCGTTCGCGTCACTCGAATTTGGCGCGAACGGCCCAAATCGTTCGATCTTCGTCGAACGATCGAACAGCCGATGTTCGAGTCGAACGTATGTTCGACTCGAACACGAAGCTCATCCCTACTCAGAGGCCAACTCTTATTGTTTCTCTTCTTTTCTTTAATTTTTTGTCATTTACATATTTTTAATGTGTTTTTTTTTTTTTTTTGATCTGCTCTTTCTTTCCCCCACACTTTGGTGTCGGGCTCTAACAACTTCCCATAATACAGAGTACTCACAGTATATCCAATTCAATTTTTGTGTTTTTTTTTTTTTACCTACATATCCTCCGCGCTGAGGGTTATAACATTGGATTATACTGGTCTACTCGTGTTTTGTTTTATAGATTTGTGTGCATCCGCCCCTGAAGAGTGGTATTACCCAGGAAATGTGTCAGCATTATTTGGATGCACTTTCTCTCCTGCAGATGCTTTTATTCATCAAATGATTTTGAGTTCACCACCCACCATGTATTTTAAATGTTTTCGTTACATCCAGGATTTGTTGCATACCACACATTGGTTGGTTAGTTGCCATCAATGTTTGTTTCCATATATGGTCTGTAACATGTGTTTGACAATTTTATTAATTTCTGCATGTATCATGTCATTTTGCCATGTTCCTTGTTGTTTTACCAATATTTTTTTTTTTTTGTGACAGTATTATTTAGAACTAGGCAACAGGAGATCACTGATAGGTACCACCTCCCTTTACAGAAAACAATTTCAATTGTGAAGGAACAAATGGGACTTCAAAGGTACCAAGATAATGTACAAACAAATCTTAAAGTATACATTTTATTGACAAACACAGTTTCTGTCAAAAACGACAATGAATGTTCAAAAAGCATATCATTTGTATATCATGTGTAACTTCTTCTTACTCTACATGTTTCGCTCAGGAGAGTTTCCTCAGGAGTTTTGACAGTGTTGCAAAAAGAAACAACAATTGTGAGACATCTTATACTTATAATAAAAAAATGGTAATCAATACAAGCCGCCCTAGTGATTACCCCACCGCGCTGTTTTAACAGAAGAATACAGTGCATCAAATACTAGCAGCAGCCACTTTAAATATATATAACCCTGTGAAAAATATAGTCAACACACTAAAATAGAATGACAAACTATAAGTGGCGCTAAGTGAATATAACAATTATATTGGTATAAACTGTGAAAAAAGTAATAGTGAAATATACTTAAATCTTAAAAATGAACAAAAGGCATAAAGAAAAATTCCAAAAAATGTGTATAGAGTGACAGCACAAATAAAGTCCATATAAGTGTATAGTGATAGTGTTCAAAATTAGATGATAATCTTCTTCTTTTCCACCACACCACAGTGTTCAAGTGAGTCAAACCCCCTTCAGATAGGACACTCACCGCAATGCAATGCCTTACACTCTCGTGTTTTGGCAAATGAGCAGACAGCACCTCTCAACTAGGTGGATTGGTTCCACATCCGATGCAGTGATCCTCAAACTGGCTCCACATAAATGCAAAAATAAATGCAAAGGATAGTGTAATGCTGCAAAGTCAGTTTTATTGGTACTACAAAATCTTCAAATATTGCACTCACATGATAACCAGTAAAAGTAAGCCAAAATCACACTGCAACCGAATCCACAGCATTAACTTCACACTGTCACAACCAACGAATGATGGTCACGGCGGACCCAGGATCAGCACAGGTCACAAAATAGTATATAAACCACTCTCTACCTGTCCTCTCCACTTGCGAACGCCGTTTCCAAAGGTGGCTGATAATAAAGTCTGTAACACACGGCACTCCACACACGCTTGATCAGATTGTCAATAGCCTGCCGTGTAGCCACACCCCGACATGTTTCGTAATTGATACTTAATCATGGGATAGTGTCCTATCTGAAGGGGGTTTGACTCACTTGAACACTGTGGTGTGGTGGAAAAGAAGAAGATTATCATCTAATTTTGAACACTATCACTATACACTTATATGGACTTTATTTGTGCTGTCACTCTATACACATTTTTTGGAATTTTTCTTTATGCCTTTTGTTCATTTTTAAGATTTAAGTATATTTCACTATTACTTTTTTCACAGTTTATACCAATATAATTGTTATATTCACTTAGCGCCACTTATAGTTTGTCATTCTATTTTAGTGTGTTGACTATATTTTTCACATCTTATACTTATACATCAATATAATTATATATCGCTTTACATAGATTTTTTTTTTATATATATACATTTTTGTGAATGTATGATAAACTGAGAATGTGTGCCTACCAGATGCTTTGATTCACCAAGAGTATGTCCTAAAAAGAGGTCTGAGCTAAAAGGAGGGACATACATGCAACCATAGAGGAGAAATCAATTTCTAAAAATAATGTATTTAAACAGTATGTAAGTTTACATTATAAAGACGTATTGTTAATACTTTAGATTTGAAAAGAATTCAGAATCTCCAAATAAAACAGATTTACGATAAAGTTTACCTCAAACCAAGATGATGATGTAGAACCAATAAATTCCTGTTATCCCCAAATAGGGGAAGAAATATAGGTCAAACACCAGGACAGTATTCTTTTATAGGGAGGACATGCAGGAATCTTTTGAAAAGGTACTTATATAGTGTTGCTTTATTGACGATATCTTTATGATATGGACAGGTACGGATGCTGAACTGTTGACTTTTTTTTAAGTTTACAGATTAACAGCTTTAATCTAAAGTTTACTATCAATAGACAAACATTGAATTTTCTGGATGTCCAATTATTTATCAACTCTAATGGCAATATTGGATCTTCATTATTTCGAAAACCCTCAGCCGGGAACTCTATTCTGCGTGCTGACAGCTCTCACCCTTTACCTCTGATTAGGAGTATCCTTTATAGCCAATACTTACGGCTAAAACAAAACTGCAGTGAAGCTGCAGATTTCGAGAAGGAAGCCAGGTCCCTGCAAACTCGACCTATGAGAAAGGGGAATAGTAATAAAATCTTAAAAAAGGCTTACAATCGAGCAAAGAATCAGGCGAGGGAGCACCTTATCCAAGGTCCCAAAACTACTAAGTCCCAAAGTGGGGTGATATTAATCACCTGATACTCTGGGCAACAGAAATAAATCCGAGATATTATGCAAAAATATTGGTACCTGTTGCTGGCTGATCCTATTGTATTGAAATATGTAAAAACACATCCGGAAATAAGCTTCAGGAGATCCAAATCCATCAGAGATAACCTTGTCCACAGCCATCATTAAATACAAAAAGCAGAGCGTGGTGCACGTACTGGCACCTTCCCCTGCGGTAAGTGTAACATCGTAAGTGTAACATCTGCAGATACATCTGTGGAGCCTGTAAGATCATTTTGCCTAATGGACGCACTTTTAGACCACGGTTTCTGGCCAATTGCCAATCGGTGGGGGTGGTCTACTTAATGATGTGCTACTGCGGTGCATACTATGTAGGCAAAACGAAACAACCATTTTTCCATTGTATTCGTGACCACGTCAAATTGGTCTCGAAATCCAGAATGGAAACCCCCATCAGTCGCCACATGGGTCTTTTTCATGCCTTTGACTTATCTAAAATGCACTTCTATGCCTTGGAATATTTACCAAAGAATGAGAGAGGAGGTGATAATGATAAGTTACTATTACAACGAGAAGCTCGGTGGATTCATAAACTCTCAGCTCTCAAGTCACCTGGATTGAATGATGCATTCAGTTTTAAGCATTTTTTATGAATATAATAATCTACACTTAGGCACGATAAACCACAAAAATTTGCTGATAATATTCCACTAATGTGTGTCTATTTACCACAGATATATGCAATCTGTTTCTCATTCTTTACCTTTATGGTTTGCCTTGTTTATCTGCTGTATACTTGGATATATATCTTGTTTTTTTTTTAAACTGAGCTGCGAAAATGTATATGTCTCTATGTACATGTGTAACTGACAGTGTATGCCTTTAAATCTAAATGCGATTCTTTTTATTTTTGTATATTATCTACTTTCTAATTTGTTCTTTATACTCAGAATTCTATTTTGTTTTAAATAATTCGCTAGTCAGCTGAGGGGGAGGAGACAAGCAACCGTATGGACGCCCTGGGCACTGGCAATATTCTTTGTTTAACCAATCAATGAGGTTTTGCCAGAGCCCTGAAGTGCAACAAAAATGCTGTCCTTTCATTTCTCCATATTTCCATCCTGGATGGGGAGTTGTTTTCAAGTACTCTCTGATCCCAATTCGGGGTCAAATGGGGAAGTATATCCGCCTTCCCCTGCAGTTTTTGGGCATTGAGGATTTTCCAAGATGGCGGATTGGGATGCCGCGCTGGGTGTGTGACATCACATCCGCCGCTGGACTTCCGGACATGTGCAGTGGCGCTGAAAATGCGTCCACGTCCCGCCGGTGACATCAGACGCCGACGGGACGGAGCGAGTATAAATGATGGCGTTTTGCCATCATACACTGACAAGGATTGCGCCAGTGGGAGACTATTGTTGTCTCTCCTCTGGCATCTCTCCCTTCCCTGAATCAACCCTGAGGACTCTCTATGCTTGTAAGTATGATCCACCGCTGGGATTACTGCATATTCCTGTACTAGGACTCTACTATTCTCAGTCCATAAATGCCTGCCTAGTGTGGACAAAGAGGGATATCATCTTTTGCCTGCTGTTTTGAACTTTTACCACCTAGTTCCCTATGCCTTTGGTATCCTTCCCTATATCGACCTATGGATGTGGGCTCCTTCTTCAGGAATAAATAAATAAATTTAATATATCGGATGTGATTTATATAAAAATGTATATTCTAATAAGTAATATATCACTTCTCACAGGAATCCTGCTGCTTGGCTTCTCCAGGCATGTGAACCCAGTGGCAGGATTGCCACAGGTTTATTTATTTCCTGGGGTCCCACTAGAAGCAGCAAATACTGTCCTAGTGTTTGACCTATATTTCTTCCCCTCTTTGGGGATGAGAGGAATTTATTGGTTCTACATTATCATCTTGGTTTGAGGTAAAATTTATCTTAAATCAGTTTTACAGGTGGTCCCCTACTTACAAATATCTGACTTACAAACGACTCCTACTTACAGAGGGAGACAACAGGAAGTGAGAGGAAATCTACCCCTAGAAGAGAAATTCTCTCCTGTAAGAGTTAATATGGGAAAAAGGTGTCTACACTGATGTTTTATCACCAAGCCTTGTTTCCCTAATAACCCAAAATTTTCTAAATCCAATTGTCAGAAAACTAGAGAAGGTGGGAATATGGAGGCAGTTGTGATGCTGCCCAACCACACATAACCACCTACAGGGGGAACGTAATGGACTATCTCGGTACTGATACAATGATAAAATCCAATTGTCATTGGGACAGAAAGTGAGGTGAAATCTTCTGAACGGGGCACAGACAGCAAAACAAATGTTACAGGGGTGATAACCCTTCCCTATGCTATCCAAAAAGCTTAAAAATAGATTTTTTGGCTGGAGCTACACTTAAAAAAATGTACCTGTTCCAACTTACAAACAGATTCAACTTAAGAACAAGCCTACAGTCCCTATCTTGTTTGTAACCCGGGGATCGTCTGTATTTGGAGATTCTGAATTCTTTTCAAAACTAAAGTATTAACAATACGTCTTTATAATGTAAACTTACATACTGTTTCATACATTTCATACATCACATGCAACCACATACATCCCTCCTTTTAGCTCAGACCTCTTTTTAGGACATACTCTTGGTGAATCAAAGCATCTGGAAGGCATACATTCCCAAAAATGTATATATATAAAAAAATTCTATGTAAAGCGATATATAATTATATTGATGTATAAGATTTCTCACAATTGTTATTTCTTTTGTAGTTTATTAAGCCTCTTGCAACACTGTCAAAACTCCTGAGGAAGCTCTCCTGAGTGAAACATGTAGAGTAAGAAGTAGTTGCACATGATATACAAATGATATGCTTTTTGAACATTTATTTTCGTTTTTAAAAGAAACAGTTTGTCAATAAAATGGATACTTTTTTAAGATTGGTTTGTACATTATCTTGGTACCTTTAAAGTCCTGTTTGTTCCTTCACAATTGAAACAGTTTTTTGTGACATCGACTCATCTTATAGCCATATGCACTGACCTCATTCAAAGTCCCAAAATCCCCCCCCCCCCTTCATACATATTCAGGGATGGAGACATTTTACAAATCGCTTCCAGGTCATTAGCTGGAAGGGGTGATCAGCAAATAGATGTTAACTGACCTTGCTCCCCTCTTCACAGCAGCACTTGCCATGCCAGCCCCAGGTCTACAGATGGGTACCTGGAGCCCAGGAAACACAGCAAGAGTGTGAGTGGGTGTGCACACCTGCCCATTTGCTTTCATCTGACAGCTGACAGATGGCTTGTCAGATTTACACAGTGTGTGTAAAACCCCCAGTTGCCACCGATGTATGGTATATATATATATATATATATATATATATATATATATATATATATATGTGTATATATGTATGTATGTATGTATGCATACATATATATATATATATATATATATATATATATATATATATATATGTATGTATGTATGTATGTGTGTATATATATATATATATATATATATATATATATATATATATAGTGGTAAAAGGGTTAGAAGCACCTTCAGGTTATCTTTTTAGAGTTAACCATGAATAATGGCCCCAGAATTATTTCTTTCACAATTATTGTGTGTACAGCATTAAGAACATGTGTAGGGCAATCAATGTCAACATTTGTGTGTGTTTGTGTTCTTATGTGCATAAATGTGGGGATGAGGGGGGCTAAAAAACATTTGAGGGGTTTTAAGTGCCTGGTTGAAATGTAAATTGTTTACACTTTTTCCCACTAAACTTAATTTTCATCACATAGGGGACAAAAAGTTCCCTTTGTGATGCTTTTTTGCAGATATTATGTGCAGATATAAAAAATAAAGGAAATTGAAATCAATTTAAAAATAGCATTAGTGTATCAGTTACGCTTGTTTTATTAAAAGCATCTAAATAAAATAGAGTTTGATCTACTAACAGTATCTCTTTTATTTCTGTATCACAAACAAGATTTTCACAGACAGATATAAACCTCAGTACAATCATTTTCAAAAAAAATTCAACTTTCACTACATTTATTTTCTGCACAGATAATATAGACAGAGATGTAATACTTTGTCTCATACTTCCTTACAGAATAACTTAAATAAACTAGTCATGGACTACTTAGCAACCAGCAACTTTTGAGACAATTAACACTTTGGTCACAAGAATGTAAATACTATTGGTGTATAGAGAACAAGGATTAGGAGTACATAATGTCAGGGTGCAGTTTGTAATGTACAGTCCAGCATACAGAGAGGCCAAAAGTTTGTTAGTCAGGACAATACAATGTACACTTCCAATATGCCGAGGTCAGAAATGCTTAACCCCTTTTTCTGCTGAGTGTACGCATATATGTGGCTTTACAGAAGTGGGTCTTTATCTGAGGCTGCATAATATTTTACTGTGTTTGTGCTGAGGGCACACTGCACAGTGCACTCCTATCACAGAGAATCGCTGTCACTGATAGTTCTGGGCCTTGAACTAACAATCTGCAACTGGGAGGACTGGTTCCTGATCACCTGATTGCTATAAAAGTCTGTGATTGGCTTTAACAGTGAACAGTCACTGTGTTTTTTTTATCTTGATTGGAGAAAAAGATACACTGTATTTTTTTCCTTGTTAAAGGACAACATTTAAATAAATAAAAAGTGTATAAAGTGTATACAAAAAAATATAAAACAAAAAAGATAAAATAGTTGATTAGGGTTTGATCTAGGCCAGGAATAAGGCTTGGGTCACTGTTAGGGACAAAGGTCATGCTCAGAGCCAAAATATGGGGTCAAAAGTTGTGGTTAAAGGTCAGGGTCAGTATATTTTAGGTAGAATTAAAAAAAAAATGTTTATTTTGTATCAGTGTCAATTAGCATCAGTGAGTTTAGGTAGGATAAGCATAAATCTATACTAAACAAATTCATACAAAAGAAGACATGAGAGTAGGACAAGAACATTCAACTTCAAGAGAGCTAGCTTTGCTAAACTGTGCTCCATACTTCACAACATTTAATGGGAAGATATTCTAGAAACAAAAACATGAAGGAAAAGTGCAAGTGTTTTAAAAACATATTAATGAATGGTATTAGCCAGTGTATTTCAATGGGAAACAAATGTAAAGAACTAAAGTTAAACCTGGTTGACAAAATTTGAGCGTAAAGAGTCATATTAAAGAGCAAAAACTGTCCTTGAAATAGTATAAGGCCAAGGGGACATCATCAGCATTCCAACACTACAAAGAATGCAATAAGAATTGTAAGAGCGTGATCTGGGCCTCAAAAATTAACCCATGAGAGACACATATTGGTGGAGAGTAAAATGAATCCCCATTTAAAAAATAAAATAAAAATTTAAATAGGCAATGTCAGAACATATTGTCCCTATAATGGATAATCAGGGGACGTTTGTCAGAAGTGACGTGGAAAAGGCACTGTGTTAAATATATTCTTCTCCTCAGCTTTTACTATGGAAAAGGAGGGGTGTAATAGGCTAGATGGTATTGTTAGCAACACAGCACAGATTGTACCCCTGTAGCTAACAGAAGCCAGTGTTTTAAAAAGACTTGAAAAACTTAATGTGAACAAAGCACCAGGACCAGATGACCTACAGCTAAGAGTTTAAAAAGGGTCAAGATACAGTACATGCCTGGAAACTACAGATGAGTGAGCCTATCATCAATAGTATGTAAACAATTTGAGAGGATGATAAGGGACTATATCCAAGAATTTGCTGATGAAAATAATATTATTAGTAGTAACCAGCATAAATTTATGAATGGTAATTTGTGCCAGACCAACCTGTTAACATTTTATGAGGAAATGAGCTGTCATCTGGTTAGAGGAATGCCTGTGCATGTGTGGTATTTCGATTTCACCAAAGCATTTGATGCTGTACCCCATAAACGCTTAATTTACAAATTTAGGTCTCTTGGCATGGACAATAGGGCATGTACCAGGAGAGAAAACTGGTTACAGGAGCACATCCAATTTCATTGGCTCACTTGCTATGATTGACAGTAGCGGGAGCTGAAGGTAAAACAAAAAACTTGAGCCTTTACAACCACTTTAAACTTATTTTCCCTTGAGAAGAGGCGCTTGAGAGGAGACATGATTGCAATGTACAAATATCTAAATGGTGATTCTAGCATAGGGAGCAAACTTGTTCAGTCTCAGGTCATTTAAGAAGAGGCATGAACACTCAATGAAGCTGGATGAGAAGCAGTTTAACCTTAGACTGCGTAGGGGATTATTTAAAGGTTAGAGTGGTAAGAATGTGAAACTCCCTTCCACAATTGGTGGTGTCAGTGGGAAGTGTTGATAATTAAAAAGAAAACTTTTAGATGGGCACTAGTGAACATAGCATACAGAAATGTGGGAAGTGGTAGAGACATAATACATACACATACTTACACAGGTTGAACTGGATAGGCCGGTGTCTTTATTCCACGTTATCATTTATGTAACTACAGTATGTACACTATTGGTTCTGGGCCCTACTATGTTTACAAACAACAATAATATACACATATGTGGTATCACTGTGATTGTCAGTAGCAGGGGAATTTGTTTTGTATTGTGCATTGGTGATAGGTCATGGTGATAGCAAAAATATACAGCTAGGAAAACTTGATGTGAACCTGTACATCAGGAAATACAAAGTGCCAAAACACTGTGATGCTGACACATAAACATGCACATACACACTGACTGCAACCTGTACCTAATCCACTCTACCTCAGGTGCTCATTTTCCAGAGCTTTACAATTAAGCCTTGGAGGAGGGAGGCTGTATCACATGGAGGGACTTACTCCATCAAACTTACCCCATCCTCTCATGAAGCCTTCTGTTAGTCGTTTATTGTGTGTGCATCAATAATCAAGGGAGTACTGCAGGAGGGGGCGGAGCCAAGCACTGATATTTGAATAGTGGGGATAAGGGGGATTTAATAGCTCCTGTAGCACCCTATAATGTAATAACGAATGTCACGTCTACCCCAATGCAGGTGGTTAGACACTATAGCTGGCTTCACCTATAGCAGCCCACTTTGCCTTAAGACGAGCAGGCCTACCGGTACTTGGTTTTCCCCAGGACTTTATACACAATGCTATAGTGTCTGGCCACCACGCCAAGGCAGATGCAAACTGAGCAAAGAAAACAGGTACTTGCAGTTTAGCAGATAGCGTGGTTCAAAGACAATTCAGGTAAAGGCAGGCTGAGTTCAGGGGAAAATCCAGTATCTGTTCCAGGTAAAAAGGCAGGCTGAGTTCAGGAGATAATCCGGTTCAATCTGGGTCATACACAGGGGATCCAACAGAAAGCAAGGCAGACTAACGGGGGGCTTGATCTAGAATAATGCAGGTAAGTCTGTCTCTATCACAAGCAAGGTATGGAGTGTTTGGTTTACTTATATCAGGTGACTGAGCAGATCAATTGTCATGGATATGCATTAATGTCTGTCTGCCATCTTACCTTTCCTCCTCATGTGTTCATCTTAGAGGCCAGAACCCTTTCACCTGGCTTCCTTTATAATCTCCTCCCAGCCTGACTCCACCCCAGGCCCTATCACAGAACACTATATTAACCTGTGAACTGCAAGCCTGCTTTGCTGATCAACGTGTTTGTTAGGCATTGTGTGTTTGGGTTCCTGCCTGCCGTGTGCTACGTCTGTCTCTCTGTTACATATTTGGCTTGTCCCCGACTATCCCTGTCTGCTCGTGACCCTTGACCTTCGGCTCGTTCTTTCGTTATCCTTGTCTGCTTGTTGCCCCTGACCTTCAGCTTGTTATTCATTTCTCTCATAACTTGTGCTGCTGCTTCCCCTCTTTTCCCCTTATCCTACGGGGCGTGAGCTAGGAGACTCCAGGGGCCGCGACCTGGACCCAGCCTGCAGCATAACATCCTCACCACTAGAGGCTCTGGAGAAGACCTGCTGGGTCTTAGACTCCGCGCCCTGGGGAATCTTGGCTCTAGCTTCCGTTAGGATCCCGGTTGTGCTCCTCTGGTCCCGCTTTCCACAACCACCCAGTTTCCTATCTGCAGAAGTCAGCCATAGGGTTCACTACCTTGCGGTGCACTCCTGTCCCCCTACGGTGTGCATCTGTCACCTGGCCACAGGTGACCTTGACATCAATCATCTAACAGGTGAATACAGACAGGGAGAAAAAGCAACAGCCAACACCCGGGTGCTGGAATGAGGAACAGGGGCACCAAGTGATCATGCCAATAACTGACATGTACAAACACCTCTGGTTGCTTGCAGTAATATACAGATATCAGTTTGCATTGTTTGATGTGAGTAATTTCCTTTAAGAATATGTAATATTTAAGTAGGATCATATACCGTATACTAAATGCCAATTTAATAGGGTGACAGCAAACAATGTGCAGGCATAATTTGACTATCAATATAACAACTAGTCCTTGACTGGCTGAAGAACTATCATACAATGCAGTAACCCCCCCCCCCTGCTCCACAGTTACACATGAAGCCGCACCCCCCTCCTCAAGCATTCAATGCATCCCCCACCACAGTAACTACGGTAATTGCAGTCCTCACAAAGCTACAGCAACATTAAAGGTCCTTGTATAGGTGTCCTGTTCTCTGAAAGTGAGGAGTACGGGCTATGTGTGTAAAAACTGGCTGGGGCAGTGCTACAGTAGCAACAGGCAATGTTTAAAAGGATGCAGGGCACAAAGCTGCTACCCTTCATCCCACATGAAAACATTGTGCTGAGGGTAGATGCCCATCCTAATACCTTCTTGTCCTGGCCTTGCTTTATCATTAATATGTAGAACACAGCAAAAAAATAAATTCAATAGAATGGTTTATGTGTTTTTAGACAGTTGTAGTACAAGTCTGGATTACAAATTCTAACAGTTCTCAAATACCTGTATCTCAAATACTTTATAATTAAAATATGGTATTTTTTAACTTCAGTGCTTATTAGAAAAGACCTTTGTGCTAGAAGCTTAAAAATTATGTGCTATAAAACAGGCATCTGTTCAGCCATCATAGTTCAATAAAATGCATATAAGATTACTGTAAAAGTCCCTATGAGGTGAAATTAAATGTTCTATTCATTAGAATGTACCCTGTTCATTTGAAAAAAAAAAAGTTTCCCACTTGTGTCCTGCCTCATTATCATGATAGAAGCTAATAAATCCCATACAGTATATACTTTTAGGTGGCTAATAGACAAATAAATTAAAATAAAGTTATTCAAATTTCTGTTATTCTAAATGGTGTAATAATGGTCTTTTGAAAATTAACATTATCTTACTCATGTTAATGTAATTAACTGTTCATGATTATGTTTTTATTAAGGAATATTCAACATATAAGAACATTTCCATACATGTTTTCTTATGAAGAACCATACACAGAGTAGTTGCATTCAAAATGTGAGCAAAAACAGTAAAACACAAAAAGAAATTGACACTAAGCGTCAGACCTAACATATATGTATATCAACTATAGTATACATTGTAAACAATCAGTAGCCTGAGAGAGTTGGGTCAGTAAGAGATAGCAAAGTCAATAGTATCTGAATATTCTCTTGAAGCAGCACTAGGGTATATTTAGATGGGGGAGGGAGAAGGGGGGGGGGGGCGGCAGGAATGCATAAGCAAGCAATGTATCAGGGAGGAGAAGGGTCAGATCCATATACGAAGAAATCCCATTGGCCTCTGAAGAAGGCTTTTTGTGCTTCCCATAGGGTGGCCTCCTCCGAAACTGAACCTTGGTTAAGCTGGAAATATTCTATTAGGGTTTGAGATAACTTTTCTTTAGTAGTTTAGTATCTACATGGCTTAGCAGGAATTCGTTTAACCACCTCGCGCCCGCCGTACGAGAATATACGGCCGCAAGGTGGTTGTCAAATGCCGGGAGGCCGTTAATATACGGCCTCCGCTATTTGGCCACTGGGGGGCGCGCGAGCGCCGCCGGCGGCATGCGCGCGCGCCCGACGCATCACTGAGATGCCGATGCGCGTGCCTGGCGGCCGCAATGTCCGCCAGGCACCCGTGATCGGCGGTTACACAGACAAGGACATGGATCTCTGTGTGTAAACACACAGATCCATGTCCTGTCAGGGAGAGGGGACCGATGCTGTGTCCCTTGTACATAGGGACACAGATCGGTCACCTCCCCCAGTCAGTCCCCTCCCCCCACAGTAACAATCACACATAGGGAACACATTTAACCCCTTCCTCGCCCCCTAGTGTTAACCCCTTCCCTGCCAGTCACATTTATACAGTAATCAGTGCATATTTATAGCACTGTTCGCTGTATAAATGTGAATGGTCCCAAATTAGTGTCAAAAGTGTCCGATGTGTCCGCCATAATGTCGCAGTCACGAAAAAAATCACTGATCGCCGCCATTACTAATAAAAAAAAATATATATATAAAAATGCCATAAAAATACCCCCTATTTTGTAAACGCTATAACTTTTGCGCAAACCAATCAATAAATGCTGATTGCGATTTTTTTTTACCAAAAATATGTAGAAGAATACGTATCGGCCTAAACTGAGGAAAAAAATATATAAAAAAAAAAAATTGGGATATTTATTATAGCAAAAATCAAAAAATATTGCTTTTTTTTCAAAATTGTCGCTCTATTTTTGTATATAGCGCAAAAAATAAAAACCGTCGAGGTGATCAAATACCACCAAAAGAAAGCTCTATTTGTGCGAAAAAAAGGACGTCAATTTTGTTTGGGAGTCACGTCGCACGACCGCGCAATTGTCATTCAAAGCGTGACAGTGCTGAAAGCTGAAATTTCGCCTGGGCAGGAAGGGGGTATATGTGACCAGTAAGGAAGGGGTTAAACACCAGTGGCATGTTTTTGAAGGTGAGCTGGCAGGGCCAAATCAAGAAAAATAGGGGAATGATCAGACCAGGTGAGTGAACCTATTTCCGAAGATACCACCTTAGACAGAAGGAGGGTGTAAATTAATAAGTAGTCTATTCTGGAAAACATTTTGTGGGCTGGGGAGTAGAATGTGTACTGTCTGCTAATAGGGTGCTTGATCCGCCAAGTGTCCAGGAGGCGATGGAGCAAAGGATTTTTGAAGTAAAGAGGTAGACAGAGCCTGCATTTGATTAAATACACTGGTATTTTTTTTTCAATAATTCAACTTTTATTAAAGATTTTCTTTACATATAAACTTCACAACATTTAACATTTACCATTCCTTATCATATTCAAACATTCACTTTCCCTTTGGATGGGGTTTCTCATCCTCTGCCTCTGCCGTTTATCCTCCTCCCTCTCTCCTAATGCTTATAATGTATCTAATGTTTCCCAGGGAGAGGGGGGAAAAAAAGGAAAAAAGGGGGGGAAGGGGGGGAGGAGGGGGAAAGGGGAAGAGGGGGGAGGGGGAAGAAAATGGAGGGGGCAGTGGAGATGAACTCCCGCCCACTCCTTAATTGTTCCATTTGTGTCTATCAATGTGCTCCACTTCCTTTTTTCCCTTTATTTCTTCTTTCCCTTTTCTTTCCCCATTCTTTATATGTTGTACTTATTCTATTTGCTTTGTGTTTATTACGTGAAAAGTAATTCATTATATAAAAAAGATAAAACTAAAAACATGAACTTGTGATGTATTCTACCCTGTCGGTGTATTATTATTAATCGTGTGCATCTTATATTGTGTTTCCTACTTAATATGTGTTTATTGTGAATTAAGCCTTCCCCGAAAGGAAGAGAGAAAAAAAAAAAAAAAACTTATTTTTTTCCTTTTTTCTTTTCCTTCCTCTTTTAATATATAAAACACCCAACCCCCCCCCCCCCTAGAACTGGCTTAGATGAGCAAGCTCCCTGAGAATATTTCACGTACAGGGGAGTTAGGGATGAGGTGCCAGAGGATGAGATCCCGACCCCCACAATTCTCTCATATAGAACCCACGTTGCGGCAGTGCTCAGGGCTCTTCTCTAAGAGCAAGCTCTCATCACTAGATTCTCCATTGTTCTCAATTTTGGGGAACCCACACTTTGCCCTGGGCGTGAGGGGGGGACTTAGATAGATTGATGTACCAGGGGCTTTATCAGGTTTCTCATTTTATATCATCTGGGGAATGGTCTACATTTCAAATGTTTACCTCTGGAGTTGGTCAATATCAATTGGATTTCTGGCGAGCAGCTCAATTGAGACATTTTTTATATACCGTATTTTACTACTTGACATGCTTCTGATGTTTTTGAGCGTAAATTATTCCCTTTGGAAGAGTATTGTATTGAGAGAGGACCACTCTCTCATACTATTTCAAAGATATACACTTTATTGGTAGCACCTTCTAAAAACTTACAATTGCCATTCTTTTGGAAATGGGAGATGGATTTGAATATAACTTTCAAAGAGGAATAGCGTGCTAACATAATTTACTCCATATTTGAATCTTCAATCTGTACTAAAATGCAGGAAACAAACTACATTTTTTCCCCAATGTTACTGAACCCCGGCTCTTCTTCATACATACTTTTTAAAAGCTTCTGATTGATGTTGGCACTGCCGGAAAGAGCGAGGGACACTACTACAAGTATTCTGGTCATGTTCCAGGAATCGAGGACTACTGGAGAGAGGTCCGAAGGATCACGCAAACATTCAGTGATACTGTGTTTCCTGAAGATCCAACTTTTTTTCTTCTGCATGACTTTAAAATACAGAGTAAGAAGCGCACAAATGTCATTATGTGCCAACACCTAAATGTGGCTAAATCTTGCATCCCCCTTACCTGGAAGCAAACCCGACCACCCTCAGTGGGATTGTGCTTAGAAAGGTGAAAGAAGCAAGAGATATATGTTAAAACATGGACCCCATGGAACCTTTCTATTAACTCAGAGGAGGGAAGGACTCTCATTGATGTGAACCCTATTAGTTGAGGAGAGAAGGCAATGTCCCCCTTAATTTAATCTGGCTCCTCAGGCAAGCGTAATTTTACTTGCTGGCTCTTGTGGGCGACAGGGAGGAGAAAAAAGTATTGGTCACTTTGTGCCCTCCCCCTTTTTTTTTCCTCTTTTTTGTTTGTTTTTGTTTTAAAGTGGGGAAAAGGGAAAGAGGGAAGGGAGGAGACGGTTCAGTATACGTCAATGGCGCTCTTACTTTACTGAAACAAGAACGCAGAAGAGCAGAAGGAGCATGGAGAAGAAATTCAACAAAGGAGAACTACACAATCTACAAAGCACTCACCAGGAAATATCATAAAGCAATCTTCAAGGCAAAAAAAGACCATTTCGCCAACACCATCTCAAAAGCCCTAAACCGCCCCCGCGAACTCTTTAAACTAGTAGCCCAGACCATGAATCCCACCTGTTTGGAGTCTTCAGCAAATGAAACACAGGAATTCTGCAATGAACTGTCCAATTTTTTTATCAACAAAATCGATAACATTAGGAAAATAATTCAGCAGGAAAAATCAAACAACCCCACACGGCCAAAGGAAGAAAAGAACCAGATAAATAATCTGCAACCAAAAAAATTGGTCCCAATTACAATCGACACTACTAAAAACATCATCAGAAGCCTCCGAGATAGCACTTCACCGAACGACATCATTCCGGAAAAACTGCTGAAAGAATGTACCGATATCTTGGCACCCCTCATAACACATTTCATCAACCAAACGTTCAAAGAAGGTATTGTGCCGACTTCCCTTAAGCAAGGAATAATCAAACCCCTCCTAAAGAAACCCAACCTTGACCCGAATGACCCAATTTTAGAAGACCGGTAAGGTAACAAGCCTGAACACCATCTCCAAGATCATCGAGAAAGTTGTAACACAATAGCTACAACTTCATTTGGATACCCACAAACTCCTGGATCCACTTCAATCGGGGTTCCGCCCAGGCCATGGGACAGAAACGGCACTTCTCAAAATATGGGACGACACACTAGAAGCAGCAGATGACGGAGAATCGTGTCTCCTGGTGCTGTTGGACCTCAGTGCAGCCTTTGATACAGTAGATCACAAAATTCTACTTACGCGCCTCACAGAAGTAGCAGGAGTCGCAGACGAGGACCTACCATGGTTCACATCCTTTTTGGAAAACCGATCCCAGACAGTGAAACTGGGAGCCTTCACCTCGGCACCACGCATAAATACACGCAAGGATCACCCCTGTCACCGGTACTCTTCAACATCTACCTTCGGCTACTCCTCAAAATCATCAGTGAACAGGACCTACGCTATCACTGCTATGCAGATGACACCCAACTTTACTTTCGCATCAACAACAAAAAAGATCAATATTAAGGACTGGAAAAATGCCTTACATTGATCAACAATTGGATGACAGAGAGCTCCTTCAAGCTTAATGGATCCAAAACAGAGCTGCTCATTTTCCACGCTAACCGAAAGGAAAATACCAGGACCACATGGACGCCCCCCACCATCCTTGGACAAAATATAACCCCAAGCACCAAAGTTAAAAGCTTGGGAGTCATCTTTAACTCAGACATGACTATGGACGCACAAATAGGATCAGTAGTCAGCGGATCTCACCACCTTCTCCGCCTGCTACGAAGACTTATCCCCTTCATCCCGGAAAAAGACAGAGCAGTAGTAGTCGGAACCATCATCAATTCCCGGCTTGACTACACTAACTCCCTTTACCTAGGACTACCCAAATACCAGATGGCACATCTACAAGTCATCCAAAACACAGCGGCCAGACTGGTAACAGGGAAAAAACCCTGGGAATCAATCACACCGTCCCTGAGAAGCCTCCACTGGCTATCCGTAAAGGATCGGGTCACATTCAAGACCCTTTGCCTCACCCACAAATGTGCACAAGGAAAGGCACCTCAATATCTATGCGAGAAAATAAAACACTACACCACTACTCGTGACCTTCAATCAACCAACCAAAACCTCCTTCATATCCCTAAGACGCGCTACAAAGCCAAGGGAGAACGAAGGTTTGCTGTCCAAGGACCAAGGCTATGGAATGCGCTACCCACGAACATCCGCATGGAAGAAAACCATCGGGCCTTCCGGAAAAAACTAAAGACCCATCTCTTCTAAGGATCTCAATGACACTGGATGCCAAGCGCCTAGAGGCGATTTAGTTCAAAATTGCAGCGCTATACAAGTTCTCACTCATTCACTCACTCATACATATAAAGTGATTTATTAAATATGAATGTATTACCTAATATTGAGGTTATTAGTATCTAAATTATTTTTGTATGCTCTAATGATTGGAGCCTTTCTTTTTTTTCCCACATCAATAAAAGGACAAAAAAAACTCTGAAAATACCTAGTTTTCTTTGCTCAGTCACAGAAATCTGGAGCCCCACACTCTGCAGTACATTAGTGCAAACCTTGTGTCAGTTTTCCGCATACACACCCAATGGCAGAACCTAGCACTGTCAAAATAGATAAAAAACCTGACAATTAGGGTCAGATACTTGAGTGAAAGTTTGAACATAGCAACAGAACTTTATTGGTATACAGTTAACCACTTGCCGACCGTGCCATGTACATATACGTCGGCAGAATGGCATGGCTGCGCAAAGTAACGTACCTGTACGCAAGCTCGATGTCCGCCGAAGTCCCGCGATCGTGTCACGGAGCTGAAGAACGGGGAGAGGCAAGTGTAAACACAGCATCTCCCCGTTCTGCCTAGTGACAGGACACTGATCATCTGCTCCCTCTTAGGGATGAGCTGCGAGTTCAAGTCGAACCCATGTTCGACTCGAACATCACCTGTTCGGCTGTTCGCCGAATTTCGAACATTATGGGCCGTTCGCACCAAATTCGAGTGGCGCGTCACGGCCCATAATTCACTGCAGCATCGCAGTGCATTGCTGGCTGATGATTGGCCAAGCATGCATTATGAGCCGCATGCTTGGCCAATCACAGCACCGTAAGTACAGAGAGCCGTAATTGGCCAAAGCCAGGGTGGCTTTGGCCAATCATGGCTCAGAGGAGTAGGTACACGCCCCACACTATAAAAGGGCGCCGGCTTGGCGGCCTTGTGTTGTGTGTTGCGGTGATTGTTAAAAGAAAGTGAGAGAGAGACAGTGTAATTTGATTTGAGTTAGATAGAGCAGGCAGGCGAGTCAGTTAGCTGCAGTTACAGCGTGTAGAGCACTGGTCATCAACCCTGTCCTCAGGGCCCACTAACAGGCCAGGTTTTATGTATTACCTTGGGGAGATGCAGACTAGAATACGGCAATCACTGAGCAGCAAATGATATCACCTGTGATTTATTTCAGTTATTTTGCAAACCTGGCCTGTTAGTGGGCCCTGAGGACAGGGTTGATGACCACTGGTGTAGAGGATATATATGCATCCTAGGTGTTTTATATATATTTATACACTGTATTCAGTTTAGCTAGATCCATTCCTGTTATTCTCTATACTGACAGGCAGGCTGGTGATTGTGCTAGCTGCATTATTTTCACTTAGTGTACTGTGTCCTTTGCACATCATGCACCTAAAGGTACATGAATACAATTGGTGGTGTTCTCATACCAATACCACAGGCAGGGAGCTGCTTTATTATCACTTAGTGTACTGTGTCCTTTGCACAGCGTGCACCTAAAGGTACATGAATACAATTGGTGGTGTTCTCATTCCAATACCACAGGCAGGGAGCTGCTTTATTTTCACTTAGTGTACTGTGTCCTTTGCACAGTGTTCACCTAAAGGTACCTGAATACAATTGGTGGTGTTCTCATACCAATACCACAGGCAGGGAGCTGCTTTATTTTCACTTAGTGTACTGTGTCCTTTGCACAGCGTGCACCTAAAGGTACTTGAATACAATTGGTGGTGTTCTCATACCAATACCACAGGCAGGGAGCTGCATTATTTTCAGTTAGTGTACTGTGTCCTTTGCACAGCGTGCACCTAAAGGTACCTGAATATAATTGGTGGTGTTCTCATACCAATACCACAGGCCGGGAGCTGCATTATTTTCACTTAGTGTACTGTGTCCTTTGCACAGCGTTCACCTAAAGGTACCTGAATACAATTGGTGGTGTTCTCGTACAAATACCACAGCAGGCAGTTGATTCTTCTAGCTGCAGTATAATCAGTATATATATATATATATATATATATATATATATATATATATATACACATCCCACCTTTGTGCAGCTACATCTCACTGCAGGCCATTAGTATTTCTGGAAGGCAAACAAGAAGAGGCAGACAGTAACGAGCCAATAAAAGAGGGCAAGCAGGCTCTGTGTCTAGAGGCAACAGTGCTGGTTGTGGACACGGTGCATCCTCATCAGCACGTGGCCGTGGGACAAGCTTTTCCTTCTTTTCGGCAGCTGGCCATGTTGAGCCGCAACATGCCGAAGACTTGGTAGAGTGGACGACCAAGCCGTCCTCATACTCCTCATCCTCTCTCACCCAGGCTCAGGGTACATTGTCTAGCAAAGCAGCTGCCAACGCGGCCTCTGTTCTCAGCTCAATGGCATTAGTCACTCCTTCCCTAGCCCCACCATGTCCTCCTGAGGACTCCCCGAACTGTTTGACCACAGCGTTGGGTATATGCTCCAGGAGGATGCCCAGCGTTTTGAAGGCTCCGATGATGGAACCCAGCTAGATGAAGGAAGTAACGTGAGCCCAGAGAGATGGGGTAGTAACATGAGCCCAGAGAGAGGGGGTGCCCAACAAGGACAGCAATCTGGCAGCCAAGTTCCCCCAGCTGCAGCATACTGCCAGGTTTGCTCCAGTGATGAGGAGGGAGGGGATGCTGAGGTCACTGACTCCACGCGGGTGCCTGATAGGAGAGAGGAGGAGGAGGAGGAGGCACATCTCCAACGAGGCAGGATGCCCTCCAGGGGCCAGCTTAAGGGCAGCACACTGACTGCATCACACCGCAGAGCTCCGCTTGTGCAGGGCGCTGCTGTCTCTGCGCGTTATTCCAAAAGTTCTTTGGTGTGGGCCTTTTTTGAGACGAGTGCATCAGATCGCAGTGCTGTTTTGCAACATATGTCTCAGGCGTATCTCGCGTGGCCAAAACATCACCACATGCTTGATCAGACATATGTCGACTTGCCATGCAGTTCGTTGGCAAGCACACCTAAAAGACCCACACCAAAAACAAAGCGGACCTCTCCTTGCTCATCATCAGCTGGGATCTCCAACCCCACTATACCTTCAGTCCTCTCTGAAACCTGCACTGAGAGGAATGAAGATGTAGAATTAGGTGTGTCACAGCCAAGTACTTGCGGGCAATCTGCTATCGGTACACCGACATCAGATTGTACCAGGCAAATTTCCCTGCCCCAGCTGCTGCACAGCCGAAAGAAGTTCGCTCCCAGCCATCCACATGCCCAGCGGTTGAATGCTAGCTTGGCTAAATTGCTAGCACTTCAACTGCTGCCTTTTCAGTTGGTAGACTCTGCCCCCTTCTGTGAGTTTGTGGAATGTGCGGTTCCTCAGTGGTAGGTTCCCAAACGCCACTTTTTCTCATGTAAGGCGATTCCGGCTCTCTACCGGCATGTGGAAGGCAATGTCTTGGCCTCGTTGGACAGGGCAGTAAGGTGCATATTACCGCTGACTCATGGTCCAGCAGGCATGGATATGGACATTACCTATCTTTCACGACGCATTGGGTGACTCTGATGGCAGCTGGGAAGGATGCAGGACAAGGTGCAGTAGTGTTGGAGGTTGTTCCGCCACCACGCCTCCAAAATGCTACTACTGGTGATTGACACACCTCTCTCCTCCACCCCCTCCTCTTCTCCTTTCTCCATGGCCTCTTCCCGTGCTTTTTCCTCTGAACCAGCTGTGCTCTGTAGGCGTTCATGGGGCTACGCAAGTATGCAGGCCAAAAGATGCCATGCAGTTCTTGAGCTGGTGTACTTGGGGGACAGGAGCCACACTGGGGCAGAGATTATGTCAGCTCTGCAGGGGCAGGCTCAGAGGTGGTTATAGCCACGCCAGCTTAAGCCAGGAAAGGTGGTTTGTGATAATGGCACCAACCTCCTCTCCGCCCTCCGACAGGGACAACTGACCCATGTGCCCTGTTTGGCTCATGTCCTTAACTTGGTGGTGCAGCCGTTCTTGGGCAGGTACCCAGGCTTACAGGTCCTGAAGCAGGCCAGGAAACTGTGGGCATTTCCGCAGGTCATATAATGCCAGTGCTCGGCTGGATGACCTCCAAAAGGAATACAACCTGCCCAAGAACCGCCTAATCTGTGACATGCCCACCAGGTGGAACTCTACATTGGCCATGCTGCAGCGGCTGCACACGCAGCAGAGGGACATCAATGAGTATCTGTTGCTATATGGCACCAGGACAGGGTCAGGGGAGCTTGTTTTTTTTCCCCCACACCAGTGGGCCATGATCAGGGTGGCATGCACTGTCCTGTCACCATTTGATGAGGCCACAAGGATGGTGAGCAGTGACAGTGCATGCATCAGTGACACTGTCCCTCTTGCCCACCTGTTGGAGCACACGCTGTGCGGAATAATGGACAGGGCACTTGAAGCAGAACAGAGGGAGGAAGAGGAGGACTTCCTTACCTCTCAAGGCCCCCTTTATCCAGACAGTGTTTCTGCTGGCCCGCCTATCACACAGGAAGAGGAGGAGGATAAGGATTGTGTCAGCACGGTGGTAGAGCCTAGCACTCAGCATCAGCAGCAGTCTTCAAGGGATCAATTACAGTCTCAAGAAACCCATGGACTTGTACAGTACATGGCTGGGAGGAGGTGGCTGACGATCATGTCGTCCTGAGTGACCCAGAGGACTCCGGACCGACTGCCTCAGCAAACCTACACTGCATGGCCTCCCTGATCCTGCAAAGCCTGCGGAAAAATCCTCGTATTCGTGCTATCAAGGAGAGGGATCATTGCTGGCTGGCAACCCTCCTTAATCCACGTTACAAGGGTAAGGTTGCGGACCTTATCTTGGCTTCGCAGAGGGAGCAGAGGATGGGGGCATTGCATAAAGGTCTGTGAAACGCGTTCCCAGAGACTGAGAGGTTACAAATTCCTGGTCCAGGACAACGTGTTGCTGAGGATTCGGTCAGTCAAAGAAGGAGCGGTGGAGAAGGTGGCCGTCTGACCGATGCGTTCAGACATTTTTTTAGTCTGTCTAACCAATTCAAATTAGACAACTCCTCTGAGGATTGGATGCTTTCTTTGTTACTATAACCTAACCCTTTAATGCGATAACTGCTGGGGCAAGATTAGACTTGGACACCTTTCCCACCAAAAATCCTCTGGGTTACTGGGTCTTGAGGATGGATCATTGGCCAGAGCTTGCACAGTATGCAATTGAGTTACTGGCCTGTCCTGCATCCAGCGTTCTTTCGGAACGCACATTCAGTGCTGCTGGAGGCTTTGTAACCGATCACAGGGTGCGCCTGTCCACCGACTCGGTCGATCGACTGCCCTTCATAAAAATGAGTCTTGGATCACCACCAGCTACCAAGCACCTGATGATGATGTAACCAAGTATTTTTTTTTTTAAATGTCATATCCCTTCAAGACTGTCAATGCTGATGCTGAGTGACTATCCTGATATGCTGAGTGACTATCCTCTTCCTCCTCAATGATCATGCTGATAGCTTGTAAGAACATTTTTGGTTCTGGGCACCGCCACCAGTGCCTAAGGCCCAATTTTTCAGCCCCTGTTTAACAGGGGCGTGTAATTACATTTTTTGATGCAATACTTTGCAGCAGGGCTCATTCTTGCACTCCAACTAGAGAATCTGTGAGGGATTGCAGTGCTGTGGCACCAGTGCCTAAGGCCCAATTTTTCTGCCCCTGTTCAACAATTCTTGATCTACAATTCTTGATCTAATATTTCACAGCAGGGCCCATTCCTGAGCCCACCAAGAGTAACTGTGAGGGCTTACAGTGTTGTGGCAACACCACCACCACAACCAAAGGCCCAATTTTTCTACCACTGTTCAACAATGGCATGTAATTACAATTCTTGATATAATAGTTCACAGCAGGGCCCGTTCCAGGGCTCACCAAGAGTAACTGTGAGGGCTTACAGTGTTGTGGCAACACTAACACCTAAGTGCCAAATTTCTGCAGAGTATATACGGCAGGCCCCTGCTTTCAAACATCCAACTTGCAAATGACTTCTACTTTCAAACGGAAGGAAACCACAGGAAGTGAGAGGAAATCTACCCCTAGGAAGGGAAATTCTCTCCTGTAAGAGTTAATATGGGAAAAACGTGTCTCCTCTCCACTGATGCTTTTTCACCAATCCTTGTTTCACTAAAAACCCCAAATTTTCCAAAAACATTTGTCATTGGGATGGAAAGTGAGGTAAAATGTTCTGAACAGGTGCACAGACAGCTAAACAAATGTTACAGGGGTGGTAACCCTTCCCTATGTTCTCCAAAAAGCTTAAATATAGATTTTTTGGCAAGAGCTACACTTAAAAAATGTACCTGTTCCAAATTACAAACAGATTGTACTTAAGAACAAACCTACAGTCCGTGTCTTTTTTGCACCGCCTGTATACTGCTGTTCAGAGTATATAGGGCCTGGGGGCCCCACGCCTTTCTTTTTTTTTATTTGGGTGCAGGGTTCCTTTTAATATCCATACATGACCCAAAGGGGCTGGTAATGGGCTGGGGGGGTACCCATGCCATTTTTCTCAATGATTTTCATCCGTTTTGCCGGGACCAGACATTACACTAAAGCCGCAAGCAGTTTTAAATGACTTTTTTTCTTTAGAAATGTCATTTTGTGCAGGGACAGTAATAAACACGGGAAACACGTGCCACTTCACAGGCATACTATAGACACCCCCCAGGTACGATATTTAAAGGAATATTTCACTTTTTTTCACTTTAAGCATCATTAACCACTTCCCGCCCGGCCTATAGCAAAATGACGGCCGGGCGGTGGTTCAGTTATCCTGACTGGGCGTCATATGACGTCCAGCAGGATAACAGCCTCCGCGCGCCAGTGGGGGCGCGCATCGCGGCGATCGTTGGTGTGGTGTGTCAGTCTGACACACCGCAACACCGATCTCAGTAAAGAGCCTCCGGTGGATGCTCTTTACCACGTGATCAGCCGTGTCCTATTACGGCTGATCACAATGTAAACAGGAAGAGTCATTGTTCGGCTTTTCCTCACTCGCGTCTGACAGACGCGAGTAGAGGAGAGCCGATCGGCAGCTCTCCTGACAGGGGGGTTTGTGCTGATTGTTTATCAGCGCTGCCCCCCCTCGGATGCCCACACTGGACCACCAGGATGCCGCCCAGGACCACCAGGGAAGCACCTAAGTCCCCCATGGCCATCCACATGTACAAATATATAGATAACATATACCAATCAGTGCCCACAAATGGGCACTGACTGGCACCATCATGGCACCAACAAAATTTGTGATGCCCAGCAATGCCACCCACCAGTGTCCATCAATGCCACCTATCAGTTCCCATCCATGCCCATCAGTGCCCATCAGTGCCCTTCCGTGCCACCTATCAGTGCCACCCATAAGTGCCCATCAGTGCCGCCTATGAGTGCCCATCAGTGCCGCCTATGAGTGCCCATCAGTGCCGCCTATCAGTGCCCATCAGTGCCGCCTATCAGTGCCCATCAGTGCTGCCTATCAGTGCCGCCTATCAGTGCCACCTCATCAGTGCCACCTCATTGGTGCCCATCAGTGCCGCCTTATCAGTGCCCATCAGTGCAGCCATATCAGTGCCTGTCATTGAAAAAGAAAAGGTACTTATTTACAAAAAAAATTACAGAAACAAAGAAAAACGTAGTTTTTTTAAAAAATTTTGCTCTTATTTTATTTGATGCGCAAAAAATAAAAATCGCAGAGGTGAACAAATACCACCAAAAGAAAGCTCTATTTGTGGAAACAAAATTATAAAAAAAATGTTTGGGTACAGTGTAGCATGCCTGCGCAATTGTCATTCAAATTGCGACAGTGCTGAAAGCTGAAAATTGGCTTGGGCAGGAAGGTGTATAAGTGCCTGGTATTGAAGTGGTTAAAATCACTGCTCCTGAATAAACGTCCATTTTTAAAACTTTTTTTGCATTGATACATGTCCCCTGGGGCAGGACCCGGGTCCCCAAACCCTTTTTAGGACAATAACTTGCATATTAGCCTTTATAATTAGCACTTTTGATTTCGAACATTCGAGTCACATAGACTTTAACGGGGTTCTAAAGTTCTCGCACAGTTTCGGTCTGTTCGCAGGTTCTGGTGCGAACCGAACCGGGGGGGTGTTCGGCTCATCTCTACTCCCTCTCATCGCGAGCAGCGATCAGTGCTGTGTCACTGCTATTCCATCCCCCAGACAGTTAGAATCACTCCCTAGGACACACTTAACCCCTTCAGCGCCCCTACGGGTTAACCCCTTCACTGCCAGTAACATTTATACAGTAATCAGTGCATTTTTATAGCACTGATCGCTGTTATAATGTGCATGGTCCCAAAATAGCGCCAAAAGTGTCCGATGTGTGCGCCATAATGTTGCAGTCACGATAAAAATCAAAAATCGCCGTCATAACTAGTAAAATAAATAAATAATTAAAATGCCATAAAACTACCCCCTATTTTGTAGACGATATAACTTTTGTGCAAACCAATCAATAACCGCTTATTGCGATTTTTTTTACCAAAAATATGTAGAAGAATACGTATTGGCCTAAACTGAGAAAAAAAAATATTTTTTATAAATTTTTGGAGGATATTTATTATAGCAAAACGTAAGAAATATTGCTTTTTGTTCAAAATCGCAAAATTATTGTTTATAGCGCAAAAAATAAAAACCACAGAGGTGATCAAATACCACCAAAAGCAAAGCTCTATTTGTGGGAAAATAAAGGACGTCAATTTTGTTTGGAAGCCACGTCGCACGACTGCGCAATTGCCAGTTAAAGTGAAGCAGTGCCGAATCGCAAAAAGTGGCCTGGTCATTTGGCAGCCAAATGGTCCAGGGCTGAAGTATTTAACCAAAATATGGCAAACAGGCAATCTATTTATATACAAATGAATTGAAAATCTTGCATAACATGACATCCAAAAATAGTAAGATAGATAAGATATAACAAATATATATAAGTGCAAGGATATAATTTAATTTAGAGCTAGCTTTCATATACTAATAGTTAGCACCACTGAATGGCGAGGCAGCTTTTACTAACCAATTCAAATTAGACAACTCCTCTGAGGATTGGATGCTTTCTTTGTTACTATAACCTAACCCTTTAATGCGATAACTGCTGAGGATTTTGGATGGAGGGAAATTTAAAATGTGTAGGTGTTACAGGGATCCCTCGGGTCAATTCATATTCCACAAAAGCATATCATTGCTTTTATTTATGTAAATAGGAGAAAGCTTGGAAACTAGTATCTGGAGACGTTGCTGCTATTGTTTAGATAAATTAATGTGGAAGCAACAAGGAATCCCTGATAGACTGGCGTCGGCATTGGACAGAGCATTGGGCTAGTGAAAAAAAAGGAGCAAAGGAGGCCTGAGCTGATTGCTGCCTAGCGAACAAGACACTTGCCCATGGAGGCACACTAAAAATTAATTCTCTGTGTATTTGTCTCAAAAACTCAGAAATATTGGGTAGTGGATATTTGTTAGGTATAGTAATTTTATATATGATATGATATGATAATCTATAAAAGGCCTTAAAATCACATTTGATGAAAAATAAACTTATGCCTGCTTGGGAAGTGGAGAGGTATGGAGATGTGGCCTTTCTTATGACTTCCCTGGATGTAATATTTCATAGCAGGTTCATGTTCAGGTTAAGTAGCAAGTAAACATAATCTATTAAACAATTTAAGGTCAGGGCAGGAGGCAATCAAAAAGAGTAGTCAGTAGAAATACAAAAAACACAGTCACTTCCAGCGCTAATAGGTCTTTCAAGGTGTGATGTAACAGATATCAGATAAAATGGTGGTGTAAAAGGTATATATGGTATCCCAATGCTAGGTGGATGCTGCCTTCCTCAGATGGGGTAATCCGAAAGGAACTACAAGAAAAACAGAAATGGAAGGCCTAGTGCATTACCAGATATAATTGAATAATAAAACATTTTAGTATAAAAGTGGGTACTCACAAAATGCAACTGACAAAAGGCCATAAACACAGTGCATGGACATGCACAGAACACGGGGTACAGCTAACGCGTTTCAGGGGTGCACCCCCTTCCTCAGAGCTAGGCCCCGAAACGCGTTAGCTGTACCCCATGTTCTGTGCATGTCCATGCACTATGTTTATGGCCTTTTGTGATTACCCACTTTTATACAAAAAAAAATATTATTAATATATCTCTGGTAATGCACTAGGTGTGCACGCCTTCCATTTCTGTTTTTCTCCTAGAGTAGTCAGTAGGGATGAGCTTTATGTTCGGGTCGAACAAGAGTTCGACTCGAACATTGGCTGTTCGCCGAACAGCGAACAATTTGGGGTGTTTGCGGCAAATTCTAAAAGCCGCGGAACACCCATTAAAAGTCTCTGGGAGAAATCTAAATTTTAAAGGTTAATATGCAAGTTATTGTCATAAAAAGTGTTTGGGGACCTGGGTCCTGCCCCAGGGGACATGTATCAATGCAAAAAAAGTTTTAAAAACGGCCGTTTTTTTGGGAGCAGTGATTTTAATAATGCTTAAAGTGAAACAATAAAAGTGAAATATTCCTTTAAATTTCATATCTGGGGGGTGTCTATAGTATGCCTGTAAAGTAGCGCATGTTTCCCGTGTTTATAACAGTCTCTGCACAAAATTACATTTCTAAAGGAAAAAAAGTAATTTAAAACTACTCGCGGCTATAATGAATTGTCGGGTCCCGGCAATACAGATAAAACTCATTGAAAGTCATTGAAAAAAATAAATAAAAAAAAAAGTGTGGGGGTCCCCCCAAATTCTATTCCCAGGCCCTTCAGGTCTGGTATGGATATTAGAGCGTGTGGTAGGGGGGGCTGGTGGTTAATTAATGCTAATTGTGAACTACTTGCTATAATCAACAGTGGTATTTGTTATAAATCAATAGTGACATTGAAACATACAAACAATAATAATGATTCCTGTGAGTGATAATTGAATGGTAGTGGTCAGATAAAGTTCCCCAAAACAATCAGACTTGCCAAATATTATTATATAAAGTCCCAACTTGGTTGAATGAAACAAAACAAAGTGTTTCAAATCCAGTGTGAAAAAAAATCACCAATAACAGAAAACTCTTGCTGCAACAGATGATATCTTAAAGAAAGTGCAATCTTAATCCTTCACCAGAAACAATCAAACTTGCAACACCCAAAGTGCACAGGTAATGTGTTGTGCTTCCCAGAATGTGTCGACCTCTTTAATTAAAAATACGGTCACACTCGCTTTAGCAGGACAGTGCCTGCACACATACGATAGACAGGATGAAATGTAGTACCTCTCTCCTCCGATATTAGGGATAGGACATAGAATACAAACGAAAGGAAGGTGCAAGCGCGAGGCTGACTGGTAGGTTATGGCTGCCTGAAGCTCAGCATCTTCCGTGACTAAAAAGCCGAGATAAAACGAGTCACCACCTCAAAAACTGTTTACAAGGTATCTAACAGCTACCGGAATCTTCAGTGATCAAAAGGATACTATGTATAGCGGGAGGAAATCGAAACTAAAAGCAACAAAGGGTCAGGACGTTCTGACTAGAACCGCAGCTAAGATGACAGCAGTGCCATCCTCCCGCTCAGCTTTACCTCAGCTACAAAAAAGAATAAGAACTCACCTCAGTATCTTCTTAATGAGCCTGACTCTGACTGTGAACTTGGAATGACCCCAAATATTCTACAAAACATTTCACCAGGAACTGACCTTTTGACACAATTTGAAAGGGTCTTACAAAAAGCAATTTAAACCACCTCAGACAGCATTACAGACAAATTGACATGGGAAATTCGTGAGGTGGGCCGCAGAACATCTGTTCTAGAACACAGGATGGATGAGCTGGATGGCATTTCTACTAATAATGCTGATGAATTAGAAGCACTTAAAAAGGAGAATACCTCGCTCAACAACCGTCTCGAGGAATTTGAGAATAGAGCAAGAAGATCCAACATCCGTATCCGCAGCATCCCAGAATCCATAATTGATTTAAACTCTACTGTAACAGCCCTTCTTCAAGAACTCACTCCATCAATTCCAATAGAGCGCTTGGAGATGGATAGGATCCACGGATCATTAGCCCCTCGCAAAGATGAAGGACCACCCAGAGACATTGTAATCAAATTCCACTACTTTCGCTCCAAAGAGCAAATCCTAGAAGCAGCTCGCAATAAAGAAGCACTGACTTTCCAGGGTCACCGTTTCCAGATTTTCCAAGACCTTTCGCAGCAGACCCTAATCAAAAGGAAAATGATGAAACCACAGCTGCAGATTCTCCAATTCCATCGCATCACATATCATTGGTGTTTCCCTTTTGCCCTTCGATTCTCCTACAAAGAAACTACATATACCTGCGAATCAATGGATGACCTTCTCACCACACTACAAGATCTTCATCTTTCAATGCCAGAAAATTTCACAGAAGGAGCCAAACGCCGAGCCTCTGCAGGCTCTCCAGCAATCCAACATGAAGTTTCATCTCCTCAAGCCCACTCCAGTACCCGCAAAAGGAGTCGCCATGACTCACCCCCGTCAACTGCCACTGATCACATGGACTGAAACTGTCAATATGGTGATATGATTCTTTACGATTTTTGAAATAATAGAACCACTCTTTTAAGACCCTAAGAGATATCACACACAGAGACAGACCATACACTCTTCCTCTGTTGTCATTCACCTTTTTTCTTTATTATTTTCTTTTTTTCTTTAGGACTTCCTACATATATTGTTAACAGTGATAATAATCACTCTTAAACCTCTTAGTTTGTGTTTCAATCTTTTTATTCAAGTTTTGTCATACAAAATGTATAAAAGTCGCCACATAACATTGTACAGTCACAATCAACATTTGGGGTAACACAATGAAGATCACCAAGTGTAGGGGTCCTTGGAGTAGTCCGAAGCTCTGTAGAGCCGTTAACCCCTATTAGCATCGCAGATCATATCTGAACCGCCCACCCAGATGAGCCGCCCCCCCCATCCATCTATCGGGGGGGGCGCAACTCAGCCGGCCATGTGGGCAGCCCAGAGGTCCGATCAGACTGACAATGGTCCCGTAGGAGCTGAGAAAACAGGGAGCAGCACAAACCTCTAAGGTCTGGATCTGACTCCAAAAATAAACAATAAACAAATTTCAAAAGAGAGGAAAGAGGACAGTGACAAAGAATAGAAGGAAGGAGACAGAGTAAGGAAAGGACAGTTGAGGAGGGGGGAATGGGGGGAGGGAGGGGGGGGGAGGAGCCCCGATTCAGCATCCAGACATCTCAACCTAATCCCCTAGGCTATGCTGTAAACATCCCCGGGTCATTAGTTAGGTAACGAAGCCATGGGTCCCAAACTCCATGAAACAGTTTCATTTTATCTTGGGCCAGAGCGGTCAAGCGTTCGTTTAGCATCAACCAAGACAATTTGCCTTTAAGCTGATCGAATGGTAGAGCTGCCGATTTCCAGTTCCTAGCAATAGTGATTTTGGCTGAAATAAAAATAAATGTCAAGTGCCTCTTGCAGGACTTGGAGGCTTCCACATCTCCTCCCCCCAGTAGTGCTTGCTTAGCTGATTTAGTTAGGTTTAGTTGGGTAAGGGAGTAAACTAAATTATACACCCTGATCCAAAACCTCCGGACCTTTGGGCATGTCCACCAAATATGATAGGTGGTGCCCATCTGGCCACATCCTCTAAAGCACAACGGGGTAGCTCCTGAGACAAAAGTTGCCAGTCTGACCGGCACCATATACCACCTCAGTAGAACCTTATAATTGGCCTCAATTATTGAAGTATTGACGAGCGAACGAGATGCTGTCTCGGCTATCCTATGCCATTCGTCCAGATCCAGGGTTTCCTGCAAGTCGGTCTCCCATTGGACCATATAAGTCAGCTTTGTCGATACACTCAGCAATATCGAATATATAGCAGATAAATGTCCTTTAATTTTATCATAATTTTTGCATAGATGTTCCATGGGAGTTTGGGTTGCTAGGTTGCTCTTGCGAGCCAGGGTTTGTACATAATGTGAGATTTGGGCGAACCTATAACCCTCCGCTGGAGGCATTTGATGTCTGTCAGCCATAGTCCGTTCGGTCAGCATACCTCTATGATCGCACAAGTCAGCAATACACTTAAAACCCTTATTAGTCCACCATTCGAACGCTAGTGGAGTGAGACCCGGGGTGAATGCTTTATTTTGAAGCAGAGGTGTCAGTGGAGAATGAGGAGATTTGAATTTGTGAGATCTGGAGAGTCTGTCCCATAGTTCCAGTGACATGGATAAAGTAGGGCAAAGTATAGGAGGTCGCTCCTTGATAGGGAGCCATAAAATATAAGAAATAGGTTTGGGACGGCAGGAATAAGATTCCATAGCCATCCAAATGGCCTGTGCCTGTTGGGAGTGAAACCTTGTAAGTTGTGCTATCTGGGCAGCATAAAAATATTTTAATAAGTCTGGAAGACCAAGTCCTCCTCTCCGCTTCAACGTGTATAGAGTGCTCCTATTCACCCTGGGTCTCTTATCACCCCAAATAAACTGTAGTACTTTATTCTGGAATCGTTTAAGGTCATCACGGGCCAATGAAACTGGCAAGGTACGGAAGAAATACAATAATCGAGGTAGAACATTCATTTTAATTGAGTGAAGTCTGCCAAACCACGATGGCGGGTGAACCTGCCACTTAGCCATGTCAGCTGTTAGCCGTTTGAAAAGGGCTGGATAATTCTCTTTGTACAACTCACCAATAGATGAGGTCAGCTGTATGCCTAAATAAGGGAGAGCTGTGGATTCCCATCGGAATTGAAATGATTTTTCAAGCGTAGCCTGAGTGGAGCTTAGCAAAGATAAGTTCAGTGCTCTTGACTTACTATGATTAATTGCCAATCCGGAAATGTTGGAGAAAGGCTGCAAAATAGCATACAAGTTAGGTAGGGATGTGATCGGTGAGGTCAAGGTCAGCAACAAGTCGTCCGCAAAGAGTAAACATTTGTGTTCATAGTCTCCGCAATAAATGCCCTGTATATCTCTGCAGGCGCGAATTTTGAGCGCTAGTGGTTCAATCGCCAGGGCGAATAATAGTGGCGACAACGGGCAGCCCTGTCTAGTTCCTCTCCTGATAGGAAATGTTTGGGATGTATATCCTCTGAGCATTAGCGAGGCACTGGGGGAATCATATAATATGTGAAGGAGATCCAGAAAGCGTCTCCCAAATCCAAAGCGTGTGAGAACATCAAAAAGATAGTCCCAGGAGATAGAATCGAACGCCTTCTGGATATCCAATGAAAGTAACATTCCCCTCCTAGTCCCCTTTCCATCCCAATCAGACCGAACTGCCGAGATAAGGTTAATTATCCGGCGGGTTTGGTCCGATGCCTGTCTTGTCGGGACAAAACCTGCTTGGTCAGGATGGATATAACACTGAAGAAAAGTATTAAGTCTCTGGGCCAGTATTTTGGTTAGAATCTTAAGATCCGTATTGATCAGAGAAATTGGGCGATAATTGGAACAGTCTGTATGGTCCTTTCCTGGTTTCGGGATAACACTTATATAGGCTACATTTTCATGGCTGGGGAGCTTGCTGCCGCTTCTCAGGTCATTAAAGTAAGTACAGAGATGTGGGGCCAGAAGATCGTGATATTTCCTATAGTAGTGACCCGGGAATCCATCTGGCCCAGGGGCCTTGGTAGGGTGTAGGGTTTTGATTGCAGCCCTGACTTCAGGCTCTGTAAGAGCACCGTCCATCAGTTCCGCATGGGCTTGTGTCAATTTAGGCAGCTGTAAGTCGCGAAAGAATGTGCTCGCTTCAGATGAATCGAACTTGTCCTGCACTCCATACAGCTTAGCATAAAATTTGTGAAATTCTCCAATTATCCGTTCGGGGTTCTGGGAGGTTAGGCCCGTGGATAGTCGTAGTTTAGGCAAAGTCGGTGTGTACGGTCGAGGAACCAGTTTTCTAGCTAACATTGTGGTAGGTTTATCACCCATCGTATAGAACCTGTGCTTAGACCAACTAATATGTTTCTCCGCTTGAGTAGTCAAGCTAAGATTTAGTGCTAGTCGAGCCTCGTCAATTTTATGCCTTATATCTACCAGGGGATTTCTGTGCTGTTCACTAAGTAAGTTATCTAAGTTAGTTTCCAGAATCTTATTTGCCTGTTCCCTATTGCGTTTAATCCTGGCTGCCACTTGTAACAATATGCCCCTAATCGCTGCTTTATGAGCTACCCAGTTAATTGCGGGGGATGTGTCCGATGCCTTATTAAGTCTAAAGTATTCCTGTATTTCCTTTTGAATCTCTAAAAAGATTGTAGGGTCATTCAGCAAGCTCACATTAAGTCTCCACGGGGAGGGTCTAGATTTAGTCCATAGCCCTGAAGTAGAGAGTTTTATCGGGGAATGATCAGACCAAGGGGTAGATAAAATCTTAACCGACTTAATAAATGGTAGCAAAGGCGTACGTACTAGAACGTGGTCTATCCTCGAGTAAGTATGATGGGCTTGTGAAAAGTGTGTAAAGTCTCTGACCGTAGGGTTATTTTCTCGCCAGGCGTCGATGAGGTCATAGAAATGAAACAGACGTGCAACCTTGCTGCTTCCAGTCGGTGGGCGTTTCAATGTTGGTCTAGAGGAGTCCGATTTATCCATAATTCTGTCCAAGGGAATATTACTATCGCCTCCCATAATGACCTGACCCTGGACTTTGGGCATAAGAATCTTCAGCATTTTGCTAAAGAATTCCGGCTGTCCAGTATTCGGGGCATAGTATGATATAAAGGACACCTCCTGGTCATGGAGCCGCCCCACTGCCATAATATATCTACCCCTCTTGTCCTTAACGATAGCGATGGGGGTAAAGGGGGTCCGTTTCGAAAAGCAGATGGCTACACCGCCCTTCTTTTCCCGACCCCCTGCCAAGTAAAACTGTGGATACTTCCCATTGAGGTAACGGGGCGCTGAGACATTGGAGAAATGAGTTTCCTGCAATAGCAGGACTTCAGCCTTCTGTTTATGATAAAACTGGAAAGCCTTAGTTCTTTTAGTAGGGGAGTTAAATCCATGTACATTGTGGCTAACTATCGAATAGTCTGTGTTATATGTGGTGGCCATCGTGGTAGGGCAGAGCACTCTTACCTTGCATAATGAATGAAGCGAGAAGGGTCCCGATGATGATGACTGTTTGGCTATGTGACCTCTCAGACCATGACATAAGGGAAGGGCGCTGAACCGAGGCTCCGAAGAAAGAGGGGGAAGGGAGAGAAGGAAAAGGCATTAGAGAAGAAGAGAAACAAAAATAAAAGCAAAAAAACATATACATAGGCCTTAGGCCCAAACAACCAATATAACTCAATCCTAGCTGATGAATGAAGGAATGGGGAATAACCCCTGCCGGAGACAACATCCGGCAAATTAGGTGCAAGGGTACCATCCTTGTCGTAGGATAGGTAGTCTTGCAGTTGGGTGGCAAGCATGACCACCCCGACCCAAATATGATTACACTCTGTACGAGCAGGCTATTCGAGGTCATATCGGAAATGACAAAATCAATCAATACAGTTTTAACATAACAGGCTGTCTATAGGAACATGCATTCCCAAGGCCAGTGGCGCCGGGGCCGGAAGGGTCCCCATCGGTCGTTCCGGCCCCCGAGCCACAGCCCAACAGGGGAACACATTGCGGTCCGACTAAGGCCCCCAGACTGCTAAAAAGCAAAAAGCAAAATTTCTTCGACCAGGTTGGGCCCGTCGGGGTTGTAAAATATTCGGCTGGCAGCCAGTCCGAAGAACCAGGAACTCCAGTAACTTTGTAACCCGTGACTTTGTAACCTGTGAACTGTGAACGGTAACGATGGCCCCATCAGGCCCATAGTCCACCATGGGCCCAGGCCATATCCGTGCAATCAAGCACTAACAGTTCCCAAAAGGGGGCAAAAAAGCAAAAAGAGAGAAGAGCAATAATACTCAGGTATTCCGGCGAGCATTTCTGGCCTGTGAGCGTGTGCGATCCTGCCATATCGGGGAGAGGGGACGATGATCCAGACGAGGGGGAGATGAAATCGGAGTCGGAGAGTCCCGTGCAATGATGCCGAGACTAAGCAGTAGGTCTTCGCCTGCTTGGAACGTGGAAAAGGAGTGGGACTTTCCGTTGTAAGTGAATGATAACTTAAAAGGGAACGACCATCGATACTTAATCTGTTTGGCCATAAGTTGCTGGAGTAATGGACGTAGGTTTCTGCGTTTCTGGACCGTTGATGGCGCCAAATCTGTAAAGAGCTGTATTGGTGTTCCAAATAGCGACAGGTCCGGCCTGTTGCGAGCCGCAAGCATCATCTTATCCTTAATGCGGTAGTGATGTGGCTTAACAATAATGTCTCGTGGTAGGCCGTCGGCCCTTGGGGCTGTCAGTGCTCGGTGAACGCGATCAACTTCCATGTGGTGGTTGGCTATATCAGGGATAAGGGTTTTCATCAGGTCTTTTACAGCCCCCTCTAGATCTGTGTGAGTTTCAGGGAGGCCACGCACGCGGACATTGTACCTACGAGAACGATTCTCCAAATCTTCAATTTTTGTGAATGCCTCTTCTAATCTATCCTGGAGGTCTGTCACCATGGCTGAGTTCTGGTTGACCCTTTTGATGGCTCCATCCACTTTGGTTTCAATTAGCTCAAAACGCTCTCCCAAGCTATGGATGTATTTTTTCAGGTCAGTGGTGATTAATGTGCAGGCCTTAGAGAGCTCCTGCTGCAGCATGGTGGAGAATCTGCCCAACAGTACAGCATCAGGGGAATAGTGTGAGAGCTGGGGAATTGGCATATCCTGGCTGGATTGGCTGGATTGGCTAATGAGGACTTCTGCTAAGTCTGCCATGTTCCTATCCATGGAGGAGGCAGGGGAGGCAGGGGAGTTTGGAGAGTCATGTCTATCAGCGTATATGGCTGGGGATGGGGGATGTGATAGTGACTCACCCCGCTGTCCGGTCTCCACCTCTCCCGAGGATTGTGAGGAGAATGGATCCCTAGTTGGCTCCAGATTTAGCTGCCTGTCTCCTCTCTGTGTAGCGCCGTCGGATCTGGCTGCTGCCGTGCTGCCTCGTGTGTCTGGCTTACCCGGCGCCATCTTGGATCGCGGCTGTGCTGTAGGGGAAGGCCCTGCTCTCTTCTGGGCTGTAGTTTGCGTATCGTGTCCTTTCCGCGGCTGCCCCTGTGCCCTACGGTTCATCGCCACTTCGGGGCTGGTGTGGGATCGGTCCTGGCTCACGGACCTCAGTGCCTGCGCTATCGTTAGCTCTGGTGGGTCGGGGTGCCGGGAGCTCGGTCAGCACACGTCCTTCTCCGAGTCCCCGCGCATGCGCACTAAACCTCTTAGTTTGAACAACCCTATAACTGATTCTCTATTTTGATAGAACAGATAACGGATAGTAATGTTGTTTAAACAACAATGAATAGTTTCACAGCAAGATTTATTTTTATGTTCATTCCAAAATAATTTAAGTTTTCCTGCCTATGGGCTAGATTATTCACTATACTCAATTTCTCTGTCTACTATCATATAACTGTCCCTTTTTTGGAATAACTCTCTCTATGCTTCTTCCTTCTCTAGCTCGTATGCAGGACATTGATCTTATGTCTCATACACGGACAACCCGGTAGAATATATACCAGAATTGTTTTACTCATTATTTTATTTAAATAGTGATTTGATAAGTTTATGTGTTTTAAAGTTTATATTGGCTGATATTGTCTCGGAGACTGCTCACTGCACCTCCAACTTAATCCTTAAGTGCCTGGTGAGTCTACCAGACACTCTTTGGATAAATTGTACCCACTGGCTGGTAATTTCTTGCCACCCACTGGATACTAGCTCCAGTTAGGAGCCATTTATTTAACACCGTTATAAAAGCTTCTCTTTTTTTTTCTTTTTTTTCTCTTTGTAACACTTATCCAACTTTACCCCCCCCTCCCTTTTCCCCTCTTCCTTCTCTTTACTTTTTCCTCCCTTATTTGATTTATTTTCCTTTTTCTCCTCCATACTATGATCACATATATATCTAATAACAAAGTTTATAATTTTTTGATTATTAATAGATATTGATATGACGTCGCTCAATATACTTACACTCAATGTACAAGGTCTTAATTCCCCTTCTAAACGCACAAAAGCTTTCCACTTTTTCTCAACTATCCCAGCTCATGTGGTTTGTCTACAAGAGACACACTTTTCTACTCAATCCTCCCCTAAGTTTTGCAGCCGCCAATATCCCCAAGTATACAAAGCCTCAGCCTCCACCAAACAGAGAGGAGTTTTGATTGCTTTCCACCACACTACACCTTTTACCCTACACTCAGAGATTAATGACCCTGAAGGTCGCTATATAATACTAAATGGTTTATTACTTGACAACGAAGTTCACGGTTGTATCATATTATGCCCCCAACAAAAATCAATTATCTTTTCTCTCTCACTTATTCAGTGTAATAGACTCTCACAAAAAGGGTACTCTTATAATATGCGGAGACTCTAACCAGGTAATATACCCAATTTTAGACAAATCCCCAACACCCGCAACTATTCACCGCTCTAAATACCAACAACTTTTAAACCAACATTCCCTTATTGATACATGGCGTGAACAACATCCTAGGAAAAAACAATATACTCACTACTCTCATACCCATAAAAATTTTCTCGAATAGACCATTTATTAGTAAATATCAATTCTTCTCCACTAATACTCAATTCACAAATCATCCCTTGTGCATGGTCTGACCTCAATGCAGTACTGACTTCCTTTTCTTCTCTTATTCCAAAACCTAATCTGCGTACATGGTACATAAATGACAGCTTGCTAGCGATCCCTAAATACCGACAAGATATAGAAAAAGCCATTCAAGATTACATAGCAGATAATAAACCATCAGAGACAAATCCCCTAACTTATTGGGAAGCCCTGAAACCAGTCATCAGAGGAATCTGTATAAGTAAAGCATCTTACCTACGCAAGCAAAATAAACTGATACAAAAGCAACTAGATGAAGCATTTTATAAGGCTTCAGAAAACTTTCAAAGCAACCCTTCTCCCTCTAACAAACTAGTCTATGATAAAGCCAAACTAGAATTCCTCAACCTTTTTCTAACAGATTCAGCAGAACAGATTCTCCGCAAAACCAAACACACTCTCTATATGAAAGCCAACAAACCTACAACCTTTTTAGCCCTTTCTCTCCGTAAATCAGACCACTCACGGAAGCCAATTAGATTAAAAATATCAAAAAACACCTTTTCCAGTAACCCTCAAAAAATAGTGAATGAATTTGGTAGAAAATTATCCCATTTATACCAAGAGACTCAAACTTTTGAACTATCACGCCTCGATTCGCTATTAGCTGATATTAAACTTCCCTCCCTTTCTGCAACCCAATTAAAAACCCTTGAAAAAACTGTTACATCTCTTGAAATTCAAACAGCAATCAAAACTTTAAAGCCACACAAACGCCCAGGACCCGATTGTTTTTCAGCCACATACTATAAACACTTCCAAACACTACTTTCTCCTTTATTAATGGAAGCCTTCAATTCACTTCCAACTAGACATTCCTTCCGTCAAGAATCCCTTTTAGCTTCCATTTCTATCATCCCCAAACCAAATTCAGACGACACTTCATGGTCTAACTATAGACCAATCTCTATTATTAATTTAGATATCAAGCTACTAGCTAAATTCCTCTCCAATCGACTAAATCCAATCATAGGCAACCTTATACATAAAGATCAGTTCGTCGAGCACTTCTCTTTGCTCATATGGCACGAACACGTCGCATCCCCGCCTGCTTCCTCTCTGTTGATATACGGAAAAGCATTTGATTCCTTATCTTGGCATTATCTTCACTCTATCCTCGGTAGATGGGGTTTTGGAAACAACTTTCTACAGTGGATAACTACTCTATATGACAAACCAAAAGCGTATATAACTTACTCAGGTTACAGATCTGACCCATTTATTATTCAAAGAGGAACCAGGCAGGGATGCCCATTATCCCCCCTACTCTTTGCTCTAGCAATAGAACCCCTGGCACAATTAATTTGCTCTAATATTAATATTAAAGGTCTTGAACACGGGGACCATCAACACAAGCTATGTCTGTTCGCAGATGATGTCTTAGTTTTTCTCACTTCACCTTTAACATCAGCACTAGAGTTGAGTGGACACCTGGATGTTCGGGTTCGATGGGTTCGGCCGAACTTCGGAAAAAAGTTTGAGCTCGGGACCGAACTTGACCCGAACTTGACCCCGAACCCGAACCCCATTGAAGTCAATGGGGACCCAAACTTCTGAGGACTAAAATGGCTCTAAAAAAGTAATGGAAAGGGCTAGAGGGCTGCAAATGGCAGC
The DNA here is from genome assembly GCA_029206835.1 of Rana muscosa. Classification (NCBI taxonomy): domain Eukaryota; kingdom Metazoa; phylum Chordata; class Amphibia; order Anura; family Ranidae; genus Rana; species Rana muscosa. Next base: position 598,472,079 of record CM055122.1, on the reverse strand, counting down.
CAAATATTGTTAAGAGCATGGCAAGTGCTCTGCAAACAAATGTGGATAGGGAAATAACTTAAAATAACATAAAAAAATAATAATATGCTGGAGGCCCCGTTCTCAGCAGAAGAGGTACAGGAAGTCATTAAGAACCTCAGAAACTCAACGGCACGATGCCACACATATGGTGGGAATGCCCCAGAATACGCCCTTTCTGGAAAAAATTGTTTTCAATTTAATGGATAAGCTAGTGGGAAAATAAAATACTTGGAAGTTAAAAAAAATAAAAATTATAATCTTGACCTAGGAGGACGAGGTCCATATGGAGTAGGAGGTTGAGGTGGCGGTGGATGTGGCTGTGTAGGTGGAAGCGGCGGTGGAGGAGGACGAGGTAGCCAACACTGGTTCAAAAATACAACAATGGCTGGGTAAGGCCGGTGATGTGTCGAATTCTGTCCCCTGTCTGATAGTGTCCGTCCTGTACTGCGCTTGCTCAGTACGTAGGACAAGGGGATTTCGAAAATCTCCGAAGACGAACGGTGCCTGCGCCGTGAGTCCAGGTTCAAGCAACACCATCCGAGGTTCAATCCGAGCCAAGCGAGGCCGTGCCCGAAGCGTGGCGAGCCAAGCGAGCCCGTGAGGGGCCCTGTTACTATGTTCTACCGTATGTCCACTTGGATGGTGGGGCTTGAACCTGCACTCACGGCGCAGGCGCCGTTCATCTTCGGAGATTTCGTGAATCTCCTTGTCCTCCGTACTGCGCAAGCGCTGCGCCTGCGCAGTACGGGCCGGACACTATCCGATGGCCGGACAGTTTTTGTCAGAACGCCGGTATACATGTCTATTCTGCACAAGGTATGGACAAGTCCTGTGGGATCCATGCCTGGTTCATTTTAATCATATTATCCAAATTTAGGATCTTGCCCTAAATAGGTGTTTTTGGAAGAGCAGAATACACCCACAGTATGTAAACGGTGTATCTCACACCTACAGAACTGCAGAAAATGCTATTAAAAAAAAATGTTTTTGTCCTAAAATTATTTTTTTAGAATAGCACAATAGAAGAAAAATATATAAATTGTTTATCTTACACACCTCCAGATATGCAGAAAACACTGCAAAATATTTTTTGTGGCCCTAAATGGGTGTTTTTGGAAGAGCAGAATACACCCACAGTATGTAAACGGTGTATCTCACACCTACAGAACTGCAGAAAAATGCTATTAAAAAAAAATGTTTTTGTCCTAAAATAATATTTTTAGAATAGCACAATAGAAGAAAAATATATAAATTGTTTATCTCACACCTGCATATATGCAGAAAACACTTAAAATTTTAATTTTTTTAGTTTTTGCCCTAAATGGGTGTTTTGGAAGAGCAGAATACACCCACAGTATGTACAGGGTGTATCTCAACGTAACATATGCAGTGCCAGTGCACTGAGCTTGCAGATAAAAGTTAGATTTTCTCTGCCACTGGGCTCATGGCAGTGTAAAAAGACTGTGCACTGCAACCCAACCAGGTAAATCTATGCAGATCGCTGAGTTATTAGATCTCTGAATCTGGACTCCTAAATAAATCTCTCTCCCTGAAAGCAGCAACAGGAACCTTGCCCTACACTGTCTCTATCTTTTCTCTCAGTAGATTGCAGAATCAGGACTAACTCCTATCATTTCATTCTCTCCCTCACAGCAACAGCAGCCAGGATCCTTTCCCTATACTGTCTAAAGCAGAGTGACGTGCTGTGCTGTGCGCCTCTAGCTTATATAGAGGCTGGGTCACATGCTGCACTGGCCAATCACAGCCATGCCATTAGTAGGCCTGGCTGTGATGGCTTCTAAGGGCACACCAGTTAAACAAAAGTTTATTGGCTGCCCTGTAGCTTTTAGAAATGTGCCATTACATCGCCGAACACAGGACCCGAACCCGAACATACAGTCAATTGTTCGGGTCCGGGACCCAAAAATCCAAAAGTCCGGTACGAACCCGAACTTTACAGTTCAGGTTCGCTCAACCCTAATCAGCACCAAATCTTATATCCACCCTTACTAAATTTGGAGCTATATCTGGTCTTAAAATAAACTCCCAAAAATCTAAAGCACTAAACATCTCTCTCCCATTGGAATTGCAAACACATTTACAGGTCAACTTCACATATCACATACCTAGGTATCTCTCTAACAGAAAACCCAGCAGAACTATATAAGGCAAATTACCTACCATTGATGAAACAATTAAACGCACTAATGAAAAATTGGTCCTCTCTACCGTTGGCATGGATGGGTAGAATTACAGTCATCAAGATGTCAATTTTACCCAAAATCCTATATCTCTTCCGAGTACTCCCAATTCAAGTCCCAGAATACTTCCTTCGTATTCTCCAACGCAAAACTCTACAATTCATATGGGGCAAACTTAAACCCCGTTTACCACAAGCTACTCTATATACCCCCCGTATACGCAGTGGACTAAGTGTTCTAGATTTCACTAAATATTATTATGCTGTCCAATTGGCTCAACTCCCTAAATATCATGCTACCAAAGAGATTCCCCTCTGGGTCGCGATTGAATCAGTTGATTGCGATCCACTTTCTTTAGCAAATCTTCTGTGGCTCACTTCAACTTTACGCCGTACGATTTCTAATCCTATTACTAGACATAATTTATCCATTTTGGATAGGCTTAGAACACGATTTGGACTTCAATCTCCACATAATCATCTCCTCTCCTTCCTAAACAACCCCTCCTTTTACCCAGCTTGGGCTTCCCCTTCTTCCTTCTCAGCATGGTCAAAAGCAGATCTAACTAGAGCATACCATTTCTTTGAATCCAACACCATCACCCCCTTTCCCAAACTCTGTGATCCAAAAGAAATTCCACAAACAGAAACCTTCAGGTATCTACAAATCAAATAATTCCTACTGCAGAATGATTCCCCGAATTCTACAATGCCTAATCGTACAACATTTGAACATACCTGCATCTCTGACCCACACAAACGTGGTCTAATCTCGGAAATATACAATCAATTACTGTCTCATACAACTTCAACTCCCCCAACCTCCACTACCAAATGGTAGACAGACCTGAATCTCCAATCAGATGATATAAGTTGGACTCAAATTTGGCAAGCTACAACATCAGCTACCCCAAATATTGCTGCATTAGAAACTAACTACAAGGTACTCACCAGATGGTACCTTGTGCCAGCAAGAATATCCAAATTTCTCCCTCAATACCCTGCCCAATGCTTCAGAGACTTTATAGATATAGGTACGCATCTACACATATGGTGGACCTGCCCTAAAGTTAAGACTTTCTGGAAGCAAATATTTTACCTACTATCCACCATGTTCAATACCATTGTTGTACCTGACCCAACTGTAGTAATCCTAAATAACAAACCACAAAATATCTCACAACGTCAATTCCAACTTCTACTATATGTCACTACAGCTGCCAAACAAACCATAGCTCAAGCTTGGAAAACATCTACTTTATGTATAATTTCAACTAAACACCGGGTAACGCAGGCGATGATTCCTGCCAAAACTGAAGCCGTCTATTTAAATAAAATTCCGAAATTCGAACCAATCTGGCTTCCTTGGATAAATCATCACCTTCACAACCCCTGTACTTGTACTATCCTAAAATATCCTACTACTGTGTTTATTATTAATTTTGCTATATCAGAATCTCATGAACCTCCTGATCCCCTCTGGAGATTCCCTCCTCCCTCCCCCCTCTTTACTCCCTTTATTGTTATACACATTACTACTATACAAATAGTTATTCTCTCTATAAGCTGATTTTAGGAGTAATAAGATTATTTTTATGTCTGGTTCCATTTTTTTTTTTTTTTTTCCATCGACAGGACACACCAAGCCACAAAGCAGGATCTTGGCCCCTGTTAGAAATATATAATTTAACAACAATATGAACACCGCTTATGTTACCTTTTATTTGCCCCAAACTTTTAATCCATGCTCATTGAAAAAACAGATGTTACTTTTGCTAAATTTTTGAGAAGCCCTTAGATGTCTTATGTTCATTTTATTTTATTCCAGAATTTAAAACGTAATATACGATATATCACTATTATACAAAAAATGTATGTATAAAATATGTATTATTATCTACAATAAAATATTTGAAAAAGAAAAAAAAAAAAGAATACAAACAAAAAAGTTCCATAGTGCAACCCATTTGTTTAATATAAAACTTGGAATAAAAAACGATGGCCAAGTGGCCGCTTACATTAAAAGGTGCCCATCCCGGCACTGGGGCTGCAGACTTATATGGGTAACACAGGCTGATCCACCTCCATGGCAGCGTGCGTTCCAGCAGCTGCTTGCTCTGATCCAGAGGAACCGGATGGGACGTGGAGCATAGATCACGTGACCAGGCTGCGCAGCCGACGTACGTTTCGTTATATTAACGTCTTCGGGGGGCGTGCCTGGTCACTAGCGTCACGTTATTTAAGGTCTATGCGTAAGGGGGAAGCGGTTTGATGGACGGATGTGTGCGCCAATCACAACGCAGCCACAGTGCCGAGCTGGGCAGTACAAAAATCCACATTAAATACATTGCTGTATTAACCCACAAAGGAAAATAGAAAGGGGGATGGATAAAAGACATTTATTGTTAGAAAATGATTTGTATAATAAAAAGGGGGGAATTATAAAAGAGACATTGAATGTGGGAAAATAATTTGTATATAATATATCCCTTTAAATCCTTAAATGGTTTGACCCAAACTAAAAAAGATTAATTGATACATCAACTGACACTTTGAGATGGTGGCCACTAGATGGGGCCCTACTTCAACTGATCCCCTTGTAAATACATAAATACATAGATGGCATGATACTGATGTACTAGATAATGTACCTATTTTGGTAGGCAAAGTTATCAATCAGGAGATAACACTACTAGTGATTGGATATGTAGAGATACCTATCTATTAACAAATGAATGTATGGTGGGTACAGTCACAAACTTCCTTTAACTCCTATAGGTCTATTTAAAGGGCACCATCTTGTGTAGTTGAACATGACACGTATGAATCTATATATTGCAATAGAGAGTGCCCTAAAGGTCATGGAATGGATAATTAAAGGCAAGAAAGTATAACCAATTGTGGTCTTGGGTCTATACCTCCTAGCAATAAGCTAAATTGCATGGAAGTGCCTGGATGGTATTTTGGGCTATTCCCTATAGACTAGTCTTCCACAGTGTACTGGATGCTACTTCATCACTCGTTTGAAAAGAAGCAGTTCAAGTCCAATTCTATATTCATGCCATACGGCTGCATGCTCCGCATTTTGTACAGCCACTTGGTTTCATTTCGCGAAATAGCTTATTTCATGTGTGTCAATCTCCAATGATTGACGATCTTGTCTATTCCAAAAAACCTGCATTGACTTGGGTCATTTTGATGATGACTTTTAAAGTGTCTCAACACACTGTGGTTTGGGAAACCCTTTTTTATATTGGCAAGATGTTCATTGATCCTTACTTTGAGTTGTCTTGTGGACCAGCCCACGTATTGGAGCGAACATGGACACTCCAGAACGTAGGTTACATGATCAGAATTGCATGTTATCAATGGTTTAATTTTGAATTGTTCCTTAGTTACATTTGACTGAAAATGTGTGGTTTTCTTGGGGTCTCCTGATTTTCTCGTAGTTTTGCACGCCTTGCATCAAGTGCAATAATGAAATCCCGACCCATCCAGAAAGGTGATTCATTTTTTAGGAGGATCCGGTACATTGTGGGCTATTCGATTTCTTAGACCTGGAGCTCTTCTATAAATGAATTTAGGTTTGGACAAAAGGTCTTTGTCTTTAAGAAGTATAGGCCAATATTTTTTTTAAATGGTTTTCACTTGTCTAAATTGCCTGTGAAAACCAGACACAAACGTCACTTCACCTCCAAATTTCTTTTTTGGCTTTGCTACCAGTAATGTTTCTCTATCCATTGAAGACACCTGGGTAAGCACTTTTCCAAGTGTCTCCAATGCATACCCTTTTTCCAAAAAATTTGTAGTCAACATGTCAGCTTGTATGGCAAAGTCGTCATTGTTTGCACAATTGCGCCTGAGCCGCATATATTGCACTTTGGGTACAGCTCCTATCCATTGAGGATGGTGACAGCTATTCGTTGGTACAAAGCCGTTCCTATCTGTGGTTTTGAAATATGTTTTGGTCTCAAAAATGTTGTCTTTCTTGCTAATGGTGAGATCCAGATAGTTGACAGTGATTAGGCTATACTCCGCTGAGAACTTTAACCCATACTTATTGCTATTTATCTGTGCCAAAAATACCTCCAAGGTTGCTTTGGTTCCTTCCCAGAATAAGATAACATCATCTATATATCTTCTATAGAAAAGAAGGGACTGGTTTCTGTTGTTATAGATGGTTTCTTGTTCCCATTTGTTGAACACCACATTAGCCACACTGGGGTCATATCGAGCACCCATGGCTACGCCGCTGGTTTGGTTGTAATATTGGTTATTTGCCCAGAAAAAGTTGTTGCCCATGGCCAATTGCAGGCCTCGGATCAAGTACTGGATCTGGGTTTTTTGATTGTTTGGTAAGGGCCCACTTCAGTGCCTCAAGTGCATCTGAATGCCTGATGTTGATGTATAAAGACTCGATGTCTACTGTTACCATGAGTGTAGTTGCGGTGTCTTGAATTGACTGGAGTGCTATTATTAAGTCCCTACTGTCTTTGAGGTAGGAGGGGCTTAGGGAAAACAATGGTTTGAAATAGCCATCTAAATATTCCCCCAACCTGGAAAATAGTGATTCTATTCCACTTATTATAGGTTGCCCCGGGGGGGACTCTTTGTTTTTGTGTATTTTGGGTAATATATACATTACTGGCACCTTGGGGGCATGGATCATTAGATAATTGGCTTCCTTTTGGTTTAATATCTGTTTATATAGTCCTTCATCTATCCATTTGCGGAGTTCTGCCTTTAGTAATGCTGTAGGGTTTCTATTAATTGGTTGGTAGGTGGTGGTGTCTTCAAGTAGCCTCTGCATTTCTGTATAGTAATATTCTCTTGTTAATATCACCAATTCTCCCCCTTTCTCAGCTGGTTTGACTATTATTTGTTTGTTATCTTCTATCGATTTAATCCCATGCCAGATACGTTGGTTGGTGGTATTTGAGAATTCCATATCACGGACCTCATCTTGTACCATGTTCCTAAACACTTCAATATGGTGATTCATTCCTTTTTTCGGGTTGAATACCATTTTTTTTTAGACCACTGTGAAGATAGGTGGAGTTTTGACTCCCCACCTCTGGGTAGGTGGTCTGTCCTTCATAATGTTTTTTTATGTTCAATTTTCTGATGTGCTTCTCAATATCGATGAATAGTTCAAATTTGTCAATGTTTTTGTCTGGTGCAAATTTTAACCCTTGTTGTAATACCTCTAACTCTTGTTTGGAAAATTGAACTCCTGCCAAATTAAAAATTAAAAATCCCTTTACTCAATTGGTTCTTTTACTTTTTCGTTCTGCCTCTTCCTCTTCCTATAATTTTGACACTTTTTTTGTGAAATGGTAGGGGTACAATGTACCCCTAACCAATTCACATGGGGGGGATCTGGGGGTCCCCTTTGTTAAAGGGGGCTTCCAGATTCTGATAAGCCCCCCGCCCACAGACCCCCACAACTACCGGGCAAGGGTTGTGGGAATGAGGCCCTTGTCCCCATCAATATGGGGACATCCTCCTCATGTTGAGGGCATGTGGCCTGGTACGGTTCAGGAGGGGGAGGGGGCACTCTCTCGTCCCCCCCGCTTTTCCTGCGGCCTGCCAGGTTGCACGCTCGGATAAGGGTCTGGTATGGATTTTTGGGGGGAACCCCACACTTTTTTTTTTTATTTGGCACAGGGTTCCCCTTAATATCCATACCAGACCTGACCTGAAGGGCCTGGTAATGGAATTTGGGGGGACCCCCACGCTTTTATTTTTTTTATTTTTTAATGACTCTCAATGACTTTTTGTCTGTATTGACGGGACCCGGCAATTCATTATAGTAGTTTTAAATGACTCTTTTTCCTTTAGAAATTTCATTTTGTGCAGAGACTGTTATAAACACGGGAAACATGCGCTACTTTACAGGCATACTATAGACACCCCCCAGGTAAGAAATTTAAAGGAATATTTCACTTTTATTGTTTCACTTTAAGCATTATTAAAATCACTTATTAAAATCACTGCTCCAGAAAAAACAACCGTTTTTAAAATTATTTTTTGCATTGATACAAGTCCCCTGGGGCAGGACCCAGGTCCCCAAACACTTTTTACGATAATAACTTGCCTATTAACCTTTAAAATTAGCACTTTTGATTTTTTTTTATGTTCGTGTCCCATAGACTTTAACGGTGTCCGCGTGTTCGAACAAATTTTTTGTCTGTTTGCATGTTCTGCTGCAAACCGAACCGGGGGGTGTTCGGCTCATCCCTAGTAGTCAGAAGCACAAGCACGGGTATCAGCAATATTGACTCCAATGTCAAGTATAGCAGATCTGTGTCAAGCAGGGAAACGGAAATCGAGCCATTGAAGTAATACTATCACAAGTTCAGAGTTCTAACATCCTCCTAATGTTCTTCTGCTCTCCTAACAGTCACATATTTACAGTTTTGCTTAGTTTAAATTTTCACTAAAACTGAGAAATTGAAACTAACAATTGCTTTTTATTTATTCATATTTCGTAATATTTAGTAGAAATTATGGTAATGTGAAATGCATAAATGTATGATTTTTATGTTTATCTGCTCAGGCAAAGAAGGCGATGAACAGAACTCTTACTGAAGGCATTAAAGTGTTGGAAGCAGCTCACAAAAGGTCTTATTCACAAGCTACCTTGGAAGAGCTTCTCAAAACCCGCTCCCTCTTACTAGAAGAATTGGCCAGACTAGGCCGAGATATGTGTTGGGCCAGAATGTGTTCTGTGAACAGGGAAACAAGAGCAGTAGGTTATTAGCTCATGGAGTTTAGGCATTGATGACCTCCACGTTCATCATCTCCATGATGGGGAGGTAGGTTTCTCTTGAGAGAGAAGCAGCAGTTTGAACGCTATTATACAGAGTTGTATAATTTATGTCACGAGATCCTAAATCCCCCGAACAAGATAGCCATCTTCAGCAGATTAGGGAATTCCTGGCTAAATATATCCTGAAGGCTATCGCACCGAAGTCTGCTGGAGATTTAGAGCCCCCCCCACTCTGGAGGAGCTTAAAGTAGCGATGAAACAGATGAAGACTGGCAAAAGCCCTGGAACTTGTGGCCTAACCTTGCAATACTATAAATACTCTAAGGAAGTATTATCCCCTAGGCTTTTGGCCTTACCTAGCTCTTTGCCCACCTCAGAGCTTTCTGGAGGCACACATCACTGGTATTCCTAAGGAGGGAAAAGATGCAATGTTAGTTGAGAATTATAGGTACACATCTCTCTTAAATTATGGATATCAATATTTACACCAAAATGTTAGGGAATTTTTTTCCAGGATAGGGAGGCCCACAATAACACCATAAAAGCTCTCAATCTACATCATTGGCTAGCATCAGGCAACACGCAGGGCTTTCTTCTCTCCCTTGATGTGGAGAAGGCATTTGAAAGAGTGGCCTGGGATTATACGCGAGAAGTTCTTGGGACACTTGAGTTGCTCCCTCGGATGCTGGCGAGTATCCTTGCACTTTGCTCTAACCTGTCTGCTCACGTGCGGGTTAATGGCCATCTGTCAGATACCTTCTGTATCAGTAATGGTACCCAACAGGGATGCTCTATGTCCCATTACATTTTTATGTTGACATTAGAGCCTTTTCTTAAAGTAAGATCCAGTCCAGATATACAAGGCCTCACCCTGGCCAACATGGAATGCAAAGTAACAGTGTTTGTGTCAAGTGTGTACTTACCGAGGCCGCAATGCCGAGAGCGGTTCACCCTTGCAACTTGACGCACTCCGCCCCCTGTAGGTGAGACAGGGAGAGGATGGCGCAAAGAGGCACTGGCTACCAGCAGGTGGGGTAGTCTTGCTAGACGATCTGGTAGAGCTGGGTTGACCGAGAACAGGCTGAGGGTCAAACACCAGGTGAGTGCGGGCTCTTTGCAGGATCTAGCTGAAGACACAAGTCCAGAGAAAAACAGGGGTCAGAGCAAGTAGACAGGAGACTGAGTCCGGGTGCGGGCTGTTGGTGCTGGAAGTGCAGGCCGAGGGTCGAACACAGTAGACAAGCAACCAGTCCAGAGAGGTACAAGCAGCAGGTCAGGGCTGAAGATATGTAGCAAGTCCAGGATGCAGGCAGAAGGTCAGGGGCTGGAGACAAGTAGCAGGTCCGAGTCACAGGCCGGGGGTCGAACACAGGCACGGCTGAATTGAAGATTCCTCTGACAGTGCCCCCCCCCCCAAGGGGCAGACTCCGGATGCCCAAGCTGGACATAAACTCCGGATGTTTCTGGTGAAAAGCTTGAATTAAGCGTGGAGCATGCAGGTTTCTAGAGGGTTCCCAAGAATTGTCCTCAGGGGGATACCCCTTCCATTTAATCAAATACTGCAGTTGCCTGCCTCTTTTCCTGCACCCCAGAAAAGATTCCACTTCAAATTCATTCTCACCATCTATCTGAACTGGTGGAGGAGGTGGCTCTTCTCTCCCAGGGAAGGAGTTGGGGACAATAGGCTTCAGCAGGGATGCGTGGAAAACTGGGTGTATCCTATAGGAGTCTCCAAGGACTTGCAAAGTTCTTTCCAGAATTTGGACGTAAATTGGACGCCTCTGTCAGAGACGATGCTCTTAGGTACCCCATGGAGCCTGGTTATTTCCTTAAAGAAGATTTTGACTGTATCCGCGGCAGAGGGAGTACCCACCATGGGCAAGAAGTGTGCTATCTTAGAAAGACAGACAATAAAATCCATGGAGACGTCTGTTCATGGACGTTCAGGGATGGGTAGGCAACAGCTTTTGATGTTTGATCCCTTATTGCGTTGGCAATGGGTGCAGGAGGCGATGTAATTTTACAGTCCTGTCTCCAGCCCGGCCACCAGAAAGAGCGGGAGACTAGTTATGTGGTTTTCAGAGTTCCGAAGTGGCCTGCTAACTTGTGGTCGTGAAAGGTTCCTAAGACTAGTTGTCTTGTTTCCAGTGGAACGAAGATTTTACCCCGGGACCAGAGCAGGTCATCATGTTTCTCTAGAGAAGAGATTTCCTGGTCAGAGCAGTGCCTGGATGCTGTCTTAATGGAGGTCAACAGATCAGCCTTGGAGATCAGAAGAAAAATCTGTGACGACAAGATGGTGCTTGGTTCCACTGCCTGAGAATTTTTGGGGAACATCCTGGAGAGCGCATCTGCCTTCCCATTTTTGGAGCCGGGCCTGTAGGAGATGTGAAAATTAAATCTGGTGAAGTAGAGAGCCCAACGGGCTTTCCAGGGTCTTAAATGTTTTGCTGTCCTTAAGTATTCCAAGTTTTTGTGGTCGGTGAATATCATGACAGGGTGAGATGCACCCTCCAGCAGGTACCTCCATTCTTCCAGGGCAAATAACTCTCTGTCTCCAACATCGTAATTTCTTTCCGGTGGGTTTAATTTCCGAGAAGCGAAAGCTACCAGGTGTAAAAGGGATTTGGGACCCTGCCTTTGGGAGAGGATGGCCCCAGTGACTGTCTCCGAAGCGTCTACTTCCAATGTGAACGGTAGTGTTGGGTCTGGGTGCTGCAACACAGGTGCCGAGGTAAACAAGTTTTTTAGCTTAATAAAAGCTTCCTGGTCTTCCTGCGACCAATGAAAGCGATTGCCCTGGCGTGTCAGTTGGGTGATAGGTGCCACAATAGAAGAGAACCCAACGATGAATCTCCTGTAAAAATTAGCAAGGCCAATGAACCGTTGTACCCCTTTTTTGTCTGTTGGAGCTGGCCATTCTTGGAATGCCTTGACCTTCTGCGGGTCCATTGCGACCCCGTTGGTGGAAATTATAAATCCCAGAAATTGTACGGTGGTCTTTTCAAAGTCGCATTTTTCAGCTTTGAGATAAAGTCTGTGTTCTCTAAGGATAGTAACGACCTTTTTGACATGAACCCGGTGCAATTCAGTAGAGGCAGAGAAGATGAGGATATCATCCAGATACACCACTAGGAAGTCATCGAGATAATCTCGGAAGATGTCGTTTACTAAATGCTGAAAAGTGGCTGGGGCATTACAGAGCCCAAATGGCATGACTAGATATTCATAGTGTCAGAATCTAGATCTAAAAGCGGTCTTCCACTCATCTCCAGCCCTGATCCGGATGAGGTTGTAGGCCCCTCGAAGGTCCAGCTTGGAGAAGATTTGGGCAGATCGAAACCGTTGGAACAATTCTGGGATAAGAGGCAGCGGGTATCTGTTCTTAATAGTAATTTTATTTAGTTCCCTGTAGTCGATGCAGGGCCTCAGAGAACCATCTTTTTTTCTACAAAGAAGATCCCTGCACCGGCTGGAGAAGAAGGACGGATGAATTTATTTTCCAAATTTTCATCTATGTAGACCTTGAGGGCTTTTAACTCGGTCTCGGATAACGGGAAAATACGGGCAAAAGGCACTTCTGAGCCGGGCAGAAGGTCGATGGGACAGTCGTACGGCCGGTGAGGTGGTAGACGGTCGGCCTGTTGTTTGTCAAAGATGTCCCTAAACTCCAAGTATACAGGGGGAATATGTTGCAGGTTATCCGGTACGGTTGCTATGGTAGCGCAAGTGGTTGAGGCAGTGCTGGGAACAGTACTGAGAAGTGAAATTGACCTCCTTCTTGGCCCAGTTTATGAGAGGTTAGTGTGCTTGTAGCCAGGGGAGGCCCAAAATGATGGGAAACATCGGAAAGGGAATGAGATCAAATCGCAGAAACTCTTGGTGGCCCGAGTCAGTGGTGGCAAGGATGGGTTTAGTTTCTTGGGTGATCAGCCCAGATCGGGGCAGGGAGTCATCCGCCAAGTGTACCTGAAGGCAATGATCCTTGGTTTGTAAGGGAAAGTGTAGTTTCAAGGCTAGTGTGGAGTCCAGGAAGCAGCTGCAGGCTCCGGAATCAATAATAGCCGGTAGGCGGGTTGCCCCTTCCGGTAGCTGTAGGGAGATAAAGAGAACAACGTAAGTCTGTGGAATGCCAGAAACTTGATAGTTCAAAACATATTGAGGGGCAGACTTACTGGGTCTCACCGGGCAGCTACGGAGGAAATGACCAGTACCCCCACAGTAAAGGCATAGGTTGGCTTGACGCCTGCGCTGCTTCTCCTCGGGAGTGAGGGGAGGCCGGACCAGTCCCAGTTGCATAGGTTCGGGTTCAGGAAGAAAATGTGCTGCAGAAGCTGGGACAGGTGGATGAACAGGAGCTGATCTGAGAGGAGTCCAATTAGAATGAGCAGTTTGAAAGCGTTCAGAGCGCCGCTCTCGCAAGCGCCTGTCAAGCTGGGTGGCAGACTGAACTAAACCTTCCAAGGAAGCAGGAGTTCCTATCCTTAAGAGCTTCAGACAGTCCTTGGCGGTATTGGTATTTCAAAGCCGCCTCCTTCCAGCCAGTATCGGCTGACCACTTCTGAAATTCAGCCGTGTAGTCCTCAACCGGCCTTCTCCCCTGGGATAAGCCGTGTAGAATAGCCTCAGCCGTAGCCGTGTGCTGGGGGTCATCGTATAATTGTGCCACGCTCTCAAAGAAGGTGTCCACAGAATTCAATACAGGGCACCTTTGTTCCATCAAACCGTGGGCCCAGGCTTGTGGTTCATCAGTTATGAGGGAAATGATGAAACCCACCTTCGCTACTTCTGAAGAGAAGGTCCTGGGCTGAAGAGAAAGGTAAAGGGAGCAAGCGTTCTTGAAAGCCCGGTATTTCTTGCGATCGCCCGAGAATCGCTCAGGTGTGGGAACCCTGGGTTCAGGGGAAGCCATCAGCACGGTAGGGCTTGCCGGGTTTTGAGAGGTGGAGGCACTATTAGCGGATGCAGCAGCGGGGGCTGTAGGTCCAGATGATCCGGTGAGTTGCTGAAGGCGGCCATCCATTTGGGTGTATCCCTCCTGCAGCTTTTGAACCGCGTTAGTAGTGCAGTGACCTGCTGGCAGAGGGTGTCAAATGGGGAACGCGCTCTTTCGGCCTCTTACATCTGGCTGGTTTGTACTGTCAAGTGTGTACTTACCGAGGCCGACTGCGGTTCACCCTTGCGACTTGACGCACTCCGCCCCCTGGAGGTGAGATAGGGAGAGGATGGCGCAAAGAGGCACTGGCTACCAGCAGGTGGGGTAGTCTTGCGAGACGATCTGGTAGAGCTGGGTTGACCAAGAACAGGCTGAGGGTCAAACACCAGGCGGGTGCGGGCTCTTTGCAGGATCTAGCTGAAGACACAAGTCCAGAGCAAAACAGGGGTCAGAGCAAGTAGACAGGAGACTGAGTCCGGGTGCGGGCTGCTGGTGCTGGAAGTGCAGGTCGAGGGTCAAACACAGTAGACAAGCAACAAGTCCAGAGAGGTACAAGCAGCAGGTCAGGGCTAAAGACACGTAGCAAGTCCGGGATGCAGGCAGAAGGTCAGGGGCTGGAGACAAGTAGCAGGTCCGAGTCACAGGCCGAGGGTCAAACACAGGCAGAAGGAGAGATCTGTGAAACAAGCCGAGGGTCAGGTCAAGGAGAGAGGAGCAGAGTAGTCAAGCCGATCCAGGTCACAACAGGAGTTCAAATGCAGGTACAGGAAACCAGGTACAACAGGAAGCTGACAACAAACCAGCAACCTGTCAGAGCATCTAGGCCTCTTTATATAGGCCTGCCAGAGCTCCGATTGGCGCACTAACGCGCATGCGCGCGCTGTTCTACCGGCCAGCGCACACGCATGCACCGAAGCGCCGTTCCGCCGCGCATGCGCGCAGGGCGCCGGCTGGCGCGGCTGAATTGAAGATTTCTCTGACAGTTTTCTGATGACATCATGCTTTTCCTCACGACACTGCAGGTGTCACTGCCCAAACCTGCTTAAAGACTTAGACCATTTTGCACGCATATCCGATTTGAAAATTAACTACTCCAAATCCCACGAGCCCAATGTAACTCTTCCATCAACAACTCTGCCCCCAGGGCTATTTTCTATTTATCTGGAAATCAGAGGCCATTAAGTACCTCGGTATTCAGATACCCACATCATTTGATGAACTTTATGATAGGAATTTTGTCACACTCCTTCATAAAATTCAGGAGGACCTTACAAGCTGGACAAGCCTTAACCTTTCATGGTTAACAGACATCTGTTACGAGGCCAACTATGGCCTTGGCCTTTCACACCCTTTGAGTCCTTGTGCATAAGAAAGACACCCGAGCAACATTTGATTTTGGCCATTTATTTTATGCTAATAGGAGACTTCTCTAATTGCAGATAAGGTGCACAAGGCCTAGGAAAAGAGAACAAATTTCTATTTTTTAGACGACAACTTGGACACGATTGGCAAATTTGTTCGTAAAGGATCACTGAATGTAGCAATTCAGGAAAACTGCTTCAAAGTCAGAACTAGATGGTATAGGACCCCATCTCTTCTACATAAATGCTATCCCACATTCTAATCTTTGTTGGAGATGTGGCTAGGAAGAGGCCATACAGCAGGGATATGCAATTAGCGAACCTCCAGCTGTTGCAGAACTACAAGTCCCATGAGGCATAGCAAGACTCTGACAGCCACAAGCATGACACTCAGAGGCAGAGCATGATGGGACTTGTAGTTTAACAACAGCTGGAGGTCCGCTAATTGCATATCCCTGCCATACAGTATATGCTACATATTTGCTGCTGATTTGCGTGAGATTTTACCACTCTTTTGGATGGAGGCCCATGATATAATTTTGCAAGTTACTTCTCTCTCCCTGGACTTTACTCTGGCCCAATATCTTCTACATCACATATCTCTCCCTAGAAGATAATATTTTAGGTCCCTCGCAATGCATATGGTGAATGCAGCCAGACTTTGTATACCAATCCATTGGCGATCTATGTGCACTCCAACCATCAGGGAATGGTCGCTAGACTGAACAGAATGTGGGAAATGGAGGCGCTTATCTCCAATTCTCATGAACGCATGCACAAATTCACAGCCACCTGGTTCTGTTGGATCTATTTCAAATCCACTGAGTGATATTTGGAAAATGGCTGAAGGAGCTTGATCATTTGTACTCTTCCTATGAGTATAAATATGGTCAAGGATAAAGCTGTAGGGGGGACTGATGACCCCACCCCCTCCGTTCGTCTGCCCTGCAGGATTCTGGGTGTTTTGAGAGGGGGAGTGGGCTTGTCCCCTCTGATTTACGCTGTTCCCTAATCTCTTGCCATTTTCCATATCTTCTCTGTACTTGTTGACATTTGCTATCAATAAAAACATTCATGGAAAAAAATATTATGGAAATATGTGATGTATTGTAAACCACTCTGAAAATTCATGGCACTATATAAATCCTGAACAATAACAAAAAATTTATTGTTTTCATAGGCATGCACAGGGGGTGTGCCAGGTGTGCCTGGGCACACCCTAATCACTACGTGCAGTGCTGGTTCCCCCTGCTGCCTGGGCTTCCCCCCGTGTTGCTCCCCCCAGCATGCAGTGCTGCTCGCTTCCCTCCTCTCCTCTCCTCTCCTCTCCCCAGGCTGCTGTGGAGGGAAGTTTCATGATGGAGAGTAGGGAAAGGGGATAAAAAATATGTAAATTACTGGCCCCTTCCTTTTCTAAATGAACACAGTGAACACACTCGCTCACTGTGTTCATTCATAACTGAACACAGTTTGTGAATGAACAGGCAGTCGCTGAGCCCAGAGCACTTCCCATTCATTCCCTGACCCGTGCAGCTGAGGCTGCAGAGAAAGGCATGTTTGTTTGGGCTTTGGGGTGCACACCCTAATGCGATAGGCTGTGAACATCTACGATTGTATTTATATTGAAAATATTGTTTTAATAAACATTTGGAAAATTAACAATTAACAGTAATTAATTTACAAATTCAACTTTCTATAGATCCCGCACTTTCAGAAAATCTATGGTTTGGGGGGGTCCTTTACATACTTTCAAGGCTGTAATTTGTATTTAAAAAATATAAAATCAGGTTGAATTGAGGTGCAAAAAAGAAGACAAGGCCAAGCAACAAAACGGTTAAGGACCATAAAATTTTATGGCTATATACTCTATCAGCAATCAGTATCTATATATTTGACATATTTACCAAATTGGTGCAGCAAAATACTTTAAAAGGATGTCATATAAATATACCTGTATAATGTGATAATTTTCCATTAATAAAAACTCAAAAAATAATCCAGTACGTCCATAATTCTTATCAAAATTGATCCAGCGTTAATGTTTGTGATAAAAGTGCTTATATTCTTATACATGAATCTCTGCAGTGTTCTTTCACCTCATGTGCATAACCCTTCACCAACACTCCAATATTCTCGCCCTATATTCTGACCCAATATACATTAGGTCTCATAAGGAATGATGTTACTCTCTTCTGTATCCATGACTTTCAATCCATCCTTCTGAGTTTTTATTAATGGAGAATTGTTAATCACATTATACAGGTTTAGTTTTATGATATCCATTTAAAGTACTGCGTGGCACTAATTTGGTATATATGTTTGCTGGCATGTGGGAACACAGAGTGTGGGCAGCAGTACTAGGACATGTTTGCATATGATTTTTGGTTATTTTCTTTTTGTTCTATTTCACATCATTTTGGTATATTTAAAGGCACTGTGAATTTGTGATAGTACTTTATTCTATTATTCTGTGCTTAGGTCTCATTGATTATTTATCTATATACCTGACTCTTGATTGTGTTATAGACTCCTCTCCTGGCAACAGATTTCTCTCTTTCCTAAATATAAGAAAACTTGAGAAAAGCCCATTTCCAATATATCAGATAAAGGTATATCTATGTTCCCTTGCCCCCTCACTATTTATACATTTGTCAGATGTAAAAAATAAAAATAAAAAATAACAATCTTTAGTTTTAGCCCCATTTTAGTCTTCTGCAATTGTTTTAGTCTTTAGTCGACTAAATCTCCAGTACATTTTAGTTGACTAAAACTTATTTTAGTTGTCTAAAACCGAATGGGTGTAATTAAATTATAATGCATTAGTTAACATTTCTCTACAATTTCCAAACTTACTATTATTTATGTTATTGAGGTATTAACATGCACTACAGACCGTGTTAATTTTGAAGTCAAATTTCAATTTAGTTTTAGTCTTAGTCTTTTGACTAAAATGGCATTTTAGTTTTAGTCCCATTTTAGTCTTTTGACTAAAATGGCACTTTAGTTTTAGTCGCATATTTTAGACCACTGAAATAGTATTAATTTAGTCAACTAAAATGTTTTAGTCGTTTCAGTCGACAAAAGTTAACACTGGTGTACCATACAGTAAGAGACCAGAAACAGATATATTCAAACACTTTGAAACATGGTGTAAGGTGACAGATAGAAGTAACCTTAATGCATAGAATTACCATATAAAGGCAATAGATATTACCAGAAGGAAGGGGTTGATGAGTCAAAATCATTAAAAAGCTTCCCTATTTTCCCGGAAGCCACAGTTGCCGCGCGACGGGAAAAGGGAGTTATAAGAAAAACAAGGGAACGAGGGGGTGATGGGAGAGAAGGAGAGGCTACTGGGAGATTGCCCGGGTCTCTAAGTACCAAGAGGCAGGAGAGTCATTACTCAAGTTGGGAGAGGTGTGAGGGTAGGGGACAGAGGTGTGGGTAGGAAATAGGGATGAGCCGAACACCCCCCAGTTTGGTTTGCATCAGAACATGCGAACAGGCAATAAATTTGTTTGAACATCCGAACACCGTTAAAGTCTATGGGACTCGAACATGAAAAATCTAAAGTGCTAATTTTAAAGGCTTATATGCAAGTTATTGTCATAAAAAGTGTTTGGGGACCCGGGTCCTGCCCCAGGGGATATGTATCAATGCAAAAAAAGTTTTAAAAACTGTAGTTTTTTCGGGAGCAGTGATTTTAATAATGCTTAAAGTGAAATAATAAAAGTTAAATATTCCTTTAAATTTCGTACCTAGGGGGTGTGTGTATAGTATGCCTGCAAAGTAGTGCTTGTTTCCCATGCTTAGAACTGTCCCTGCACAAAGTGTAATTTCTGAAGGAAAAAAAGTCATTCAAAAGCACTCGCGGCTATAATGAATTGTCGGCTCCCGGCAATACAGAGAAAAGTCATTGATAAAAAAAAAAAATGCGTGGGGGTCCCCCCAAATTCAATTACCAGACCCTTCAGGTTTGGTATGGATATAAAGGGGAACTCTGTGTCAAATAAAAAAAAAAATGACGGGTTCCCCCCAAATATCCATATCAGGCCCTTCAGGTCTGGTATGGATTTTAAGGGGAACTCCACGCCAAATTTAAAAAAAAATGGCATGGAGTTCCCCCAAAAAATCCATATCAGATCCCTTATCCGAGCATGCAACCTGGCAGGCCGCAGGAAAAGAGGGGGGACGAGAGAGCGCCCCCCTCCTGAACCGTACCAGGCCACATGCCCTCAACATGGGGAGGATGTCCCCATGTTGATGGGGACAAGGGCCTCATCCCCCACAACCCTTGCCCAGTGGTTGTTCGGGTCTGCGGGCAGGGGGCTTATCGGAATCTGGAAGACCCCTTTAACAAAGAGGACCCCCAGATCCCGCCCCCCATGTGAATTGGTAAGGGGTACATTGTACCCCTACCATTTCACGAAGAAAGTGTAAAAAAAACACACACACACCTTGGAAAAGTCCCTCCTGAACCGTATCAGGCCACATGCCCTCAACATGGGGAGGATGCTTTGGGGGTCTGTGACCCCTCAAAGCACCATGTCCCCATGTTGATGGGGATAGGGGTCTCATACCCACAACCCTAGCCCGGTGGTTTTGGGGGTCTGGAAGACCCCGTTAACAAAGAGGACCCCCAGATCCCAGCCCCCACTATGTGAATTGGTAAGGGGTACATTGTACCCCTACCATTTCACAAAGAAAGTGTAAATAATTGTAAAAAAAAAACACACAGACACCGTTGGGATAAGTCCTTTATAAAAATGGATGATCTTTCCTCTCCAGGTCCAGGCTCCAACGATGATGTCCACCTCAGCGAGGAACAGCAATCATCTTGTCTCCACCGGAGACACCCCAGGAATCCCAGCAGCCTGACAGGTCTCTTATGTAGCTGAGAACGGGGCCACCCGTCACGTGGCCCCGTCCCCCTCTGACGCAAGGGGAAACCCTGGCTTACCCAGTGACGTGCGGGTGACCCCGCCTCCCTCTGATGCAACGGAAACCTGTGTTACATCAGAGGGGGGCGGGGTCACCCTTGCGTTATAGGGGGACGGGGTTACGTGACGGGTGGCCCCGTCCTCAGCTACATAAGAGACCGGGAATTCTCAGCTATATAAGAGACCGGGATTCCCGGGGTGTCTCCCGGGGAGACAAGATGATTGCTGTTCCTCGCTGCGCTGGACATCATCGCTGGAACCTGGACCTGGAGAGGAAAGATCATCCATCGCTGGACCCCGGGGAGGAGATCACCCATCGAAGGATACCGACAGCGTTGGAGTGGAGACCGAGAGTGGATTACCACCGCTGGAATCTTTTTTTTTTTTTTATAAAGGACTTATCCCAACGGTGTCTGTGTGTTTTTTTTTTTACAATTTTTTACACTTTCTTTGTGAAATGGTAGGGGTACAATGTACCCCTTACCAATTCACATAGTGGGGGTCGGGATCTGGGGGTCCCCTTTGTTAACGGGGTCTTCCAGACCCCCAAAACCCGTGCACGCACCCGCGCATGCGCACGGGTGTGCGCATGCGCAACAGTGGTATTCTGACAGGAACTGGAACAACAGGCTGTCTTCAGTGCTGGCATGCCCTTCCTGACACCTGCGCAGCAGGTGAGGGATGTATGCTCTATGCATAATTTTGAGTTGTTGTTCTCGCCAGAATTCATTTGTGACGAAGGCACAGATAGAGTTGTAGCCTGTTAGAATTCAGTCAATGGCTTTAGGGTATTGTAGGTCTTTACACCATCCAGCAGCTGAGGTGAAGTGGAGCGGAGTAGAGCGTGCAAGGGCCTGTATATGGATGAAATTTTAAATTGTTGAGTATCCAGAAGAGTGTCCAAGATAGATGTGCAAAACCATTGAGGCTTATTTTGGCATAGTTTCATGGTGTGGTGGGTTGCCTGATGTACATAGAGATAATGATGTGCCGGGAGATCAAATTGTGTCAATATTTGTGGAACCTGTAAGGGTGATCCTGTGGATCATCAAAGAGCTGAGCGAACCTAAGTAGCCCATGGGAAACCCATTAAGCGTATCCAGCGTATTGTTGTGGTTGGGGGAATGTATGGTTTCCATGAATCGGAAGGTGATTGGAGATCCAAGGTGGGAGGTTTGTTTCCGTCTCGTTTCCCACCATGCTACTAACGTATCACTGATTAGTTCATTTTGTTTGAGCTCCAAAGGGAGTGTTTTTAGGTGATTTTAGGTTACAGTGTAGTAAGGCTGGCAAGCCATTTGGGACTCCAATTCAAAGTTGGAATATTTTGAGCTTTGCGAAAGCCAATCTAAGCATGCCCTTAATAAACAAGATATGTTGTATAGCCTTATATTAGGGAGGTTAACTCCCCCCTCGCTCCTGGGCAGGCAAAGTTTGAACAGAGAAATGCGGGGACGACGTCTGTGCCAGAGAAAAATTGAAAGAACCTTGTGTAATTTCTGTACGTTGGTATGCCGTAAAAGTATAGGGATAGTCTGCAAGGGGTAAATAAGTCTGGCAAAACGTATCATTTTAAAAAGGTGGCACCTGTCGAGGAGCGAGAGAGGGAGATCCATCCAAGTCTACAGTTCACCTATAACCTTGGTAATAACCAGGGAGAAATTTAGATGGTAAAGGGTTGAAGGTATTCTGACAATCTTTATACCTAGATAGGTAATGTGTTGTTTGCCAATAGTAAAGATTGAGTCTTTTGCCCACAGAGGGGATCTAGAGTGGTATAGGGGAGAATTTCGCTTTTAGAGAAGTTTATACGCAGGCCCAAGCAAGTTCGATAGGAAGTGAAGATGTCTTGGATGAGAGGCAGCCTGGAAATAGAGGTGAATATCAAGATGTTGTTAGCAAAAAGTGCTAAGCGAAGTTCATGGAGGCCCATGGATATTCCATGTAAGCTGGTTTGGGAGAGCAGGAATCGGGATAGTGGTTCCAAGGCCAGATTGAACAAGAGCGGCGAAAGGGGGCAGCCTTGCCTGGTCCCCTTATGAAGTTTGATATTCTTAGAAATGTGACCTGCTGCAACAATGTTTGCCATGGGGGCTAGATACATTGCGGAAATCAGATGTATAAAGGCACCGGAAAATCCGAACCGTCGGAGTACTAGGGACAACCGTATAAAACTGACATTGTCAAAAGCCTTTTCTGCGTCGAGTGAGATAATGGCATAATCTTCATCGGTCTTAGCTTTGGCGTGTTCAAGGGCCATGATAATCTTACGAATGTTGTAGGAGGCCTTGGGGAAACCTGTCTGTGAGGGGTGGATGAGGGAGGCCATTATTTTAGCTAGTCTGTTGGCTATGATTTTTTTAAGTATTTTGGAGTCTAGGTTGAGGGGTGGTATAGGCCTATAAGAGCTAGGTTCTGTTCGGTCTTTGCCTTTTTTGGAAATCAGCTTAATATGTGCCTGGTAGCCAGAGGGTAGATATTTGCCCCCTGCTAGGATTTCCTGGTAGACTTTGGTTAAAGAGGAAACCACTATGTATGCTTTCATTTTGTAGAATTCTGGGGTGTAACCATCTCGGCCTGGGGCCTTTTCCATTGGCAAGGGATGATATGGCATTGAAAACCTCTTGATCTGTAATTGGGGTGTTTAGCTGGGACAAAAGAGGGGCCTCTATCTGGGGTAGGGAGATTTGCTCTAGGAATGCTTGGACAGTAGTCATGTCTGTTGGTTCTTCCCCATATAGAGAGGCATAGTACTGTTCCAAGATTGTGATGACCTCTTTGGTAGATGAGGTGAGATTTCCTTGGGCATCTTTGAGGGCAAGTATGTAAGTGGGGGAATGGGCTCCCTTACAGAGCTTGACTAGTAGTTTTCCGCATTTGTTACCATATTTGTGATATTTCAATTAGGTGTTATTTATATATTCGTTCCTGCGTGTCAGCCCACAGGTCAAAGTTATGTTTGGCATTGCACCAAAGGTTTCGGTTCATGAGAGAGTTAGTGAGCAACAATTGAGTCTGGGCTGTACATAATCGATTGCTCGCTTCACGGTAATTTTTAAGGACATATCTTTTTGTGTGTGGCTGCATAGGCTACAATCCTACCATGTAGAACAGTATTAGCTGTTTTCCAGAACAGATTGGGATCGTTGCTGTGGGTCGAGTTTGTGGTTACTTTTTCTGTCCAGGTCTCATGGAGTATCTTGGATAGACCCTGATTATGGGCAAGGTATGATGGAAAGCGACACGTCTTCATCGTAGTGGGTGGGGTAAAATTTTGAAGATTGACTGACATGGGGCCACGCTCAGAGATTGCAATTTAGTGGATGTAGGTTTCGGATATGAGCAAGAGAAGTGTGGAGTTGCAAAACATGTAGTCAATCCTGGCGAAGGTATGATGTGGAGGGGAGTAGAAGGTGTAATCTCTGTCTTCTGGGTGGGCCAATCTCCATACATCTATGTGTAGCGCACCCACCTATCCCCCTCCTGCATTAAACTCGGCTCCTCGCAGGGGGAGACAGGCACACCGCACCACAAGCCCGTACCCTCCTGTGTTAAGAGGTCTAGCGGTGTTGATTTTGGGCCTTGTCTGCAGCCAGAGTCTAAAGTCCTCCTGAGTATGATTCTCACCTCTACAGTGGGTAGATGCAAGTCCTTGAATTCCCCAGGAATTCAAGGACCAGATGAAAGTCCAACTCAATATTTATTTTCACTTAAACAGAAAATAGTCTCTTGGATAGACAAAAAGGTTGGAGCAAAGACACAGGACAGCTTAAGGTGTGGAGGAGGTCCAGGCACAAACTTAGCTCAAACTCTTCTGACTGTTCAGATTTCTCAAACAGTTTTGGGGCATGGTCTCTGCCACAGACCTTGTGAATAAGGTCACTGCCACTGACCTGGTGAACTAGGTCACTGCCCCTGACCTGATGAACCTTGGTTTCTTCCTAGAACATAGCCCCTTTCAGGGAGAAGACGTCCCTCCAGAGAGTCAACAGACCCCTTCCTTCACAGTGTCCACAGCACCAGTCCCTCGGAACAGATCCTCCCTTCTCTTAGGGTGCGGGTCCCCTCACAAGGCGGTACCCTGGACTCCTCGATCCCTTGCGGACCCCAGCCGAAGGTTGCTGGGCCCCGGTCCGTTGCTGCAGCTCCTGGGCCTCCGTACCCAGGTAGTCAGAAACGGTAGGGTAGTACCTCACCCCAGAATAAAGGTGCCTGAGGCAACGCTGTATCCTGGCCTAGGCCAACAAGGCCCAGGCCTAGGGCAGCACTTTGCAGGGGGGGCAGCACGGAAAGAGTCCCCGCCGGCTTCCGCTACACTCTTAGTGTAACGCAAGCTGCTTCTAATTTTGACTGTCCTATCATCCTTGACCACAAACCTTCCTCACTGTGCTATATGTTTTCTGCTGCACCATTGGCATGGTTATATCTTCTTAGTCCTCTCCATAAAATTATCCGAAATTTGTGCTTAAAGTAGAACTATAGGCAACGCATTTTGGATATAGTAGGGAAAGGTTATAGCCCCTGTCAGTTTATTTTTTACCATCCCTGTCCCATTGCAGAGATTTCCCTTCACTTCCTGCCCCATAGCCAAACAGGAAGTGAGAGGAAATCTATGAAAATTAAGGGAATCCATTGCCCGCCACCCAGGCCCTAAGAACTAGTGTCCCCACTCGAAAATGTCAGGGTGGGTCTTAAACAGAAAGGGGTGTGGCCTTGACAGTAATTGGTGGGTCATATTTAAATTAGGGGGTGCACGAGTTTAGTCAGGCCTAGGGCAGCACAAAACCTAAATACACTACTGCTCTCACTAGATTATATTCTATTGCCTACTGACCATGGAATGTGATAGATCACTCTGCACTTGTTATACATTCAGCCTAGATTCAGACTAGTGCGATCTCAGACATCGCACGTGATTCACACCTGCACCGCAGGTGTCGATCACATTAGATGTCTGAGCAATGCAAGTTCAGCCATACAGTTGTATGCCTCTACATTCATTAGTTCACCTGCAGACATAAATGAGTGTGAGGCGATAGCAGCTGCAAGTTGAGGTAAATACATTTTATAGCAGCTCAAAAGTTTATTTTGGCATATTGGGACATAGAGGGGTACCTGTCTAATCTGACACTTCCAAAATTAACCAAAGTACAAATGGCAATGCTAGATGGAAACTGTGAGATTACTGAAGATGAGATCAAAACAGCTATCACTCTCATCACTCTCAACTGGAAAAGCCTCAGGTCTGACAGTCTCCTGTTAGAAGTTAACTATAGGTACCTAGATATGGTGGCTCCAGTACTGGTGCATGTACACTAGATTATCAAAAGTATTGGGATCAGTGTTGCCAACTGTCCGTTAATTTACGAACAGCACGTAAATTTAACCCCCTTTTTGGGGTGTACGTAAAGTCCGTTATGGGCATCGGCTGCCCGTAAAAAAGATGGCCGCGAGCCGACCATGCGACTGCGCATGCGCCGTTCCGAAGCTGGCCGGGCTCGGGAAAGCTTGTATGCGTTCGGCCGAGCGGCGCATGCGCAGTAATGTAATGGCGCCGCCCGGCGCCATTTTTGAATAGACTATCAGGACGGGAGTGCTCGCGGGCTACAGTGCACTCGCAGTCGCCATAGTAGGAGGAGAGGACTAGGCTGAGCAGGGGTGAGGAGGAGGAGGGGGGATATGAAGTAAGAGGAGGACTGCGCTGGGAGTGGGAGCCCAGATGGTGAAGCGGCCATGGCATGCAGGGGAGGGACAGAGACTGATGTGCTCTCTCTGTCCACCATCATATGATTTCTCCTCTACATCATCAGTATGCTGTGTCCTCCTCCTGTGCCCTTTTCACCTCTCCACAGGTCAGAGCTGCCCTGACCTGTGGAGAGGTGAAAGGGGCACAGAAGGAGGACACAGCATACTGATGATGTGGAGGAGAAGTTATATGATGGTGGACAGAGGAGGAGGCCACTGTGAGGGGGTGAGGAGGACCCTATCATGTCTGCAGCCTCTGTCCCCCTCCTGTGTCATGTCCGCAGCCTCTGTCCCCCTCCTGTGTCATGTCCGCAGCCTCTGTCCACCTCCTGTGTCATGTCCGCAGCCTCTGTCCCCCTCCTGTGTCATGACTCTGCAGCCTCTGTCCCCCTCCTGTGTCATGTCCGCAGCCTCTGACCATCTCCTGTGTCATGTCCGCAGCCTCTGTCCCCCTCCTGTGTCATGACTCTGCAGCCTCTGTCCCACTCCTGTGTCATGTCCGCAGCCTCTGGCCATCTCCTGTGTCATGTCTGCAGGCTCTGTCCCCCTCCTGTGTCATGACTCTGCAGCCTCTGTCCCCCTCCTGTGTCATGACTCTGCAGCCTCTGTCCCCCTCCTGTGTCATGTCCGCAGCCTCTGTCCCCCTCCTGTGTCATGACTCTGCAGCCTCTGTCCCCCTCCTGTGTCATGACTCTGAAGCCTCTGTCCCCCTCCTGTGTCATGACTCTGCAGCCTCTGTCCCCTTCCTGTGTCATGACTCTGCAGCCTCTGTCCCCCTCCTGTGTCATGACTCTGCAGCCTCTGTCCCCCTCCTGTGTCATGACTTTGCAGCCTCTGTCCCCCTCCTGTGTCATGACTTTGCAGCCTCTGTCCCCCTCCTGTGTCATGACTCTGCAGCCTCTGTCCCCCTCCTGTGTCATGACTCTGCAGCCTCTGTCCCCCTCCTGTGTCATGTCCGCAGCCTCTGACCATCTCCTGTGTCATGTCTGCAGCCTCTGTCCCCCTCCTGTGTCATGTCCGCAGCCTCTTTCCCCCTCCTGTGTCATGTCCGCAGCCTCTGTCCCCCTCCTGTGTCATGTCCGCAGCCTCTGTCCCCCTCCTGTGTCATGTCCGCAGCCTCTGTCCCCCTCCTGTGTCATGTCCGCAGCCTCTGTCCACCTCCTGTGTCATGACTCTGCAGCCTCTGTCCACCTCCTGTATTGTGTCCGGAGCCTCTGACCATCTCCTGTCTTTTATCATGTCTGCAGTCTCTGAGGGGATCCTAGAAAGATGTCAAGAGTGGGAGCGCCGTGATGGGGGTTACGGGAAGAAACGGACATGTGGACTGTGGAGAGGAGGTCAGAGCCGCCAAGCTGGAGCCGTCTGACTGAGCCCCACACTGTGCACCTGAGAGCAGGTCAGTGACAGCGCCGCCAGGCCAGTCTGAGGGGGGTCACTGATCTAAGGAGGGGAGTAAATACAATAATGTAAGGGGGCACTGATATAAAAAGGTCCCCCCCTATATTAGTAACCCCCCTTCCATTTGTGTATTCATTTTGCGGAAGGTTGCCTCTATTCACCAGAGCCCCCCTCCACATCAGAGTTCCCCCTTGCATCATGATCTGCAGTGTTCCCCTTTACATAAGAGTTCCCTTGCACTGTAAGGGGGCATCCTGCAGACTCTGATGTAAGGGGGAACTCTGTGCTGGCTGGGTTATAGTATCCTGACCTTCATGTAAATTGAGAAATATGTTTTTTTACTTTTGTTTAACTTAAACACATTGATAATAGCATTAGCTATGTGTTTATAGTTCAAATATTGATATTTGCACTGTTTAGCATTAAAAACAGTAATTTTAGGTACTTTTTTACAGTGGCAGTAAAAAATAATTGGTGCTGTTCGTAAATTTTTGTCGTTCTGCCAATAAATTTCACTTCGGGGGGTTGGCAACACTGATTGGGATGCCTGCCTTTACACGCACATGAACTTTAATGGCATCCCCCGTCTTAGTCCGTAGGGTTCAATATTGAGTCGGCAATTTTTTCTTTTGAGAATCTTGCAAAGAAGAAACACATTCCAACTTTTCTTTTATACAAAAATACAAAAAAATATATATATATATATATATTTTTTTTTTACATATGCATAACATATTGTATACAAGACTAATAATAATAATGGCATACTTCAACCTATAATATATGAACAAACGTTTTTTCCACCAAGAGAAATATCTCTGCATTAAATTATACTATATATACACACACACACATCACTACAAGCACGGACATCTTCAAAAATACTACACATTACTCAACTTGATTAACACTCAGACCAAGAAACATAGATTATCATGTGTATGTAGCCTTTCTTCAAAAATGATGTGTATCCTTGAAAATCTAAGGGAGTGCCCAGAGAGAAAACAGGGAAAGAACCCAACACCCAGAGATCAACAAACAGCAGCTACAGGCCTGATATTCCTCCACGCCTTTATCCAGACCCTTTGCCGCCATCTGTCTTTCTCGAGACCCCGAATTTTCCCTACCTCACCAAGAATCTCACACACCACCACCGGAACAGGAAGGACTTTCTGCCGAAGAGATACCTGACACCGTGCATTCCAGGTGTAATATCGGACTACTAAGCTGACTAAAAAAAGAGTGTCCAAATCAAATCCCTTGCGATTCTGCAATGCTCCATACACCCACTCAGCATAAGACATGCTAGGCAAGAAAGGAATATTTAGAGCCCTCCCCACCTTTTTATAGACTTCTATATTGAAAGGGCACTGAAGCAAGAAGTGGTCCATGGTTTCCACTTCACCCTGACACTCCGCTCTTGGACAACCACGATTGTCCAAAGAGCGGCACTTCACGTTCCCCCTCACATAGAGCCTACCGTGGAAAGCGAGCCAGGCCTGGTCCCTAAATTTCAAGGGAATCCGCTCAGAATTTATTAAACGTAAACCTTCCCTCATAATATGACCTGGGCAATCCCTTAAGGCCAGTGGCGCATGAAAGACAGTACCCACGATCTTCTCACCCAGGAGTCTCCTAGGGAGGGACCTGATATCCTCCGCTGTCACATGCCACCATTTAAGAATTTTCAGGCACGGGGCAACATAAGCCGGGAGCTTACCATGCTTGATCCTTAGGCTTTTCACTGGCCCGCCACTCTCCCAACAGCCCAGAAAAGGTCTAAACCAGATCTGGAAAATACCTACCCATCCAGGCGGTCTCTCTGCTAGCATGTTACCAAAATTGTGTTTCAAAAACATCAGAGAGAAGAACACAACCGGGTTGACCATCCCTAGGCCACCCTTCCGCCTTGATAGGTAAGTCACATTCCGCTTCACAAGATTCAGCCTGTTCCCCCATAATAATTGGAAGAAACAACTATAAATCCTGGTATAGAAGGACTCTGGCAAGATGCAAACAAGGATGACATACAGAAAGGTAGGAATCAGGTAGGTCTTAATCAAGTCCACCCTTTCCCTCAAGGAGAGCCACCACCCCTTCCAGCATTTCACCTTGACATCAGCATCATTCAGCCTGGCTTCCCAATTTGACTTACTGTAATCATCAGGGCCAAACTCGATGCCTAATATTTAGACTTTCTGCTGAGGCCTCAGGAAGGTGTCCGGAAGTGCAAAGCTCTCACCTCCCTCGCTCATCCAAAAAACGTCACTTTTATCACGGTTGACCTGGGAGCCCGATGCCTCGGAATACTGCTCTATAACTGAGACCACCTCCTGCGCCTCCTCTGTCCCAGAGATAAAGACAGAAACGTCATCAGCATAGGCTACAACCCTCAAGGGCGGCTCACCAGTAATGCCCACCGACACCCCGCACAACGGTCCGCTCTCTAGCCTTCTGATGAAGGGGTCGATTGCGAACACATATAGCAAAGGGCTCAGTGGACACCCCTGGCGCACCCCGGATCCAACCCTGAAGGGTCGTCCAACCCAACCGTTAACAAGCATGAAGCTCTCTGCCTCTCTGCATAAAGTCTTAAGCCATCCAATAAACCCACCCTCCAGGCCATACTTGTCAAGGAGAAGCCAGAGGTACTCATGGTTGACACGATCAAAAGCCTTCGCCTGATCCAATGCCAGCAAATACTTTCCCCAGCCTTCAGCCCTGCAACGTTCCAGAGCCTCCCGGACAGCTAACACCGCTGAAAAAGTGCTCCTGCCCTGGACCGAACAGTGCTGCTGACGAGAAAGCAATCTGTCTGCTACTGACGACAAGCGCCAGAAAATTATCTTCGCCAGAATTTTTCTTTCGACGTTGAGAAGGCTAATGGGGCGCCAGTTCTCAATCATCGAGGGATCCTTGCCTTTTGACAACAGAATCACAGCAGATTGTCTCATGGAGGGAGGGAGCGAACCCTCTTGCAGACAGCCATTAAATACCTCCACAAGATAAGGTACCAAGCTGGATTTGAAAGTCTTATAAAATTCAGCTGTCAATCCGTCTGGCCCAGGTGTTTTCTTAATAGCCAGACCGTCTATAGCTTTGACTACCTCTTCTGCTGTGATTTCCCCCGTCAAACTTGCCAGCGGAATGTTATTTCCCAGACCTGGTGTAGAATCCAGAAAACTTGACATCTTTGCCCGATCGAGGTACTTCTCCCCCAGAAGATCCACATAAAAAGACCTTGAGACCTCCAGGATCCCTGACCTGGATTTCGTCAAAGAGCCCGTACTATCCCTTAGCCCAACAACCGTCTTAACTGCTGCGCTTTGTTTGCAGTTCTGATAAGGGTCGGGCGAGTGATATTTCCCGTAGTCCCTTTCCAGAACCAAAGAAGCATGCCGATCATACTGATACTTCCTAAGGAGAAGTTTTACCTCAGAGATTGCCCCTGAATCTCCACCACTCGAGACAAGGCGATCAAGTTTTCTCCGCAGCTGCTGGTAGGCAATGTACCTACCAAGCTGTTTCCTTTTTCCTATGGCCTTGAAAAACCCACTAATCCGGCTTTTGGCAAGCTCCCACCACTCCGACTTACTGCTGCAGAAATCCAGGATGGTTACCTGAGCCTGAAAAAAATCCTCAAAAGATTGTCTTACCTCCTCGTCATCCAGCAGAGCCGAATTCATCCTCCAAATACCCTTTCCTTTAGGTGGCATATCTGAAGCATTGAGAATAACAGACAGCATAAGGTGATCAGAGAACTCCACCATACGACACTCAGGAGCCGAAAAGGCAGAGTCCCCCTTAAAAGAAAACCTGTCTATCCTGCTCTCACAACTGCCTCGCTTAAATGTGTACCCCGTGCTGTCTGGGCAACGCTTAATATGCGCATCTTCCAGACCTGCTTCCCTGGCTATCGAATTAAGAAAGACGCTATCATATCTCAGGCTGTCAGTGGAGCCTTTCCTGTCTTTGGGCCTAGTAACGGTGTTAAAATCACCTCCAAAGACAACTTGCCGAGATGTAAAAAGGAAAGGCTTAATCTTTGTAAAGAGGTATCTCCTCTCCCATCTAGTTTGTGGTCCATAAATATTTACTAAACGTAGATCATGCCCCTTCACAGAGACGTCCAAGACCATACACCTTCCAATCTCTACCTCGATAACCCCCTGACACGTTACCATGCCAGTAAAAAGTACTGCAACTCCGCTGTAAGGCTCGGCCGCAAGAGACCAGAAGGAGGGCCCACGCCTCCACTCCCTCTTTGCCAGGTGGACATCAGCAAGGCTATTTAGCCGGGTCTCTTGCAAAAATAAAACATCAGCATCCATCTCGCTGAGCAAAAATAAGGCCATGTTACGAGCCCCTACAGATTTTATGCTGGCAACATTAATGGTTGCCACCTTTATCGGAGTGGGAACTGCCATCAGGATGATTGAGGTAGGCGTTTCTTAGCCTGAGCTCCCTCCCCCTTTACTGGAGACCTTGACCTCTTTAGGGAGCACTCTACCTCATCCTCCTCCATATGAGACACGGAATTAGAAGACTCCTCCTCCCCCTCAGATAAGGACCCAAACTTGTTTCCCAGAGGTAGATCATCTACCTCTAAAGATGAAACCGAGGAGGCAGAGGTCAGGACTACCTTATTCCTCCTTCTGCCCACCTTGGTCCACTCTCCCTCCTCCCCTGAAACATCACCCTGAAAGACCTCATCTACATCATTAGCAGTGGCAACTTCCCCCTTCTTCCCCTTAGAACCTCCACTAGAGGTCTTACGTTGCCTCAGGGAAGGCCCAGGTGAAGCTGCCACCTCAGATCGGCATGAATCTGCCCCTTTGGCAGCCTCAGCCAATCTGGATGACTTATTTACACTTGGAACACTGGGCACCTGAAACACTGGGGAAGAACACACAACAGAAGTAGACACTGACACAGTAGGGAGCACAGACTGGGGAGCAGACACAAGAGGGGTCACACCTTCAGATTGGGAAACTGACACCTGGGGGGCCCCCTCAGGACTAGCTGAAACAGCTCCACCAACCCCTTGCTGCCCCCCACGTTCCTCCTCCTCCATCCTCAGCAGTTCTTCCACCACCTCTGGCTGATTATGGAGGGCTTCAGGGCAAAGGCTATAGGGGTGACCTAACTTGTTACAAAGATTACAACGAATACTATTGCAGTCCTTTGCAACGTGCCTTGAGCCCTGACAGAGGGAACATTTCTGCGCAGAACATGAGCTTGAAAAATGGCCCTTTTCACCACAGCGATGACAAAGCTTTGGTTGCCCTGCATAAAAGGTAATAATCCTGTCACAACCTATAAAAGCAGACGAAGGGATGTGCTTAACAACATTACCCGTGACATGGAGTTTTAATAACACTGTCCATCCTCCTGTCCATATCCCCCTGTCATCTACAACTTTCCTCAAGGGGGCTTGGACATCCGCATATCTCCTCAACCACACCACCAGATCCGCAGCAGGAATGGACTCGTTACGCACTAGAATGGTGACGTTCTTGTATAATGGCTGGCGGGAGACTACTTTAGGTGACAAACCTGCCCATCTTGGGGACTCCTTCCATCTCTGCTCATACCTCTCCCAAAAGACATCTAAACCTTCCGCCTTGACAAAGGAGAGGTCATATTCATATGACCCAACTGGGCTGATAAGGGCAAAAATCTCCTCTGCTTTAAAACCCATCCCCAGAATACGGCCCACCACATCTCTCCTATTTGGGGGGGGCCTTCTCCAGTCCACCTCAATTGGACCACATTGCAGCATTTAAAGGAGCTACCAGATGGTGACAGATTGGCCTGACCTTCACTCACATCACTCTTAGTGACCGCAGAATAACTGGCCCTACTCACCCCGGGGACAGGTGCAGCCAGTGCTGCAGCATGGGAAATAACCGCACTCCTTGCAACATCAGGCACATCACTTTTAGTAACAGACCCTTCTTTAGATAAAGTATTAACATTATTGTCAGGAACAGATGGAGCAGAGACTTCTGACACAGAAATGTCATTTACATTACCCTTGGTAATTCTTACTTCATTACCAGCAGTAGAGATGTCTTTGTCAGCACTCTTCACAGCAGAGTCTGCACTGGCTGGCTGTACACAGGTGGAAGTCTCAGCCAGGAGATGAGCTTGCTCTCCGCTGCCCTCTACTGCACCATCCATAGGAACTACACCTCCATTACATTGTACAGGCAAGTCATGACCAAAAACCTCTTTTTCTTTCACCCGTTGTTTCAAAGGTTTTGGGGGGACATCATCATCCTCTTCTTCATCCTCAGATGATCCAGACACTGAAAACTTGTGACCATGCAAAGGTGATTCCATTTCTGATATGAAGTTCAGCATACCTGCTCCCTCCACAGGCTCAGATGGATCATCTGGCTCCATAGCCTCTTGCTGCGGTGGTAAGAGCACAGAACTTCCTTGGCCCGATGACATACTGCCAGTCAAAACACCTGACTGCTGATCACCCGTAGCCTGTGTGCCAGAGCTTTCTCCACTTTCTGCAGGCATACTGATAGTTGGCTCGGGATGCAAAGATTTTCCAGCGTGCTGGCCAGAAACACAATCCGAGCCCACAGAAACTTTTTTGCTTTGCACTGACCTTTGCTTCTCACACTCTGATGATGCCTGCCCTCCACTGGCCTCTATGGCCCCTCTGCGCATTGCACGGAAGCGATCATCATTGCCATACTTCTCCTTGAAAGCACCGCTGGTTTCTTTCAATGTGGCCACCAGCAGACTCTGCTTTTCCACTTTGGCCTCCAAAGCCATTAACTCAGGCCGCATCTGTTTCCTCTTAGAACTGTGAAGCCGGTCACTTGCAATTTTTTTATGCTTGAAGTCAAACTTCAACTTCGCCAGTACTTCTTCCTCCTTAGCGATTCTTGCAATCCTAGCACAAACCTTCTTTCTGTAGGTTGCCAGGCTTTCACCTTTAGCTGGGCCATTTCCCAGGTCCTCAAACACTGGTATGGGAGGACCAGTACTCTGGCCATCCGGGGGATCCTCCCCTGGGTCCACCCCAGGTTCCTGCATCCAACCTGGGTATAGGGAGTAATCAAGCTCCCTGGATCAGTAGGCCTCACTGGAGCTCAGGAGATCAGCAGTAGTGCAGCCACACCCTTTGCAGCTATAACAGCTTCAACTCTTCTGGGAAGGCTGTCCACAAGGTTTAGTAGTGTGTCTGTGGGAATGTATGACCATTCTTCAAGAGACATATTTTATGAGGTCGGGCACTGATGTGGACGAGAAGGCCTGGCTTGCAGTCTCCACTATAATTCATCCCAAAGGTGCTCTATCGGGTTGAGGTCAGGCCAGTCAAGTTCCTCCACCCCAAACTTGCTCATCTATGTCTTTAGGGAAGAGAGAAATGAATAAAAATATGAAATTTCTTAATAAATTTAGGCCAAAATGCATTTTGGTACATATTTTTGGTAACAAAAATCTCAATAAGTGTATATTGATTGGTTTACGCAAAAGTTATAGCGTCTACAAACTATGGGATATATACTGGAATTTGTATTTATTTATTTATTTTATACTTATATACAATGACTTATAGTGGGACTGCGATATTGTGGCAGACATTCTGACACTAACTGACACTTTGACACGTTTTGGGAACCAGTGACACTAATAAAGTGATCAGTGCTAAAAATATGCACTGTCACTGTATTAATGAAACTTAATGGGAAGGAGTTAAACAGCTAGGGCGATCAAATGGTTAAATGTGTGCCTAGCCAGTGTTTGTGTACACTATGTGTGGTGATTTTACTAAGGGAAGTGATGGATTTTAAAGTCCATCACTTCTCCCCATCAAGACGGAGCTCTGCCT
Organism: Rana muscosa; assembly: GCA_029206835.1. Lineage (NCBI taxonomy): Eukaryota > Metazoa > Chordata > Amphibia > Anura > Ranidae > Rana > Rana muscosa. The sequence goes on along the minus strand of CM055122.1, from coordinate 598,436,848 downwards.
GTGTCTCTGCTCGACAATGGGTTGTGACAGTGGGTTCTGATGGACATCCATTGGCCTGCACCTACTAATTGGCTTCTGCTGTGACAAATCAATCGGTGTGAACTTGCCCCCTACCTGGAAGTGCAGAATCAGGTATATTTACATGATTCTGCACAGAGCAGCCACCCAGTAGCAGTAAATCTGCTATGGGCACCTGGCAAGTGGATAATGCAGTATCCCTTTTTTTCACATTCTTCTTTAAGGTAACATGGGATATACTGTAGCATGTTTACAGGAAGACCTTGCAAACATAGAGGGGTGGGTAAATACATGGCAAATGAGGTTTATTATTGATAAATGTGAAGTAATGCACTTGGGGGCTAAAAATATGAATGCAAGTTACTCGCCAGTGGGAGAACCTCTGGGGTAAGCATGGATGGAAAAATATCTGGGGGTCCAAGTAGACCACAGGCTCAGCAATATCATGCAATGCCAAGCTGCAGCAAGCCAGACTAGCAGACTATTAGCATGCATTAAAGTAATACTAAAGGCTTTTTTTTTTTAACAACTAACATGTTACATTTACATGCTCCGTGCAATGGTTTTGCACAGAGCAGCCCCAATCCTCTTATTCTTGGGTTCCCCACTGGTGGTCCTTGCTTCTACCACCTTCCAAGTGCCCCCCAGTAGCAAGCCTCTTGCTATGGGGGCACTCAAACAGGCTCACTCCTGAGCCACGCTCCAGTAAATGGACATTGTCCATTCACACACAGAGCGTGGCTTATCCCACCTATGTTCTCTCCTCATTTGCTCATGGGCTAGGATTGACAGCAGCAGTAGCCAATGGATCTCACTGCTGTTTGAGCCAATAAGGAGACAGAGACCCGGGAGAGCTGCTGCTCTCATGCACATCACTGGATTGAGATGGGGCTCAGGTAAGTATAAGGGGGGCTGGGGGGAAGCCCCCCAAGGTATTTTATCTTAATGCATAGAATGAGGAACAACTACAGACATAAAACATATTCTCATTAGAGAAGAGATGTTTAAGAGGGGATATGGTCACAATATATAAATATTTAAATGCTGAATCTAGCATAGGGAAAAAAATTATTTAGTCTCAGGTAGCTTAACGAGACACGTAGACAGTAGAGTTGAGCGGACACCTAGATATTCGGGTTTGACGGGTTCGGCCGAACTTCGGAAAAAAGTTTGAGTTCTGGACCGAACTTGACCCGAACTTGACCCCGAACCCGAACCCCATTAAAGTCAATGGGGACCCAAACTTCTGAGGACTAAAAAGACTCTAAAAAAGTAATGGAAAGGGCTAGAGGGCTGCAAATGGCAGCAAAATGTTGTTAAGAGCATAGGAAGTGTTCTGCAAACAAATGTGGATAGGGAAATAACTTAAAATAACATTAAAAAAAAAAAAAAAAAAATAATATGCTGGAGGCCCCCTTTTCAGCAGAAGAGGTACAGGAAGTAATTAAGAACCTCAGAAACTCAACGGCACGATGCCACACATATGGTGGGAATGCCCCAGAATACGCCCTTTCTGTAAAAAATTATTCAATTTAATGGATAAGCTAGTGGGAAAATAAAATACTTTGAAATAAAAATGTAGCGGGGTGCTAAATTTAAGGAAAGTGTTTGAGTGGTAAATAGGCTCAAACACCCTAATTCTGTAGGATTCATGGACCATTTTGTCCTCAGGGGACAGTATTGGTGTGCAGTTCCCTGCGGCCTACAGGTGGCACTGCCATGGTAGGCTAGGGTTGAACCGCCGATACAGTGCTGTGCCTTTTGTGTCCCCTCTTGGCAGTAGTACAGTGGGGCGGGGAACCTGCTGTGCATGCCGGGAGAGGATACAAAAGGGGCAGACGCCTCCTGATCGGGGTCCGAGCCCCAGGTACCTTTGGCCTGGGGGCTGATGTCCAGTGGGGTCCGCGCCCAGGTGCCTTCGGCCTGGGTGCACGTGTTCCTGTTCCATCTTGGGCACCTTTAGCCCAGAGTGAGGTACTATCCTGGAGTTCCTGCTGCCCTGGGTATGGAGTAAAGCCTGGGGTCCAGAGCCTTCGTCTGGAGTCCGCTAAGGGTTGAGAAGTCTTTGGGTGCCGCCTCATGTAGGGGACCCTCTTCCAGGGAAGGGAGGAACCTTCCGATGGCCCGATGCTGGAGGCACGGTGAAGGAAGGGTCTGTTGACTCCCTGGAGAGATGTCTTCCCCTTGATATGGGCTAATTCTTAGAAGGAGAAGATCAAGGTCATCCTGACTGTATCGGAGGCCTTATTCACCCAGCCCGTGGCAGGGGCCGTATACACCCTGGTCTGTGACAGAGACCAAAGTTCTCCAGGTCCGTGGCAGGGGCCTTGTACACCCGGTCTGTGGCATAGACCAACCTCACGGTCTGTGGCAGAGACCGTGCACCTAAAACTGTTTGAGAAACCTAAGCAGTGAAGTGAATGTGCTACGTTTGTGCCTGGACCTCCTCCACATCTTAAGCTGTCCTGTTTCTTTGCTCTAACCTTTTCTATGTGAGTACAGTTTATTTTGCCATGACAGAATAAACTCAGAGTTGGAGTTTCAGCTGGTGTGGACATTGACTTTACTGGGAATTCAAGGACTTGCCTCTACCTACAGTAGAGATGAGAATCATCCTCTGGAGGAGTTTTGACTCCGGCTGTGGACACGGCCCATCAAGTACACTGCTCAACCTCTTTATACAGGAGGGTATGGGCTGGTAGTGCGGTGCACCTTTCTCCCTCCTGCGAGGAGCCAACAACATAAAGGCAGGTAAGGGGGAAAGGATCTGTGCGCTACAAAAAAATAAAATAAAAATTATAATCTTGACCTAGGAGGACGAGGTCCATATGGAGTAGGAGGTTGAGGTGGCGGTGGATGTGGCTGTGTAGGTGTAAGCGGCAGTGGAGGAGGACGAGGTAGCCAACACTGGTTCAAAAATACAACAATGGCTGTGTAAGGCCGGTGATCTGTCGAATTCTGTCCCCCGTCGGATAGTGTCCGCCCTCTACTGCGCTTGCTCAGTACGTAGGACAAGGGGATTTCGAAAATCTCACCAGACGAACGGCGCCTGCACGATGAGTCCAGGTTCAAGCCACACCATCCGAGTTTCAAGCCGAGCCAAGCGAGGCCGTGCCCGAAGCGTGGCGATCGAAACGAGCCTGTGAGGGGCCCTGTTACTATGTGCTACCGCATGTCCACTTGGATGGTGGGGCTTGAACCTGCACTCACGGTGCAGGCGCTGTTCATCTTCTGAGATTTTGTGAATCTCCTTGTCCTGCATACTGCGCAAGCGCTGCGCCTGTGCAGTGCGGGCCGGACACAATCTGATGGCCGGACAGTTTTTGTCAGAACACCGGTATACATGTCTATTCTGCACAAGGTACGGACAAGTCCTGTGGGATCCATGCCTGGTTCATTTTAATGAACGTGAGCTTGTCCACATTGGCTCTGGACAGGCGGCTGCGCTTGTCTGTGATAACGCCCCCTGCCGTGCTAAATACCCGTTCAGATAATACACTGGCTGCAGGGCAGGCCAGCACCTCCAAGGCATAAAGGGCAAGCTCAGGCCATGTGCCCAATTTGGAGACCCAGAAGTTGAAGGGGGCAGACCCGTCATCCAGTACGTGTAGGCCTGTGCACACATACTGCTCAACCATGTTGGTGAAATGCTGCCTCCTGCTAAGACGTTCCATCTCAGCTGGTGGTGCTGGTTGTTGTGGCATGCTGACAAAGCTTTTCCACATTTCAGCCATGCTAACCCTGCCTTCTGAGGCGCTGGCGGTGCCCCGGCTGCGTTGCCAACCTCTTCCTCCTCCTCTGTCTTTGCCTTGTGCTTCCACCGTACGCCCGCTTTCAGGTGGGAATGCCACCAGCAGTGCGTCTACCAGCGTGCGCTTGTACTCGCGCATCTTACGATCCCGCTCCAGTGAGGGAATTAAGGATGGTACGTTGTCCTTGTAACGGGGATCCAGTAGGGTGGCCACCCAGTAATCAGCACCAGTTAGAATGTGGGCAACTCGGCTGTTGTTGCGGAAACACTGCAGCATGTAATCGCTCATGTGTGCCAGGCTGCCCAGAGGTAAAGAAAAGCTGTCCTCTGTGGGAGGTGTATCGTCTGTGTCCTCTGTATCCCCCCAGCCACGCACCAGTGATGGCCATGAGCTGGTCTGGGTGCTACCCTGCTGTGAACATGGTTCCTCCTCCTCCTCCTCCATCTCCTCCTCCTCATACTTCACCTCGTCATCCTCCAGAACTGTGCCCTTGCTGCCGGACAATTGTGTACCTGGCGTTTGTTGGTGCAGGAACCCACCCTCGTAGCCACTTGTGAAAGACTGCCCTGAAAGTCTTTAAAATGATCCCGCCTCCTCCTCCTCCTCCTGTGCCACATCCTCTTCCATCTTTGTCCGAAGCGTTTTTTCAAGGAGGCATAGAACTGGGATAGTAACGCTGAGAACGGCGTCATTGGCACTGGCCATGTTGGTGGAGTACTCGAAACAGCGCAACAAGGCACACAGGTCTCGCATGTAGGCCCAGTTATTGGTGGTGAAGTGGTGCTGTTCCGCAGAGCGACTCATGCGTGATTGCTGCAGCTGAAACTCCACTATCGCCTGCTGCTGCTCGCACAGTCTGGCCAGCATGTGCAAGGTGGAGTTCCACCTTGTGGGCATGTCACATATGAGGCGGTGAGCGGGAAGGCCGAAGTTACGCTGCAGTGCTGACAGGTGAGCAGTTGCAGGGTGAGAACGCCGAAAGTGCGCACAGACGGCCCGCACTTTCTGCAGCAGCTCTGGCATATTGGGGTAATTTTTCAGGAACCTCTGGACCACCAAGTTTAGCACATGCGCCAAGCAAGGGATGTGCGTCAAACTGGCTAGGCCCAGAGCTGCTACAAGATTTCGCCCATTATCACATACCACCAGTCCGGGCTTGAGGCTCACTGACAGCAACCACTCATCGGTCTGTTGTTCCATGTCCCTCCACAACTCCTGCGTGGTGTGGGGTTTTTCCCCCAAACAGGAAAGTTTTAAAACTGCCTGCTGTCGTTTACCCCTGGCTGTACTGTAGTGGAGAAGGATCTGGGGGTTTTGGTAGATCATAAGCTCAATAATGGCATGCAATGCCAAGCTGCGGTTTCCAAAGCGAGCAAAGTCCTTTCTTGTATTAAGAGAGGTATGGTCTCCAGAGAGAGAGATATCATTTTGCCCCTGTTCAAATCATTAGTAAGACCTCATCTGGAATATGCAGTTCAGTTTTGGGCCCCAGTTCTCAAAAAGGATATTGGGGAACTGGAGAAAGTGCAGAGAAGGGCAACCAAACTGATAAGAGGCATGGAGGAGCTCAGCTATGAGGAGAGATTAGAGGAACTGAATTTATTCTCTCTTGAGAAGAGGAGATTAAGGGGGGATATGATCAACATGTACAAATACATAAGGGGTCCATATAGTGAACTTGGTGTTCAGTTATTCACTTTACGGTCAACACAAAGGACAAGGGGGCACTCTTTGCGTCTAGAGGAAAAGAGATTTCACCTCCAAATACGGAAAGGTTTTTTCACAGTAAGAGCTGTGAAAATGTGGAATAGACTCCCTGCAGAGGTGGTTCTGGCCAGCTCAGTAGATTGCTTTAAGAAGGGCCTGGATTCTTTCTTAAATGTACATAATATAACTGGGTACTGACATTTATAGGTAAAGTTGATCCAGGGAATATCCGATTGCCTCTCGGGGGATCAGGAAGGAATTTTTTCCCCTGCTGTAGCAAATTGGATCATGCTCTTCTGGGGTTTTTTTGCCTTCCTCTGGATCAACTGTGGGTATAGAATTGGGTATATGGGATTGTACGATATATGTTTATTTATTTATTTATTTTTATTTTTTTTTACGGTTGAACTGGATGGACTTGTGTCTTTTTTCAACCTGACTAACTATGTAACTATGTACTGAAGTTGGTGGTGAAGGTGTTACGCTGACCGGATGAGGAGGCGGTAGAGGATGAGGAAGCGGAGTAGGAGGAGTTAGCAACAGGAGGCAAACTGAAGCGCCCTGCAATCCTCGGTGGTGGAAGGACATGCGTCAATTTGCTATCTGCCTCAGGCCCAGCCGCCACTGCATTTACCCAGTGTGCTGTTAGGGAGAGATAACGTCCCTGACCGTGCTTACTGGTCCACGCATCCGTCGTTAGGTGGACCTTGCCACAGATGGCGTTGCGCAGTGCACACCTGATTTTGTCCCCCACTTGGTTGTGCAGGGAAGGGATGGCTCGCCTGGAAAAGTAGTGGCGGCTGGGCACGACGTACTGTGGGACAGCCAATGCCATCAGGCTTTTAAAACTCTGCGTCTCCACCAGACGGAATGACAGCATTTCAAAGGCAAGGAATTTTGAAATGCTGGCATTCAGGGCTAGGGATCGCGGGTGGCTTCCTCTTCCTCTCCAGTGTTTGGGAGATAGAGATAGAGAGCTGAACGCTTCCATGGGACATTGTGGAGATGGTTGGTGACCCAGGTGGTAGTGTTGCTGGCAGATGCTCTGTTTGCGGGTTGGCAGGTGCTACTGTCACTACAGAGGTGGATGAAGAGGCCGAGACTGCAGCAGAAGAGGAAGCAGGAGGAACCAGAGACCTTTCTTTGTTTTGGAGGTGTCTACTCCACTGCAGCTCGTGCTTTGCACTTAGATGCCTGGTCATGCAGGTTGTGCTCAGGTTGAGAACGTTTATGCCTCGCTTAAGGCTTTGATTGCACAGCGTGCAAACCACTCGTGTCTTGTCATCAGCACATTGTCTGAAGAATTACCACGCTAGGGAACTCCTTGGACCTGGCTTTGGTGTGCTCGGTCCCTTGCTGCGTTGGGCAGTAGCAGATGTACTGTCTAGGGGACAGACGCTCCGCTTTTGCACCCTGCTCCCTCTTCTGCTGTGCTGGTGGCTCTGTGCGACCACCGCCTCTTCCTCCGAACTACACTGGTCACCTGCATACCGTTGATTCCATGTGGGGTTGAGGACCTCATCGTCCTCCACATCATCTTCCACCCAGTCTTCACCCCTGCACTCCTTGTCTGTCTGCACAATTGCAAAAGCAGCAGCAGTTGGCACCTGTGTTTCGTCGTCATCCGAGACGTGCTGTGATGGTCCTCCCATGTACTCATCATGAAACATAAGTGGTTGGGCATCGGTGCACTCAATCTCTTCCACTTCTGGGGCAGGGCTAGGTGGATGGCCCTGGGAAACCCTGTTAACAGAGTCATCGAAAAGCAGAAGAGACTGCTGCATGATTTGGGGCTCAGACTGCTTTGCTGATTTGCAAGGGGGTGAGGTGAAAGACTGATGGACATGGGCTGCAGGTGCCAACTCTGATCTTTCATCAGAAGAGTGGGTGGGAGACAATGTGAAGGAACCGGAGGCACTGTCAGCAACCCAATCTACTATCGCCTGTACTTGTCCTGGCCTCAACATTTGTACAGCCTCATTAGGCGCGACAAAATACCGCCGCAGGCTCGGTCGCCTACTCGCACCTGAGGATGGTGTTTCACTTGTGCGTGTAGCTGGCACAGATCGACCACGTCCTCTCCCTGCACCAGGAGCTCCACCAGCAGCACCACGACCGGGGCCACCACGTCCCTTTGACGTTCTCCTCATATTTTCCAAATTTAGGATCTTGCCCTAAATGGGTGTTTTTGGAAGAGCAAAACACACCCACAGTACGTAAACACTGTATCTCACAGCTACAGAACTGCAGAAAATGCTATTAAAAAAAAAAAAATTGTCCTAATTTTTTTTTAGGATAGCACAGTAGAAGAAAAATATATAAATTGTTTATTTCACACAGCTCCAGTTATGCAGAAAACACTGCAAAATATTTCTTGTGGCCCTAAATGGGTGTTTTTGGAAGAGCACAACACACCCACAGTATGTAAACGCTGTATCTCACAGCTACAGAACTGCAGAAAATGCTATAATTTTTATTTTTATTTTTTTAGGATAGCACAGTAGAAGAAAAATATATAAATTGTTTATTTCACATACCTCCAGATATGCAGAAAACACTGCAAAATATTTTTGTGGCCCTAAATGCTATTAAAAAATATTTTTTTTGCCTTAAACATTTTTTTGGGGAATAGCACAATACAAGAAAAATATATAAATTGTAAATCTCACACTTGCATATATGCAGAAAACACTGCAAATTATAATTTTTTTGCACTAAATGGGTCTTTTTGCAAGAGCACAATACACCCACAGTATGGAAACAGTGTAGCTCACACCTACAGCAATACAGAAAATGCTATTAAAAAAAAGGTTTTGCCCTAAAAAAAAAAATTTGGAATAGCACAATACAAGAAAAATAAATAAATTGTTGTAAATCTCACACTTGCATATATGCAGAAAACACTGCAAATATATTTTTTGCCCTAAATGGGTCTTTTTGCAAGAGCACAATACACCCACAGTATGTACAGGGTAACATATGCAGTGCTGGTGCACTGAGCTTGCAGATAAAAGTTACAATTTCTCTGACACTGGGCTCATGGCAGTGTAAGAAGACTGTGCACTGCAACACAAACAGGTAAACCTATGCAGATCGCTGAGTTATTAGATCTCTGAATCTGGACTCCTATATAAATCTCTCTCCCTGAAAGCACCAACAGGAACCTTGCCCTAAACTGTCTCTCTATCTTTTCTCTCAGATTGCAGAATTAGGACTAACTCATAGTATTTCAATCTCTCCCTAATAAGCAACAGCAGCCAGGATCCTCTCCCTATCCTGTCTAAAGCAGAGTGACGTGCTATGCTGTGTGCCTCTAGCTTATATAGAAGCTGGGTCACATGTTGCACTGGCCAATCACAGCCATGCCATTAGTAGGCATGGCTATGATAGCTTCTAAGGGCACACCAGTTGAACAAAAGGTGATTGGCTGCCCCCTGAAGCTTTTCTAAATGCGCCATTACATCGCCTAACACCGGACCCGAACCCGAACATACACGCAATTGTTCGGGTTCGGGTCCGGTACCCAAAAACTCAAATGTTCGGTACGGACCCGATCTTTACAGTTCGGGTTCGCTCAACCCTAGTAGACACTCAATTAAATTTGGACAAGAAGAATTGTCCCTTAAACTGCGTAAGGGTGCTTTACTATCAGAGTGGTAAGGATGTGGAACTCTCTTCCATAAGGGTTTCAGTGGGGAGTGTTGATAAGTTAAAATAACTTTTAGATGGAAATCTTAGAAAACACAAAATACAGGGATTTTGGAAATGGTAGAGACATTGATATACACACACACATTGAACTGGATGGACTGGAGTCTTTATTCAACCTTACCAACTATGTAACTATATTAAAAAGGGCTTGGGTGACTGGGCACTGCCATGGTGGAAATTTACAAATGCAAAATATAAAATGAAAAATACAATTCAGTAGCAGTTTATAAGCTACATTAAAAAAAAATACACAATTCCTTTAAATAATATGCTTTTAGAATGCCTTTAATCTGCTAATGTAGTTGTTGACAATGTACTCATTTAGAAGTAACATTTTGCTTTAATAAAAAGTGACCAAGGAATCTGACATTTGCCTCATGCCCACGGACGTTTTTACAGCCGCGTTTTTGAGCGTTTTTACAGCTTAAAAACGCCTGTCCACGTTTTTGAGCTGCAAATAGCATAGACATTTTTAAGCTGTAAAAAAAACCCAGGACCAGTGCGTTCCTCAGCGTCAGAATTAGGCAGAAAAAAACGCGAGCGTCAAAAAACGTGCACTAACGCGTTTTTAGCTTCGACGTTTTTTTTTTTTTTTTTCAAAAAAAAAATAAAAAATTATTTACAATAACATGGACAGGCGTTTTTAAGCTCTAAAAAAACGCAGCTGTAAAAACGTCAGTGGGCATGAGGCCTTAGTGATGGTAGCAGTAGCACTGTTAAATGACAGATACCACTGGCTTCTGTTTGTCAACAAACTAGGGAATCTGTTGTTTAGTAGCAGTATCACTACTGCCTCTAAATGACAATCCCCATTGGCTTCTGTTTGTAAACAAGGGGGATTCTGGGTGACATCATTAGCCAAATATGATAAAGACCATACTTGGTCAATGACATCACCTAGGATCCCTGGCACTTTATTTTCTGTTAAAAGTAGTCTCACTCATTACTCACTTAAAAAAGAAAGAAGGAAATAGTAAATAAAAAAAAACGTAAACCATAGAAAAAGTTGTTTGTTAATAAAAAAAGTCTCTTATGTAAATCCAAGGTCAATCACAAGAAGTGATCCTCACTGATATAGACCCACTTCAACGATGCTGCTATGACTCCATTACAGCCTCCATACTTTTATCTTTAATGACAGCTAGACATGTGCAAAAGGAAAAAAATTGTTTATTGTTTACATTTCGAATCATGTTGAAATAATTTTGAATCATGTTCAAATAATTTCGAATTATGTTCAAATAATTTCGAATCCGGTAGAAATATTTTCGAATCCGGTCGAAAACGGAACGAAATCCGAAAACGAATTTAACGGATTTAACTAATCTAACTAAACGAAATTAATTAATTAACAAATTAAAACAAAACAAAATTAATTAATTAACAAATTAAAATGAAATTAATTAATTAACAAATTAAAACTAAACGAAATTAATTAATTAACAAATTAAATTTTATTTTAGAATTTTTATTCTAATAGAAAAGATTTGAATAGAATATAAAAGAATAGACTAGAAAAAAATAGAACAGAATAGAATAAAATATAATATATTCTGTCATATTGTTTTTCTAGTCTATTATCTGTTTATCTATTTTATTATAATCTTTTCTATTCGGTTGAAATAATTTCAAATCCGGTTGAAATATTATCGAATTTGGTTGAAATATTAACGAATGCGGATGAAATATTATCGAATCCGGTAGAAATATTTTCGAATTTGGTTGAAATAGTTTTGAATGCGACCGTTTTTTCGAATTCCAATTAGAAAAGATTAGAATAGAAATAGAAAATAGACTCGAAAAAAATAGAACAATATAATATATATATTGTATTTTATTCTATTCTGTTCTATTGTTTTTCTATTTGATTATTTCCAATATTTTTTCGATTCTATTCTAATTGTTTTCAAATTCGATTAGACTAGAATTCTTTTCGAATTCGATTCGAATTTCGTCCGTGGTTTTTCGATTCGAAACGTTCGGATTCGGTTGAATTCGTTAGCATTGTAATTCGTTAATTCGGATGCATCCGAACGTCCGAATAATGAAAATTCGTCTGAATTTCGATTCGGAATGAAACAAAATGCACATGCCTAATGACAGCTTGGAGGCTCTGCTGTAATGTATACACAGTACACTGTGTATATTGCTGCTGCTTAACCACTTGCTTACTGGGCACTTAAACCCCCTTCGTGCCCGGACCAATTTTCAGCTTTCAGCGCTCTCACATTTTGAATGACAATTACTCAGTCATGTAATACTGTACCCAAATGAATTTTTTGTCCTTTTTTTAATACAAATATATCTTTCTTTTGGTGGTATTTGATCACCTCTGGGTTTTTTATTTTTTGCGCTATAAATGAAAAAAGTTTATGTGATAAAATCTTGCAAATTATAAATTTTTCTTCATAAATTTTGGCCACAATTTATACTGCTACATATCTTTGGTAAAAATAACCCAAATTAGTGGATATTATTTGGTCTTTGTGAAAGTTATAGAGTCTACAAGCTGTGGTGCGGATCATAAAAAATTTATCACACCTAATGTACTGGTGGCCTATCTCATTTCTTTTAGGTATTTAGTAAGATGCAAGGTGAGGTTTTTAAAAAAATTCCACAAAATTGTCATTGTAATAGGTTATTTCTCTCACATGGCATGTGTATACCACAAATTACACCCCAAAATACATTCTACTACTCCTCCTGAGTATGGCGATACCACATGTGTGGGGCTTTTTCACAGCCTAGCCACATAGAGAGGCCCAATATGCAGGGAGCACCATCAGGTGTTCTAGGAGCATAAATTACACATCTAACTTGTTGACTACCTATTACATTTTTGAAGGGCCTGGAGCACCAGGACAATGGAATTGCCCACAAAGTGACCCCATTTTGGAAAGCTAACACCCCAACGTATAATCTATGAGGCATAATGAGTCTTTTGAACGGTTCATTTTTTTCCATACATTTTTGGAAAATGTGGAAAAAAATTAAAAAGCATTTTTTTTACGCAAAGTTGTCCATTTATAAGATATTGCCAACACATAGCATGTACATAGCAAAAATTACACCCCAAAATACATTCTGCTACTCCTGAGTATGGCGATACCAAATGTGTGAGGCTTTTATACAGCCTGGGCACATACAGAGGCCCAACATGCAAGGAACACCATCGGGTGTTCTAGGGACACATAGCATGCACATACCAAGAATTACACCCCAAAATGCATTCTGCTGAGCAAAGGGTAAACAAAAGATTACCTGTGGTTTTAGTAGCGCAGTTGTCCACAGGAGAATAGCACTGGTCTAGGCAGCAGGCAGGGACTTGGTCAGCAAAAGCGAATGCAATTGTACAGGCAGCAGGCAGGGATACTGTCCATATACAGTCCAGGGTCAGTGCAGGCAGAGATTGTCAGCAGTGCCAAAATATTGGTCCTGGTAGTAGGCAGGTCCATGTGGTGTGGTCAGTTCATGCGACAGGCAGAGGCATGATGGCATAGGTCCTACAGGCAGCAGGCAGAAGTAGGGCCTCGTTCGGGACTGAATGGGGACAGGGGTAGAGGCTTCTCCCACCCAAATCTCTTTAAAGCCTTTGAGTCTCCAGACCCTAATCTAGGAATGAGAAAACAAAAACAATTGTTTTCTTCATCCAGAAAAACAATTCTGGAGCCCCTCACATATGTGAGACCCCTGTGTTATGAATCCCACTAGTCCACTGGCAGGGTACAAGATCAGTCCAAGAGGCAGGCAAAAAGCATGGTCAAACATTCCAGGGTCAGTTCCAGATCAGGCAAATGTATGTACAGAATCGGTAGGCAGAAGCGTGGTCAAATAACAGTCCAGGGTCAGTTCCAGATCAGGCAGAGGTATAAACAGAATCGGTAGGCAGAAGCGTGGTTGAATAACAAGCCAGGGTCAGTTACAGAGCAAGCAGAGGCATAAGGGGTGTGAAGGTAAATGGCAGGAAGTGATGCTTATGGTTACCATACTTCACTAATAATAATGTAGTGAAGTTTGGTAACGGCGGAAACAGTCACCTATGCAGAGGCCTGGTTCTGAAGGACATTGGGCACAATAAAAAGTGGTGTCTCTTCTCTCTCCTCCTCTGGAACACACCCAGCATTTTTTCTGACGTTTTTGGCCTGTTGGTCTGGGAGGGATTTTATCTGGAAAGTGGCGTTCGGAGAGTCGGCTAATCACATCGGATCGAATGTTTACTGGTGGGTTGTTCGGGTATATAAGGGCAGTGGTGATTTCCTCCTGGTAGAATAGGAAGGGTTTGGGTCTTTCAGTGGATTTCCGATAGATTACATAGGAGTTGTACATTGCCAAATTAAACAAATCAATTGAAACTTTTTTATACCACTGGTATGTTCGTCTTGTGAGAAGGTAGGGTTTGTGCATTTGGTCATTGAAGTCGACACCCCCCATGAACATATTGTATTCTTGGATACATGTTGGCTTTTGGATAAAGGCATTCCTCCTGGTGATCTCAACGAATGCATTGTTGTGGATGGAAGAAAGCACGTAGACATCCCTTCTGTCCCTCCACTTCACAGCCAGAATTTCCTCATTGCGTAAACTCGCCGCCTCCCCTCTTCTTAATTTCTTGTTGACGAGGCTTTGAGGAAAGCCCTTCTGGTTCATCCTTACGGTGACGCATGCTGGAGTGTTCTTTCTGTGAAGGTTTTGGAACAGGGGCAAACTTGTATAAAAGTTGTCCACATACAAGTGGTAGCTTTTCTCCAGGAGTGGGTTTATGAGTTCCCAAACAACTTTCCCACTGGTTCCTATGTAGTCTGGGCAATTAGGGGGTAGAGATGTCCCGAAATATTCGCCGGCTAATAGTTCCCGGCGAACATAGCTTGTTTGCGTTCGCCGCGGCGGGCAAACATATGCAATGTTCGGTCCGCCCCCTATTCATCATCATTGAGCAAATTTTGACCCTGTACCTCACAGTCAGCAGACACATTCCAGCCAATCAGCAGCATACCCTCCCTCCCAGACCCTCCCACCTCCTGGACAGCATCCATTTTAGATTCATACGGAAGCTGCAGTCTTAGTGAGAGGAGGGACAGTGTAGCTGCTGCTGATTTAATAGGGAAATCTATAGCTAGTCCAGTGTATTCAGTGTCCACTCCAGTCCTGAAGGCACCCCAAAAAGCCCTTTTTAGGGCTAGTACATCAGTCTGCTTCTTTTTTTTTTCCTCTGTAATCTAATTGCAGTTGCTTGCCAGCATGTGTGTATTCAGCATCCCACTCCAGTCCTGAAAGACTCATCTGATCTCTGCTGTCAGGACAGCGTCCTGACAGCACCCCAAAAAGCACTTTTTAGGGCTAGTACATCAGTCTGCTTTTTTTTTTTTCCTCTGTAATCTAATTGCAGTTGCCTGCCAGCGTGTGTGTATTCAGTGTCCACTCCAGTCCTGAAAGACTCATCTGATCTCTGCTGTAAGGACAGCGTCCTGACAGCACCTAAAAAAGCACTTTTTAGGGCTAGTACATCAGTCTGTTTTTTTTCCTCTGTAATCTAATTGCAGTTGCCTGCCAGCGTGTGTGTATTCAGTGTCCACTCCAGTCCTGAAAGACTCATCTGATCTCTGCTGTAAGGACAGCATCCTGATAGCACCCCAAAAAGCCCTTTTTAGGGCTAGTACATCAGTCTGCTTTTTTTTTTCCTCTGTAATCTAATTGCAGTTGCCTGCCAGCGTGTGTGTATTCAGTGTCCACTCCAGTCCTGAAAGACTCATCTGATCTCTGCTGTAAGGACAGCGTCCTGACAGCACCCCAAAAAGCACTTTTTAGGGCTAGTACATCAGTCTGCTTTTTTTTTTCTCTGTAATCTAATTGCAGTTGCCTGCCAGTGTGTGTGTATTCAGTGTCCACTCCAGTCCTGAAAGACTCATCTGATCTCTGCTGTAAGGACAGCGTCCTGACAGCACCCGAAAAAGCACTTTTTAGGGCTAGTACATCAGTCTGCTTTTTTTTTTCCTCTGTAATCTAATTGCAGTTGCCTGCCAGCGTGTGAGTGTCAGGCTCACAGCGTATACTGTGCCCACTTGTCCAGTGCCACCACTCATATATCTTGTGTCACAGTAGATTACATTTGAAAATAAAGAATTTTTTGACTGCAATAGAATAGCAGTCAGTTGCCTGCCAGCGTGTGTGTCAGGCCTACAGCGTCTACTCTGCCAACTTTTGCCAGTGCACAGTACCACTCATATCTGGTGTCACAGTAGCTTGCACGCATAGTACAACTAAACAAATCTAAAAAAAATGACAGACAGAGGCAGGCCACCCCGCAGGGGCCGTCGTGGTCGTGGTGCTGTGATTTCCTTTGGCCCTAGAATAATGCCCATTGTTCAGAGGCCACGTACCCTGAACTTGAAAAGTTCTGAGGACATAGTTGACTGGCTAACACAGGACACCCAATCTTCTACAGCTTCCGCTCGGAACCTTGACGCACCATCCTCCTCCAGCTCAGCTTCGGGCACCTCTCAATTTACCACTCGCCCGCCTGCCGCCACCACCAACACTAGCACCACAGCTGCTTCACTTGATCTGTCAGAGGAGTTATTTACACATGAGTTGGAAGAAATGACTGATGCGCAACCATTATTGCCAGAGGATGTAGATAAAAGGGATATGTCTCAGTCAGGCAGCATTACACACATGGACGTACGGTGTGATGATGATGATGTTGTACCCGATGCTGCTTCCTTTGCTGAGTTGTCAGATACAAGTGAAGCGGTTGATGATGACGATGTGTCCGTGGATGTCACGTGGGTGCCCGCTCGAAGAGAAGAAGAACAGGTGGAAAGTTCAGATGGAGAGACAGAGAGGAGGAGGAGACGAGTTGGAAGCAGGGTTAGGTCATCGCAAGGAGCTAGTGGCACAGTCAGACAGCATGTATCGGCACCCGGGGTCAGCCAGACAGCACGCCAATCAACGCATGCTGTTGCCACCACCAGAATGCCATCATTTCAAAGCTCAGCAGTGTGGCATTTTTTGTGTGTGTCTGCCTCTGATAACAGTGATGCCATTTGCAACCTGTGCCAAAATAAACGGAGTCGTGGGAAATCCAACACCCACCTAGGTACAACTGCTTTGCGAAGGCACATGATCGCACATCACAAACGCCTATGGGATCAACACATGATGATGAGTACAAGCAGCACACAAGCTCAAAGCCACCATCCTCCTCCTGGTCCAGCATCTTCAGCCACGTCAACCACTGCTGTCCTCCTTGCCCCCTCTCAACCATCCGCCACTCCGTCTCTCGCCTTGAGCAGTTCCTGCTCATCTGCCCACAGTCAGGTGTCTGTCAAGGACATGTTTGAGCGTAAGAAGCCAATGTCACAGAGTCACCCCCTTGCCCGGCATCTGACAGCTGGCTTGTCGGAACTCTTAGCCCGCCAGCTTTTACCATACAAGCTGGTGGAGTCTGAGGCCTTCAAAAAATTTGTAGCTATTGGGACACCGCAGTGGAAGGTACCCGGCCGAAAATTATTTTCACAAAAGGCAATCCCCAACCTGTACTCTATTGTGCAAAAGGAAGTCATGGCATGTCTGGCACACAGTGTTGGGGCAAGGGTCCATCTGACCACTGATACCTGGTCTGCAAAGCACGGTCAGGGCAGGTATATCACCTACACTGCGCATTGGGTAAACCTGCTGACGGCTGCCAAGCATGTAATGCGTGGCTCTGCAGAGGAGTTTGTGGTGACACCGCCACGACTTGCAGGCAGGCCTGCTGCCACCTCCTCTACTCCTCCTACTCCATCCTCTTCGATAACCTCCTCGGCTGAGTCCTCTTCTACTGCTGCATCTTGCTCCACATCAACTGCACCCCCCAGCTCCCCAGGGGCTATTCCACATCCCGGATACGACAGTGTCACGCCGTCTTGGGATTGACTTGCTTGAAAGCAGAGAGTCACACCGGACCAGCACTCCTGTCCGCCCTGAACGCACAGGTGGATCAGTGGCTGACTCCGCACCAACTGGAGATCAGCAAAGTGGTGTGTGACAATGGAAACAATTTGTTGGCGGCATTGAATTTGGGCAAGTTGACACATGTGCCGTGCATGGCACATGTGTTGAATCTGATTGTACAATGCTTTGTGCATAAGTACCCAGACTTACAGGATGTCCTCAAGCAGGCCAAAAAGGTGTGTGGCCATTTCAGGCGCTCCTACGCGGCCATGGTGCACTTTTCAGATATCCAGCGGCGAAACAACATGCCAGTGAGGCGCTTGATTTGTGACAGCCCGACACATTGGAATTCAACACTCCTAATGTTCGACCGCCTGCTCCAACAAGAAAAAGCCGTCAACGAGTATTTGTATGACCGGGGTGCTAGGACAGCCTCTGCGCAGCTGGGGATTTTTTTTCCACGTTACTGGATGCTCATGCGCAATGCCTGTAGGCTCATGCGACCTTTTAAGGTGGTGACAAACCTAGTCAGTCGCACTGAAGGCACCATCAGCGACATCATCCCATTTGTTTTCTTCCTGGAGCGTGCCCTGCGAAGAGTGCTGGATCAGGCCGTAGATGAGCGTGAAGAGGAAGAGGAAGAGTTGTGGACACCATCACCACCAGAAACAGCCTTATCAGCATCGCTTGCTGGACCTGCGGCAACGCTGGAAGAGGAGTCTGAGGAAGAGGAGTCAGAGGAGGAATGTGGCTTTGAGGAGGAGGAGGAAGACCAACCACAGCAGGCATCCCAGGGTGCTCGTTGTCACCTATCTGGTACCCGTGGTGTTGTACATGGCTGGGGGGAAGAACAGACCTTCAGTGAGATCAGTGAGGACGAGGAACGGGACATGAGTAGCTCGGCATCCAACCTTGTGCAAATGGGGTCTTTCATGCTGCCGTGCCTGTTGAGGGACCCTCGTATAAAAAGGCTGAAGGAGAACGACCTGTACTGGGTGGCCACGCTACTAGACCCCCGGTATAAGCAGAAAGTGCCTGAAATGTTACCGAATTACCAGAAGTCGGAAAGGATGCAGCAGTTCCAAAATAAATTAAAAAGTATGCTTTACACAGCATATAAGGGTGATGTCACAGCACAACGGGAATCTAACAGGGGAAGAGGTGAAAGTAATCCTCCTCCTACCATGACCACGCCGGCAAGGACAGGACACTTTACAGACATGTTGTTGATGGAGGACATGCAGAGCTTTTTAAGTCCTACGCATCGCCACAGCCCTTCGGGGTCCACCCTCAGAGAACGACTCGACCGACAGGTAGCAGACTACCTCGCCTTAACTGCAGATATCGACACTCTGAGGAGCGGTGAACCCCTTGACTACTGGGTGTGCAGGCTTGACCTGTGGCCTGAGCTATCCCAATTTGCGATAGAACTTCTGGCCTGCCCCGCTTCAAGTGTCCTTTCAGAAAGGACCTTCAGTGCAGCAGGAGGTATTGTCACTGAGAAGAGAAGTCGCCTAGGTCAAAAAAGTCTAGATTACCTCACCTTTATTAAGATGAATGAGGCATGGATCCCAAAGGGACTGACAGTGGGCGATACATTTGACTAAAAAAGGCCTGATGAGATAAGCTGCCTTGGGCTAAAAATGGTCCACACGCTGCTGTATTTTATCTCTGCATGCCGGATGACTTGCGTGACTTATCCGCCACCAACTAGGGTTCAAGCCTGTCAGGTCACCTGTGGCCAGATGACAGATGCACACCATAGGAGGACAGGAGTACACCACAAGATAGTGAACCCTATGGCTGACTGTTGCGGATAGGAAACTGGGTGGTTGTGGAAAGCGGGACCAGAGGAGCACAACCGTAATCCACAGGAAGCTAGAGCCGAGATTCCCCAGGGCGTGGAGTCTAAGACCCAGCAGGTCTTCACCAGAGCCTCTAGTGGTGAGGATGTTGCGCTGCAGCTAGGTCCAGGTCGCGGCCCCTAGAGTCTCCTAGCTCACGCCCCATAGGTTAAGGGGGAAAGAGGGGAAGCAGCATCACAGGATACAAGAATAGCAAAGGACAAGCCGAAGGTCAAGGGTCACAAGCAGACAAGGATAAACGAAGGACAAACCAAAGGTCAAGGGTCACAAGCAGACAGGGATAGTCAGGAACAAGCCAATATCGTAACAGAGAGACAGACGTAGCACACGGCAGGCAGGAACCCAAACACACAATGCTTAACAAACACGTTGATCAGCAAAGCAGGCTTGCAGTGCAGAGGTTAATATAGTGTTCTGTGATAGGGCCTGGGGTGGAGTCAGGCTGGGAGGAGATTATAAAGGAAGCCAGGTGAAGGGGTCTGGCCTCTAAGATGACCACATGAGGAGGAAAGGTAAGATGGCAGACAGACATTAGTGCATATTCATTTCAAAGCCGCATTTTCTGCCTGGAAAACATCAATTTTTATAGCCGCTGCTACAGCAGCGGCTGCAACAATACCTAATTTTTCAGGCATGTGTACATGCCTAATTTTTCTGGCCTCTGGTGCTGCACTGTGGCTGCAAAAACAAAACAACAAAAAAGCACATACATGTGTCAATTCCCCTTTGTGATCGTTACCTTGTTGTGGTGACTGGTGAAGGGGCTTGCGTATCACAATGAAGCGACCACCTCTATGAGTGTGTTGGCAATGGCAATGTTGGCACACCCCAGATGATAAGGTCGTTGCTTCAATTGTGAACAGATCAAAAGCGATCGGCTGGATAATTTTGCATAGAAAAAACATTAATTTTCTTTGTGATCATCTAAGGTGATCATTAAAGCCTTGCGGTTGTGCAAATGGACTGTTTGCGGTTGTTTGCGGTGCGTTAAACGGGGAGTTTGGTCTGTCAGAGTTTGGTCTGTCACTGTGAAGCGGGCGTAACCCTTACACTACCTGATCAATACAACATCATACCTGATGTTTTAAAGCACGTTATTCCAAACAATTTAGGAATGTTAGGTGATTTATGCCCTTTATGGATTAAAACCTGACTCTGCGTCAACTACGTAATTTTCCATGGGAGTTTTGCCATGGATCCCCCTCCGGCATGCCACAGTCCAGGTGTTAGTCCCCTTGAAACAACTTTTCCATCACTATTGTGGCCAGAAAGAGTCCCTGTGGGTTTTAAAATTCGCCTGCCTATTGAAGTCTATGGCGGTTCGCCCGGTTCGCCCATTCGCGAACATTTGCGGAAATTCGCGTTCGCCGTTCGCGAACGGAAAATTTTATGTTCGCGACATCACTATTAGGGGGGTGCAGTTGGGTGTCCTTCCCTTCGTATACCATGAAGGCATACGTATACCCTGTGGCTCGGTCGCACAATTTATAGAGCTTCACCCCATAGCGGGCCCTTTTGGTGGGAATAAATTGTTTTATGCCCAGCCTGCCAGAAAATTTGATAAGGGACTCATCCACCCATATGTGTTGGTCTGGTGTAAACAACTGGGGGAAGATTTCAGAAAAAGAATTTAGTGGCGGCCGAATTTTATAAAGCTTATCAAAATTTTAGTCATTTCGGGGAGGGCACTGGGTATTGTCATTGTAGTGTAGGAATCTCATAATCATGAGATATCTGGTCCTGGGCATTACTGAGGAAAAGATGGGCATGTGTTAGATGGGGCAGGATGACCAATATCAACGCAATTGATTTTTTCTGTTTAGCCCCATACAGAATGTGAGGCCCAAAAAAATTCTAAACTCCTCCACTGCAAGGGCTCTCCACTCATAGGGACAGGCATAAGAGGACGTTGGGTTGCTTGTTATGAATTGTTGGGCATATAGGTTGCACTGGGCCACAATTGAGGCAAGCATGTCCTCAGTAAAAATTACATTGAAAAAGTCAATCGGGGAAAAGTTTTCTGTATCCACCTCGACTCCTGGCTGAGCAGTGAAAGGGGGAATGTTGTCTTCTCCTGAATTAGGAGGAAGCCACAAGGGGTTCTGAAGGGAATAGGGAAGGCTGGCATGGGACCTAACCCTTTGGGACTGAGGTGACACCCCACTGGTACGTGGCCTTGCTTGCCGAGGTACTGCGGTGCTGGTGGATGGCACTGCCTCCTCAGCAGAATGTTTTCGTCTGGTGGGCGGGCCCTCCTCCTCCTCCTCTGAGGCTGTCATTGTTCCACTGCTTAGTATAGGCTCGTAGTCAACGTCAGACTCATAATCTGAATCGTAGAGCTCCCCGTTGCTCCTGTCGGCCGCAAGAATATTGTACGCCTCCTCGGCTGAAAATAATCTTTTAGCCATTGTTGGTGATGACAGAAGGCACTGATGACACGTGGCACTGACAGATGGCACTTATGCGTGGCACTGATGACACGTGACACTGATGACACTGATACGTGGCACTGATACGTGGCACTGATGACACTGATATGTGGCACTAGTGACGCTGATAACAGATGGCACGTGGCACTGATGACAGGTGGCACTGACAGATGGCACTGGCAGATGGGCACTGACAGATGGCACTGGCAGATGGGCACTGGCAGATGGGCACTTGCAGATGGGCACTTGCAGATGGCACTGGCAGATGGGCACTGGCAGATGACACTGGCAGATGGGCACTGGCAGATGACACTGGCAGATGACACTGGCAGATGGGACTGGCAGGTACTGTGGGCACTGTGTTTTTGACTTTTTCACTCGTTTTCACTCACAGATCTGCAGCACAGACGCTCTCCCTCCTCAGACGCGGTCTCTGTGTGTGGAGAGAAAGCCAGCAATGAGAGATGATGTCATATGTTTACATTTGAGATCATCTCTCATTGGACAGGAAGATCGAGTGCTAAATGGCCTCTGTGATTGGCCATTTAGCACGATCTGTGATTGGCTGTGTTCAAGGGACACGGCCAACACAAATTTTCCCCGATGCGCGCTCGCGGGGGCGCGCAGGGAGGGAGTAAACAGGACGACGTCCATGGACTCCCTCCCGGCAATTGAGCGCCGCGCTGTAGACGTCTTTTGTCTATAGCGCGGGCGCGAACTGGTTAAAGCTTTATTTATTTTGATTCAGAATATCTTCTTAATATGTGCTGCCACTAAATGTAAAATAAAAATAAAAGAATTGATCTAAAGAAAAATAAAAGTAAATCGTAAAATGTAAATAAGAATTTTTACTTTGTCGTGCATACTGTACCTACACTACAACATAGATCTATGCCACCTATTTTAAGCAGATTAAAGTACATTTTCACTCATGTGAATTCACATATTGACACTTAAGTGTGTAGGAACTTATTCTTCATGTGGGGTGCAAAATAATGTAAAAAAAAAATACAACATTGCTCCTGACACAGACACACAAAACAATAAGTGGTTACTTCATTACAAAAAATAAAGATGTACTGTATCTCTCAGCAATAATACCAGCAAAAGCATGCCTATTTTTTGAACAGGCAAAATATTTGGGTTGCTCGTTGATGCAGGTCTAGCAGAAGCAGAAATGCATGTCAGTACAGTGGCAGTGAAGGCAGTATTGCACATCAGTGCAGTGGTGGTGAGGGCAAAAATGCCTATCAGTACAGCAAGACCAGGAAAGGTATGGGGCAATTGATGATGCAGGTAGCAAGAGTACAAAAAGCATGAAAACTGTGCTGTAAACTCGGTGTCCAGCAGTGCTCACCTTGTCATTTTTCTAGTATGTTTAGTAAAAGTACATTTATAATTTAAGTTGCCCTGTAACAGATGAGTTTCAGTCAGGTACATAGTTTGAATCAAAAAAGCTAAACAGGATCAGAGTGGCAAGGTGCATGCATACATTGCAGAATAATTCAAAACTAATTATGAAAGCTGCACAAAAATTTACTATTTCCCACAATGGCTCTGTGACTCAATAAGCGTAACAGGTGTCTGCATAGTGCAGTCTCTATAAGGCTCTAAAACAACAGAACATCTAATTGAGAATCACTTCAGGAAAACAGCACAAAAACACAGCTACTCGTGAGTGTTCTTCTAAACAGCCTCCCTCACAGTGAAGTCCACAGTAGCTCTGGTAACACAGTCAAACAGTTGGAGGGATCCAAGGGCTGAGGATTAAGCACCACCACAATAAAAAACTGCAGTACACTAGTAACAATCAAAGAGATGCTTCCCACAGTGCCTGTGTCTTTTAGACAATTAGGCTTTGGCCCAACTGCCTGAACACCAGTTCTGACAGTGAGTGGCCTCCTACCTTACTTTGGATGACTTGCCTCTCCTGCAGATAAAGTGGCCTTTCTGAGCTGATGAGTAAGGGGAGAAGCTCAGATCGGCCATTCTTCTACAGTGCTGAGAAACAAGGGAGTTGTGGGAAAGGGAGTTAAAGGAGCCTGCACCTGAAACTGAGCATGGTGAGTAATTGGGCACTGGACAATCCTATTTTCATGAAGGAGCATAACAACAAAGCTTACTTTCCCTACCTTATTTATAAAAATAACATCTTTTGAAACATTTATTGCAGAAACACGAAAGGACAATTCAGTGACAACAGGCAGAGTCATGAAAACATTCAGGCTGATTTACAAAAGGAGTTGGGATTTCAAATTTCAATAAGAAAATTGTGTGAATCAGCCTCATCGCCTCAGACTCCTCACCTGCCTGCGTAAAATCAGCCTGTAAAAGTGCTTTCACTGCTCCTCCTACTTTCTCCCTCACAGCAGCATATACATAGTAGCAGATTCCTGGTGGTGCACTGGTCTACTTCTTGAGAGGGTGCCTGTACTCGACTTCTGAATAAGAGTGGAGCACAGGACTTCACTCTACTGTTTCTGGGTTGGGTTTACTGCATTTGTGTGAAGGGTAGATGGTAGTAAAGCTAATTCATCCCCTCTGACAGGCTTTGTGTATTGAGCCACACCCACAACTGTATGGTTGAGGAGCCCTTTTGTGGTGGCCAAAAGCTGCTACTCCGCTTGTGCAGTATGTTCTGCCTTCCAAATGATGCTACTAAGCAAACTTCCCTTATTTTGTTGATGCAGGAGCCATTGCAATGGGAAACTCAGATGCATAGCAGTGACACATTCCTGAAGTCCAATGTCAACAAATAAATGCATTTTATTTCACATAGAAGGATATGTTTTACTTGCAGTGCTACAGTAGTTTGTAAAGCAATGTGCTTCTTAAAATATTCACCCCCTGTGCAGGATTAGTTTGGAGATGCAATCTGTATGTGAGGTTGTAACTAAAGAAAAATCATAATCTTCATTGTACTATATTTACTATAGTATTACTAATATTTACTGTATTTCTATGTTGCATTAACTATGGGAAGATTAAGTTAAAAATATAAAAATTGAGGTACATTTTCATTTTACAAAAAGTCTGAATTAGATATTCTTTGTTATTTTGCAATAAAATAATAAATGGCTACAAAAGATCTGCATGGACCAACTAAACATCTGTATAAGTAGAATAAACTAAATTATATATTCATTATAACAAGAAAGCTGTTTAACATTGGAGCAATACTTTCCAAAATAAATGTAATTTCTCGTCCTAAATCATATAAGATTTAAAAGGTTCAACATTTATTCTAAATGTTTTCTAAATTACATTAGCTGTACAAAACTTTACAATTTTAAATATTTGAATATCAATTTAGTTTTACAAAGAAATCCAATACCTGAACAGCCCTGGAAAATGTTATCGATCTAAATTCACTAGGGGAGTTTTTGTGCATTTTAAGGCTTGTAAAGCTTTTCCATCAACAAAGTGACAGATACTGTAATATATATTTATACATATATATCTATATCTATATATATATATATATATATATATATATATATATATATATATATATAAATATATATTACAGTATCTGTCACTTTGTCGATGGAAAATCTTTACAAGCCTTATATAGATATATCTATAGATTATCTATAAAATAATAATTTTTGTTGCATTTTCAAATGCATAAGTCTGAAGCAAGTGGGAACAAAATCGTAATGCATTATCTGAAAAAAAAAGCTTTGGGGAGAGAGAGGTGAGTGCTGGAGTATAAGAGGTGTCAAAATTCTCTGATTCTTGTTAAATACATCATAATCCTCAGGTTCACAAGTAATTTATTTCCTGATTCATGAATGAGCAGGATCAAAAATGTTAGTACCATTACTAAAATAAGAGCTTTCTTATTCGATTTTACATTTTTAAGGCATACCATTCCATACCACTGATCCCAAGTCAAACTCAGGTACTTACACTGCTTGCATTTAAATAATACATTTCAAGATGTATTATTGATTACAGTGCTTTTTATGTTTCCCTGGAGTTCAGGTTTAACATCTTGCCAACTATCTAACGCATATGTGGAAACTGGCTACAGGGGCGGCTCCAACAGGGAGTGATAAATAGAGAGTACTCGGATTGGTCCGGTGTGGTAAGTGTGGTCCCCCAGGGATCTGTCCTTGGACTAATTCTGTTTAATTAATTCATAAACGATATAGAGTATGAGATAAATAGCTCAATCTCAATATTTGCGGATGATACAAATTCAAGCAGGGCCATACCTTCAGTGCAGGATGTGGAGACCTTACAAGAAGACCTAAATAAAATAATGGGTTGGGCAACTACATGGCAAATGAAGTTTAATGTTGAAAAATGTAAAGTGATGCATTTGGGTGCTAAAAATACGAATGCACGTTACTCACTAGGGGGAGTTCCTCTGGGGGAATCCAGGATGGAAAAGGACCTGGGGGTCCTGGTAGATAACAGGCTCAGCAATGGCATGCAATGCCGAGCTGCTGCAAGTAAAGCCAACAGAATATTAGCATGCATTAAAAAGGGGATTCACTCCAGAGATAGAACGATATTTCACCCACTCTGCAAGACTCTGGTCCACCCACAGCTTGAGTATGCTGTCCAGTTCAGGGCACCAGTCCTCAAGAAGAATGGGCTGGAACGGGAAAGAGTCCAGAGAAGGGCAACAAAGCAAGTAAAGGGACTAGAGAATCTAATCTAAGGGGAAAGAATACAAGCATTGGACGTATTCTCTCTGAGACGGAGACGAGACGCTTGAAAAGGGATATGATAGTCATGTACAAATACCTTACTGGTGAACTTAGCATAAGGAAAAAACTTTTCAGCAAAAGTTAGTTTAAAAAGACATGTGGTCATTCACTGAAATTGGAAGAGAAGCGGTTTAACCATTAACTGCGTAGAGGGTTCTTTACTGTCAAAGCGGTAAGGATGTGGAATTCGTGGTATCAGCAGGGAGCATCAATAGCTTAAAAAAACTACTAGATGGGCACCTTAACGGTCACAACATACAGGGATATACGATTTACTATTGAAATAAACACATGCACACTCACACCACAGGTTGAACTGGTTGAAATGGTGTATTTTTTCAACCTTAACGACTATGTATGTTGGGTGCGCACACGTATATCACGTGTATATATTAAGGAAATTTGTTTTCACACTTACCGTAATTTTCCTTTCCTGGATCCTACTCATGTCAGCCTACTCCTACTGTGGGGTCAGGTCTGCCCCTCTGACCCCTCTAAGACAACCTCTTAACTAGCCTATAAAGTGCGGCTGTCACCCAAAGGAAGTGTTCCCCTTATGAGCCTCGCGACGGAGACCTGGGTGAGAAATCCTCGGCTGACATGAGGAGGATCCAGGAAAGGAAAATTACGGTAAGTGTGAAAACAATTTTCCTTATTCCTGGACCTCCTCATGTCAGCCTACTCTGGGACATAACAAGCAATGCCATATAAGAGAGGGAAAAAAAGACTCACAGAATAACTCAACCCTGCTGTCTAAACCTATCTACACGAAAGACAGCCGTAGAAAAAACATAAGAAGTGCCTAAGAAGGCCGTAAGACCAGGTCCATTCTGAAGTGGCGAAAGAAAGTGTCAGCCATCCTAGCCAGATGCTTACATACCACTTATGCTCGACCCCTGGCCTATATGCCCAAGGGACTGCCTTAGTTTTAGTGGAATGTGCTGGAACTCCGAAGGGGGAGGAACCCGCAGAGAGCTAGGCCAACTGAATCACCTTGACCGTTGCGGAAAAACAAATTCATGTCAATACAGTGAAACCTTCCTAGACCCACTTGGGACACATAGTGGTTATCTTGCCTTTGACGGCTTCAAATTTAACTCAGGTAGGCTAAAAAGAGAAGAACCACATAGAACTCCTTCCATACTCCCTTCTCTTTTTTTTTTCATCCTTTGGAAGGGCAGGAAGAGCGGTTTCCCAGTTCACTATGGTGCTGCAGGTGGCCTGCAGTACACCAGGAATGTAGTTAAGATTTGGGTAAAAAGCCAGTTGGCTGAAAATCTGAAACAGACATCTTTATTTACTTTTTTTTGGGCATAGAATGCACATAATCCAGATACTCTGCCTTAGGAAGCATTGTGGTAAGGAATATCGACTTCAGTTTAGACGGAACAAGAGTGAGAGATAATAAGGCCTTTCGGACAAAAGATAGATCCCACTGTGGTCGTGGTCTAATTCAGCGTTTAAAAAGTAAAAAAAAAACAGTCTAGAGACCTTAAATGAGCATGCTACGTGGTTATCTAACCCAATAGCTGGTATACATGAACATTAAAACGTACAGGAGACAAGGAATTACAATTCTTCCCTGAAGAACTGCACAAGACAGCCTGTCACCTGCAGTGATAAGCTGAATACTCCTCATTTCTAGATTTTGCCATAAGGACCACATTATGCCTTCTGGCAACATAAAACCAATCATAGAAATCACATTTGACCTACAGGCCATCCACCTCAGACTCCCAGGAGTCGGATGAACATACTCGATCTCCTGGAGTATGCAGTCTAGGTAATAAAAATAGCGGAAATGACAAGAACCAGGTGGGACTCCCACATTTTAGATATGGTCTCCTGACCTATGGCCTGTGAGTCCCAGAAGCAGGAAGTGGAAAGGACAGGAATTTTCTGCTGACTTTATCGGACCCATGGGCAGCGCAACCTGAAGTTTGTAAAACCAACCGCACGAATTCCAGGTTGAGAGTCAATTCATAGAGATCTATAAATTTCCTGGTCAATCAGTCTGGTACAGATTTCTGACCATGAAAGATACAACACCACTCAAGATAAAATTTGCACCCAGACTAAGAAGAAATTAGGCACCACATACTATAGAGTGGCAGACTCCTGGCTTCCCCTTGGTGGACTAAGTAAACCACCATGGTCAATGCCTGACCTCCTACAAGAGACCAAACTACTATAAGAGCATAACAAACTGCCTCTGGTTTCAACAGATTGGAGCTTGACGTTGAGCCCTGCCATCTCCGATCATTGATATAATGACCGACACACTGAACCCCCTGGTTCCAGAGGACTGACATCTGTAACACTAGTTTGGAGTGGAATGATGGAAGCTAGATAGCAACAATATGAACTCGTATAAGCAGACTAATGGAACTGGGAAGAACAACTTCTAAAACTGAAGAATGGTGATCCCATTGCCGAAGGCAAATAAATGAAAGTAATCTATTTCCCCGCTTGACCCTTGCCAGCGTAGGCATGGTGGGGGATAGAACGTCCAAGCCCAAAATACCTTCCTAGTAAATAGACATATCCTGGCCATTACCACCTTCATCCTGCACAAAATATTCAGGACCCTAGGGATCAGAAGGATAGACATGCCCTTCATAGGTAATGAACAGTGTTCCAGGACTTACAGTAAGTAGACTGCAATCATCTCTACTGAAATTTGACAAACTACCCAACATTTTTGAGTGACCAGCAGGGCATAATCTTATCCAGCAGCAGTGCTCTGTCGTAGCTATCAGCAGAATGTCACTGAGGTAATGAATGCCTTGAAGACTTTACATTCTGAGCGTTGCCATAAAGATTGATTGTACCTTCACAAAGGTTCTAGGACGGCGCGTCAGAGCACACTATCAACTAGGAAAAGTACACCGTCTGCTAGAAATCTAGGAAGTGCTGGAGTAACCAGACTTAAAGGAAAATGTAGATTTGCGTCTGCTATATCTACCAAAGGGATCCAGTTTCCCTTCCCCGCTACTGAATAATGGTTTTCCAAGATTCTGGCATTAAGAAAGAAACTTTCATAAACAAGTCCATATGCTCTAGACTGTTCCAAACCCCCCCCCCTGATAGGTGCGACACAAATTGAGGGACTAAATACTCACGCTCCTCCCCCGCATCTGTATCAGAAAAATGCCACTGTTTGGCACCAGACAAACTTCTCTTCCTATTTTCTTCTAAAGCAAAAGGAAGGTGAAACCCATGTTTCCGAGATGGGCCCTTAAAACTCAGAAATAGGCCAGTTACTTGTCCCAAGACTGAATATACCTGTCTACCGAAGAACAAGAGGCCTGTACATTGTTTGGATAGGCAAGAAAATGCCCCACTCGACACTATCCTAGGTCTTAGGCCTGTCATACAACAGAGAAGAACCAGATGGCTTTCGGCTTGGAAAGTGAATCCGGTACTAGAGAGAAAGCCTGCAGTGAGAAAAAACTCTGTTCTGAGCTGTGCGCACGACTATATGGAGAATCAAAAATGAGTCAGTCCCAGTGATGATCTGCAAAGGTTCTGGACCCATCCAATTACAGATATATCTGGAGAAACATGTTGGGTCGCTCACCAGAGCCCATGCCAATTGAAACCTAACAAGAGGCCACTTCAAGATCCCACATGAGCATGTTAGACCATAAGGCTCCAAGCCCCATGGCACTGGCGAGTGTAAGAGGGCCAGATTGGTGGAGTATGGGGGCTATGACAAGGCACCAGCAATGCTGCAGAGACGAGAACACTAGTTCTCATTGATGCCCACAAAACCATAAGGTTCCTAGGACAAGGGAGGTGTCAGGGCCCGGACTGGCGGCTAGTGAGGACACAGGAGGTGGATCCTCTGTGCCAGAGAGGCGAAGGCACGGGTCGCACTGGAGGACCGGTTCTAAGTAGCTACCGGTTTTCACCAGAGCCCGCCGCAAGGTGGGATGGACTTGCTGCGGCGGTAGCAACCAGGTCGTGTCCCCCAGTAGCGGCTCGACTTCTCTGGCAGCTGAGATAGGCACGGTACACTGGGACTAGGCAGAGGCAAGGTCAGACGTAGCGGAAGGTCAGGGCAGGCGGCAATGGTACGTAGTCAGGGGCAACGGCAGAAGGTCAGATACACTGGAAAGGCAAGTACAAAACACTTTCTCAGGGCACTAAGGCAACAAGATCCGGCAAGGACAGGAAGGGGGAGTGGGTTTTTAAGTGTTTTGGAGTGTGACACAGTAATTGGACCAGGCACCAATCAATGGTGCACTGGCCCTTTAAATTTAAGAAGACCGGCGCGCGCGCGCCCTAGAGAGCAGCGGGACCGCGCGCGCCGGGACGGAGCAGGAGGAGGAGGCCGGTGAGCAGAATGGGATGCGATCCGCGGGCGGACAGGTGCCGCCGCAAGGATCGCATCCCCGCCAGCATCAGAGCAGCGCTTACGGTCAGAGGAGCCGACCGGAGCGCTGCAGGGAGACAGACGCCGCGGGCGCTCCGGGATGGATGGGACACCCGGAGCGCTCGGCATTACAGTACCCCCCCTTAGGTATCCCCCTCTTCTTGGAACCCAAGAATCTTCGGATGAGCTCTTTATCTAAAATGTTGGCCTCAGGTTCCCAGGACCTTTCCTTAGGACCACAGTTCTCCCAATCCACAAAAAAACGTCTTTTACCTCGGATGACCTTGGAGGCGAGGATCTCTTTCACCGAGAAGACATCAGAAGAACCAGAGACAGGAGCAGGAGCAGTGACATTAGGGGAAAATCAGTTAAGAATGAGGGGTTTAAGAAGAGACACATGAAAAGAGTTGGGAATACGAAGAGAAGGAGGAAGGTGGAGCTTGTAAGAAACAGAATTGATTTGGTTTTTGATTTTAAATGGCCCGAGGTAACGAGGGCCCAGCTTGTAGCTAGGTACCCGAAACCGAATATATTTGGAGGAGAGCCACACTTTGTCACCAGGGGTATAGACAGGAGGGATTCTTCTTTTTTTATCTGCATGTCTCTTCATGCGGGCAGAGGCCAGTGAGAGCGACTTTTGAGTCTCTTTCCAGATAGAGGCAAAGTCCTGAGTAAATTCATCCACGGCTGGAACTCCAGAAGACGTGGGAATGGGGAGGGGGGGCAATGGGTGACGGCCGTAGACCACAAAGAAAGGCGACTTGGAGGAAGATTCAGAGTTCTTGAAATTGTATGAGAACTCTGCCCAGGGCAATAGGTCGACCCAATCGTCTTGACGGGCGGAGACAAAATGTCGTAGGTAGTCGCCAAGGACCTTGTTAACTCCCTCCACCTGTCCATTGGACTGCGGGTGATAAGCGGAAGAAAAATTCAACTTAATTTTTAGTTGAGTACAGAGAGCTCTCCAAAATTTTGAGATGAATTGAACACCTCTATCCGAGACGATATGTGAGGGCAGCCCATGGAGGCGGAAAATTTGAAGAAAAAAATGCTTCGCCAACTGAGGTGCAGTAGGCAGACCAGGGAGCGGGACAAAATGAGCCATTTTAGAAAAGCGGTCAACGACCACCCAGATGACAGTGTTACTACGAGACAAAGGGAGGTCCGTGATGAAATCCATGGCGATGTGGGACCATGGTTGTTCAGGCACAGGTAGGGGAAGGAGAAGACCTGCAGGCTTCTGGCGAGGCGTCTTGTCACGTGCACAGATAGTGCAGGCCCGTACAAAGTCAGTCACATCTTCCTCCTGGGTAGGCCACCAATAGTGTCTGGCAATCAAGTGTATGGATTTTTTGATCCCAGCGTGACCGGCTAGATGGGAGGAATGGCCCCACTTGAGTATCTTAAGCCGAAGGCGTGGAGGAACGAAAGTCTTTCCTGGAGGAATTGGCACGAGAGAAGCGGGAGCAGAGGAAATCAGACACTCAGGGGGTATGATGTGTTGAGGAGGAGTCTCGGTTTCAGAGGTATCGGAGAGACGGGACAAAGCATCAGCCCTGACATTTTTGTCTGCGGGCCGAAAATGGATCTGGAAGTTGAAGCGGGCAAAGAACAATGACCACCTGGCCTGGCGAGGATTTAGGCGCTGAGCGGACTGAAGGTAGGACAAATTTTTATGGTCAGTGTAGATGGAGATAGGGTGAAGGGATCCTTCCAGGAGATGTCTCCACTCTTCTAATGCCAACTTGATGGCCCACAGTTCACGGTCACCTATGGAATAGTTTTTTTCCGGAGGGGAGAAAGTTTTAGAGAAAAAAACACAAGTGACGTTTTTCCCTTTAGCGTTTTTTTGAAGAAGCACAGCTCCGGCTCCTACCGAGGAGGCGTCGACTTCAAGGAAGAACGGCTTTAGAGGATCTGGCCGAGACAGGACAGGTGCAGAGGAGAAGGCGGTCTTAAGGTGAGTAAAAGTTTCCTCCGCTTGAGGCGGCCAGGACCTAGGATTCACGTCTTTTTTGGTCAGTGCCCCTATAGGAGCAACGATGGTGGAGAAGTGGGGTATGAACTGACGATAGTAGTTGGCGAAACCAAGGAAGCGTTGGATAGCATGAAGTCCAGAGGGGCGTGGCCAACCCAAGACTGCGGAGAGTTTGTCAGGGTCCATTTGAAGACCTTGTCCAGAGACCAGATATCCTAGGAAAGGAAGACTGCTGCGCTCAAAAAGGCATTTTTCAAATTTAGCGTAAAGATGATTTACACGGAGGCGCTGGAGCACTTGACGGACATGGAGCCGATGTTCCTTAAGGTTGGCAGAGAAGATTAGGATGTCGTCAAGATAGACAACCACACAAGTATACAGTAGGTCCCGGAAGATTTCGTTGACAAAATCTTGAAAGACTGCAGGGGCGTTGCAAAGTCCGAACGGCATGACGAGATATTCAAAGTGACCGTCTCTGGTGTTAAATGCGGTTTTCCATTCATCTCCCTTACGGATTCTGATGAGGTTATAAGCGCCCCTGAGGTCCAATTTAGAAAAAACTTTTGCTCCGCGCAGACGGTCAAAGAGCTCCGAGATGAGAGGCAGAGGGTAGCGGTTTTTAATAGTGATTTTATTGAGACCACGATAGTCTATGCAAGGGCGTAGAGATCCGTCCTTCTTGGCCACGAAGAAGAAGCCCTCTCCGGCTGGAGAAGAAGATTTCCAAATAAAACCTCTCTTGAGGTTCTCCTGAATGTATTCAGTCATAGCCTTGGTTTCAGGAGAGGAGAGGGGGTAAATTCTGCCACAGGGTGGTGTAGTACCTGGGAGCAAGTCAATGGGGCAGTCGTAGAGTCTATGTGGTGGTAAGACCTCCGCCTGTTTTTTGCAAAAGACATCAGAAAAGTCCTGATAGGCCTTTGGAAGGCCAGGCAAAGGAGTAGTGATGGGGACTTGACAGGTCGGTACAGACTTAAGGCAATGCTTGTGACAGGAGTCACCCCAGGATTTGATGTCCCCAGTGGTCCAGTCGAGGGTAGGAGTGTGACGCTGGAGCCAGGGTAGGCCAAGAAGGATGTCAGAAGTACAGTTCGGCAAAACAAAGAATTCAATCTTTTCTTGGTGAAGAACACCAACGGACATGAGCAGGGGTTCGGTGCGGTAACGCACGGTACAATCCAAATTCTCTCCATTAACAGAGGAAATGAAGAAGGGTTTGATGAGACGGGTAACAGGAATGTTAAACCTGTTGATGAAAGAGGCTTCAATAAAGTTTCCTGCAGAACTAGAGTCCAGGAAGGCCACCGCAGGGAAGAGGGAGCCAGCAGAAGGAGAAATCCGCACAGGAATAGTCAGACGTGGAGAGGAAGAATTCACACCCAGTAACGCCTCTCCCATGTTCACTAGGTGTGGGCGTTTCCCTGACGCGGAGGACGAATAGGGCAGTCTTTTAGGAAGTGATCAGAGCTCGCACAATAAAGGCATAAGTTCTCGTTCCTACGGCGAGACCTCTCTTGTAGGGTCAGGCGAGACCGGTCCACTTGCATGGCCTCCTCGGCAGGAGGCACGGTAACAAGATGCATTGGATTCAGAAAGAGAGGAGCCAGGTGCGGATAACGCCTGGTGCGAACAAGATCTTTCTCCTGGCGAAGCTCTTGGCGTCTTTCG
The DNA here is from genome assembly GCA_029206835.1 of Rana muscosa. Classification (NCBI taxonomy): domain Eukaryota; kingdom Metazoa; phylum Chordata; class Amphibia; order Anura; family Ranidae; genus Rana; species Rana muscosa. The sequence goes on along the minus strand of CM055122.1, from coordinate 598,402,689 downwards.
ACGTAACGCATATCGATGCGGGTAGCTAAATGGATGAGTTCCGTCAAGGAAGAGGGTATCTCTCGTGCGGCCAGACAATCCTTGATGTGGCCGGATAAACCCTTCTTGAAGGTCGCGCAGAGAGCCTCATTATTCCAAGCTAACTCTGAGGCCAGTGTGCGGAACTGTATGGCATATTCGCCCACAGAAGAGTTTCCTTGAACAAGGTTAAGCAGGGCGGTTTCAGCGGATGAGGCTCGGGCTGGTTCCTAAAAACGCTGCGAACCTCAGCAAAGAAGGACTGAACGGTGGCTGTAGCAGGGTCGTTGCGGTTCCAGAGTGGCGTGGCCCAGGCCAAGGCCTTTCCAGACAACAGAGAGACCACGAATGCCACTTTAGACCGTTCTGTGGAAAACTGGTCAGACATCATCTCAAGATGCAGGGAACATTGGGACAAGAATCCCCGCCACATCCTAGAATCCCCGTCAAATTTCTCCGGAAGAGACAGGCGAATTCTCGAGGCAGTAGCGGCAGCTCGGAGAGGGGAAGATGCTGGAGGCTGCGGCGGCAGAAGCTGCTGGACCATGGCGGTCAACTGCGACAGCTGCTGTCCTTGTTGTGCGATCTGTTGCGACTGCTGGGCAACCACGGTAGTGAGGTCAGCGAGATTCGGCAGCGGTACCTCAGCGGGATCCATGGCCGGATCTACTGTCAGGGCCCGGACTGGCGGCTAGTGAGGACACAGGAGGTGGATCCTCTGTGCCAGAGAGGCGAAGGCACGGGTCGCACTGGAGGACCGGTTCTAAGTAGCTACCGGTTTTCACCAGAGCCCGCCGCAAGGCGGGATGGACTTGCTGCGGCGGTAGCAACCAGGTCGTGTCCCCCAGTAGCGGCTCGACTTCTCTGGCAGCTGAGATAGGCACGGTACACTGGGACTAGGCAGAGGCAAGGTCAGATGTAGCAGAAGGTCAGGGCAGGCGGCAATGGTACGTAGTCAGGGGCAACGGCAGAAGGTCAGATACACTGGAAAGGCAAGTACAAAACGCTTTTTCAGGGCACTAAGGCAACAAGATCCGGCAAGGACAGGAAGGGGGAGTGGGTTTTTAAGTGTTTTGGAGTGTGACACAGTAATTGGACCAGGCACCAATCAATGGTGCACTGGCCCTTTAAATTTAAGAAGACCGGCGCGCGCGCGCCCTAGAGAGCAGCGGGACCGCGCGCGCCGGGACGGAGCAGGAGGAGGAGGCCGGTGAGCAGAATGGGATGCGATCCGCGGGCGGACAGGTGCCGCCGCAAGGATCGCATCCCCGCCAGCATCAGAGCAGCGCTCACGGTCAGAGGAGCCGACCGGAGCGCTGCAGGGAGACAGACGCCGCGGGCGCTCCGGGATGGATGGGACACCCGGAGCGCTCGGCGTTACAGGAGGCAATGCAAGTATAGTATACTTACAATTGAAACCTGCATTTTACTGTAGCCCTAGAACTTAGAGGTACAGAACCTGTAAGGGCACCCATGGACTTAGAGTGGTGCCCCATAGTACTGGGACCGCTTGACCCAGAACCCTACAGAAGACCAGTGAAAAGTAGACCATGAGACGAGAAAAGACAAAAAAATAAGCAGTTTGTACTCTAGGCTTCCACCACTGAGAAAAACAAGATGCAAACCACTACAGCATCTGATGCAGTAGTTCTGGGCTATCTCCATGAGATACTGACCCCGGAAAGTCAAGCAAGCCTCTATAACCAACCGAGAAATGGCCTAAAACAAGCTTCTAAACTAGAGCTGGACTCCTCTGGTTCTCCTCCACTCATGGTGAACTTCACCAGCCCAAAGCATAAAAGGTCCAGTAGGGGTGAAGCCACAGGTACCCAAAAAGTGCCCTTCTATTCTGTTGGCTATTCCCTGCTGTGGGAGGCTTCCTGCAGTAGGTAGCAACAACATTAAAATGCAGCCTGCACTATTTGCAACCATCTGGCACGGTAACTTCACCCAGGGTTCACAGCCAATCTTGTGGCTATCAAAAGTGGACAGGAGAGGCTCTGGCTACCTCTTAAGGCATTGTTGACACATTCTCCATCCTAAAAAATACAGGCTTCCAGCACTTCATTACGGCTAAGCAAAATGAGAGGGCAAGCCTCTGTCTACCTCTTTAAGGCATTGTTGACAAATTCTCCACCCTGATAATGCAGTCTTCCAGCCCTTCATAGTGGCTACACAAAAATGAGAGGGAAAGCCTCTGTCTACCTTTTTAAGGCATTGTTGACACATTCTCCACCCTGATAATGCAGCCTTCCAGCCCTTCATAGTGGTTACCCAAAATGTGAGGGAGAGCCTCTGTCTACCTTTTTAAGACATTAGTGATATACCCTCCATTCTTAAAAAGCAGTCACAGCACTCCATAATGTGAGGGAGATCCTTAGTCTGCCCCTTAAGGCAGCTGCAACACATTCCTCCAGCCAGCACACCTAGATACTTAATGCAAGATGAAGGCACACAACGCTCATTATCAGCCACCTTAAGTTAGCACATGAACAGATCTCTGGGAGACCCAAATGACCACCTGCTAGGTTGCTGAGTCAATCAAGTCTGTTGGAGGATAAGGTGACGTGATTTAACCAAACCAACTCCTCGTGGATGGCACGATAAGTCTATTTGGAACGACCATTTAACTAAAATGTATTCCGTCCTGGTCTCTTTTGCATGCAGCACTCTTTTTTTTCCCAAACAACATAAAAGAAAAAAGAAAAGAAAAAAATAAACAAATAAATAAATATATTCCTTTCCAAAAATTCTTTAGTGCTTTGAGGCTGGCGGCATGGTTTTAGAGCATACTAAAATAAATTTCTAGACAGGAGCTCTTCTAACAGTTTCCACCCCATGCTTTTGCATAGATCCTGGCAGCATTAGCAGGGAAAACCCCATGCAAGAAGACACAGGCATAGGTACTAGGCTGGGCATGTACCCACAGTGAGGATGTCAGAGACCCAGGCTGTACACAGTGCGGTGGCAGCAGAGGGAGAAGGACGCCGGCCGCGCATCCCGCACCTGCTTCACTGCAGTACTCCGCCCCCACGCCAGAGCATGTGAAACCGCCATCGCCGGCGAACAACAAGTGCCAGAAAGCCTGTTAGGGGAAAAAATACACCAAACCAAATTGCCAGCCAGCATCATTATAGTCATTCATACTGTAGCAACAATGGGGAAAGAACCCTGGGAAGCGGCAGCCGTAGCAATGTTTAACTGCCAACTGATGGCTCCAGCCAGGGCCGGATTCCTGACAAGGCCACCGAGGCGGCAGTGGGTGCAGGGTCGATGACGCGGCAACAGGGCGGTAAAAAAATCCTGACAGCCCGGCCGGTGTCCTGCTGAAAAAGTCCCACTGCGGAAAATGTCCCCCCTGTACTGCGCAGGCGCAGCACTTGCGCAGTATGAACCACAACGGGGCCAACGAAAATAGCCAAACATAAATAGCTCAGAGTCAGCTGAACACGGCGCCTGCGCAATGACGACCATCTTGTGACAGACACTGCCGCACGCTCCCGATGCTCGTGCTACTCTGCAAGGGGGCAGGTGCATTACTGTTATATTGTCTAAGGGACGGAGAGCTACAGAAGAGGCCGAGTTTTCTATTGATGTGCAGAGCTACTAACTTGACCGTGCTTTTAGTAATATACTAAACGTCTTACCGGGGCGTGTTTTAAACAAATGAAGGGTGGCTTTTGCAATGTTGTTAGGCGGCTTTGCACGAGTATATTGCTAATACCACCCCCAAGTTATCAGCTCTGCCCATCAATTGAAAACTCGGCCTCTTCAGTAGCTATCTGCCCCTTAGACGATATAACAGTAATGCACCCGCCCCCTTGCAGAGTAGCACAAGCATCGGGAGCGTGCGGCAGCGTCTGTCACAATATCGTCGTCATTGCGCAGGCGCCCTGTTCATCTGACTCTGAGCGATTTATCTTCGGCTATTTCCGTCGGCCCGCTTTTGGTTCGTACTGCACAAGCGCTGCGCCTGCGCAGTACAGGGGGGACATTATCCGCCAGGGGGACACTCATCGGCAGAACACCGGCAGCAAGTCCGGCGACTACTATCAACAAGTCCCGATGTTCCGTCACGGGGTCAGGCAAATGGGAGGGGTTACTTTTCCTGCTCATGGGCAAGAAGGTAATCCTGGAGTGAACCTATAAGAAAACCGGCGCCGGAGACGTCCCAGCCCTTTCCTCCTGACTGAGGACCTTCACATCCAGTCCAATGTTCATCTGTCTCCACATCTTCCAGGCAGCTATGATTCTCCCATCACCACTGCTCTGCCACTGGGCCCCCTCCAGGACGAGATTACAGTACCAAGCAGAATTTTTGACTCAAAGGTATTTAATTCCTTGCTGGGTATGCTGCATAATACATATATTTACAGTTATTATTGTATAAAAACAGTGCACAAATACACTAGGTATGTCTTCAAAAACACAATATGCAAATCACAAGTACTTTCAGTTTTTTTTTTTTGGCGGGGGGGATTTTTAATGTAATTAATTTTTTTTTTACCTCAATTTTAATCACAGGGGGGGGCTCAGAAGCCCCCTATGTGATGGTGTGTGTGTGGGGGGGCAGCATTGAAGGACCCGGCCTTGGGGCGGCGAAGGGAGTAAATCCAGGCCTGGCTCCAGCATTAAACACAGTCATTTATACTGTAATGTAACTCACCCCAGCACCGAGGGTACCCACCATCGAGGGAGATTTACAGCCCAAAAAGAGGGGGTCTTCTTGCCCAGGAGAGGCTTAACCTGGGAAGGTTACAAGGAAAGGTAAAAAAAAATATTATTTTTTTCTATGGGGGTCTATGGGGAATTAGTTTTTTTTGCTGGGAGCACAATCACTGCACACTCCAAGCACAAAGGTCAACTTCAGGTCATTGTTTATGATTGGGAGTGAGCAGAATGGGCATCTGATCATGTGATCGCCTTCAGAGCCAAACACAGTGATTAGATGATCAGGAAGTCTGTCTCTTCTATGAAATAGAAATGATGGAAATCAAAACACTGCCTTTTTGCCTTTGTTTAAATTAACATGCTCACTGTTATTGTAAAATATATATATATAGATATAGATCTATATATATATATAGATCTCAAGATTTGCTTGAGTGTGGTTGTATGCAGTATGTGTGGAGAACTAAAAGAAATTAGCAAAAAAACATTGAAGTGCATACTAGAAATATCTAAAATCACAAGACAGACCACAGAGCACCACAACATTTCAAACTCTGTGAAGGTGGTAACCCCGCAGAGTTGAAGTAGTTGGTGATATAATAAATGATACTGAGATGGAGTAGAGGAAATTTGATCACCAGCCTTGATCAAAGGTGGATTTATCACCTCAACACTCTAGCCCCAAGAGATTTAATTGTAGACTTTAATTTAAATTGTTTTTATAGGTGATATTTTACAAATAGGAGTGAGATAAAGGGAAGTTTTTTCAGAATGGCCTAATAAGTCTACAATTTACATTCATTCATGCTTTAGGTATTACATGATTGCTGTATAATTAATCATGTCAAAGTGTATTTGGCATCATTCGTGATGCCATTGTCTACACTGTGATACTTTCACTTGGTGCAAGGCTGCTGTGATTGGACCTGTACCATGTGATCACTGTGACCAATAACAGGATCACACAGTAGTAAACAATGGCATCATGAATGACAGCCTTGTTTACTACTGCTGACTGTGATAGTTGTAATTGTTCACAATTATCACATGGTACAGGGACAATCACAGTGACCTTGTACCCCAATCTGCGACCTGGACATAGTGGTCATTGATCACGCCTCTGCAGGGCTCCAAGACACCAGTTCTAAGGACATATGGATAGGTCCTCCCAGGATGATGCTTATCCTGCCCAAATGTATATATAGAGTGGCCAGCGAGAAGCTGTTAAAAACATGACTTCTACTTGGTATCAGCTTTTTGAAATCCTCTGTACTGCAGAATCCAGACTGCAATAGGAAGCAGCAGTACAAGAATCCAAGCAGTTGTTCTGCAGTGCTCAGGTGTTATCAAGTAACATACAACTAGAAGAGAGCAGAGTAACAGAGATGAGCTTATAGTATACAGTATGTGTGCTGCTTTATATATGACAATGGCTTGACACTCTTCATTCTTCTATCCTCCCAGGACTTTCAGGACTTTTACATAATCATAAACCTGTCCAACCCACTCCTCCCTTCAGACTATTGTATTTCATTGTGTCATCGGGGGGCTGGGTCTAGAAAGAAACTACTGGGAGCTACTATAATAAAATGACTGCCTCGCAGGCACAGAGCAAAGTGGAATAGCTGGAAGTGAACCCAAGCAAAAGATCGACTGTACAATATCTAATGTAAGTGTTATATAATTCTGTAATTCACAACTGACTTTCCTTGCACTGTAAAAAAAAAAAGTTTTCTGAGTCTGTGCCCATGTATTTAAACTCTATACAAAACATTTTTTATTTATTTTTTTAGTTTGAATGGAGTAGGGAAGAAATAGAGCTATTGTTTTTCTTTTGTGCTCCCTCTTGTATTACCACTCTGGAGTGCATCCTTCATCAATTCCTTTGGGGAAACCACTAGGGATTGTTAAACGTGTCACTCGTGCCTTATGTCTTTATCCATAGGGAAATATGAAGAATGCAATCCTATCATCCTCCCTGTACTGTTTGCTGTATGTGAGTTGGAATGTGTTTTTGCACAAAAGCCATATGATTTTTTTTTACTAAGCCCCAGTTCCTTGAGTGACACTGTTTCCAGCCAGTACATAAAAAAAATCCATCAAAAAGCATTGCACATTTTAACAGAATACATCAAATGCTAAGCTGTAGATACTCTTATAATTTGATCAAGCTGTAACTTTTAAACTAACAACATGACACACGAAATTCCCTTTCCAATCATAGGCAAGAAACACACTTCTGCAGTCTATCGGGGAATTGGCTTTTGACTGTCGTATAGCAGAATCAGTAAGTTAAGTTACATTAGTCATTGTTCCATTGATTCATATCAAATTTGCTATTGAACCTCAGACTATAAAGGGATAGATATGTATCAAAGCAATATATTTTCTGAATTCACAAATTCATAATGCTTCTTGTATTTGGTACAAGGAAATGTACTGCATTTTTCCACAACATTTTAATAGACCTCCAGTTTCACCAGTGTGACAGCTCTGAGGCTCCTTTGATACAAGGAGCCTAATACAGGTAATTCATTCAGCTATTGAGCACACAATCTACAGAAGATAATTAGCAGAACCTTCCCGATGGACATTCTGGCAGACATGGATTATTTTCTACTGCCCCTGAGCACAGCATTCAAAACCATCAATAAAATAAAAAGCGTGCTTGTAAATAACATCACACCAGCCCTTTGTGATATACAATGGAACCAAAATCCTTTACTTATTAAAAGTGACATATAGCAGGGTCGTGAAGTACAAAAGTAAAAACTGTAGACATGCCCTACAGACTCTAAAAATGCTCAATCAGTTGCAGATCAGCAGGATAGGCTTATTTCACTTTATAATATCAGATATAAACATTTGCCTTTTGTGCATATCAGAAGTCACTTACTCATTTTCAGCACATTACATTTTTTTTTTAACTGTGAAATCAAAAGCCAAATATTTTATTCAGCTTTTTTTGTTATTTTAGGCAGAGTTATTTAGCGTGCAAAAGGGTGTTAAGCCTTACCAGTTACATAGCTTCATGGTAATTTCAATGAGCTTGTTAATCTCTGACTTCCTATATGAAATTACACAAGGACAACCTTTGGGTATTTTTTATAAAGCAGTGAATCTGACATCCACAAAACATTCACTGCAGTTAAATCTTATTGGTGCATGTGTTTTAGATGACAGTGAAGTCAGTATCCTAAGCATAGATTTGGGAGTATGTACAGGGAAATTTTAACCCACATTAAAGAATTCTAAACATTAACTGTAATAATTTCTGACATTTGAAGGTACATCATTCAAAGACAGTTCTTATTAAATATCTACTGATAGCATGTACATTTGTAACTTGGTATAACTGTGATAGAAGGATATTAAACCATATCTGGCCCTGTTCTGGAGGGTTATGTGAAATTACACCAACTAGACCGGTCATTGAGCCTAATGTCATTTTAAATCTTTAAACTAAATACTAAACAGGGAATTTAATAGAGATATCCAAATCCATACCTATTAAAAGATATTGCAAGTTCAATTACATAAAAGCCATTTCTCTCATTTTATTTTTTGATTTATTTAATGTCAATAAAATGTTGGATATGCTGACCAATATTAAGCCCTGTACACATGGGCCAAATATGGACCGGTATCAGCCAGTTTAACAGAAACTGTCCGACATTCGGTCGATGTGTAAATCACCTGTCCGACAGAAGCCAGCCAAACAGCCGGCTTCTGTCGAACAGGTATGTTGGAAAACCAGCATCTGATTGGCATTCGATTCATTGGCAGCCAGCGCTGATTGGTGTGATCTGGCAGGGGCAGTCAGAACACACAGTTAAAATATCTGAGCAGGGAGATCGATGTACTAATATTAGTTAGTTAGTACATCGAGCGCCCCCTGAGCTCCTCTGGGTTGAATGAAAACAAAACTGAGAGTGTGTACCAGGCACTAGAATACCAGGTGTGTTTCCTATTCATATTAAACAAAAAAATTGCAGTAGGCCAAGGAACAGTTTGATTAAACTGTTGATGCTATATCTTATAAAATGGCCTGGCCTGAAGCTGCATGTAGTAAGACGTGCCTGAGCTGAGCTCCGCCGATGAGATCCTGAATCTACCATCCTGTCCCTCTCTTCTCAAGACATCCACCTGGTATCTTACCTGCAGTGCCTCAGTGACCTCTGGAGAGATGTTGTCACCTCGCAAACAGACCGACACGGTCACCAAACTTGATAGATTCTGTCGACAGGATGGAGACCCACAGGCCAAAGATGGCGGCTCCCCCTCCTCCCCCCTACCACACATGCGGCTGATATGGAAAATATCCTGGAGGCGATCGCAACTTGTCAGGCCTCCCTCATTATGAGGATTGAGGAGGTGAAGGTGGACATCTCCCTACTTGCCAGGATATGCAAAACCTGCGGGAGAGAGTGGGTGAGTCGGAGCAATGCCTGGGATGTATAGAGGACGCCCTCCCACCCCTGCATGAATCGTCAGATCAGGCACACCGCCTCATCGCCCAGCTCCAGCAGAAACAGGACGATTTGGAGAATCGTTCAAGGCTAAACAATCTTCTATTCGTAAGCCTCCCGGAAGGCAAAGAGGGTAATAACCCAGCCACATTCCTGGAAGACCTGCTCATCAACACCTATGGCAGGGAGGCCTTCTGGCAATCATTCTTGTGGAACAAGCTCACTGAATGCCTGCAAAAAAACACCTCAGGGAGCACCTTCACATGTCTTTATTGCCAAGTTTTTTAACTATAGGGATCGTGATGCTATTCTGCGACTAGCCCGGGAGATGGGTAATATCCCCCTGCATAACCATCAGATCTTGGCATTCCCGAATTTTCAGTGGAGGTGCAGCGTAAACGTGGTCAGTTCACCGAGATTAAGCGGCGTCTACGAATCCACCTCCTAAAGTACTCCATGCTGTTCCCCGCTCGTCTCCGTATGGTCGGTGAGGATCGCGTCCATTTTTTTGAAGAACTGGGAGCTGCCGTCGAATGGCTTGATTGATTAAATCATGATTGAGCCGTAAGTATTGTACAGGCACCGGCTGTGAAACTCTCCTACCTACCTACCTGATGCTGCCCACAGCCTCAGCTCCACCGTTTCCAGTTTCCTGGGGACACTGGACTTGTGTTTTTTCTTCTCCTTCAGTGCCTTTTATGTTGCCTATGCTACTTTTCTGTTGTTCCAGTGTGCCCCACCTGCCAACACTTTTGGGCAGCTCAATGACTGGGGTTATAACATATTTTACACATGGAATTATGATTTGTTTATTCCCCGCCGGTGGACATGGAACCGCTCTGGGGTTAGATTCACATCTCAATCACCTACCACGAGTGAGAGCCCCTCTGGTGCCCAACTGCACACAGTATTTTTCAGAGCACTTTCGCCCCCCTACTGGGATGCTTACCCTACAAGATTAAAATCACGGTCGGTGGCCCTGAAGCCTCAGACAACGAGCTGGTGCTTACTTTGGGATCCTATGTTTTTTGTTTTCGGTTTTGGGACTTATGCTTGCACAAGTTGGGGTATGTGTAGAGCTGGGAGGGTTGGGGTGTTATTTTCTTTTTTTTTCTTTTTACTGATGGCCGTTTTCCATAATTTTGTGCTACGTCTAACCATACATGTGTTGCTACTTACTGTTATGTTACATATCTGGTGTATTTTACCATGTACCTATTTGCCAATGCCTACTAATGGGCTGCCCAGGACCAGGGTGCCTCTGTCCTACCTTACGCTTGTACTATGGCCGGGTTTAAGTTTCTAACATGGAATGTACATGGTCTATGCGATAAGTTGAAATGCACTGCTGTTCTGTCCTTTCTCAAGACACAACACGCAGACATTTTAGTTCTGCTCGAGACTCACACAGACATCCACAGGGAGCTAGAGCCCAAGATTCCCCAGGGCGCAAAGTCTAAGACCCAGCAGGTTTTCACCAGAGCCTCTAGTGGTGATGAGGATGGCCTACGCTTCAGCTGGGTCCAGGTCGCGGCCCCCAGAGTCCCCTAGCTCACGCTCCGTAGGGTAAAGAGGATAGAGGGGAAGCAGCATCACAGGATACAAGAATAGTGAGGGGAAAAGCCAAGGTCAGGGCAACAAGCAGACACGGATAAACAAAGGACAAGCCGAAGGTCAAGGTCACTAGCAGACAGGGATAGTCGGGAACAAGCTAATATCGTAACACAGAGACAGACGTAGCACACGGCAGGCAGGAACCCAAACACACAATGCTTAACAAACACGTTGATCAGCAAGGCAGACTTGCAGTGCACAGGTTAATATACAGTTCTGTGATAGGGCCTGGGGTGGAGCCAGGCTGGGAGGAGAGATTATAAAAGCAGCTAGGTGAGAGAGTCTGGCCTCGAAGGTGAACACAAGAGGAGGAAGGTAAGATGACAGACAAACATTACTGCATATCCATGACACCTTGCTGAGAGTTAGCACTTTTAAGCTCTTGGGGGTCCTGGTTTCTAGGGATGTAGCTGACTACATCTTGCTAAATGTAGAACCTCTTCTCCCACTGATTAAAGCCAAAACACAGACGTTGACCAGATTGCCACTGGGAGTTATGGGCCACGTGGGACTAGTCAAAATGATACTATTGTCCAAAATTCTCTATGTACTATCGCACTCTCTGGTTTACATTCCACTTAGATACTTCAGAATTATGGACACTTTGCTACAATCCTTCGTATGGGGGCCTTGTAAACATAAATTATCCTGGAAGGTCCTTCAGATCCCAACTTCCCTAGGGGGCCTGACAGTCTCGGACTTTGGATCATATTACTTGGTGGCACAGCTCTCGCATTTTTAATTTCAATTTTTTTTTTATTAGGACATAATATAGAATACAACAAGAAGTAGCCAGAAATGGAGAATGTACATCATTCACGGTACATACAAAGAATAACCATTACAAAACATCAGAAGATTAGTGAATTAAGTGCTATCATTTGTCGCTGATCAATATCAGGGAGGGTGTTATCACGGTGGCATCAGTATGTATCAGCGGGGGTGGTCCCCAGAACTGCGACAACAAATAACATTATTCATTTACATCAGGTTCATAGGGTATCAAATATGTAAAATCACAGCCTCAAAGGCTTGTTCTTGCTGAGGGAGTAAGGGAACAGAGGTACAAGCGGAATTCGCGGAAAAGGGAAAGGCGAGTAAGGAGAGGGGGGGCACACAGGGGAGAAAGAGGAAGAGAGAGAAGAGAAAGGGGGGAGGGTGAACGGTGTTGGCGGGGCCGCGGTGTGGCCAAAGAGACCACCACGTGCAAAGGTAGAGATAGATGGGAGATCATGGGATAAGGAGGTTGGGATCAAAGTCCGGGGGCAGAAAGTTATCCACCCATGGGGTCCATATTTTAGTGTGTCGAGGGACACGGTCTAGTAATGTGGCCTCAATTTTGCTGTGGGTCATGGCTTGGGTTACTCTATTCTTTGTTTCTGCTATGTGAAGTTTCGGGGTTTTCCAGGCTTTGGCAATTGTTTGCTTGGCAGCAGTAGTCAACTGGAGGAGGAGACTGATCTGATTTCTGGTGTATTCTCCCTGGATATGGTTTAGGAGTGCTAGGGCCGGGTCAGGGATCACTGTTTCATGAGCTCTCGCATTTTTATCATATTGACAAGACTGACAAATGTAGATACCTTGCCCTGGCATGCCACCCATTGGACTCCCGGGCTCCACATCCATTCTGCGACCTGCTGCGTGGTCTGCATGGCTCATTGGAGCTCCCAAGCCGCTTGGGCCTTATATTCCAGCACAAGCAGATATGAGATCTGTCAATGTCCAAGATGGGAACAACTGGATTTCACACTAATACTCGCTTGTGGTACAACAAACTTCTCCCAGAACTCCTTCAGATACCCGATCCTACTATATGGATATCCAGGGGAGTATATCTGTTGTCCCACAATCTCAGAAATAGAACACTCAAAACATTTGATCAATTAAAGACAGAATTTAACCTCCCCAACCATATGTTCTTTCGTTATCTCCAGGTGTGCCATGCCCTACATACCCAGTTCACGGGCTCCTACCCCGACGTACCATCCCTGTATACACTTGCTATAATCTGTAACAATGAGCCACGTCAACTCATCACTCCAGCTGCCACCACTTGCTTATAATGCTAAGACCAAATGGGTAGAGATTGCTGGGGAGTTAGATGATGAGGACTGGGGCGAGGCTCTAGAGACCTGCACACTTGTCTCCCCCAAATTGTCGGATAAGCTTACACAAGTCTACATAACACACAGGGCATACCTAACTCCACACCGCTTAACCAAATTCTGTCCTTCACATAACTCATTGTGCCCCAGATGCTTGATATCAGTTGCCACCTTTGGCCATCTCCTATGGCACTGCCCTCGTATTCGAGGATACTTGTCGCAGATTGTCCAGTACCAACATGATCAGATGGGCTCACCTGTGTCCCTCGATCCTAAGCAATGCCTGTTGGGAATCTTTCCTGACATTGATATAGACAAACACACTCTCAGATTTCTACATGAAACCTTGTTTGTAGCTAGAAAGATTTTAGCCCGGAATTGGATCCAGGCTACAGCTCCTACAATGGCTGCCTGGATTGCTAAAATCAATAATACCCTTACATACAAAAAGATAATTTACATCAATAGAGGGTGTCCGGGCAAATACAATAAAATCTGGGACAGATGGCTCCAGTCCTCATCAACCTGTGTCTCCTGAATCTGCACAATGCATTACTAGCTAAATGCACCTGGCCCTATGAGGCATTTGTGAATTATATACACCTATTGGTTTATACCATAAATGGAACACAACCGTCATCAGTATTGTTAATTTTTGTGGGTTTATTTTTTCTATATATGTACACATTTGTCTTTCCTTATTGGGTTATGTTGTCTCCCTGATACGACTTGCAATGCTTGAATACCCTGTATACTTTTGCATAAAACTCAATAAAATTTGTTTCCAAAAAAAATAACAAAATAAAGAAGACATGGGTCAAAACCAACTCCTGCCCTACACTAAATGTATTGGCTTTACATATACTTGAGCTAGCATCGTGTGCAGATGCATCAACTTTGTCATGAGTTCAATACCGCATCCACAGTAACACTTAGGCTGGGTTCACACTTGTGCGTTGCGTATTTGAGCTCCGGTTTCCTTGCCAAGATAACAATCAGTTGTTCAGCGGTTCCTCTGCGTTTTAGCTGCGGATCAGCTGCGAATTCTGAAGTAACGCGTCAGGGGTATAATCAGAGCTGCGTTCTTTGTGCAGGCCAATCGTTGTTAGCTGTGTTTGTGAGGCTGCTAATAAAAAGGAGTGACCTTTCTGGACACTTCCTGGTTGACCAGCAGTCTGTATTGTGTGGATTTGGACTTTTTGAAAAATGTGTGCTGCTCTGCCCATGATCATGCCAACAGTTGTTGCTGCAACAGCAGCAATCTTGCTGGAAGTAAAGAGGAGGAGAAGGAGGAGGAAAAGAAGAAAAAGATACTGGGTTCATCCCATAATTGCAAATAGGGAGGAGAGAGGGCAGTTCATGACACTGTATGAAGACCTCCGTGGACATTAAGAGAAATTTTTCAACTACACGCGCATGTCAATAAATAGGTTAATTTTTTTCTTGGCCAAGCAATACATATATTTCCTCCATTATTACATATTTACATAGTAGGTGAGGTTGGAAAAAGACACAAGTCCATCAAGTCCAAGCTATGTGTGTGATTATATGTCAGTATAAAATCGATTAACCACTTGCTTACTGGGCACATAAACCCCCTTCCTGCCCAGGCGAATTCAGCTTTCGGCACTGTCACGCTTTGAATGACAATTGCGCGGTCGTGCAATGTGGCTCCCAAACAAAATTGGCGTCCTTTTTTTTCCACAAATAGAGCTTTCTTTTGGTGGTATTTGATCACCTCTGCGGTTTTTATTTTTTGCGCTATAAACAAAAAAAAGCGACAATTTTGAAAAAAACACAATATATTTTGATATTTGCTATAATAAATATCCCAATTTTTTTTAAAAAAAAACTATTTTTTTTCTCAGTTTAGGCCGATACGTATTCTTCTACATATTTTTGGTAAAAAAAAAATCCCAATAAGCGTATAGTGATTGGTTTGCGCAAAAGTTATAGCGTCTACAAAATAGGGGATAGAATTATGTCTTTTTTTATTTTTTATTTTTTACTAGTAATGGCGGTTATCTGCGATTTTTATCGTGACTGCGATATTATGGCGGACACATCGGACACTTTTGACACATTTTTGGGACCATTCACATTTATACAGCGAGCAGTGCTATAAATATGCACTGATTTCTGTATAAATGTGACTGGCAGGAAAGGAGGTAACACTAGGGGGTGAGGAAGGGGTTAAATATGTGCCCTATGAGTGATTCTTACTGTGGGGGGAGGGGACTGACTGGGGGAGGTGACCGATCTGTGTCCCTATGTACAAGGGACACAGCATCGGTCTCCTCTCCCTGACAGGACGTGGATCTCTGTGTTTACACACAGAGATCCACATCTTTGTCTGTGTACCGGCCGATCACAGGTACCTGGCGGACATCGCGGCCGCTAGGCACGCGCATCGGCATCTCAGTGGTGCGCCGGGCACGCGCGCGCCACCGGCGGTGCTCGCGCATCCCCCAGTGGCCGGAGGAGCGGAGGCCATATAATGACGGCCTCCCGGAATTTTAGAACCTCTTTGCGGACGTCATTTGTCGTACGGCGGGCGCGAAGTGATTAAAAAAACGGTGTGGGGTGCCCCACCAAAATCCATACCAGCCCCTTATCAGAGCATGCAGCCTGGCTGGCCTGGAAAAGGGGGGGAGCGAGTCCCCCTTCCTGGACCATACCAGGCCAGATGCCATATGACCTTAACATGGGGAGGGTGCTTTGGGGTCCTCACACCATTTTGGGGTCAAGTTTGTGCCCGGACAATTGTTATTGTTAAATTCAGCTGCCTGTGGGTAAATCCATGTCCAAATGATGACACAACTGGAATTGACGTTGCATATTTTTTTTGAGGCCACTCCTTTACCAAATATTTTTATTTTGCTTAAGGATGCAGGCAAACGCCTTCTCTTGTAACAAAATACGAATGTTCTGAACCACAGCCCTTCCTAATTATTTTACTGTATTTCAAAATGGCTTTCAGACATGTATCTACTAAAAGACTGTTTTTTGATTCAGTTTTTTTTTTTTTTAAATATGTTTATTAGGTATTTTCGGTAGAGAGAAAGGAAAAAAAAAAAACAGAAATAAAAGTATTGCATACACAAGTCATGTAACTGGGAAGGCTGTAAGGCAGATTAGGTAGCCTTCGTACAATAGAACAAGAGTAAGCGTAATATAACATCAGCCTTGAGAGCATGGCCAAATACAGAAAAACAAACAACATGGTTAACTAATATTGCACCTGGAATAACTTGAGTAGCTGACTAGTGAACTGCACCAGAGAGAGAACCTGAGGAGTGGAAGCGAGTATACAATCTAACCGGGTGAGGGAATATAGACAATTAGGGTTAATAACAAGAGTACTGTACAACTCAAGTTGAGCAGCATGAAAGCAAATGATATGAAAGGGATGCTAAGGGGAGGCGTGTGAGTTCTAGTGATCGGGGGTACTTCAGATCCTAAGTTTACCCAGTGAATTTGCAAGGTCTGCACGCAAGTACCAATCCGTATAACGGAAAGGTGACATATGTTGAGAGATTTCTCCTGGAGAGAAGGAGTGCTCCATATAATGTTGCCATCTGGCGATGAAGCGTTTCAAGGATTTAGAGTGCTGGGTAATAGTGTCCAGTTCTTCCATGAGGAATAGGGTTCGAAGGGTTTGTTGTACAGCAGCAATATGAGGCAGGTGGGATGAATCCAGGCTTGCATGAGGACTCTGCGGGCTATCAGAAGGCAAATATGGGTCCACTGTGGGAGTGGAGCGCATGTAAGAGCAGAGGAAGAGGGCTTCAATGGATCACAGCTAAAGAGACAAATCAATGGGTCTTTGGGGAGGAGTCTCTGTTGTACGTTGTTTATATATTTCAGCACCTGGTCCCAGAAGGTGGAGGTAGCTTGGCAGGTCCACAACCTATGAAACAGAGATGGTCGGGAGGTGTCACACCAGGGGCAGGTAGCAAGGGAGGGATCCTCTTTATCATGTCAGAACGGTATGTATGCCCGATGCGCGATTTTGAACTGAGTTTCTCGCCACTCTTCGCAGACCATTAGGGAGCGGATTTTTTGGTATCCTGCCAGGATCAATTCTGGGGTTTCCTGAACATCAAGGATGGAGGCCCAAGGTTTAAAGGGAAGAATACGGTACTTAGAGGCCTTGTGGGTGATAAGGTTAGAGTATATTTCTGAAATAGAGTATTGATCTCGCTTGAGCATAGCATCAATAAATGAGTGCTGACAATAATTTTGTTGTGGGCTGGAGCAGGATTTAAGGTAGCTGGATAGTTGATAGTAGTGAAAAACCTGTGACGGTGATAAGGAGTATTGTTGAATCAATTCTGAAAAAGGTCTGAGAGTTCCTTGGGTGGGATTGAAGATGTTGGAGACATTCTGTAGACCTGAGGCAGATCATTGGGCAAAGGCTTTATGTGTCCCTGAGGGGGGGAACATTGGGTTGCCAAGTATAGGTAGGTGTGATGAGATGGTGTAGGGTAGCCCCAGGAGCTTCCGAACCTCCCTCCAGGCTATAACAGTATCTCTAATCAGTCAATTCGATTTTAAAATAGGAGTTGGAGCGTGCAGCTTGGAATGAAACACAGCCTGAAGATTGAACGGGAACACCAGGGCACCCTCCAGCAAATAGTTAGAATAACGAGACCTTTTAGACAACCAATCAATAGGCAGGAGAGATTATAAAATCTAATATTGGGCAAGCCTGCTCCACCCTCACTCTTCGGGAGACTTAGTTTTTGAAGAGCAATTCTGGGTTTCTTGCGAAACGCGAGCAAGACTTTATGTATCCTTTGAACATCTGTATGTTTCAGAAGAAGAGGTAGGGTCTGCATTGGATACAATAGTCTTGTGAACGAGACCATCTTAAAGAGGTGGCATCTCCCAAAAAGTGAAAGGGGCAGGGTCGACCATGCTGCCAACTCCCTTACAATCTTATCTATGACAGGGGGGTAATTAAGACTATACAAAGATGAGGGTAATCTACCAATGCGGATACCTAGGTAGGTTATAGAATGCTTCGCCACTAGAAATGGGGATGAGTCAATCCAGCTGCGAGACATAAGTGGGTTAAGGGCCAGAATTTCGCTCTTATCAAAATTAATTCTTAGTCCAGAACAGGCTCAGTAGGTCACAAATAATTCTTGGAGTAGTGATATGTCAGCTGAAGGATTAGTTGAGAAGAATATCATCGGCAAATAGAGCCGACCGAAGAACTTGGTTGCCCACCGTGACACCACTGACCCTCGAAGGGGAATTCAAAATTCTGGAAAGTGGTTCAATGGCCATGTTGAAGAGAAGAGGTGAAAGAGTACACCCCTGATGTGTGCCTTTGGTGAGGGGGATGTTCGGGGAGAGAAAATCAGGAGAGGCGAGACGGGCGGTTGGAAAGGTATACATCTTTTGAATAAAATGCAAGATGGGGTCTGACGTGCCGAACGCCCTCATGACCATGAACAGCCAGGAGAAGCTAATGTTATCAAAAGCCTTCTCGGCGTCTAGCGAGATAATCGCTGTATCATAGTCAGAGTGCGCCCTGGCAAACTCAAGGGCCAATAGTACTTTGCGGATGTTAAGGGTGGCAGAATGCCCTGGGACAAATCCTGATTGGGCCTGGTGTAAGATTAATGGGAGGAGGCATGCCAGACGGGAAACAATGATTTTATAGAGAATTTTGGCATCTACATTTATTAGGGAAATCGGTCTATAGGAGCCAGGGAGAAGAGGGTCTTTCCCCTTCTTTGCTATGAGTTTGATGTGTGCTTGGGAGCCAGATGGTAAGTAAGGACCCTCATCCCATATTGATTTATAGACATGGTGCAAGGTGTCAGGGATAAACTCTGAGGTCAATTTGTAAAATTCGCCAGATAATCCATCTGGGCCAGGGGCCTTCCCCACGGGAAGGGATTTAATAGGAGAGAAAATGTCTTCTCGGGAGATGGGGGCGTTTAAAGTCTCCAATTGCTCAGGGGTTAGTGCGGGTAGTTTGGTTTTTGCAAGTAATTTTTCTGCCGCATCTGTGTCAATAGGATCCTTAGAGTAGAGGGATGTGTAATAATTAGTCAAGATGGTGCTGATGTCAGAGGGTGAATTAGTTATAGCACCAGAGGGGGAGCATAGAGCTCCGATATGGGTTGGAGGGTGGTGACCAGAACACAATTTCGCCAGCAACCTGCCAGCCTTGTTGCCATACCTATGGAAGTGTAGGGCAGAATGAGACTGTCTGGTGAGTTCCTGCTGTGCTGACCAATGATCAAAGGTGCGCTTAGCCTCTTGCCAAATGGATATATTAGCTGGTGAGCGATTTGTAGACAAGGCACAGTGGGCCTCACAAAGAGAGTTGCTAGCTTTGTGATAGTGGATGCGAGTTTGTTTTTTATATTGTGAGGTGTAAGAAATAATACGCCCTCTGATGAAAGCTTTACCTCTTTCCCAAAAGAGGTTAGGGGTAGAGAGATGTTCCCCATTAGTTTTGGCAAATTCCGCCCATGCTTCCTGTAGGGTGCGCTTAAAGTCATCGTTATCAGTCAAGTAAGAGGGGAATCGCCAGGTATTAGCCACGTGAGGTGATCTTACGCCAGAGAGCTGGACACTAATAGGGGAGTGGTCAGAGAAAACCATGTCCTCAATGGTCGACATTGTCACTAAGGGAAGTGCACCCGGGGAGCAGAAAAGGTAATCTATACGGGAGAACGAACCGTGGGGTGGGGAGAAAAAGGTGTATTCCCTATCTATGGGGTGATAGAAGCGCCAGACATCTTTGAGGTGCAGAGAGGCGACCGATTCAGCAAGCATAGTAGGCGCGTCAGTCAACGGGGATTGTCTTGTGGGTCCCTGCGTTAGGGTTGCCCCCTGTCCGGGATTCACCCGGACAGTTCGGGTTTTGAATCATGTGTCCGGGTTTCAGTCCACCTGAAACCCGGACACATTTTTTAGACAGGAATGTGGCTCAGAACAGGTCTTGACAGAAGGGTGAGTTGGCACTATGTGTGCCTTAATACTATTTTCTTTTGAGTGCCCAAAGGTGTCCCAGGTCTGTTACAATCCTATAGTATATACCAGGGATATGCAATTAGTGGACCTTCAGCTGTTGCAGAACTACAAGTCCCATGAGGCATAGCAAGACTCTGACAGCCACAAGCATGACACCCAGAGCCAGAGGCATGATGGGACTTGTAGTTTTGCAACAGCTGGAGGTCCGCTAATTGCATATCCCTGGTGTAATCTAAAACAAACCCAAAAAAATAATTACTGTGCACCGCTAAAGTGTTTGCGTTTGGCTTGATGAAAAGGTGGCAACCCTACCCTGCGTGCGATCTTCAGAGGTGTGAATGACAGAGTTAAAATCTCCCCCTAAAAGGTGAAGGTGTCTGCAGGACCCAAGAGTTGAACTCTTGGAAAAAGGCTTGCCCGGGAGAGTTGGGAGCATAGACATTAGAGATAGTAATGTCACGGGAGGCAACCGTTAAGTGAACAGTGAGTCTACGACCAACCTATTCCGTTTCTATGAAGCACAATGTGTGATGGAGATTTTTGTGAAGCAGAATTACAACTCCAGCCTTACGTCCTACTGCTGGTTAGCCATATACCTTGCCTACCCACAATTTGGAAAGGCGAGAGAAGTCCTATGCAGCCAGATGAGTCTCCTGAAGGAGCGCAACATCTGCCCGCAGACGCTTAGGGTGCCTCAGAATTTGCATGCATTTATTGGGGATCTGAGCCCCTTAACATTCCATGATATTACCTTTAGGTGATTCCCAGCATCCGAGGGAGCCATATCTGTTGTATAGGTAGGTATGAGTTAGCCCGAAAAGGGGTAGCAGCACTGCAGACATCGCTCCATCGGATCCGGTATCAGTGACACTTTGGTGGAGTACTAAAAATAACTGGAAAGAACAAAGAATAGGTAACCAAACACATAGAATAACAATAAAGGGGAGGGCAAGCCTTCAAAAACCTGTGGGGGACTTCACTTTTTTCCCCATGGAGAACATTTCTACAGAGAAAAACATTTCTAAAAGGAAAAAAAAACATCCCCGCCAGAGAGCGATCTCCCTGGATATTCAGATATGAGCTAGATCTGAGGAGGAGGGGGAAATGGGGAAGACAAGAATGAGTGGTGGAGGGGAAGATAGGGAAGAAGGGAAGGGGAGGGGAGGGAGGAGGAGAGGGGGAGGGGAGGGAAGAGGGAAGAGGGGAGGGAAAAGGAGAGGGGGAGGGAAACGGAGAGGGGGGAGGGGAGGGAAAAGGAGAGGGGGAGGGGAGGGAAAAGGAGAGGGGGAGAAGGAGAGGGGGAGAAGGAGAAGGGGAACCGGAGTTGAGGAAGGGGCTAAAGGACGAGCAGTCTAGTGTAGCGTTTTAGGCAGCAGTCAATTGGGCCCTCAAGGGGGGTGGCCTTGCCCGTCTTGGGGGGCAAGGTGCATTTGAAGTCCAGGATAGAGGATGGTGGAGATGGCTGGTTGAGAATTAGAAGAAACAAACATTAGCAACATCCAATTTTGGTGGAGGCAGGCAGTCAGCGATGCGCAGATTTGTCTACTAGGGGTCCAAAACGCACCCTCTTGTAGGGGGATTTCTGAGGACTTTGCTGGCTTCTGGACGATGAAGCAGATCTTCTGGATGAGGAGGTATCATGGGAGATAGAGGGATCTTCCTGTTCCATGTCTGGCGGTTGTACAGTATTAAGGTAGTGCTCCGCTTCAGATGGTGAAGTGAAAGAAAGGCGCTCACCCGTGTCTGGTTGGATATGCAGGATTGCTGTGTACGCTAGGGTAAATTTGATATGATGGTTATAAAGAGATGAGCAGATGGCAGAGAAGGCTTTGCGCTGGCGCATAACTTCAATAGAGTAGTCTGCAAAAAGTAGTAGAGGATGGTCATCAACGGATAGGCTGCGCAGTCTGTGAAATTTTTGGAATATAGCATGTTTATCCGTGTAGTTAAGGTACCTTACAATCATTGGTCAGGGTTTGGAACGCGTTTCTGTCAGCTGACTGATGCGGTGTGCGCGTTCTACAATGCAGGGAGTGCGTAACTCCAGCTGCTCCAGGATGGTGGAAGAGCAGATAGTGGTGAGCTTTGAAGAGGAGTACGATTCAGGGAGCCCAATGATGCGCAAGTTGTTGCGTCTCGAACGATTCTCTAAATCGATCTCTTTTTACTGTAGTTCCTTCTAGACAGTGGAGAGCCTGGCAATGGCAGAAGACAAAGCAGTGGCATTATCATCTATGGTGCAGATTCGCTCCTCTGTGTGATCGATACGCCGGGCTTGGAGCTGGAGCTCATTGTGGAGATGTGCTTGATCTATTGCCTGAGTGATCGTGGGGGTTAAGAGTGCCACCACAGCCTGAGAAATGCTGGCAGGGGAGGCTGGGTCCATCTGAGCAGGTAGTGAGTCCGCCTGGATGATTGTGGTTGGGAGGGCTGCATTCATCACAGCAGAGGGAGCGGGCGCCATATTGGCTGCAGCGTGTGCTGTGTCCCCTAAGTTCGGGGGGGAAGCGAGGGCCGCCCGGACCGCAGATCGCTCGACAAAGCAATCCATGAGGGTTCCCTTCACAGGAGAGAGGAGGTAGGAGGGGTACCTCGGGTGATGGTTGGAATTGTAATCAGGATTAGGGGATTGCGGCGGGTGCAGAGATCACCTAGCTCCTCTCCATGCGGCGCCGAAACCGGAAGCCTTTGATTCAGTTTTGACATATTGCTTGGACTAATCTACCCTCGCTTGGAGCGTCAGAACACATGCTACAGACCAAGTATCCAGCCTGCTGAAAGATTACTAATCACATTAACCACTTGCTGACCACCGCACACACATATACGTCGACAACATGGCACGGGCAGGCAAATGGGCGTACCTGTACGTCACAAGTGTGCTCGTGGGTCCCGAGAACTCAATGTTCCCGGGCGGCCCGCGATTGCGGTCGGCAACATCAGAACAGGGGGGTGCCTTTGTAAACAAGGCATTCCCCTGTTCTGCCTAGTGACATGTCACTGATCTCACCGTTTCCATGATCGGGGACGTGATCAGTGACGTGTCACTGGTAGTCACGCCCCCTAATAGTAAGAATCACTCCCTAGGACTGACTTAACCCCTTTAGCACCACTTAGTGGTTAACCCCTTCACTGCCAGTGTTATTTTTACAGTAACCAGTGCATTTTTATAGCACTGATCGCTGTAAAAATGACAATGGTCCCAAAATGGTGTCAAAAGTGTCCGATGTGTCCGCCATAATGTCGCAGTCACAATAAAAATCACTGATTGCCGCCATTACTAGTAAAAAAAAATATTAATAAAAAATGCCATAAAACTACCCCCTATTTTGTAGACGCTATAACTATTGCACAAACCAATCAATAAATGCTTATTGTGATTTTTTTTACCAAAATATGTAGAAGAATACGTATCGGGCCTAAACTGAGGAAAAAATGTTTTTTTATATTTTTTGGGGGATATTTATTATAGCAAAAAGTAAAAAATATACATTTTTTTTCAAAATTGTCGCTCTATTTTTGTTTATAGCGCAAAAAATAAAAACCGCAGAGGTGATCAAATACCACCAAAAGAAAGCTCTATTTGTGGGGAAAAAAAAGGATGTCAATTTTGTTTGGGAGCCACGTCGCACGACCACACAATTGTCAGTTAAAGCGATGCAGTGCCGAATTGCAAAAAGTGGCCTGGTCTTTGGCCAGCGAAATGGTCCGGGGCTGAAGCGGTTAAGGTACTTTTCACCGCTGATGTCCTTTGTCATTGGTAATTGGGAGAGTGCAATCTTAAAGGTGATGAACTGTTCAAACATGTGTAATTATAAATATAGAAACAGACAAAAATTGCCTACATAATGATTTATTCAAGTGTCATCAAAGCTTAAAATACAAAAAAATTTGCTCATGCAGCCAACATAAAAGAACATTTTTCATATAAAAACAATACACGTGGCTCTCAAGACCTCTTGAACAAATGTAACAAAAAATGTGCCCGCATGTTCCTCAACGTTGGACAGACCTCAAAAATCACATATTGTGATATGTTCTTTGTAAAGGGGTCTCATTGGAGTAGTGACTGGCAGGAGCTGGATCATCACTGGCAGTGCTGGGAGCACGCCTAGCCTCGCCATGTTGATTTGGCCCATACATACCAGGATTTGGGGGGGGGGGCCTGATTGAAGGAATTGGGGATGGTATGGGATAGGTACTGTGTGGGGCATCATATATTGAAGCTGCCTGTTCAAAGCTAGAAGGATAGGATGAGGAAACATAGGGGTAAGGTTGGCGTTGTTGTTCAGGGTAGTGGAAGGACCTGGGGTAGTGAAGGTGAGGTCATGATGGTGGCACATATGGCCCTTGAAATGAAGCTTCCTCACGTGGCTGTGAGAAGGAGTGCAGCACTTGTTTGACTGTGCTTCACATTTCAAAGTATCGCTCTGGTTTTACATTTTTAAATGAGAGTGACAAAACTGAGCGCCAGTATAGTATCTGGACATAAAAAATCATCCACCTTTTCAGACATGTTTTTAACATTTCCAGTAGGCGTTCACTTATGTCAGGTTGCGATACAGGTGCTCACCTCCGCGGTACTTTGGCTGGCTGACCAAAGTTTGCAGGAGTGGAGGAGGGCCCAGGGATAGCCTCTGCCACTGCAGATTCCTCTTCTGGGTTTGTTGCCCACATATTAGAGGATATTTGGATTTGTGCTAAATCATCAGTGCCTTCCTGTAAACCAATCTGTTCTTGGGCCTCCGGATGGTGCCTCCGATTGTGCCTCCGAATGGCCCTCTGTTTGGTCCTCTAAAACATCTTGTTCCTCCCAACTAGCTTGTGTCCTGTTTCCAAAAAAAGAGTGTAAGTTAACAAGGCATAAACAAAGTTGAGTTTTGCCGATACATTGATGATATAGATGAAAACGTACTTCCTCAACTCTATAATGGGTTTTAGAAATTCAAAGTCCCCGACAAACATATAGGGTACCCCAGCCGTTGCCCCGGAGCCAATTTTCTGGCGATGATATTTTCGGTAGGCATCCCGCATGCTGCGCCACCTTGTCTTTAAGTAGCGCACTGAAAAGCAGACAAATTAATACAGTTATTTCTGTTTGCTTTAAGGCACCTAGGTACAGGAAATTAATTTGGAAGTCTGCACTATGAATACAAGGTTGGGAAATCAACTATAAGTGGTATTATTCATGAAACGTGCATAGTCATATGGGAAGAACTGAAGAATTTGATGATGAAGAAGCCAAACAAACAAGATTGGTTGAAGGTAGCCAAGCTATTCTTGGAGCGTTGCAACTTTCCCAACTGTCTGGGAGCCATCGATGGGAAGCACCTCTGCATCCTCAAGCCATTTGCTAGTGGGAGCAAATTTTTTAACTATAAGAATTTTTTCTCTATGATCTTAATGGCAGTGGCAGACGCCAATTATAAAGTTATTTACATAGATGTAGGTTCTTATGTCAGCAGCTCCGATTCAAGTGTGTTTTCTCATTCCTCATTTGGGCGAATGCTGAGGGAGAATACACTTGACTTGTCCTCAATAATTTTTCCCTGCCTGGAACAACTGAGCCTCCCCTCCCACATGTTTTTGTAGGCAATGAAGCTTTTGCCCTTCGAGAACACATGCTCAGACCTTTTTCAAGTCGATCGCTGACCATTGAAAAAAAGAGTCTTCAATTATAGACTCACTAGGGCAAGCCGAGTAGTGGAATGTGCATTTGGAATTCTCTGCAATAAGTGGCGATTCATGCATACTGCCATAAACCTGAGTATTGATCATGCTGTCTGTGCTGTTAAAGCAGCCTGTGCACTGCACAACTATGTGCGTGAACGTGACAGCTATGTTTTTGAAGATTCCCTGAGCCATAACATGGAGGCGGCACAGTGGAATATTACTAGGGGCACCACCAGTGGTACACTTATTTGTGAGCAATTCCAAACATTCTTGAGCAATTCCAAACATCCAGCTGGTGAGGTACCTTGGCAGATGGATTCAATATAATCTGAAATTTACTTTTTTTTTGGCCAAAATATTATCCAGGGCTTTACAAAGTGGAAAGTGGACTGTTCCAAATAATGGAATTGTTTTGCATTTTTTATGGATAATTTAAAATAAGGTTGTTCACATTTGTGGTGTATATTATTTGGCTCACCTAAACGAATCTTAGCTTCATATTGTGCTTAATTCATGTCCTC
Source organism: Rana muscosa (assembly GCA_029206835.1). NCBI lineage: Eukaryota > Metazoa > Chordata > Amphibia > Anura > Ranidae > Rana > Rana muscosa. The sequence continues at coordinate 598,376,619 of CM055122.1, read as the reverse complement.
CTCCATCGCTGTCTGATGTCGTTATGTGTGTTCTGTTGTGGGTCATTTAAAAAAACACAAGGGGCGTGGTCATCTTTTTATGTTACTTTTCAAGGCTGCCTCCTTATGACGTCTTCGTCCGGGCCTCTTGGGTCATAGCATAACAAGGGGGTGACAACAACAGATGGCAACTCCCCATAGGATCTGGGAACCACCTTGTTAAAGGGAGCTTCCAAATTCAGAAAAGTCCCACACACGCAGAGACCCCCACAACCAATGGCAGAGTTGTGGGGGTGAGGCCCTTGTCCTGATCAACATGGGGACAAGGTGCTTTGAGGGGGACCCCAAAGCACTCTCCCCATGTTGAGAGCATGTGGCCTGGTATGGTTCAGGGGGGGCTCGCTACCCCCCTTTTCCTGATCTGCCAGGTTGCATGCTTGGGTAAGGGTCTGGTATGGATTTGGAGGGACCGCATGCTGTTTATTTTTGTATTATTTGGAATAAAAAAAGTTAACAACATAAATAAAAAATAGGACAGCATCTACAGGTAGTGAAAGAGAAAAAAAAAACTTACATTTGTCAGCTTGAACTTGGGGTGAGCACATGCTCCACTCTGATAAAATATGATTCGGGCAATTTCAAGCCATGCTAGTTTTTTCAGCACGTTGTCCTTATATTTAGGATGCATGGTGTCGTAGATCATAGGTTTGTCCCTGACAAGTCTGATCAGCTCCTCACAATCCACAGATTCCTTGACCTTTGCAGACACTTTTGTCCATCTTTTTGCCATGCCTGCTCACATCAGCAGCAGCAAACAGACAGGGGAGGAACTGGGAGAGGGGGAGGTGGAGGAGGAGGGGAGAGAATTTCTGTTCACACTGCAACACATCCGCGAATCAGATGCGTGCCCATAGAAGATAATGGGTCTGAATTCGCACCTGAGCTGGAACACAATGCCTAGAAAACGCACATGTTTTTTGGGCAATGTGCAGTGCGAATGCCCCGCAGATATGTGAACCAGCCTCATTCAAATAAACGTATCCAATTCGCATAGGTGTGAACCCAGCCTTACCGATGTGCCTGGATGTTTTTAAAAAGGTGGTCTGACATTTTTATGAATATGATTTTCTCTTTTTCTGACCACTGACAGTATATCTATCAGAAAATAGTGTGCTAGATTTGCAATATGATTCATATACAAGAGTCTTAACAAAATCTATAGACGTGGCTAGTTAAGCCACACAAACAACAAACAACACCAGCAGGGTATCAGAAAGAGCACATAAATATAGAATTATGGAAAAATAGCAAAAGCAAATTGACTGCAAATTGTTTAAAACTGGAATGGTTACAAAAACGAGGCCTGAGGCGCTCAAATTACAGTTTCCAGAAGTGCTACAGAATCACTTAATATTTATAAGAAGCTATCCTTTTCTCATTTTCCCAAAGGCATTCTTTTGCATAATATCTGTAATGAAATCTCAGTGTATAACCAATGAACAAGTTGAATCACAATATTTGTAGAGACTGAAACAAGGAAACAAAATTGCTAGCTGAAAATTCTACTCAATATAACTTTAAAATGTAAGCTTTTGTGGATACTGTTATACAACTTTGTTTGGAAAAGATAAACAGCAGATTTTGCCCTTGCTTACAAGTATACATTTACATCTATAATTTTTTTTAGGTGATTTAGTTCAACAAAGGCTATGTGACGGCTTTAATTTGGTGTGGCAGAGGGCCCATCACATGACGTCACAAGGGGGGAGGGGTTGTGGTTATGGAGAAATCCTTTTATCACAATCAACTTATTGAACTCCTGAGTGACCAGAGGACATATAAGAGGTTATCAACTGACCCTACTGAACCATATAGGGATCAATTAAAGTTGTTGATAGAATGGGGCTATAGATGTAACACTCTAAATCCAAAAGAAAGGAGGTACCTCAATCCCACTTCAAGTAGAATTCCGGTTATTTATACACTGCCCAAAATTCACAAACATGCAAAAATTCCACCTGTACGCCCAATAGTGAATGGTATAGGGTCAATTACAGCCAGACTTGGAGAATATTTGGACATATTTCTTCAGTCAAGTGTTATTACCACAAGGGCATATTTAAGGGACACCACAGACCTTTTGTGTTTGCTGGATGGGGTTGAGCTGAATCCAGCCACCACAACCTATCTAGTAACCGCAGATGTGTGCTCCTTGTATACTGTTATACAACATGATGATGCCCTATTGGCATTAAATTGGGCCCTAAGTAAACGAGACAATATACCTCACATACAGAAATGTTTCTTGGGCAAAGTTTTAGACTTCAGCATGGCCCACAATTATTTCTGGTACCATGGCCAATTTTACTCGCAGCAGGTTGGCGTTGCTATGGGAGCTAAGTTTGCTCCCAGCATCGCCAACCTGTTCATGTCTGAATGGGAGGACAGACATGTCTTTCATCAGATCAGACCAGAGTTAAAATTGCACCGTCGTTTCATAGGCGATATCCTATTCATATGGGAGGGGTCTGAGGAATCAGTCTTGGAATTCATCAGCTATTTAAATAACAATACCAGTAATATTGTATTGGACCATGTAATAAGCCAGGATGAGGTGAATTGTTGGATCTAACTATTATGAAGAAGGGCCCCCGTTTGAGTACAAAAGTGTACTTCAAACCCACTGACAGAAACAGCTATCTGTCTATTGGCAGTGGACACCATCCTTCATGGATCAGAAACATCCCTAAGGGGCAGATGTTGAGGGTACGGCGCAATTGCACAACAGGTGATGATTATCTCACACAGGCTAATGTTTTAGGAGATACGTTTATTCAGAAGGGGTACAAGAAAGAATCTATTTGTAATACCATTTCTGAGATTGCTAATACCCCTAGAGAACAATGTTTAAGGAAGAAGGAAATACTAACAGATAATAGCTCACACCAATGGGGATTCATATCCAACTTTCATTTTCAGTACAAGGAGATAGAGAACATCTTCAGTAAATACTGGTATATCCTTTGCAGGGATAGACATCTGGGTGGATCTTTACCAGAAAAACCCAAATTTATTTACAGAAGGGCTCCCGATTTTGGTGATCAGGTGGTACAGAAAATATTAGACCCACCGGTGAAATTGAGCTTGGGGATAGACCTGAATGGATTCTATTTATGCCGCAAATGTATTTGCTGTAGAACAGTCAGAGTGACCAACAGAGGCATGGTTAGTATTACCAATATAGATCAAGAAACATTTGGAATTAAACATTTCATCACGTGCAATACATCCAGAAGGGGTTTATAGTTTTTCTCTGCACTTTAAAGCGAAGCATGGCCAGGATCCATCACTTCTTCAATTCTGTGGGATAGACTGTACCCTTCAGTCTTGGAGGGGTTCTAATCGGGTTAGGGAATTATTCCAGAGAGAAACTAAGTGGATATTCCTTTTGAAAAGCCTTCAGCCGAGAGGGTTAAATACCGAGCTGGACCTGAATTGCTTTATTAATAACTTTTAATTTCCAGTATTAGCTTTATAGTCATTTTCAATTGTGACTTTTTTTCTCTTTGTGATGGTGATCGGAAAAATATTTTTTGATTACCATCAAGGGTCCAGACAGCTAATATGATCATGGGGTCACCCGTTTTTGTATTTACATATATGGGATCTGAATTGTCTCTACCACTTTAATATACTTAACTTGTAGTTCATTGATATTGGTTACTTGAATTTTTATTGAATTTTAACCTTCATACATTTTATGTTGAATTTTTAATATTTAAGAGTAAAATGCACATTTACACTTCACAATCTTCATCGGATGTAATGTTTTTGTTGCATGGGGAGGCAAGCAATGTGCAGTCTACTTTATGCTTAGGGAGAGTAAATATTCAATGTGTCAATTCATCTATTCATGGTCGCTGGTCTAGGGTCGGGGCTTTGCGCTCATGGAGACACAGAGTATGCGCAGACGCTATGAAAAAAAGTCCATAATGCATCAGGGATGGATTATAAAAAGGACGCTGTCATACCGTGCAGCCAATCCCATTGATAAAGTCTTTAACAGCGAAACATGTCTGGGTGTGGCCTGCACGGTAACTTTTTGTGAACTCTGAACGTAGACACCACCACCGAGGCTGATACGACTGCCCGGGAAGGAGAGCGAACAATTGGAGGGTGAGATCTGCTGGTTATTCTGGGTCCGCCGTGACCGCAATTCCTAGTACGCCATTGCAAGCCTCCTTCATTCATTTCTGTTGCTTTTTATTTGAAGTGCCTGTTTGAAATTTGAACAATGTGAGTACGATGGTTGAAGATGTGTGTGCAATTTTAAAATAAATAGTTTTTACTTACTTTACCATTGGAAGCACTTATTCATTTTTTACATGTGGAGTGGATTCTCTTCCAGGGGATTTGTCTATTAACCCCGGTAGGGTATCAAGCTTTTATGCCGAACATGAGAGTGTGAGGCATATCTATCTGGTGAGTTTTTTTTTCCTTTGGGAGTGGATTCACAGACGCAAGTGGTGTGGTGAAGGAGCATAATTACATTTTCAAGATTAAGCATATTTGTTGGAAGCACTCAAGTTTTCATCACCTGGATTTCTTTATCACTTGTACTTTGCTTTATGAACTTTTTATTCATGAATATTGTTTTATGGACTTTTATTTATGATTCACTGCACATATATTTCATTATTTTTGTTGCTTGATTATACGTTTTGGATACATAGGACTACTATATTTATCATTTGTCCACTTTCACTTGGTGGAATATTATTTATATACACATTATAGTATTTTTGATTTGTATATCACTTGTTAGGACTGTTTTTGCATAAACAGAGCACTACTATTTTTTCACTTAAAATTCACATACCACATTGTTTCAATTTTTAAGTAGCAGCTTCAGGATTATTTGTTCTAATTCTATCTGGGCGCAGTGGTGGTTTGGGGACTTAATTAGGGGGCGTGTTTAGCCCTCCTTACCAGCTTTTACATAAAGGCTATGTGACGGCTTTAATTTGGTGTGGCAGAGGGCCCATCACATGACGTCACAAGAGACGGGGTCTCCGGGCTATATAAGAAAGGGTAGACAGCGGGAGTCAACACAACGGAGGGCAGCCAGCGTTGGAGAAAGACCGTGTTTTTTATATTTAGCGGAAGGGGGCGGACAAAGAGGACATTACCAGAAAGAGAAGAGGGAGAAGATACACCGGAGGAAGAAGACAGTGGAGGAAGAAGAAACCACCAGAGAGAGAGAAGAGGGATAAGAAACACGGGAGGGAGAAGAAACACCGGAGGAAGTGTTTTTAATAAAGGACTTGTCAAAAACGATCTCTTGTGTTTTGCAAAACTACACTTTTTTTTGCTTGGTAAATAGGTAGGGGTACAATGTATTCCATACTCATTCACGGGGGGGGGGGCTGAGATCTTGGGGTCCCTCTGTCTTCCAGATTCCGATAAGCCCCCTGCCCGCAGACCCCCACAACCACCACCCAGGGTTGCTGGGAAGATGCCCTTTTCCCCATCAACATGGGGACAATGTGCTTTGGGATGGGGGAGCCTGTTACGGAACTGGGGGAGGGACCAAATGCTGTTTTTATTTTCTTAATTTTTAATTGTCTGCTTTTTTTTGCAATCAGCTGTGAGCGGGTAAGCCTGCTGACAGCTGATGAGTCATCGGTTGTTAAGGAAGGGGTGGCCGGCTTCCCGGCCCGCTGCTTAGCAACCAGCTATTTGTCAAAGAACAGCTGTTCTTTTACAAGGCTGTTTTTTGTCAAATCCCGGTCTGCTTCTTATTAGCAACCAGCTCAATGTGGTAAATTACTGCATTAAATAATGCAGTAATTACAGCTAAATTGAACATATACCGCATTCGGTATTTAACGGTAAATTCTTAGTGAATTTAACCTTCACAACTGATTTACCGCATGCAGTATTTTACCACATTTTATTTGACGTTATTTAACTTTTAGTTAATAATTTTTGCACTGAACCCTTGATATACTTGCACTTTATAAATGACATGTACAATAGTATCTGAGTCCATTGGGTTGGATTATACTTCAAAAATTTGCAAAGGTCATATTATTAGTTTTGCTAGTAAGTTTAGTTGTCATTAGTTTAGTCATCGTCGAGAGGCGACCCCATGTCACGATTAGTGATGAGCCGAACACCCCCGGGTTCGGTTCGCACCAGAACCCGCGAACGGACCGAAAGTTCGAACGAACATTAGAACCCTATTAAATACAATGGATGCGAACGTTCGAATTCTAAAGTGCTAATTATAACAACTATTATGCATGTTATTGTCATAAATAGGGTTTGGGAACCCGGGTTCTGCACCAGGGGACATGTATCAATGCAAAAAGAAGTTTTAAAAACGGTCGTTTTTCGGGAGCAGTCATTTTAATGATGCATAAAGTGAAAAAAAAAAAGTCAAATATTCCTTTAAATATCGTACCTGGGGGGTGTCTAAAGTATGCCTGTGAAGTGCCACGTGTTTCCCGTGTTTAGAACTGTCCCTGCACAAAATGACACTTCTAAATGAAAAAAAAAGCCATTTAAAACTGCTTGCGGCTTTAATGTAATGTCTGGTCCCGGTAATATGGATGAAATTCTTTAAGAAAAATGGCATAGCTACCCCATGACCCCCCCCTACCCCAGCCCATTACCAGCCCCTTTGGGTCTTGTATGGATATTAAGGGGAACCCCGCACATAAAATAAAAAAGGCCCTATATACTCTGAACAGTCGTATACAGGCGGTGCATACAAGACAGGGACTGTAGGTTTGTTCTTATGTAGAATCTGTTTGTAATTTTGAACAGGTACATTGTTGAAGTGTAGCTCCAGCCCAAAAATCTATTTTTAAACTTTTTGGGAAACATAGGTAAGGGTTATCACCCCTGTAACATTTGTTTTGCTGTCTGTGCACCTGTTCAGAACATTTCACCTCACTTTCCGTCCCAATGACAACTGTTTTTGAAATGTGGTGTTTTTCTTGAAACAAGGATTGCTGATAAAGCATCAGTACAGATGAGACCCCTTTCTCCCATATTTATTCTTACAGGAGAGAATTTTCCTTTCTAGGGGTAGATTTCCTCTCACTTCCTGTTGTCTTCTTACGTTTGCAAGTAGGAGTCGTTTGTAAGTTGGATGTTTGAAAGTAGGGACCTGCCGTATATACTCTGCAGAAATAGGCCCCTTAGTTGTTGGTGTTGGCACAACACTGTAAGCACTCAGTTACTCTTGGTTGGTGCTGGAACGCCCTGCTGTCAACTATTATATCAGGAATTTTAATTACATATAATTGTTGAACAGTGGTAGTAAAAATTGGGGCTTTGATGGTGGTGCTGGTGCCACAAAACTGTAAGCCCTGACAGTTACTCTTGGTGGGTGCAGCAATGGGCCCTGCTGTGAATTATTAGATCAAGAATTGTAATTACATGCCCCTTTTGAACAGGGGCTGAAAAATTGGGCCTTTCGTGGTGGTGGTGGTGGTGGCGTTGCCACAAGACTGTAAGCCCTCAGAGTTACTCTTGGTGGGTGCAGCAATGGACCCTGCTGTGAATTATTAGATCAAGAATTGTAATTGCATGCCCCTGTTGAACAGGGGCTGAAAAATTGGGCCTTAGGCACTGGTGGCACAACACTACAACCCCTCACAGATACTGTACTTGGAGCACAGCAATGAGCCCTGTTGCAAAGTATTGCTTCAAAAATTGTAATGACACGCCCCTGTTAAACAGGGGCTGAAAAATTGGGCCTTAGGCACTGGTGCCACAACACTCCAACCCCTCACAGATACTGTACTTGGAGCACAGCAATGAGCCCTATGGCAAATTATTGCTAAAAAAATTGTAATTACACGCCCCTGTAAAACAGGGGCTGAAAAATTGGGCCTTAGCCACTGGTGGCGGCACCCATAAACAAAAATGATCTTCCAAGCTATCATCATCAATCGTATCATTGAGGACTCGGAGGAGGAGGATAGCCAGTCAACATAACAGCACAGGCACTCAGCATCAGCATCAGTCTTGAAGGGATGTGACATGTTAAAATCAATTAGTCTGTTATATCAGCATCAGGTGTGTGGTAGCTGGTGGTGATCCAAGACTGGTTCATCTTGATGAAAGTCAGTCGATCAACCGAGTCGGTGGACAGGCGCACCCTGTGATCCGTGACAAATCCTCCAGCAGCACTGAATGTGCGTTCCGAAAGAACGCTGGATGCAGGACAGGCCAGTAGCTCAATTGCATACTGTGCAAGCTCTGGCCAGTGATCCATCCTCAAGACCCAGTAAGCCAGAGGATTTTCGGTGGGGAAGGTGTCCAAGTCTGACCTTGCCCCTAGATATTCCTGCACCATGTTTATCAGACGCTGGCGATGGTTGCTGGAACCGATCATACTTTGGGGCTGCGGACTAAAGAATTGTCTGAACGCATCGGTCAGACGGCCACCTTCCCCACCGCTCCTTCTTTGACTGGCCGAAGCCTCAGCAACTCGTTGTCCAGGACCAGGAGTTTGTAACCTCCCAGTCTCTGGGAACGCGTTGCACAGACCTTTCTGCAAGGCCTCCCGGAGTTGTCTCATCCTCTGCTCCCTCTGCGACGGTAACATAAGGTCCGCAACCTTACCCTTGTACCGTGGATCAAGGAGAGTGGCCAGCCAGTAATGGTCCCTCTCCTTGATCCGAAGAATACGAGGATCCTTCCGCAGACTTTGCAGGATCAGGGAGGCCATGCAGCGTAGGTTTGCTGAGGCATTCGCTCCGGAGTCCTCTGGGTCACTAAGGACGACATGATCCGCAGCCACCTCCTCCCAGCCACGTACAAGTCCACTGGTTTCTTGGGACTGTAAATCATCCCTAAAAGACTGCTGCTGATGATGCTGAGTGCCAGCCTCCACCTCCATGCTGACACAATCCTCCTCCTCCTCCTCCTCCTCCTCCTCTTCCTGTGCGATGGGTGGGACAGAAGGAACACTGTCTGGGTAAAGGGGGCCTTGAGAGGCAAGGAAGTCCTCCTCTTCCTGCCTCTGTTCTGCCTCAAGTGCCCTGTCCATTATTCCACGCAGCGTGTGCTCCAACAGGTGGACAAGAGGTACAGTGTCACTGATGTATGCACTGTCACTGCTCACCATCCTCGTGGCCTCCTCAAATGGTGCCAGGACAGTGCATGCATCCCTGATCATGCCCCACTGGCGTGGAGAAAAAAAACCAAGCTCCCCTGACCCTGTCCTGGTGCCGTAGTCGCACAGGTACTCATTGATGGCCCTCTGCTGCGTGTGCAGCCGCTGCAGCATGGCCAACGTTGAGTTCCACCTGGTGGGCATGTCACATATAAGGCGGTTCTTGGGCAGGTTCAACTCCTTTTGCAGCTCAGCCAGGCGAGCACTGGCATTATAAGATCTGCGGAAATGCACACAGACTTTCCTGGCCTGCCTCAGGACATCCTGTAAGCCCGGGTACCTGCCCAAGAACCGCTGCACCACCAGGTTAAGGACGTGAGCCACACAGGGCACATGGGTCAGTTGTCCCTGTCGGAGGGCGGAGAGGAGGTTGGTGCCATTGTCGCAAACCACCATTCCTGGCTTAAGCTGGCGTGGCGTCAACCACCTCTCGGCCTGGCCCTGCAGAGCAGACAGGACCTCTGCCCCAGTGTGGCTTCTGTCCCCCAAACACACCAGCGCAAGCACGGCATGGCATCTTTTTGCCTGCGTACTTGCGTAGCCCCGTGAACGGCTACGGAGCACCGCTGGTTCATAGGACAAACCACAGGAAGAGGCCATGGAGGAAGAAGAAGAGGAGGGGGTGGAGGAGAGAGGTGTGTCACAACCAGTAGTAGCATTTTGGAGGCGTGGCGGTGGGACAACCTCCAACACTACTGCACCTTGTCCTGCATCCTTCCCAGCTGCCAAAAGAGTGACCCAATGGGCCGTGAAAGAAAGGTAACGTCCCTGTCCATGCCTGCTGGACCATGAGTCAGCGGTAATATGCACCTTACCGCTGACCGCCCTGTCCAGCGAGGCCAAGACATTGCCTTCCACATGCCGGTAGAGAGCCGGAATAGCCTTCCGTGAGAAAAAGTGGCGTTTGGGAACCTGCCACTGAGGAACCGCACATTGCACAAACTCACGGAAGGGGGCCGAGTCTACCAACTGAAAAGGCAGCAGTTGAAGCGCTAGCAATTTAGCCAAGCTAGCATTCAACCGCTGGGCATGTGGATGGCTGGGAGTGAACTTCTTTCGACGGTCCAGCAGCTGGGGCAGGGAAATTTGCCTGCTAGAATCGGACGTCGGTGTACTGCTAGCAGAGTGGCCGCAAGTACTTGGCTGTGACACACCTAATTCTACACCTTCATTCCTCTCAGTGCATGTTTCAGAGAGGACTGAAGTTATAGTGGGGTTGGAGATCCCAGCTGATGCGGTGCAAGGAGAGGTCCGCTTTGTTCTTTGGTGTGGGTCTTTGAGGTAGGCTTGCCAACGAGCTGCATGGCAGGTCAACATATGTCTGGTCAGGCATGTGGTACCCAAGCGGCTGATGTTTTGGCCACGCGATATACGCTTGAGACATATGTTGCAAACAGCAGCTGTGCGATCTGATGCACTAGCCTCAAAAAAGGCCCACACCAAAGAACTTTTTGAATGACGGGCAGAGGCAGCGCCCTGCACAGGCGGAGCTCTGCGGTGTGATTCCGTCGGTGTACTGCCCTTACGCTGGCCACCAAAGGGCATCCTGCCTCGTTGGAGATGTGCCTCCTCCTCATCCTCCTCCTCCTCCTCTCTCCTATTAGGCACCCACGTGGAGTCAGTGACCTCATCATCACCTCCCTCCTCATCACTGGAGCCAATCTGGCAGTATGCTGCAGCTGCTGGAACATGACTGCCAGATTGGTGTCCTTCTTGAGCATCCCCTCTGTCTGCTCTCACGCTACTGCCTTCCTCTAGCTGGGTTTCATCATCAGACCCTTCGAAACGCTGGGCATCCTCCTGGAGCATGTACCCAACACTGTGCTGAAACAGTTCGGGGGACTCCTCAGGAGGAGGACATGGTGGGTCTAGGGAAGGAGTGACTGATGATGAGTCTGACATTGATACCAGGGAAGAGGACGCTTTGGCAGCTGCTTTTCCAGTACCCTGAGCCTGGGTGAGAGAGGATGAGGAGGAGGAGGAGGGCTTGGTCATCCACTCTACCAAGTCTTCGGCATGATGTGGCTCAACATGTCCAGCTGCCGAAAAGAAGGACAAGCGTGTCCCATGGCCATGTGCTGATGACAATGCACCGCGTCCACGACCAGCACTGTTGCCCCCAGACACAGAGCCTGCTTGCCCTCTTTTATTGCCTCCTGACTGTCTGCCTCTCCTTGTTTGCCTTCCAGACATTCTAATAGATGGCCTGCAGGGAGATGGGAAAAAAGCAATAAGGGCTACCTTCAGGTGTCCTTCTCTGTCCCTTGAAACAAGGACTTTGACAGTGAAAGAAACTGACACACTCTCCCTACCTACAGTTTTCTGTCCCTAGAAAAAATGTTTTTTTTAAGCACAATTTAGCACAAGGAGAATTCACTCACTGTCCTTCCAGGTCCCTGGAAACAAGGACTTTGACAGTGAAAGAAACTGACACACTCTCCCTACCTACAGTTTTCTGTCCCTAGAAAAAATGTTTTTTTTAAGCACAATTTAGCACAAGGAGAATTCACTCACTGTCCTTCCAGGTCCCTGGAAACAAGGACTTTGACAGTGAAAGAAACTGACACACTCTCCCTACCTACAGTTTTCTGTCCCTAGAAAAAATGTTTTTTTTAAGCACAATTTAGCACAAGGAGAATTCACTCACTGTCCTTCCAGGTCCCTGGAAACAAGGACTTTGACAGTGAAAGAAACTGACACACTCTCCCTACCTACAGTTTTCTGTCCCTAGAAAAAATGTTTTTTTTAAGCACAATTTAGCACAAGGAGAATTCACTCACTGTCCTTCCAGGTCCCTGGAAACAAGGACTTTGACAGTGAAAGAAACTGACACACTCTCCCTACCTACAGTTTTCTGTCCCTAGAAAAAATGTTTTTTTTAAGCACAATTTAGCACAAGGAGAATTCACTCACTGTCCTTCCAGGTCCCTGGAAACAAGGACTTTGACAGTGAAAGAAACTGACACACTCTCCCTACCTACAGTTTTCTGTCCCTAGAAAAAATTTTTTTTTTAAGCACAATTTAGCACAAGGAGAATTCACTCACTGTCCTTCCAGGTCCCTGGAAACAAGGACTTTGACAGTGAAAGAAACTGACACACTCTCCCTACCTACAGTTTTCTGTCCCTAGAAAAAATGTTTTTTTAAGCACAATTTAGCACAAGGAGAATTCACTCACTGTCCTTCCAGGTCCCTGGAAACAAGGACTTTGACAGTGAAAGAAACTGACACACTCTCCCTACCTACAGTTTTCTGTCCCTAGAAAAAATGTTTTCTTTAAGCACAATTTAGCACAAGGAGAATTCACTCACTGTCCTTCCAGGTCCCTGGAAACAAGGACTTTGACAGTGAAAGAAACTGACACACTCTCCCTACCTACAGTTTTCTGTCCCTAGAAAAAATGTTTTTTTTAAGCACAATTTAGCACAAGGAGAATTCACTCACTGTCCTTCCAGGTCCCTGGAAACAAGGACTTTGACAGTGAAAGAAACTGACACACTCTCCCTACCTACAGTTTTCTGTCCCTAGAAAAAATGTTTTTTTTTAAGCACAATTTAGCACAAGGAGAATTCACTCACTGTCCTTCCAGGTCCCTGGAAACAAGGACTTTGACAGTGAAAGAAACTGACACACTCTCCCTACCTACAGTTTTCTGTCCCTAGAAAAAATGTTTTTTTTTAAGCACAATTTAGCACAAGGAGAATTCACTCACTGTCCTTCCAGGTCCCTGGAAACAAGGACTTTGACAGTGAAAGAAACTGACACACTCTCCCTACCTACAGTTTTCTGTCCCTAGAAAAAATGTTTTTTTTAAGCACAATTTAGCACAAGGAGAATTCACTCACTGTCCTTCCAGGTCCCTGGAAACAAGGACTTTGACAGTGAAAGAAACTGACACACTCTCCCTACCTACAGTTTTCTGTCCCTAGAAAAAATGTTTTTTTTAAGCACAATTTAGCACAAGGAGAATTCACTCACTGTCCTTCCAGGTCCCTGGAAACAAGGACTTTGACAGTGAAAGAAACTGACACACTCTCCCTACCTACAGTTTTCTGTCCCTAGAAAAAATGTTTTTTTTAAGCACAATTTAGCACAAGGAGAATTCACTCACTGTCCTTCCAGGTCCCTGGAAACAAGGACTTTGACAGTGAAAGAAACTGACACACTCTCCCTACCTACAGTTTTCTGTCCCTAGAAAAAATGTTTTTTTAAGCACAATTTAGCACAAGGAGAATTCACTCACTGTCCTTCCAGGTCCCTGGAAACAAGGACTTTGACAGTGAAAGAAACTGACACACTCTCCCTACCTACAGTTTTCTGTCCCTAGAAAAAATGTTTTTTTTAAGCACAATTTAGCACAAGGAGAATTCACTCACTGTCCTTCCAGGTCCCTGGAAACAAGGACTTTGACAGTGAAAGAAACTGACACACTCTCCCTACCTACAGTTTTCTGTCCCTAGAAAAAATGTTTTTTTTAAGCACAATTTAGCACAAGGAGAATTCACTCACTGTCCTTCCAGGTCCCTGGAAACAAGGACTTTGACAGTGAAAGAAACTGACACACTCTCCCTACCTACAGTTTTCTGTCCCTAGAAAAAATGTTTTTTTTTAAGCACAATTTAGCACAAGGAGAATTCACTCACTGTCCTTCCAGGTCCCTGGAAACAAGGACTTTGACAGTGAAAGAAACTGACACACTCTCCCTACCTACAGTTTTCTGTCCCTAGAAAAAATGTTTTTTTTAAGCACAATTTAGCACAAGGAGAATTCACTCACTGTCCTTCCAGGTCCCTGGAAACAAGGACTTTGACAGTGAAAGAAACTGACACACTCTCCCTACCTACAGTTTTCTGTCCCTAGAAAAAATGTTTTTTTTAAGCACAATTTAGCACAAGGAGAATTCACTCACTGTCCTTCCAGGTCCCTGGAAACAAGGACTTTGACAGTGAAAGAAACTGACACACTCTCCCTACCTACAGTTTTCTGTCCCTAGAAAAAATGTTTTTTTTAAGCACAATTTAGCACAAGGAGAATTCACTCACTGTCCTTCCAGGTCCCTGGAAACAAGGACTTTGACAGTGAAAGAAACTGACACACTCTCCCTACCTACAGTTTTCTGTCCCTAGAAAAAATGTTTTTTTTAAGCACAATTTAGCACAAGGAGAATTCACTCACTGTCCTTCCAGGTCCCTGGAAACAAGGACTTTGACAGTGAAAGAAACTGACACACTCTCCCTACCTACAGTTTTCTGTCCCTAGAAAAAATGTTTTTTTTAAGCACAATTTAGCACAAGGAGAATTCACTCACTGTCCTTCCAGGTCCCTGGAAACAAGGACTTTGACAGTGAAAGAAACTGACACACTCTCCCTACCTACAGTTTTCTGTCCCTAGAAAAAATGTTTTTTTTAAGCACAATTTAGCACAAGGAGAATTCACTCACTGTCCTTCCAGGTCCCTGGAAACAAGGACTTTGACAGTGAAAGAAACTGACACACTCTCCCTACCTACAGTTTTCTGTCCCTAGAAAAAATGTTTTTTTTAAGCACAATTTAGCACAAGGAGAATTCACTCACTGTCCTTCCAGGTCCCTGGAAACAAGGACTTTGACAGTGAAAGAAACTGACACACTCTCCCTACCTACAGTTTTCTGTCCCTAGAAAAAATGTTTTTTTTAAGCACAATTTAGCACAAGGAGAATTCACTCACTGTCCTTCCAGGTCCCTGGAAACAAGGACTTTGACAGTGAAAGAAACTGACACACTCTCCCTACCTACAGTTTTCTGTCCCTAGAAAAAATTTTTTTTTTAAGCACAATTTAGCACAAGGAGAATTCACTCACTGTCCTTCCAGGTCCCTGGAAACAAGGACTTTGACAGTGAAAGAAACTGACACACTCTCCCTACCTACAGTTTTCTGTCCCTAGAAAAAATGTTTTTTTTAAGCACAATATAGCACAAGCACAAAACACACTGACACTCTCCCTACCTATCCTTCTCTTTCCCTAAACTAAAGGAATCCAGGTTAAGCAAGAAAGAAATAAAAGTCACTGTCCCTGCCTATGCTGCTCTATCCCTGCTCCGGAACACACTACACTAGGCCGCCGTGCTGGCGGCCTTTTATAGTGTGGGGCGTGTACTAAACACCCTCAGCAATAATTGGCCACAGGCATCCTGCCTGTGGCCAATCATTGCTCTCCTCGCTGCCGGCGCTGTGATTGGCCAAGCATGCGGGGTCACAGTGCATGCTTGGCCAATCACAGCGCCTGGATGACACTGCGATGGCGTAGTGCATTGTGGGCCGTTCGCGTCACTCGAATTTGGCGCGAACGGCCCAAATCGTTCGATCTTCGTCGAACGATCGAACAGCCGATGTTCGAGTCGAACGTATGTTCGACTCGAACACGAAGCTCATCCCTAGTCACGATGTGTATTAGCACTTTCAGCCTGGTTTATGCAAACACAGGCATGCTGATTACACACCTGTGGGCAGGGTTCATAAACTTTCCTGGGATAGAACTCAGGGTTCCCACTTGAAGACAGCTCCACCCAGGCAGACAGGAAGTCCGAGTAGTCAGGATGACTCTGCCCTACAGACACAACGTCTGTGTATGAGTGTCAGCAGGACACCCATGTTCCCTAGGAGAAGGAAGCTGCAGCTGGCAGCGTGAGCATATGCTCTGAGGAGCAACCCAAAAGCCTAGGCATGAGGTCTGAAGAAGTGGTGCTGCAAGAGAGTAAGCCAGGAGGCTGAAGGTTTGAACTATGCAGTAATGGTGGAACCCCCTGCGAGGGAAACAGCTGTTTTTTTCTTTGAACTTTGTTTCCTTTAAATAAAAGTGGGCTGGGGCATGGCCGAAAGCCAACCGAGATGGCTGCTTGCTAATACAGCTCCAGAGCATGGCGGCTATACAGGGCAACAGCGACGAGCAGAAGCATCCACAGACACTAGGCTTGTGCAATTCGTTTCGTAACGAATCGAAATTCGTCCAAATTTAGCAACTTTCGGACATTCGGAAGCATTCGAATTTCTGAACAAAGCCGAACATTATGTCTTCGGAATAATTCGTTATGAAAAAAGTTACGAATGTACGAATCCATTCAAAGCACAATAACACTCTGCTCTGCTCTCTGCTTCTCCCTCACCGTGCTGAACTCCCTCTCAAAATGGTGTACAGGGGCGGAGGCTATAGCCGCATGAAAAAAACGAAAGTAAAATACGAGATTTCGAATCCATTCGAAGCACAATAACACTCTGCTCTGCTCTCTGCTTCTCCCTCACCGTGCTGAACTCCCTCTCAAAATGGTGTACAGGGGCGGAGGCTATAGCCCCATGTAAAAAACGAAAGTAAAATACAAGATTTCGAATCGTTACAAATAACCGCTATGTATTTATAAAAGTACAAATCCATTCGAAGCACATTAGGCATAATAGGCAGCGTCGTTGTGATAGAGACACAGAAAATTACGAATCAATGAACCCAAAAAAAGTTACGAAAGTAGGAGTTGTGTCCAGAATCAACGAAAAACAATGTACTCTACCGAAAGTACAAATTATAAATCAACGAAAAATAAGGCTTACATTAATACGAATCATTCTGATTCAAAGAAAAATGTCGCTTGCGAAAATATGAATTAGTCCGAACACGAAAAATCCCGTCTAGCAAAATTACGAACGATTACGAATCAACAGGACCGAAAAGAAATGAACCGAAACTAAACAAATTTTTCCGTTGTGCACAAGTCTAACGGACACCAAACAGAACAGCGCCCCAACACCCAACCTGCCAGGACCATGTCCAAAAGGAGGAAAGACCGCTCAGCGCCAAGGAAACTCACTGAATTCTACCCCCCTTACAGAAGAGATTCCCAAGATGGCGCCAGCAGATACACGGCCGCTCCACGAGGCGGCTCTTTTCCTCCACACACACAATCCACTACAGCAGCGGGAGAACACTCTCAGCCATATCTCACTGGCATTAACTCTGCAGCTTCCACACCCTCTGCTAGTCCTGCTAAATCCAAACTGAAACTGACCCAGGACACAGAGCAAGACAATGAGGTAAGCCCTGCAACGCATCCACCCCTCATGTGCCAGACTCTAAACAGCTCCATTGCAGCATATCCCACTTTGATTCAACTTGTAATGGAAACAACACTTAAAGATATGCTCCTCCCTCTCCAAAACTTCATCCATTCTGAAATTACCAGATTAGTACACAGCTTTTCCACAGAAATTTTCTTCTTGGGAGACAGAGTCACTACCATTAAAACGAAAATGGGGGAAGTGACCTCTTAATTTTAAGATCTTGTGGATGCACACAATGAAGAAACAAAGGATTTAGAATGGATATACAAAAGAGAGCAAAATGGGAATCCTACCTATTTTAACAGTAGTGCTCACCGATAGATATTGGGGGTGTGGTCAAAAATACATGTATCAAAAAGCAAAAAAACAAAAAACAAAGTAGACCTCCACACACCTAAATGAGTAACACTACAAAGTTTAATAGTCTATAAAGGGCAAGATACATGAATAAAACACATTACTATAATACCCCAGGTTCCAAATGGCCAAGGAAAAACACAAAAAGCAAGAACTCTTCAATCCCTGCGCATTTAACCTGATTCAGGACTCCTACACACCTCCGCAAAAAGGCTCTGAAAACAGGATTCCTATAACAGGACGTTGGATGAAAGGATTTCTTTAAACAAGACACTATGAATATTGACTGTCTCTCAGCGGCCTATGAACAACGAATTGGGGACTTATATGCATAGATCAATCCCAAAATTGGAGATCTCTGTGCAAACAGCAGCTCATTGAGCTATCCAGACCACAGATGAACAGATTAACCCCTACCGACACTTCTTGGTGATCTCTGCGGATCCGTGAGTAAAACCCCATATCGCTGCTTGCTATATTCAATCCATTATTACAGGACTTACCTGCTGATTGCAGGAATATATATTGTGGTTATAACGGAAGCACTTTGATCATTGTTCTACATATCGCTGAGAGTTACCGCATATCTGATATGAACTGCCAATATGACCATTCTTTGGATCATGTATTATATCAACTGATATCCTAAACAAGTGATGATTTAACCCTTGTGAGGTAACTTGTATACTACAAGATATATACAGATCCATATACCATCAAGCAATTCATGGTTCAAGCTAGAATCTGGCTAAGTGCATTTAAGAAATAGAATAGAGAGATTAAACTTTGTAGTGTTACTCATTTAGGTGTGTGGAGGTCTACTTTGTTTTTTTTTTTTTTTTTTTTTTTTGATACATGGATTTAGAATGGATGAAAGCAAAAATAGCAGACATAGAGGATCGCTCTAGAAGAAATTATTTAAAAATAAGAGGCATCCCAGAATCTATTCAACAGATGACTGCTTTCCTCCCTGACACCCCCCCAGGGGAACTGATCATCGATCGCATCCACTGCCTTCCAAAACCACCATACCTTCCAGAAACCACCCCAAGAGACAGTATCATTCACATACCCTTCTACCATGTAAAGGAAATACAAAATATTAATAAAAAATATCACGCTGTCGTTCAAAAAGTGTATATAAAACAGCCAGCACAGCAAAAGACAATTGCAAATGATAAATCACGGAAAAATGTGCAGCGCTCAAATATACAGTCATTAATCATAAAACACTGTGTGACCAGATATAGATTGCATAAAAAAGTACACGTGAAAATGAAAAATAATTGTAGCAAATGGTAAGAAAAAAAAGGGAAAAGAAGTCAATTTCAACCCTGTATACCTACCTATCAAGGACTACATTGTCTGACATAAGTAAATTATGCCAATGTTGGACAAGAGATGTCCCAAACTTAGTGGAAGAGAACTGGGAGGAGATATGGAGATTTCCATTTCAGATATTGATCTAACTTCGAGATAAATTAATACAATTTAAAATAACACATAGGAGCTATTATACACCATATAATCTATATAAAATCTCCCCATTAAATCCGCAAAACTGCTGGAGATGTGCAGATATTCCAGGAAATTTCATTCATATATTTTGGTCTTGTCCAAAGATAGTGGTATTCTGGAGGGAAGTCCTGAGAGTAATTGCCATAGTAACATCAATTTCACTAGAACAAGAAGCAGAGATCTGTCTATTAGAACTGGTAGGGAATAATATTACCAGTATAGGAAAGAGAACACAGGTGGGCCTATTACTTTTTTATGCAAGAAAGACAATAGTATTGAGCTGGAAGAGGGTTGAAGCCCCTTTGTTGGTACATTGGAAAAAATTTGTGAATAGCAATCTGACACTGTATAGGGAGACATATTGCAATAGAGGATATGGGGAAAAATACGAAAGTGTGTGGGCAAGTTGGATAGAGAATCCCATGACGGTATCAGGATAAAGAGGGCATGAAGATAGGGTAAACCACACCAATAGGGGGAAAAAAGGGGGAGAAATGTATGTATACATTTTATTTGTATTTGATTAAATGAATGTCAGTTGATTTTATGGAAGTTCCTGAGGGAACGGATAAATGTAAGCTGTGAAATGTATATTTTGATATGAAAAAAAAATAATAAAGAGATATTTAAAAAAAAAAAATGATTATCACTTTGGAAAAACAAATATAGTGAAATAATGTCCACGAATGTAAAAAAGGTAAGTGAATATAAATCATGTGAAAAAAAGGAAGGTTGAGTCCATATAGGAATCTTGATTGGCATCACTGAGACATTGATGGGAACACAGTAGAAGAGGAGAATAGCAGAGATAACCACCACAGTCTATGTGAAGGCTTACCGGAATAAGTGGACTTAAAGGGACATACACCTCTTAAGTCATATAGGCTTGTGGTGATATTCACTGTTTAAGCGAGGATTTAACATCTACGAATGCTATCCCGGTCAGTTCCATACACTTTTCCTCAGCAGGTTCACAATGTAATGTACGGATGATTTCTCATAGAAGGAAGGAGGACTGGAACATATCCACGTATTCACACGATGCAACCAAAAAATGAAGAAAGGCTCCACATAGTGTGATATCGTTGATAAAAGGTTTATTAAAAAAATTTAATAAAATCAGGAACACTTACACTTCAAATGGAGATATGTACACTTGCAAGGACAACATGGAATGGCGCAATGATGCTGGCAGGGCATGATCCGACATGTTTCATCTCCACAGACGTCATCCTCTTCTACTGTGTTCCCATCGATTTCTCAGTGATGCCAATCAGCTGAATGTGCATATTAATATCAACATTCCTATATGGACTCAACCTTCCTTTTTTTTCACATGATTTATATTCACTTACCTTTTTCACATTGGTGGACATTATTCCACTATATTTGTTTTTCCAAAGTGATAATCCATTTTTTATTTTATTTTTAATTTTCACATGTACTTTTTTGTGCAATCTATATCTGGTCACACAGTGTTTTAGGAGTAATGACTGTATATTTGAGCGCTGCACATTTTTCCATGATTTATCATGTAATGGAAAACCTAATGCGGGCCACCCGCAACAATTCTGGCTATCCCCAGCCATACACTAATCTGGCTTTTTATGCGGATCTATCCAAATATACTATGCTGCAGCGCGAAAACCTGGCCACAATAACTAAACCTCTCAGAAACCACCAAACACAGTACAAATGGGGTCACCCTGTTAAACAGATCATCACAAAATAGAACAGATCCTATTCAATCCGTACCTTGGACAAAGGCCTATCGCTACTGAGACAGTGGCGCATACTGGAACTGTTGGAGCAACGACAGCATAATCACAACCAACGTAACCAAACTACAACTGATTGGGATGACTTCAACTCGTCTGATGGCATGACTACCTAATAAGTCCCAAAAAACAAAAAAAATGTAGCACTAGTATAAATGTAAATAAGAACACACAGTGATATACGGTGCTAAAACAAAAAAATCAAATGACAAAAAGTCCATATGAAATTCTGATAATGTGATAGTCTCTGATAAGTGAAATAAAACAAATTCTTGACAAATGAGTGATATTCCCCAAATCTTGAGAGAAAAGTGAAGATGACCACCACTGATATGAAGGAGGCTTACCAGAATGTATGGACCCAAACAGACGTACATACATTAATGTCTGGGTTGGGATACCCTACATGTGCAATACCTATGCACTGACGCTTCCTATCTACCTCTACACCATACTTGCTGTGAGTGTCGTTCCGGTGGATTTACCTACACAGGATCGGTTCATCAGGGGATACATACTCAAAGCTTGATGTGACCCTTCAGACGTACGTCTGTTTGGGTCCATACATTCTGGTAAGCCTCCTACATATTGGTGGTGGTCATCTTCACTTTTCTCTCAAGATTTTGGGAATATCACTAATTTGTCAAGAGTTTGTTTTATTTCACTTATCAGAGACTATCACATTATCAGAATTTCATATGGACTTTTTGTCATTTGATTTTTTTGTTTTAGCACCGTATATCACTGGGTGTTCTTATTTACATTTATACTAGTGCTACATTTTTTGTATTTCTGTTTTGCACCTTTGTCTATTGGTTGTGTAGCTGCTCACGTTCTTTAGCAGCGCGGAATTTTTTGTATATTGTTTCCATTTACCTAATAAATCCCACTAAGACCCACCATACAGTCATGCCCTGGAAGAACCGCTGGAGCCTAGCTCACCAGCCAAGTAACCCCAATATTTGATGAGGTGCAAACCGCTCATGCTGAATTCTGCATTTTATTTTCAGTAATTGTTTTATTTATTTTTTAGTTCTTGTTGTTTTTCTTTTCTCAAGTAACAGTGCCAGTATCGTTTCTAGTTTTATGTGTATGGTAACAATGTTGTTCACCCACTGTTATAACACTGTTCACCCCTATATTGACTTGATCTCGACTCTCTTACAGTCTACAACCTAAACCTATTCCTCATCAGAAGTGGAATTTCAAGCCAGATCTGTCATACCCTGCCTCTGCAAGAAGCTACCAACTCCTTTCTTCAAAGAGCAAGTTGACTACTGCATCACACCAACAACCAAGCATCACTCCACTGTGAGTCAGGCAACTTACTTATCCCCGCTTCAGCAAAGCTATGTTCACCTGAACCACATTCTGTCCCTCTAACTTTGTACTTCAAATAACCCCACCATGCCAATCAAAATTACGTCCTTAAATGTTAAGGGCCTAAATCACCCTGGGAAAAGGTATTCCCCTTTGGTCAGAAGCACGCAAACTTAATTGTGAAATTCTATGTCTTCAAGAGACCCACTTCTGCCAGGATAAAGCTCCCACCATGTCCCACAAAAACTTCCCGCATATGTTTTTTGCTAATTCCCAAAACAAAACAAAGGGAGTACTCATAGCTTTTAAAAACACAGTAGCATTCAAACTGATCTCTGTTACTCCTGACCCCCAAGGAAGATATATCATCCTAATCTGTGAAATTAACAATACCATCTACACTATTGTAAACATTTATGCCCCAAACTCGGGTCAGCTAAGATTCCTCCGCAAACTGTGGAAAAAAGTAAATAACCTAAAAAAAGGGTGGACCTTTATGTGTGGAGACTTTAACCTTGCACCAGATGCCTCCATTGACGTTAAAGGTCCCTTTCCCAGGAAACCTCGTCAGGCGAATCTGATCCCCTTTCTCTATGCTAACTAACTGTTTGATATCTGGAGATGCCAACATGCTATGGAAAGGGACTTTTTTCTTAAAACCCCATTGCACCTACTCTAGAATTGATTTATTTGTGGGGGACAAACAACTTCTCCAATATGCCACTGAGACGGACATTCAACCCATAACATGGTCAGACCACACATCTATCTCACTGAATCTGGGGGACAAACCTAGAAACTCCTTTGCCACCAATTGGAGGAACAATCCACATCTAATGGCAATCCCCATTAATACCACTCTCATACAAAACCGTCTGAAACAATACTTTGACTTCAACGAATCTTCAGCCACTAACTCATCTATTGTATGGTCAGCCCATAAGGCCTATATTCGCGGTACACTCATTAACCACTTAGGGACCAAGCCTGTTTCTGAGATTTGGTGTTTACAAGTTAAAAGCATTTTTTTTTCTAGAAGATTACTTAGAATCCCCAAACATCATATATTTTTTTTTCTAACACCCTAGAGAATAAAATGGCGGTCGTTGCAATACTTTTTGTCACACCGTGTTTGCACAGCGGTCTTAGAAGCGCACTTTAAAAAAAAAAAAACAACACTTTTTTGAATAAAAAAAATAAGACAACAGTAAAGTTAGCCCAATCTTTTTATATTGTGAAAGATAATGTTACGCCGAGTAAATTGATACCCAACATGTCACGCTTCAAAATTGCGCCCGCTCGTGGAATGGTGACAAACTTTTACCCTTTAAAATCTCCATAGGCGACGTTTAAAAAATTCTACAGGTTGCATGTTTTGAGTTACAGAGTATCTGTTCGCTTCTGTTCTTTTAAAAAAAAAAATTGGCTAGCTCTTATTCCTATTACAAGGAATGTAAACATCCATTGTAATAGAAAAAAAGCATGACAGGACCTCTTAAATATGAGATCTGGGGTCAAAAAGACCTCAGATCTCATATTTAGACTAAAATGCAATAAAAAACAAAATATGTCCCTTTAAGAGCATTGGGCAGAAGTGACGTTTTGATGTTGCTTCTGCCCTGCAATGATTTGGAGACGGGTGGGAGCCATCTTCCTCTCACTCATCTCTATGTCACACAAGGGAACATATGCGATCGCCTCTGCCACTGCCTGCGGCTCCGGTAAGCGCAGGGCACCGGAGAGCGGCGGGAGGGAGGCCTCTCCCGCCGCCGATAAAAGTGGTCTTACGAAGAATCCGCCGCAGAGACCACTTTTATATTGAAGCGGACTGCCCACTCTTGAAGAGGATACTGGGGTTTTTGTAGCTAGCTGCTACCATAACAACGGTATTCCTCTTCAAATTAGTGATGTATAACGATGGCGGGTGGTCCGGAATTGGTTAAATTGAGTTCTCAAGCCAAGCGTCAAAGGACACAGCAGCTGACAGAACTATTAGACAACATAAAAAAATTAGAACTGATAAATAAAACCAAGCCCACACCACCAATTAGTGATAAAATATTCCAAGCCAGAAATTACCTTAGATCCAAACATGCTAAATTGATGCTGAAATTACGCACTGATTTTTATGCAGCCGGGAATAAAGCTGACAAGTTTTTTTGCTAACCAAATTAAACAAAAGTAGAGCTAAACAAAAAATTCCATACATTTTACATCCCACTAGTGGTGACAAAATGTATCAGCAGAAGGACATATCCAACACATTTTGAGCATACTACCAGGCATTATATAACCTAAAAGACAACCCCTCAACCACACAACCTACTGAAGCCAACATTACAAACTTCTTGAACTCTATGACCCTCCCCAAATTATCTCCCGATCATCTTTCCTCTCTTAATACCCCATTCTCGGCCACAGAAATCACACAAGCCATATCAACACTCCCCGATGGCAAAGCCCCTGGCCCGGATGGATTTTCGGCTGAATATTAAAAATAGTTTGACATCTTAGCTCCACACGTGTCAGTTGTTCAACACTGCTGTGTCCTCAGGTGAATTTCCAGGTGAAATGTTATCTGCAAACATTGTGACCTTACCTTAACCAGGGAAGGAGCCGGTCACCCCATCCAATTTCCATCCCATTTCTTTTCTAAACACTGACCTTAAACTATATGCAAAACGTGTAGCCCAAAGACTAGACCCAATCATTCCCTATCTCATACAGCCAGATCAGGTCGGCTTTACTCTGGGTAGACAAGCCCCTGATGCCACACGCAAAATAACAAATCTTCTACACTACACTGAGACTAAACGTATCCCATCTCTATTCCGAACATTAGATTCAGAGAAAGCATTTCATAGGATCCACTGGGGCTATATGAGACACACTCTAAAAAAAATTGGTTTCCAAGGTAATATTGTATCAGCCATTTTGGCCTTATACTTAAACCCCTCTGCCCGAGTCCTTTCAGGTGGGACCTTCTCTGACCCATTCACCATCACTAATGGCACAAGGCAAGGTTGCCCCCTCTCCCCGCTAAGTTTTATATTATTGATGGAACCCTTAGCTCATAAAATTTGCTCCTCAATATCAGGAATTAAAATTAAGGACCAAGAATACAAAATTACCCTATTTGCAGATGACATAATTCTCACACTAACAGATCTGGCTTCTTCCTTGGTAAACGTGTGGGAAATCCTAAACGTCTTTTTACATTTTACTAAGTAAACAAGTCAAATATTCTAAGTGTAATGGTACCTGGCGCTATTAAACCCCACCTAAAATCCATAGTCCCCTTTCAATGGGTAACTACCAGTGTTGCCAACCGTCCGTTAATTTACGGACAGTACGGTATTTTCACCCCATTTTCGGGGTGTCCGTGAATGTCTGTTACGGACAGCCGGTGCCAGTAAGAAAGATGGCTGCGGGCCGGCCATGCAACTGCGCATGCGCTGTTCCGAAGCCTGCAGGACTCTGGGAAGATCATAGAATCTCGGCTGGGCGGCACATGCGCAGTAACATGATGTCGCCGCCTGGCGCCATTTTTAAAACAGCACTCGTTCTCGGCGTGGCAGTTCCGAGGGGGGAGCGCATCGCAACGGTGCAGAGAGGAGCATCGTGAGTGACGGGCCCCAGCAGGACATTACTGGGGGGGTGAGGAGGACACTGTAGAGGAGGCCATCTCCTGCCCGCAGCCTCTGACCATCTCCTGAGTCCTGCCCTGAGCCACTGACCATCTCCTGCCTGCATCCTCTGACCATCTCCTGCCCTGAGCCTCTGACCATCTCCTGAGTCCTGCCCTGAGCCACTGACGATCTCCTGCCTGCATCCTCTGACCATCTCCTGCCCTGAGCCTCTCACCATCTCCTGAGTCCTGCCCTGAGCCACTGACCATCTCCTGCCTGCATCCTCTAACCATCTTCTACCCTGAGCCTCTGACCATCTCCTGAGTCCTGCCCGCAGCCTCTGACCATCTCCTGAGTCCTGTCCGCAGCCTCTGACCATCTCCTGCCCTCAGCCTCTGACCATCTCCTGTTCCTGTATCCTGCCCACAGACTCTGACCATTTCCTACATCATATCTGCAGTCTCTGAGGGGAGTCGGGAGAGGAGTCATGGGTGAGAGCACCGCCGGGATCGTGGGGGTCACGGGAGAAGTTGGACATGTGTGGACTGTGGAGAGGAGACCATAGGAAAACCAGAGCCGCCAAGCTGGAGCCATCTGAATGAGCCCTGCACAATGCACCTGAGAGGAGGTCAGTGACAGTGCCGCCAGGCCAGTCTAGGGGGGTTGCTGAGGTAAGGGGGGAGTGAATACAATAATGTAAGGGGCACTGATATAAAGGTTTCCCCCTATATTAGTAACTTACCTTGGTGTATTCACTCTGCGGAAGGTGGTCTCTAGTCACCAGAGTGCCCCCCACATCAGAGTTCCTGGCATTCCCCTTCACATCCGAGTCTGCAGGATTGCCCCTTAGAGTGAAAGGGTAATGCTGCAGACCCTGATGTAAGTGGTAACTCTGATGTAAAGGGAATGCAGTGGACTCTGATATAAGGTGGTCTCTGGTCACCAGAGCCTCCCCTTACATCAGAGTTCCCCCTTAGATCATGATCTACATCGTTCCCCTTTACATAAGAGTTCCCTTGCACTGCAAGGGGGCATCCTGCAGACTCTGATGTAAGGGGGAACCCAGTGCTGGCTGGGTTATAGTAACCTGACCTTCATGTCAATGGAGAAATATGTTTTTTGACTTTTGTTTAACTTAAACACATTGCTAATAGCACTAGCTATGTGTTTATAGTTCACATATTTATACTTGCACTGTTTAGCACTGAAAACAGTAATTTTAGGCACTTTTTTGCAGTGTCAGTAAAAAATGCGGTTCTGCCAGCAATTTTCAAGATTTTTGCCAGTAAAAAATTGGTGCCGTTTGGAAATTTTGGCATCCTTGCCAGTAAATTTCACTTCAGGGGGTTGGCAACACTGGTAACTACATCCATGCCCTACTTGGGCATCTATCTAACCACTCCCTCCTCCAATTTGTATACATGCAACTATATTCCCTTTATGCAGACCTGCAAGAAAGACCTCAAATTAATTAGTAAACATTACCTTTCTTGGGCGGGCAGAACAGCCGCCTTTAAAATGATTACTCTACCGAAACTTCTTTATCTTTATAGAGCTTTACCTATTGATATATACAAGACATTTTTCAACACCCTCAAACGATCCTTGAGCTTATTCGTTTGGCAATATCGGAAACCCCGCTGTCCATATGCTTCTATCATTAAACACAAATCCGTAGGAGGAATGGACTTCCCTGACATAAAAGATTACCACATTTCAGTGATTCTTGACCAAATCAGACACTGGTTTACACCCACCTGTAACAAACAGTGGCAACACATCGAACAATCGTTTATTGCTGAGGGAAAATTGAGCTCTCTCCTCTTAGCCCAGACATTTACAAATAAATCCAAGAAAATAAATCATCCCACGATCTCAGCTGCTGTTGCAGCATGGACGTTTTCATCCCTGAACTCTTCTCCACCAGATGATGGCCAAAATGTACCTATTCCAATAGAAGTCCTCAATTTCCTAATACCTGATCTATCCCTGACTCACTGGTCTCACATAAGGAACCAACCACTGAATTCACTGATACACAACAACCAACATCTACCGTTTTCAGCTCTACAAAACAGACACAATATACCCCCACAGGGAGTATACATATACAGGCAAATATCTTCCTACCTACAAAAAAACTCTACCCCATTTGCTAAACTACCACACAAAGCTTGGTCCTTTTGGACATCTAACTCCCTCAAAGCTAAAGGGATCACTCTTATGTACAACATATTGCACAATAAAGACCAATTTGTTAAAACGTCCACATATAAAAGATGGGAAAGAGATCTACAAACCTCATTCTCTGATTATCAATGGCGTAAATCTATTCAATACAACCAAAAAGCCTCTAACTAAATCAACTATTGGGAAATCTCACAAAAACTCCACCACAGATGGTACCTCACCCCAGTTCAAATGTACAAGTTTGCAAATTTAGATGATGACCACTGTTGGAGGGGATACTCTTTTAAAGGATCCATAATCCATGACCTATGGGACTGCCCTCACATTCACCCATTTTGAAAAAAAGTATTCACCTTTATCTCAGACATCACGGGATACATTTCCAACCCCTCTCCATCCCTAGCCATTCTCAGCCTGGGAATAGACTCATACCCAAAAGAGTTCAGAACACTGGTAATGCACATATTATTTGCAACCAGATTGCTTATTATGCGCAAATGGAGAAGCTCCCTAACTCCAAATATCTCAGATGTTAAGTTCCAACTTACTCTAGTTAAAGGAATTTGAATTTAGCTCCGCTTTGCAAAATAACACTGTCACAAAGTACAACAACGCCTCGAAATCCTGGCTTCCAATTAAATACCAGCATAAGCCTCCTATATAGGAATACAGGCAGGACTAACAAAATTCTCTCTCTTTGAATTTATGCTTGCTAATTTATATGCAACACAAGGTTCGCTAGACTGTTTCTCACCGTTAATAATACTCCTTTATATACTCGGAAAATTTGAAGATAATACCTATCACCTGTATCTCATAGGCACCACATCCCTTAATTTGTAAACTAAGTATAGGTATGGAGAGTATGGGACTTTTAAGGTGCAACAACTACACAATGTTCTATTTAAAATATAATTTTATTACAAAGACATTTTCATAGAAAGATATATTTTCTCATATGTACATTAAATACATGAGCCATCGAATAAACATATTTAAAATTTCCAACATGCATATAGACAGATTAACTCAACATGTTTCGCCAATTTTTGGCTTCTTCAGGAGTAGTGTCATGCAATTGCTGAGAATAAAAAAAGGAAAATAAGTACAACATAATTTGTTCAATCTATTATCAAAGTTAAAGACACAAAAAACACAAAATATATAGTTGTATTTAGAGATGACTGAAAACCAAATCCACCCAGAAGGATATTTCCAATCTCAGTTCAGTTTTACCCCATATTATATATATATGCTTTACCTGTAAATTTGTTGGTAAGATCATAAAGAAAGGGTAAAGGACGGATAACCAGTAAGTTGAGCCACGTAGGGAGACCTCAAAAGGAAAGATTATTGGTGTATCATAGAAGGGAGAATATACTGGCACGAGTAGCCACCCGAAGCACACCAACAAAAGAACAGAGGATCATCTGGGGGAAACTATGAAAAGGAGTATTGGTCAGAACTTATAATATCTTTTATATTGACTTACTTCGTCTTATATCTTATATTTCCCATCCATATTTACCTTTCTATATATCAAACTGATTTCAAAACAAGCAACCGAAGAGATGGATGAGGGGGAGAAAAAGGAGTGGTAGAGAAGAAAAAGGGAAATTATCCCAATCTCTCCAAATCACCCCTTGTCGCCCCAGTTTTACCCCATATTATATATATATGCTTTACCTGTAAATTTGTTGGTAAGATCATAAAGAAAGGGTAAAGGACGGATAACCAGTAAGTTGAGCCACGTAGAGATTTTTTAGGATGTATTAGATCTTTCCTATTTTTGTTTTTTGCTCGTTTATAGGCTTTTTTAAGGGTTGACCTGCTATATCCCCTAGCAATCAGCCGAGATTGGAGGGCTGAAGCCTCCTTCTCAAAGTCTGCTTCCTTGCTACAATTTCTTCGAATTCGTAAATATTGACCATACGGTATGTTTTGTACCAGAGTTCTAGGATGAGAGCTTTTGGCATGTAAGATGGTATTGCCTGATGAAGGCTTTCTATATAGGGAGGATCCCAAAGTATTATCAGGATTCAGATAAATCGTAATGTCAAGAAAGTTTATCAAATTTTGATCACACATCATTGTAAACTTCAGATTAAAAGAGTTTACAGCCAATATAGACATAAAGGAGGTTAATTCTTCTAAAGAGCCAGTCCACACCATAAAAATGTCATCGATAAAGCGTCGCCAAATCAAGACCTTATCAAAAAACATTTCCATTGATTGAGATGAAAAAATCTCCCGTTCCCACCCCCCCAGGTACAGGTTGGCGTACGATGGGGCACACTTGGTCATAAATATATGGCAATTTTTGACTATATATAGAAATAAAAAATAAAAATTAAAACATAATAAAATAAGGTTATTTAACATCCTTATAATTAATAATTATTTCTTCTCCCTTTCTTTGTGTCTCCATAGAGCGGATAGAAGTGGGGCGACAAGGGGTGATTTGGAGAGATTGGGATAATTTCCCTTTTTCTTCTCTACCACTCCTTTTTCTCCCCCTCATCCATCTCTTCGGTTGCTTGTTTTGAAATCAGTTTGATATATAGAAAGGTAAATATGGATGGGAAATATAAGATATAAGACGAAGTAAGTCAATATAAAAGATATTATAAGTTCTGACCAATACTCCTTTTCATAGTTTCCCCCAGATGATCCTCTGTTCTTTTGTTGGTGTGCTTCGGGTGGCTACTCGTGCCAGTATATTCTCCCTTCTATGATACACCAATAATCTTTCCTTTTGAGGTCTCCCTACGTGGCTCAACTTACTGGTTATCCGTCCTTTACCCTTTCTTTATGATCTTACCAACAAATTTACAGGTAAAGCATATATATATAATATGGGGTAAAACTGAACTGAGATTGGAAATATCCTTCTGGGTGGATTTGGTTTTCAGTCATCTCTAAATACAACTATATATTTTGTGTTTTTTGTGTCTTTAACTTTGATAATAGATTGAACAAATTATGTTGTACTTATTTTCCTTTTTTTATTCTCAGCAATTGCATGACACTACTCCTGAAGAAGCCAAAAATTGGCGAAACATGTTGAGTTAATCTGTCTATATGCATGTTGGAAATTTTAAATATGTTTATTCGATGGCTCATGTATTTAATGTACATATGAGAAAATATATCTTTCTATGAAAATGTCTTTGTAATAAAATTATATTTTAAATAGAACATTGTGTAGTTGTTGCACCTTAAAAGTCCCATACTCTCCATACCTATACTCCTTTATATACTGTTCCGCTACTGTTTTATGTTTCCTTCCTTATAATTGAAACTTCAATTAAACCATACACAATGCAAACTATAAGCTGATGATATTGTCTTCCCCCTTTATGACACAGTTAGCTCCCAGATGGGGTGTCCGGGGTCAGTGGATAATACAATGCACCAGACACATAACATTGCATACTGTATTTAGTTCAAATATGCTTAATAAAGTTACTTTATACTGTAACCGTTTTTATTACTCATTGTACTATGTGTAGCGGGGTCCCCTTTAAGACTCTCGGGACTACCTTGCCCAGAATCCCTTTCGGCATGTTTCCACCCCATTGACTCATGGGAGTGGTTATAAAAGGAGGAGGCGAGGCTGGGCTCGGCCTCTTTGGGACACGAGACTTCAGTGACTGATCCTCCTGTGCGGATGTGCCGGAGTGCAAGGCCTGAAGCCTGAGGCCTTGCGCAGCACCAAAGAGCCTTCCACCCCACTGCGAGCCTTGGTGGCATCTGACTTCGCTTGTCTACAACCTTGGTTGGATCGGGGACCCGATCGCTGGAGACACTGTGTGTGTGAGGACATAGTCGGTGGAAGTTCCCGGACTGGGATCGCGTCCGGAGGGGTGAGCGAGCGTATGCTCAGACCATATATTGTTGTTGCTAATGTGCCTATAGACTGCCGTGGCCCACAAGTTTATATCTGATACTCTCACTGGAGATCCATATCAGAGCGGAACTTAGAGTTTATGAAGTAAAGTGTTTATTTCATCACAACCTTCCCACTGGATTACAAATGGTATTCTGTTAATGTGCACCACCTTTAAAGAATTGCCGGTGAAGAAACCATCATCCCCTATAGACTGAGTTTTAGATATCTGAGCCAGGCCTGGCCAGCTAGTTAGTTCATTTAGGTACTGCGTCACAGGGCGCCTCGTTAACGGTCGCCCACGCGGCGCACCTTTACTGTTCCTCTATTGCATAGTATGTTTATTGTTGCAGGGATCTGCAACCTATTACCTGTAAACTGTTACCATTGTTAATCTTTCTTCACCATAAGATTAAAGTAAATTTGATACCCCTTTCATTATTGCCTTGGTGTCTGAGTTTACTCATACAGTATAAGAATTTTATTGCTGCCATAACTAACTGTGCCAGTAGGGGGTCAAGTACATTGCCGGGGGTTGGCGGAGCTGTTTTCAGGGCCCAATCTAAATCTGCGGCCTTCTTAGTTGAAGGTATCGCTACACGTGGGGGCTCGTCCGGGATCCTGATACAGCAATTAAACGCCAGAGGTGCCGTCATGGACCCGCAAGGAATAAGAGCGTGGTGCGAAGTGGCTAAGACAGACCCAAGCCAGCCAGTGGTCATCAACCTACCAGGGGAGGAATGGTCAATTGAAACGATAGAGGAGTTAATGAAGTCAGTGACCCCAGATCACACACCGTGGGTGATGGGAATAAAGTCAGACCCAGACATCTCATACCAGTATGCACTAGTGGAATACTTGGACGGGATGCCAGAGGCTTGTAAGCGCAACTGTGTACAGACGCCAGATAATAGATCCTATAGGTTGGCTCACACAATTAAGAAGGAGCCATCACCGACGGGATCACCGCAGGCTGCGGCCCGTACCCCACCTGAAAGAGGAGATAGGGCGACGCCTCCGGTGGCGCCTGCACCTGTCACTGCTATATCACCAGAACTGATAAATGCAATAGGGGATCTGCTAACCAAGTGTCAGAAGACAAGCACGGTGCATGTAGAGACTAGCTACCGGAGACTAAAGACATTCTCAGGAAAGCTCCCTGTCCCTGCAGGGAAGAAGATTTTGACACCTGGGTGGAGCAGGCATTGCAGGCAGTAGAGGCATGGGAGGTGCCTGAAGCGCAGAAGAGGCAACGAGTGATAGAAAGCCTTAAAGGTGCAGCAGCAGAAGCAGTAAAAAGTTTTCGGTTTAGGAATGCAGATTGCACGGCTCAAGACTGTCTAGCCATGCTACAGGAAGAGTTTGGTCAATTGGAAAAGGTGACAGAGATGGTCTACCAATTTGAACATACTTTCCAACAACCGAAGGAGAAACTTTCAGAGTATGTTAGAAGACTGAACAGGTTGCTGTGCAAGATTGTGTTAAAGAAGGGAATGAAGCCCCAAGATACAGATGCGGCAAGAATGAAACAAGTTTTAAAGGGAGCATTACGCTCTGATCCAGTCTGGCTGCACCTGAAGACCTCGGGAGGAGGAACGTTACTGACTTATGCTGACTTGATAAAAATCATCAGAGATGAGGAGGCGCTACAACAGGACCAGCAAATGATTAAGGCAAATGTTGTACCCGCACAGGTGCTAGTCAATCCAGTGATGACCCCTGAAAGAGACTCAGAGGTAGACACTCTAAAAGCTCAAATGTCCAAGGTGTTAGAGATGTTGACCTCTCTGATGGCAAAAGACACAGAGGGTCCCAAGAGAGAAGTAACAAGGAAGGAATTATTCCCAATTGCTTCAGCACCTGCATCTTTACAAGAATGGGGAGATATAGTCTGCTTTAACTGTGGAGGAATTGGCCATATTGCAGCTACATGTTCCAGTCCGAAGAAGAAGAAACCAGACAACCGCAAGCCGGCGGGAAACTCCACAGGGCCCCGGTGAAGGAGTCAACTGGGTGCCCATCACTTTCAGTGAGCTCCAAGCTGAATGCAAAGCAAAAGAAAAGAGGAGATAAAACACCTCAGAGGAAACGCAACATTCCTCAACAGAGATACACCCCAGAAAAAGGGGGCAAGACCCCTCAGAAGGGACACAGCACTCCCCAGAGGGGGTGCACACCTAAGAAGAATAATAATATCCCTCAGCGGGTCCGTACACACATTGAAAGGAGGGAAATCAATGCATATCAGGCACAAGAAAGATTAAAGTCCAAAGGGGATTGGATGAGAGAGAGTCCGAAAGCAAAGGGTCAGAAGAAGGCGACCCCTGCCAGGCCATATCCGGAGAAGCTGGTAGGCCCATCTCCTATAGTGCCCATTCAAGTGGAGGGAGTCTACACCAGAGCCATCTTGGATACTGGGGCACAAGTGACCCTGTTATACCGAGATTTCTACGATAAGCACTTGAGTCACCTGCCCATCCAGAAGATAGAGGGACTAGAGATATGTGGGATTGGAACCCAGAATTTCCCCTACGATGGCTATCTGCCTGTCAAGATGATCTTTGACCCATCTGTGGCTGGAAAAGCCGAAGTGTTTGACACCCTGGCGGTTGTGTGCCCTCGGCCGCCAGGAGCCAACAAGAGTTCCCTTATATTAGGGACGAACACGGACCTGGTCCGAAGACTTCTGATCCCTCTAGTGAAAGAGAAGGGGTCAGCGGCCACCAAGATCCACCCCAAGCTGAAGACGGCTTACCAACGGCTGGTCCTAGAGCAGAAGACCCCTGGAGAGGGGATAGGGAAGGTGTGGAGACTTGGAAGAGAAGGGATAGTGTTGCAGCCTGGCGAAGTAACCTGTCTCAGAGCCACTGTGAAGCTTACTTGGGAGCAGCCTGGACCCTTTGTCATGTTGGAGTCCGACCCAAGGGAAGAGTCCCCCGGTCTGGAAGTGATACCAGAAGTGATTCCGCTGAAGGCCCTGAAGAGGGCCCATTGTAGAGTTCCAGTGAGTGTTAGGAACAATACAGATGGCCCCATGGAAATACCAGCCAGGATGCTGCTGGGCCAGGTGAGCCCTGCTGCCCCTGTCAACTTGTCAGAAGTAAAGGGGACAGGTGAAGGAGGAGATGCTTGGGAGAAGCTATCCATGGAAAACCCGAATCTGCCTAGGGCTTGGAAGGAGAGAGCCAAGGCCCAGTTGACCAGATGGGAGAAGATCTTCTCCAAAGATGAGTTCGATGTGGGGTGTGCAAGGAGTGCCACCCATCGGATCCGCCTCCAAGAAGATAAGCCCTTCAGAGAGAGAGTCAGGCGGGTCCCACTAGCGTATCTGGAGGATCTAAGGGAACAACTTGCAGAACTCAAAAGGACTGGTGTGATACGGGAGTCTAAAAGCCCCTATACCTCCCTGATAGTGGTGGTCAGGAAGAAGAATGGATCGTTGAGGCTCTGTATCGACTACAGGACTCTTAACAGGAGAACCATACCCGACCAGTACACCACTCCGAGGATAGAGGATGCCCTACAGAGCTTGTCTGGAGCCAAGTGGTTCAACGTTATGGATCTCAAGAGTGGGTACTATCAGATCCCTATGCACCCAGAAGACAGGGAGAAGACAGCTTTCATAACCCCAGTGGGGTTCTTTGAAATCGACCGGATGCCCCAAGGTCTGTCTGGAGCCCCAGCTACTTTCCAACGTCTCATGGAGAAGACTGTAGGAGACATGAACCTTATTGAAGTCCTTGTATACCTGGACGATGTCATTGTCTTTGGAAGAACCCTGGAGGAACACGAGGAGAGGCTGGAAAAAGTCTTGAGGAGACTCAGTAAGGAGGTACTCAAACTTTCACCTGAGAAGTGTCGGTTCTACCAGTCTTCTGTGAACTACCTGGGGCACATAGTGTCTGAAGAAGGGGTGGCCACAGACCCTGAAAAATTGGAGGCAGTTACCTCCTGGCCACGACCCACCACAGTAACAGAACTCAGATCCTTCTTAGGGTTCTGCTCCTATTACAGGAGGTTTGTGGAGGGATTCACCCGAATTGCTAGACCATTGAATGAACTGCTCAAAACTGAGGGAGAGGAGGATGACTCAGGGCCCAGGAAGCCGGTAGAGTCCATCAGAGATCAGTGGAACCAGAAATGTGAAGAGGCCTTCCAGGCATTGAAGAAGAGCCTAACCACTGCTCCAGTCTTGGCCTACGCAGACCCAACCAAACCCTATGAACTACACGTAGATGCTAGTCATGACGGTCTGGGAGGAGTACTTTATCAAGAACACAAAGGGCAACTACGGCCTGTTGCCTAC
The DNA here is from genome assembly GCA_029206835.1 of Rana muscosa. Lineage (NCBI taxonomy): Eukaryota > Metazoa > Chordata > Amphibia > Anura > Ranidae > Rana > Rana muscosa. The sequence continues at coordinate 598,340,374 of CM055122.1, read as the reverse complement.
GTGAGCAGGAGCCTGACCCCCTCTGAGAAAAACTACCCCACTCACAAGCTAGAGTTCCTGGCCCTTAAGTGGGTGGTAGTAGACAAGCTCAAAGACTACCTGTATGGGGCGGAGTTCACTGTGAAGACCGACAACAACCCCCTAACCTACTTATTCACTACAGCAAAGCTGGACGCCACTGGACACAGGTGGCTGGCTGCATTGTCTGGATTCAATTTCAGCCTAAAGTACAGGCCAGGGATTGGGAATCGAGATGCAGACGCTTTGTCCAGAAGATCTCATGGTTCCACCCATGACATGGAAGACTGGACTCAAGTGGCACCGGACGGGGTGCAGGCCCTATGCCAGGGGGCTGAATTGCAAGCCAGAGGGGGCTCAAGGGCGGAAGAAATAGGAGTTACCATGGTAGGAGTCCCCAAACAATATTGTGGAGTAACTCAACTGGAGGAAGACCATCTGCCAAAGCTGTCCAAGAAGGAGCTGAGATGTGACCAATTAGAAGACCCAATGGGGAAATTAGTTCTGGAAGCCCTGGAGAATCAGGATCCAAACAGACTTCTGAGTCACTCATCAAAGGAAGCTCGCCTGTTGAGGAAAGAGTGGGACAGGTTACAGGTGCATCAGGGAGTGGTCTACCGAAGGGGCCCTTCTGATGACCTGGAAGATAAATGGCAATTGTTTCTTCCGGAAAAACACAGAGAGACTGTTCTGATGGCCCTACATGACAATCATGGCCACTTAGGGGCGGAAAGGACCTTTCAACTTGTCAGAAGTCGGTTCTATTGGCCCTGTATGAGGGCAGAAGTAGAGGAGTACTGCCATTCGTGTGCACGCTGCATCCAGAGGAAGACTTTGCCCCATCAAGCTGCCCCAATGGGCCATCTACAGAGTCAAGACCCAATGGATCTGGTATGCATTGATTTCCTCTGCCTCGAACCCGATCTGAGTGGACTAGGAAATGTTCTGGTGATAACCGATCATTTCACCCGGTATGCCCAAGCTTTCCCAACCAAAGACCAGAAGGCTTCCACAGTAGCCAAGGTACTTATGGAGAAGTATTTTGTCCATTATGGTCTGCCCCAGCGACTTCATTCAGATCAAGGAAGGGACTTTGAGAGTCGACTGATCCGGAAACTCCTGGATTCGTTGGGAATCAAGAAGACTTGAACTACACCTTACCACCCACAGGGGGATGCTCAGCCGGAGAGGTTTAACCGAACCTTGCTCAACATGTTGGGGACTCTGGAAAGTGAGAAGAAACAACATTGGAGCAAACACATAGCAGCTATAGTGCACGCTTACAACTGCACCACCAGTGATGCTACAGGCTACTCCCCATATCGACTTATGTTTGGGAGAGAAGCGAGACTACCTGTAGACTTGGCCTTTGGCACCTCTTTAGACCATTCCTCAGCCACATCCCACAAAGGATATGTGGACAGGCTCAGACACAGCCTGAAAAGTAGCCTATGAACAAACTCAAGCGGCCTCAGATCAGAGGGGAGCCCGAAACAAAAGAAACTTCGACTTGAAGGTCCGGATACAAGACCTGCAGCCCGGGGACCGAGTACTGCTACGCAATATGGGGGTCCATGGAAAACACAAACTTGCAGACAGATGGAGATCTGAACCCTATGTCATCTGCAGGAAGTTGCCGGGCCTACCTGTCTACAAGTTGAAGCCGGAAGGAAAGGTAGGCCCACTGAAGACGTGGCATCGAAACCACCTGCTCCCACTTGCTGAAGCAGTCAGGATACCTCCAGTGAGAGACTCCCCTGAACCAGTGTCTATTCTGGATACCCCAGGCCAAACACTCGGTCCCAGGCCTCTCGGACTGAAGATATAGAAGCTTCTGAACTCAGTGGAGATGAAGAAAGAGAGCTTGACTGGCTGTGGCCTTCCCCAACTCAAGGGACTTCTGCTATAGATCTTCCAACTACTGAAGACACTACAGATACACAACTGAATGCAGAAGCCGTTGAATTCATCCCATATAGTCCTTCATTTGATTACTGGGAAGATGCCCGTGATGTTTACCCTGAACAGGACCCTAGAGACTCTATGTATCCCTCGGCTCCTGAAGCAGATGTTACAGAGCCTGCCGTGTTGCCTGAGCCTGTTACAGAAGAAGAGCATGTGGCACCAGAGCCAGAAACCCCAAGGGAACAAAGGGCCCGCAGAGTCATAAGGCCTCCCAGAAAGTTGACCTACCCACAAATGGGGAAGAGCTCAGAAGATTCTGTGATCACTGCTAGGAGGAGTGTAGAGAATCCGGACCCCTCCACTGTACATTTGGTAGAGGGCAACCCCCACTCACTCTCTGGCACAGTTAGGCAGGTCACTCAGGATAGTATGACCTGTGGCAAGGGGAATCCAACCCCTCGGTTTTGGCGGGAATTCCCTATGCCAACCTCTTATGCAATGTTGTCTGGGGTTGTACGCAGTGTATGCTAAGGTTTCTTTGGGGACCAAAGAATTTAAGTGGGGGAATGTGTAGCGGGGTTCCCTTTAAGACTCTTGGGACTACCTTGCCCAGAATCCCTTTCGCCATGTTTCCACCCCAGAGACTCATGGGAGGGGTTATAAAAGGAGGAGGCGAGGCTGGGCTCGGCCTCTTTGGGACACGAGACTTCAGTGACTGATCCTCCTGTGCGGATGTGCCGGAGTGCAAGGCCTGAAGCCTGAGGCCTTGCGCAGCACCAAAGAGCCTTCCACCCCACTGCGAGCCTGGGTGGCATCTGACTTTTCTTGTCTACAACCTTGGTTGGATCGGGGACCCAATTGCTGGAGACACTGTGTGTGTGAGGACATAGTCGGTGGAAGTTCCCGGACTGGGATCGCGTCCGGAGGGGTGAGAGAGCGTATGCTCAGACCATATACTGTTGTTGCTAATGTGCCTATAGACTGCCGGGGCCCACACGTTTATATCTGATACTCTCACTGGAGATCCATATCAGAGCGGAACTTAGAGTTCATGAAGTAAAGTGTTTATTTCATCACAACCTTCCCACTGGATTACAAATGGTATTCTGTTAATGTGCACCACCTTTAAAGAATTGCCGGTGAAGAAACCATCATCCCCTATAGACTGAGTTTTAGATATCTGAGCCAGGCCTGGCCAGCAAGTTAGTTCATTTAGGTACTGCGTCACAGGGCGCCTCGTTAACGGTCGCCCACGTGGCGCACCTTTACTGTTCCTCTATTGCATAGTATGTTTATTGTTGCAGGGATCTGCAACCTATTACCTGTAAACTGTTACCATTGTTAATCTTTCTTCACCATAAGCTTAAAGTAAATTTGATACCCCTTTCATTATTGCCTTGGTGTCTGAGTTTACTCATACAGTATAAAAAATACAAACAATATTCGCGCTGCTAACACATATAAGCAGCTACAATACCTGTGGAAAAAAGCAACAACAAACAATATACAAAAAATGCAGCGCTATGCGTATAACAATATATGACACCCAAGTGCTCAAAAATAAACTGAATCACAAAGGATTAAATATAGGTCCAAATGTATATAAACTCCAAATGGATGTGATGAAACATAAAATTGAATCAGTTCCAAATTATATAGGTGAATCTTCCGAAGTAAATAAGTGACTTGTGACGTAACCACCACCACGTGAAGGGGAGGCTTACCAGATGTAGTGGACCCAATGCACATATGTGTATGGGGTCAAACAGGCTGAATATGTATATGTCCATACATATGGAAACCAGGCCGGCACAGTGCACCCTTATGTCCAAGGTCCAAGCTCAGGAAAAAACACCAGAAGTTCAAGCCAATAGGAGTAATGAAATGGCTCACATAAAGTTCATGTGGAAAAAGAAGGGCGATGGCACATAGCGTAATAACGCAAAGGAATTTTAATGAATATAGGCAGATACACTTACATTCAATCCATGAATATAGCGCTTTGCAAAGACACTCAATGGCAGCAGTGGAGTCTCCCGACGCGTTTCGCAAAACCTTGCATCGTCTGGTGCAATGTCGGCGTCGGCCTGTTGTAGCGGGTGCTGTCAAGTCGTCACCCCCTCCCCCCCCTCAGCACAATTCAGGCAGCGGCCGTGTGACGGGGAGGAGGTGAGCTGCGGGCTGTCAGAATGTTTCCTACGGCTCTCTCACCCATTCGCGTCATCTGCAAATAACGCAAGATCTCGGCAGTAGGCGATTCACAAGGACTCCTGGGATACATGACGCCGCTATCCCAGGAAACCCTGCAAATCGCCGAGGCGATTAGGGGCGGAAGTCAAGAAGAAGTAAAAGAAAAAGGGTATTTCTAGGCAGAAAAAAAATTAAATAAATGCCAATGTGAAAAGGATTAGCTAACCAGATGGAATATAGAGAAAGTTTAGAAAATGGGTGGAACTCCGCTTTAAAGAAATACTAGATTTATGGAGTGTTCAGCCGGTGCATAGCTTGCCGTCATCTCCTACGTTTGGGGAACTGGTACCACGGGGTACAGCTGATTGGAGCTGGATATTGCAGGCTGTACGGTGCAGAAATCGCAAATGTTGGAATCATGTAATGCAATGTTTTGTGTTAAGATGAAAAGTTGTCTCACAGTTAGGGATGAGCTTCGTGTTCGAGTCGAACATACGTTCGACTCGAACATCGGCTGTTCGATCGTTCGACGAAGATCGAACGATTTGGGCCGTTCGCGCCAAATTCGAGTGACGCGAACGGCCCACAATGCACTACGCCATCGCAGTGTCATCCAGGCGCTGTGATTGGCCAAGCATGCACTGTGACCCCGCATGCTTGGCCAATCACAGCGCCGGCAGCGAGGAGAGCAATGATTGGCCACAGGCAGGATGCCTGTGGCCAATTATTGCTGAGGGGGTTTAGTACACGCCCCACACTATAAAAGGCCGCCAGCACGGCGGCCTAGTGTAGTGTGTTCCGGAGCAGGGATAGAGCAGCATAGGCAGGGACAGTGACTTTTATTTCTTTCTTGCTTAACCTGGATTCCTTTAGTTTAGGGAAAGAGAAGGATAGGTAGGGAGAGTGTCAGTGTGTTTTGTGCTTGTGCTATATTGTGCTTAAAAAAAACATTTTTTCTAGGGACAGAAAACTGTAGGTAGGGAGAGTGTGTCAGTTTCTTTCACTGTCAAAGTCCTTGTTTCCAGGGACCTGGAAGGACAGTGAGTGAATTCTCCTTGTGCTATATTGTGCTTAAAAAAAACATTTTTTCTAGGGACAGAAAACTGTAGGTAGGGAGAGTGTGTCAGTTTCTTTCACTGTCAAAGTCCTTGTTTCCAGGGACCTGGAAGGACAGTGAGTGAATTCTCCTTGTGCTAAATTGTGCTTAAAAAAAACATTTTTTCTAGGGACAGAAAACTGTAGGTAGGGAGAGTGTGTCAGTTTCTTTCACTGTCAAAGTCCTTGTTTCCAGGGACCTGGAAGGACAGTGAGGTAATTCTCCTTGTGCTAAATTGTGCTTAAAAAAAACATTTTTTCTAGGGACAGAAAACTGTAGGTAGGGAGAGTGTGTCAGTTTCTTTCACTGTCAAAGTCCTTGTTTCCAGGGACCTGGAAGGACAGTGAGGTAATTCTCCTTGTGCTAAATTGTGCTTAAAAAAAACATTTTTTCTAGGGACAGAAAACTGTAGGTAGGGAGAGTGTGTCAGTTTCTTTCACTGTCAAAGTCCTTGTTTCCAGGGACCTGGAAGGACAGTGAGGTAATTCTCCTTGTGCTAAATTGTGCTTAAAAAAAACAATTTTTCTAGGGACAGAAAACGGTAGGTAGGGAGAGTGTGTCAGTTTCTTTCACTGCCAAAGTCCTTGTTTCCAGGGACCTGGAAGGACAGTGAGGTAATTCTCCTTGTGCTAAATTGTGCTTAAAAAAAACATTTTTTCTAGGGACAGAAAACTGTAGGTAGGGAGAGTGTGTCAGTTTCTTTCACTGTCAAAGTCCTTGTTTCCAGGGACCTGGAAGGACAGTGAGGTAATTCTCCTTGTGCTAAATTGTGCTTAAAAAAAACATTTTTTCTAGGGACAGAAAACTGTAGGTAGGGAGAGTGTGTCAGTTTCTTTCACTGTCAAAGTCCTTGTTTCCAGGGACCTGGAAGGACAGTGAGGTAATTCTCCTTGTGCTAAATTGTGCTTAAAAAAAACATTTTTTCTAGGGACAGAAAACTGTAGGTAGGGAGAGTGTGTCAGTTTCTTTCACTGCCAAAGTCCTTGTTTCCAGGGACCTGGAAGGACAGTGAGGTAATTCTCCTTGTGCTAAATTGTGCTTAAAAAAAACATTTTTTCTAGGGACAGAAAACTGTAGGTAGGGAGAGTGTGTCAGTTTCTTTCACTGTCAAAGTCCTTGTTTCCAGGGACCTGGAAGGACAGTGAGGTAATTCTCCTTGTGCTAAATTGTGCTTAAAAAAAACATTTTTTCTAGGGACAGAAAACTGTAGGTAGGGAGAGTGTGTCAGTTTCTTTCACTGTCAAAGTCCTTGTTTCCAGGGACCTGGAAGGACAGTGAGTGAATTCTCCTTGTGCTATATTGTGCTTAAAAAAACATTTTTTCTAGGGACAGAAAACTGTAGGTAGGGAGAGTGTGTCAGTTTCTTTCACTGTCAAAGTCCTTGTTTCCAGGGACCTGGAAGGACAGTGAGTGAATTCTCCTTGTGCTATATTGTGCTTAAAAAAAACATTTTTTCTAGGGACAGAAAACTGTAGGTAGGGAGAGTGTGTCAGTTTCTTTCACTGTCAAAGTCCTTGTTTCCAGGGACCTGGAAGGACAGTGAGGTAATTCTCCTTGTGCTAAATTGTGCTTAAAAAAAACATTTTTTCTAGGGACAGAAAACTGTAGGTAGGGAGAGTGTGTCAGTTTCTTTCACTGTCAAAGTCCTTGTTTCCAGGGACCTGGAAGGACAGTGAGGTAATTCTCCTTGTGCTAAATTGTGCTTAAAAAAAACATTTTTTCTAGGGACAGAAAACTGTAGGTAGGGAGAGTGTGTCAGTTTCTTTCACTGCCAAAGTCCTTGTTTCCAGGGACCTGGAAGGACAGTGAGGTAATTCTCCTTGTGCTAAATTGTGCTTAAAAAAAACATTTTTTCTAGGGACAGAAAACTGTAGGTAGGGAGAGTGTGTCAGTTTCTTTCACTGTCAAAGTCCTTGTTTCCAGGGACCTGGAAGGACAGTGAGGTAATTCTCCTTGTGCTAAATTGTGCTTAAAAAAAACATTTTTTCTAGGGACAGAAAACTGTAGGTAGGGAGAGTGTGTCAGTTTCTTTCACTGTCAAAGTCCTTGTTTCCAGGGACCTGGAAGGACAGTGAGTGAATTCTCCTTGTGCTATATTGTGCTTAAAAAAAACATTTTTTCTAGGGACAGAAAACTGTAGGTAGGGAGAGTGTGTCAGTTTCTTTCACTGTCAAAGTCCTTGTTTCCAGGGACCTGGAAGGACAGTGAGGTAATTCTCCTTGTGCTAAATTGTGCTTAAAAAAAACATTTTTTCTAGGGACAGAAAACTGTAGGTAGGGAGAGTGTGTCAGTTTCTTTCACTGTCAAAGTCCTTGTTTCCAGGGACCTGGAAGGACAGTGAGTGAATTCTCCTTGTGCTATATTGTGCTTAAAAAAAACATTTTTTCTAGGGACAGAAAACTGTAGGTAGGGAGAGTGTGTCAGTTTCTTTCACTGTCAAAGTCCTTGTTTCCAGGGACCTGGAAGGACAGTGAGGTAATTCTCCTTGTGCTAAATTGTGCTTAAAAAAAACATTTTTTCTAGGGACAGAAAACTGTAGGTAGGGAGAGTGTGTCAGTTTCTTTCACTGTCAAAGTCCTTGTTTCCAGGGACCTGGAAGGACAGTGAGTGAATTCTCCTTGTGCTATATTGTGCTTAAAAAAAACATTTTTTCTAGGGACAGAAAACTGTAGGTAGGGAGAGTGTGTCAGTTTCTTTCACTGTCAAAGTCCTTGTTTCCAGGGACCTGGAAGGACAGTGAGGTAATTCTCCTTGTGCTAAATTGTGCTTAAAAAAAAATTTTTTTCTAGGGACAGAAAACTGTAGGTAGGGAGAGTGTGTCAGTTTCTTTCACTGTCAAAGTCCTTGTTTCCAGGGACCTGGAAGGACAGTGAGTGAATTCTCCTTGTGCTATATTGTGCTTAAAAAAAACATTTTTTCTAGGGACAGAAAACTGTAGGTAGGGAGAGTGTGTCAGTTTCTTTCACTGTCAAAGTCCTTGTTTCCAGGGACCTGGAAGGACAGTGAGGTAATTCTCCTTGTGCTAAATTGTGCTTAAAAAAAACATTTTTTCTAGGGACAGAAAACTGTAGGTAGGGAGAGTGTGTCAGTTTCTTTCACTGTCAAAGTCCTTGTTTCCAGGGACCTGGAAGGACAGTGAGGTAATTCTCCTTGTGCTAAATTGTGCTTAAAAAAAACATTTTTTCTAGGGACAGAAAACTGTAGGTAGGGAGAGTGTGTCAGTTTCTTTCACTGTCAAAGTCCTAGTTTCCAGGGACCTGGAAGGACAGTGAGGTAATTCTCCTTGTGCTAAATTGTGCTTAAAAAAAACATTTTTTCTAGGGACAGAAAACTGTAGGTAGGGAGAGTGTGTCAGTTTCTTTCACTGTCAAAGTCCTTGTTTCAAGGGACAGAGAAGGACACCTGAAGGTAGCCCTTATTGCTTTTTTCCCATCTCCCTGCAGGCCATCTATTAGAATGTCTGGAAGGCAAACAAGGAGAGGCAGACAGTCAGGAGGCAATAAAAGAGGGCAAGCAGGCTCTGTGTCTGGGGGCAACAGTGCTGGTCGTGGACGCGGTGCATTGTCATCAGCATATGGCCATGGGACACGCTTGTCCTTCTTTTCGGCAGCTGGACATGTTGAGCCACATCATGCCGAAGACTTGGTAGAGTGGATGACCAAGCCCTCCTCCTCCTCCTCATCCTCTCTCACCCAGGCTCAGGGTACTGGAAAAGCAGCTGCCAAAGCGTCCTCTTCCCTGGTATCAATGTCAGACTCATCATCAGTCACTCCTTCCCTAGACCCACCATGTCCTCCTCCTGAGGAGTCCCCCGAACTGTTTCAGCACAGTGTTGGGTACATGCTCCAGGAGGATGCCCAGCGTTTCGAAGGGTCTGATGATGAAACCCAGCTAGAGGAAGGCAGTAGCGTGAGAGCAGACAGAGGGGATGCTCAAGAAGGACACCAATCTGGCAGTCATGTTCCAGCAGCTGCAGCATACTGCCAGATTGCCTCCAGTGATGAGGAGGGAGGTGATGATGAGGTCACTGACTCCACGTGGGTGCCTAATAGGAGAGAGGAGGAGGAGGAGGATGAGGAGGAGGCACATCTCCAACGAGGCAGGATGCCCTTTGGTGGCCAGCGTAAGGGCAGTACACCGACGGAATCACACCGCAGAGCTCCGCCTGTGCAGGGCGCTGCCTCTGCCCGTCATTCAAAAAGTTCTTTGGTGTGGGCCTTTTTTGAGGCTAGTGCATCAGATCGCACAGCTGCTGTTTGCAACATATGTCTCAAGCGTATATCGCGTGGCCAAAACATCAGCCGCTTGGGTACCACATGCCTGACCAGACATATGTTGACCTGCCATGCAGCTCGTTGGCAAGCCTACCTCAAAGACCCACACCAAAGAACAAAGCGGACCTCTCCTTGCACCGCATCAGCTGGGATCTCCAACCCCACTATAACTTCAGTCCTCTCTGAAACATGCACTGAGAGGAATGAAGGTGTAGAATTAGGTGTGTCACAGCCAAGTACTTGCGGCCACTCTGCTAGCAGTACACCGACGTCCGATTCTAGCAGGCAAATTTCCCTGCCCCAGCTGCTGGACCGTCGAAAGAAGTTCACTCCCAGCCATCCACATGCCCAGCGGTTGAATGCTAGCTTGGCTAAATTGCTAGCGCTTCAACTGCTGCCTTTTCAGTTGGTAGACTCGGCCCCCTTCCGTGAGTTTGTGCAATGTGCGGTTCCTCAGTGGCAGGTTCCCAAACGCCACTTTTTCTCACGGAAGGCTATTCCGGCTCTCTACCGGCATGTGGAAGGCAATGTCTTGGCCTCGCTGGACAGGGCGGTCAGCGGTAAGGTGCATATTACCGCTGACTCATGGTCCAGCAGGCATGGACAGGGACGTTACCTTTCTTTCACGGCCCATTGGGTCACTCTTTTGGCAGCTGGGAAGGATGCAGGACAAGGTGCAGTAGTGTTGGAGGTTGTCCCACCGCCACGCCTCCAAAATGCTACTACTGGTTGTGACACACCTCTCTCCTCCACCCCCTCCTCTTCTTCTTCCTCCATGGCCTCTTCCTGTGGTTTGTCCTATGAACCAGCGGTGCTCCGTAGCCGTTCACGGGGCTACGCAAGTACGCAGGCAAAAAGATGCCATGCCGTGCTTGCGCTGGTGTGTTTGGGGGACAGAAGCCACACTGGGGCAGAGGTCCTGTCTGCTCTGCAGGGCCAGGACGAGAGGTGGTTGACGCCACGCCAGCTTAAGCCAGGAATGGTGGTTTGCGACAATGGCACCAACCTCCTCTCCGCCCTCCGACAGGGACAACTGACCCATGTGCCCTGTGTGGCTCACGTCCTTAACCTGGTGGTGCAGCGGTTCTTGGGCAGGTACCCGGGCTTACAGGATGTCCTGAGGCAGGCCAGGAAAGTCTGTGTGCATTTCCGCAGATCTTATAATGCCAGTGCTCGCCTGGCTGAGCTGCAAAAGGAGTTGAACCTGCCCAAGAACCGCCTTATATGTGACATGCCCACCAGGTGGAACTCAACGTTGGCCATGCTGCAGCGGCTGCACACGCAGCAGAGGGCCATCAATGAGTACCTGTGCGACTACGGCACCAGGACAGGGTCAGGGGAGCTTGTTTTTTTTTCTCCACGCCAGTGGGGCATGATCAGGGATGCATGCACTGTCCTGGCACCATTTGAGGAGGCCACGAGGATGGTGAGCAGTGACAGTGCATGCATCAGTGACACTGTACCTCTTGTCCACCTGTTGGAGCACACGCTGCGTGGAATAATGGACAGGGCACTTGAGGCAGAACAGAGGCAGGAAGAGGAGGACTTCCTTGCCTCTCAAGGCCCCCTTTACCCAGACAGTGTTCCTTCTGTCCCACCCATCGCACAGGAAGAGGAGGAGGAGGAGGAGGAGGAGGAGGATTGTGTCAGCATGGAGGTGGAGGCTGGCACTCAGCATCATCAGCAGCAGTCTTTTAGGGATGATTTACAGTCCCAAGAAACCAGTGGACTTGTACGTGGCTGGGAGGAGGTGGCTGCAGATCATGTCGTCCTTAGTGACCCAGAGGACTCCGGAGCGAATGCCTCAGCAAACCTACGCTGCATGGCCTCCCTGATCCTGCAAAGTCTGCGGAAGGATCCTCGTATTCTTCGGATCAAGGAGAGGGACCATTACTGGCTGGCCACTCTCCTTGATCCACGGTACAAGGGTAAGGTTGCGGACCTTATGTTACCGTCGCAGAGGGAGCAGAGGATGAGACAACTCCGGGAGGCCTTGCAGAAAGGTCTGTGCAACGCGTTCCCAGAGACTGGGAGGTTACAAACTCCTGGTCCTGGACAACGAGTTGCTGAGGCTTCGGCCAGTCAAAGAAGGAGCGGTGGGGAAGGTGGCCGTCTGACCGATGCGTTCAGACAATTCTTTAGTCCGCAGCCCCAAAGTATGATCGGTTCCAGCAACCATCGCCAGCGTCTGATAAACATGGTGCAGGAATATCTAGGGGCAAGGTCAGACTTGGACACCTTCCCCACCGAAAATCCTCTGGCTTACTGGGTCTTGAGGATGGATCACTGGCCAGAGCTTGCACAGTATGCAATTGAGCTACTGGCCTGTCCTGCATCCAGCGTTCTTTCGGAACGCACATTCAGTGCTGCTGGAGGATTTGTCACGGATCACAGGGTGCGCCTGTCCACCGACTCGGTTGATCGACTGACTTTCATCAAGATGAACCAGTCTTGGATCACCACCAGCTACCACACACCTGATGCTGATATAACAGACTAATTGATTTTAACATGTCACATCCCTTCAAGACTGATGCTGATGCTGAGTGCCTGTGCTGTTATGTTGACTGGCTATCCTCCTCCTCCGAGTCCTCAATGATACGATTGATGATGATAGCTTGGAAGATCATTTTTGTTTATGGGTGCCGCCACCAGTGGCTAAGGCCCAATTTTTCAGCCCCTGTTTTACAGGGGCGTGTAATTACAATTTTTTTAGCAATAATTTGCCATAGGGCTCATTGCTGTGCTCCAAGTACAGTATCTGTGAGGGGTTGGAGTGTTGTGGCACCAGTGCCTAAGGCCCAATTTTTCAGCCCCTGTTTAACAGGGGCGTGTCATTACAATTTTTGAAGCAATACTTTGCAACAGGGCTCATTGCTGTGCTCCAAGTACAGTATCTGTGAGGGGTTGTAGTGTTGTGCCACCAGTGCCTAAGGCCCAATTTTTCAGCCCCTGTTCAACAGGGGCATGCAATTACAATTCTTGATCTAATAATTCACAGCAGGGTCCATTGCTGCACCCACCAAGAGTAACTCTGAGGGCTTACAGTCTTGTGGCAACGCCACCACCACCACCACCACGAAAGGCCCAATTTTTCAGCCCCTGTTCAAAAGGGGCATGTAATTACAATTCTTGATCTAATAATTCACAGCAGGGCCCATTGCTGCACCCACCAAGAGTAACTGTCAGGGCTTACAGTGTTGTGGCACCAGCACCACCATCAAAGCCCCAATTTTTACTACCACTGTTCAACAATTATATGTAATTAAAATTCCTGATATAATAGTTGACAGCAGGGCGTTCCAGCACCAACCAAGAGTAACTGAGTGCTTACAGTGTTGTGCCAACACCAACAACTAAGGGGCCTATTTCTGCAGAGTATATACGGCAGGTCCCTACTTTCAAACATCCAACTTACAAACGACTCCTACTTGCAAACGAAAGAAGACAACAGGAAGTGAGAGGAAATCTACCCCTAGAAAGGAAAATTCTCTCCTGTAAGAATAAATATGGGAGAAAGGGGTCTCATCTGTACTGATGCTTTATCAGCAATCCTTGTTTCAAGAAAAACACCACATTTCAAAAACAGTTGTCATTGGGACGGAAAGTGAGGTGAAATGTTCTGAACAGGGGCACAGACAGCAAAACAAATGTTACAGGGGTGATAACCCTTACCTATGTTTCCCAAAAAGTTTAAAAATAGATTTTTGGGCTGGAGCTACACTTCAACAATGTACCTGTTCAAAATTACAAACAGATTCTACATAAGAACAAACCTACAGTCCCTGTCTTGTATGCACCGCCTGTATACGGCTGTTCAGAGTATATAGGGCCTTTTTTATTTTATGTGCGGGGTTCCCCTTAATATCCATACAAGACCCAAAGGGGCTGGTAATGGGCTGGGGTAGGGGGGGGGTCATGGGGTAGCTATGCCATTTTTCTTAAAGAATTTCATCCATATTACCGGGACCAGACATTACATTAAAGCCGCAAGCAGTTTTAAATGGCTTTTTTTTCCTTTAGAAGTGTCATTTTGTGCAGGGACAGTTCTAAACACGGGAAACACGTGGCACTTCACAGGCATACTTTAGACACCCCCCAGGTACGATATTTAAAGGAATATTTGACTTTTTTTTTTTCACTTTATGCATCATTAAAATGACTGCTCCCGAAAAACGACCGTTTTTAAAACTTCTTTTTGCATTGATACATGTCCCCTGGTGCACAACCCGGGTTCCCAAACCCTATTTATGACAATAACATGCATAATAGTTGTTATAATTAGCACTTTAGAATTCGAACGTTCGCATCCATTGTATTTAATAGGGTTCTAATGTTCGTTCGAACTTTCGGTCCGTTCGCGGGTTCTGGTGCGAACCGAACCCGGGGGTGTTCGGCTCATCACTACTCACAGTATGCTGGATTGCTTCATACAGAGGTCGCGTATGAGAAGGACTCTGGAGCACTGTTGGACAGGTCAGAGGTATCGAAAATACCAGCAGTAACAGAAATTGTACAAGGGACTGGTGTAAAAAAAAATGATTAAAAAAGGTGTGTTACAAGAACAGTCGCTGATGGAGTGTTTGACAACAGGGAGCGATGTGAAACTGTGGGAAGGTCCCATAAAAGAATAACTTCGTGCCTGTATGTGGTCCCTCCTCAGACACTGTCCTAGTAAGCAATGGGTCAATTATTCTCAATGTTTTCGACAATGCTGAGGTGTATATTTCTAAAAGATCGGTTGCCAAGGGTAACCCCACAGGTAGTAGCAAACCTGAAACACAGATAGTGCTGGGTAAGGTTGACAGATGTAAAAGAAGTAGGCCCCCTACAAACTGCTTCTTCTCTAATTTAATTGAATGGCTGAAAGTTTTCTTAAATTCCCTGAGACTGAATAGTTTTCTCCCTATGCTAAAATCACCATTGAGATACAGTATTTGTGTATCGTTATTATAACCCCTCTTGTTTGTCTCTTCTCCAGGGAGAATATGTTTAATGCTTGCACTCATTCCCCATAACTGAGGTTCTCCAGCCCCACTTACTAGCTTTTTTTGACCTTCTCTGAACTCTCTCCAGTTCTAGCACATCCTTCCTGAGGACTGGTGACCAGAACTGGATGGAATATCCAAGATGCGGAAGGACAGAGTTTTGTAAAGTAGTAGAATTATAGTCTTATCTCTTATGTGGATAACCTTTTTAATGCAGCTAATATTCTGCTTGTTTTGCTTACTGCAGCTTGGCATTGCTTGCCATTGCTGGGTCTGTAATCTACCAAAACTCCCAGATCTTTTTTCCATCCTGGATTCTCCCAAAGGTGTACCCCCCAGTAAGTAACGTGTGTTTATATTGTATTACTTTATATTTTTCAATATTAACCACTTAAGCCCCGGACCATTACGCAGCTTAATGACCAGAGGTGATTTCACAATTTGGCACTGCGCTGCTTTAACTGCAAATTGTGCGGACATGCAATGTTGTACCCAAACAAAATTTGCGTCCTTTTCTTCCCACAAATAGAGCTTTCTTTTAATGGTATTTGATTGCCTCTGCGATTTTTATTTTTTTGCGATATAAATGGAAAAAGACTGAAAATTTTGAAAAAAAATGATATTTTCTACTTTTTGTCATAAGAAAAATCGAATAAACTAAATTTTAATCATACATTTAGGCCAAAATGTATTCAGCCACATGTCTTTAGTAAAAAAAATGTCAATAAGCGTATATTTATTGGTTTACGCAAAAGTTATAGCGTCTACAAACGAGGGTACATTTTCTGGAATTTACACAGCTTTTAATTTATGACTGCCTATCTCATTTCTTGAGGTGCTAAAATGGCAGGGCAGTACAAAACCCACCCCAAATGACCCCATTTTGGAAAGTAGACACCCCAAGGAAATTGCTGAGAGGCATGTTGAGCCCATTGAATTTTTTTTTTTATCCCAAGTGATTGAATAATGACTAAAAAAAAAAAGTTACAAAAAGTTGTCACTAAATTATATATTGCTCACACATGCCATGGTTATATGTGGAATTGCATCCCAAAATACATTTTGCTGCTTCTCCTTAATACGGGGATACCACATGTGTGGGACTTTTTGGGAGCCTAGCCGCGTACGGGCCCCCGAAAACCAAGCACCGCCTTCAGGATTTCTAAGGGCGCAAATTTTTGATTTCACTCCTCACTACCTATCACAGTTTCGAAGGCCATAAAATGCCAAAATAGCACAAAACCCCCCCCAAATGACCCCATTTTACAAAGTAGACACCTCAAGGAAATTGCTGAAAGGCATTTTGAGCCCATTGAATATTTTTTTTTGTCCCAAGTGATTGAATAATGACAAAAAAAAAAAAATACAAAAAGTTGTCACTAAATGATATATTGCTCACACATGCCATGGTTATATGTGGAATTGCACCCCAAAATAAATTTTTCTGCTTCTCCTGAGTATGGGGATACCACAAGTGTGGGACTTTTTAGGAGCCCAGCCGCGTACGGGACCCCGAAAACCAAGCACCGCCTTAAGGATTTCTAAGGGCACAAATTTTTGATTTCACTCCTCACTACCTATCACAGTTTCGAAGGCCATAAAATGCCAAAATAGCACAAAACCTCCCCAAATGACCCCATTTTGGAAAGTAGACACCCCAAGCTATTTGCTGAGAGGCATGGTGAGTATTTTACAGCTCTCATTTGTTTTTGAAAATGAAGAAAGAAAATAATTTTTATTTTTTTCAATTTTCAAAACTTTGTGAGAAAAAGCGAGATCTGCAAAATACTCACCATACCTCTCAGCAAATAGCTTTGGGTGTCTACTTTCCAAAATGGGGTCATTTGGGGGGGTTTTGTGCCATCTGGGCATTCCATGGCCTCCGAAACTGTGATAGGCAGTGAGGAGTGAAATCAAAAATGTATACCCTTAGAAAGCCTGAAGGCGGTGCTTGGTTTTTGGGGTCCCGTACGCGGCTAGGCTCCCAAAAAGTCTCACACATGTGGTATCCCCGTACTCAGGAGAAGCAACAGAATGTATTTTGGGGTGTAATTCCACATATGCCCATGGTATGTTTGAGCAATATATCATTTAGTGACAACTTTGTGCAAAAAAATAAAAAATAAAAAATAAATTGTCTTTTTTCTGCAACTTATGTCAACATATAAAATATTCCATGGACTCGACATGCCTCTCAGTATATAGCTTGGGGTGTCTGCTTTCCAAAAAGGGGTCATTTGGGGGGTTTTGAACTGTCCTGGCATTTTATACACAACATTAGGAAGCTTACATCCACTCTTCTAACCACTTGAAGACAAAGCCCTTTCTGACACTTTTTGTTTACATGAAAACATTTTTTTTTTTGCAAGAAAATTATGTTGAACCCCCAAACATTATATATTTTTTTAAAGCAAAGGCCCTACAGATTAAAATGGTGGGTGTTGCATTTTTTTTTCCACACAGTATTTGTGCAGTGATTTTTCAAACGCATTTTTTGGGGAAAAAATACACTTTTTTTAATCTTAATGCACTAAAACACACTATATTGCCCAAATGTTTGATGAAATAAAAAATATGATCTTAGGCCGAGTACATAGATACCAAACACGACATGCTTTAAAATTTCGCACAAACGCGCAGTGGCGACAAACTACATACATTTTTAAAAGCCTTTAAAAGCCTTTACAGGGTACCACGTTAGATTTACAGAGGAGGTATACTGCTAAAATGACTGCCCTCAATCTGACCTTCACGGTGATACCTCACATGCATGATGCAATTGCTGTTTACATATGACGCCAGACCGACGCTTGCGTTCGACATTGCGCAAGAGCAGGGCGGGACAGGGGTGCTTTTTTTTTATTATTAATTTTGCTTTTTTATTTTATTTTTAAACTGTTCTTTCCATATTTTTTTGTATCATTTTTATTCTTATCTCAAGGAATGTAAATATCCCCTATGATAGCAATAGGTAGTGACAGGTACTCTTTTTTTGAAAAAAATGGGGTCTATTGGACCCTAGATCTTTCCTCTGCCCTCAAAGCATCTGACCACACCAAGATTGGTGGGATAAAATGCTTTCCCAATTTCCCAATGGCACTTTTTATATCCGGGGGGGGACATTCCCTCCCACTGCTTGTAAAAGCAGTCCAGAGTTTAATTAGCCGCTAGGATTGCTTTTACATGAAAGTCGGCCGATGGCTGAAAAGAATGATACCAAGATGATACCTAAACCCGCAGGCATCAATCTGGTATAACCAAAGTCAAGCAACATACCAGTACGTTGCTGGTCCTTGTTGGACATGTATTGTAATCTTTTTTTTCATGCAGCCTGTTGGCTGAACGAAAAAAAGAGATTGATCGGTGGGTATGCCCACCATTAGAATACCTCCCTTCATTCAGCCACTTCTAATGATGGGCATACATGCACAATTTATATATGCCGAAGCATGGGGGCATCCTCCTGTAAAAGTTATGCTGCGTACACACGGTCAGACTTTTCCACGGGCAAGCCTTCATCGGAATTTTGACCGTATGTACGCGGCATTAGGAGCAAAATCGCTCCTCCGCCCCTGCTGCCCCCCTGCTTCGGCATATATGCTCTTTTTTTTAACTGTGGTGGTGAAATCACCTCTCACAGCACTGGAGTCGCAGGGATCAGGCCTGTCTCTGCGAACGCTGCAGTTATGTGTGTTGTGTTTTGTAAGTGACAGTGATCGATCGATACTGCACTTGGGTGGCCTTGGCTGGACGGAGGGGCAAAACGCAGGTGCTAGCAGGTATCTGGGCTGATCCCGCTAACACTGCGTTTTTGGGAACCCTAAACTGCTGGGGACGCTAGTATAGATCTGATCAGATCAGATATTGATCTGTTCAGATACTATACCACTAAGGGAGGTGTATGCTTCACGCGTGAGTGTTAGCGTTCCTGGCACTAACCTGACGCTGCCTGGGGCGATGCAGACCCTCTCTGACACTAAAACCTAATTGATATCACCCGCCGGGCGATCAGGGGGTTAAACCTTTATTGGGTTATATACGGCGGGTGCCCTGACACTATAAAAAGCAAACTAACTAACCAGCGTCACCCGTAACACTTATATGGTGATCACTGGTGAAAGGGTTAACTAGGGGGCAATCAGGGGGTTAAACCTTTATTAGGTAATATATGGGGGTACCTGACGCTATATAAAAACCTGACGGGGAACCTAAATAACAAAATAACTAACTGGCTAACCAGTGTCACCAGTAACACTTATACAGTGATCACTGGTGAAAGGGTTAACTAGGGGCAATTAGGGGGTTAAAACCTTTATTAGACAATATATGGGGGTACCTTACGCTATAAAAACCTGCGGCGAACCTAAAAAAAATAACTGGCTACCTATCGGCATCACGACACAAAGACAGCGATCAGAAAAACGATCGCTTGGTGACACTGGCAAAAGGGGGTGAAAGGGTTAGCTGGGGGGCGATCAAGGGGTTAAACCTTTATTAGGTAATATATGGGGGTACCTGACGCTATAAAAACCTGCGGCGAACCTAAAAAAAATAACTGGCTACCTATCGCCATCACCGACACTAAGACAGCGATCAGAAAATGATCGCTTGGTGACACTGGCAAAAGGGGGTGAAAGGGTTAGCTGGGGGGCCATCAAGGGGTTAAACCTTTATTAGGTAATATATGGGAGTACCCGACGCTATAAAAACCTGCCGCGAACCTAAAAAAAATAACTGGCTACCTATCGGCATCACCGACACCAAGACAGCGATCAGAAAAAGGATCGCTTAGTGACAGCGGTGAAAGGGTTACCTGGGGTGCGATCAAGGGGTTAAACCTTTATTAGGGGGGGTTAGGGGGCTACACTGGACCTAAACCTGACACTTTTACAGTCACAAATGTCACTGATTGCAGTTATCAGTAAATAAATGCTCACTGCAATCAGTGACACTGTGACTGGGGGCTGGGGGGTGATCTGGGGGTGTCTGGGGGGCCTGGGGGGGCGATCGTGTGCCTATGTGTCCTGGTGTCAGTGTGCTGTTTAGTGCACTAACCTGATGTCTTCTCTCATGCGGCGCTCGGTATATGTGAGCGCCGCATGAGAGATGACATCACTTCCTGATGCATGTGTAAACACTACACAGGCAGAGGAAGCTTTTCATTCGCCGGGAGCGATCGCGAGGGGGTGGCCAGAATTGAATGGCGGCCCCCTCATCACGGATCGCTCCCGAAGCGATCCCGGCCGCTCACTGTACCGGAGGCACCCATACGAAGGCAGGCACGTACAGGTACGTGATTGTGCCTGTCCGTGCCATTTTGCCGACGTATATATACAGTGGGCGGTCGTTAAGTGGTTAACCAAATCATTACAGGGCACTTTTACCCCTTTCCTGCCCAGGCCAATTTTCAGCTTTCAGGGCTTTCACACTTTGTATTATAATCACTCAGTCATGCTACACTGTACCCAAACAAAATTGTTATCATTTTTTTTCACATAAATAGAGTTTTCTTTTGGTGGTATTTAACCACTTTCTGACCGCCGCACGCCGATATACGTTGGCACAGGCAGGCAGATTGGTGTACAGGTACGTCCCTTTAAATCTGCCGCCCTGCGGGCGCGCACCCGCCACGTGTCCCGCGATTGCGGTCTGCAAGAGCAGAACAGGGGAATGCCTTTGTAAACAAGGCATTCCCCTATTCTGCCTAGTGACACTGTCACTGATCGGGAACGGTCATCAGTGACGTGTCACGTGTAGCCATGCCCCCTCACAGTAAGAATCACTCACTAGGGAACACTTAACCCCTGCAGTGCCACCTAGTGGTTAACCCCTTCACTGCCAGTGTAATTTTTACAGTAATCAGTGCATTTTTATAGCACTGATCGCTGTAAAATGACAATGGTCCCAAAATGGTGTCAAAAGTGTCCGATGTGTCCGCCATAATGTCTCAGTCATGATAAAAATCGCTGATTGCCACCATAACTAGTAAAAAAAAAATATTAATAAAAATGACATAAAACAGTCCCCTATATTGTAGAAGCTATAACTTTTGCGCAAACCAATCAATAAACGCTTATTGCTACTTTTTTAACCAAAAATATGTAGAAGAATATGTATCGGCCTAAACTGTGGAAAAAAAAGGTTTTTATATATATATATTTTGTGGATATTTATTATAGCATAAAGTAAAACATATTTTTTTTTTCAAAATTGTCACTCTATTTTTGTTTATAGTGCAAAAAATAAAAACCGCAGTGGTGATCAAATACCACCAAAAGAAAGCTCTATTTGTGGGAAAAAAAGGATGTCAATTTTGTTTGGGAGCCACGTCGCACGACCGCGCAATTGTCAGTTAAAGCGACGCAGTGCCGAATCGCAAAAAGTGGCCTGGTCCTTGACCACCAAAATGGCCTGGGGCTGAAGCGGTTAATCACCACTGTGTTTTTTTTAACGTTTTTGTGATATAAGCGAAAAAAGAGCAATTAAAAATTTTTTTTTTTTTAGTTTCTATTAGAAAATGTTGCAAACCAGTAATTTTTCTTCGTAAATTTAGGCCAAAATTTATACTGCTACATCGTTGGTAAAATTAACCCAGATTAGTGTATATTATTTAGTCTGTGTGTAAGTTATAGTCTACAAGCTATGCTACCTATCATTGAAAATTGATCAATCCTGATGTACTAACTGTCTATCTAATTTCTTAAGGCCCTGAAATGTCAGGACAGTACAAATACCCCTCAAATGACCCTTTTTGGAAAGTAGACAGTCCAAGGTATTTAGTAGGCTTGTGCAATTCGTTTCGTAACGAATCAAAATTCGTCCGAATTTAGCAACTTTCGGACATTCGGAAGCATTCGAATTTCCGAACAGAGCAATTACGAATAAAACCGAATCCGAAATAAATTATACCGCAAAATAGCGAATGCCCGAAGGTCTTCGGCATAATTCGTTATGAAAAAAGTTACGAATGTACGAATCCATTCGAAGCACAATAACACTCACTCTGCTCTCTGCTTCTCCCTCACCATGCTGAACTCCCTCTCAAAATGGTGTACAGGGGCGGAGGCTATAGCCGCATGAAAAAACGAAAGTAAAATACGAGATTTCAAATCCATTCGAAGCACAATAACACTCACTCTGCTCTGCTCTCTGCTTCTCCCTCACCGTGCTGAACCCTCTCAAAATGGTGTACAGGGGCGGAGCCTATAGCCGCATGTAAAAAACGAAAGTAAAATACGAGATTTCGAATCGTTACAAATAACCGCTATGTATTTAGAAAAGTACAAATCCATTCGAAGCACATTAGGCATAATAGGCAGCGTCGTTGTGAGAGAGACACGGAAAATTACGAATCAACGAACCCAAAAAAAGTTACGAAAGTAGGAGTTGTGTCCAGAATCAACGAAAAACAACGTACTCTACCGAAAGTACGAATTATAAAGCAACAAAAAATTCAACGAAAAATGTCGCTTGCAAAAATACGAATGAGTCCGAACACGAAAAATCCCGTCTAGCAAAATTACGAATGATTACGAATCAACAGGACCGGAAAGAAACGAACCGAAACGGAACAAATTTTTCCGTTGTGCACAAGTCTAGTATTTAGTAAGAGGCATGGTGAATTTTTTTAAGTTGCAAATTTTTCCTACAATTCTTGGGAAAATGTATGAAATTATTATTATGTATTATTTTTTTACAAACAATTGTCATATTAACAAGTTATTTCTCACACATGGCACAGGCATACTTGCAATTAAACCCCAAAACACATTTAGCTACTCGTCCTGAGTATGGAGATGACATACTGTATGTGTGAGACCTGGGCACATACAGAGGCCCAACATCCACATATTATTGAAGGCCCAAGAGGACCAGGACAGTGGAATTACTCACAAATAAACCCAATTTTGGAAAGCAAAAACCTCCACGTATATTCTATGAAGCATATTGAGTCTTTTGAACGTGGCATTTTTTTTCCACAAGTTTTTGGAAAATGTGGAAAGAAAATGAAAAACTTTTTTTTACACAAAGTTGTCAATTTATAAGATATTCCCAACACATAACATGTATATACCAATAGTTACACACCAAAAATACATTTTGCTACTCCTCCTGAGCATGGTGATACCACGTGTGAGACTTTTTTTTACAGCCTGGCCACATACAGAGGCCCAACATCCAAGTAGCACCATCAGACGTTCTAGGGTCATAAATTGCACATTTAATTTCATGACTACCTATCACATTTGTGAAGGTCCTAGAGCAAGCACCAGGACAGTGGAATTATTGACAAAATGGCATAATTTTGGAAAGAAAACACCCCAACATATATTCTATGAGGCATATTGAGTCTTTTGAACATGTCATTTTTCCACATGTTTAAAATGTGGAAAGAAAATTAAAATGCATGGTTTTGAAATAAAGTTATCAATTTACAAGATATTTATTAAACACAGCACGGACATAGTAAGGAATACACTGCAAAATGCATTCTGCTACTCCTCCTGAGTATGACGATACCACATGTGTGAGACTTTTTCACAGCCTAGCCACATGGGGAAGCCCAACATCCAAGGAGCAACATCAGGTGTTCTAGGGACATAAATTACACGTATAAATTCCTGACAACCTATTACATTTTTGAAAGCCCTTCATATTTCTAGCACATAGCATGTACATACGAATTATACCCCAAAATACATTCTAATGAGCAAAGGGTAAACAAAAGATTACCTGGGGTTTTAGTAGTGCAGTGGTCCACAGAGGATAGCATTGGTGCAGGCATCAGACAGGTACTTGGTCAGCGACTGCGAAAGGATTATCCAGGCAGCAGGCCGGAATACTGTCCATGGTTAGTACAGGCAGAGATATTGTCAGCATAGCCAAAGCATTGGTCCAGGTAGCAGGCAGGGATGTGGTCAGCAGCAGCAAAAAGGAATCGTCCAGGCAGCAGGCAGGAATACTGTCCATAGTCAGTACAGGCAGCAGGCAGAGATATGATTAGTACAGCTAAAGTATTGGTCCAGGCAACAGATACATGGTCCATAAAAAGTCCTGGGTCAGTGCAGGCAGAGATATGGTCAGCACAGCCAAAGTATTGGTCCAGGCAGCAGGCAGGAACATGGTCCAAAAAAGTCTTGGGTCATTACAGACAGCAAGCAGAGATATGGTCAGCACAGCCAAAGTATTGGTCCAGGCAGAGGCATGATGGCAGTAAGTCGGCAGCAGGCAGAACTATCAAGCTTAGGGCCTCAGTCAGTTAAAAGACTTGGACACAGGGATAGAGGCTTCTGCCACCCTAATCTCTTTGAAGCCTCCATTTTCCAGACCCTGTTCTTGGAATTAAAAAAACCCAGAGAAAATCCAAAACATTTTTTCTCTACTCAGAACACTATTCTGAAGCCCCTCACATATGCAAGACCCCTGTGTTATTTTGAATCCCACTACTACAGTATCAGGGTGAAAGATCAGTCCAAGTGGCAGGCAAAAAACATGGTCGATTAACAAGGCGGTGCAGGTAAAAGGCAGAAACGTGGTTGATAATCCAGATGGCAGTTTTGGGCAGGCAGAGGCATAGCCGTTAAACAGTCCAGAGTAAGTTCAGGTGAAAGGCAGTGGTATGGTTGGTTGAGGCAGCAGGCAAATAATCAGCACAGATATTAAAAAAGGGGAAATGTTTTCTTATGGTACAGGTGCGGAAAAGACCAATTGTACAGGTAGATGTGATACCTCTTTTGGAACAATGGGAATGCCAGCTCCCAGACACATAGTGATGGGCTGCACGACCAACAGGCCGTGATGGGCTGCATGGCAGGTAGTAATGGGCTGCATGACAGGTCCTGCTGGGCTGCATGACAGGTCCTGATGGGCTGCACGACAGGTACTGATGGGCTACATGACAGATACTACTGGGCCACACGACTGGCACTAATGGGCTGCATGACATGTACTCATGGGCTGCAGACAGGTACTCTGGTGCTCTGCAGACTGGTACTCTAAACAGGCTGCAGACAGGTACTCTGATGCTCTGCAGACAGGTACTCTGAATCTCTGATGGGCTTCAGACAGGTACTCTGATGCTCTGATGGGCTGCAGACAGGTACTCTGATGCTCTGATGGGCTGCAGACAGGTACTCTGATGCTCTGATCGGCTGCAGAAAGGTATTCTGATGGGCTGCATACAGGTACTCTGATGCTCTGCAGACAGGTACTCTGATGCTCTGATGGGCTGCAGACAGGAACTCTGATGCTCTGATAGGCTGTAGACAGGTACTCTAATTCTCTGATGGGCTGCAGACAGGTACTCTGATGGGTTGCAGACAGGTACTCATATGACATCCTCCCACATCTTGCCATAGGCCAGGCAGTAACCTGTTAAGAATTGTTTGCCATATAGTTGCCCATCCCTTTATTTTAGTTACGTCTTCCGGTAAAGTTTCTATAGACTGCTGTGAAGTTCTTACCCTGTTTAGCTTTGTATCATCAGCAAA
This sequence comes from Rana muscosa, assembly GCA_029206835.1. Taxonomy (NCBI): domain Eukaryota; kingdom Metazoa; phylum Chordata; class Amphibia; order Anura; family Ranidae; genus Rana; species Rana muscosa. The sequence goes on along the minus strand of CM055122.1, from coordinate 598,315,413 downwards.
CCGCAAGATTGAGCTACAGTTGCAATAAATGTATGTGAACCCCTTGGAATGATATGGATTTCTGCACAAATTGGTCATAAAATGTGATCTGATCTTCATCTAAGTCACAACAATAGACAATCACAGTTTGCTTAAACTAATGTAGCGGGTACTTACTTTCCCGGGGTAATTTTTAAATTTTTCAGTGACACCGGTGGTGTGTTCCCGGCGGCCCACCGGGTGGCGCTGTCACCATGGGCTGACGGACGGATACCGCTGTGTGCTGAGCCTCTTTTTTGTCCTCTCTCGGCAGCGGTATGGTGGGGCGGGGAACCCGCCGTGCTTGCTGGGAGGGGGTATAAAGGGGCGGCCATCTTGGTCACGGGGTCGGAGTCCCAGGCACCTTCAGCCTGCGGACGGTGGTTCGTGTCCGTCCTCTAGGCGGCCTAGGCCTAGAGGACCACCGGAGATCGTGTTCCACCTCAGGCACCTTTAGTCCTGGGGTGAGGTACTTGGATGGAGGTCCGGAGCTCAGTGCCCAACACTGAGTTCCGCGAGGGAAGGATCCTAAGGCACTCCGGGGATGGATGCCTGAATCCGAGGTGGGCGTAATGGACCGGGAAGAGCTCCTCATCTGAAGACCCGGTGCAGCATACTGCCGGTGACGGGTGAGTCTCTCGTCGGAGACTGTCCGGAAGGAGAATTTCCCTCGTGCGGAGACCATAGCCCACTCTCAGGGAGGAGAGTGGAGGATCGAATTTGTGTCTGGGCCTATTCGCACCCACACCTCCTTTTTCTGTTCTATAGCCAAGGGAGTCCATGTTATGTTCTACAATAAAAGTGTGTTGGACGTTAATGGTGTGGGGCTCAATTTCTGGCAGACGAGGCTCACGGAGACTCTCGGAGGGAGGATCCAGATGCACAGCACAGACCCGAAGGTAAAAACAACAGAGACATTGCTGATACCACATCACACCTGTGGTAGAAGCCTGGCGTAGCTCACCCTCTCCCTCCCCTATCACACCCCTAGACCAGAGACAGTGCGAGTTGAACTTTAATAGAAGGGACTGGGGAGAGGGTGTCCGCTACACGTGGGGGCTCGGGTCCGGCATTGTGTTGTGCATCACTGTATGGAACGTGTCTGCTGGAAGAGTTAAACAAATAGGCCAAAGTGCAGCCCTGCTCGAAGTCGTGGACATGACCCCAAGAAGGGAAAGGCCCGCGCAGGAAGAGCGGTGAACGGGGGGAAGCTCAGCCGTGTGAAGCAGTACACGTGGGGGCTTCTAATTGCACTGCGCCACCAGACACAACCCCCGCCGCTTAGTTCGTGGGCGTGGCTCAACCAAGGAAAGTGAAGAAAGCCCGCAAACTGGAGCAAAGGGGAGGAGTCAATACGTGTGAAGGGACTACACGTGGGACATTGGCGCGAAAACTCTGCAGTGTGCGATGGATCAGCAACAGGTCGCCATGTTTGGACACACCTCGTGGATTCCGGTTCATCCTTCCACCACGACATTGACTGCTGCTGCTTCGATAACGGATACGAGGATCCGACTGAAGCCAAGGGGTCGATTCGCCCTATACTCGTGTATGGACGTTGAGGTCCTGGGTATGATTTGTCCCGGGTGTTCGGGACTGGTGTGCCTGTTAAAGCCGTTCGGACGCTGTGAGGCCTGTGGGGAGTTCACTTTTGAGGTGGATCCGGAAGTTGAGAGGCCGAGAACCATCTACCCAGGCCGGGCTTCAGGTACCACCACTCAGAGAGGAGAAATCACAGCTGTGAGAGTCACCCCTGCGCACACTGCAGCGACCGTGGAGGAGGTCGTTAAAACTCTACGGGAGAAATCCGAGGATGCTGACTCGGTCGCCACTGTCTCGCAGCGTCCGCCACTGAAGAAAAGTACCAGCGTGGTAGCCCCGACCAGCGGTGGTGGTGGACCGTCTCGCACGCTTACGACAAGCCCGGATGGATCCGTTGACGAGGGTTCCGGACGTCCTGCTTCAAGGAAAGGCCGAGGTAAGCCAGGCGAAGAGACTTGGTGTGTGGGAGGAGGTGTCGGGAAGGCATGGCCTAGCAAGTCCGCGGAGTGAGGAGGTTCCAGTTCCACAAAGGGCTACATACCCGTGGAGGAGTGTGACACCTCCGACCTGGAATCGCTCTTGGATCTGGGAGATGATGCCATCACAGATGATCTGTTTGCCAAGAAAGGCTGGGACAAGGTACCGCTTGCTTCATTCCACAGACCTCGGAATTCACCCATGTCAACAGGGGAAAGTACACCCCGGGTGGAGGCGTCAGCGCCTGAAGAAGGGTCCCATCCCCAGCTTGTCCCTGGATCCCCGGCACAACCTGCATCTGATGCTGGGGTACAGAGACTGTTGCTGTGGGCACCGATGCCCAGATTGGAGGTGGTCAGGGCGCCTTGTCATCCAGAATCAATAGTTTTGCCTGGTGAAGGAGACAGAGCTACCATGCCTCCTTTGGCGAGACTACAACGCCTATTTGGCCAAAAGGTTGCAGAGGAGTACGGATGGGAGCATCCCTACTTATCGAAGGACTTGCTTTATGAGGTGGAGTTGTACAGGGAGCGCTGGTACAATGACTTTGTGTGGACCCATATTAAGGTTCCGCACACCCGCAGGTACCTGGCATGCTCTTCCACTGCTTCACAACGTTTCAAAGATTGCAAGGCCGAATGGATGTTAGGACGACACATCCATGCAGATAAAGTGTTGATCCGACGCAAAGAAGGCGAAGATGTGGAGTATCATCTGGAGACCGTGGATCAGCACTTGAAGCCACTGATTCTGCGCATCCCCGCTTTTACCTATAGGAGAGAAAGACTCCGCTCTTATCATGTTGCTGAACTTTTTGGGGCAGTTGTTTGTGTGTGCCCAAAGGAATGAGGAACTATTCCTGTTGTTTTTTTTCTTCCTGCAAAGAGATCACAGACTCTGGGGTAGATAGGGCCAAAGAAGAAGAAGCTCCAAGAGTGCAGTACCGCGAGGCTGTCACCAGGTGGCAGTCTTGCGCAACGTTTTTTTTACACTTTTCATGCACTCACTCTTTGGAGGAAAGGAATTTCTTTTCGGAGGAGTTTCTTTCCTTCATTACACGAATACATGTGTCAGGGTTTGTGTGTTGGTTTATTTTTTTCCCTCTGCAGGAGAGCATCCCGGCAAGATTATGGAACCTGGGGGATGGTTCTTAGTCAGGATGGGAGGGAAAAGTATAATGTTGAATTTCATGTTGAATGTGTTGTTCTTCACTCCTCTTTTGTTACAGGGGCTCAGACACAACTTCTTTGCTAGGATAGTTTTCCTAAAAATTTTTGTTTTTCCAATTTGTTAGTTGGTTTCTGGACTGGATTATGTCAGCCGGAGAGGGCATGATTCACTCCAGACACTGGGGACCAGTGTCAAATGACAGGGGGGAGAATGTAGCGGGTCCTTACTTTCCCGGGGTAATTTTTGAATTTTTCAGTGACACCGGTGGTGTGTTCCCGGCGGCCCACCGGGTGGCGCTGTCACCATGGGCTGACGGACGGATACCGCTGTGTGCTGAGCCTCTTTTTTGTCCTCTCTCGGCAGCGGTATGGTGGGGCGGGGAACCCGCCGTGCTTGCTGGGAGGGGGTATAAAGGGGCCGGCCATCTTGGTCATGGGGTCGGAGTCCCAGGCACCTTCAGCCTGCGGACGGTGGTTCGTGTCCGTCCTCTAGGCGGCCTAGGCCTAGAGGACCACCGGAGATCGTGTTCCACCTCAGGCACCTTTAGTCCTGGGGTGAGGTACTTGGATGGAGGTCCGGAGCTCAGTGCCCAACACTGAGTTCCGCGAGGGAAGGATCCTAAGGCACTCCGGGGATGGATGCCTGAATCCGAGGTGGGCGTAATGGACCGGGAAGAGCTCCTCATCTGAAGACCCGGTGCAGCATACTGCCGGTGACGGGTGAGTCTCTTGTCGGAGACCGTCCAGAAGGAGAATTTTCCTCGTGCGGAGACCATAGCCCACTCTCAGGGAGGAGAGTGGAGGATCGAATTTGTGTCTGGGCCTATTCGCACCCACACCTCCTTTTTCTGTTCTATAGCCAAGGGAGTCCATGTTATGTTCTACAATAAAAGTGTGTTGGACGTTAATGGTGTGGGGCTCAATTTCTGGCAGACGAGGTTCACGGAGACTCTCGGAGGGAGGATCCAGATGCACAGCACAGACCCGAAGGTAAAAACAACAGAGACATTGCTGATACCACATCACACCTGTGGTAGAAGCCTGGCGTAGCTCACCCTCTCCCTCCCCTATCATACCCCTAGACCAGAGACAGTGCGAGTTGAACTTTAATAGAAGGGACTGGGGAGAGGGTGTCCGCTACACTAATAACACACAAATAATTAAATGTTACCATGTTTTTATTGAACACACCATGTAAACATTCACAGTGCAGGTGGAAAAAGTATGTGAACATACTTTCACATACTTTTTCCACCTGCACTGTGAATGTTTACATGGTGTGTTCAATAGTCTGATGAAATCTCCAAGAGCTAATTGGAGTGAGGTGTGAGCCAACTGGAGTCCAATCAATGAGATGAGATTGGAGGTGTTGGTTACAGCTGTCCTGCCCTCTAAAAAACACACACCAGTTCAGGGTTTGCTTTTCACAAGAAGCATTGCCTGATGTGAATGATGCCTTGCACAAAAGAGCTCTCAGAAGACCTATGATTAAGAATGGTTGACTTTCACAAAGCCGGAAAGGGTTATAAAAGTATCTCCAAAAGCCTTGCTGTTCATCAGTCCACGGTAAGACAAATTGTCTATAAATGGAGAAAGTTCAGCACTGCTGCTACTCTCCCTAGGCGTGGGCGTCCTGTAAAGATGACTGCAAGAGCACAGCGCAGACTGCTCAATGAGGTGAAGAAGAATCCTAGAGTGTCAGCTAAAGACTTACAAAAGTGTCTGGCATATGCTAACATCCCTGTTAGCGAATCTACGATACGTAAAACACTAAACAAGAATGGATTTCATGGGAGGATACCACAGAGGAAGCCACTGCTGTTCAAAAAAAACATTGCTGCACATTTACAGTTTGCACAAGAGCACCTGGATGTTCCACAGCAGTACTGGCAAAATATTCTGTGGACAGATGAAACCAAAGTTGAGTTGTTTGGAAGAAACACACAACACTATGTGTGGAGAAAAATAGGCGCAGCACACCAACATCAAAACCTCATCCCAACTGTGAAGTATGGTGGTGGGGGCATCATGGTTTGGGGCTGCTTTGCTGCGTTAGGGCCGGGACGGATTGCTATCATCGAAGGAATAATGAATTCCCAAGTTTATCAAGACATTTTGCAGGAGAACTTAAGGCCATCTGTCCACCAGCTGAAGCTCAACAGAAGATGGGTGTTGCAACAGGACAACGACCCAAAGCATAAAAGTAAATCAACAACAGAATGGCTTAAACAGAAGAAAATCCGCCTTCTGGAGTGGCCCAGTCAGAGTCCTGACCTCAACCCGATTGAGATGCTGTGGCAAGACCTCAAGAAAGCGATTCACACCAGACATCCCAAGAATATTGCTGAACTGAAACAGTTCTGTAAAGAGGAATGGTCAAGAATTACTCCTGACCGTTGTGCACGTCTGATCTGCAACTACAGGAAACGTTTGGTTGAAGTTATTGCTGCCAAAGGAGGTTCAACCAGTTATTAAATCCAAGGGTTCACATTCTTTTTCAACCTGCACTGTGAATGTTTACATGGTGTGTTCAATAAAAACATGGTAACATTTAATTCTTTGTGTGTTATTAGTTTAAGCAGACTGTGATTGTCTATTGTTGTGACTTAGATGAAGATCAGATCACATTTTATGATCAATTTGTGCAGAAATCCATATCATTCCAAAAGGGTTCACATACTTTTTATTGCAACTGTATTTATACCAACCTCTATCATTAATGAATAAATTAAATAGAATTTATCTATCACCATATTTTGGATGCGCCCCTGTAACTAGTTTTTTATCCAGGTACATACACTATTGTCCATGCAAACAGACTTGAATTTGCAAATTAAGCATTTATGTAGAACTGTATTGATTGCTTTTGAAAAATCCAGATACATCATGTCCACATGCCTTCCGTTATCTAGATGACAGCTCACTTATAGAATGCTAAAAGATTGGTCTGGCAAGAACGATCTGTTATGAATTCATGCTGATTACTATTAATGATACTGTTTTCAAAAGCAAATTCTTGGATATAGTCCCTTATCATCCCTTCCAATAGTTTGCATACAATCAATGTTAGACAGACTAGCTTGTAGTTACCAGGTATACTGTATATCTTAGCCATTTTTTAATGACTTAAGGACTGGGCCTATTTTGTTTGAAAATTACTTAGAACCCCCAAACATTATATACCGTATATACTCGCGTATAAGCCGAGATTTTCAGCCCTTTTTTTGGGCTGAAAGTCCCCCCCCCCTCGGCTTATACTCGAGTCAGCGAAATTTTACATTGTAAATAGTACCTGAAAAAAATTTGCGGCTGCGGCGTCCATCGTTCAAATCCCGCGGTCTCTTCCTGGTCCCTTCCGTGATAGGCGATTCTCAGCAGACACTCTCCGCCTATCACAAATGTTCTCTCATCCTCAGTTTCCCAGCAGACGTCTGTGATTGGCGGAATATCCAACACAGTGTCTGCTGGGAAACTGAGGATGAGAGAACGTTTGTGATAGGTGGAGAGTGTCTGATGAGAATCGCCTATCACGGAAGGGACCAGGAAGAGACCGCGGGATTTGAACGATGGACGCCGCAGCCGCAACTTTTTTTCAGGTACTATTTACAATGTAAAATTTAAACAGTGAGGATAGGAACAGTGAGGATAGGAAACAGTGAGCTAGGGAACAGTGAGGATAGGAACAGTGAGGATAGGAAACAGTGAGCTAGGGAACAGTGAGGATAGGGAACAGTAAGGATGGGAACAGTAAGGATGGGAACAGTAAGGATGGGAACAGTAAGGCATTATTGACCCTCGGCTTATACTTGAGTCAGTAAGTCTTCCCAGTTTTTTGTGGCAACATTAGGTACCTCGGCTTATACTCGAGTCGGCTTATACTCGAGTATATACTGTATATATTTTTCAGACACCCTAGAGAATAAAATGGTGGTCGTTGCAATACTTTGTTACACCGTATTTGCGCAGCGGTCTTACAAGCGCAATTTGTTAGGAAAATACACTTTTATTTTTATTTTTATAAATCTCTTTATTATTTTTCAATAAAATTATATATTACAACATATACTTTTCATTTCATCTATGTTCCACTCTCGCAGGAGCTTCCACATAACTCTTATTTACAATACCTGCATATCACAAAACATAAGGAAAAAAACACACATTCTTCCCCATTAACCTTGTGGCTTAGAGTAGTTTGCCTTCCAATGCAGCTGCCAAAGCGGCCTATTCCACCTGCTCCTTGTCCACAGTAACGCCTTCCGTAGTCCCACCATCATGCATGGAGGAGTCCCCAGAATTATTCGACCACAGTGTGGGGTACATGCCTCTGAAGGATGCGCAGCGATTTGAAGGCTCCGAAGTTGGATCCCAGGTTGAGGAAGGGAGTAACATGAGCCTAGAGAGAGAGGGTGCCACAGCAGGACAAGAAACTGGCAGTCATGTTCCCCCAGCTGCAGCATACTGCCAAGTTTGCTCCAAAGACAAGGAGGGAGGGGATGATGATGTCACTGACTGTACTTGGGTGGCTGAGAGAAGAGAGGAGGAAAGTGAGGAGGAGGAAGCACAATTCCAACGAGGCAGGATGTCCTCTAGGGGGCAGCTAATTGGCAGCCGTCCTATTGCATCACACCACAGAGCTCCGCCGGGGCAGGGTGCTGCTGACTCCCCGCTGACTTTTAAAAGTTCCTTTTTTTCGACACGTGTGCAGCTGATCGCACCGTTGCTGCTTGCAACCTATGTCTGAAGCGGATCAAGCGTGGCCAGAACAGCAGCCTCTTGGGCACCACATGCTTGACCAGAACTATGACGACCTTCCATGCAGTCTGTTGGCAACAGCACTTGAAAGACTCACATCAAAGAAAAAGGCGGACTTCTCCTTGCTCTTCATCTGGGATCTCCAACCCTACTATACCTCCAGTCTGCTCAAAAACCTGCACTGAGAGGAATAAAGGTATAGCAATAGGTGTCCCAAGTACTTACAACCAATCTGCTAGCAGTACACCACCAATTGGTTTTAGCAGGCAAATTTCCCTACCCCAGTTGCTGAACTGTAAAAAGAAATTCGGTACCAGTCATCCACATGCCCAGCGGTTGAATGCTAGCTTGGCCAAATTGCTAGCACTGCAACTGCTGCCTTTTCAGCTGGTAGACTCTGCCCCCTTTCGCGAATTTGTGGAATGCGCTGTACCTCAGTGACAGGTTCCAAAATGCCATTTATTTTCACGGAAAGGCCATTCCGGCTCTCTACCAGCATGTGGAAGGCAATGTTTTGGCCTCGTTGGACAGGGCGGTCAGCAGTAAGGTTCATATTACCGCTGACTCATGGTCCAGCAGGCATGGACAGGGACGTTACCTTTCCTTTACAGCACACTGGGTAAATTCTGCTGGCAGCTGGGAAGGATGCAGGACAGGGTTCAGTGTTGTTTCCAGCTTGTTCCGCCACCCCGCCTCCAAAATTCTAGTGGTGATTCTGCCACAGCTCTCTCCTCCACCCCCTCCTCTTCTTCTTCCTCTTTGGCCTCTTCTGCAGATTTGTCCTCTGAACCAGCAGTGCTCCGTAAACATTCAAGTGACTACGCATGCAGTCAGGCTAAAAGATGCCATGTGGTGCTTAAGTTGGCCTACCTAAAGGACAGGAGCCACACTGGGGCAGAGATTCTGTCAGCTCTGCAAGGGCAGGCTCAGAGGTGGTTGACGCCACGCCCACTTCAGCCAGGAATGTTTGTATGCGACAATGGCACCAACCTTCTCTCTGCCCTCTGACAGGGACACAATTGGCACACGTCCTGAATTTGGTGGTGCAGCGGTTCTTGAGCAGGTACCCATGCTTACAAGATCTCCTGAGGCAGGCCAGAAATGTCTCTGGTAATTTCAGCCGGTCATACAATGCCAGTGCTCAGCTGGATGACATTCAAAGGGAATGCAACCTGCCCACCAACCGCCTCATTTGTGACAGGTGGAACTCAACATTGGCAATGCTGCAGTGGCTGCACACACAACAGAGGGCCATCAATGAGTACCTGTGCGAATATGGCACCAGGACAGGGTCATGGGAGCTTGGCTTCTTTTCGGGGAGGCCACAAGGATGGAGAGCAGCGACAATGTATGCATCAGTGACACTGTCCCTCTAGTCTTCCTGCTGGAGCACGCGATTCATGGAATCATGGACAGGGCACTTGAGGCAGAACAGCGGGAGGAAGAGGAGGACTTCACTTTCCTCTCAAGGCCCCCTTTATCCAGATAGCATTTTTGTGGGCCCACCAAACACACAGGAAGAAGAGGAGGAGGAGGATTGTGTCAGCATGGATGTAGAGGATAACACTCAGCAGCAGTCTTCAAGGGATGGTTTTCAGTCCCCAGAAACCCAATGCATTGTACCTGGCTGGGAGGAGGTAGTTACAGATAATGTGATCTTTAGTGACCCAAAGGACTCAGAATTGAATGCCACTGCAAACTTACGCTGTATGGCCTCCCTGATTCTGCAAAGCCTGCAAAAGGACCCTAGGATATGTGGTATCAAGGAGAGGGATCATTACTGGCTGGCAACCCTTCTTGATCCACATTACAAGGGTAAAGTTGCAGAACTCATCCTGTCTTCGCAGAGGGAGAAGAGGATGAAACATCTTCAGGAGGCCTTGAAGAAAGGTTTGTGTAATGTATTTCCAGACCCTGGGAGGTTACCATTTCCTGGTGCTGGACAACGTGTTACTGAGGCTTTGTTCAGTCAGAGGAAGAGCGGTGGAGAAGGTGGCTGGCTGACCGATGCCTTTAAACAATTTTTCAGTCCTCAGCGCCAAGGTCTGATCGGTTCAAGCAACATTCACCAGCGTCTGCGTTATATGGTGCAGGAATATCTAGGGGCAATAGCAGACTTGGAGACCTTTCCAACAAAGCATCCACTGGGTTACTGGGTCTTGAGGATAGACCACTGGCCAGAACTTGCACAATATGCCATTGAGCTACTGGCTTGTCCTGCATCCAGCGTGCTTTCTAAATGTTTGTAATAGATCAAAGAGTGCGCCTGCCCACAGACTTCGTTGATAGGCTCACATTCATAAAAAATAATCAGTCTTGCATCAGCAGCTACCAAGCACCTGATGCTGATGTAACTGATTGAATTTGCTATGGATCTGGGATCCCTTGAAGACTGCCTATGCTGACTATCCTCTTCCTCCTCAATCTTGATGATGCTAGCATTCCTCTATATAGCTGGAAAAAGGTTGACAATCTTCCCCCCAGCTTAACCGCTGACATAGGATTGAGGTATAATGTTTGAATCCAATAAATAAACACTAATGGAAATCCCATTCTTCTATTTTATTTCTGAGTATTTCCCAGAAAAAAGGCCATTCAATAGTATCGAAGGCCTTTTCTATATCCAGAGAGGCCACCATTCTAGACCCCTCATTAATATGCTGCGCATTTATGTTAGTATGCAGTCTACGTAAATTAATGTCTGTCGTTTCAAGGGGCATAAATCCTGTCTGGTCTGAGTCAATGATAGTTGTTAACAAAGGTTGTATTCTCAATGTCAATAGTTTAGTCAATATTTTAAAGTCCATATTCAATAATGCTATTGGCCAGTTTGAAGCACATCATTTTGGATCTCTCATTTCCTTATGTATAAGAGCTATATGTTTGCAGCTAAAAAATCCCCATGCTTTATATAGAATTCAATAGGAATTCCATTGGGGCCTGGAGCCTTTCCCTTCAGAAAAGGTATGTATAATCTTCTGGATCTCCTCCTTTGTGATGGGTCTAACCAAAGCCTCTCTCTCCCTATCTGATAGCCACCCGAGGGCTATTCGATCTGATGCCGCGTACACACGATCATTTTTCCAGTCGGGAAAAATGTCATTTTTTCCTTTGGACGAGAAAAACGATCGTCTGTGGGCTTTTTGCCGTTTTTCCCGACGGGAAAAACGGCATTAATCACGATGAGAAAAATTAGAACATGTTCTAATTTTTCTCGTCGTTTTTCCTGACATTTCTTCCGCGGCAGTGTTTCCCATAGGGAAACACTGCCGCGGAGTCCATAGACGATCGTTTTTCTCGTCATTTTAAAAAATGACGAGAAAAATGACCGTGTGTGGGGAACAAGCTGTTCCCTCGTTTAAAATGTAATTATTCACGGCGGTTTTTAAACCGCCGTGAATAATGATCGTGTGTACGCGGCATGAAAGGTTGAACATCTCCTTCGGGTGGCGGTCGTTGCAATACTTTGTCACACCGTATTTGCACAGCGGTCTTACAAGCGCAATTTGTTTGCAAAAAATACACTTTTTTGATTTAAAAAATAAGACAACAGAAAAGTTAGCCCAACTTTTTTTTATTGAAAGATAAAGATAATGTTACGCCGAGTAAATTTATACCCAACATTCAAAATTGTGCCCGCTCGTGGAATGGCGACAAACTTTGACCCTTAAAAATCTCCATAGACAAAGTTTAAAAATTTCTACAGGATACCAGTTTTGAGTTAGAGGAGGGCTAACAATCACGGCGACATCTCACATGTGTGGCTTGAACACTGTTTACATATGCGGGCGTGACTTACATATGCGTATGCTTCTGCGTGCGAGCTCGGCGGGACAGGGTGCTCTAAAAATGTATCTCTATCCGAGCACGCAACCTGGCAGGCCGCAAAAAAAGAGGGGGACGAGAGAGCGATGGGGACAAGGGCCTCATCCCCACAACCCTTGCCCGGTGGTTGTGGGAGTTTGCAGGTGGGGGGCTTATCGGAATCTGTAAGCCCCCTTTAACAAAGGGGACCCCCAGATCCCAGCCCCCCTATGTGAATTGGTAATGGGGTACATTGTACCCCTACAATTTCACCCAAAAATGGGACACAAATGGTAAAGAAAACACACAAACAGCTTGGGACAAGTCCTTTAATAAAAAAGAAAAAAATTACGCGAGACCCGCTTGACAGCTCTTATATAGCCGAGGGCGGGGCCATCCGTGATGTACGCTGGTGACCCCTCCCCCCTCTGACGCAACGCAGGTTTGCAGGCGGGGTTACCCAGTGACATGTACGGGTGACCCTGCCCCCTTCTGACGCAACACGGGTTTCCCGTACGTCACGGGTGGCCCCGCCCTCGGCTATATAAGAGCTGTCAAGCGGGTCTCGCGTCATTCGGCGGGCCGCCTCCCATGGAGGCAGAATCGATCACGGCGGCATGTATCATCGGTCGTAGAAGGATTACATAGCTGGAATTTTCTTTCTTTTTTATTAAAGGACTTGTTCCAAGCTATGTGTGTGTTTTTTTTACAATTTTTGACACTTTTTTGGGTGAAATGGTAGGGGTACAATGTACCCCATCACCAATTCGCATAGGGGGTCGGGATCTGGGGGTCCCCTTTGTTAAAGGGGGGTTCCAGATTCTGATAAGCCCCCCGCCCGCAGACCCTTACAACCACCGGGCAAGGGTTGTGGGGATGAGGTTCTTGTTCCCATCAACAGGGGGACATCCTCCCCATGTTGAGGGCATGTGGCCTGGTACGGTTCAGGAGGGGGAGTGCTCTCTCGTCCCCCCATCTTTTCTTGTGGCCTGCCAGGTTGCGTGCTCAGATAAGGGTCTGGTATGGATTTTGGATTTTTGGGGGAACCCCACGCCATTTTTTTTATATTAGCGCGGGGTTTCCCTTAAAATCCAAACCAGACCTGAAGGGTCTGGTATGGATTTTGAGGGGGGCCCCTACGCCATTTAAAAAAAAATTGGCGCAGGGTTCCCCTTAATATCCATACCAGACCTGAAGGGCCTGGTATGAAATTCGGAGGGACCCCCACGCATTTTTTTTTTAAATTTGGTTTGGGGTTCCCCTTAATATTCATAACAGACCCAAAGGGCCTGGTAATGGACTGGGGGGGGACCCATGCCATTTTTTTCAAAGATTTTTATCTGTATTGCCGGGATCTGACAATTCATTATAGCCGCGAGTAGTTTTAAATTACTTTTTTTCCTTTAGAAATGTCATTTTGTGCAGGGACTTTAAACACGAGAAACATGCGCAAATTTACAGGCATACTATAGACACCGAATGGCTACTCACAAGGTGGAAGTGAAGTACAGGCATTGATATATATCTCTCTCTCTCTCTGTGAGTTGTCTGCGGTGGGCATGAGTCGATCCGTGCATCTGTGTCCTCCCAGTTGTAGAATGCTGCCAAGATGTAAAGGTGCACTGTGATATTGTTGCAGCGATGGGGAGGTTACAGTGAAGCAATAGATGTAAGGCACTGTCACTCTGTGGCGCTGTGAGCATTCAATTCCCCGTCACGTCCGGTCGCCGAAGCTGCCTGCGCTCCAGCGTGAACCGCCAATATGATCTGATTTTGCTTTCTTATTATTAATATATTAAAAAATAAAATTAGGAGGATTTTTTTTGTACTCTCCTCTGCTTTCCTCTTCTGTGTCGCTCTTTTTAGCTGCCCTGGTCTATTTTAGCTGGTTGAAGAGTGATAGAATTGCCTGTTTCACTGCCGGGAGGTTGGGTAGTACTGATCTAATCCAATGGGACATGATCATCTTACGAGCAACTAGGAAACGTATTTGAGTCCATTGTGTAAGGTTAAGTGGTCCTGCTGTCGATGATGGGGAAGATGGTGGTTCACATCCGAATAGACACAATAGAGGGTTTTTTGGTATCCAAGCCTTATGGATTTTATTGGTTGGGCATTCCCAGAGACGGTGGAGCAGTGTAGGATGTGATAATGAGCACCAGGGGCATTGCGCTTGAGTAGAATCTACCACATTGATGCATAACAGGTAGTATGCCCTGTGGATGATTTTAAATAGCATTTCACACCATGCCTCTGAGATCGTAAGTTTGTGGATGTATCAGTAGTATCCCTCTAGGATCTTTTCTGGAAGTTCATTATTGTTGAAGATGGTAGACCACTTTTGGAATGGTACAAGATGGTACTTATCAGATTGGTGTGTCATGTACCGGGGTGTATTTGAACCGGGATCTTCCTGGTTCCACAGCTGCAGCCTTACCTGTTGTGCTATGGAGGAGATCTGGAATTTGGAAATGTCCTCGCAGTATTAAGCATTACCTTGGACTTACTAGCCCAACCTGCTGCCAGCTGTGGACAATTTTCAATCGATGCAGCCCATAAATAGGAAGTTATGCTACCTATCAGTGCCCGTTTATGTGGATTAGCTGGGTGTTCTGACTGCTTGTGATCTTGATTGTTGTCTTGAACTTCTGTCTGAATCCCTAACTACTCTCTAGCCTGCTGATTTTGTACTTCACCACCAGCTCGTGTATGACCTCTGCCTGCCTGACCACTCTCTGGATTTTGATCGTGTACCGTTTTGCCTGACCTGTTGCCAACCTAATCTGCCTGACTACGTTTTTGCCTGAATCCTCAGCACACAAGTTCCACTTTGGACACTACCTATCACAGGTACCTTACATTATAAATGGGCCACAATGGCAGTGGACCTGCTGAGATTGTTAAGGCGATTTCACATCAATGACAATTGATTGGAGCTCATGAACAGCATCTTTCTTCCCTGGACGCCAAGTTAGATGAACTTTGTACTATGCTTAAATCTTGTTTGTCTGGTCCCTCTGCAACGGTCCAGACTCCGGATTCTACTCCTGCTACGATCCAACCCGCCTCTTCTGTACCACCCAAACCTCCCTTGCCTGACAAGTTTGGTGGTGATACTGAGGACTAGAGATGTACCGAACTATTCGCCGGCGAATAGTTCCCGGCGAACATAGCTTGTTCGCGTTCACCGCGGCCGGCGAACATATGCGATGTTCGGTCCGCCCCCTATTCGTCATCATTGAGCAAACTTTGACCCTGTACCTCACAGTCAGCAGACACATTCCAGCCAATCAGCAGCATACCCTCCCTCCCAGACCCTCCCACCTCCTAGACAGCTTCCATTTTAGATTCATTCTGAAGCTGCAGTCTTAGTGAGAGGAGGGACAGTGTAGCTGCTGCTGATTTAATAGGGAAAGCTATAGCTAGGCCAGTGTATTCAGTGTCCACTCCAGTCCTGAAAGACTCATCTGATCTCTGCTGTAAGGACAGCGTCCTGACAGCACCCCAAAAAGCCCTTTTTAGGGCTACTACATATATCAGTCTGCCTTTTTTTTTTCTCTGTAATCTAATTGCAGTTGCCTGCCAGCGTGTGTGTATTCAGTGTCCACTCCAGTCCTGAAAGACTCATCTGATCTCTGCTGTAAAGACAGCGTCCACTCCTGACAGCACCCCAAAAATACCTTTTTAGGGCTAGTAAATATATATTTTTTCTTCTCTGTAATCTAATTGCAGTTGCCTGCCGGCGTGTGTGTGCAGTCTTAGTGAGAGGAGGGACAGTGTATCTGCTGCTGATTTAATAGGGAAAGCTATAGCTAGGCCAGTGTATTCAGTGTCCACTCCAGCCCTGAAAGACTCATCTGATCTCTGCTGTAAGGACAGCATCCTGACAGCACCCCAAAAAGCCCTTTTTAGGGCTACTACATATACATCAGTCTGCCTTTTTTTTCTGTAATCTAATTACAGTTGCCTGCCAGCGTGTGTGTATTCAGTGTCCACTCCAGTCCTGAAAGACTCATCTGATCTCTGCTGTAAGGACAGCGTCCACTCCTGACAGCACCCCAAAAATACCTTTTTAGGGCTAGTAAATAATTTTATTTTTTTCCTCTGTAATCTAATTGCAGTTGCCTGCCGGCGTGTGTGTGCGTTCTTAGTGAGAGGAGGGACAGTGTATCTGCTGCTGATTTAATAGGGAAAGCTATAGCTAGGCCAGTGTATTCAGTGTCCACTCCAGTCCTGAAAGACTCATCTGATTTCTGCTGTAAGGACATCGTCCTGACAGCACCCCAAAAAGCACTTTTTAGGGCTAGTACATCAGTCTGCTTTTTTTTTTCCTCTGTAATCTAATTGCAGTTGCCTGCCAGCGTGTGTGTTTCAGGCTCACAGCGTATACTGTGCCCACTTGCCCAGTGCCACCACTCATATATCTTGTGTCACAGTAGATTACATTTAAAAAAACAAAAAAACAATTTTGACTGCAATAGAATAGCAGTCAGTTGCCTGCCAGCGTGTGTGTCAGGCCTACAGCGTCTACTCTGCCAACTTCTGCCAGTGCACAGTGCCACTCATATCTGGTGTCACAGTATCTTGCACGCATAGTACAACTAAACTAATCTAAAAAAAATGACAGGCAGAGGCAGGCCACCCTGCAGGGGCCGTCGTGGTCGTGGTGCTGTGATTCCCTTTGGGCCTAGAATAATGCCCAGTGTTCAGAGGCCACGTACCCTGAACTCGAAAAGTTCTGAGGACATAGTTGACTGGCTAACACAGGACACCCAATCTTCTACAGCTTCCGCTCGGAACCTTGACGCACCATCCTCCTCCAGCTCAGCTTCGGGCACCTCTCAAGTTCCCACTCGCCCGCCTGCCGCCACCACCAACACTAGCACCACAGCTGCTTCACTTGATCTTTCAGAGGAGTTATTTACACATGAGTTGGAAGAAATGAGTGATGCGCAAACATTATTGCCAGAGGATGTAGATAAAAGGGATATGTCTCAGTCAGGCAGCATTACACACATGGACGTACGGTGTGATGATGATGATGTTGTACCCGATGCTGCTTCCTTTGCTGAGTTGTCAGATACAAGTGAAGCAGTTGATGATGACGATGTGGATGTCACGTGGGTGCCTGCCCGAAGAGAAGAAGAACAGGGGGAAAGTTCAGATGGGGAGACAGAGAGGAGGAGGAGACGAGTTGGAAGCAGGGGTAGGTCGTCAGCCAGACAGCACGCCAATCAACGCATGCTGTTGCCACCACCAGAATGCCGTCATTGCAAAGCTCAGCAGTGTGGCATTTTTTTCGTGTGTCTGCCTCTGATAACAGCGATGCCATTTGCAACCTGTGCCAAAAGAAACTGAGTCGTGGGAAATCCAACGCCCACCTAGGTACAACTGCTTTGCGAAGGCACATGATCGCAAATCACAAACGCCTATGGGATCAACACATGATGACGAGTACAAGCAGCACACAAGCTCAAAGCCACCATCCTCCTCCTGGTCCAGCATCTTCAGCCACGTCAACCACTGCTGTCCTCCTTGCCCCCTCTCAACCATCCGCCACTACATCTCTCGCCTTGAGCAGTTCCTGCTCATCTGCCCACAGTCAGGTGTCTGTCAAGGACATGTTTGAGCGTAAGAAGCCAATGTCACAGAGTCACCCCCTTGCACGGCGTCTGACAGCTGGCTTGTCGGAACTCTTAGCCCGCCAGCTTTTACCATACAAAAATTTGTAGCTATTGGGACACCGCAGTGGAAGGTACCCGGCCGAAATTTCTTTTCACAAAAGGCAATCCCCAACCTGTACTCTATTGTGCAAAAGGAAGTCATGGCATGTCTGGCACACAGTGTTGGGGCAAGGGTCCATCTGACCACTGATACCTGGTCTGCAAAGCACGGTCAGGGCAGGTATATCACCTACACTGCGCATTGGGTAAACCTGCTGACGGCTGCCAAGCATGTAATGCGTGGCTCTGCAGAGGAGTTGGTGGTGACACCGCCACGACTTGCAGGCAGGCCTGCTGCCACCTCCTCTACTCCTCCTACTCCATCCTCTTTGGTAACCTCCTCGGCTGAGTCCTCTTCTGCGTCTTGCTCCACATCAACTGCACCCCCCCAGGGGCTATTCCACATCCCGGATACGACAGTGTCACGCCGTCTTGGGGTTGACTTGCCTGAAAGCAGACAGTCACACCGGACCAGCACTCCTGTCCGCCCCGAATGCACAGGTGGATCAGTGGCTGACTCCGCACCAACTGGAGATCGGCAAAGTTGTGTGTGACAATGGAAGCAATTTGATGGCGGCATTGAATTTGGGCAAGTTGACACATGTGCCGTGCATGGCACATGTGTTAAATCTGATTGTACAACGCTTTGTGCATAAGTACGCAGACTTACAGGACGTCCTCAAGCAGGCCAGGAAGGTGTGTTGCCATTTCAGGCGTTCCTACACGGCCATGGCGCACTTTTCAGATATCCAGCGGCAAAACAACATGCCAGTGAGGCACTTGATTTGCGACAGCCCGACACGTTGGAATTCAACACTCCTAATGTTCGACCACCTGCTCCAACAAGAAAAAGCCGTCAACGAGTATTTATATGACCGGGTGCTAGGACAGCCTCTGCGCAGCTGGGAATTTTTTTGCCACGTTACTGGACGCTCATGCACAATGCCTGTAGGCTCATGCGTCCTTTTGAGGAGGTGACAAACCTAGTCAGTCGCACTGAAGGCACCATCAGCGACATCATCCCATTTGTTTTCTTCCTGGAGCGTGCCCTGCGAAGAGTGCTGGATCAGGCCGTAGATGAGCGTGAAGAGGAAGAGGAAGAGTTGTGGTCACCATCACCACCACCAGAAACAGCCTTATCAGCATTGCTTGCTGGACCTGCGGCAACGCTGGAAGAGGAGTCTGAGGAAGAGGAGTCAGAGGAGGAATGTGGCTTTGAGGAGGAGGAGGAAGACCAACCACAGCAGGCATCCCAGTGTGCTCGTTGTCACCTATCTGGTACCCGTGGTGTTGTACGTGGCTGGGGGGAAGAACAGACCTTCAGTGAGATCAGTGAGGACGAGGAACGGGACATGAGTAGCTCGGCATCCAACCTTGTGCAAATGGGGTCTTTCATGCTGTTGTGCCTGTTGAGGGACCCTCGTATAAAAAGGCTGAAGGAGAACGACCTGTACTGTGTGGCCATGCTACTAGACCCCCGGTATAAGCAGAAAGTGCCAGAAATTTTACAGAATTACCGGAAGTCGGAAAGGATGCAGCAGTTCCAAAATAAATTAAAAAGTATGCTTTACACAGCGTATAAGGGTGATGTCACAGCAGAATGGGAATCTAACAGGGGAAGAGGTGAAAGTAATCCTCCTCCTACCACAACCACGCCGGCAAGGACAGGACGCTTTACAGACGTGTTGTTGATGGAGGACATGCAAAGCTTCTTAAGTCCTACGCATCGCCACAGCCCTTCGGGGTCCACCCTCAGAGAACGACTCGACCGACAGGTAGCAGACTACCTCGCCTTAACTGCAGATATCAACACTCTGAGGAGCGATGAACCCCTTGACTACTGGGTGTGCAGGCTTGACCTGTAGCCTGAGCTATCCCAATTTGCGATAGAACTTCTGGCCTGCCCCGCTTCAAGTGTCCTTTCAGAAAGGACCTTCAGTGCAGCAGGAGGTATTGTCACTGAGAAGAGAAGTCGCCTAGGTCAAAAAAGTCTAGATTACCTCACCTTTATTAAGATGAATGAGGCATGGATACCGAAGGGACTGACAGTGGGCGATACATTTGACTAAAAAAGGCCTGATGAGGTGAGCTGCCTTGGGCTAAAAATGGTCCACACGCTGCTGTATTTTATCTCTGCATGCCGGATGACTTGCGTGACTTATCCGCCACCAACTAGGGTTCAAGCTGCAATGTTTTAGGGCACTTCCTGCCTGGAAAACATCAATTTTTCTGGCCGCTGCTACAGCAGCGGCTGCAGAAATACCTAGTTTTTCAGGCATGTGTGCATGCCTAATTTTTCTGGCCTCTGGTGCTGCACTGTGGCTGCAAAAACAAAACAAAAAAAAAGCACATCCATGTGTCAATTCCCCTTTGTGATCGTTACCTTGTTGTGGTGAAGGGGCTTGCGTATCACAATGAAGCGACCACCTCTATGAGTGTTTTGGCAATGGCAATGTTGGCACACCCCAGATGATAAGGTCGTTGCTTCATTGTGAACAGACCAAAAGCAATCGGGTGGATAATTTTGCATAGAAAAAACATTCATTTTCTTTGTGATCATCTAAGGTGATCATTAAAGCCTTGCGGTTGTGCAAATGGACTGTTTGCGGTTGTTTGCGGTGCGTTAAACGGGGAGTTTGGTCTGTCACTGTGAAGCGGGCGTAACCCTTACACTACCTGATCGATACAACATCATACCTGATGTTTTAAAGCACGTTATTCCAAACAATTTGGGAATGTAAGGTGATTTATGCCCTTTATGGATTAAAACCCAACTCTGCGTCAACTACGTAATTTTCCATGGTAGTTTTGCCATGGATCCCCCTCCGGCATGCTACAGTCCAGGTGTTAGTCCCCTTGAAACAACTTTTCCATCACTATTGTGACCAGAAAGAGTCCCTGTGGGTTTTAAAATTCGCCTGCCTATTGAAGTCTATGGCGGTTCGCCCGGTTCGCCAGTTCGCGAACATTTGCGGAAATTCGCATTCGCCGTTCGCGAACGGAAAATTTTATGTTCGCGACATCACTACTGAGGACTGCAGAGGCTTTTTAAATGTTTGCCGTTTGCTTTTCCGCAACAACCGTGGGACTTTTAGCACTTTGTCTGCCAAAGTGACTTTTGTAATTTCCTTGTTAAAGGGGAAGGCCCTGGCCTGGGTCTCTCCTTATTTGGAACGCAATGATCCTGTGCTGCAAGACGCTGACAAATTTCTGGCTTCTCTCCAGACTGTATTTGACAAGCCAGATAGAGCTTCTGCAGCTGAGTACTCACTCTTGGAATGCAACAAAGCACCAGGTCTGTGGCACAATATGCTATCGAGTTCCGTACCCTTGCTGCTGAGACTAATTGGGACTCAAAGGCATTATGTGCAGCCGTCCGAAACGGTCTTGCAGATCAGTTCAAGGACGAATTAGTCTATAAGCATTCCTCAGAAGACCTTGAGAAACTCATAGAGCTGTGTGTTTGTCTGGATGTCCGGTACCATGAAAGGTGCCAAGAGAGACTTCCTAGGCCAGTTTACCATTTGGCCCCTAACTTCCAAGCACCACCTCAGCCAGAACCTGAAATCTCAGTTGAACCCCAGGCACCTGTGGAACCCATGGATGTAAGCCGTCTCCACCTAACTGAGTCAGAGAAACAAAGGAGGCGTGCAATGGGCCTATGCCTGTACTGTGGACTTAAAGGACATTTGTTATCTGTCTGCCCTTTCCGTCCAGTAAAAGGCAGGGTCTAACCAGTGTTGGAGGAGCTGGCTTAGACCTAACAGGTATATCCTCCAAGACCAAGATTACCGTTCCTGCAATTATCTATTTACCCTCTAAACTTGTCTCCTGGGAGGCTTTTGTGGATTCTGGAGCTGCTGGCATATTCTTGGACTACACCTTTGCTAAAGAAAATAACATCCCATTTGTTCCAAAGTCTAGACCCCTGAACATTACCATGTGAATGAACAACCCTTGGGAGATGGCATTGTAAAATTTTAGACTACGACAATCACCCTTCAGGTAGGCGTACTCCACAAAGAGGAAGTTGTCTTGTCTCTTGCTGATTCTCCACTTCTGCCCGTTATCCTTGGTTACCCATGGTTACAACAACATAACCCTTCTTTTGATTGAGAAAATGGAGAACTAACCTCTTGGGGGTCGTTCTGTCATCCAAACTGTTTGTCTCAACCCAAAAGACTTTCTGCTTGTATGTTGGCTCCCGTGACTGTCCCACCTACCTTGCCTCGTAAATACCATGAGTTTGCAGATGTATTTTGCAAGCAAAAGGCAGAGGTTTTACCTCCACATCGTTCTTTTGATTGTGCAATTAAATTGATTCCTGGAGCACCTCTTCCCAAAGGAAGGACCTGAACAAAAATCCGTGGAGGAATACGTAAAAGACAATTTGGAAAGAGGTTTTATCCGACCCTCTTCTTCTCCAGTAGGGGCAGGTTTTTTCTTTGTTGAAAAAAAAGATGGGGGTCTTAGACCATGTATAGACTATCAAGGGTTAAATCAAATCACCGTAAAAGACTCCTACCCTTTGCCTCTCATTCTTGAACTGTTTGATGTACTTAAGGGGGCCGTTATCTTCTCCAAGCTAGACCTACAAGGGGCTTATAATCTGATTCGAATTAAAGATGGGGACGAGTGGAAGACAGCATTCAACACTCGTAATGGACATTTTGAATATCTGGTTATGCCATTTGGGTTGTAAAATGCCCCTGCTGTCTTCCAACGTTTCATGAATGAAATTTTTCATGATTTCAGCAACAGTTTTGTGATCATATACTTGGACGACATTTTAATCTTTTTCAAGACTCATCTAGAGCACATCTCGCATGTAAAGCAGGTATTACAACGACTGAGAGAAAACCATCTTTACGCGAAGATTGAGAAATGCAGTTTCCATCAAAGCTGTATTCCTTTCCTTGGATACATTCTAAGTGCTATCAGTTTCCAAATGGACCCTCAAAAACTTTCCGCTGTCTTGCAATGGCCCCAACCGACCACTTTAAGAGGGCTCCAAAGCTTTCTAGAGTTTGCAAATTACTACAGACGCTTCATCAAAGGTTTTTCCTCCATTGCGACCCCCCTTACTGCTATGACTAAGAAAGGTACAAATTGCAAGGTGTGGTCCTCAGAAGCAGAATCAGCTTTCCAGCAATTAAAAGACATGTTCAGCAAAGCTCCAATTCTTCAGCATCCAAATCCCAATCTCCAGTACATAGTTAAAGGGGTTGTAAAGGTTCGTTTTTTATTTTCTAATTAGGTTCCTTTAAGCTAGTGCATTGTTGGTTCACTTACCTTTTCCTTAGATTTCCCTTCTAAATATTTTTTTCTTTGTTTTCTTTGTCTGAATTTCTCACTTCCTGTTCCTCCTCAGTAAGCTGTTCAGTAAGCTGTTCTGGGTGACTCCACACCACCTCGGATGATGGTGTGAAGCTTAGTGAGGAGAAACAGGAAGTGAGAAATTCAGACAAAGAAAAAAAAACATTTAGAAGGTAAATCAAAGGAAAAGGTAAGTGAGCCAACAATGCACTAGCTTAAAGGAACCTATTTAGAAAATAAAAAACGAACCTTTACAACCTCTTTAAGGTTGATGCCTCTGAGGTAGGAGCAGGTGCCGTGCTCTCCCAGAGACAGCCTAAGTCCGGTAGAATCCATCCAGTAGCATTTTTTTCTAGAAAGTTTTCTCCAGCGGAGATGAATTATGATGTTGGGAATCGAGAAGTACTGGCCATCAAATTGTCATTGTCTGAATGGCGACATCTTCTGGAAGTGGCTCCCAAGCCTTTTTCTATCCTCACTGACCATAAAAACCTACTGTATCTTCAGACTGCAAGACGTCTGAACTCATGTCAGGCTCGATGGGCTCTGTTTTTCTCCCGTTTTAATTTTGTTCTTTCTTATGTTCCTGGGCATAGAAACAAGAAATGTATATGTATTAATATTCCGCGCAACTAGGACTTAGATTAAGCTGCTGCCCCCCTTTTTGTGTATTCTGTCACAAAGACAGATCACTTTGTGGTGTGTATTGTATGGTGTGGGGTATTGGCGCTGCTTTAAGTAAAAAGGACTGGTTACCTTGCCTTCTAAATGATGGATTTAAAGCTGCTGTGCCCTTAATATTGGAACTGTATACAATACGTGTTGATATCTCAAACTATATTATATCCTCAACTTATATGTGATAACTTAGAATCACTCCTGACTCTCACAATACCCTGTGGGGTTTGTGACAATGTGCTAGATTGGGCCTCTGAGTTGCCACTTAAAATTGTGTGTGTGTTGATCAATTACATATGTGTCAATCACTCCTCAGTACAGATTCCTTCAACCAATTTGTGAAAACAGTGTTACAAAAAATAATAAAAAATAATAATAATAATAATAAACATAATGATATCCTCATAAATCCTCATAAATTCTATACAGTGTACACCTATGTAACGGTGTATATTCAATGTGTCCAGTGCCAAAACTTGAAATTTATATACTATATTAGTGCACACCCAATTCCAATTAAGGTCACTAATCACTGCCCCAGGTGGGAGCTGCCGGACAACCAATACGTTCCTTTGTAGGTTACACCAATCCCTTAACCAATGAGATTAGATCACAATGGTCATGTGATGGTTAGCCACTTTGATAGTAAGGGTTAATCCCCTCTGGTTCTATATCCAGCAAAAATATATTTATTTCAATTATTTTTGCTGGATATAGAACCAGAGGGGATTAACCCTTACTATCAAAGTGGCTAACCATCACATGACCATTGTGATCTAATCTCATTGGTTAAGGGATTGGTGTAACCTACAAAGGAACGTATTGGTTGTCCGGCAGCTCCCACCTGGGGCAGTGATTAGTGACCTTAATTGGAATTGGGTGTGCACTAATATAGTATATAAATTTCAAGTTTTGGCACTGGACACATTGAATATACACCGTTACATAGGTGTACACTGTATAGAATTTATGAGGATTTATGAGGACATCATTATGTTTATTATTATTATTATTATTTTTTATTATTTTTTGTAACACTGTTTTCACAAATTGGTTGAAGGAATCTGTACTGAGGAGTGATTGACACATATGTAATTGATCAACACACACACAATTTTAAGTGGCAACTCAGAGGCCCAATCTAGCACATTGTCACAAACCCCACAGGGTATTGTGAGAGTCAGGAGTGATTCTAAGTTATCACATATAAGTTGAGGATATAATATAGTTTGAGATATCAACACGTATTGTATACAGTTCCAATATTAAGGGCACAGCAGCTTTAAATCCATCCTTTAGAAGGCAAGGTAACCAGTCCTTTTTACTTAAAGCAGCGCCAATACCCCACACCATACAATACACATAGAAACAAGAAAGCCGCACAGATCTCTACGGCTCTTTTCCAACAGTTGCAAGAAACCCAGAATCGTGTTCCCCAAGGCTTGAAGATACCATCAGGTCGCCTGTTCGTAGCCCCTAGCCTCAGAAAACCTGTACTCCTCTGGGCACATGATGGTGTGTTATCCGGTCATCCTGGTGTCACCATCACTCATAAGACCTTGCAGCGTCATGTCTGGTGGCCTCTTATGAAAAGGGATGTTACTGACTATGTGGCTGCCTGTCCAACTTGTGCTGCTAATAAAGTACCCTGCACATTGCCTGCTGGACTGTTACAATCACTTCCGGCACCTCGCCAGCCTTGGACCCATTTGACTATGGACTTCATTACAGACTTACCCAAGTCCGAGGGCATGACTGCTATATGGATCATAGTGGATCGCTTTTCCAAAATGTCTCATTTTGTGCCCCTCCCGGGATTACCTACAGTGGAAGCACTGTCCACTCTCTTCCTTTCCCATATTGTGAGATATCATGGCACACCTACCAATGTTGTCTCAGACCGCGGATCCCAGTTTTTTTCCCGATTCTGGAGAGCGTTCTGCAAGAAACTGGGAGTAACGCTCTCACTCTCTACCTCACATCACCCTAAAACAGATGATCAAACCGAACGCATGAACCAGACCCTATAAACCTATCTTCGACATTATGTCAATGCCTTACACTCCAACTGGTCTGAGTATTTGCCTTTAGCTGAGTTTGCCCTTAATTCCTGTTGGCACAGTGCTCTTCATACCACACCATTCTACGCAGCCCTAGGCTATCACCCTCAGACTTTTCCCCTACTTCAGCCTTCTTCTGGTGTACCAGCAGATCAGCTGGTGAAAAATATTCTGCTACATTGGAAAAAGATTCACTCATTACTACGGAAGTCAGCAGGCAAGTATGCATTTTTTTCCAACAAACGAAGACGCCATATACTTCCATATGTGGTGGGGGACAGAGTTTGGATTCATTGGTCCTTACAGAATTATTGCTCGAGTCGGGCCAGTCTCCTATCGGTTGAAATGACCCTTCTCTCTCCGGATGCATCCCGTGTTCCACGTTTCCCTCCTCAAAAAAGCAATTTTCAATTGCTACTCCAGAACGCAACAGCTACCTCCTGTTCTTGTTGATGGACAAAATGAGTTTGAAGTCACCAAGATTCTTGATACTAGAAGACAGGGTTGCGGCCTTCGGTATCTGGTTCACTGGAAGGGATATCCCGTCACGGACCGTTCCTGGGTTACAGCCAAAGATCTGCATGACCCTTCTCTTATTCGAGACTTCCATGCCTTCTTTCCCACTAAGCCCCCAGAGGGGTCCACTGGGGAGGGGGCCCTGTCATGTACCGCGGTGTATTTGAACCGGGCTCTTCCTGGTTCCACAGCTGCAGCCTTACCTGTTGTGCTATGGAGGAGATCTGGACTTTTGGAAATGTCCTCGCAGTATTAAGCATTACCTTGGACTCACTAGCCCCACCTGCTGCCAGCTGTGGACAATTTTCAATCAATGCAGCCCATAAATAGGAAGTGATGCTATCTCTCAGCGCCCGTTTATGTGGATTAGCTCCCTGGGTGTTCTGGCTGCTTGTGATCTTGATTGTCATCTTGAACTTCTGCCTGAATCCCTGACTACTCTCTAGCCTGCTTATTTTGTACTTCACCACCAGCTCGTGTATGACCTCTGCCTGCCTGACCACTCTCTGGATTTCGATCGTGTACCATTTTGCCTGACCTGTTGCCAACCTAATCTGCCTGACTAAATTTTTGCCTGAATCCTCAGCACACAAGTTCCACTTCAGACACTACCTATCACAGGTACCTTACATCGTGTGTAATGAGGTGGGAGTATAGGCTGGAAATGGAATAATCATCTTTCTGGAGTACCATATCAATGAATGACTTTTGAAGGGGATCAGTCTGAGGTCCACAACAAGAACATAAATAGTCTAGTAATTGATGATAATAGAAGATGTGCGATGATGGCAATGAATATTCCCGTGAGAGGGTTTGGAAGGACTTAAACTTGCCAGGTTTGACATGATACAGGGAGGTTATTTTAGTGAGGCCACGAGTGCACCATTGGTCAAAAGCTTTGTGTAAGATAGATGGGAGGAACATAGGGTTACCTTGAATGGGTATATGGCAGGATATACTCAAGGGCAATCCCAGCAGTCTCCACACCTCTCTTCAAGCAAGAACCGTGACCTTGATGAAAACACTTTATTTAAGGCACGTGGTAGAGCTCTGAGATTCGAGTGGAAAATAGCTGAAAGGGCATGCAGAGAGGCCAGAGTGCTCTCAAGTATAATATTAGAGTACCTAGATTTTACAGACAACCAATCAAGACCTTGTCTAAGCAGGCAGGAGAGGTTGTAAAAACGTATATTAGGCTAGCCTGCACCACCCTCGGACTTAGGAAGACATTGTTTTTGTAACATTATGCATGTTTTTTTGTGGGACCATATGAAGGCAACGCCTTGTGAATTTTCTGTACATCAGAGTGCTTCAATAAAATAAGTATGGTCTGCAATGGATAGTAGAGTAGACGTGCAAACTATACCATTTTAAAAAGTGACATCTCCCAAAGTGCGAGAGGGTGAGGGTTGCCCAAGCTTCCAGCTCCCTCACAATTTTGGTTATTAAAAGTGGGGAGTTAAGACCAGATAGAGAGGAAGGTTCTTGTCATATATGGATACCCAAATAGGTAATGTGGTGGGGTGCCAAGGTAAACGGGGATGATGACCTCAATTTAGTAGATTCCGGGGGGTAGAGTAACTTTTATCAGTTAATACTAAAGCCAGAGCTCAGTCGAAAGGCTGCAAAAAGTTATCGTAATCTTTCAAAGTCTAAAAGAGGGTTGGTGGAGGATAATAATATGTCATCCGCGAATAGGGCGGAACAGAAGATTTGGTTGCCCACAGTGATGCCACTGACGCCAGCAGACAAATTGAGTATCCTGGACACAGGCTCAATAGCTATACTGAAAAGTAGAGGGGAGAGGGGATATCCTTGCCTCGTTCTCTTTGTCAGAGGGATTGTGTCCAAGATGAAGTCAGGAGTGACAAGGCGAGCCGCCGGGGATGCATACATTTGCTACAGAAAATGCACGATTGGGCCCGAAAAACTGAATACGTCCATCACTCTGAATAGCCATGACAAACTGATATTCTCCAAATTTTTTTGGCATCGAGTAAGTTGATGGCGACATCCTGATCTGGGTGAGATTTAGCGTATTCCAGCGCCATCAGGACCTTACGAATGTTTAAGGTGGCAGATGGCCCCAGAAAAAAAAAACAGATTGGGCTTGATGGAGTAAAGGAGCTAAGCATTAGGCAATTATTTTACAAATAATTTTAACATTTACATTGATCAGGGAGATTGGGTGGTAGGAACCTGGGTGTAGGGGGTCCTTCCTTTTTTGTAGATTAGTCTAATGTGCACCTGCGTTCCCGTAGGAAGATAAGGGCCACCATCCCATATAGCGGTGAAGACATGTTTCAGAGTGCCTCTAAGTGAGTGGACTTGAGTTTAGGTAGAGGGATCTTGGCTAGTAAGGCTTCTCATGTTTGGTCAGTTGAGTCCTCTGAGTATTGGGTTGTATAATAGTCTGCAAGTAGTTTACTAATTTCTGCAGGTGCGGTAACAAGGGAGCCCATCGTGTTTTTCAAGGCAGAAATGTGGTTAGGTCGCCTTGGACCTGAGCATAGCTTAGCCAATAGTTTGCCCACCTTGTTACCAAACCTGTGAAAATGCAAAGTAGAGTAAGTTGTTTTAGCTGCTTCTTGCTGTTCTGCTAATAGGTCAAAACTGCGTATAGCCTGTTGCCATGCTTGTATGTTATCGGGGGTGTGGTTTAGCGTTAGGTGTTCATGTGCTGAGCGTAAAGCTTCACTGGCCTGCATGTATTATTGCATTATTATAGAGTATCTTTTAAAATTAATAGTATATGATATAATTTCTCCCCTCAGGAAGGCTTTCCCTGCTTCCCAGAAGAGGTTTGGGTTGGTAAGGTGTGCCCCATTTGTACAGGCGTATTCTGCCTAGGCTTCATATAGCATGTGGCGGAAGTCCTCGTTGTCTGCCAGATAGGAAGGAAAGCACCATGTGGGTGAGGGAGATGAGGGTTTGGCATTTGTCAAGTGTATAGTAATGGATCCGAAATTCTTGTGTCACTGATTTCCGTGCCTTGCAGTGCCAATAGTAATGCAGGGAAGGCATAAAAATAGTTGTTGTGCGAAAAAGAATTGTGGGGGGGGGGGCAGTTTTTGGGTACAGGTAGAGGAATTTGGGTTTTGGGTCCAAAGTATCCTTTTGTATTAGTTAAGCATGACATAGCAGCTGGATTCATTGTGTGTATGACTGGTATCTCAAGGGAAGATGGGCATAGGAAAGTTTTTTTGGCAACATAAAAAAAAAACAGCAATTCGGAGTCTGTATTGACATATAAGGGGCTGTCATTGCTGATCTGCATTTGAAATGCTATTTGATGCCTGCTATATTAACCCCCTGCCCTGATACTTTTCCAAATCACTGACCTTGAAAAGGTTTGTGTATCATGTGAGTTGGAAAAAGTCAGAACTTCTGATCTATACTGTTTCTAGATGGATGACAACAAAAGAACTAAAGCCAGTTAATAGCATACCAACTTGGCATGTTTCATTTTTAAAAGAAGAGATCAGCAATGGAACCAAATCAACAGGTCATTTCTTTAAATACTGCCTAAATTCTTGCTGAAATGTGTGATTTTTTATATTGTAATACATATGCATGATATCAGTATCCCAGGAGACTGTGGGAAACTTGGATGTAATTTTTACCCAGAAAATGACAGCAGTGCAGGGAGGTGTCCCCAAGAAAGGTACAAAAAATTAAACATTTTTTTTAATTTGTTAGAGAGAAGGGGGCAGGGGTGAAATGATGGAAAGTGAGTTAAGAGGGTGAAGTTACACTTTAACCACTTGTCCACCGCCCACCGTCAAATGACGGCGGGCGGAAGACTCTATTGTTCTGACTGGACGTCATATGACGTTGCGCCTTTAAATACCACTAGGGGGCCGCGTCACTGGGGACCCGATGCGCGTGCCCGGCAGCCGTGATGGCCGCCGGGCACCCGTGATTGCCCAGTAACCGAGCAGGACCGTGGATCTGTGTGTGTAAACACACAGATCCCCGTCCTGTCAGGGAGAGGAGATTGATGCTGTGTCCCTTGTACATAGGGACACAGATCAGTCACCTCCCCCAGTCAGTCCCCTCCCCCCACAGTAAGAATCACTTCCAGGGAATACATTTAACCCCTTCCTCGCCCCCTAGTGTTAACCCCTTCCCTGCCAGTCATGTTTATACAGTAATCAATGCATTTTTATAGCACTGATTGCTGTATAAATGTGAATGGTCCCAAAAATGTGTCCAAAGTGTCCGCCGCAATATCGCAGTCACGATAAAAATCCCTGATCGCCGCCATTACTAGTAAAAAAAGTAAAAAGAATGAAAATGCTATAAATCTATCCCCAATCAATATACGCTTATTGCTGAGGAAAATTTAATATATATTTTTTTAAAAATGGATATTTATTATAGCAAAAAGTAAAAAATATTGTGTTTTTATTTTTTTTCAAACTTGATGCTTTTCTTTTGTTTATAGCGCAAAAAATAAAAACCGCAGAGGTGATCAAATACCACCAAAAGAAAGCTCTATTTGTGGGAAAAAAAGGACGCAAATTTCGTTTGGGTACAGCGTCGCACGTCCGCGCAATTGTCATTCAAAGTGTGACAGCGCTGAAAGCTGAAAAATGGCTTGGGCAGGAAGGGGGTGAAAGTGCCCAGTAGGCAGGTGGTTAAATAATCAACTCTCTGACAGTTTAGCAGGAGGCCCGATGAAAGGGTGGGGACTCTTTAATTGATTTTAAGGTGTAGAAGGAGTAATTCCACAGCTCCCAACACGATTAAAAAAATTCCCCAGGCCCCATCAGTTCAGGATGTTCTGCCAGGGGGAGAGGGGGAACTGTTTATTCATTTTATCTCCAAACATCCAAACAATTAAATTAAAGTTTCTGCTTGCCCCAGCAATCAAATTCAAAGAAAATGTGTATTTAATTGTTAGGAGCTGTTAGGAGCTGCGGCAAAGACTATTATTCTGCCTGCAACTGAAAAATATTAAATAGTCCCCGATTTGTGGCCTTGAGTTAACATGTAAACCAGTGTATAAATTAAAAGCAAGAATACTGCTCAGTTTAACTTCCTTCAATGCAAAAAACACATCATGTCCAAACTTTCACATAAAATTTCATGGGAACATAGGGGCTGATTTACTAAGAACAATGCGTTGCATCGGTTCATACCTTAATTGGTGCGCTGGATAAATCATTGATTGGGCGTGCGAATCGGCCCATTCAGACGCGCAACACGATAATAAATATGTAAATGGAAACTGGTGGCAGGGTAACTGCTGTTTTCTCATTGATAATAGCGCACGCCCATCTCATTGGATGTGTCTTGTTAGGCAATTAGTAGGTGTTCTCACCTAATTAACCCTTTTGATGCTAATCTCATTCCTATTACTTCTAATATATCTTTGAAATGTTTTTTTTTTCTATTTTCACACAAATCTTTCAATACATTACAAAGAACAGAAAAGTGTTTCTAAACCCAATACATTAATATTTTCAGATCTTGATCTTTAAAGGTGACCATACACTGCAATCTTAAAAAAATAAATAGAAAAATTATAAATATTAGATTAGGCAAGAGCCTGTTTGATTTCCAAAAATTTAAATTAATTGTTCAAGTGCGTATTCCTATTACCTTTTTTGCCGAAATTTCGAGTTGTACAGAGATTGGACAATCAGATTGCATAGTGCATGACCATCTTAAGTGCCAAATTTGGAATGTAGATGTGCCATGACCCACTTGTATTTTCACAAGTGTACACAAGAACCTACATCTCTAGATACATGTTTGTGCAGCACAGTGGTGTAGTGGTTAGCACTTTCACCTAGCAGCAAAAAGGGTCGCTGGCTCGAATCCCGGCCGTGACACCATCTGCCTGGAGTTTGCATGTTCTCCCTGTGCCTGTGTGGGTTTCCTCCAGGTACTCCGGTTTCCTCCCACAATCTAAACACATGCTGGTAGGTAAATTGGATCCTGTCTAAATTGGCCCTAATATGTATGAATGTGTGTAAGGGACCCACAAAAACACCACCCCATGTTAAAAAATGTTTTTTTTCTTAATTTGCAAAAAAGGATCATCTCTTCCTCAGAGAACTTAGCAGCAGTACAATAAACTTCCTGTAGGGGTGTGATGTCATTCCTGTGTGCTGGCCACCGCTTCCGAGAACCACATATGTGCATACCTGTGCGCACACAGCAGTTGCGCATCTCATATACACGGTGGTCGCGCATCTACATGCATTTGGCGCATCTAGCTGCAGGAACTCAGTTTTTATGGAAATTAATAGTAAAGCAGATGCAGATTTCCAGGACTGGACTAACAAATGTTTCTATTCTAGTAAAAGGCAACTATTAAACAAGGGCTAAATGGGCCATTGACATGCATCACAGTTGTACTTAGGAATAAGTTTTTGCAAAGTTAAAGTGGAGCTCTGACGAAAAAAAAAAATATTAAAAGCCAGCAGCTACAAATACTGCAGTTGCTGACTTTTAATATTAGGACACTTACCTGTCCTGGAGTCCAGCGACGTCCGCAGCAGAGGACGAGCAATCGCTCGTCACTCTGCTGCCCCCACCGCTATCCTCTGTGAGGATAGCTATCCTCAGTGAAGCCTTGCGGCTTCACTGCCCGGTTCCCTACGGCGCATGCGCGAGTCACGCTGCGCCGTTCTGACTGGTCCCCGTGTGTTCTGGGAGCCGAGTGTCTCCCAGAACACAACGGGTATTCTGCAAGAAGTGACGTGCTTCCCGCAGATTTCCTGCAGAGAGGACTCCCGGAAGTGGGTGAAAATACCTGACTTAGACAGGTATCTTCACTCCCCCTCCCCCCTGAAAGGTGTCAATTGTGACACCGGAGGGTTTCTTACTTTTGCTTGGGGATAGAGTGCAGAGGGATTAGAAGTCTAGTCAGTTTTTGGGGATGTCTGCACCCCTGATAGATGAAGACAACTCCCAAAGGAAGTGAGGGTAAAACCCTACCAATGTCTTTCCTTGGGGACACACAGGTCAATCTAAATAGTTTCCCATTAGGTAAATTGCACTCCAGCATTTTGCTGTGTACACCCCAAATTATTAGGTATCTTGGACATTGGGGTTTATTTACTAAAGGAAAATCCACTTTGCACTACAAATGCACTTGCTGGAGATCCGAGGGGGACATGCAAGGAAAAAAAAAAAATACCATCTTTGCTTCTACATGATTGGATGTTAAAATCACCAGTGCTTCCCCTCAGATTTTCAATGACTACACTTGTACTGCAGGGTGGATTTGCCTTTACTAAACCCCAAACTACCTAATGATTTGGGGTGTACACAACAAAGTGCTAGAGTGCAATTTTCTTAATGGGGACACTAGTTAGATTGATCTGTGCATCCCCAAGAAAAGACATTGGTAGGGTTTTACCCTCACTTCCTGTTTGGCTGTGTGACAGGAAGTGAGACCAATTTTAAGAAAAGGGACACAAAGCCCAACCTAAAAAAGACAAGCAGGGGTTCTAACACTCACTTGGTTTTCCCTCAAATGCCCACAATTAGAATAGGATTGCACTTCCGGTTCCGGCGCCGCATGAGGTAACTGCACCTCCTCACAGCTCCCGCACCAGGACCCAAAAAACAGCTTGTAAAGCCAGACAGAGTGGCCCCTCGTAGCCATCCTCTTCACCCGGGCTACCCCCTCACTAACATGGACCGCTTCCTGGAAAAAAGCGGCGCTCGCTCGTTCGCGGCCGCAGCGGCGCCACCGGGCAAGCCGCAAATCGAGGCCCCGGCTTCGGCCTACTCCCACGCCGCGGAAGAAGCACAGGCAGCCGACATGGAGGTGAGCGCTCATCCCTCCCTGCAGATCATCACACCCCCTGCCACTGCATCTCAGGGTCCCTCTATGCTATCTTCACAGCCAGCCACACCAGGGGACATTTCCAGCTCCCCACCCCCCGGGGATGCTGATGATAGCACCCACCGAATTGCTGCTGCTGTAGCAGCTCTTCTCTCCCCCATGATCTCTGCCTCGGTGGAAAAGGCAGTCAACGCAGGCATGCAACAAATTAAAGCCCAAATTGCTGAACACTCCACTAGGCTCAATGAAATGGAACACCGCCTCTCTGAGGTTGAAGATGAACTCTATCAAGCGCAAGCCACAGAACAGTCGCAGGACAAAACAAATCAGTACATCATTCAAAAATTAGAAGATTTGGAAAATAGGTCGAGAAGGAGCAACCTGCGATTTGTAGGCGTCCCCGAATCGCTTCCCTCTGCAGCTACGGCAGAATTCTGCTCAAAACGCATCCCGGAGGCTTTAGGCCTTTCAGGCCTGTTCACAGTGGAACGCGCACACCGTATGGGGTCCTTCAATCCCGAACGTAAAGCACCCCGACCTATTATTGCCAAGTATCTCAATTATGCCGACAAATCCATCATTCTTCAGACATTCAGACAGTCCCCTTCTCTCCAAATAGACGGGGTAAAAATCCTAATTTTTGCGGACTACTCGATTGAAGTCACCAAGAAAAGAAAAGCTTTTCAACCGATATGCACTGAACTCTTCAAGCAACACATAAAATTTACCCTGGCATTTCCTGCAACTCTACGCCTCAAATCGCCAAAAGGGGATCAACTTTCCTTCCAGGATCCGGCAGAAGCAGAATATTTTCTCCGCTCCCTAAGGGGTGAAGCACACCCTCACACGCCCTCCAAGTCGAATTCCAGTCCGCGAGCGTTGGAACAGAGAAGCCCCCGCAAGGACTCTCCAAAACGTTTTAGACTTTCTGCTCCAGAACAGCGCTACCAAAACTCCCGTTGATGGACTGCCTTACACCGCCATGAACTTCCTTCCTCGCCATTACAGGTCGTATGATCTTTTTTTTTTTTTTTGTTCTGTCAACTCGAGTGTCGGGGATACACAATCTACTTCTCGTGCTCTCCATTAATCCTCAATCAGGCACTGTCACCCGAGTGATCACCCAGTGATCTTTTCCACAACGGCTCTAAATCCGTGTGCCGTTCCATCCATTCCATCTTATTTTTTTTCCCATCTTATTTGGTTCAATCAATGTATTGTTTCATATGTTATGCCTAAAACCATTCTTTTTTCTTTTTTTCCCCCTACCAGGGTGGTAATGCGTGCGCACATGCCTACAGGCCGCACTGCACATTAGTTCATTTGTACTGTACTTGCCCTCCCTGACTCCGCTGTGTGATTTTTTCTTTTAGGCTCCCTGCCATAACTCCATTCTAGGGGTCCCTCGCACGTTATCGAGGTCCCCGGGGCGCTCAGGCACAATAACTGGTCTTTATTTTCCAAGACGGGTCATGTAAGGGGAGCTACCTTGCACAGCGAACTCATGCGGAAAAAAGCGAAGTTCTTTATGATGCTCACGTTAATTTGTTGTTTTGTTTTACTTTGTTCTCTTTTCTTCTACCCCCCCTCATCCCCCCTCTCCCCACTCCACTTTTCAACATGCACTCCTTACCCGAGGGCTCCACACACAGATGCTCACATCACTAACGTGCCTAAACTTTACCTCTTGATCCCTGCCTATAATCTTACAGCTACTAAAGCGCCGCCTTTACACCTTATCATCCGCAATATCTTAAGGTAATCTCATGGAATGTGAGGGGTCTCCGTTCTCCTAACAAGAGAATGAAGATTCTTCGCCACCTCAAAAGGCTAAAAGCAGACATAGCATTACTTCAGGAATCCCACCTTTCGGCATCTGACTTCAGTCGATTGCAGAAACTCTGGGTTGGAACAGTCTTGGGTTCAGAATCGGTTGGACGGAAGGCTGGTGTCCTCCTTCTTTTCAACAAAAACCTCCCTTGTACTGTTCTATCCACGCATACAGACAACCAAGGACGCTTCATCTCCTCCAGGGTTAGAATTGGGACAAAAGAAATAGTGATTTCCAATGTATACGCCCCCAACAGTCCCACAAAGACATTTTACTCTCAGCTCTCCACTTGGCTCCTCAACACCTCTCACTTACCTCACCTAGTTGGGGGAGATTTTAATGACCTCATGCATCCTACAGACGATAGATCCTCTCCAAAACAAACCATGCCGGCGCCTGCTGGAATTGCTCCCACCCTATTTGCCTCCACTATGGACTCCCTCCATCTTACAGACATCTGGCGCTTAACACACCCGGTAGACAGGGAATTCACCTTCTATTCTAATCCTCACAAGATCCTCACTAGGATCGACTATTTTTTGGGACCGACAGTATCATCCCTCTGGTTTCAAACGCAGAGATCGGAGACATAGCCATTTCGGATCATGTCCCAATACTCCTTACCCTAGACAATCTAGACCTCCCCCCCACCCTAACATCTGGCGCTTCCCTTCCTTCCTCCACAATAATGCTGATTTTCGCGCTTACATGGAACGAGCATGGGCGGAGTTTTCCTCCGCGAATGCTCCACATGCAGGGGACCCGAACCTTCTCTGGGATGCTGGAAAAGCATACTTGAGGGGTCGGATCATCTCATATGCCACTTCCTTTAAAAGAAACGCACTATCGAAATTCAAGCTGGCCAGCGACAGACTTCACCTCGCACAACGCAATCTAGCCACCTCGACGTCACCGGCAAACAAGGCGGAGTGGTCCGCGGCTAAAACTGCCTTTGACACCTGGGCGGACACCCTGGAACTCACAAAAAAATCTCACCTAGATGCCTCCCTTCATAAATTTGGTAACAAAGCTGGCAAACTCCTATCCAGACTCTGTAAGGGTGCCCACCGCCCGACGCACATCACCTCACTGCGGGACCGCACGGGAACTACACACTCTACCCCACTTTGCATAAATAAAACCATGCTGGAATATTACACAGCCCTTTACGCACCCGATCCCATTGACCATAAAATAGCCAAAGCCTTCCTTGAAAAAATGAATCTACCAACTATCTCAACTGCCCTTCTAGATTCCCTGAATGCCCCTATCTCCCTCGTTGAAATAGAAGGCACTATACATGCTCTCCGCCCCTCTAAACCCCCGGCCCAGACGGTTTCACAAGTGAATTTTATAAAACTCTCCAAAATATAACTGCGCCCATGCTCCACTTGGTCTATTCCAACATCTGGGCGGGAGGTCCCTATCTACCGACAGGCAACCAGGCCATCATTAAGCTACTTTCTAAAAAGGGCAAAGATCCTCTGGATCCGGGCTCATACAGGCCTATTTCACTACTCAACCTGGATGTCAAAATTCTCTCGAAGATTGTGGCCTCCAGACTAGCAGTCATCCTCCCGGACCTCATTCACCCGGCCCAATCAGGATTCGTGAAAGGGCGGACGGCCACCCTTAACATACGTAAGGTTCTCCTGGCCCTTGAACGAGCCAAACAGGACCCCACAGGAGATTATGGCATCATAAGGTTAGACGCTGAAAAAGCTTTTGACAATGTAAGCTTTGACTGGCTTTCCCTCACTTTGTCTAAAATGGGATTCACAGGCCCTTTCTGCCACCTTATCAATGCCATGTATACAGCGCCCTCAGCTAGACTTGTTGCGGCTGGGCTCCTCTCAGAGGATTTCCGCCTCCATAAAGGGACCAGACAGGGTTGTCCTCTCCCCCCCCCTCCTGTTCAACTTAGCCTTAGAACCTTTGTCTAGATACCTTTCCCAGATAGCCCCTTTACGAGGCATCAAAATAGGCAAAGCGGAACTTCGCACCTCACTATTCGCTGACGACGTCCTCATATTCACGGGCAACCCCAGCAACGACATGTCGACCATTAAAACCACCTTTGACGAATTTCGACTGTGCTCCGGCCTCCGTATCAATTATTCCAAGAGTGAGATTCTCCCTATAGGGACACACTCCACACCCCCCTGGGCTCACCACTCTCTGTTTAAGGTTGCATCTTCTCACATCACCTACCTAGGTATAAAGATTGGGAAATTGCCCTCTTCCATCTATCACCTCAATTACC
Organism: Rana muscosa; assembly: GCA_029206835.1. Taxonomy (NCBI): domain Eukaryota; kingdom Metazoa; phylum Chordata; class Amphibia; order Anura; family Ranidae; genus Rana; species Rana muscosa. The sequence goes on along the minus strand of CM055122.1, from coordinate 598,277,454 downwards.
CCCCCTCTTCACAAAACTCTATCAGGAACTGTCGAACTGGATGGATCTTCCCCTCTCGCTCCTAGGAAGGTGTCACCTTATCAAAATGATTAGCTTCACCAGACTGCTTTATCCTTTGCAAACCATTCCCTTGCTTTTGAAACATAAAGATATCAAACTCCTCAACTCCAAAATTTCACAGTTCATCTGGCACGGCAAAAGACCTCGGATAGCCTTTAAAAAACTACACCTTCCTAGAAGCGACGGGGGTATCGGTCTACCTCATATTAGATTGTATAATTTAGCATGTCTGTTCAGGACCAGCTTAGATTGGATAGCTCAATCATCCCAGTACTCTAATTACGTCCTGGAATCCGAAATGGCTCACCCGCACTCTCTGGTGGCCCTTCTACACTGCAGATGGAAAACTGTCCCCCCACCTTATCAACACAATCTCCTGCTAAGGGACACAGCTATAGCTTGGAGAGAAATCAGAAAAACACTCAAGTTATCTCCTTTCATCTCTCCCCATTTACCAATCCAAGGCAATCCTGACTTCATCCCTGGTCTCCACTACAAAGCCTTTTCGGTCTGGCAGGCTCACGGTCTGTCAAACTTCTCACTGTGCGATGGCAACACTGGAAAACCACTGCCCTTTTCTACAATATCCTTGTCTTTTTCTCTGCCCCCCTCTCACGTATTTCATTATAACCAATGCATTAGCTTCTTATCTAACACGTGTAAAGACAACCTCCGGAGATTCGAAAACAGCTTTTCTGAACGTTTACTGCGAAGTGGACGTTATAAAATCACGGACATCTACAGACCTCTCCTGCAAGAATCTTCCCCGTCTATGTCCTCCTCCTCTATTGCGAACTGGGCTAGGGATTTCCCAGTTCCATATATAACGAAAAAAATCCTATCTGGCCTGCAGAAAACCCTTCGACTGACACCCAACGAAATTTGGAGAGAAACCCAACTCAAGATCTCACACCGGGCTTATATCCCATTTATCTCTCCTAACTCCAATAAGGATGGCGCCTCCTGCCCTCTATGCAAGGTACCCAGACCTTCTCTCTCCCACCGCTTCTGGTCCTGCTCCTTCATTTCCTCATTTTGGGATCAAGTCCTATCCTATATATTCAAAATCACTCTGCTGAAACTCCCCAAAGACCCTTTACTTCTAATATTTGGTTATTGGGACCCTCTATTGTTACCCTGGTCTCTATTGCCGGCTGCATCGATCCCCTCAGGGACTACCAAACGTCCCTCCTCGAAAGACTGGATTTTGCTTTGTTTGCTTGTCGCCAGGAGACTCATTCTTAGGCACTGGATCTCTCCCCAAAGCCCTTCTCTCATCCAACTCGAAAAGGACTGCCTCAACCTCTTCTACAAAGAACGACTTCTTACGGACTTTAAAGAACCCAGATCTAGAGCTCGCTTTTTTTACAGATGGGAATCCTTCATCATAACAACCCTCTCGGCAACGGATCAGGCAGCTCTGGAACAACTCTCCTTCTCGTACGCTGACCCTATCCCAATTGGGCTGTAAATCTTGATGACATTGCACAGTCTATACATTCCGGATGGCCCACCAGGGCTGTTCCTTCTCGGGACCATTCATGTAATGGAATGAACAGCACACCACTGTCTCTGGAGCTCCTTTCCCCCCCCCCCATTTTTTTTTCCTAGTTTCTGTTTTGATTTTTCCCCTATTCCTGATTCTAAACATAGGGGCGCGTAGACAGATCCATCCAGTATTCCACCTTCCGGTTGCATTGCTTTTTAGGTATTTATCTAGGATGACCTGCTGTACCCTCACTAGGTGAGAATTTTGTGTATACAGCTCCCTCTCTTCATATCTTCATGTCTTCATAACTTCATAACCCCATAAGGTTAGTCTTCAAGTGAGCTAGTGTCATGTGTTACATTTGTTTTTGCCCTACCTGTTGTACCCAACTAGCTACACCGATATTCCTATGTACCATTGTTTTAAACCTGACTAACAGCCTTATGTTCTCTTTTGTACTTGTGTACTTATCTTTACACCTGTTCAAGTGTCTTTCATTATTCCAATAAAAACTTGTTTAAAAAAAAAAAAAAAGAATAGGATTGCCTTGAGCTAGATTTTAGCGCAATGCTCTAAATCAGTGCTTCTCAAGCCTGTCCTCAAGTACCCCCAACAGGCCATGTTTGCAGGTTTTCCTTCATCTTGCACATGTGCTTTAAATCATAGTCAATGGCTTGGTATTTTGGACAGCTATTCTAGATAAGATAAATTCACAAAACATGTCCTGTCGGGGGTACTTGAGGACTGAGGCTGAGAACCACTGCAGTAAAAAGGAAAATTGAATACTTACCGCTCTGTAATTTTTCTTTCCTGGTGACTATCCATGGCAGCATACACACAATCCATGCAAATGCTATCATGAAGGCACCAGGAAAGTAACTTTTAGACAAATCACACCTGTTTTGTTTTGACATGCCAATCAGCATAGTTAAGCTGCAGCTGTGAAATTTCTTGCATGAAAAATAACAAAAAACACAAACATCCAAATTTGCATCAAATTTTATTGGTCAACAAAACAGGACTTGGAAAAGAGCAAGGAAAGCACAAAAAAACATGTATGTTAATTTGAAACACTAACAGAATATGGTTTTTGAGGTCTGACCATTTAGCATTGTAAATTAACAGGATTTAAAGGACTGCACACAAATGGACATCAATTAAGGATTGAAATATTAGTCACAACTAGAGTTGAGCAGACACCTGGATGTTTGGGTTCGACGGGTTCGTCCGAACTTGGGAAAAAAGTTTGCGTTCGGGACCGAACTTTAACCCGAATCCGGACCCGAACCCGAACCCCATTGAAGTCAATGGGGACCCAGACTTCTAAGGACTAAAAAGGCTCTAAAAAAGTAATGGAAAGGGCTAGAGGGCTGCAAATGGCAGCAAAATGTTGTTAAGAGCATGGCAAGTGCTCTGCAAATGTGGATAGGGAAATAACTTAAAATAACATAAAAAAAAATAAATAATAATCTTGACCTAGGAGGACGAGGTCCATATGGAGTAGGAGGTTGAGGTGGCGGTGGATGTGGCTGTGTAGGTGGAAGCGGCGGTGGAGGAGGACGAGGTAGCCAACACTGGTTCAAAAATACAACAATGGCTGGGTAAGGCCGGTGATGTGTCGAATTCTGTCCCCCGTCAAATAGTGTCCACCCTGTACTGCGCTTGCTCAGTATGTAGGACAAGGGGATTTCGAAAATCTCCCAAGACGAACGGCGCCTGTGTGGTGAGTTCAGGTGAAGGCCACACCATCCGTGGTTCAAGCCGAGCCAAGTGAGGCCGTGCCCGAAGCGTGGCGATCGAACCGAGCCCGTGAGGGGCCCTGTTACTATGTGCTACCGTATGTCCACTTGGATGGTGGGGCTTGAACCTGCACTCACAGCGCAGGCGCCGTTCATCTTCGGAGATTTTGTGAATCTCCTTGTCTTTTGTACTGCGCAAGCGCTGCGCCTTCGCAGTATGGGCCGGACACAATCCGATGGCCGGACAGTTTTTGTCACAACACCGGTATACATGTCTATTCTGCACAAGGTACGGACAAGTCCTGTGGGATCCATGCCTGGTTCATTTTAATGAACGTGAGCTTGTCCACATTGGCTCTGGACAGGCGGCTGCGCTTGTCTGTGATAACGCCCCCTGCCGTGCTAAATACACGTTCAGATAATACACTGGCTGCAGGGCAGGCCAGCACCTCCATGGCATAAAGGGCCAGCTCAGGCCATGTGCCCAATTTGGAGACCCAGAAGTTAAAGGGGGCAGACCCGTCATCCAGTACGTGTAGGCCTGTGGACACATACTGCTCAACCATGTTGGTGAAATGCTGCCTCCTGCTAAGACGTTCCATCTCAGCTGGTGGTGCTGGTTGTTGTGGCGTAGACTTGTGCACAACGGAAAAATTCGTTCCGTTTCGGTTCGTTTCTTTCCGGTCCTGTTGATTCGTAATCATTCGTAATTTTGCTAGACGGGATTTTTCGTGTTCGGACTCATTCGTATTTTTGCAAGCGACATTTTTCGTTGAATTTTTTGTTGCTTTATAATTCGTACTTTCGGTAGAGTACGTTGTTTTTCGTTGATTCTGGACACAACTCCTACTTTCGTAACTTTTTTTGGGTTCGTTGATTCGTAATTTTCCGTGTCTCTCTCACAACGACGCTGCCTATTATGCCTAATGTGCTTTGAATGGATTTGTACTTTTCTAAATACATAGCGGTTATTTGTAACGATTCGAAATCTCGTATTTTACTTTCGTTTTTGACATGCGGCTATAGCATTAGCCTCCGCCCCCCCCTGTACACCATTTTGAGAGGGAGTTCAGCACGGCGAGGGAGAAGCAGAGAGCAGAGCAGAGTGTTATTGTGCTTCGAATGGATTCGTACATTCGTAACTTTTTTTGGTCGTTGATTCGAAAATTTACATGTCTGACAGTGGCGCTGCGTGCTTCGAATGGATTCGTACTTTTCTAATACATCGCAGTTATTCGTAACTATTCTAAATCTCGATTTTTTACTTTCGTTTTTGACATGTGCCTAATGCCTATAGTCTCCGCCCCTGTATGTCATTTTGAGAGGTTGTATAGTGGTGAAGTGAGGGAGGAGCAGAGAGCAGAGCAGAGAGTGTTATTGTGTTAGATGTGTGATTGTTTTTGTTTGTTTTGGTGAATTAGAATGTCTGGGAGTGAGAATGGACGTGTGAGTCTTGTGAGTGAGAATGTTGGTGTTGGTATGAGAGTTGTTGGTGAGAGTGGAGGGGAGCAGAGAAGTGGAGGGGAGCAGAGTAGTGGAGGGGAGCAGAGAAGTGGAGGAGGGGACTCAGGGGAGAGGAGGAGTGTAGTTGAGGAGAGGCATGGAGGGGAGAGGAGAAGTGTAGGGGAGGGGAGGTGTGGAGGGGACTCAGGGAAGAGGAGGAGTGTAGTGGAGGAGAGGCACGGAGGGGAGAGGAGTGTAGTGGAGGAGAGGCATGGAGGGGAGAGGAGGAGTGTAGGGGAGGAGGGGCGTGGAGGGAAGGGGAGGAGTGGAGGGGACTCAGGGAAAAGGAGGAGTGTAGTGGAGGAGAGGCATGGAGGGGAGAGGAGTGTAGTGGAGGAGAGGCATGGAGGGGAGAGGAGGAGTGTAGGGGAGGAGGGGCGTGGAGGGAAGGGGAGGAGTGGAGGGGACTCAGGGAAGAGGAGGAGTGTAGTGGAGGAGAGGCATGGAGGGGAGAGGAGTGTAGTGGAGGAGAGGCATGGAGGGGAGAGGAGGAGTGGAGGGGAGGAGGGGTGTGGAGGGGAGCGGAGGCGTGGAGGTGAGAGGAGGATCAGTGGGGGGTTGAGGAGAGAAGAGGAGGCATGGAGGGGAGAGGAGGGAAGAGGAGGTGTAGAGGGGAGAGTAGAGAAGAGTAAGCGTGGAGGGAAGAGGAGGCGTGGAGGAGAGGAGAGGCGTGAAGGGGAGAGGAAGAGTGGAGGTGAACGGAGGCATGGAGTGGAGCCAAGGCATGGAAGAGGGCATGCCCATGGAGGTGGAGTGGAGCGGGAGCATGGCAAAAAAAAGAGGCAAGTGTCCACCCCTACATCAGAAGAGAATTCTGACACCGACCTGCAGCAGCACCAGCGAACCAAGAGACAGAAAACATCAAGGGGGCCCGTATTTACCCCAGAGGAGAATTCTGCATTGGTTGCTGCAGTGAACATAGAAAAAGTGAGACTCTTCAGCCTAAATGTCTCAACCTCTGCGAAGAGAGCAGCCTGGGAACGAGTCCGGGACTCAGTGAATGCAGTCTCCAAGGTTCGCAGGGCCACCGATGGTGTCAGGCACAGGTAAGTATTCAAATATTATATCACTCTTAGAACACACCACATATATGTGAAAAATACACAGTATAGTAGTTAGTCAATAGTCAATAAACTGATTTGAACGTAACACAAATATTTATTTGGCACAGAAAAGTAACATGTAAAATAAAAATAATATTGTTGTAACGTGTATCTGTAATCATTTGCAGGTTTTATGATTGTCGGGCGTCAGTTAATAAAAAGATAGAGAAGCATCTTCTGGCCCAGTCTACTGGAGGAAAGGCTGTGGTCTTCAGACAGTGGGAGGCAGAGCTGAGAGATGGCCTGCTTGCAGATGAGGAGGATGTCCCTGGAGTCAGCAGAAAGGGTCCAGCCGAGCATCAGAGAGCTGGTGAGTAAAATAAAATATATCATTATATATTGCAGTTATATGGTTGTTTCCAGCTCACTATTTTTTTTATGACTACGCATGTGAGACTTACGTTTTGCTTTACATTCATGTTTTCCAGATCGAGCAACGTCATCTGTGGAGGGAACAGCTCCAAGTTCGTGCCCTCAAGATTCTGGCAGTGGTGGTGGTGAGTAGTACCTACCTAACATAAACACAAAGCAAACATAATAATAAACAACATAGTAACAAACATCTATTTAACATTTAAAGCAGACATCACTAAATGGCGGACTGTGGGCTAAATGCATACGAGACACTGTGCCATCCAGACCGCCACAGTCCAGCCATTTATGTGCCGTTCTGCACACAGAGCCGGAGACACATCAGATCTGAATATTGGGCAAGAACGGAGCTTCTGAAGATAACTTTCCAAGTTAACCAGCAGGTGATTGGTTGCTAGGCAGCCCTAGCAACCAATCACCTGCTGGTTAACTTCAGCACCTCCCGCTCCTGCCCACTATTCAGTGCTGCTGTGTCTCCCATTGTGTCTCCAGCTCTGTGAGCCCAAATAATGCAAGGGGCAGAGCTGTGGAGGCTGTATTCTGATGGGGGCAGAGCTGGGAGGTTAAGATGGGAAACTGGCAGAGATGCAGGGTGCTGTGTAATGTGAAGGGGCCCAGAGATGCAGGGTGCTGTGTAATGTGAAGGGGGCCAGAGATGCAGGGTGCTGTGTAATGTGAAGGGGGCCAGAGATGCAGGGTGCTGTGTAATGTGAAGGGGGCCAGAGATGCAGGGTGCTGTGTAATGTGAAGGGGGCCAGAGTTGCAGGGGGCTGTGATGTGAAGGAGGGCAGTGGACAAAGCTGTGGGGCGGTGCTGTGAAGGTGGCAGAGAAGATTAAGATACCATTGTGAACGGAGGTTCAGAACACTACTGTAAACTGTGATGTGAAGGGGGATTGTGATATGCCAGGGGACTGAGGAAACTGATGTAAGAATGGGATGGAGAAATAAGAGAGGAGGGGCTGTCAAAGCACAAACCATTTAGCAATGATTTGTCCTCTTACCTTGCTAGGATCCTTTTTTGTTATGAAGTCAGATTTACGACATCTGGCTTCTGCTGTGCTGCCGAAGCCGGGTGACAATCCTCTGCCGTCCATTCTCTGGCTGAGAGATTAGCTGATTGTACTCGGCCAATAAATGGCACACTGTGCAAGGAAATAAAAAAAAATGAAAGCTCAAATAGGTCCTGTAGCATTCCACTTCCCGCAAAACAATGTATATCTGTCCAGTTCTTTGAGGAAGTGGTTGTACCGGGGTGATAAGCAGCTGCAGCCGTCACCCCGGTACCGCTTTTTAGATTTGGTGGTCGGCTTTGTTATGATAACAACTGATGCGGCTCAGAAGCTGCTCAGCTGTCATCATAAGGAGTGGGAGAGGACACGACAAGCCCTCCGCCCGCCGCCTTACACTGCTTCGCCCGGGTCTCCAGTCCGGAGCGACCAGAGTTGCAAACAAAGCCGGAATCGGCTTCAATCGAGTCTCCAATGTAGTAACTCAGAAGTTACGTACTCATTTACTTGGCTGCCAATGGCGCCGATATGAAAAAATCCACAGTATTCAAATATGCAGATTTTTGCTTTTTGAATACTTGTACATGCAAAGGAGGGATTTGGGGATTGGAATTTTTTTTAAAGTAAAACTTGAAAAAATAAACAAAAAATAACAAAAAAAAATATTTGAAAAGTGCCCCGCATGCTCGCTTACCAAAGAAAACACATATGTGGCGCCCGCAAATGTAAATGGTGTTCAAATCACACGTGAGGTATCGCCGCAATCCTCACATCGAGAGAAATAATTATAGCAAAAGATCTCCTCTGTAACTCTAAACTTGTAATCGTAAAACAAAAATTACATGCTCATCTATAGTGATTTTTAAGTACCGTAGTTTCTCGCCATTCCAACAGCGTTTGCAATTTTAAACCATAACATGTTCGATATCTATTTACTTGGAGTAACATCGTCTATCGCAATATCCCCAAAAATTGGGATAAATAAATTTAATGTAAATTTATTTTTTTAATTCAGTAAATTTTTCCCCAAAAATTGCTTTTGAAAGGCCGCTGTGCAAATACATATATTATATATATATATATATATATATATATATATATATATGTATATATATATATATATAATGTTTGTGGTTCTCAGTAATTTTCTAGCAAAAAATAATGATTTTAAATTGGCAAGAATAACTGTCAGAAATAGGCTTGGTCCAGAAGTGGTTACCTTAACTCTTTTATTCTATCTTTAACAGAAAGCCTGAGCCATATCCCGGACCCTCCAGCGTCAGCTTCTGTCAGGAAGCAGCGGCCCATTACTCCTCAACGTAAGTAGAATACGCAAGCTGCCAATATAAAGAAACAGGACACAAGGCACCATCATCATCCACACTTTACAAACAGGCATTATAAAACACAAAAAAAGCTATTTAACAACCATCCATTTTTAAGTTCATACACACACACACACCTCAAACTAGGGGTCGACCGATTATTGGTGGCCACTTTTTTGTAATAATCGTTATCGTTGACAAACTTACCAATTGAATATAGTGCTTCGAGGTGTTGTACTGGGGTGATGCTTGCAGCGGCAGACATCACCTGGTACCGTTTTTTAACAACCGATGTGGAGAAGCAGCCGCTTGTCTGTTATTACAAACAGCCGGAGGGGATGTCCTCCCCAGAAGTGCAGTCGCTGTAAATCTGAGGAGAAACTCTGAAATGAGGGGAAGCTCTGCTGATTTTATCATCCAATCATGTACAAGCAAACATTCTGTTTTTTTATTTTCCTTGCATGTCCCCCTCAGATCTACAGTGACTGCACTTCCAAGTGCACTTGTAGTGGAAAGTGTATTTTCCTTTAGTAAATAGACCCCACTGTTTGTATTGTAACCTATGATTGTTTATTCTATTACATTCTTTTTTTCTATTACAAGGGATGTTTACATTCCTTGTAATAGGAATATATGTGACACAAAATGTATTTATTTTTTAAAGGACAGTGTCCTATAAAAAATTAAAAGTTAAATAAATATTTTTATTCTAATCTCTAGAAATCTATTTCTTTGAATGCTATCATCAACATTGGCTATCTCGTCTATTTCAGATCAACAAGACCAGTCAGAGGGGAGAGCGCAGTGCAGCTCGCCTCGCTCACCTGTCCTTATTTGCGAGGGCATTGAGCTCCAGAATGAGCCAGAGCTGACCCCTGTGATTACCGATACTCCGGACTTCTCCCCATGGCCAGAGGAGGAGGTCATGGGCCATGTTTCCCGCATCCTGCCACCATCTGATGCTGCCCCTGGTGTGCCTCTACAGGAGCAGCCACAGCTGTTGCCCCCTCCTACCCAGATGGCACTGGCACCTACTGCTGTACCGCCTGGACCAGCAACTGTCCATGATGCAGAGCATCAGAGGGTCGTCACAGGACTTCAGAGGCAGGCAAGTGACAATAGAAGATTGTCATGGCGGGACATCAGGAGATTAACCCGGATCATTGAACTTGTAGCCAGGCAACAGACTGACAATATGGAGCGTATGTTGGCCCGGGTAAACCAACAGCATAACCAGGCAATGGAGCATTTAAGACTGTCTTTGATGGAAGCAATTTCCAGGCACAATGCTCCATTGCCTGGGAGCTCGTCTGGTAGTAGTACTCAGAGCAGCAGAGAACCCTCTCCTTAGGAAATCTGAGGGCTAGTTCTTCCTCTGCTCCAGGACCCAAGGCAGCTCAGCTCACCTTTTTGTTATTAATAGTTGTATATATGTATACGTGTTAACATACATTTTTTTTCTACGTTTGTTTGTGCAAATAAATAAATGCAAATAATTTTTGCCTAATAAAAGCATACTTTAGTGCTTATATATTGATGATTATTATGTGACATTGTACACTTTATTACATATCTGGTTGCTTAATATAAAAAAATCACATGCTATCACACATGGTAATCAACTTAAACAGTTAAAAGAACATCCTTGCCAGTTGTCACCAACAACTTCATTTAGGTTTAGCTAGGTATTATACTGCCTCGCTGACCTTAGTATTCTCTTTCTTTTTTCGCATCATTATATGTTGTAGTTCAAAGTTGCAGTAACAGAAATGGAAATAGTATTAGTCGAGTCGTGATGATGATGGCTAATACTATTTCCAGTTCTGTTACTGCAACTTTGAACTACAACATATAATGATCTGGAAAAGTGTATAAGTGTTCTATACAGCTGTCCTGATTTTATGTTTGAAAGGAACATGCATCATTTGAGATTCCCTCTACGTATGGATACGTCTGATACCGGTATTGAATGGATACGAGTAATCTTTTATCTGTACTCGTCAATACCAAATACCATTACCTGCGTCCAGGTGCCGCGAGGGAGCTTGGCGCCAGCTTCCCTGCCAACCAAGAATCCGGGAGGCCTGGCTTCCTGATAAGCTGTGAAGCCGGCGTCACGCTCTCTAACAGCACCTGGATGCACCTGAAAGGTCTTTGGTATTGACGACAAGTACAGATAAAAAATTACTCGTATCCAATACTGCTATCGTGCATCCCTACATACAAGTTTGCCGTTATTCATACATCCTAAAAGATGTGTATGGTTAATACATACCTGTGAAATCTTCGACTTGTATGTGTCTGTCATGAAGAAGCCTCATCCACTCATTCCAGTGGTACTTTCACTAAATTGGCAAATAAAACAAGAGTTACATAAATGAATGGAAATCAATGATGGATATGGGAGTAAGTGGCCAGGAGAGCAGGTACTCACCTTCTGACTCACGGCAACGCAATTACAGTCTTTCCTTCCTTGTCGTGGGTGATGACTTTCCATAGTGCCAACTTACATGTGCCATGTTGCCAACACTGTGGCCTGGAGATTACATGAATATCTTGGTGGACTGGATATATTAGCATTAGCAGCAAAATCTCCTTGCCACGATGTAGGTGCCATCAGAGGGTGGAAAGAAAAAACATTTTGGTGGTGGGAGTATAGGAGAATCGTAGTACCATTTTTGGCCTTCATTTTCCTGTGTCTGTATGTATATTAGCAGCAGACTTAGTATCACCACTATTTCCACCACCAGTACTACAAGTATAAGCAAGCAAGCAGCCTGGTTGGCAAGCTGCATAACTAAAGGAAAACAACAACAGATTTAACTTATAAAATACAAATAATGGTTTAACTAAGTAACTACTAACTAGGAGAAAATCCAATGGTATTATATTATGTTTAAAGTGCACTGTTTAAATTCTGAAAATGACTGGAATAATTTTATAACATTAATTCTTATAAGTACATAAATACAGCGGCTTGAGACAGTTTTGACACCTGTCCAGGTAGTGAAACCCTGACAGGAGGCAATCCTCCAAGGTGCTGTTTGCACTCATGCGTGGTCTGTGCTTTCCTGATATATTGCATGACCATGTGCGCAGTCGCACTGACAAACGGTTTTCCTTTCACCTTCATGGCGCTGCTTGCTTATACCGAACTTAAAGGGACTGCGTTTGTATTCCAGTGTCCTAGGTATTCGAGATTTGAGAAGAAGGCAGGTGGAATGGAAATAGCAGAACTATTGCAGCAGGAACGTTTCACAAACTGAATGGTTTAAAGTTTTAATTGAAATGTACAAATGATACAGCTGTCCCGTTTATTTATTATGCTAGTACTAAATGACACAGTTGTCTCAAAAGGACAACAATATAAGTTATAATACCAGATCAGTAGCTAAAACCTTGGGCAGTAAAATAGCAGGGCAGGAGGTATGAGGTGGGACTTAGTAGAGGAACATTCCATGCCAAATCATCACAAACTAAATGGAACTTTGTTTTCAACCTGACCATCTCAGATGTTCATTAAATTTGATAGGATGGTATAGGGTCAGACATGGAGTAACTACCATATCTGACATTTAAGCCCTCACGGAAATGGTCAGGATGGGACATGTGATGATTTCTGGCATGGAATGAGGGCCTTAGGGGAGACGTGGAACTGGGTCAGGTGGAGATTTGGAGATTATGTTATCATCATGGATGAGTATTATTTTTTTATGCAGCATCAAAGTCAAGAGCAGGGTAACCAAGCTTTGGCATGTTGATTTTTAAAAAAGCCATTTGCTCTAAGAGCTGGGGGAGCAATTGTGAGCGCTGAGGGCATAATATATTTCCTGTTACAGAAAACACCCGCTCACTCTGGACCGTGGTTGAGGGACAGGAAAGAAGCTCCTGGGCTACCGAGGACAAAGCAGGCCACACATCCTTCTTCTCATCCCAAAAACTCAAGGGATCTGTACTGGGGGGCAAAGGAGGTTCTGCTAGGTAAGCCCTAACTATGTCACCAGCATTTTTTGCTTTTCTAAGGGGCTGTTCAGTGGGTCCCACCAAACTGTGAAGTGCCTCAGCCCAAAAAGCTGATGCTCTGGTGGAGTGAGCACCGGCAGCAGTGCTGCTAGTACCAGCTAACAGAGTATCATCACGCTCCTCTTCTTCTCCCTCCTCTAAATGTACTCCCATTTGCCTTTCCCTCTCACGTACCCTCTCTATTAATCTATCCCTCCAGGTGGTGAGAGTATTTTTGCGGAGTGCTATCCTGCCTTTGAATCTGGGGTCACAAATTGTGGCTAACATGAACTCGGTGCGAGAGTCGATGAGCTCTTTTATGCGCGAACTGAGTTGCTCCTTCAGCCTCCTCAGAAGGGCATCAACTTCAGCAAGTATATTGCCACCAGGCAATCGTTCCCTATTGGAAAGGAACAAATCTATTTTATTTGTAAGGTGTGCAAAGAGGGGAACCACTTGTGCCAGGCTAGCACTCTCTTGGCTTAAATTGTCAGTGACATCCTCAAAAGGCCTGAGCACTGTGACAACTTGGTCAATCATTACCCAGTCCTCCCTGCCTAGTGGTCTGGCAATACCAATAAAATGTTCACATGCCATTGCGTGAATTGCCCTCTGTTGCTCAAGGATACGCTCTAGCATATGTAAAGTTGAGTTCCACCTTGTTCCCACATCCTGTTTAAGGCAGTGCTCCACGAGGCCTGCCTTTCTCTGTTCCTGCCTGAGAAGGTGGCTATCCTTCACACTCCGGTGGAAGTGACCAGCAATTTTGCGGCACGACTCTAAAAGTGCTGCTAACCTTCCACTGTTAGTGTTATCATCGAGAGCAGACCTAACAACTAGATGAAGGATGTGTGCACAGCAGCGCACACCAACAAATCTTCCATCACGGATAGCCTTTGTCATGTTCGCTCCACCATCACTGACAACAAATCCCATTTTGACATTAGTGCCTGCCTGTTCCCCTAGCCACCTCCCTATCATTTTCTGAAGTGCATTTAAAATATTCTGTGATGTGTGCTGCTGATCCATCACCTCAGCATGGAGGAGGAAGGAGTGCAATCCTGTCTTGTGCACTGTGGCAGCGGCCACAGCACTTGAGGTTTTTCTTGACCGTGCAATTGTTTGTGGTGGTGGTTGTATATCTTGCGACTCATTGGGCTGCCACCAATGGGCAGTCAAGGACAGGAAGGCATGCTGGCCACTAGTAGCACTCCATAAATCAGTTGTAAAGTGAACTGATTGGCCAGCAGCCTTCCCCAGCAAATCCTTCAAAACCCCAACACATGACCGGTACAGCGAGGGCACTACAGTTCTACTGAATGTGGTGCGTGAAGGGACCTGGTATTGTGGTGCCACAGCCTGCATCAGCTGCTTGAAGGGCTCCCCTTCCACAAAACTGAAAGAAGCCCCCCCAACAGCTATAAGTTGTCCAATGAGGCGCGTAAGTTTGCGGGACTGCTGTTTTGACATACCCCGGTAATGTACCCCTTCAAAATGTTCAATAGTGGGCTGTATGGATTTATTTAGCATTTTACGACCTGCAGCTCCAGAAGTGGCTGTGACTTTGACACTGCTGCTGGTAATAGTGGTGGTAGATGGGGGAGCCACACCCATTTCTTCCCTCAGCACCACTGGCCTATGGTGGCTAAGCATGTGTTGCTTCATCCCAGCGTTCGTGAGATGACCCAACATTCTCCCACGGCTGACTTCTCTGCTGCATATTTTACATGTAGCTGTGCGGCCATCACCAACTGTCACGAAATGTTGCCAAATTTTAGAACGACGGGTGCTGCCACTGTGTGGTGAAGATTTTTTAGAGAGAGTTTCCTCTTCAGCCGCAGATGCTAGAGCAAGTTGCTTAATTTTGGTTGTAGCCTGGCCTATGCACTCTGCTATGCTGCAGTGTTTTTGTGATAAAATGGGCGGTGGCCTCATGTCAAGGAGGTTACTTGATTAACAGTTGTGCTGGCGGCTCTAATGTTTATGGGAGACTCAACCGGAACAGGAGAGGCAGGTGCCACTGGTGCCGTTCTTTCAGGGGAATACAACAGTGGGGAATCAAATTTAATATTGGAAGGAGAATATTCTGTCTCATAAACATTTGGTTCCTGATCGAGATTAAAAGGTAAGGTATAATCTGAATCTTCCATGTTTGCGAAGGAGGATTTAGCACCATCAGATGTTGGGGGGTCCTGCTGAATTACCTTTTCTCTCGGATGGCTAAAGGGAAATGTGACTAAAAAATCTCCGTCATTACTTCTATGACCTGCAGATGTAATTTTTTCAGTGGTGATGGTGGTGCCAATGGGAGTAGCAATAGTGGTGGTGGTGGAACTATGAGCGCACAAAATGTCTTGCTCATATTCTAATATTTCACTTTTAGGCTGCTTAAATGGATGCACAGAATCAAAAGCCTGTGTAGGTGGTAGTGTCAGGCCTTTCCTGTAAAAAATACTTGGTGTCACCACATTTCTCAAAGTGCCCATAGCAGAGGTGGTGGTGACACAACTGGCACTAGTAGTTATTGTGCAGGTAGTTCTTGGGGGAAGATCCTGAAAAAGGCGACGACATGCAATAGATGCCGACTGCTTCCTGGTCTCAGAGCAGGACCTCTCAGCCCTGCTAGTAGGGGATTTTGAACCAACAGTTTCCCTCTCTGACCTTTTCTGTTTGGAAGGTGGCCTTAGCATAGCACTACTACTGATAGTCAAAGTATCAGAGCTAGGCCTTTTGCAGCTAGATCTGCCTGAACGCTTTGGCTGAGGCACTGAAACAGGACAGGCAAGCTGCTTCTGCTGCTTCATTTGCCTCCCCTTTGAAAAGTCACTCCTTTTAGACTTAACACGACTACTGGAACGTGTAGTACTGGTGGTGGAAGTATGACTGTCTGGGCCTGGCAATACAGATGCTGACATACATGACACAGACAATGGTGGTACAAACTCACAGGTGCTGGTAGTGGTTGTTGTTGCTGTGTCACTGCTGCTGCTGGTACCAGGAGGAGGAACCTCATGTTGAGAGCTTGAATCCATCTTTACAAAAAAATTTACTAGGCTGGACTCTCTTCTGCTACTTCTCAAATATTGTCTCCCCTCCTCTGCTCAAACTCCCTTTCTCACTCAGTTACCACTGGTGGAATGCACAATGCAGTGACCTTTTGCCCTTAATCCAACCTCCAGCACAAAATAAATCAACTGATTGGCCTGTAAATTACTCCATGCCAGTAATCCAGCCCCCAAGGGATCAACTGATTGGCTAAAAAAAATGTAATTCTGTAATATCCGGAATAACGAATGCATTTGCATTGAAATTCGTCTGAATTTTGCAACTTTCGGACATTCGGATGCATTTGAATTTCGGTTCAAAGCAATTACGAATAACACCGAATCCGACAAAAATTATCTCAAATAACGAATGGCTTTGGTGTAATTTGTTGATGCTTTAACACGGCCTAATGCAACACCAATTCGACTCGTGGTTTTGCATGACGAATGATTTCATTTCACTATTCGTTAAATTTAGCGGACAATCATTCTGATGAATCAATTTCTTTCCAATTGTTAGTAGCTCACTAGGGAGTAAAACGAATCGATTCGAATATAATTAAATTATTTGTTATGTGATTATGATCACAAGTCGACTTGCATTAGGCCGCGTTAACGCATTAACGAATTATGCCGAAAGCATTCGCTATTTATGATAATTTTAGTTCGGATTCGGTTTTATTCGTAATTACTTTGTTCGGAAATTCGAATGCTTCCGAATGTCAGAAAGTTGCTAAATTCGGACGAATTTCGATTCGTTACGAAACAAATTGCACAAGCCTATTGTGGCGTGCTGACAAAGCTTTTCCACATTTCAGCCATGCTAACCCTGCCTTCTGAGGTGCTGCGGGTGCCCCGGCTGCGTTGGCGACCTCTTCCTCCTCCTCTGCCTTCGCCTTGTGCTTCCACCGTACGCCCGCTGTCAGGTGGGAATGCCACCAGCAGCGCGTCTACCAGCGTGCGCTTGTACTGGCGCATCTTACGATCCCGCTCCAGTGAGGGAATTAAGGACGGTACATTGTCCTTGTAACGGGGATCCAGCAGGATGGCCACCCAGTAATCAGCACCAGTTAAAATGTGGGCAACTCGACGGTCATTGTGGAAACACTGCAGCATGTAATCGCTCATGTGTGCCAGGCTGCCCAGAGGCAAAGAAAAGCTGTCCTCTGTGGTAGGTGTATCGTCTGTGTCCTCTGTATCCCCCCAGCCACGCACCAGTGATGGCCACGAGCTGGTCTGGGTGCCACCCTGCTGTGAAAATGGCTCCTCCTCCTCCTCCTCCTCATCCATCTCCTCCTCCACCTCGTCATCCTCAAGAACTGTGCCCTTTCTGACGGACAATTGTGTACTCCTCATCCTCCTGTGCCACATCCTCTTCCATCATCGCCCGAAGCGTTTTTTCAAGGAGGCATAGAACTGGGATAGTAACGCTAAGAACGGCGTCATTGGCACTGGACATGTTGGTGGAGTACTCGAAACAGCGCAACAAGGCACACAGGTCTCGCATGGAGGCCCAGTTATTGGTGGTGAAGTGGTGCTGTTCCGCAGAGCGACTCACGCGTGATTGCTGCAGCTGAAACTCCACTATCGCCTGCTGCTGCTCGCACAGTCTGGCCAGCATTTGCAAGGTGGAGTTCCACCTTGTGGGCACGTCACATATGAGGCGGTGAGCGGGAAGGCCGAAGTTACGCTGCAGCGCTGACAGGCGAGCAGCAGCAGGGTGAGAACCCCGAAAGTGCGCACACACAGCCCGCACTTTCTGCAGCAGCTCTGGCATATTGGGGTAATTTTTAAGGAACCTCTGGACCACCAAGTTCAGCACATGCGCCAGGCAAGGGATGTGCGTCAAACCGGCTAGGCTGCTACGAGATTTCGCCCATTATCGCACACCACCAGGCCGGGCTTGAGGCTCACTGACAGCAACCACTCATTGGTCTGTTGTTCCATGTCCCTCCACAACTCCTGCGCGGTGTGGGTTTTTTCCCCCAAACAGGAAAGTTTTAAAACTGCCTGCTGTCGTTTACCCCTGGCTGTGCTGAAGTTGGTGGTGAAGGTGTTACGCTGACCGGATGAGGAGGCGGTAGAGGATGAGGAAGCGGAGTAGGAGGAGTTAGCAACAGGAGGCAAACTGAAGCGCCCTGCAATCCTCGGTGGTGGAAGGACATGCGCCAAACTGCTATCTGCCTCAGGCCCAGCCACCACTGCATTTACCTAGTGCGCTGTTAGGGAGATATAACGTCCCTGACCGTGCTTACTGGTCCACGCATCCGTAGTTAGGTGGACCTTGCCACAGATGGCGTTGCGCAGTGCACAGCTGATTTTGTCCCCCACTTAGTTGTGCAGGGAAGGGATGGCTCGCCTGGAAAAGTAGTGGCGGCTGGGCACGACGTACTGTGGGACAGCCAATGCCATCAGGCTTTTAAAACTCTGCGTCTCCACCAGACGGAATGACAGCATTTCAAAGGCCAGGAGTTTTGAAATGCTGGCATTCAGGGCCAGGGATCGCGGGTGGCTAGGGGGGTACTTCCTCTTCCGCTCCAATGTTTGGGAGATAGAGAGCTGAACGCTTCCATGGGACATTGTGGAGATGGTTGGTGACCCAGGTGGTAGTTTTGCTGGCAGATCCTCTGTTTGCGGGGTGGCAGGTGCCACTGTCACTACAGAGGTGGATGAAGAGGCCGAGACTGCAGCAGAAGAGGAAGCAGGAGGAGCCAGAGACCTTTCTTGGTTTTTGAGGTGTCTACTCCACTGCAGCTCGTGCTTTGCACTTACATGCCTGGTCATGCAGGTTGTGCTCAGGTTGAGAACGTTTATGCCTCGCTTCAGCCTCTGATTGCACAGCCTGCAAAGCACTCGTGTCTTGTCATCAGCACATTGTGTGAAGAACTGCCACGCTAGGGAACTCCTTGGACCTGGCTTTGGTGTGCTCGGTCCCTTGCTGCGTTGGGCAGTAGCAGACATACTGTCTAGCTGACAGACGCTCCACTTTTGCACCCTGCTCCCTCTTCTGCTGTGCTGGTGGCTCTGTGCGACCACCGCCTCTTCCTCCAAACTACACTGGTCACCTGCATAACGTTCATTCCATGTGGGGTCGAGGACCTCATCGTCCTCCACATCATCTTCCACCCAGTCTTCACCCCTGCCCTCCTTGTCTGTCTGCACAATTGCGAAAGCAGCAGCAGTTGGCACCTGTGTTTCGTCATCATCCGAGACGTACTGCGATGGTCCTCCCATGTACTCATCATGAAACATAAGTGGTTGGGCATCGGTGCACTCAATCTCTTCCACTTCTGGGGCAGGGCTAGGTGGATGGCCCTGGGAAACCCTGCTAACAGAGTCATCGAAAAGCAGAAGAGACTGCTGCATGATTTGGGGCTCAGACTGCTTGGCTGATTTGCAAGGGGGTGAGGTGAAAGACTGATGGACATGGGTTTCAGGTGCCAACTCTGTTCTTTCATCAGAAGAGTGGATGGGAGACAATGTGAAGGAACCCGAGGCACTGTCAGCAACCCAATCTACTATCGCCTGTACTTGTCCTGGCCTAAACATTCGTACAGCCTCATTAGGCGCGACAAAATACCGCCGCAGGCTCGGTCGCCTACTCGCACCTGAGGAAGGTGTTTCACTTGTGCGTGTATCTGGCACAGATCCACCACGTCCTCTCCCTGCAACAGGAGCTCCACCAGCAGCACCACGACCGGGGCCACCACGTCCCTTTGACCATCTCCTCATATTTTCCAAATTTAGGATCTTGCCCTAAATGGGTGTTTTTGGAAGAGCAGAACACACCCACAGTACATAACCGCTGAATTGCACAGCTACAGAACTGCAGAAAATGCTATTAAAAAAAAAAATTGTTTTTTTAGTATAACACAGTAGGAGAAAACTATATAGAAATTTGTTTATTTCACACACCTCCAAATATGTATAACACACTGCAAACTAATTTTTTGCCCCTAAACGGCGTTTTTTGGAAGAGCAGAACACACACACAGTACGTAACCGCTGAATCGCACAGGTACAGAACTGCAGAAAATGCTATTCAAAAATTTTTTTGTTTTTTTAGTATAGCACATTAGGAGAAAACTATATAGAAATAGTTTATTTCACACACCTCCAAATATGTATAACACACTGTAAACTATTTTTTGTGCCCCTAAACGGCGTTTTTTGGAAGAGCAGAACACACCCACAGTACGTAACCGCTGAATCGCACAGCTACAGAACTGCAGAAAATGCTATTCCAAAAAAAGTTGTTTTTTTAGTATAGCAC
The DNA here is from genome assembly GCA_029206835.1 of Rana muscosa. NCBI lineage: Eukaryota > Metazoa > Chordata > Amphibia > Anura > Ranidae > Rana > Rana muscosa. The sequence continues at coordinate 598,257,535 of CM055122.1, read as the reverse complement.
AGTAGGAGAAAACTATATAGAAATTGTTTATTTCACACACCTCCAAATATGTATAACACACTGCAAACAATTTTTTGTGCCCCTAAACGGCGTTTTTTGGAAGAGCAGAACACACCCACAGTACGTAACCGCTGAATCGCACAGCTACAGAACTGCAGAAAATGCTATTCAAAAAAAAATTTGTTTTTTTAGTATAGCACAGTAGGAGAAAACTATATAGAAATGGTTTTTTTCACAAACCTCCAAATATGTGTAACACACTGCAAACTATTTTTTGTGCCCCTAAACGGAATTTTTTGGAAGAGCAGCACACACCCACAGTACGTAACCGCTGAATCGCACAGCTACAGAACTGCAGAAAATGCTATTAAAAATTTTTTTTGTTTTTTTAGTATAGCACATTAGGAGAAAACTATATAGAAATAGTTTTTTTCACACACCTCCAAATATGTATAACACACTGCAAACTATTTTTTGTGCCCCTAAATGGCGTTTTTTGGAAGAGCAGAACACACCCACAGTACGTAACCGCTGAATCGCACAGCTACAGAACTGCAGAAAATGCTATTCAAAAAAAATGTTGTTTTTTTAGTATGGCACAGTAGGAGAAAACTATATAGAAATTGTTTATTTCACACACCTCCAAATATGTATAACACACTGCAAACAATTTTTTGTGCCCCATAACGGCGTTTTTTGGAAGAGCAGAACACACCCACAGTATGTAACCGCTGAATCGCACAGCTACAGAACTGCAGAAAATGCTATTCAAAAAAAATGTTGTTTTTTAGTATAGCACAGTAGGAGAAAACTATATAGAAATTGTTTTTTTCACACACCTCCAAATATGTATAACACACTGCAAACTATTTTTTGTGCCCCTAAACGGCGTTTTTTGGAAGAGCAGAACACACCCACAGTACGTAACCGCTGAATCGCACAGCTAGAGAACTGCAGAAGATGCTATTAAAAAAAAAATGTTGTTTTTTTTGTATAGCACAGTAGGAGAAAACTATATAGAAATTGTTTTTTTCACACACCTCCAAATATGTATAACACACTGCAAACAATTTTTTGTGCCCCTAAACGGCGTTTTTTGGAAGAGCAGAACACACCCACAGTACGTAACCGCTGAATCGCACAGCTACAGAACTGCAGAAAATGCTATTAAAAAAAATGTTGTTTTTTTAGTATAGCACAGTAGGAGAAAACTATATAGAAATTGTTTATTTCACACACCTCCAAATATGTATGATGCCGCGTACACACGACCGCTTTTCTCGACGAGAAAAACTGCATTTTTTTTTTGCCGAGAAAAACGATCGTCTGTGGGCCTTATGTCCTTTTTCTCATTGAGAAAAACGGCATAAAAAACGATGAGAAAAATTAGAACATGTTCTAAATTTTCTCATAGTTTTTTCCAGCATTTTTTTCCGCGGCAGTTTTCCCATAGGGAGACTTTGCCGCGGAGCCCACAGACGGTCGTTTTTCTCGTCAAGAGAAAAAATTACGGGAAAAACGACCGTGTGTAGGGAACCAAGCGGTTCCCTCGTTTTTCCTGTCATTATTCACGGCGTTTTTTTAACCGCCGTGAATAACGATCGTGTGTACGCGGCATGACACACTGCAAACTATTTTGTGTGCCCCTGAATGGCTCTTTTTGCAAGCGTACTGTGACAGCAGGAAGGTAAAGTCACCTGGTTGCATCCAGGGGGGTAGATATATTTCGCCCAGATTCAGGCTTTACGCCGACTTATACAACTAGGGAGTTGATGAAGCCCAGCTGAGGCTAGTGGGCTCATGGATGACTCATACCTCTAGGGAGAGGGCTGGGCGTCGTGCAGGCAGGGAGTTGATGAGACCAGCTGAAGCTTGTCAGCTCATTTAAAGGCCTCTATAAAAACTCCCAGCTTCATTAGATGTTAGCTCATGCCTGGAACCAGACCTGTGTGGACTGTCTAGGGAGAGTGAACCCCTGTGCGGTGAGGCAAAGCCTGTGTGGCTATTTGTTTGGACTTTTACTAAACCAGGGACTTAGGGACTAGGACAGCACCAGGCTGATCCCAGTTGTTAGTTTAGGAAACCTGCATGTTTAGTCAGAGGTCAAACTGACCAGGATTTATTTTGTTTATGTTTCTTTTTGGCTTTGCTGTGTTTTTGTCACTGTACATAGAGAAATAAACCGCACCTTTTGATTTTGAAAACCACAACCTCCGTCTGCTGGCCCTGTTTTTGTGTGGGGAGCCCAACCAGGGGGTCACACACACCCGCTACCGAGTTAACCCCCTCACAGTTGGTGGAGAACGCGGGCAGTTTTTTTTAAGCCAGCATGGAGGAGATACTGAAACAGCTGGCTCTAGCAAATGCCAATCAACAGCAGACAAATGCAGGTTTGCAAAGGAGCCTTGCAGCCCAGCAGCAAGCTCATCAACAAGCCCAGCAGCAATCTGAGGCCCGCTTCATAGACCTGTTACAGAAGCAAGAGCAGAGACTACAACAAATGGAAGCAGTAATGCAGCAACGTCCGCAGACCAGTGAGGAAAGCCGTCCCACTAATACCGCGTCCTTTGGGGTGAGTCGTTTATTGACAAAAATGACTGGAGAGGATGATCCAGAGGTATTTTTGACCACATTTGAAAGGACTGCTGAAAGAGAAAAGTGGCCTGAGGAGCAGTGGGCTGGACTGGTGGCTCCTCTGTTAACTGGTGAATCGCAGAAGGCTTACTATGACCTAGAGCCTGACCAAGCAAAAGACTATGTGATGCTAAAAGCTGAAATATTGGCAAGGCTGGGTGTCACCCTGGCTGTCCGGGCTCAGCGTGTGCATAACTGGACTTTCCAGCTTGGAAAACCCCCCAGGTCTCAAATGTATGATCTCATTCACCTGAGCAGGAAGTGGCTACAGCCAGAGACTTTGTCCACACCAGAGATTGTGGAACGTGTTGTAATGGATCGGTTTTTGAGAGCTCTTCCTACTGCCATCCAAAAGTGGGTAAGCCATGGAGACCCAGAGACGGCCGGTGGTCTTGTGGATCGTGTAGAGAAATACTTGGCTACAGAGAACCTGACGGCCTCTTCCAGAGACTCTCGGACTTTCCACCCTAAGACCAGACCATCCCCAGGGGCGGATAAGAGGATTCCAAGGGGTGAGGGTGGAGAGAGTGAGAGGGTGGGAGCTCTACCCCAAGTTTGGCGAGAACAGCCTGGGAAGTCAGGGGCTCAAGAGGCAGCCAAATGGATTGTTTGCTACCGCTGCCGGCAAGCGGGACATATTGCAGCAAATTGCCCGGTTGTGGAGGAACCCATGCAATGTGACTTTCTGATGGACAGACGTCAGTCGCTGTGTGCGACAGTCGCATGCACTGCCATTCGGGGAACTGAGAAACATTTATGCAAAATGTGTATTAATGGTAGAAATGTTGTGGTATTACTGGATTCAGGTAGCCTTGTGACCCTGATAAAGGCTGAATTAGTTAAAACAGAGGTCTCTGGGAATAGCAAGGTAGCTGTTATTTGTGTGCATGGGGACACCCGAGAGTATCCAGTGACTACAGTGTGTTTCGAGACCCCCAAAGGTACCCTCTCTCATCCAGTGGGGTTAGTATCTCAATTACCGCATGATGCCATTGTGGGAAGGGATTTTCCGAAGTTCTGGGAACTGTGGGATGATCCTGAGCCCCCCACTGGTGCCCCTATGTACCAGGAATGTGATAGCCAGAACTCCTCTGAGAGTGGTGAGGACTCTACAGAATTTCCCTTGTCAGTATTGGCAGGGGAGACTCAAGAAACTGGAGAGGAGCCCACCTCCTCAGACGAAAACCTACCGTCTGTGGAGTTTTCTGATCTGGAGGTTCACAGGGAAAATTTTGCCACAGAACAGTTAAAAGACCCCGCCCTAATAAAGGCACGGGAAAACGTAGTGGAAATAGATGGCGAGTTAGTGAACCCAGATAATACCTGCACTTACCCATACTTCAGCGTAGAGAAGGACCTACTGTATCGGGTGGCAAAAAGGGCAGAAGAAACCGTTGAGCAGCTTGTGGTGCCCAAACCTTACAGGAAGTTGGTGTTGGAGTTGGCCCATGGGCACATTCTTGGAGGTCATCTGGGGACAGAGAAAACCCGAGAGAGGGTATTACAGAGATTCTATTGGCCTGGGGTGATGAAGGACATAGAAAATTATTGTTCCTCCTGCCCTGTGTGTCAGAGGTCGGCCCCGATGCCACATTTCCGTAGCCCGCTGGTCCCTCTACCCATCATTGAGGTCCCGTTTGAGAGAATCGCAATGGATTTGGTAGGTCCTATAATCAAGTCCGCTAGGGGGCACCAGTACATATTGGTTATAATGGACTATGCCACCCGTTATCCAGAAGCGATCCCTCTCAGAAATACCTCGGCCAAAACCATAGCCAAAGAGCTATCTCTTGTTTTTAGCCGGGTGGGTATTTGTAAAGAACTGCTTACGGACCAAGGTACACCCTTTATGTCCCGGGTTATGAAAGAGCTGTGTAAATTGCTCAAAGTGACGCAATTGCGTACATCTGTGTATCACCCCCAAACCGATGGGCTGGTTGAAAGATTCAACAAAACCTTAAAACAAATGTTGAAGAAAGTGGTGGATAGAGATGGAAAGGATTGGGACTGTCTACTTCCTTATTTGATGTTTGCTATTAGGGAGGTGCCCCAATCCTCTACGGGATTCTCCCCCTTTGAGTTACTGTATGGGAGACACCCAAGAGGGCTGTTGGATATTGCCAAGGAAACTTGGGAAAGTGAGAGTTCTCCCCACAGGAGTGTGATTGAGCATGTCGCCCTGATGCAAGATCGAATTGCACAGGTAATGCCCATCGTGAAGGAACATTTGGCCCAAGCGCAGTTGGCACAGCAGAGAGTGTACAACCGTGGAGCAAAGACCCGTACCTTTTCCCCGGGGGATAGGATATTGGTACTTGTCCCTACGGTTGAAAGTAAATTCCTTGCCAAATGGCAAGGCCCCTACGAGATAATGGAAAAAGTGAGCGAAGTGAATTACAAGGTCAGACAACCAGGAAGGCGAAAGCCCGAACAGATATATCACGTTAATCTGTTGAAAGCCTGGAGGGATAGAGAGTCCCTAGTCGCAGAAACTTGGTCACCAGCTCAAACTGGTTGCGTGATTCCGGAGGTTGGAATAGCAGCCACCTTGTCACAACCCCAACAACAGGAGGTTAAGGAGTTTGTGCTTCGCAACAAGGAGGTGTTCTCTGAGCTGCCGGGACAAACATCTGGGGTAGAGCATGATATTATTACCCCGCCCGGTGAAAGGGTGAAGTTAAAACCCTATCGGATCCCAGAGGCCCGACGGGAGGCAATACGGGAGGAAGTACAGAAAATGCTGAACTTAGGGGTGATAGAGGAGTCCCAAAGTGATTGGTCTAGTCCCATTGTGTTGGTGCCTAAACCGGATGGGAGCTGGCGATTTTGTAACGATTTTCGTCAGTTGAACAAAGTTACAAAATTTGACACCTACCCCATGCCACGTATAGATGAGTTGATCGACCGGCTGGGAACAGCCCGATACATGACGACTCTTGACCTCACAAAAGGGTATTGGCAAATTCCCCTGGCCAAGTCGGCCAAAGAGAAAACCGCATGTGTAACCCCAGACGGGGCGTTCCAATATAAGAGAATGCCGTTCGGGTTACAGAATGCGCCGGCCACATTCCAGCGGAAAATGGACCAGATACTGAGGCCCCATCGGAAGTATGCTGCGGCTTACCTGGATGACGTAATTGTCCATAGCACAGATTGGGCCTCACATCTGCCAAAAGTGCAAGCAGTCCTAGACTCTATCCGGGAAGCGGGGTTTACGGCTAACCCCAAGAAGTGTACCATTGGGCAGGAGGAGGCCAAATATCTTGGGTACACCATTGGCAGGGGAGTGATAAAACCCCAACTCAACAAAGTCGAGGCCATCCAGAGTTGGCCACGTCCCAACAGCAAGAAGCAGGTACGGGCCTTTCTGGGAATCACGGGTTATTATCGGCGCTTCATTCCCCACTTTGCTTCTAAGGCTGTGCCCCTAACCAACCTGACGAAAGGGAAAGGGTCAGTCATGATTAAATGGACCCCCGAGGCTGAGGCAGCATTCCAATTCTTGAAACAAGCCTTATGTAGCCAGCCAGTGTTGTACTCACCCGACTTCTCTAAAGAATTTGTCGTACAAAGTGATGCGTCAGATGTGGGGTTAGGAGCAGTATTGTCCCAGGTCTGGAACGGGGAAGAGCACCCAGTCATTTACCTCAGCAGGAAGTTGAAGTCCCATGAGGTAAATTACGCCACGGTTGAAAAGGAGTGTTTAGCGGTGAAGTGGGCTCTAGATTCCCTTCGGTACTATCTGCTAGGTAGGCACTTTGACATGGTTACGGATCACGCTCCGTTAAAGTGGATGGCTCAAAACAAGGAAACAAATAGAAGAGTGAATAGGTGGTTCCTGGCCCTCCAGGAATTCAACTTCACAGTAAAGCATCGCCCTGGCGTTCAAATGGGGAATGTGGATGCTTTGTCTCGAGTACATGAATGCCTGATTGCTGGTGTTCCAACCCCGAGGTTAAAACAAGAGGGGGGGGGTATGTGACAGCAGGAAGGTAAAGTCACCTGGTTGCATCCAGGGGGGTAGATATATTTCGCCCAGATTCAGGCTTTACGCCGACTTATACAACTAGGGAGTTGATGAAGCCCAGCTGAGGCTAGTGGGCTCATGGATGACTCATACCTCTAGGGAGAGGGCTGGGCGTCGTGCAGGCAGGGAGTTGATGAGACCAGCTGAAGCTTGTCAGCTCATTTAAAGGCCTCTATAAAAACTCCCAGCTTCATTAGATGTTAGCTCATGCCTGGAACCAGACCTGTGTGGACTGTCTAGGGAGAGTGAACCCCTGTGCGGTGAGGCAAAGCCTGTGTGGCTATTTGTTTGGACTTTTACTAAACCAGGGACTTAGGGACTAGGACAGCACCAGGCTGATCCCAGTTGTTAGTTTAGGAAACCTGCATGTTTAGTCAGAGGTCAAACTGACCAGGATTTATTTTGTTTATGTTTCTTTTTGGCTTTGCTGTGTTTTTGTCACTGTACATAGAGAAATAAACCGCACCTTTTGATTTTGAAAACCACAACCTCCGTCTGCTGGCCCTGTTTTTGTGTGGGGAGCCCAACCAGGGGGTCACACACACCCGCTACCGAGTTAACCCCCTCACAGTACATTAAAGTGCAAATTTTTTTATTTTTTATTTTTTGCCCTAAACGGGTCTTTTTTTGCACGAGCAAAATAAAATGCTTTTTTTTTGCCCTATGGGTCTTTTGGAAAAGAGCACAATAAAGTACCTTTTTTTTCCCCTAAAAGTTAGATTTTCTCTGACACTGGGCTCATGGCAGTGTAAAAAGACTGCACTGCAACACAAATAGGTAAACCTATGCAGATCGCTGATTTTAATCTCTGAATCTGGACTCCTATATAATATTCTCTCTCCCTGAAAGCACCAACACAGGAACCTGGCCCTACACTACACTATCTCTCTATCTTTTCCCTCAGATTGTAGAATCAGGACTACCTCATCTATTTTTCTATCTCTCCCTAAAAGCAGCAGCAGCAGACTAGATCCTCTCCCTATCTATTCTGAAGCAGAGTGACATGTGTGCTGTGTGCCTCTAGCTTATATAGAAGCTGGGTCACATGTTGCACTGACCAATCACAGCCATGCCATTAGTAGGCATGGCTATGATGACCTCTAAGGGCACACCAGCTAATCAAAAGGTGATTGGCTGTCCCCTGAAGCATTTCTAAATGCGTAATTAGATTGCTGAACCCGAACCAGAACCCGGACTTTTGCGCAAAGTCCGGGTTCGGGTTTGGGTTCGGGAAAAAGCTAAAGTTCGATACGGACCCGAACTTTACAGTTCGGGTTCGCTCAACACTAGTCACAACATACTGAGAAAGATTTTGCAAAATAATTCAGCACAGACAATTAAATCAAAGTGAACAACCTACAAACGACACACATTAACAACATCAAAAATCTTTCAGGGGAAAATATCCCCCACCCTAAAAAAATAAATAACTCAAAGTAAAAAAACATCTGTTTTGCAAAGACATAACAAACAAAAATACAAAGCGAAAATACATGTGTTACAAACTCGATAAGGACACAAAAATGTACCGTATATACTCGAGTATAAGCCGACCAGAATATAAGCCGAGGCACCTAATTTTACCACAAAAAAATAGAAAAACGTATTGACTCGAGTATAAGCCTAGGGTGTCCATCTGCATGCCTCACTGTGCCTCACTTTGCCTCACTGTGTCCATGTGCATGCCTCACTGTGCCCATGCCTCACTGTGCCTATGCCTAGACTGACGTTTAACATGGGAGTCTTTGGAAGGGGTGCCCGGCTTTGAAAAATCGGTGCTCCCCGGCCATAGGTCCCCCAGACAAAAAACTTTTCACACTTGTAGAGAAGAAATGTGGCTATATGTGTACCATGTTTCGGGTCCAGGGGACCTAGGACTAGCCGGTACTAGGTCCCCAAAGTCACCAGAGAAATTATTGTTTAACATGGGAGTCTATGGAAGGGGAGCCCGGCTTTGAAAAATCGGTGCTCCCGGGCTGTAGGTCCCCCAGACAACACACTTTGCACACGTGTAGAGAAAGAGTGTGGCTACATGTGTGCCAAGGTTGGAGTCCAGGAAACCTACGGCCGGCTGGTACCGGGTCCACAAAGTCCGGGAGATCAGGCACAAAAAGGTGACTCGAGTATAAGCCGAGGGGGGCATTTTCAGCACAAAAAAATGTGCTGAAAAACTCGGCTTATACTCGAGTATATACGGTACTGTCTTGCCGGCTGGCCACACATACAATCTTGCCTCTTTTCAGGGCAAGGTAAAGAATGCTATCTGCAAGCTTTATAAAACCTAGGTTTGTGTGCTAATGAGGCAATTGAAAACACAAGCACAGTCTATGAAACACGCAAAACGCAAGTTCACCCAATGTAGAGAATGAACTTCAAAGTAGGTACACCTGTTAAGGGTGTCCTTAAATTACTAACCCGAAAACCACGCTCTATGAGCATGCCCAGAAACATCCAAGTGCTGTTCACACACAAAAAGCACCATAAAAAGCAAAGTCTCTGAGCATGCCCAGACCAACCCAAATGCAGCTAGCACAAAATAAGCCACCCCCTGTCCAAGATTAAGCACATCATCCAGCATGCTACTAAATTAGAGATGGGACAAACACCCCCCGGTCCAGGGGGGCAAACAAAGAGCCTAACATGGGCAAAAGTTAGACAACAAATACCATTGCAGTCTATGGGAACTGACTTGTTAATTTTGCTAGTCCCCACTTGGCTGGCTTATCTTCTAGTTATTGGCCTTAAAATGGGCATGGGGGTCCAGGTCCCACCCTAAGGGACATATATCAATGTCACCAATTTGGAGAACCCCAAATACGAAGTGCCTTTAAATATGCCAAATTGCGTAAGGGCCAGTTCACACCACATGCAGTCCAGTGCGTTTTTTATGCCTCAAAAACGCATGGAAAATAGGTTATATGTTTTTCAATGGCATAGTTCACACCATTGCTTGCAGTTCCAGTGCGTTCCAGTTCCAGAAAATAAAGTAGAACATGCTGCATTTTTCCTGCACTTGACTGGACTGGAACGCTGAAAAACGCTACAAAAATGCATCATAAACGCACAGGAACGCATCCAAAACACAACACACATGCAGAAAAGCATCTGGACTGCGTTTCTATAGAGTGAACTTGCCCTAAAGCTATTAACTTGGGGGGGGGGGGGTTACTCTGCCTGTAAAATGGTGCATCTGTAGCATGTATCCAAAATGCTGCTTCAAGGATTAACAGCTTTAGTGCAAACTTACAAATCGTCATGGCAGCTGAAAGATTTTAACAAAAAAAAAAAAAACCCTGCCCCCCCAATACATACAAGGCCATTTGGGTCTGGAAAGGCGTAAAATGAGAACCCCCACATAAAAAATACCACCCACTCCCACGCACTAACAAACCCCTAGCCAAACACAGCAAGCCAGCTAATGAAAGAGGGAGGATGCTTGGGGGCAGGAGGGGCTCGGGCACCCCAAAAGTGGTTTAGTTTGGTGAAGGCAGCTCACAGCCTTTGGAGAATGGAGTGGAGTGTAGAGTTCAACTTTAAAATCAAAAACTAGCCCAAAGAAAACATATGTATTGGAAGGGGGAGACAAGAGCATTGGAGTGTGGAGTTCCCCATTAAAAGCAAAAACTAGCCCAAAGAAAACATATGCATTAGAGGGGGAAAGTTAAAGGGGTTGTAAAGGTAAAAGTTTTTTCACCTTAATGCATTCTATGCATTAAGGTGAAAAAACATCTGCGGATTAGCGACCCCTCGAAAGTCCCGCGTCGTGAACGCGCTTGCTTCTCGGCTTGCGCTGCCAATCACATCCAATGATGCGGCGCGCCGGGGGCGGGGCCGAGTGATACACTTGGCGGCTATGGCCGCCACTGTATCACACGGGAGCGCGCCCGCAAGAACTCATAACCATGCTCGCTCGCATGAAGGTGATGAGTTCTTGCGGGGGGAGGGAGCCGAGACAGCCGCCGAGGGACCCCAGGTTCGGGGCCACTCTGTGCAAAACGAGCTGCACAGTGGAAGTAAATATAACATGTTTGTTATTTGAAAAACCCTTTAAATGCCCTTTTATGAGGAGCTAGAGTAGCAAGAGTCTTTTTACATAATTTGAACAAGGTACATGTAACATGTTAACAACGTAACACGCTAACATGACCTGTGTGCAAATATCCTCCAAAAAAGACATAAAAGTGAACCAGCATTAAAAAAAAAAGTCAAGTTTAGAGGTGCGCCTGTTCAACCCACGCAAATGCATTTACGTTACTTGACATTTACTAAGATTTTGCCTACGCAGTGAACTAACGCATTTGAACGTGCGCAAATGCCGCTTGCGCATGCACAGTGCATAAATAGACCTCACGCAGTTCTAAACGTACTTGCAGGCGCAGCAGGCTTGTTCTAAAAAAGTTACTTTCTCATTCTATTTTGGGCATATTTGTTACTTGGCCAGTTTTTACTATACTTCCTCACATCACCCCATAATATTGGCACTTCCAGCTTCTTTTCATTTTGATTTGAAGATGCCGTGCGCCAGGTCTAGAGTGGCGCACTGATCGCCTCCTCCCGTTCTCCGAGAACACTTTAGTAATTGGGGAATAGCGCGGTGTTACCGGCGCAAAGGTTTGGTAAATACTAAAACGTATGTTGCGCCTCGGCGTGCACCTCAACTCAAGGTGCAAACGGTTCGTAAATCAGCCCCTTAGTGTAGATTAAATGCATACATTGCTATTTAGCTTTCTCCTTCCTCGTAATAATATCTGATAAGCTTGATCTCTGAAACTAAAACGCATACCCAATCAATTTTCTAAATTTGACATTGTTTATCAAGGAACTTGCTGCTCACTATGAGCAGCTTTCTGGCCAAATATCCAAAAGCATATGCCAGAAAATGTCATTCATGCAGTATATAAAGTATGGTCCAATGCTGCATCCAAAAACAAACAAAAGAAATAATTGGTCCCCATGCTACAGAGTGCTCACTGTTCGCTCAATAAAATGTCTGGCCACCTATCAAGAATATGCCTGTCTTTAAACCAGTAAGTCTGGGAGTGTTTACAACTAGGGGGCATCAATATTTTGCTTTAATGTTTTATGAATATTTATAAGCCTAAATAAAATTATTTTAGTGTACTCAAACATAAAATTCTTCATTATTGTTGTTGTTTTATGGTTTTCTCAGATTCACAGTTTTTGTTTTTCAAATTAATATTCATCTTCAATAACATAGCTTTTCATTGTAGCTCATGCCTTCACATTTATATTCAGACATTAGTTGAATCAGTGAAAGAGGAATTATGATTGTTGATTACTGACTGCTTGTGGGTTATTGCACTTTTTATGTAAAAAAAAAAAAAATTTCCATAAGAAATTGGAGGACCCTAAAAAGTCTGCTGGGATCTCTTTGCATCCAAAGACCCCTGTGCCTCCAGAGACTCCTGAGACCTACTTGCATCCTGAGATCCCTTTGCTTTTCAGAGACCGCTGTGTCTCAGTTACCTTTATGTCCAGTGTCTCCTTTGTCTCCAGACTCTCCAGTGATCCTGCGTTCCAACATCACCTGTGTCTCCTGTGACCCCAGTGTCACCAATGACTCCTGCATTCCTGTGTCTCCAGACTGTGACCCCAGTACTCCTATGCCTTCAGTGACTCTGTGACCCCTGTAAATTTCTATGTAGCCCAGTAACCTCCAAGCATCCTATGTCCTCCTCCTGTGCCTGGAGTGCATCCCTGACTCCAATGTCTCTATACAGCATTAGGTGAGCTCCTGTATCACCTGAACTGCCCCTCTTCTTGTGGATACAGACCCTTGTTCATGACAGTTTGCTTGAACCATAAATCTATCTGGTGAAGTATAGTCACCTGCTGACCCTAATGATCATCTCTCTCAAAGACTTGATTCCGAGGAAGCTAGTCAAGTCCAAGTAATTCATCATCTCCATACCCTCTCAACCCACCTAGATCAACTACAGACCTCCATGTTCCTTACCTATGGCATCATCAAGGTGATCCTAGATAGGGATGAGCTTCGAGTTCGACTCGAACATTGCCTGTTCGCCCATTCGCCGAACAGCGAACAAATTGGGGTGTTCACGGCAAATTCGAAAAGTCTATGGGAGAAATCTAAAGTGTTAATTATAAAGGCTTGTATGCAAGTTATTGTCATAAAAAGTGTTTGGGGACCCGGGTCCTGCCCCAGGGGACATGTATCAATGCAATTTTTTTTTTTTTAAACTGACGTTTTTTTGGGAGCAGTGATTTTAATAATGCTTAAAGTGAAAAAATAAAAGTGAAATATTCCTTTAAATTTCGTACCTAGGGAGTGTGTATGATGTGCATGTAAAGTGGCGCATGACGGCCGTTTTTAAAACTTCTTTTTGCATTGATACATGTCCCCTGGGGCAGGACCCGGGTCCCCAAACACTTTTTAGGACAATAACTTGCATATAAGCCTTTATAATTAGCACTTTAGATTTTGAACGTTCGAGTCCATTGTATTTAATAGGGTTCTAAAGTTCTGCCCCAGGGGACATGTATCAATGCAAAATAAAGTTTTAAAAACGGACGTTTTTTTAGGAGCAGTGATTTTAATAATGCTTAAAGTGAAACAATAAAAGTGAAATATTCCTTTAAATTTCGTACCTGGGGGGTGTGTATGATACGCATGTAAAGTCGCGCATGTTTCCCGTGCTTAGAACTGTCCCTGCACAAAGTGTCATTTTTGAAGGAAAAAAAGTCATTTAAAACTCACTCGCGGCTATTAATGAATTGTCGGTTTTTATCAATACATAGAAAAGTCATTGATAAAAAAAAAAGCATGGGAGTTCCCCCAAATTCAATTACCAGGCCCTTCAGGCCTGGAATGGATATTAAGGGGAACCCCGCCGCAAATAAAAAAAAAAAATGGCGTGCGGTTCCCCCTAAATATCCATACCAGGCCCTTCAGATCTGGCATGGATTTTAAGGGGAACTCCCCCCAAATTTAAAAAAAAATGGCGTGGAGTCCCCCCAAAAATCCATACCAGACCCTTATCCGAGCACGCAACCTGGCCGGCCGCAGGGGAAGAGGGGGGGACGAGAGAGCGGCCCCCCTCCCTCCTGAACCGTACCAGGCCACATGCCCTCAACATGGGGAGGATGTCCCCATGTTGATGGGGACAAGGGCCTCATCCCCACAACCCTTGCCCGGTGGTTGTGGGGGTCTGCGGGCAGGGGGCTTATCAGAATCTGGAAGACCCCTTTAACAAAGGGGACCCCCAGATCCCGCCCCCCCTATGTGAATTGGTAAGGGGTACATTGTACCCCTACTATTTCATGAAGAAAGTGTAAAAAAATGTAAATAAAAACACACAAACACCTTGGAAAAGTCCTTTATTAAAAAAAAAAAATTCCAGCGATGAAATCCAGTGTCCCGCAGCGATCCCGATGTCCAGCGATGTCCGTTATTGGTTGTGCCTGAGCGGACCTGATGGGGAACTTCCTCCGCAGTGTTTAAAATGTATAGACCCGCCCCTTCTAAAGTTCCCCATCAGGTCCGCTCAGCGGACCAGATGCGGAACGTGAGAAGGGGCGGGTCTATACACGAATTACACAGTGAAGGAAGTTCCCCATCAGGTCCGCCCCCTCCGTATGTCAGACTGCGCCTACGTCATTGGCCTGAGCGGACCTGATGGGGAACTTCCTTCACTGTGTAAATTTAAATTACACAGTGAAGGAAGTTCCCTGCTCAGGCCAATGACGTAGGCGGGGTCTGACATACCGAGGGGGCGGACCTGATGGGAACTTCCTTCACTGTGTAATACGTGAATAGACCCGCCCCTTCTAAAGTTCCCCATCAGGTCCGCTAAGCGGACCAGATGCGGAACATTAGAAGGGGCGGGTCGATTCACGTATTACACAGTGAAGGCAGTTCCCATCAGGTCCGCTCCCTCGTAGAGCGGACCTGATGGGGAACTTCCTTCACTGTGTAATACATGAATAGACCCGCCCCTTCTCGCGTTCCGCATCTGGTCCGCTGAGCGGACCTGATAGGGAACTTTAGAAGGGGCGGGTCTATACATTTAAAACACTGCGGAGGGGGGGCGTGGCTACCCGCTGAGCAAGATGGACGTGTAATTACACAGCTCCTGCACCAACCGGAATACTGAGCAGCATCCCCGCTATTCTGATAGCCTACAGCGCCCACAAATCTTACCAGATTGCCTCGCTAATAACCCAGAATGTCCGGACCGACCCGCAAATGGAAAGATTATCGTCAGCCTAAAAAACTGACAGATTTCTTCACACTGCCGAACATCCAAGATGGCGCCCGCGAGATTATTCATGGAACATCTGCGGCCTATACAGATCTTCCGGATGCTGATGGACTGGAAATATCTCCACAACCTCACTCCCCTGATGCCTCTCCATCATCCCTCACTTCCTCCGCCGGGAACAGCCCTGCTAAATCGCGGATGCGACTGGATGCAGATTCGGCAGCAAACGAGGTGAGCCCTGTATCTGATCACATCCCAGCCTCTCCATCCCCCATCGCGGCCTTCCCCACCACAGACCAGCCTGTACTAGACACTACCATGAAGGAGATGCTCATCTCCCTTCACAGATCCCTTCATAATGACATCTCCACCATGTTCACCAGATTCTCATCACAAATGCACTGTATGGGTCAGAAAATGCACCTAGTAGAAAAACAAATGGGGCAGATGACTGAAACCGTAAATGACCTTGTAGATGCCCATGACCATACTCAAGAAGAACAGCAATGGATGAGGGCCAAGATGGCGGACCTCGAGGACAGGTCCCGCCGCAATAATGTAAAACTCAGAGGGTACCCTGAATCAGTACTGCCGCATGACCTTAACGCATACGCCAGGAAATTGATTACCACGATCTTGCCAGATCTAACCCCCATGGAAACTATCATCGATCGAATCCACCACCTTCCCAAACCCCCGCACCTCCAAGCGGAAGTGCCACGAGATGTCCTTATGAGGATACACTTTTTTCACGCCAAAGATCAGCTCCTCCTAAAGTCGAGACACCTCGGTCAACTTCCAGCCCCATACACCAATATCCAACTGTACGCTGACCTTCCACAGCATACCCGCCAGATGAGGAGACAACTTAACACCATTACAAAACCGCTTAACAACCACAAGATTCCCTATCAATGGGGTTTCCCTACTAAGATCATAATCACCAAAAATGGGGTTAAACATCACATCTCCACAATAGAAGAAGGCCTCAAACTACTCAACATGTGGGGAATCATCCCTGAACCTCCTCTACCAGCACAACCCAGCCGCAGGAGGAACACCCAATCCTCTGATGAACGCCGCTTTGGCGGTATGCATTGACCCCATTAAGAATGGCGGGGTTACACATGACCCATATTTTCAAGCCTCCGGCCGGATGCCTTGCTCGGTGCTAATTGCTCCACTAACTCACACCCCACAACAACACAGCAGTCCCGTTTTTGATTGACTGCTGTCAGTTTTGCTGTATTCCTGTTTACCCCTCTCTGCGCGCTTCAGTTTATATCTTTTGTTTTTCTTTTCCCGGTTTTTCTTAACCCATATCCTTTCTCCCCGAGAGCACACAACAGTCCGGACAAGTGCACCTAACCCTCTGGAACCTCCTGAGTAGACGAACGTGTCCACAAAACTGTGAGTAATACTTACCTTCTTTAGACATCTACACTTAAATCCAAAATGCCAAAATTCCAATCACTCAACGCCAAAGGATTGAATCATCCGGCGAAAAGAGCTTCTCTGTGGCGCACTGCACAAAAGTCTAAATGTGACGTTTTATGTGTTCAAGAAACACACTTTAAAAAATCTGCAGAACCGCATTGTACCAACAAAAATTTTAGCCACATCTACCAAGCCCCAGGTCCCACCAAGAAGAATGGAGTTATGATAGCAATCAAAAACTCAATAAACTTCATACTCCATGACAGTTTAACTGACAGGGATGGGAGATACCTGGCTCTGGACTGTACAATGGACAATACCAGATACACTATTGTCAATGTGTACGCGCCCAATACCAGACAAATCAGATTCCTATCGAAACTGATGCCCACAATCACCAAATTTCGCCAAGGAAATCTCATCATATGCGGAGATTTCAACATTGTTCCAGACAACTCCTTGGACACCTCTTCCCGCAATATGAGCCGTGTCTCGCCTATGGGACATTTCCTCAGGAACACTGATCTGTACGACGTGTGGAGATGCCATCACACCTCAGAACGAGACTACTCATTCTTCTCCCACAGGCACAATTCCTATACCAGGATTGACTACTTTCTTGTTGACAAATGGACTCTGCCCAAAATCTCTGAATCATCTATTGACACGATCACATGGTCGGACCATGCACCTGTATCGATCGTCATTGATACTTTACCATCTTCCCCACGTACGAAAATCTGGAGAACCAACGCCTCGATCCTACAATCACCTGAACACTCAGCCTACATTAGTAAACATTTGGAAGAATTCTTTGATCTAAACCAAGGCTCCACATCAAAGAACACTATACTTTGGAATGCCCATAAGGCATTCGTTAGGGGGATTCTTATCCAAATTGGAGCTAGAGAGAAGAGGAGGAGATCACAGCATCTTGACACCCTCACTTCCCAAATTAAAAATACTGAAGCCCAGAACCAGAAACACCCTGACACTAAACATAAGGAACAGTTAGTACTTCTCAGACAGGAACTTAGAAACGTATTATTAGAATCCTATAATAGAGCTCAAAAACGATTTAAAGCTAATTACTATTCCACAGGCAATAAAGCTGGGAAAGCCATGGCGCTTAGAATTAAAGGCCACCACACTAAAACTAAAATCTCCCATCTTTATCATCCCTCTACTAAACAAAAACTGATGGACCCCCAAGCTATAGCAGATGCGTTTAGCCACTACTACAAGACACTATATAACCTGAAAGATGATACTACTATTACCCAACCGTCCATAGAAGATATAGAAACTTTCTTGCACAAAATTAATCTTCCCACTGTATCCCCTGACCAATTATCAACGCTGAATGCCCCATTCACGCCACTAGAAATTCTAGATGTAATTGCAACCCTCCCATCCAACAAATCCCCTGGTCCTGACGGCCTCACCGGGGAATATTATAAACAATTCAGCACTGTTCTAGCACCATTCTTGTCGCAAATGTGTAATGAAGCTGCCTCCTCCTCTTCTCTCCCACAGGAAATGTTAAATGCCTTAATAATTACCCTACCGAAGCCAGGGAAGGAACCTACCTCACCACAAAATTTCCGTCCTATTTCGCTCCTCAATATTGACACGAAAATCTATGCTAAGCTCATAGCAATGAGGTTAGTAAACATTATGCCATCACTGATCCACCCGGATCAATCTGGATTCACAAAAGGCAGGCAAACATTTGATGGAACCCGTAGAATCATTAATATAATCCACAACGCGGACTCTGCCAGAACGCCTTCTCTGCTTCTGTCACTGGATGCAGAGAAGGCGTTCGATAGAGTTAACTGGGCATATCTCCAAGCCACACTCCGAAAGTTTGGCCTTCAAGGGCACATTTTCTCTGCAATAATGGCCCTATACACAAAACCTTCAGCTCAGGTGTACACATCTGAAATGCTGTCTAAACCATTTCCGATCTCGAATGGAACCCGCCAAGGTTGCCCCCTATCACCTCTTATTTTTAATCTAGTGATGGAACCCCTCGCCGAACATATTAGAGCAAACACTTCCATCTCTGGCTTTAAAATTGGTTCATTAGAACATAAGATAAATTTATTTGCCGACGACGTTATACTCATGGTCACCAACCCTATATCCTCCCTGGCTTCGGTACAATCTGTATTGCAAAAATTCAGTGATATTTCTTATTATAAGGTGAACGAAACAAAGTCTCACATTCTAGACCTTGGATTAGATGCTATCACCAGCAACCTCCTGCGGAATTTCTACCCGTACCCATGGGCAGTCACAGGTATAACGTATCTGGGAATAACACTTACTAAATCTACCAAGACTCTTTTCAATAGTAACTACATTGAAGCTAAACAAATGCTGATTACAGAAACTACTAAACTATCGAGATTTGAATTTTCCTGGTCTGGTAGATTAGCTGCTTTTAAAATGCTCATTCTTCCTAGGTTGCTTTACATATTCCGCACTCTTCCTATTCCACTAACTTCCTCATACCTTAAATCTCTCCAATCCGTTATACAACAATTCATATGGCAAGGTAAAAAACCCAGATGTAGTCACCCTAAAGCCATCAAACACAAACTGGCAGGAGGAATGGGATACGTAGATATCAAGGATTACTACCTGGCTTCCATTTTGTCTCAAATGACAGAGTGGGTCGCCGATCGCCCAACCACGTTATGGGGTAACATTGAAAACATTATGACCCCTGGACATAACCTCAAAGACTGGCTATTCAGTTCCACAATAACTCAACCTCACCTTCACTTGTACTCACCGACTATCCGAGCATCGGTTCAGGCTTGGAAAACACTACACTCCACAAAATGGTATCATATACCTACCAAACGACTACAAATACCTGTCCAAACCCTAAAACTATTATCGCCCGACCTGACTATACCCAAATGGATACTTACTCAAACAACAGACACCGCAGACCTTAGGACTAAGATTATACATAAAACCTTTGCCCAAATCCAATCTACATTACATGCACCAAATCTAGATTTCTTCAATTGCTATAGGATTCAACAATGTCTCACAGCACACCCAAACTTAGAAGGAGAATTGCCACTCAAACTGTGGAACTACTTCTTCTACACTACTACACCTACCAAAGGCACTTCCCTAATCTATTCTACACTGCAGGGGAAAAATACCTTCCATAAATCCAAACCATACACGGACTGGGAAAGAGATTTGAACATACAGATTTCTGATCGACAATGGCAAACAGCCTTGAAGTCAATCTATAAATCCACTAGCTGCACCTCTCTATGGGAATTAACTCATAAAATCCATCTAAGATGGTACCTGACACCACAGAGAATGGCCAAATTTCGATCCCACTCATCACCCAACTGCTGGAGGAATTGTAACCAGTTAGGTACTCTTTTCCACGTGTTATGGTCATGTCCAGGATTAACAACACTGTGGACCGAAGTAGAACGCATCATACAAGATATATGCCATATCCCTTTTACACTTACTCCACAATTAGCTATACTGAATATAAATACCGAATTACTACCGCCACATCTCCGATTAATCATTACTCACATACTCCTAGCAACCAGACTACTCATAACCAGAAACTGGAAAACTAATGTCTCCCCAACTTCGAATGAAGTCATAGCATTGGTCCACTCTCACTACGCTTATGAATCAATCTTTTCAAAGGGGAAGTCATCATATTCTAAAATCTATAATCTATGGCTCCCCTGGACTCAATGGTACGCTAAAAAGCTTACCTGATACACTCCTGATTGATAGACCTACCATATTGCTCTCTACTCCCTTCCCCTCCCCTCCCTTCCCCTCATTCCTCTACCCCCCTCCCACCCCCCCCTTTTTTTTTCTTCTTTCTTTGTTTTGTTGTTTACTTTACCCTACTTTATTCTAGTTCTCACATCGTTCAAACAGTTGTATACGATGCTCTCTGAATACATATGCATTCATATGTACACTCAAGATAGTATGAATACTTTAGACATGTACTATCTTATGCACAAACTCATACTTGACAGTTCTACATTCTCTATTGTTGTTTTACTTCCATATCCCACCACAGGTTGTTAATAACGCTTTCGCTGTATGAGCTACTTCCTAAACCTTCACAGACACTGCTGGAGGGTGGAGTTTCGTTATTTACCCCTAGATGCAGAATGTTCCCATTAGGGGTGTCTAGGGGTTTGGGACCTCACAGAGCACCTTACCTTCACCATCTATTATAGTCATGCAATTTAACCATTTTTGACAACTTGACATGATGTATATATTCCTCAATATGTATCCAATATCAAGTGTGATGTATGACGCTAACTGTTCATTTTATTATCAATACCTTCAATAAAAACTATTGAAACAAAAAAAACACTGCGGAGGAAGTTCCCCATCAGGTCCGCTCAGGCACAACCAATGACGGACAGCGCTGGACATCGGGATCGCTGTGGGACACTGTATTTCATCGCTGGAATGTTTTTTTTGTTTTTTTTTTATAAAGGACTTTTCCAAGGTGTTTGTGTGTTTTTATTTACATTTTTTTAACACTTTCTTCGTGAAATGGAAGGGGTACAATGTACCCCTTACCAATTCACATGGGGGGGGGCGGGATCTGGGGGTCCCCTTTGTTAAAGGCGTCTTCCAGGATCCGATAAGCCCCCTGCCCGCAGACCCCCAATGGATTTTATTTTTACATTTGCGGCGGGGTTCCCCTTAATATCCATTCCAGACCTGAAGGGCCTGGTAATTGAATTTGGGGGAACCCCCACGCTTTTTTTTTATTTTTTTATCAATGACTTTTCTATGTATTGATAAAAGCCGACAATTCATTAATAGCCGCGAGTGAGTTTTAAATTACTTTGTTTTCCTTCAAAAATGACACTTTGTGCAGGGACAGTTTTAAGCACGGGAAACATGCACGACTTTACATGCATATCATACACACCCCCAGGTACGAAATTTAAAGGAAAATTTCACTTTTATTTTTTCATTTTAAGCATTATTAAAATCACCGCTCCCGTAAAAAAGTCTATTTTTTAAACTTTTTTTTGCATTGATGCATGTCCCCTGGGGCAGGACCCGGGTCCCCAAACACTTTTTAGGACAATAAATTGCATAATAGCCTTTATAATTAGCACTTAAGATTTCGAACGTTCGAGTCCATTGTATTTAATAGGGTTCTAAAGTTCACGCGAACATTCTGTCTGTTCGCAGGTTCTGGTGCGAACCGAACAGGGGGGTGTTCGGCTCATCCCTGGTCCATACAAATAGACTTTTGCTTTTCAAGAATACCCCCCCTAGACTTTTCCTCCTCATCTGGTACTAACCTTCCAGCCACCTGCACCCTCTGCTTTTCCTCCCTGAGAAGTGAAAACAACTATATACATACACAAAAACAAAAAAGTCCCAATGCGAAAGTAATTTCCTCTCCAGAGTAAACTAGTAGTCAGATACAGGCTGATGGGACACTTCAATCTTTTGCTATTGGCTGCTGCTCCTCAAGAGATGCCTCAAAAAGAAAATGGAAGAAACAAGGAGGGTGCCGCTAAGTGCAGTATTACATCATTAATGGATATAAAAGAAATAAAGTTGGCCACTTACATATTGGAAGGCAAAGCAAGGCACACAGAGATTGTCAGCAGGGTTCCCCTGAACCAAACCAAAGTGATTTCCCTACCACTTGATATACTTGCTATACTCCAGTGTATGTAGCTCCAGTGAGTCCTGTGAGGTCACTTGCAATATGAAACCTCAGTGGGTGTGGCTACGCATTTTGGAGGACCATCCCTTTTATCAAAGGTTGGTGCCTATTTGTCTAGCAATCTTTGGTGGCTGTCAAGTTCAGTTAAACAATTTCAGAATTCTTCCCCTTTCCATTGGCATGCATCAGAGCTGTCTGCTTGCCCCAGTAACCACTTCCCACCCGGCCTATAGCAAAATGACGGCCGGGCGGTGGTTCAGTTAACCTGACTAGACGCCATATGTCGTCCAGCAGGATAACAGCGGGGGCGTGCATCTCGCCGATCGGTGGTGTGGTGTGTCAGTCTGACACACCGCTACACCGATCTCGGTAAAGAGCCTCCGATGGAGGCTCTTTACCACGTGATCAGCCGTGTCAAATCACGGCTGATCACGATGTAAACAGGAAGAGCCGTTGATCGGCTTTTCCTCACTCGCATCTGACAGATGTGAGTAGAGGAGAGCCGATCGGCTGCTCTCCTGACAGGGGGGTCTGTGCTCATAGTTTTTTAGTGCAGCCCCCCCTCGGATGCCCGCCCAGGACAACTAGCATGCCGCCAGGACCACCAGCGATGGCCATTCACACTGGACCACCAGGTATGCCCCCTAGACCACCAGGGAAATGCCAATCTGTGCCAAGGCAGCTGCCAAAAAAATGCCCAGGCAACTGCCAATCAGTGCCAACCCAAAATTCCTACCAGTGCCAGTGCGACCAGGGATGCATATCAGTACCGCATATCAGTGCCGCATATCAGTGCCATGTATCAATGCCCATCAGTGCCCAGCAGTGATGCCTATCAGTGCCCTATCAGTGCCACCCATAAGTACCCATCATTGCAGCCTCTCAGTGCCCATCAGTGTCGCCTATCAGTGACCATCAGTGATACCCTGAAGGTCTTGCAGGCAGCCTTCTATAATTGTAACTCTGACCTTGCAGCTGTGGAAATCTCCAAGTCAAAGGTCACCCTGACTTTCCTCTTGGTCCTTATGACAACGTCTTCCAAACATTTGTGAGGGAACACAAATTCATATTGAAATACTTTATCAAAAAATCAGTTACTTCATACATAAGGCATAAATAACCTGTAAACCCAAGAAACTGTGGTTTTAAACTGTTTTCCAAAAATGTTTCATCTCAACTTTATAAACGTATCCCACTGTTCTACCCAATCTTTTGGTGATCCAATGAAGAACAAAGAATATTTCTTCATATCCTTAGGGGTGCTCCTTTTTAAGGCACCCGTGACTGTCACTGACACGATAGGAAAATACCTTGGGAATAACCCTGCAGCATTCCTACCCCAGTGAAACTAAAGCCTCGTACACACGGCCGAGATTCTCGTAGAAAAAAACATGTTGTTTTTTTCGACGAGATTCTTGGACAAGAAACTTTTCCCGGCCGAGTGTACACACGCTCCTTTCAAAGAACCTGCGGTTCTTTGAATGGAGCGAACGCGGTGACGTCATTGAATACGATGAGCATGCGCTCGTCACATTCGATGCCGTCGCCGCCATCTTGGTTCACCCTACCTATGCCTAGGAAGCTACCGCGCATGCGTCGAAGTCATTTCGAGCATGCGCGGGCTTCCCGGCGAAAAGGTAAGTGTACACACACACAATTTTCTCGTCGAGAAACAGGCTGACGAGAATCTCGACGAGAAAATAGAGAGCAGGTTCTCTATTTTCTCGTCGAGATTCTTGACGCTTTTCTTGACGAGAAACCATACACACGAACAAATTTCTCGGCAAAAAATCTCTGCCAGCAAGTTTCTTGCTGGTTTTTGCCGAGAAACTCGTTCGTGTGTACGAGGCTTCACTGTCATGACACACATACAAAAGATCCTTCGTCAGGGGTACAGACTGCAGGCATCCAACACCGAGGATGGCCATATCTGTGTAGCTACACTAAGGGCCCGTTCACACTGATCAGTTTTTCTTCTTTCATTTTCTTGCCTTACCAAAAGTGGAAGAAAAATGCATGACTAATAAATCCTATAGAAATATTCACATCAGTCAGTTGTGAGTCAGTTGCATTTTTGAAAAGTCCTGTATGCTGCATTTTTCCTTCATTGATGGGCACTGATGAGGCAGCACTGATGAGGCAGTACTGATTGGCACAGATGAGGTGGCACTTATGGGCACTGATGAGCACTGATATGCAACACTGATGGGCACTCATAGGTGGCACTGATGGGAACTCATAGGTGGCACTAATAGGTGGCACTTATTGGCAGCACTGATGGGTGGCACTGATGGGTGGCACTGATAGATGGCACTGATGGGCAGCACTGATCAGGAGGCACTGGCAGTCAATCACTGATGGGCACAGAGTGCCATCCTAATGGGAACTGATTGGCACTGATTGGCATCCCTGGTGGACTCACCTGGTGGTCTCCAGTGGGCATCCTCGATGGCTCTGCCCTGATAATCAATACGCTTATTATGCGCTAAGTTTAGCGTATAGTAAGGATATACCTTTCTTAGTGTAGGAGGCACAAGAGTAGAACTGATTTAGAAGACCCGTGGAAATGGGTAATCCTCCCCTGTATGTATGCCTCAGAGTTTGGAAGGTTAAATTCACTGTGTAGCCTTTCAAACATTTTCAAAGAATCATTCGCTATGATGTCGCTAGGGATGAGCCGAACACCCCCCGGTTCGTTTCGCACCAGAACCTGCGAACGGACCGAAAGTTTGCGCAAACTATTGAACCTCGTTAAAGTCTATGGGACTCGAACGTTCGGAATCAAAAGTGCTAATTTTAAAGGCTAATATGCAAGTTATTGTCCTAAAAGGGGTTTGGGGACCCGGGTTTTGCCCCAGGGGACATGTATCAATGCAAAAAAAAGTTTTAAAAACTGCAGTTTTTTTGGGAGCAGTGATTTTAATGATGATTAAAGTGAAAAAAATGTGAAATATTCCTTTAAATATCGTACCTGGGGGGTGTCTATAGTATGCCTGTGAAGTGGCACGTTTTTCCTGTGTTTAGAACTGTCCCTGCACAAAATGACATTTCAAAAGGAAAAAAAGTAATTTAAAACTGCTTGAGGCTTTAATGTAATGTGTGGTCCCGGCAGTATGGATGAAAATCATTGAGAAAATCGGCATGGGTACCCCCCCCCAGCCCATTTGGGTCTTGTATGGATATTAAGGGGAACCCCGCACCCAAATTAAAAAAAGGAAAGGAGTGGGGCCCTCAGGCCCTATATACTCTGTACAGCAGTATACAGGTGGTGCAAACAAGACAGGGACTGTAGGGTTGTTCTTAAGGAGAATCTGTTTGTAATTTAGAACTGGTACATTTTTAAAGTGTAACTCCAGCAAAAAAAATCTATTTTTAAGCTTTTTGGAAAACATAGGGAAGGGTTATCACCCCTGTAACATTTGTTTTGCTGTCTTTGCACCTGTTCAGAAGATTTCACCTCACTTTCTGTCCCAATGACAATTGGTTTTTGAAAATTTGTTTTTTTTTAGTGAAATAAGGATTGGTGATAAAGCATAAATGGAGAGGAGACACGTTTTTCCCATATTAACTTTTACAGGAGAGAATTTCCCTTCCATGGGGTAGATTTCCTCTCACTTCCTGTTGTCTCCCCCTGTTTGCAAGTAGGAGTCATTTGTAAGTTGGATGTTTGAAAGTAGGGGCCTGCCCTATATACTCTGCAGAAATTGGGCCTTAGGTGTTGGTGTTGCCACAACACTGTAAGGCCTCACAGTTACTCTTGGTGGGCGCAGGAACGGGCTGTGAAATATTAGATCAAGAATTGTAATAACATGCTCCTGTTGAACAGCGGCAGAAAAAATGGGCCTTAGGCACAGGTGCTGGTGCCACAAACCTGCAACCCCTCACAGAAACTCTAGTTGGAGCGCATGAATGAGCCCTGCTGCAAATTATTGCATCAAAAATGTTAATTACACGCCCCTGTTAAACAGGGGCAGAAAAATTGGGCCTTAGGCACTGGTGCTGGTGCCACAACACTGCAACCCCTCACAGAAACTCTAGTTGGAGTGCAAGAATGAGCCCTGTTGCAAATTATTGCATCAAAAATTGTAATTACATGCCCCTGTTAAACAGGGGCTGAAAAATTTGGCCTTGGCCACTGGTGGCGGTGCCCAGAACCAAAAATGTTCTTACAAGCTATCAGCATGAACATTTAGGAGGAGGAAGAGGATAGTCACTTAGCATCAGCATGGGCAGTCTTGAAGGGGTCTCCCATTCAAAAAAAATGTATTTGGTTGCATCAGCATCAGGTGCTTGGTAGCTGGTGATCCAAGACTAATTTATTTTTATGAAGGTCAGCCGAACGACCGATTCGGTGGACAGGTGCACCCTGTGATCGGTTACAAAGCCTCCAGCAGCACTGAATGTGTGTTCCGAAAGAACGCTGGATGCAGGACAGGCCAGTAGCTCAATTGCATACTGTGAAAGCTCTGACCAGTGATCCATCCTCAAGACCCAGTAACCCAGAGGATTTTCGGTGGGAAAGGTGCCCAAGTCTGATCTTGCCCCTAGGTATTCCTGCACCATGTAAAACAGACGCTGGCGATGGTTGCTGGAACCGATAATACCTTGGGGCTGCGGACTAAAAAATTGTCTGAACGCATCGTTCAGACGGCCACCTTCTCCACCGCTCCTTCTTTGACTGACCAAAGCATCAGCACCACGTTGTCCTGGACCAGGATTTTGTAACCTCCCAGTCTCTGGAAACACGTTGCACAGACCTTTCTGCAAGGCCTCCCGAAGATGTTTCATCCTCTGCTCCCTCTGTGATGGCAAGATAAGGTCTGCAACCTTACCCTTGTAACGTGGATCAAGGAGGGTTGCCAGCCAGTAATGATCCCTCTCCTTGATCACACGAATACGAGGTTTTGGGAGGCCATGCAGCGTAGGTTTGCTGAGGCATTCGGTCCGGAGTCCTCTTGGTCACTCAGGACAACATGATCCGCAGCCACCTCCTCCAAAGCAGCGTACAAGTCCTTGGGTTTCTTGGGACTGTAATTGATCTCTTGAAGACTGCTGCTGATGCTGAGTGCTAGGCTCCACCTCCATGCTGACACAATCCTCCTCCTCCTACTCCTCCTCTTCCTGTGTAACAGGCGGGCCAACAGGAACACTGTCTGGATAAAGGGGGCCTTGAGAGGTAAGGAAGTCCTCCTCTTCCTCCCTCTGTTCTGCCTCAAGTGCCCTGTCCATTATTCCACGCAGCGTGTGCTCCAACAGGTGGACAAGAGGGACAGTGTCACTGATGCATGCACTGTCACTGCTCACTATCCTCGTGGCCTCCTCAAATGGTGCCAGGACAGTGCATGCATCCCTGATCATGACCCACTGACGTGGCAAAAAAAAAGCTCCCCTGACCCTGTCCTGGTGCCATATTGGCACAGACACTCATTGATGGCCCTATGCTGCGTGTGCAGCCGCTGCAGCATGGCCAACGTTGAGTTTCACCTGGTGGGCATGTCACAGATTAGGCAGTTCTTGGGCAGGTTGTATTCCTTTTGGAGGTCAGCCAGCCGAGCACTGGCATTATATGACCAGCGGAAATGCACACAGAGTTTCCTGGCCTGTCTCAGGACATCCTGTAAGCCCGGGTACCTGCCCAAGAACCGCTGCACCACCAAGTTAAGGACGTGAGCCAAACAGGGCACATGGGTCAATTGTCCCTGTCGGAGGGCGGAGAGGAGGTTGGTGCCATTGTCGCAAACCACCATTCCTGGCTTAAGCTGGCATGGCGTCAACCACCTCTGAGCCTACCCCTGCAGAGCTGACAGAATCTCTGCCCCGGTGCGGCTCCTGTCCCCCAAGCACACCAGCTCAAGCACCGCATGGCATCTTTTTGCCTGCGTACTTGCGTAGCCTCTTGAACGCCTATGGAGCATCGCTGGTTCCGAAGACAAAGCACAGGAAAAGGCCATGGAGGAAGAAGAAGATGAGGGGGTGGAGGAGAGAGGTGTGTCAGAATCACCAGTAGTAGCATTTTGGAGGCGTGGTGGCGGAACAACCTCCAACACTACTGCACCTTGTCCTGCATCCTTCCCAGCTGCCAGCAGAGTCACCCAATGTGCCGTAAAAGATAGGTAATGTCCCTGTCCATGCCTGCTGGACCATGAGTCAGCGGTAATAAGCACCTTACCGCTGACCGCCCTGTCCAGCGAGGCCAAGACATTGCCTTCCACATGCCGGTAGAGAGCCAGAATCGCCTTCCGTGAGAAAAAGTGGCGTTTGGGAACCTGCCACTGAGGAACCGCACATTCCACAAACTCACGGAAGGGGGCAGAGTCTACCAACTGAAAAGGCAGAAGTTGAAGTGCTAGCAATTTAGCCAAGCTAGCATTCAACCGCTGGGTATGTGGATGGCTGGGAGCGAACTTCTTTCGGCGGTGCAGCAGCTGGGGCAGGGAAATTTGCCTGGTACAATCTGACGTTCGTGTACCAATAGCAGATTGCCCGCAAGTACTTGGCTGTGACACACCTAATTCTACACCTTCATTCCTCTCAGTGCAGGTTTCAGAGAGGACTGAAGGTATAGTGGGGTTGGAGATCCCAGCTGATGAGGATCAAGGAGAGGTCCGCTTTGTTCTTTAGTGTGGGTCTTTTAGGTATGGTTGCCAACGAACTGCATGGA
The DNA here is from genome assembly GCA_029206835.1 of Rana muscosa. NCBI lineage: Eukaryota > Metazoa > Chordata > Amphibia > Anura > Ranidae > Rana > Rana muscosa. Next base: position 598,228,802 of record CM055122.1, on the reverse strand, counting down.
AGGTCGACAGATGTCTGATCAAGCATGTGGTGACCAAGCGGGTGATGTTTTGGCCACGCGAGATACACCTGAGACATATGTTGCAAATAGCAGTGCTGCGATCTGATTCACTCGTCTCAAAAAAGGCCCACACCAAAGAACTTTTGGAATAATGTGCAGAGACAGCAGCGCCCTGCACATGCGGAGCTCTGCGGTGTGATGCAGTCGGTGTGCTGCCCTTAAGCTGGCCCCTGGAGGGCATCCTGCCTCGTTGGAGATGTGCCTCTTTCTCCTTCTCCTCCTCTCTCCTATCAGGCACCCACGTAGAGTCCGTGACCTCATCATCCCCTCCCTCCTCATCACTGTAGCAAACCTGGCAGTATGCTGCAGCTGGGGGAACATGACTGCCAGATTGCTGTCCTTCTTGGGCACCCCCTCTCTCTGGGCTCACATTACTGCCTTCCTCTGACTGGGTACCATCATCAGAGCCTTAAAAACGCTGCGCATCCTCCTGCAGCATATACCCAACACTATGGTCAAACAGTTCGGGGGACTCCTCAGGAGGACATGGTGGGGCTAGGGAAGGAGTGACTGATGCCATTGAGCCGAGGGAAGAGGCCGCTTTGGCAGATGCTTTGCCAGAGTACCCTGAGCCTCGGTGAGAGAGGATGAGGAGGATGAGGACAGCTTGGTCATCCACCAAGTCTTCGGCATGTTGCGGCTTAACACGGCCAGCTGCCGAAAAAAAGGACAAGCGCATCCCACGGCCACGCGCTGATGAGGATGCACCGTGTCCACGACCAGCACTGTTGCCTCTAGACACAGAGCCTGCTTGCCCTCTTTTATTGGCTTCTGACTGTCTGCCTCTCCTTGTTGTCCTTCCAGACATACTAATGGTCTGCAGTGAGATGTAGCTGCACAAAGCTGGGATGTGTGTGTGTGTATATATATATATATATATATATATATATACTGATTATACTGCAGCTAGCAGAATAAACTGCCTGCCTGTAGTATTATTAGCAAGCGAACACCAGCAATTGTCTTCAGTTATCTTTAGTTGCACACTGTGTAGAGGACACAGTAGACTAGGGATGAGCTTTGAGTTCGAGTCAAACTCATGTTCGACTCGAACATTGCCTGCTCGCATGTTCGCCGAACAGCTTACAATTTGGGGTGTTCGCGGCAAATTCGAAAAGCCGCAGAACACCCTGTAAAAGTCTATGGGAGAAATATAAAGTGCTAATTTTAAAGGCTTATATGCAAGTTATTATCATAAAAAGTGTTTGTGGACCCGGGTCCTGTCCCAGGGGACATGTATTAACCTCCCTGGCGGTATGATTCTGTCAGATTTTAGGTGCTGAAAGCGGGTACCATTATTCTGCATGGAAATTTGGCGTTTTATATTGCAGGCCTGTAATTCTTAGGAATAACTCACCTAAATCCGTCCAAACCAGAGTCTAGTAGACATCCCGGGTATGATAAAGTTCAAAAAACTAAATTATACATTATAATAAAATAAATAACTATAAAATAATTATAACAAATAATATAATAATAATAATAAAAGTGTTTTTCAGTGTTTGATGACGAATTTCCCCACAAATCGCTATCGCTCAATTCTGCGAGTGATTCTAATTTATTATCGCTGTTTTTTAGCTGGTCTAAAACCACTTTTGACATAAAGGGACACTTTTTGGTTGCTATGGACAATCTCCAGTTTCTAGGCAGAAAGAAAAGGTTTTATTATATAAAAGTGCATGCAGGACACTGGACTGACCACTAGGGACAATGGGGGTGTGTAATTATTACATACAGTACAGTAATCTGTAAGATTACAGTGTACTGTATGTATACTGTGTTTTAACTTTTTTGAATTTGGCGCCGATCTCCGTCCCCGTGCGTCGTAACGTCGACACGGCTCGATCACACAGCGGAGAGGCATCGCAGGATCCAGGGGACAAGGTAAGTAACTCTGCCTGGATTACTGCGATGCAGCCCGAGTCTGGCTCGGGGTTACCGCTTTTGGTACTGGAATTTAACCCCGAGCCAGACTCGGGAATACCGCTAGGAAGGTTAATGCAAAAAAAAAGTTTTAAAAACTGCAGTTTTTTCGGGAGCAGTGATTTTAATAATGCTAAAAGTGAGACAATAAAAGTGAAATATTCCTTTAAATTTCATACCTGGGGGGGGGGGGTGTATAGTATGCCTGTAAAGCAGCGCTTGTTTCCCGTGCTTAGAACTGTCCCTGCACAAAATGTCATTTCTGAAGGAAAAAAAGTCATTTAAAAGCATTCGCGGCTATAATAAATTGTTGGCTCCCGGCAATACAGAGAAAAGTCATTGATAAAAAAAAAAAAAAATGCATGGGGGTCCCCCCAAATTCAATTACCAGGCCCTTCAGGTCTTGTTTGGATATTAAGGGGAACCCTGCATCATTTTTTTTTTTAAATGACGTGGGGTTCCCCCCAAATATCCATACTAGACCCTTCAGGTCTGGTATGGATTTTAAGATGAACTCCAACCCAAAGTTAAAAAAATGGCGTGGAGTTCCCCCAAAAATCTATACCAGACCCTTTATCCGAGCACGCAACCTGGCAGGCCGCAGAAAAAGATGGGGGGACAAGAGAGCACCCCCCCCTCCTGAACCGTACCAGACCACATGCCCTCAACATAGGGAGGATGTCCCTATGTTGATGGGGACAAGGGCCTCATCCCCACAACCCTTGCCCGGTGGTTGTGGGGGTCTGCAGGCAGGGGGCTTATCGGAATCTGGAAGACCCCTTTAACAAAGGGGACCCCCAGATCCCGGCCCCCCTATGTGAATTGGTAAGGGGTACATTGTACCCCTACCATTTCACAAAGAAAGTGTAAAAAAATGTAAAAAAAAACACACATACACCTTGGAAATGTCCTTTATTAAAAATAAAAAAAATAAAAATAAAAAACCCACTCCAGCGATGTAATCCAGTGTCCCGAGGCGATCCGATGTCCAGTGCTGCAGTCTCCACTCCACACGAAACATTATTAGACCCCGCCTACATCATTGACTGAGCAGACCTGATGGGGAACTTCCTCCGCAGTGTAGGTCCGCTCAGCCAATAATGTTTCGTGTGGAGTGGAGACTGCAGCACTGGACATCGGATCGCCTCGGGACACTGGATTACATCGCTGGAGTGGGTTTTTTATTTTTATTTTTTTATTTTTAATAAAGGACTTTTCCAAGGTGTATGTGTGTTTTTTTTTACATTTTTTTTACACTTTCTCTGTGAAATGGTAGGGGTACAATGTACCCCTTACCAATTAACATGGGGGGGACGGGATCTGGGGGTCCCCTTTGTTAAAGGGGTCTTCCAGATTCCGATAAGCCCCCTGCCTGCAGACCCCCACAACCACCGGGCAAGGGTTGTGGGGATGAGGCCCTTGTCCCCCCATGTTGAGGGCATGTGGCCTGGTACGGTTCAGGAGGGGGGGGCGCTCTCTCGTCCCCCCTCTTTTTCTGCAGCCTGCCAGGTTGCGTGCATTTTTTGCATGCATTTTTTTTTTTAATTTGGGGTGGAGTTTCCCTTAAAGTCCATACCAGACCTGAAGGGTCTAGTATGGATATTTGGGGGGAACCCACGTCATTCCCCTTAATATCCATACCAGACCTGAATGGCCTGGTAATTGAATTTGGGGGGACCCCCCCTTTTTTATTTATTTTTATCAATGACTTTTCTCTGTTTCGCCGGGAGCCGACAATTCATTATAGCCGCGAGTGCTTTTAAATGACTTTTTTTCCTTCAGAAATTACATTTTGTGCAGGGACAGTTCTAAGCAAGGGAAACAAGCACTGCTTTACAGGCATACTATATACCCCCCCCCCCCCCAGGTATGAAATTTAAAGGAATATTTCACTTTTAATGTTTCACTTTAAGCATTATTAAAATCATTGCTCCCGGAAAAACTGACGTTTTTAAAACTTTTTTTTGCATTGATACACGTCCCCTGGGGCAGGACCCGGGTCCCCAAACCCTTTTTAGGACAATAACTTGCATATTAGCCTTCATAATTAGCACTTTTGATTTCGAACGTTCAAGTCCATTGTATTTAATAAGGTTCTAAAGTTCACGCGAACTTTAGGTCTGTTCGCAGGTTCTGGTGCGAACCGAACAGGGGGGTGTTCGACTCATCCCTACAGTACACTAACTGAAAATACTGCAGCTCCCTGCCTGTGGTATTAATATGAGAACACCAGAAATTGTATTCAGGTAGCTTTAGATGCACACTGTGCAAAGGACACAGTACACTAACTGAAAATACTTGCAGCTCCCTGCCTGTGGTATTAATATGAGAACACCAGCAATTGTATTCAGGTAGCTTTAGGTGCACACTGTGCAAAGGACACAGTATACTAACTGAAAATACTACAGCTCCCTGCCTGTGGTATGAGTATGAGAACACCAGAAATTGTATTCAGGTAGCTTTAGGTGCACACTGTGCAAAGGACACAGTACACTAACTGAAAATACTGCAGCTCCCTGCCTGTGGCATTAATATGAGAACACCAGCAATTGTACTCAGGTAGCTTTAGGTGCACACTGTGCAAAGGACACTAAGTACACTAACTGAAAATACTGCAGCTACCACAATCACTACCCTGCCTGTCAGTATATTATGAAGAGAATAACAAGGACGAATCTAGCTAAACTGAATACAGTGTGTGTGTATATATATATATATATATATATATATATATATATATATATATATGCAACACCTGGGATGCATAGGTCATCAACCCTGTCCTCAGGGCCCACTAACAGGCCAGGTTTGCAAGATAACTGAAATACATCACATGTGATATAATTTGCTGCTCAGCGATTGCAGTATTGTAGTCTGCATCTCCCCAAGGTAATACATAAAACCTGGCCTATTAGTGGGCCCTGAGTACAGGATTGATGGCCACTGCTCTACACACTGTAACTGCAGCTAACTGACTCGCCTGCCTACTCTAACTCAAATGAAATGACACCATCTCTCTCTCTCTCTGTCTTTCATTCACCGCCGCAACACACTACACAAGGCCGCCAAGCAGGCAGCCTTATATAGTGTGGGGCGTGTACTAAACCCCCCTGAGACATACCTGTAATTGGCCAAAGCCACCCTGACTTTGGCCACTTATGGCTCTCCGTTCTTACTGTGCTGTGTTTGGCCAAAGCATGCGGGCCATAGTGCATGCTTGACCAATCATCAGCCAGCAATGCACTGCGATGCCGCAGTGAATTATGGGCCGTGACGCGCCACTCGAATTTGGCGCGAATGGCCCATAATGTTCGAAATTCGACAAACGGTCGAACAGCCGATGTTCGAGTCGAACATGAGTTCGACTCGAACTCAAAGCTCATCCCTAGATGTCACCTACATTTGCCATACTTTTGTTTTTATTTTACTTGAGTAACTGCAACAGTTTTAAGCGTTCCACGCTATATTTCATGTTGGTTAAAAATGTATAAAATAATACATATGATAACTCCATCCTAAAATGAAATTATGCATGGTTGGCCCAACACCATTCTGACACGATTACCAGACTATTGCATTATTTCTGTTCAAAACTTTTAGCCCTTAGCTCTTCACTTGTTTGTGTTTCGCCGACCATAAAGCTAAGATGCACACCTCCTGCTAAGACATGCTAGAAATTGTTAGTATGCAAACATGACTGCTCTGCTTTGAACTTTTACAGCAGCAGGTAGGACATGCTGCACTATCTCCTCAGGCTCCTATACCGACAGGCTGGTGAGCAGGGATGAGCTTCGTGTTCGAGTCGAACATACGTTCGACTCGAACATCGGCTGTTCGATCGTTCGACGAAGATTGAACGATTTGGGCTGTTCGCGCCAAATTCGAGTGACGCGAACGGCCCACAATGCACTACACCATCGCAGTGTCATCCAGGCGCTGTGATTGGCCAAGCATGCACTGTGACCCCGCATGCTTGGCCAATCACAGCGCCGGCAGCGAGGAGAGCAATGATTGGCCACAGGCAGGATGCCTGTGGCCAATTATTGCTATGGGGGTTTAGTACACGCCCCACACTATAAAAGGCCGCCAGCGCGGCGGCCTTGTGTAGTGTGTTCCGGAGCAGGGAAAGAGAAGCATAGGCAGGGACAGTGTCATTTTTTTCCTTTACTAATCCTGGATTTCTTGTGTTTAGGGCCAGAGAAGGATAGGTAGGGAGAGTGTCAGTTTGTTATTCTGTGCTAAACCTTGTTTGTAGGGACAGAGAAGGACAGTGAGGGAAAGTGTCAGTGTGCTATTCTGTTCTAAACCAATCTTGCTGAACCGTATTTGAAATCCTTGAGTTTAGGGACAGAGAAGGACACTCGTGGAAACTATCAGTGTGCTATTCTGTGCTAAATCTTGTTTGTAGGGACAGAGAAGGACAGTGAGGGAAACTATCAGTGTGCTATTCTGTGCAAAACCTTGTTTGTAGGGACAGAGAAGGACAGTGAGGGAAACTGTCAGTGTGCTATTCTGTTCTAAACCAATCTTGCTGAACCGTATTTGAAATCCTTGAGTTTAGGGACAGAGAAGGACACTCGGGGAAACTGTCAGTGTGCTATTCTGTTCTAAACCAATCTTGCTGAACCGTATTTAAAATCCTTGAGTTTAGGGACAGAGAAGGACACTCGTGGAAACTATCAGTGTGCTATTCTGTGTTAAATCTTGTTTGTAGGGACAGAGAAGGACAGTGAGGGAAACTATCAGTGTGCTATTCTGTGCTAAACCTTGTTTGTAGGGACAGAGAAGGACAGTGAGGGAAACTGTCAGTGTGCTATTCTGGGCTAAACCAATCTTGCTGAACCATATTTGAAATCCTTGAGTTTAGGGACAGAGAAGGACAGTGAGGGAAAGTGTCAGTGTGCTATTCTGTGCTAAACCAATCTTGCTGAACCATATTTGAAATCCTTGAGTTTAGGGACAGAGAAGGACACTCGGGGAAACTGTCAGTGTGCTATTCTGTTCTAAACCAATCTTGCTGAACCGTATTTGAAATCCTTGAGTTTAGGGACAGAGAAGGACACTCGGGGAAACTGTCAGTGTGCTATTCTGTTCTAAACCAATCTTGCTGAACCGTATTTGAAATCCTTGAGTTTAGGGACAGAGAAGGCCACTTGTGGAAACTATCAGTGTGCTATTCTGTGTTAAATCTTGTTTGTAGGGACAGAGAAGGACAGTGAGGGAAACTATCAGTGTGCTATTCTGTGCTAAACCTTGTTTGTAGGGACAGAGAAGGACAGTGAGGGAAACTGTCAGTGTGCTATTCTGGGCTAAACCAATCTTGCTGAACCATATTTGAAATCCTTGAGTTTAGGGACAGAGAAGGACAGTGAGGGAAAGTGTCAGTGTGCTATTCTGTGCTAAACCAATCTTGCTGAACCGTATTTGAAATCCTTGAGTTTAGGGACAGAGAAGGACACTCGTGGAAACTATCAGTGTGCTATTCTGTGCTAAATCTTGTTTGTAGGGACAGAGAAGGACAGTGAGGGAAACTATCAGTGTGCTATTCTGTGCTAAACCTTGTTTGTAGGGACAGAGAAGGACAGTGAGGGAAACTGTCAGTGTGCTATTCTGTTCTAAACCAATCTTGCTGAACCATATTTGAAATCCTTGAGTTTAGGGACAGAGAAGGACACTCGGGGAAACTGTCAGTGTGCTATTCTGTTCTAAACCAATCTTGCTGAACCGTATTTGAAATCTTTGAGTTTAGGGACAGAGAAGGACACTCGTGGAAACTATCAGTGTGCTATTCTGTGTTAAATCTTGTTTGTAGGGACAGAGAAGGACAGTGAGGGAAACTATCAGTGTGCTATTCTGTGCTAAACCTTGTTTGTAGGGACAGAGAAGGACAGTGAGGGAAACTGTCAGTGTGCTATTCTGTGCTAAACCAATCTTGCTGAACCATATTTGAAATCCTTGAGTTTAGGGACAGAGAAGGACAGTGAGGGAAAGTGTCAGTGTGCTATTCTGTGCTAAACCAATCTTGCTGAACCATATTTGAAATCCTTGAGTTTATGGACAGAGAAGGACACTCGGGGAAACTGTCAGTGTGCTATTCTGTGCTAAACCTTGTTTGTAGGGACAGAGAAGGATAGTGAGGGAAAGTGTCAGTGTGCTATTCTGTGCTAAACCAATCTTGCTGAACCATATTTGAAATCCTTGATTTTAGGGACAGAGAAGGACACTCGGGGAAACTGTCAGTGTGCTATTCTGTTCTAAACCAATCTTGCTGAACCGTATTTGAAATCCTTGAGTTTAGGGACAGAGAATGACACTCGTGGAAACTATCAGTGTGCTATTCTGTGCTAAATCTTGTTTGTAGGGACAGAGAAGGACAGTGAGGGAAACTGTCAGTGTGCTATTCCGTGCTAAACCAATCTTGCTGAACCATATTTGAAATCCTTGAGTTTAGGGACAGAGAAGGACACTCGGGGAAACTGTCAGTGTGCTATTCTGTGCTAAACCTTGTTTGTAGGGACAGAGAAGGACAGTGAGGGAAAGTGTCAGTGTGCTATTCTGTGCTAAACCAATCTTGCTGAACCATATTTGAAATCCTTGATTTTAGGGACAGAGAAGGACACTCGGGGAAACTGTCAGTGTGCTATTCTGTTCTAAACCAATCTTGCTGAACCGTATTTGAAATCCTTGAGTTTAGGGACAGAGAAGGACACTCGTGGAAACTATCAGTGTGCTATTCTGTGCTAAATCTTGTTTGTAGGGACAGAGAAGGACAGTGAGGGAAACTGTCAGTGTGCTATTCTGTGCTAAACCAATCTTGCTGAACCATATTTGAAATCCTTGAGTTTAGGGACAGAGAAGGACACTCGGGGAAACTGTCAGTGTGCTATTCTGTGCTAAACCTTGTTTGTAGAGACAGAGAAGGACAGTGAGGGAAACTGTCAGTGTGCTATTCTGTGCTAAACCAATCTTGCTGAAGCATATTGCAAATCCTTGTGTTTAGGGACAGAGAAGGATAGGCAGGGGACAGTGTCAGTGTCATTGTTGCTAAGCCTCCTGCACAGTATACACCTGAAGGTAGCCCTTATTGCTGTTTTTCCCATCTCCCTGCAGGCCATCCATTAAAATGTCTGGAAGGCAAACAAGGAGAGGCAGACAGTCAGGAGGCAAAAAAAGAGGGCAAGCAGGCTCTGTGTCTGGGGGCAACAGTGCTGGTCGTGGACGCGGTGCATTGTCATCAGCACATGGCAATGGGACACGCTTGTCCTTCTTTTCGGCAGCTGGACATGTTGAGCCACATCATGCCGAAGACTTGGTAGAGTGGATGACCAAGCCCACCTCATCCTCCTCATCCTCTCTCACCCAGGCTCAGGGTACTGGCAAAGCAGCTGCCAAAGCGTCCTCTTCTCTGGTATCAATGTCATCATTAGTCAATCCTTCCCTAGACCCACCATGTCCTCCTCCTGAGGAGTCCCCCGAACTGTTTGAGCACAGTGTTGGGTACATGCTCCAGGAGGATGCCCAGCGTTTCGAAGGATCTGATGATGATACCCAGATAGAGGAAGGCAGTAGCGTGAGAGCAGAGAGAGGGGATGCTCAAGAAGGACACCAATCTGGCAGTCATGCTCCAGCAGCTGCAGCATACTGCCAGATTGGCTCCAGTGATGAGGAGGGAGGGGATGATGAGGTCACTGACTCCACGTGGGTGCCTAATAGGAGAGAGGAGGAGGATGAGGAGGAGGCACATCTCCAACGAGGCAGGATGCCCTTGGGTGGCCAGCGTATGGGCAGCACACCGACGGAATCACACCGCAGAGCTCCGCCTGTGCAGGGCGCTGCCTCTGCCCGTCATTCAAAAAGTTCTTTGTTGTGGGCCTTTTTTGAGGCGAGTGCATCAGATCGCACAGCTGCTGTTTGCAACATATGTCTCAAGCGTATATCGCGTGGCCAAAACATCAGCCGCTTGGGCACCACATGCTTGATCAGACATATGTTGACCTGCCATGCAGCTCGTTGGCAAGCCTACCCCTTAAAGACCCACACCAAAGAACAAAGCGGACCTCTCCTTGCACCGCATCAGCTGGGATCTCCAACCCCACTATACCTTCAGTCCTCTCTGAAACCTGCACTGAGAGGAATGAAGGTGTAGAATTAGGTGTGTCACAGCCAAGTACTTGCGGCCACTCTGCTAGCAGTACAACGACATCCGATTCTAGCAGGCCAATTTCCCTGCCCCAGCTGCTGGACCGTCGAAAGAAGTTCACTCCCAGCCATCCACATGCCCAGCGGTTGAATGCTAGCTTGGCCAAATTGCTAGCGCTTCAACTGCTGCCTTTTCAGTTGGTAGACTCGGCCCCCTTCCGTGAGTTTGTGCAATGTGCGGTTCCTCAGTGGCAGGTTCCCAAACGCCACTTTTTCTCACGGAAGGCGATTCCGGCTCTCTACAGGCATGTGGAAGGCAATGTCTTGGCCTCGCTGGACAGGGCGGTCAGCGGTAAGGTGCATATTACCGCTGACTCATGGTCCAGCAGGCATGGACAGGGATGTTACCTTTCTTTCACGGCCCATTGGGTCACTCTTTTGGCAGCTGGGAAGGATGCAGGACAAGGTGCAGTAGTGTTGGAGGTTGTTCCACCACCACGCCTCCAAAATGCTACTACTGGTTGTGACACACCTCTCTCCTCCACCCCCTCCTCTTCTTCTTCCTCCATGGCCTCTTCCTGTGCTTTGTCCTCGGAACCAGCGGTGCTCCGTAGGCGTTCAAGGGGCTACGCAAGTACGCAGGCAAAAAGATGCCATGCCGTGCTTGCGCTGGTGTGTTTGGGGGACAGGAGCCACACTGAGGCAGAGGTCCTGTCTGCTCTGCAGGGGCAGGCCGAGAGGTGGTTGACGCCACGCCAGCTTAAGCCAGGAATGGTGGTTTGCGACAATGGCACCAACCTCCTCTCCGCCCTCCGACAGGGACAACTGACCCATGTGCCCTGTGTGGCTCACGTCCTTAACCTGGTGGTGCAGCGGTTCTTGGGCAGGTACCCGGGCTTACAGGATGTCCTGAGGCAGGCCAGGAAAGTCTGTGTGCATTTCCGCAGATCTTTTTTTTTTTTTTTCCAAAAACAGTTTATTGAAATGTAAAAAGCATTTACAGATATCTTGAACAATAGTAGTACAATAAGGTATTAATACAACCACAAAACATGGATGAATAACATGTGTCACATACAATTCAACTTGCGGGTAGTGAAAATGAAATGGCTATGTGCATCCTTCATGAACTAGGCCGTGTTGGGGTGGGCTACCTTAATTCAAGGTAGTTGTGGGGTCTAGTCAAAGTCCACTACCATTGACGGGGATAGATCTTGTTGGTAGGTTAGAGCTAGGTAGGTTCACGGATGCCGTTATGGACTTTTGGTCTGTGTGGGAGGGAAAGGCCAACAGGTGCAATATGGCAGAAAGGGAGGGAAGGAGCTATAAACAGGTTTATTTCATTGAGAGTGTATGAATGCGGGAGTGTAGGCTGGAGCTATGTTAGTGGTTGTATTGTACAGAAGCTTGTGGATGAGAAAGTAGGAGGGGGTAAGTGGTGGAAGGAGAAGGGGTGGGGTGGGGATCGAGGGGAGGGGAGTGAGGCAGGAAGGGATGGCGTTGGCAGGGGGTCCGTCTCTGACTTCCCCGACCCCTTGGGGTGTTCAAGGGGCGTGTTATGAGAAACTAGGGGCGGATCTGTATAGGGGGAGATATAGGAGGAGAGAGGTGTCTTTGTAAGGTTTAGGGTTAAGGGGAGATCCTGGCACGTCGTAGATTTTTAATGACAATTCTCAGAGGAGTAATTTATCCTTTGTCAGGGTTCAGGGAGTTTGCAAATTCTGGGGTCGTTTTATAGTGTAACCAGCAGGCCCATTTTTTACTAAATGATGACGGAGTCTCTCTTGCAATATGTATAAGATTTTCCATTTCCTCAATTTTGCATATTCTGTTAAACCATTCTTTTATGGTTGGTTGGTGAGTCGATTTCCAGTGTATAGGGATACACTGCTTTGCCGCATTGATCATGTGCATTGCTAGGGATTTGTGATAGGAATTGTGCGACAGGGGTGAATGGTGTAGAAGGAATTGAGAAGGGGAAAGGTCCAAATGATATGAGGTGACTCGAGAGGTTATATGGCATACCTTTTCCCAGAAGTCTTTTAGAGATGGACAGGACCACCAGATATGGAGAAGGGTTCCCCTTTCCCGGAGACATCTCCAGCAAACCTCTGGGATTGTGGGATTATATTTATGCAGAAGGGTGGGCGTGCGGTACCATCTAGATTGGATCTTAAAGCCGTTTTCCTGGGTCGACACATTCGTCGACCCTTTATGTATGTTGAGGAAAATTAGTTCCCATTGTTCCGCTGAAAGAGATACCGAGAGGTCTGACTCCCAGTTCTTACAGGCTAAGGTCTCGTTAGCTTTCATCTCGGCGAAGAGGAGTTCATGTGTGGTAGAAACTAGATGAGATTGGGGTGTCGTTTGGATACATAGCTTTTCGAAAGGGGTGAGTTCTCTGGAGCATTGTATATTCTTGTTAAGGGATTTTAGAAAATGAGCAATTAAAATATATGTCCAAGGGGGAATGGGTGGCTTGTTTAGTTGGGAGGAGAGTTGGGATGTAGACAATAGTTTGCCCCGGAGGAAGAACTGATGTGATCTAATTGGGCTCTGTGTCCAGTTATCGGTAAGAAACTTTGCGTGCATACCTGGTGGGAACCCAGGGTTCATTTTTACAGGTGTCAGTGGGCCGGGAATCGAAGATATGGGTGATCGGTAGCAAAGCTTTTTGAAGCATTGCAAGGTTGGGCCTATAAGTGGGTGTACGTGTAATTCAGAGGGGACGTGGGGTGAGAGTAACCATGGGAGAGACTCCAAAGGGAGAGCAGAAAAAGATGCTTCTAGGGAAACCCAATCTTTGTGGAGAGATTGAGTATTCCAGTCCACTATCCTGGTAAGGTGTGTAGCAGTGTAATAATTGAGAAGGTTGGGGAGGCCTATGCCCCCAAGTCTTTTAGGTCGGGTGAGCTGCGTAAAGCTGATTCTGGGTCTACGGTTCCCCCATAAGAATTTAGTGCATATGTTTCTATAAGATTTAAAAAAGGCCGGAGGTATATGTATAGGGATCGCCTGCAATATATAGAGTATTCTCGGGAGGGCATTCATTTTGAGGATCGCCGCTCTGCCAAACCAAGAGAAAAGCGGTTTGTTCCATGTTTCAAGATCAGAGGATATTCTGTGTAGGATAGGAACATGGTTTTTAGCGTAGAGGTTTGAGAGTTTGGAAGGGAGTTGTATCCCTAGGTATGTGATGGAATCATGTTTCCATTGGAACGGGAAGTTAGCCTTACATTGATCAACTATGTGTTGAGGTAATGTTATATTAAGGGCAAAGGATTTCGAGAAATTAATTTTAAGGTGGGAGAGGAACTGAAATTGTTTAAATTCAGAAAGAAGGTTTGGTAGGGAGATCAGTGGGTTCGACAGGAACAACAAAATATCGTCTGCGAAAGCAGCGTATTTATATTCTCTTTTGGAGGAACTTATACCTTGGATATCTGGGTTGTATGTCAGTTTACGGAGGAATGGTTCAAGTGTGAGTACAAAGAGGATGGGGGACAGGGGGCAGCCCTGTCTTGTGCCATTTCCGATGGGAAAGGCGTCCGACAGAGTATTGTTGACCCGTACCTTAGCAGATGGTCCCGTGTATAGTGACAGGATTAGGCCTAACATATATGGGCCCAATCCTATGGCCCTCAGAACCGCTGTCATATAGTCCCAAGCTACTCTGTCGAACGCCTTCTCCGCATCGAGTGACAAAAACAGGCCTTTTTGGGTTGTCTGTGTCATAAGGTGGTGTAAGTTTATTGCTTTAACAGTGTTGTCCCTGGCTTCACGTCCAGGGATAAAGCCGGTCTGGTCATGAGAGATTAAGGAAGGGAGAAGCGGTAAGAGTCTGTTTGCCAAAATCTTAGAAAAGATTTTGACATCTACATTCAATAATGAGATTGGTCTATAATTTCCCGTTTGGGTGGGGTCCTTATCTTCTTTGGGGATAACAACGATATGTGCTTCTAACATTTCGCTTTTGAAAGGATTTGTGGGAGAGAGTGTATTGAAGGCGTCAAGGAAGGGTTGTTGAAGAAGGTCTGAGAATGTCTTGAAATATACGGCGGAAAGACCATCAGGTCCCGGGCTCTTACCAGGCTTAAGTTGTTTTAAAGCTTTTTTCCATTCCTGAATAGAGATCGGGGATTCCAGAATCGTGGTGGTGTCAGTGGGGAGCTTTCCTGGAGCAAATTGGTCTAAGAACGAGTTAATATCATTGGGTCTGTCATTCGATAAGGTAGTAGGGGGTTCGGATTTATCTAGATTATATAGGGACGAGTAGTACTTCTCAAACTCTCTGGCTATGTCATTGTTATTCGTGAGAGTCTTACCCGTGGGGGATTGTATGTGGTGTATCGTATTAGCAGCCCTTTTCTTGCGTAAGGCTTGAGCAAGAAGATGGCCACTTTTGTTGCCGAATTCGTAAAAAAGTTTCTGAGATAGAGTGTATTTCTTCCTGAGGTGATGGCCCAATTCTTCCTGAATGAGTGTACGAGTCTCTAGTAGTTCTACGAGGGTTTGCTGGGCCAGGTTTCGTTTGTGTAGTGCTTCTAGTTTATTAAGTTTGGAAAAGAGATCAGCCAGTTTGGCCCGTTTTTCCTTTCTAATTGCGGCCCCCAGGGAAATCAATTTCCCTCGGACAACACATTTGTGAGCCGCCCACTGAGTAAGTTTAGAAATGTCCGGGGTGTTGTTCTCAGTGAAATAATTGCTTAGGCAAGTTTGAATCTCTAATTCTTTGGTTTTGTCTGTCAGGATGGAAGGGTCTAGTCTCCAAATTTGCGAGCGGTATACTTTTTCAGGGAAAGTGAGGGTCATTGAGATAGGGTGGTGGTCCGAGAAGGTCATCGGTTCGACGGTTGCTGCTTTCAGGGACGGGAGATCCTGTTGGGTAAGAAATATGTAGTCTAGTCGTGAATATTTGTTATGTGGGGCGGAGAAGAATGTAAAATCCTTTACGTTCGGGTGTAAGGTGCGCCATGTGTCGTGGAGCAAGAGTTCTTGGAAACATTTTCTGATTTGTCGGAGCGCCCTGTATGGTAGGTGGGATTTCCCCGACGAGGTGTCTAAAAGGGGGTTCAGGGGTACATTGAGATCCCCTCCCAGTATAAGAATACCCTCTTGGAAATTGGTTAGGTGTCTTGTTACAGCCCTAAAAAAGGGAACTTGGGACGAGTTGGGGCTGTATATGTTAGCCAAAGTGATTGGTTTGTTCCTGAGTGTCCCTTTTAGGAAGATATACCTGCCTAGTTCGTCAAGGTGAGTGTCTGTAATTTGGATGGGAAGGTTTTTGGAAATGATTATGGAGACTCCTTTGGATTTCGAGATAGGTGAGGTGGCATGGAAACTATGGGGGAAGAGGCGATTAGTCATGTTGGGAACTGATTTCTTACAAAAGTGGGTTTCCTGTAAGAAGATTATGTCAGCTTTCATGCTGTGCATGAGGGAAAAGAGTTGTGTTCGCTTTTCAGGTATGTTCAGTCCTTTGGCGTTAAGGGAGACTACCTTTAGGGACAGGTTGGCGCCTCGGACATTATCGGGGCTCATGTTGGTAGTAGAGGTTTAAGCGAGTGGGGGGCGGGAGGATATGGGGAAGTCAGAGACGGGAGGAAAAGAAAGGGGGGGGGGTTATGCGGATGGGGAGAAGGGAAGATGTGGGGTAGGTGAGGTTAGGACGTTGAGGAGGAAGATAACCAGGGAGGAAGGAGGGGACAGGTAGGGGGATGGGGTATTATACCGGGTGTGGGACTTGACCTGCAAGCCCACCAATTAGGAGTGGGGGTACCGGTGAGGTTCAGCGGTGTCTACCAGAGTCCGCTGTGTGTGAGAGCGGTAGGTGGAGTTCAACTAGAGAGAGGTGAGGTCTGCGTCTCTCTATGAGGTCTTAAGGATAACAGACGCTGCTGATTGTTAGCGTCATCTATGGCTCATTTTGGTGTCAGAGGAGTAATCTTGTTGTGTAGATGACGGACAGGTCATCCTATAAGGACATGGTGAGAGGGTGATTCGTAGGTGACTTCAGGGCTGTGTGTAACGGCTTATTCTCATAAAGCATGAAGGCTGTGGAGTTGTAAGGGCATTTATTCAGCAATTAGAGGAGGATGTTTAGCATTGTGTAATCTGGGGGTTTGTGTGGAAGAGGGGGATAAGAAATTAAGTGTATTGCTCAAATTTCAGATGTCACATGACAGAGAATAGGGGGCATATACTTTGGTTTAGAGGAATATGCAGGGAACAGAGTCAGTAACATGGTGAATTAGTTAAAACAGAACAGAACGTACAGCTTGCGTTACCGTGAACAAGTATGCATCTGCAGTTATGGCTGACATCAAAAATCCAAATATGGATAACATAGCAAACAAAACATAGTAAACAAAAACATAGTAAACAAAATCATACCCAGGGGTTAAGGGCAGGCTGTCTAAATCCGAGGGGGGCACGCCCATTCCCAAACCTGAGAATGGATTCTACCGGACATCCACGTAGGCCACACACCTGTGCATGTCCCCCTCGGATCCCCGACCACCCTCAGTGCTGTAAAGCAGAAAATTCAGGAGCTAGGAGCTAGTAGGGCCTGTGGGGAGAAAGACAGCACATAATGCAATCGGGGGATTATATATCGACATGTCATTAGCTGCATTGGAGTAGATAGGAGAATGTAGGAAGAAGGCTTCAATAGAAAAAGGGTACAGCCGATGAGCAAGAATGAATACAGTGTGAGGAGAAGGAGGAAAAGACAATCAGTGCGGGAGAAGGTAGTCTCTGACCCGACATAAGGAAGTTAGGGCGACCGGGGAAACCTTCGGGAGTTGTCCAAGAGGGAAAGAGGGTACCAACCGTTCTGCCAGTGTTCCCTAGGGATTGCTGTATAAAGTTACCTGCGAATTGGAGTGGTCCAGAGTCCAGCTGTGAGGTGGAAACAGAAGGACGGTATTCATGTTTCTTGTTAGGCGATGCGTGCTTTGCGGGGCACTGGAGAAGCCGTCGGGCTACCATTACGCGGGGCTCTTTGATCCTTTGAAGGAGTGTGGGGAGGAGGTGGGTGAGAGCGTCGGCGGCCGATACTAAAGTTGCCTGCTTCTGCGATACCTTCCATGGAGGTGACTCTTCTGAATGGCGGTATACGGAAGTCGCTGTACCAGTCTGGTACTTCCACATACGGTATCTCCATGGCCGTGCAGAAGTGGTCTAAATCCTCCGGGACTTTTAGATTGGCTGTGCGGCCTTGGTGAGTTGCTGTCAGGCAGAAGGGGAACTTCCATCGGTAGATTATGGATCTGGCCCTCAGTGTTTCCAGGAGGGGACGTAGCTCGCGTCTGCGCTGCAGGGTGATGTTAGATAGGTCCTGGTAGATTCTGATATCCGTTCCCTGGAAAGACAGTTGGTTGCGGTGTCTGGCCTTGCGTAATATTTCCTCCTTCAAGGGAAAGTCTGTGAGGCAGCAGACTGCATCCCGTGGGGGATCTGTGTCCCTTCCCCGCGGGCGCAGTGCCCTGTGGAGCCGTTCGAATGCGATCGGGGTATCAGGGGCTCTTTCAAGTAGATCGTTAAAGATGGTAGTTACTGCCACTGGGAGCTGGCTGGCATCGATCATTTCTGGAATACCCCTCACTCTAAGGTTGTGACGCCTTCCGCGATTATCTAAATCTTCCATGTGGCGATTGATCTCCCTGAGGTGGATCGCATGCGACTCTGTTACCTGTTGAACGTGACAAATCGCTGTGTCTTGGCGGGCTTGAGCGTATTCCACCTCTTCCACCCTAAGCGTCATGGCGTGTATGTCCGACCTCATGTCCAAGATGGCCGCCATGAGGGTGTTTTTAATATCCGTAGCGACGCTGTGCAGGTCATTAAGGCTCACTGCCGGGGGGTGAGTCATCCCCGTTGCCAGACCTGGGGATCTCTGCTCCTCGGGTCGCTGCGGGCTGGAGCTCTGGGCGCGTGGCGCTTGGGAGGAGGCTGCTTGCGAGGCCTGCATCCTGGCCGTAGGCCGTGACCGGAATATCTCGGGGATTTGCTGACTCAGCGGGGTGTCGGTGTTCAGCGGGGATCGGGAACGGGTTGCCGAGGCACTGCGAGCGGTTCTCACCATGTCCGGTGGAGCAGGTAAGCTGATAAGCTGAAGTTGCTGGACCTCGGGACGGGAGCTCGCACACTACACGTCCATCCTGGAACGGCACCAGACCACGCCCCCCATTTCCGCAGATCTTATAATGCCAGTGCTCGCCTGGCTGAGCTGCAAAAGGAGTTGAACCTGCCCAAGAACCGCCTTATATGTGACATGCCCACCAGGTGGAACTCAACGTTGGCCATGCTGCAGCGGCTGCACACGCAGCAGAGGGCCATCAATGAGTACCTGTGCGACTACGGCACCAGGACAGGGTCAGGGGAGCTCGGGTTTTTTTCACCATGCCAGTGGGGCATGATCAGGGATGCATGCACTGTCCTGGCACCATTTGAGGAGGCCACGAGGATGGTGAGCAGTGACAGTGCATGCATCAGTGACACTGTACCTCTTGTCCACCTGTTGGAGCACACGCTGCGTGGAATAATGGACAGGGCACTTGAGGCAGAACAGAGGCAGGAAGAGGAGGACTTCCTTGCCTCTCAAGGCCCCCTTTACCCAGACAGTGTTCCTTCTGTCCCACCCATCGCACAGGAAGAGGAGGAGGAGGAGGAGGAGGATTGTGTCAGCATGGAGGTGGAGGCTGGCACTCAGCATCATCAGCAGCAGTCTTTTAGGGATGATTTACAGTCCCAAGAAACCAGTGGACTTGTACGTGGCTGGGAGGAGGTGGCTGCGGATCATGTCGTCCTTAGTGACCCAGAGGACTCCGGACTGAATGCCTCAGCTAACCTACGCTGCATGGCCTCCCTGATCCTGCAAAGTCTGCGGAAGGATCCTCGTATTCTTCGGATCAAGGAGAGGGACCATTACTGGCTGGCCACTCTCCTTGATCCACGGTACAAGGGTAAGGTTGCGGACCTTATCTTACCGTCGCAGAGGGAGCAGAGGATGAGACAACTCCGGGAGGCCTTGCAGAAAGGTCTGTGCAACGCGTTCCCAGAGACTGGGAGGTTACAAACTCCTGGTCCTGGACAACGAGTTGCTGAGGCTTTGGGCAGTCAAAGAAGGAGTGGTGGGGAAGGTGGCCGTCTGACCGATGCGTTCAGACAATTCTTTAGTCCGCAGCCCCAAAGTATGATCGTTTCCAGCAACCATCGCCAGCGTCTGATATACATGGTGCAGGAATACCTAGGGGCAAGGTCAGACTTGGACACCTTCCCCACCGAAAATCCTCTGGCTTACTGGGTCTTGAGGATGGATCACTGGCCAGAGCTCTCACAGTATGCAATTGAGCTACTGGCCTGTCCTGCATCCAGCGTTCTTTCAGAACGCACATTCAGTGCTGCTGGAGGATTTGTCATGGATCACAGGGTGCGCCTGTCCACCGACTTGGTTGATCGACTGACTTTCATCAAGATGAACCAGTCTTGGATCACCACCAGCTACCACACACCTGATGCTGATATAACAGACTAATTGATTTTAAAATGTCACATCCCTTCAAGACTGATGCTGATGCTGAGTGCCTGTGCTGTTATGTTGACTGGCTATCCTCCTCCTCCTCCTCCTCAATGATCCGATTAATGATGATAGCTTGGAAGATCATTTTGGTTTATGGGTGCCGCCACCAGTGGCTAAGGCACAATTTTTCAGCCCCTGTTTAACAGGGGCGTGTAATTACAATTTTTGATGCAATACTTTGCAACAGGGCTCATTGCTGTGCTCCAAGTACAGTATCTGTGAGGGGTTGCAGTGTTGTGCCACCAGTGACTAAGGCCCAATTTTTCAGCCCCTGTTCAACAGGGGCATGCAATTATAATTATTGATCTAATAATTCACAGCAGGGCCCATTGCTGCGCCCACCAAGAGTAACTGTCAGGCCTTACAGTGTTGTGGCACCAGCACCACCATCAAAGGCCCAATTTTTACTACCACTGTTCAACAATTATATGTTATTACAATTCCTGATATAATAGTTGACAGCAGGGCGTTCCAGCACCCACCAAGAGTAACTGTGAGTGCTTACAGTGTTGTGCCAACACCAACACCTAAGGGGCCAATTTCTGCAGAGTATATACGGCAGGTCCCTACTTTCAAACATCCAACTTACAAACGACTCCTACTTGCAAACGGAAGAAGACAACAGGAAGTGAGAGGAAATCTACCCCTAGGAAGGAAAATTCTCTCCTGTAAGAATTAATATGGGAGAAAGGTGTCTCCTCTCTACTGATGCTTTATCACCAATCCTTGTTTCAATAAAAACACCACATTTCAAAAACAGTTGTCATTGGGACGCAAAGTGAGGTGAAATGTTCTGAACAGGGGCACAGACAGCAAAACAAATGTTACAGGGGTGATAACCCTTCCCTATGTTTTCCAAAAAGCTTAAAAATAGATTTTTTGGCTGGAGCTACACTTAAACAATGTACATGTTCAAAATTACAAACAGATTCTACTTAAGAACAAACCTACAGTCCCTGTCTTGTTTACACCGGTCTTGTTTACACCGCCTGTATACTGCTGTTCAGAGTATATAGGGCCTTTTTTATTTTGTGTTGCGGGGTTCCCCTTAATATCCAAACAAGACCCAAAGGGGCTGGTAATGGGCTGGGGTAGGGGGGGGGGGGGGTGATGGGGTAGCTATGCCATTTTTCTTAAAGATTTTCATCCATATTACCGGGACCAGACATTACATTAAAGCCGCAAGCAGTTTTAAATGGCTTTTTTTTCATTTAGAAATGTAATTTTGTGCAGGGACAGTTCTAAACACGGGAAACACGTGGCACTTCACAGGCATACTTTAGACACCCCCCAGGTACAATATTTAAAGGAATATTTGACTTTTTTTTTTCACTTTATGCATCATTAAAATGACTGCTTCCGAAAAACGGCCGTTTTTAAAACTTCTTTTTGCATTGATACATGTCCCCTGGTGCAGAACCCGGGTTCCCAAACTCTGTTTAGGACAATAACATGGATAATAGTCGTTATAATTAGCACTTTAGAATTCGAACGTTCGCATCCATTGTATTTAATAGGGTTCTAATGTTCGTGCAAACTTTCGGTCCGTTCGCGGGTTCTGGTGCGAACCGAACCCGGGGGTGTTCGGCTCATCCCTACTGGTGAGTAACACAAATGAAAAACTCAGAAATCAGCACTATGAGGCATGGGGAAATTTTTCAACATCCTTTACGCAAGGGATCAGGCATTCTCACTACCCAATATACTTTGATTATTTGAGTGGATGCCCACCCCTTCCCCCTTAACCCTAGTGGATGCCTAATGTCCACTAACTCTTTGTTTATAACTTCCAATTGCTCAAACCCCAATGTCCTCATATACTTGGAATAGACTGTGGTTAACGCCCCAGTTAAACCTGACAACACAGTGGTTAGTCGCATTCTCTGTGGTGAGAGAGGAGCTTACCACCTTGTCTTCCTCTTTTAGCCCATACGTAACAGGGGCTTCTAAACATGAATATTGTCATTGTAGTCTCTCATAACCCTGTTTACATGTGCTTTTGACTATTATTCTATTCTCAATTATGCGCAGATCACCTCAGGATGGATGCTAACCATTCATTTCAACCACGGATACATAGATACGCACACAACTATTAGACACCAGTTAATGATGTATTTTTCTTACTTCTATCGGCTATAAGCTCACAAGTGAGAATACGGGGGTAGTTTTGATATATAACCTCAATATCAATAACATACATATATGCAAGAGTGGCTCCCATGCCACTATACTGACTAGGTCTGTGAAAGATTGAATGTTTAAAGTGTAATAGACTATTAGTGTTTTATAGTCTTTCGAGATATTTACTAAATGTTATATACATTTTGTTATGTACAATGTTTATTTGAGCACCTTGTGTTCCTTCAAACAATGCTATGGTGGACTAAACTAAAAAGTTTAAGGTTCTACCTCCCCTAGGGAAGGCTGTTCCCCCAACCAGCAAGCATGCTGTATGATTAAAACTATTCCCTCACACTGAGATATTTACTCCCAGCCTGCCTTCCTTAACCACTCTTACAAGGCTTCCGCCACCAAGAGAAATAGCTGATGAGGGCAGATGGCCCACGGTAACGGAGCTCACTATGCTCTCTTGATATACATACTTCACTGTATATTAGCTAAATGCAGTGTCTTACCAGGTAAGCCAAAGCAGGCCATCAGACACATTTGCCACACAAACATAATGGTCCTTCACAAAAAAAAACCACAAAGATCGTAAATATTGTTTTGTTTGATCACTATATTGATTCACTGAATCTATGGCTATATAATGCTTACCTGATAAGATACTGGACTCTTGTAGCCAGCCCTGATTAAGAAATGCAATCAGTTATACCTATCCATGGTAAGACGATGAAACAGGAATTATCTCCTTGCAAACAACCAGAACTATGGAAACGGAAAAAAAACATAAAAGCACATTGTGATAGCAAATTTACCCCCTCTTCCCTCCTGACCAAAGTTGATCACATACCAACGTACGCACGGGTTTAGACAGGTATGACTCTGCTAGCTCAAGTGAGAGTCACAATCTCAACATACCCCATGGATCCTATCCCTCATAGGTAAACCCTGTTACATTGTACTTGTAGCACACAGACCCCCTTTTACCTGCCTTGTTCTTCGGCTCTTCGCAGGAAGAAGGGGCACACCATGCCACAAGCCCGTAACCTCCTGTATTAAGAGGTTGAGCGGTGTTGTTGGTGGGTCGTTTCACAGTTGAGCCAAAGAATGGTTTCCTCACCTCTGTGGATAACAGATTTGAGTACTTGTTTCCCCCAGTGAATAGAATGTCCACACTTGCTAGAAGTGGGGCACCTTCAAGTGAGTCCATACAAAATCCGCATACCACCGACATCTATGGACCTCTACCTTATATAAAAGTTATTTTGGTAAGTACGGGTATTCCCGTCCGTACTCACTTGCAACTCTTTGGTTGAACAACCTCTGTAACCGAGACAGCGGTGGCATGCTTGCTCGATCTCCCGTTCCTGGCAAAACTATGGTGTCTGGGTGTCGAGGCACTTTCACTGCCTCCGGACCAGTCATGGGGGCCCGTAGTGACACTCTAGACACCTTGGCAACAGGTGCAGGCATCTCTAATGGTGGAAGGGTAGACAGCGGGACAGACTCCTCCTCAGGCTCCGGGGTCTCCACCCGGGGTGTGGTATCCCCAGTGAACATGGGTGAGTCCTTTTTCCTTCGGGACGAGGACAGGGGCATCTTATCCCAACCCTTACGCTCAAACAACTCATCAATGGCCACATCATCCCCTGTATCGGAGACAGACTCCAGGTCAGAGGTATCACATTCCTCCACTGGCAGATAACTCTGGGTAGATGATGAATCACCTCCCCTAACCAGTTCAAGGGCCCTGGGATCCCTGACCCAAGCATCACCGACACTTCGGACCTTAGCCAAGGTCCCTTTCCCTGGCTTACCTCGGCCTGTAGCTGAAGCTGGACGTCCGGAACTTTTTCCCACGGAAGCATCCGATCCGGGCAAGCGCTGGGGTGTGACTCTACCACGGCCGCAGGAAGCTGTAACATAGCCGACCTTCCTCTTGGGCGGTGGGAGCGAGGACTCTGTAAATACCGAAACAGCATCCTCCGGTCTCTCGAACTCCGGTTTCTCAACAACTGGAACACTTTCACTCGTGACTTCCTCCGAAGTCTCAACAGTGCGCGCAGGGGTGACTGTAGAAGCTCTGGTTCCCTCCTCCAAAGTGGTGGCGCCTGTAAGGCAATTCAGGCGGAAGGCCCGAGGCTTTTCCGTAGGTTTATCCACTTCAAACAAGAACTCCTTACAGTGCTCACATCTCCCAAAGGGCTTAAGATGTACCACCAGTCCCTGGCATCCGGGACAAACCACTCCAAGGGCCTCCACTTCTCTGCATACATAAAGTGCGAAGCGGCCCCGGGGCTTTAGTCGAATCCCCGTATCCGTAACGGAAGCAGCAAAGGAGGTAACGTTCATGGTAGTTGAACTCGGAATCCATGTGGCATTAGACGCCATGTCACTCACTTGCCGATTCATCGCGCACTGTCTCTCTCGTGCCAAAGTCACCACGTGCAACTCTTCACATGGCGAGGCTCCTCCCATCTCCTGCAATGTTCGCGGGTTTCTCTTCTGTAGGCACGCCCACGAACTACACAGCATGGGTTCTCCTCGTGGCGCAGTCACTTTTAAGATGACCGACTTCCACAGAACTTCACAGGGGAACAAGTTCAAACTCTGGGCCTCTTTTCCTGTGTAACAATCCCGGACTCGAGCCCCCACGTGTAGCACACAGACCCCCTTTTACCTGCCTTGTTCTTCAGCTCTTCGCAGGAAGAAGGGGTACACCATGCCACAAGCCCGTACCCTCCTGTATTAAGAGGTTGAGCAGTGTTGTTGGTGGGTCATTTCACAGTTGAGCCAAAGAATGGTTTCTTCACCTCTGTGGATAACAGATTTGGATACTTGTTTCCCCCAGTGAATAGAATGTCCACACTTGCTAGAACTCCAACAGATAGTTTATTTCTTCTTTCATCAAATAACAATCTCTTCATAGAAACAAAGGTTGGAGCAAGAAAAGCGATAGCACAAGATGTGGGGAAAAGTCCAGGCACAATCTCAGTCCCTTCACTGTTCAGCTTCTCGAACAGACTCAGCCTCAAATGGATAGTCTACTTAGAACAAGACTAGCAGCCAAATGACACTCACGTTTTACTCAAAGTCTCTGCCACAGACCCGATGAAATTGGTCTCTGCCACAGACCCGATGAAATTGGTCTCTGCCACAGACCCAATGAACTTGACCTTGGCCTATGGAGAAGACATCCCTCCGGAGAGTTACCGGGACCCATTCCTTCACCGTGACTACCGCATCAGTCCCTCGGAACAGTTCCTCACCCGGCCACCTCTACTCAGATATGGGACTCCTTGCAAGGCGGCACCCTGAGACTCCTCGATCCCCGACGGGCCCCAGCCAAAGGCGCTGGGCCCATGCCTTTGCTGCAACTTCCAAGTCCCCGAATCCAGGACGGACAGGAACAGCAGGGTAGTACCTCACCCTGGGACTAAAGGTGCCCAGGATGGAACCGGAACAGAAGACACCTCCGCCCGTGGGCCTAGGGCGCCCAGGGCAGACTGGAACCAGAACCAGGGGTAGGACCCCACCGACTAACCCCGGACAGGCAGCGTCTGCCCCTGTTATATCCTCTCCTAGCACGCACAGCAGGTTAACCCCGCCCCACTGTACGTTTGCCGAGAGGGGACACAAAAAGCACAGCCCTGTACTGGTGGTTCAACCCCAGCCTACCATGGCAGCGCCACCTGTAGGCCACAGGGAACTGTACACCAATACTCTCCCTGTGGATAAAATGGTTGTAAACCCTGACAAATCAAAGTGTTTGGGCATACTACCTCCCAAACACTCCCCTTAAATTGAGAACCCCACTACATACTCATTCCTGAGTTATTTCTGACCTCAACAGTGCCGCAGCTCCCCGCCACCTCTCTCTTTTTTTCACTTTTTAACTTATACAGCATCTAGTTCAGAGTAACTCCACACTACCACTAGGTGGATTCTACCGAATTCTGACAACTCTTTCTGGACTTTTATTATCACCAGAGTGGATAGCTTGTCTATCTCACTGCTGGGAAAACAAAGACCCTTCACTATTTCCTAGAATTCATATCCAATTCCCCCCTTCTCTTTTGAGCCCCCCCTTTTTTTCTCTACTTTCTAACACTATAATGCAGCGTACACACGATCATTATTCACGGCGGTTAAAAAAACGCCGTGAATAATGTCATTTAAAACGGAGGAACAGCTTTTTCCCCACACACGGTCGTTTTTCACGTCATTTTTTCTCTTGACGAGAAAAACGACCTTCTGTGGGCTCCGCGGCAGTGTTTCCCTATGGGAATCACTGCCGCGGAAAACATGTCGAAAAAAACGACGAGAAAAATTAGAACATGTTCTAATTTTTCTCGTCGTTTTTAATGCCGTTTTTCTCGTCGAAAAAAATGACAGAAAGCCCACAGACTATTGTTTTTCTTGTCGAATGGGAAAAATGTTGTTTTTTTCTACGAGAAAAACGGCCGTGTGTACGCGGCATAAGAGTTTGTTCACTCACAATGCCTTCCAATACAGTGTGAAAGGCTGACGCCAAACTTAAAGTTGTCTCCATTAATGCAAAGGGACTAGAGTTGAGCGAACCCGAACTGTAAAGTTCGGGTTCGTACTGGACTTTTGGATTTTTGGTACCCGGACCCGAACCCGAACAATATACTGTATGTTCGGTTTCGGTGTTCGGCAATGTAATGGCGCGCTGCAGGGCAGCTAATCAAAATTTGTTTAACTTGTGTGCCCTTAGAAGCCATCACAGCTATGCCTACTAATGGCATGGCTGTGATTGGCCAGTGCAGCATGTGACCCAGCCTCTATATAAACTAGAGGCACATAGCACAGCACATCACTCTGCATCAGTTAGTGTAGGGAAAGGTTGCTGCTGCTGCTGCTGCTTCTGCTTTTTAGGGAGAGAATTAGATAGGAGTCCTCCTGATTCAGAAATCAAATTACTCTGCTTCAGAAAGCGTAGGGAAAGGTTGCTGTCTGCTGCTTTTTAGGGAGAGAATTAGATAGGAGTCCTGATTCAGAAATCAAATTACTCAGCGATCTACCTTGATTGTGTTGTGTGGGTGCAGTGCACAATCATTTTACCCTGCCCTGAGCCCAGTGCCAGAGAAAACCTAACTTTTATACGTCTGTTAGTTAAGTTGGCGTCGGCGGGCATTTTATGCAAGCTCAGTGCACCAGCACTGCATATGTTACTGTGAGATACACCCTTTAGATACTGTTCTCCTATTGTGCTATTCCAAAAAAAATGATTTAGGGCAAATACATTTTTTTTTTTTGTGCGTTTTCTGCATATCTGCTGTACGTATGAGATACATACTGTTCTATTGTGCTGTTCAAAAAAAAAAATATTTAGGGCAAATCATTTTTTTGGTGCGTTTTCTGCATATCTGCTGTACGTATGAGATACACCCTTTAGATACTGTTCTATTGTGCTATTCCAAAAAAATTATTTAGGGCAAATAAAAAAATGTTGGTGCGTTTTCTGCATATCTGCTGTACGTGTGAGATACACCCTTTACATACATACTGTTCTATTGTGCTATTAAATTTTTTTTTTATTTAGGGCAAATAATTATTTTTTGGTGCGTTTTCTGCATTTCTACTGTACGTGTCAGATACACACTATAGATACTGTTCTATTGTGCTATTAAAAAAAAAAATATGCGGAGAACGTCAAAGGGACGTGGCCCCGGTCGTGGTGCTGCTGGTGGAGCTCCTGTTGCAGGGAGAGGACATGGTCGATCTGTGCCAGCTACACGCACAAGTGAAACACCTTCCTCAGGTGCGAGTAGGCGACAAAGCCTGCAGCCTAATGCGGCTCTACGAATGTTGAGGCCAGGAGAAGTACAGGCGATAGTAGATTAGGTTGCTGACAGTGCCTCCAGTTCCTTCACATTGGGGCTGATTTCCGAAACTTTTGTGCCATGAGTATCAGCGCATCTGCGTGCGCAACGGCTGTTTTGGTATTTACAAAACATTTGCGCCGGTAGCGCAGCGCTATTTCCCATTTACTATAATGTTCTCGGCGGACGGGAGGAGGCGCTCAGTGTGCCACTATGGACCAGGCGCACGGCATCTTAAAATATAAATATAAAGAAGCTGGAAGTGCCAATATAATGGGGGTGATGTGGGGTGATGTGAGGAAGTGTAGTGACAACTGCCCAAATAACAAATATGCCCAAAATAGAGTGAGAAAGTAACTTTTTCAGAACCAGCCCGCTGCACCGCAAGTACGTTTAGAACTGCAAGGGATTATTTTGTGCTCAGCGCGGGAATTTCACTTATTCAAACGCGCTGGTTCACTGCGCCGGCAAAATCTTAGTAAATGTCAAGTCACGTAAATCAATTTACATAAGTTGAACAGGCGCAGCTCTGAACTTGCCAGTGCGCCAGCAAAATGACATTTCTAAAGGAAAAAAAAGGCATTTAAAAGCACCGGCAGCTATAATGAATTGTCGGCTCCCGGCAATATTGAAAAAAGTCATTGAAAGTCTTTGATAAAAAAAAAAAAAAATGCGTGAGGTACCCCAAATTCCATTACCAGGCCCTTTAGGTCTGGCATGGATATTAAGAGGAACTCCGCGCCAATTTTTTTTAAAAAAATGACGTGCAGGTCCCCCTCAAAATCCGTACCAGGCCCTTCAGGTCTGGCATGGATTTTAAGGGAAACCCCCGTTCCAAACTTAAAAAAAAAATAGCGTGGGGGTCCCACTAAAAATTCACACCAGACCCTTATCCGAGCACGCACAAATGTACCCCTACCATTTCACAAAGAAAAATGTCAAAAATGTAAAAAATGACAACAGCCAGTTTTTGACAATTCCTTTATTAATGTCTTCTCCTTTCTTCCATCTTCTTCTTCCATCGTCTTCTTTTCTCCATTCGGGTTTCTTCCTCCATCTTGTTCTTCATCTTCCTCTTCATCTTCATCTTCATCTTCCTTCTTCCTTCGGTGTTCTCGTCCGCATCTTGCTCCGGCTTCTTCTTCCCGCTCCGTTTGAATTCGAGGTTCCCGCTGTGTGACGCTTCAGTTCTTCAGTTCTCCTCTGGGTCCGCTGCCACCCAGTGGCTCCGCCCCCCTCTGACACCACGTGAAAGTCCCCGTGAAATCCATGTGCGTCAGAGGGGGCGGGGATCACCGGGTGGCAGCGGACCCAGAGGAGAACTGAAGAACTGAAGCGTCACACAGTGGGAACCTCGAATTCAAACGGAGCGGCCGGAGGAAGAAGAAGGGAAGAAGCCGGAGCAAGATGCGGACGAGAACACCGAAGGAAGATGAAGATGAAGATGAAGAAGAAGATGGAGGAAGAAACCCGAATGGAGAAAAGAAGAAGCTGGAAGAAGAAGATGGAAGAAGATGGAAGAAAATAGAAGACATTAATAAAGGAATTGTCAAAAACCGGCTATTGTCATTTTTAAAATTTTTGACACTTTTTTTGTGAAATGGTAGGGGTACATCTGGGGGTCCCCTTTGTTAAAGGGGTCTTCCAGATTCCGATAAGCCCCCCGCCCGCAGACCCCCACAACCACCGGCAAGGGTTGTGGGGATGAGGCCATTGTCCCCATCAACATGGGGACATGGTGCTTTGGGGTCACAGACCCCCAAAGCATCCTCCCCATGTTGAGGGCATGTGGCCTGGTACAGTTCAGGAGGGAGGGGGGCCGCTCTCTCGCCCCCCCTCTTTTCCTGCGGCCTGCCAGGTTGCATGTTCGGATAAGGGTCTGGTGTGGATTTTTAGGGGGACCCCCACGCTATTTTTTTTTAAGTTTGGCGCGGGGGTCCCCTTAAAATCCAGGCCAGACCTGAAGGGCCTGGTACGGATTTTGTGGGGAACCCCCACGCCATTTTTTTTTAAATTTGCCGCGGAGTTCCCCTTAACCCCTTCCATACCAGGCCATTGTAAAATGACGTCCTGGGTTTGAGGGGGGATATCTGAATGATGCCTGCAGCTAGAGGCATCATTCAGATATCCTTGTTTTCAGCCGGCGATCCTGCGCACCATAAGAATGATCATAGCGGCGGTTCCACCGCTTGATCGTTCTTATAGGTAGCGGGAGGGGACATCCCCCCTCCCGCCGCCATCCGTTGCTTCTCCGGGCTCTCCCGTGCCATCGGGGACCCGGAGAGAATCGTCCGGCGCCGGTGGTGGGTCACGTGATGAGCATAGAGATGACTGGTGACCAGATGGTCACCAGTCATCTCTGTGACCATCGGAGGCCCGGGCACAATGTGATGACGTCACGCCCGGGTCCTCAAATGTAAACAAAGCCGCCATTGCGGCTGTAAGTATGAGATTGGTGAAATTTTTTCACGATCTCATGCTTTCCAGCCTGGAGGAGAGATGTGGGGTCTTATTGACCCCGCATCTCTCCATAAAGAGGTCCTGTCACACATTCCTATTACAAGGGATGTTTACATCCCTTGTAATAGGAATAAAAGTGATCAAAAAAAAAGTGTAAAAAAAAGTAAAAATAAAAAAAAATAAGTAAAATAAAAAAAAAAAAATATATATATTTTTTTAAAATGACCGTCCCCAATAACTCACGCTTAGAAGCGAACACACACGTAAGTCCCGCCCGCATATGTTCAAACCACATATGTGAGGTATCGCCGCGTGCGTTAGAGTGCGTGCAACAATTCTAGCACTAGACCTCCTCTGTAACTCTAACCTGGTAACCTGTAAAAAATTTCAAAGCGTCGCCTATGGAGATTTTTAAGTACCGAAGTTTGGCACAATTTCATGAGTGAGTGCAATTTTAAAGCGTGACATGTTAGGTATCTTTTTACTCGGCGTAACATAAGCTTTCATATTTTACCAGAAAATTGGGCTAACTTTACTGTTTTGTTATTTTTTAATTCATGAAACCATTTTTTTCCCCAAAAAAAGGCGTTTGAAAAATTATTGCGCAAATACCGTGCAAGATAAAAAGTTGCAACGACCGTCATTTTATTCCGTAGGGTGTCTGATAAAAAAACATATATATATAATGTTTGGGCGTTCTGAGTAATTTTCTAGCAAAAGAATGATGATTTGTACATGTAGGAGAGAATTGCCAGAATAGGCCCGGTATGGAAGTGGTATAAAAAGCCCTATATGGAAAGGGTTAATATCCATACCAGACCTGAAGGGCCTGGTAATGGAATTTGGGGGACCCCCATGCATTTTTTTTTTCAAAAACTTTCAATGACTTTTATCTGTATTGACGGGAGCCAGCAATTCATTACAGCCGCGAGTACTTTTAAATGACTATTATTTTACTTTAGAAATGTAATTTTTCTCTCAAACTGTTATAAACATGGAAAACATGCGCTACTTTACAGGCATACTATAGACACCCCCCAGGTATGATATTTAGGGCCAGTTCACACCGGATGCAGTGCAGTGCATTTTTTTGATGCATGAAAAACGCAAAGAAAGTTGATCACATTAATGCCAATGGCATAGTTCAAACCACTGCATTCCGTTCCAGTGCGTTTCAGAAAGGAAAAAGAAAATTGGTCATGCTGCATTTTTTAGGTACAGAGTTGTACTGGACCACAGTAAAACACATCAAAAACGCTACGGAACATACCAAAAATGCACTGGAATGCACCGGAATGCACCTAAATGCACCAAAGACGCACTGCAACACACTTATCCTAAGTGAAAAGAGGGGGAAAAAACACTGGACTGCATCAAAAACGCATAAAAAATGCACTGGAACGTGTCAAAAACACGCATGCAGAAAGCATCTGGAACGCATCCAGACTGCGTATCTATGTTGTGAACTAGGGCCAGTTCACACCATAGAAACGCAATCCGGATGCTTTCCAGGTGCTTTTTTGCATGCAAGTTTTTGATGCGTTCCAGTGCATTTTTGGTACGTTTTTGATGCAGTCCAGTGCTTTTTTTTTCACCCCTCTTTTTTTATTAACCATAGATAAGGACAAGTGTGTTCCAGTGTGTTTTTGGTGCATTTAGGTACGTTCCTGTGCGTTCCAGTGCATTTATGATGCGCTTTGCTGCGTTCCAGTACAGTCCAGTGCAGGTAAAATGCAGCATGTTCTACTTTTTTTGTGGAACTGGAACGCACTGGAACAAACACTGCCATTTAGAACCATATAACCAACTTTCCATGCATTTTTGATGCATAAAAAATGCAATGGACTGCATGTGGTGTGAAATGGCCCTTAATCAATTTGGCATATTTAAAGGCACTTCTCCTTGTTTTGTTTTTGGTGTTGTCCAAATTGGTGACATTGATATATGTCCCTTAGGGTGGGACCTGGGCTCCCATTTTAAGGCCAATAACTAGAAGATAAGCCAGCCAAGTGGGGACTAGCAAAATTAACAAGTCAGTTCCCATAGACTGCAATGGTATTTGTTGGTAGGGGGT
Organism: Rana muscosa; assembly: GCA_029206835.1. Classification (NCBI taxonomy): domain Eukaryota; kingdom Metazoa; phylum Chordata; class Amphibia; order Anura; family Ranidae; genus Rana; species Rana muscosa. Next base: position 598,196,590 of record CM055122.1, on the reverse strand, counting down.
GGGGTGTTTGTCCCATCTCTAATTTTGTAGCATGCTGGATGATGTGCTTAATTTTGGACAGGGGGGGGTATTTTCTGCTAGCTGCATTTGTGTTGTTCTGAGCATGCCCAGGCAGTTGTTTTTTTTTTTTTTTGGTGCTTTTTGTGTGTGAACAGCACCTGGATATTTCTGGGCATGCTCAGAGAGTGTTTTTATGGGTTAGTAATTGAAGGACATCCTTAACAGGTGCGCCCACTTTGAAGTTCAGTCTCTACATTGGGTGAACTTGCATTTTGGGTGTTTCATGGACCGTGCATGTGTTTTCAATTGCCTCATTAGCTCACAAACCTATGTTATATAAAGCTTGCAGATAGCATCTTCTCCCTTGCCCTGAAAAGAGGCAAGTGTGTGTGTGTGTCTGTGTCCGGCAAAAAGTACATTTTGGTGTCCTTATCGAGTTTGTAACACATGTATTTTATTTGTTATGTCTTTGCAAAACAGGTGTTTGTTTTAATTTTGTTGATTGTATTTTTTTGTGGGGGGGGGGAAATGTTCCCCTGAAATAATTTTGATCTTGTTAGTGTGTTGTTTGTTCACTTTGATTTAATTGTCTGTGCTGCATTATTTTGCGTAAACTTTCTCAAGATGTTGAGTCTGTGACTAATGTTTCAAATTGACCATGTTTTTTTTATTTTGGCTTCCCTTTGTTTTGTTGACCAATAAAATTTGATGCAAAGTTTTGATGTTTGTTTTGTGTTTTCTTTGCAACACATGTGAGAGCTGATTGGCATGTCAAAACAAAACAGGTGTGATTTGTCTACCCTGGTGCCTTCATGCTAGCATATGCATGTATTATGTGCTGCCATGGATGGTTACCAGGAAATTAAAAATACTGAGCTGTAAGTATTCAATTTTCCTTTTTACTGCAGTGGTTCTCAGCCTGAGTCCTCAAGTACCCCCAACAGGACATGTTTTGTGAATTTATCTTATCGAGAATTGCTATCCAAAATACAAAACCATTGACTGTGATTTAAAGGTTGGGCTTTGTGTCCCTTTTAGTAAAATTGGCTTCACTTCCTGTCACACAGCTAAACAGGAAGTGAAGGTAAAACTCTACCAATGTCTTTTCTTGGGGACACACAGATCAATCTAACTAGTGTCCCCATTAAGCAAATTGCACTCTAGCACTTTGTTGTGTACACCCCAAATCATTAGGTAGTTTGGGGTTTAGTAAAGACAAATCCACTCTGCAGTACAAGTGTAGCTGCTTAAAATCTGAGGGGAAGCACTGGTGATTGTAACATTCAATCATGTAAAAGCAAAGATGGTGTTTTTTTTGTTTGCTTGCATGTCCCCCTCGGATATCCAGCAAGTGCACTTGTAGTGCAAAGTAGATTTTCCTTTAGTAAATAAACCCCAAAGTCCAAAATACCTAATCATTTGGGGTGTACCCCGCAAAATGCTGGAGTGCAATGTACATAATGGGGAAAGTATTTAGATTGACCAGTGTGTCCCCAAGGAAAGACATTGGTAGGGATTTCCCCTCACTTCCTGTGTGGCTATGTGACAGGAAGTGAATTATTTGGAAGGATAAAGTGGCCAAATTTGGGAGTTGTCTTCACCCTATCAGGGGTGCAGACATCCCCAAAAACTGTCTAGACTTCTAATCCCTCTGCACTCTATCCCCAAGCAAAAATAAGAAAGGATTTCATTTAGTTTAACTTTGCAAAGACACATTCCTAAGTTGAATTATGATGCATGTCAATGGCCCATTTAGACCCTCTTTAATCACTCGTGATCAGCGCTATAACTGATCGACAGCCACAGCACGGTCCTCAATTGCCGGGAGTCCGTCAATAGACGTCCTCCCCTTCGCGCGTGCGCTGTGGTCACCGAGTCACTGAGACCCGGGTGATGACAGATCCGAGGAAGGGGCTGATCCCTGCCCCTTACCATGTGATCAGCTGTCAGCCAATGACAGCTGATCACGTGATGTAAACAAAAGCTGGGTAATGGTTTTTGTTTTCTCCTTGTGCTGACAGCGTGAGCATAAAAAAAGGCAATCACGGCTTATGTGCAAGGGACATCGGGCCCGAAGAGGAAGAGGCAATTCTGCATCATCTTTGACAATTAGTAGCCCCTGCCAGTGCCACCTATCAATGCCCACCACTGGTGCCAATCAGTGGCACCTAGCAGTGCTGCCCATCACTGCCCATCATTGCCACCTAGCAATGCCACTTCTCAATGCCCACCAGTGCCAACTAGCAATGCCACCTCTCAGTGCCCACCCTTGCCACCTTATCGGTGCCCATCAGTGCAGTCTCATCAGTGTACATAAATGAAGGAGAAAAATTACCTTTTTTCAAAATTTTCGAAATATTAACCACTTCCCTACCGCCCACCGTCAAATGACGTCCTTGGCTTTGTGCGGTGACATCTGAATGATGCCTGCAGTTGCAGGCATCATTCAGATATCATTCTTTTCAGCTGGCGATTCTGTGCATGATAAAAATGTTCCGCCGCTTGATCGTTCTTATAGGCGGCGGGAGGGGACGTTCCCCCCTCCCGCCGCCATCCGGTGCTTCTCCAGCTCTCCCGTGCCATCTGGGGCTCGGAGAACGAATTGGCCGGCGCCAGATGGGAAGCATAGAGATGGCTGGTGACCTTCGGAGGCCCGGGCGCGACGTTATGACATCACGCCGGGTTCCCTTATGTAAACAAAGCCGTGATCTCGGCTGTCAGCATGAGATCGGTGAATTTTTTTAGACTGATCTCATGCTTTCCAGCCTGGAGGAGAGATGTGGGGTCTTACTGACCCTGCATCTCTCCATAAAGAGGACCTGTCACAATAGATTCCTATTACAAGGGATGTTTACATTCCTTGTAATAGGAATAAAAGTGATCAAAAAAACAAAAAAGTTAAAAAAGATAAAAAAAAAAAAAAAAGTAAAAAACAAAAAAAATTGTAAAAAAAAAAAAAAAAAACACCCATGTCCCCGGTAGCTCACGCTCAGAAGTGAACACACACGTAAGTCTCTCCCACATATGTAAACACCGTTCAAACCACACATGTGAGGTATTGCTGCGTGCGTTAGAACGAGTGCAACAATTCTAGCACTAGACCTCCTCTGTAATGCGAAAATGGTAATGTGTAAAAAAATTTAACGCATCGCCTAGGGAGATTTTTAAGTACTGAAGTTTGGTGTCATTCCATGAGTGTGCACAATTTTAAAGCCTGACATGTTAGGTATCTACTCAGCATAACAAGATCTTTCAATTTATACAAAAAAATTGGGCTAACTTTACTGTTTTGTATTTTTTTTTCATTCATAAAACCATTTTTTTTTTAAAAAAGGCGTTTGAACATTTATTGTGCAAATACCGAGCGAGATAATTTGCAATGACCGCCATTTTATTCCTTAGGGTGTCTGCTAAAAAAACATATATAATGTTTGGGGTTTTGAAGTAATTTTATAGCCATAAATTTATGATTTTTACATGAAGGAGAGAAGTGCCAGAATAGGCCCAGTGCTGAAGTGGTTAAAATATCCCCAATTTTTTTTTTTTTTGTCAGTCTTTTGTATTTATAGAAAAAAAACGCAGAGGTGATCAAATAGCACCAAAAGAAAGCTCTATTTTTGTGCAAAAAAATAATACATTTTCATTGGGTTACAGTGTTGTATGAGCGCGCAATTGTCATTCAAAATGCATCAGCGCTGAAATGTGAAAATTGGTCTGGGCAGGAAGGGGGTTTAAGTGGCCAGTAAGCAAGTGGTTAATATAAGGCTACATGCACATGGACGTTTTTCCAGCCGCTTGTTTGAGCGTTTTTTGCAGCTTAAAAACGGCTCTCCATGTTAGCCTATGGCCTCATGGCCACCATGGCGTTTTTGAGCTATAAATGGCATAGGCGTTTTTAGGCCCCATGTACACGGGACGCTGGTGCAAAGTCTTCAGAACTAAGGTTGAAAGCGGCGTTTAGAAAGGCACGCTTTGTGGCGTTTGCATGCCGCGTTTTACCACATTTGCGTCTATATGCGTTTAGTTAGGAAACATCATAAGGAGCCGCCCTAAGCTCCAAAAACAGTATTATTAACCATTTCAGCTATTTTGTGAGACCAGAGTGAGTATCAGCAGCTTAGAGAACAGCAGTGTACTTGTATTTAGCATGTCACTTGCCACGTCACCTGCCCCAAGTTGTGGATTGTCCACTTGCCACGTCAGCTGCCCCAAGTTGTGGATTGTCCACTTGCCACGTCAGCTGCCCCAAGTTGTGGATTGTCCACTTGCCACGTCAGCTGCCCCAAGTTGTGGATTGTCCACTTGCCACGTCAGCTGCCCCAAGTTGTGGATTGTCCACAATGCAATGGAAGCAATATCATTTTTTTTGGATATATATATATATATATATATATATATATATATATATATATATATATTGAATGGTTTTTCCTCATTTGCCATAATTTTGGAGTTTATCAATGTAAAAAAAGAGGTCACCTTTAAAAACGCTTCTAAACAAAAATGCGGCTAAACGCCGTACCGCGTCTGAAACGTGGAAATCTTTGGCGTCTGAAGGCATTTTTTGGCTTTGTGAAAAATGAGGTTAAACGCAACTGCATATTTTTCTTTCCAGGCCAAAAACAGTGTTTTTGATGTAAGAGAATTCAATGGACCCGCATCCAAAACGCAAGTATCGTGATTTTGCGGCGATTTGCGTTTTTTTTTAACCTGTTCATAGCTGGTTGTTAAAGGAAATGTAAGAAAAAAAAACATTGCCGGCTCTAAAAAAAAAAATCTAGAAAAAAAACAGAGTGGGTTCCCCCCCCAGGTCCATACCAGGCCCCTGGGTCTAGTATGGATTCAAAGGGGAGCCCCCCACACCAAAATGAAAAAAAAAATGGCGTGGAGGTCCCCCAAAATCCATACCAGGCCCTTCAGGTCTGGTATGGATTTTAAGGGGAACCCCGCGCCAAACTTAAAAAAAAAAGCGTGGTGGTCCCCCTAAAAATCCACACCAGACCCTTTATCCGAGCATGCAACCTGGCAGGCCGCAGGAAAAGAGGGGGGATGAGAGAGCGGCCCCCCTCCCTCCTGAACCGTACCAGGCCACATGCCTTCAACATGGGGAGGGGACAAGGGTCTCTTCCCGACAACCCTGGCCGTTGGTTGTCGGGGTCTGCGGGCGGGGGGCTTATCGGAATCTGGGAGCCCCCTTTAATAAGGGGGGACCCCAGATACTGTCCCCCCACCCTATGTGAATGAGTATGGGGTACATCGTACCCCTACCCATTCACCTGGTGGCAAAAAAAAGTCAATAAAAAACACAACACAGGTTTTTAAAGTAATTTATTAGGCAGCTCCGGGGGTCTTCTTCCGCCTTTGGGGGTCTTTCTGCCGGGCGCCCCGCTATCTTCTTCCAGCTCTTTTGCTAGCGGGGTCCCGGTCTTCCTCGTCATCTTCTTCTGACTTCGGGGGTCTTTCTGCTCGGCGCCCCGCTATCTTCTTCCAGCTCTTTTGCTAGCGGGGTCCCGGTCTTCATCGTCGTCTTCTTCCAACTTCGGGGGGTCTCTTGTTCTGCTCTCCGGTGTCGTCTCCGCACTCTCCGGTTCTTCTCCCACTCTCCGGTGCCTTCTCCACGATCTCCGGTTCTTTCTGCCTTCTGCCGGGCGCCCCGCTATCTTCTTCCAGCTCTTTTGCTAGTGGGGTCCTGGTCTAAAATAAGATGAACATAAGACATCTAAGAGCTTCTCAAAATTTTCACAAAAATTTAGCAAAAGTAACATCTGATTTTTCAATAAGCATGGATTAAAAGTTTGGGGCAAATAAAAGGTAACATAAGCGGTGTTCATATTGTTGTTAAATTATATATTTCTAACAGGGGCCAAGATCCTGCTTTGTGGCTTGGCGTGTCCTGTTGATAGGGGGAAAACAAAAATGGAACCAGACATAAAAATAATCTTATTACTCCTAAAATCAGCTTATAGAGAGAATAACTATTTGTATAGTAGTAATGTGTATAACAATAAAGGGAGTAAAGAGGGGGGAGGGAGAAGGGAATCTCCAGAGGGGATCAGGAGGTTCATGAGATTCTGATATAGCAAAATTAATAATAAACACAGTAGTAGGATATTTTAGGATAGTACAAAGGAATTGTCAAACCCTGGCGGCAGGTGGTGATTTATCCAAGGAAGCCAGAGGGCTTCGAATTTCGGGATTTTATTTAAATAGATGGCTCCAGTTTTGGCATGAATCATCGCCTGCGTTACCCGGTGTTTAGTTGAAATTTTACATGAAGTAGATGTTTTCCAAGCTTGAGCTATGGTTTGTTTGGCAGCCGTAGTGACATATAGTAGAAGTTGGAATTGACGTTGTGAAATATTTTGTGATTTGTTATTTAGGAGTGCTACAGTTGGGTCAGGTACAATAATGGTATTGAACATGATGGATGAGACAAAAGAAAAAAAAGAAAAAAAAGAAAAAAGAAAAAAGAAGGGTCTGGTGTCACCAGTGACACACCTCCATCCCTGAATTTCATGAAAAAAAGAAGAGAGATTCGCCCTTGGGACTTTGAGTGAGGTGAGCACTGTTAGGCCAATAAAAAAAAAATCGCAAGAATAATTGCAGTGTATATTTATTCAGGTAAAAAGCAGTACATACATTAATGTCATGAACATGGGCCAATTCATACAAAATACAAGACCAATATAAATTAGGTAAAATGATATTGCGAGTATCTGACAGTAATTATGTAAACACATAGGCATCAAAAGTAACCCGACGCGTTTCGCGAGGCTTGGCTCGCTCTTCAGGGGTGGATGCACGTAGTGTACCTAAAATGAGAGTGATATAGTATAAAGCATGATATGAAGGCACAGGGGGGGGGCCTTGAATATGGAAAACCCCATACTCACCACTGGACATTGCCAAAGGACAGCGGGGGTGAAGCTCAAACGGCGGCAGCGACTGTCTCACCAGGGAGCTGAGGAGGCGGAGCCAAACAAAGCTCCAAATCGGAGTCAAACGGAAGGAAGGCCCAGCATGGATGGAATAGGTGTAACCCCAAGAGTGTCAGTGAATCCAAGAGGAATGTTGGCTCTAAATATAAATATGTATATTGAATAATTAAAATATGGGAGTATACAAGTATATGGTAACATATGTGTCTTTGCATGTATAAAAGACATGAGCCAAGAATGGTTAGAGTATGGAGACTGAGGGGGAGAGTGAAAAAATACCAGATTGACTAGTATGATTAAGGAAAGTTCAGAGAGGAAAGTAATGAGTGAAAGAGAGTGTAAATGGAATGAAATACAGGTGTGTGATGAGGACTGTGATGAGAAAACAAGTTGCATATAAATGCTTGCAGCGAGTAATATATAAACATATAAAAGTATACCTTGGTGAAGTAGGTCTAGGAGTAGTAAATTCCAAGGGAAGGACCTGCACTTGTGTGTCTGTCCTCAGTGAAAGAAAGCAAACAATGAGATCCATGCTGTGCAAACCTCCAATATATACCCCTGAAGGGGCCCGAGAGGCTCCGCCCCCAACACCATGTGCAAATGACCAGCAAACGAGTGCCTAAACCCACCAACCATCAAGAAGGCGGTGTGTGAGCCAAGACACTCCCAGGACCATCTTGATGGTAGTAATGCCTGCAGCCACAGCGATGCTGCAAAATCGCAGACATCGCGCGGCCGACGCATTAACATGGTGCCGATGTGCAAGTGGCCCCGTCCGCTCAAAAAGGGGGCAGGCGGGGACAGCAGGGGACAAAGGTCCCCCTTATAATGCACATCGCAGCTCCCAGGGAGAAATGAAGTAGCACCGCCGCCAACAGAGAACACCACACCAGCTGGATTGGGATAAAAGTCCAATGCGAGATGTTATTGGATATGTTGGAATAACAAATGGCTAGTGCATGATAAAAATGTAAAATCCATACATATATGTATGTTTTTGTTTTTATTGGCGAGTGTGACCACAGACCAGTTTTGGGCTATTGGGTGTCTTCCACCCGGGTATCCTTGAGACAAAAGAAAAAAGAAGGGTCTGGTGTCACCAGTGACACACCTCCATCCCTGAATTTCATGAAAAAAAGAAGAGAGATTCGCCCTTGGGACTTTGAGTGAGGTGAGCACTGTTAGGCCAATAAAAAAATCGCAAGAATAATTGCAGTGTATATTTATTCAGGTAAAAAGCAGTACATACATTAATGTCATGAACATGGGCCAATTCATACAAAATACAAGACCAATATAAATTAGGTAAAATGATATTGCGAGTATCTGACAGTAATTATGTAAACACATAGGCATCAAAAGTAACCCGACGCGTTTCGCGAGGCTTGGCTCGCTCTTCAGGGGTGGATGCACGTAGTGTACCTAAAATGAGAGTGATATAGTATAAAGCATGATATGAAGGCACAGGGGGGGGCCTTGAATATGGAAAACCCCATACTCACCACTGGACATTGCCAAAGGACAGCGGGGGTGAAGCTCAAACGGCGGCAGCGACTGTCTCACCAGGGAGCTGAGGAGGCGGAGCCAAACAAAGCTCCAAATCGGAGTCAAATGGAAGGAAGGCCCAGCATGGATGGAATAGGTGTAACCCCAAGAGTGTCAGTGAATCCAAGAGGAATGTTGGCTCTAAATATAAATATGTATATTGAATAATTAAAATATGGGAGTATACAAGTATATGGTAACATATGTGTCTTTGCATGTATAAAAGACATGAGCCAAGAATGGTTAGAGTATGGAGACTGAGGGGGAGAGTGAAAAAATACCAGATCGACTAGTATGATTAAGGAAAGTTCAGAGAGGAAAGTAATGAGTGAAAGAGAGTGTAAATGGAATGAAATACAGGTGTGTGATGAGGACTGTGATGAGAAAACAAGTTGCATATAAATGCTTGCAGCGAGTAATATATAAACATATAAAAGTATACCTTGGTGAAGTAGGTCTAAGAGTAGTAAATTCCAAGGGAAGGACCTGCACTTGTGTGTCTGTCCTCAGTGAAAGAAAGCAAACAATGAGATCCATGCTGTGCAAACCTCCAATATATACCCCTGAAGGGGCCCGAGAGGCTCCGCCCCCAACACCATGTGCAAATGACCAGCAAACGAGTGCCTAAACCCACCAACCATCAAGAAGGCGGTGTGTGAGCCAAGACACTCCCAGGACCATCTTGATGGTAGTAATGCCTGCAGCCACAGCGATGCTGCAAAATCGCAGACATCGCGCGGCCGACGCATTAACATGGTGCCGATGTGCAAGTGGCCCCGTCCGCTCAAAAAGGGGGCAGGCGGGGACAGCAGGGGACAAAGGTCCCCCTTATAATGCACATCGCAGCTCCCAGGGAGAAATGAAGTAGCACCGCCGCCAACAGAGAACACCACACCAGCTGGATTGGGATAAAAGTCCAATGCGAGATGTTATTGGATATGTTGGAATAACAAATGGCTAGTGCATGATAAAAATGTAAAATCCATACATATATGTATGTTTTTGTTTTTATTGGCGAGTGTGACCACAGACCAGTTTTGGGCTATTGGGTGTCTTCTACCCGGGTATCCTTGAGACAAAAGAAAAAAGAAGGGTCTGGTGTCACCAGTGACACACCTCCATCCCTGAATTTCATGAAAAAAAGAAGAGAGATTCGCCCTTGGGACTTTGAGTGAGGTGAGCACTGTTAGGCCAATAAAAGACACACAAGTGCAGGTCCTTCCCTTGGAATTTACTACTCTTAGACCTACTTCACCAAGGTATACTTTTATATGTTTATATATTACTCGCTGCAAGCATTTATATGCAACTTGTTTTCTCATCACAGTCCTCATCACACACCTGTATTTCATTCCATTTACACTCTCTTTCACTCATTACTTTCCTCTCTGAACTTTCCTTAATCATACTAGTCAATCTGGTATTTTTTCACTCTCCCCCTCAGTCTCCATACTCTAACCATTCTTGGCTCATGTCTTTTATACATGCAAAGACACATATGTTACCATATACTTGTATACTCCCATATTTTAATTATTCAATATACATATTTATATTTAGAGCCAACATTCCTCTTGGATTCACTGACACTCTTGGGGTTACACCTATTCCATCCATGCTGGGCCTTCCTTCCGTTTGACTCCGATTTGGAGCTTTGTTTGGCTTCGCCTCCTCAGCTCCCTGGTGAGACAGTCGCTGCCGCCGTTTGAGCTTCACCCCCGCTGTCCTTTGGCAATGTCCAGTGGTGAGTATGGGGTTTTCCATATTCAAGGCCCCCCCCCTGTGCCTTCATATCATGCTTTATACTATATCACTCTCATTTTAGGTACACTACGTGCATCCACCCCTGAAGAGCGAGCCAAGCCTCGCGAAACGCGTCGGGTTACTTTTGATGCCTATGTGTTTACATAATTACTGTCAGATACTCGCAATATCATTTTACCTAATTTATATTGGTCTTGTATTTTGTATGAATTGGCCCATGTTCATGACATTAATGTATGTACTGCTTTTTACCTGAATAAATATACACTGCAATTATTCTTGCGATTTTTTATTGGCCTAACAGTGCTCACCTCACTCAAAGTCCCAAGGGCGAATCTCTCTTCTTTTTTTCATGAAATTCAGGGATGGAGGTGTGTCACTGGTGACACCAGACCCTTCTTTTTTCTTTTGTCTCAAGGATACCCGGGTGGAAGACACCCAATAGCCCAAAACTGGTCTGTGGTCACACTCGCCAATAAAAACAAAAACATACATATATGTATGGATTTTACATTTTTATCATGCACTAGCCATTTGTTATTCCAACATATCCAATAACATCTCGCATTGGACTTTTATCCCAATCCAGCTGGTGTGGTGTTCTCTGTTGGCGGCGGTGCTACTTCATTTCTCCCTGGGAGCTGCGATGTGCATTATAAGGGGGACCTTTGTCCCCTGCTGTCCCCGCCTGCCCCCTTTTTGAGCGGACGGGGCCACTTGCACATCGGCACCATGTTAATGCGTCGGCCGCGCGATGTCTGCGATTTTGCAGCATCGCTGTGGCTGCAGGCATTACTACCATCAAGATGGTCCTGGGAGTGTCTTGGCTCACACACCGCCTTCTTGATGGTTGGTGGGTTTAGGCACTCGTTTGCTGGTCATTTGCACATGGTGTTGGGGGCGGAGCCTCTCGGGCCCCTTCAGGGGTATATATTGGAGGTTTGCACAGCATGGATCTCATTGTTTGCTTTCTTTCACTGAGGACAGACACACAAGTGCAGGTCCTTCCCTTGGAATTTACTACTCTTAGACCTACTTCACCAAGGTATACTTTTATATGTTTATATATTACTCGCTGCAAGCATTTATATGCAACTTGTTTTCTCATCACAGTCCTCATCACACACCTGTATTTCATTCCATTTACACTCTCTTTCACTCATTACTTTCCTCTCTGAACTTTCCTTAATCATACTAGTCAATCTGGTATTTTTTCACTCTCCCCCTCAGTCTCCATACTCTAACCATTCTTGGCTCATGTCTTTTATACATGCAAAGACACATATGTTACCATATACTTGTATACTCCCATATTTTAATTATTCAATATACATATTTATATTTAGAGCCAACATTCCTCTTGGATTCACTGACACTCTTGGGGTTACACCTATTCCATCCATGCTGGGCCTTCCTTCCGTTTGACTCCGATTTGGAGCTTTGTTTGGCTCCGCCTCCTCAGCTCCCTGGTGAGACAGTCGCTGCCGCCGTTTGAGCTTCACCCCCGCTGTCCTTTGGCAATGTCCAGTGGTGAGTATGGGGTTTTCCATATTCAAGGCCCCCCCCCTGTGCCTTCATATCATGCTTTATACTATATCACTCTCATTTTAGGTACACTACGTGCATCCACCCCTGAAGAGCGAGCCAAGCCTCGCGAAACGCGTCGGGTTACTTTTGATGCCTATGTGTTTACATAATTACTGTCAGATACTCGCAATATCATTTTACCTAATTTATATTGGTCTTGTATTTTGTATGAATTGGCCCATGTTCATGACATTAATGTATGTACTGCTTTTTACCTGAATAAATATACACTGCAATTATTCTTGCGATTTTTTATTGGCCTAACAGTGCTCACCTCACTCAAAGTCCCAAGGGCGAATCTCTCTTCTTTTTTTCTTGAACATGATGGATAGTAGGTTAGATATTTGCTTCCAGAAAGTCTTAACTTTAGGGCAGGTCCACCATATGTGTAGATGCGTACCTATATCTATACAGTCTCTGAAGCATTGGGCAGGGTATTGAGGGAGAAATTTGGATATTCTTGCTGGCACAAGGTACCATCTGGTGAGTACCTTGTAGTTAGTTTCTAATGCAGCAATATTTGGGGTAGCTGATGTTGTGGCTTGCCAAATTTGAGTCCAATTTATATCATCTGATTGGAGATTCAGGTCTGTCGCCCATTTGGTAGTGTAGGTTGGGGGAGTTGAAGTTGTATGAGACAGTAATTGATTGTATATTTCCGAGATTAGACCACATTTGTGTGGGTCAGAGATGCAGGTTTGTTCAAATGTTGTACGATTAGGCATTGTAGAATTCGGGGAATCATTCTGCTGTAGGAATTGTTTGATTTGTAGATACCTGAAGGTTTCTGTTTGTGGATTTTCTTTTGTATCACAGAGTTTGGGAAAGGGCATGATGGTGTTGGATTCAAAGAAATGGTATGCTCTAGTTAGATCTGCTTTTGACCATGCTGAGAAGGAAGAAGGGGAAGCCCAAGCTGGGTAAAAGGAGGGGTTGTTTAGGAAGGAGAGGAGAGGATTATGTGGAGATTGAAGTCCAAATCGTGTTCTAAGCCTATCCCAAATGGATAAATGATGTCTAGTAATAGGATTAGAAATCGTACGGCGTAAAGTTGGAGTGAGCCACAGAAGATTTGCTAAAGAAAGTGGATCGCAATCAACTGATTCAATCGCAACCCAGAGGGGAATCTCTGGTAGCGTGATATTTAGGGAGTTGAGCCAATCGGGCAGCATAATAATATTTTGTGAAATCTAGAACACTTAGTCCACTGCGTATACGGGGGGGGTATATAGAGTAGCTTGTGGTAAACGGGGTTTAAGTTTGCCCCATATGAATTGTAGAGTTTTGCGTTGGAGAATACGAAGGAAGTATTCTGGGACTTGAATTGGGAGTACTCGAAAGAGATATAGGATTTTGGGTAAAATTGACATCTTGATGACTGTAATTCTACCCATCCATGCCAACGGTAGAGAGGACCAATTTTTCATTAGTGCGTTTAATTGTTTCATCAATGGTAGGTAATTTGCCTTATATAGTTCTGCTGGGTTTGCTGTTAGAGAGATACCTAGGTATGTGATATGTGAAGTTGACCAGCTAAAGGGGAGGGAGTCCTGTAAATCTGTTTGCAATTCCAATGGGAGAGAGATGTTTAGTGCTTTAGATAATGCCAAGATAAGATAATGAAGATAATGCCAAGATAAGGAATCAAATGCTTTCCGTATATCAATAGAGAGGAAGCAGGCAGGGATGCGACGTGTTTGTGCCATATGAGCAAGGAGAAGCTCCATTACTTTTTTAGAGCCATTTATTCCTCAAAAGTTCGGGTCCCCATTGACTTCAATGGGGTTCGGGGTCAGGTTCGGGTCCCGAACTCAAACTTTTTTGCGAAGTTCGGCCGAACCCGTCGAACCCGAACATCCAGGTGTCCGCTCAACTCTAAAAGGGACTAAATCTCCCAGAGAAATGCTCAAAGCTACTAGCACATGCATGAAGCCTAGGGGCTGATATGCTATTCATACAAGAGGTGCATTTTCATTCAGACTGCACCCCAAAACTGACCAACCTGAGCTATCCAATTGCCCTGCATGCAGCAAAAAAACAAGCTAAGACTAAAGGTGTATCTATTTTATTTTCCAAACGCCTGCCATTGCAGATAGCTGACTCCCTAATAGATGACGATGGCCGATATCTGTTTATCAAAAGGAGAACATTTTTAAGCTAGGTGTCTGAGAATAAAAGTAGCACCACATCCCTAGATGATCCCTAATGATCTTATATACAGTACCTGATATCAAAGTTCTCCTGAAGAAGCCATTGAAATGGCGAAACATGTAGAGACCTAATCAGTTTGTGCTTTCTGTTTATATAATTAAATCAAATATTGGATGTATTCTATGTTTTCATTTAAAAATAAATTTTTAACCTATTAAACTCATATATTTTTCTACATTGTTGTTCTTCTTGCACCTTAAAAGTCCAAAAATCTTTCTACATATGCATCTGTTTATCAAAGGTGTACTATGGGGTAGACCCATCACACTCGCCAATATATATAGCCCTAATATGGCCCAGGTTGGGCTATTTCAGGAAATCGCAAATACACTATCTGCCTTCTAGTCGGGCACGATGATTCTGGGGGGAGACGTCAACGTTGCACTCAATCCTCTTCAAGACACTTTGACGGGTACTTCCTTGATGCCATGCCGAGCACTCACACAAATCAAGCTACAATTGCATGACCTCCTGCTACAAGATGCACAGAGAACATTAAACCCTAACACAAAAGATTTTTCATTTTTTTCAGCACCTCACGGCCGCTTTGTCCAGGATAGATTATGTCTTCCTGTCCCAAAGAGACCTTCCTTTTCTCCTAAAAAGCAATGATCGAGCCAATGGTAATATCGGATCACCATTCAATAACATTGACCCTCTGATTCCCTGACCAAATTCCATTTACAAAGACCTGAAAACTCAAGCCATCCATACTCACAGACACTATGAATACTTCCCACATACGTGAATCTTTACAAATCTTCTTTAAAGAGAATGACACTACTGATGTGACTCACTCAATGGGAAATGCACAAATGTGTTCTGTGTGGGACTTTCACTCACTCGCCGCTGCATGAAAAAGTCTGCACAGGCCCATCTAGCATCTTTGCTACAGACAGTGAGGAAACTCGAAGAGACTCATAAACGTACACTAACCCAACAGGTGTATGCAGAGTTACTTCAGGCACGTGTCAGACTAGCAGAGGAATTAAACCAAAAAACTAAACGTAAATTTGTGCTTCCTCAAAAACTGTTCTATGAGCAAGGAAACAAAATTGGCCAACTCCTAGCCAGAGCCCTGCATGCTAGGAAGGCGGCTTCCACAATTCACCAAATACAGACCTCACATGGCCAAACTGTGGTAAATTCCGCAGATATCATGATGCAATTTGAAAAGTATTATTCAGACTTGTATAACTTACCCACGGCCCAACACCAGACCCCGATCGGAGATCATTTGGGATTTCCTTGTGCAATATAGCCCCAAACCAATTCCCCGTGAGGAAGTCAAATAGATCGGCTATTAACCTACGCTGAACTCAAATAAGCAGTTAAAGAACTGAAGTTAGAGAAAAAGCCAGGCCCAGATGGGTATACAGCAATTTACTAAAAGATATTTCTAGATGACCTCACCCATCCCTTTCTCAGTGCATTCAATTCACTATCAAAACCAGGCAATAACATGAATAACCTCTCCGAGGCACATATTTTAGTAATTCCAAAAGCATGAAAAGATCCCAATCTAGTAACTAACTATTGTCCAATTTCCGTACTCAATGTGGATCTAAAAATATTTGCCAAAATGTTAGCGAATCACCTTGCGCCCATTATCAACACTCTGATTACAAAAGATCAGGTGGGTTTCATACCAGGTAGGGAGGGGAGGGACAACGCAATCAGAGAAATTAATATACATCATTGGCTCACCACTTCCAAAAGACAAGGCTACTTCCTTTCCCTTGGCGTTTGACAGGCTGGCCTGGGACTATCTAACAGCGGTACTACAGAAGTTAGCCATACAGACTTGCATGTTACATTTCATTATGGCTCTCTATGCAGCAGCTTTAGCCAAAGTTCGGGTCAATGGCCTCCTCTCAAACGTCTTCTCCATTCACAATGGGACAAGACAGGGGTGCCCTCTCTCCCAGTGTTATTCGTACTTACACTTAAACCCTTCATTAGACACCTCCGGGAGAATGACAACATAAAAGGGATAACAATTACGAACCATCAATACAAAGTGACAGCCTTTGCGGATGATGTCCTACTATTTCTCTCCGAGACGCATATCACCCTACCCAACCTTGTACAAGATTTTTGCCTATTTCAATTTGTCTCTAACTTAAAAATCTATTTGAACAAATCACATACTTTAAATGTAACCTTACCAGGGCCGCTAGTCGAACAGTGCAAACAGAATTTTTCTTTAATTTGGCTATCAGAGGCAATTACATACTTAGGTATACAGCTGCCAATGCGTCTATCAGAACTTTACGCTACAAACTATTTACCTATCAACCAGACCGTGATAGAGGATAAAATGGGATAAACCCATATTTTCTTGGTTTGGGAGAGCAGCAATATTAAAAATGAATGTACTCCCATGTCTGCTGTATGTCTTGCAGGCAGTACCGATAGAACTACCTACAGCATTTCTACGTAATTACCAGAAAATATGCACAACCTTTCTGTGGGGTAGAAAGCACCCTTGCCCCCCACTGGAATACTTGAGAAAGCCCTAAATAAATGGAGGGGGGACATCCCTGACCTGACGGAGGAGGAGTGGGAGGCTAGCCTATCCTCCTTTGTGACAAACACGATATCAGCCAAAGACCGGTTCTTGCAGGTTAAGTTCCTCCACAGGATCTACTTCACTCCAAAATGACTGACACGTATGTACCCGGAGACCCCAGTGAATTGTCCTCGATGTGACCTGCAGGCTGCCTCCTTCCTACATATGGTCTGGACCTGCCCACATCTGGTAGATTACTGGACGGGGGTTGTGGACAGCCTCAACGGAATCACGTCCCTGGATATGGGACCTGATTCTCTTGTATTGCTGCTCAACATCTTTGGAGCAATGGTTCGAGGCAAGTATACTGGGCTGTTCCTAGTCTATGCCACATTCTGTGCACGCAAGGTGATATTCCTCCATTGGAAAGACGCGGCGCCACCTACAGTTTCTATGTGGTGGACGGTTGTGAACTCAGTGTTACCACTCTACAAACTTACATACCTTAATCGGAATTGCCCCGGCAAATTTGATAAAATATGGTCTGGATGCATAGATGCCTGGGGGGACGAGCCCCTGGAGAACGTGCAGGATGTGTTAGCTGGAGATGCACCACAGCCATGAATCAATAGGTTGGTTTTCTTATGAGAAGATGACTTGTTATAATATGTAATTTATCCACTTGTACAAGGTTCCTTTCTCTCCCCCCTCTCCCCCCTCCCACCCCCTCACTCCTTCTTCCTCCCCCTTCCTTCCCCCCTCTCCCCTCCCCTCTCCTTCTCTCCTCCCCTCCCCCTCCCCCCATTTGGGTTTTCTGGGTTATTATGCTGAAATGTCTACCTCCTGAGCCAATGTGAGAACGATCTTTGGATTTTGTTCTCACTCATCCTGTGGTTAACATTGTTGCTGTTTACTAAGTCACTATGTGTATTGTACTTCATGTAAAGGATTGTGTGTCTGCATCGCTTGTACTGTAAAAATCTCAATAACAGATTTTTTTCTTGTTAGAAAGCACCCATGCATTAGCTATGCCTAACTAACCCTACCTAAACAAAAAGGGGGGATAGGTCTCCCAGCCCTCGGCAAATACCACCGGGCATGCTACTTAGCCAGAATAATCAACTGGCATGCACACGATAAAGCGAAAGACTGGGTGAAGCTAGAAGCCTCTTTCTCGGATATTCCTTTGAAAGCCATTCCATGGCTGGCAATTCATCAGCTCCCCATTTCTTTGCAAGATCACCCACTTATTAAACCAACCACTGGCAGTTTCCACAAAAGCATGCGCCAAAACCAAAATCTCATCAACAGGCCCCCTAACACCTTTGCAAATTAATCCAGACTTTCAACCTGGGATGTCACCCGGCTTACTAGCAGGGGGGACCCAAATTATGTGCTACGGGCACACTTCTTTGTTGCTGCAGGTGCAATGCTTGGCAGCAACCGTCTGATCAACCAATAGCCAGACATTCGTATCGCCCCATAGATATATATCCAACGACGTCACTTCTTTCTATCCCAGGCCACATCACAAACATGTGCCGGCCATTAACACCATTCGAAAAGATTTGATCAAAAGCTGACCCTCAATAACACATCATCTCTATAATCTATGGTCTCCTTAGTGAACATACGCCACCGAACACGGGAAAAGCGTGTTGTGCTTGGGAAGGAGCCTTAATGCTTGAAATTCCCTTAGGAAGAGAGGGAACATATTTTCCAAACTACCCAAAAAGGTTCAGTAAATGTTTTAACTCAAGAAACTAACTACAAACTGCTATCTAGGTTGTACAGGACCCCAGCACTATGCCATAAGTTTGACTCTACACGTCCCAACTGATGTTTGAGATGTCAACAGGAGGTAGGCACTCTTTTGTACGTATGGTGGGAATGCCCATGCCTTCAACCCTTTTGGTCTGAAGTACATTTAACCATCTTCCAGGTCACAACCGATGCCCTAGAATACTCACCAGTACTATACCTGCTACACTACACTACACCCTCTCCTAAAGGCTATCATAAATCACTCGCAATGCACATGGTAAACGCAGCCAAGTCATGCATACCAGTACATTGGAATTCACCATGCGTGCCTTCTTTAATAGAATGGTTCACATGCATTAACAAAATAGCAGAAATTGAGGAACTGATACATGTAGCAAGGGAAATCCCAGACAAATACAATTCAGCATGGGCTTGCTGGCTTCATTTCCGCACAACAGATGCATATGACCGTATAATGAGTAAAACTCACTCGCAGACTTCTTTCCCACAAACACAAATACTCCCTGAACCACACCCCACTTGAAAAGAACTCTTCTGTTTATATCATCTATGAAAGCAGACCACACACACTCTAAAGCCCTGTACACACGATCGGATTTTCTATGGATTCAAATCCGATGGATTTTTCCATCGGAATTCCGATGAAGCTGACTTCCATCAGTCTTGCCTACACACCATCAGTGAAAAATCAGACCGCCCCAAACGCCGTGACGTAAAACACTCAGACGAGCTGAGAAAAATGAAATTCAATGCTTCTGAGCATGCGTCGACTTGATTCTGAGCATGCGTGGGTTTTTTCTCTGATGGAGTTCCACACAGACGATCGGAATTTGCTATCGTTTTTTTTCCATCGGATAAATTTAAAACATGTTCTATTTTTTCTCATCGATGGAAAAAAGACAGATGGGGCCCATACACGATCGGTTTGTCCAATGAAAAAAGTCCATCGGACTGTTTTCATCTGTAAAACCGATCGTGTGTACAGGGCATAACACCCAGAACATTTTGCCTTTAGAATGTAGGCACAGAATACCCCTCCAGGGCTAATGCCATGTGGAAGGTACAGGAAAATAGACTGATGAGCGTTCCTCTGGGAGACCACTCTATTTGCTTTATTGCCTCTGAGGAACATCCCCCCCATCGCACTGAACACAAAGCCACAGACTCCCCATTTTTATTCTGCTTGCTATTTATCACCCCCCTCTCCCATTATTTTTTTTGGACCCTCATATTTGCCAAGAACGTTTTCCTAAATCCAGGAACTAAACATCACTAGGAGGACGACATTGGCCAAAGTGGATATCATATTTTCATTGCCTTATTGCAGAAACTACCTCCGAAGACAAAAATCTGTATACCTACACTCCAGGTGGGAGAAACTTTCTATCCTATATACCTCTCATACCCCCTTCTCCGATCATTATCTTCTTCTATATATATTATGCCCTGCAAGCTTATTATCTTCTAATAAACATTTCATTTGTTGTGATGTTATAAACTTCCTGAGCCAAAGAATGTCACACTACAGCTCTGGCATATAACCGCTTGTTTCACCATTATGCACCTGCAAATATGCAATTAAAATATAAGGTTTGATGGCATAATATGGCACAAGATTGGGGCAAATGCCCACTGTTCATTTGCTATTAGGGATGAGCCCAATGTTTCAGTCGAACGTAAGTTCGACTCGAACATCGGGTGTTTGCCTGTTCACCGAATAGCGAACAATTTGCGGTGTTTGTGGCAAATTCTAATATCGCAGAACACTGTTTAAAAGTCTATGGGAGATTAACATGGAAAAATCAAAAGTGCTAGTTTTATCGGCTTATATGCATGATATACAAAAGAAGTTTTAAAAACTGCCGTATTTTCGGGAGCAGTGATTTTAATAATGCTTAAATTGAAACAATAAAAGTTAAATATTCCTTTAAATTTTGTACCTGGTGGTGTCTATAGTATGCCTGTAAAGTGGCGCATTTTTCCCGTGTTCTAAAGGAAAAAAGTAATTTAAAACCGATTGCGGTTGTAATGAATTGTCGGGTCCCGGCAATACAGATAAAAGTCATTAAAAAAACAGCATGGGTACCCCCCAGTCCATTATCAGGCCCTTTGGGTCTGTATGCATATTAAGAGGAACCCTGAACCAAAATAAAAAAACTAATTGCGTGGAGGTCCCCCCAAATTCCATACCAGGCCCTTCAGGTCTGGTATGGATATTAAGGGGAACACTGCGGCAATTTAAAAAAAATGGCGTAGGGGTCCCCCTCAAAATCCATACCAGACCCTTAAGGTCTGGTATGGATTTTAAGGGGAACCCTGCGCCAAAATAAAAAAAAAATGGCCTAGGGGTCCCCCCAAAAATCCACACCAGACCCTTATCCGAGCACGCAACCTGGCAGGCCACAGGAAATGAAGGGTGAGAGAGCGCCCCTCCTCCTGAACCGTACCAGGCCACATGCCCTCAACATGGGGGGATGGGTTCTTTGGTGCAGGGGGGGCCTCATCCCCACAACCCTTGCCCGGTGGTTGTGGGGGTCTGCGGGCTTATCGGAATCTGGAAGCCCCCTTTAACAAGGGAACGGGGTACATTGTACTCCTACCATTTCACCAAAAAAAGTGTAAAAAATTGTAAAAAAGACAAGAGCCAGCTTGGAGGCAGAGCTGTTGCTGCATTTTTTTTTCCTCAGTCCGGCACTCGAGATGGATTTACATCACTGGAATTTTTTTTTTTTAATAAAGGACTTGTCCCAAGCTGGCTCTTGTCTTTTTTAAAATTTTTGTCACTTTTTTGGGTGAAATGGTAGGAGTACAATGTACCCTGTTACAAAGTCACATGGGGGGAGTGGGATCTGGGGGTTCCCTTGTTAAAGGGGGATTCCAGATTCCGATAAGCCCCCAGCCCGCAGACACCTACAACCACCGGGTTGTGGGGATGAGGCCCTTGTCCCCATCAACATGGGGACAAGGTGCTTTGGGGTGGGGGGTGCCGAGCCCCCCTGCCCCAAAGCACCCATCCCCCCATGTTGAGGGCATGTGGCCTGGTATGGTTCAGGAGGGGGGGGCGCTCTCTCGTCTCCCGCCTCTTTTCCTGCATGCTCGGATAAGGGTCTGGTATGGATTTTTGGGGGACCCCTACGCCATTTAAAAAAAAATTGGTGCAGGGTTTGTTGTGGAAATGTTATAAATGTATGTTGTCAGATGTCCCCCAGTGTCGGTTTTGCTGTAATGCGCTCATGTGAGCGTATTCGCACAGACGTTGGTGGAAGACCGGTGGCGCGAAAATCTTCCTGTGGACACAGCGATGTTTGCTCTTTTAGAGATGTTTGATTTATGCCTCGCCAAGGGACTGGCCACTTCTTGGCATTGGCATTAAATGACTCAGAGTGGACAGATCTACGTCCACAAGAACTATAGCATAACTATACGAAAATTATGGCCCATTGAGCCATAATTTCTGTATGGTTCCCGTCATTGGAGGCAGTGCACGTCACTGCTAGTCTATTTGAATGTATATATGTCTGTGATTGGTTCTTTTGTTGTATTCATGTATTGTATTAGCTGTATTTAACATATCCTTATATGGTCATCTGCTGGGTGGAGCTCACACCCTGTGAGCTCACTTCCTATGGAGGAGGTCACATGCTGTGACATCACTTCCTGCTGGGATTTTAAGAAAAGATCGAGAGAGGCGGCTCCTGGGCAGATGATGCTGGGATGCTGAGATGAACCTAACAGTCTGGTGATGTTTGGCTTTTGGATGAATGGGAAATCAAACGAATGGTGAGTGAATTTTAGCTTAAGAAGCATTATTGCATTAAGATGAAGTGTGTGTACTTATTAGCACAAGGAGAAATGGCTGTGTGCTCTGTGCACAGCCTGATATCTCCATATCAGCTTGGCGAGCCAGGTAGGAGTAGATAGGGCCCCCTTAAAGTGGTTGTAAACCCACCTTGACAACATGCACCTACAGGTAAGCCTAGATTAAGGCTTACCTGTAGGTGCATGAAATATCTCCTTAACCTACACGGTTAAGGAGATATTTGCTGAAAACACAGCAGCGATGACGTCACATGCATGCGCACTAGCGGGCCGGCATCATTGCTGGTTTTCTGAATGGGATCTTGCCGTCTCGAGCGTGCATGCGTGTGACGAGATGGGGGAGAATGGATCTACATTCCGATGCGTGGGGGGGGAGGCTCTGCTCTGCAAAAGAACACATTTTTCGTCTTTTTACAATAATGCTATGAATTTGATCGTATGTGTATGTGGGATTTTGATTGTGTGCCTGTGTGTGCCTGCATGTGCCTGTGTGAATGCATATGGAAACTGTATATTGTGGATGAAATGTAGGTATAGAT
Source organism: Rana muscosa (assembly GCA_029206835.1). Lineage (NCBI taxonomy): Eukaryota > Metazoa > Chordata > Amphibia > Anura > Ranidae > Rana > Rana muscosa. Next base: position 598,173,887 of record CM055122.1, on the reverse strand, counting down.
GTGGGATTATTCAGCCTGCAATGTGTGTGTTTGGCTGAGCTGTTTGTATTTCTCAAAGTCTTGTTCCTGTGCACCATGAGGTTTAGTGGGGGAGGGGCAGCCAGCATGGTGAAAGTTGGTTACTCTCTGTAAACAATAGCATGCAGGAGTTTTGTGTTGGAGGGGCTACGCCCTGAGAGAAGGTAACTCTGAATGTTCTGAGCAGGCAATCAGGCAGCATTGTGCTGTGTGTGTGTGGGGGCTGATGCCACAGTGTGTATATGAACTTGGGTAGGGACAGGAGTGTATGTTTTAAGTTGTGTTTCATATAACTAACATTTTTTGAATGTGCTGTTTAGTTGGCCAGTTGAAGTTACATAGTTACATAGTTACATAGTTACATAGTTAGTCAGGTTGAAAAAAGACACAAGTCCATCCAGTTCAACCGTAAAAATAAATAAAATAAAAAATAATAAATAAACATATATCGTACAATCCCATATACCCAATTCTATACCCACAGTTGATCCAGAGGAAGGCAAAAAAAAAACAGAAGAGCATGATCCAATTTGCTACATTAGGGGAAAAAATTCCTTCCTGATCCCCCGAGAGGCAATCGGATATTCCCTGGATCAACTTTACCTATAAATGTCAGTACCCAGTTATATTATGTACATTTAAGAAAGAATCCAGGCCCTTCTTAAAGCAATCTACTGAGCTGGCCAGAACCACCTCTGCAGGGAGTCTATTCCACATTTTCACAGCTCTTACTGTGAAAAAACCTTTCCGTATTTGGAGGTGAAATCTCTTTTCCTCTAGACGCAAAGAGTGCCCCCTTGTCCTTTGTGTTGACCGTAAAATGAATAACTGAACACCAAGTTCACTATATGGACCCCTTATGTATTTGTACATGTTGATCATATCCCCCCTTAATCTCCTCTTCTCAAGAGAGAATAAATTCAGTTCCTCTAATCTCTCCTCATAGCTGAGCTCCTCCATGCCTCTTATCAGTTTGGTTGCCCTTCTCTGCACTTTCTCCAGTTCCCCAATATCCTTTTTGAGAACTGGGACCCAAAACTGAACTGCATATTCCAGATGAGGTCTTACTAATGATTTGAACAGGGGCAAAATGATATCTCTCTCTCTGGAGACCATACCTCTCTTAATACAAGAAAGGACCTTGCTCGCTTTGGAAACCGCAGCTTGGCATTGCATGCCATTATTGAGCTTATGATCTACCAAAACCCCCAGATCCTTCTCCACTACGGATCCCCCCAGTTGTACTCCCCCTAGTATGTATGATGCATTCATATTATTAGCCCCCAAGTGCATAACTTTACATTTATCAACATTAAACCTCATCTGCCACATGAAGTAACCTAAAGTGTTTGTCTACGGGTTAAATGTTCATTTGATGTCCCATGTTTGTAAGTGCTCATGTGGTGTCTCAGGTGTGAGGCTTTGTGGAGAAAGATTCTAGGGAGGTTTGTGCTGGTTTTGGCGGTAACTGCATTGCATGCGTTAATGGCGCCATTTTGTTGTGGCCTGGATTTTCCATGGGGCCATCTGGTTGGGTGTGATACCATGTGACTGTGCTGTGGCATTCGTCGGCTAGCTGGTGGAATTTTTCAGCCTTTGGGGCAGAATTCGATGTTTGGTGCGAATTGAGTAGTGCGGTCTTTTCTGTGTTGGAATCTGGTGTACACCATTTTTGTTTTCCTTTGTGTGTGGGAAACCATGTGGTCTTGTGTTTTTTTTTGTATTTAAGTGTTCATTTGATGTCCCATGTTTGTCAGTTTTTGTGGGGAAAGGTTTTGGCTAGTAGGGAAGTTTGTGCTGATTCTGGCAAAATCAAAAACTGCATTGCATACGTTAATGGCGCCATTTTGTTGTGGCCTGGCTTTTTATCGGCCATCTTGCGGTGGTCCAGATTTCATCAGCCATTTTGTTGTGACCTGGCTTTTTGTCGGCCATTTTGCAGTGGTCCAGACTTCAGGATTTTGTGCTGTTTGCCCTGTGGGTCGTCTCAGAGTGGTGAGACACCGGGTTGACATACTGAGAAACTGTTTTGTTTAATGCTGAATTCGCTAGTTTGAATGGTTTTTCTAAGCATCGCCTCTTGAGTTGTGTTGAGTAGTACCTTGATATAGCACGGTCTTACCCTGAAGGGTCCCGACACACTTACAAACACATACACATACTAGGGCCAATTTATAGACAGGATCTGATTAACCAACCAGCATGTCTTTGGAGTGTGGGAGGAAACCGGAGTACCCAGAGGAAACCGACGCAGGCACAGGGAGAACATGCAAACTCCAGGCAGATGGTGTCAGGGTTTCTCTGTTTTCATTTTTGAGAATATAAGCTATTGTGGGTTAGCTGAGTTTGCAGTATAAGAGTGGTGATTTTTGTATTGAATTTCGTTTTTAAGTGAAAACTCTACTTTACACTGAATTTTAATAGATTGTAAGACTAACTTTAACTGAGTATTTGTAGACAGTGGTGTGTGTTGTTTTTATGTTTAAATATTTGGGAGTTTCCCAGAAGGCAATTCATTGTTTTTGAAGCTTGTATTGTGTGGCCTGCAAAGGAGGAGGGGGGTTTAGTTGACCTCATTGAGCCATCTTTTTTCAGGAGTTTGTGTTTGGGTCTCGAAACTTGTGGTCTGATTTCCCAGGGGAAATGTGAGTCAAGGGGGATTCCCTCCCATTTGGAAAAGGGGGGTTTATTCCATTGTTTCCTTGACAAAGTTTTTTTTTAATTGTTGAAATATATATAATATTAGCCATGGATTTTTTTGGTGTCTTAATAGACAAGGTGATGGGGCTAGGCTCCCTCCTCCCCCTCCCTCTTCCTGTACAATGATATGTAAATAAACCAGTTTGGGGTTTTAAGAGCTGAGCACGCAACAGGAAGTTCTTTTCAGCATTTATGTATCAACGGGAAGTTGGTGGGAGGAGCTTGGGGTCTTCTGAAAGGTGAGCAATGAGATTTGTGCTTGGAAGGACAATGGGAAACATTTTGGCGTTTGAAAGTGTTTTATATTTTGTTCCAGTTTTGTGAATTTTTATATTGTAAATACAGTTTTGGGTAGAGAGTAGTATGTGAGGGCATCACCATTATTGTTGTAACATCTAGATATAGAGAGAAGCCACATTGTTCTGCAGGTGGTAAACAGACATAAGTGTTCTGTGTGGGTTAGTCTGGCGGCGCAGTGTATGGGTGTATAGCGGAAAACGCTTGTGTATGCATACACTGTGAGGGGTAGAGGCATAATTCAGGGGTTGATCTGTGGTTGTTGACGAATCATTTGGCATAGTTAATAGTTGGTTGTTAAAAGAGTGGTACTCTGTAGTTCTGTGCCAAAAGTGTTGGGACAACAAGCCATAGAGTTAACGCCTCGGTTAGCGTTTCTAGTTGGGGGACTCAACCAGATATAGTGGTTGTAGTCCGTCAATCCACCGTAGAAGAAGGCACCGGGCGGTGCTCCCCAAAATGGATGCAATGGTTTCCCCTGGACGCAGGGGTAAGACGATAAGCCGTTTCGAATCGCCATGAACACAAGAAGGTCTGTGCAAGGGAAGGAATGGAGGCTTCCCACAGTCAGACGGTTACACAGTGCACAAAGCCTAGTTTTGGGGCAAAGGCCTTTAGACCCCTTAAAATATTGACATAGGTGGTCCAAGGATACTATTTTAGGTATCCCTCTGGAGTTGATGTAGTTCAGCTGCGGTGTAGTACACGCTTTTGTGATTCTCAGAGGAGGAACGGTGTTTAAATTCTCATGCCTGTGTTTTAACTTTGTATGGCTGGTCCATGCAAAGTTTTCGAGCTGCTCTCATGTTTTTCCCATTGTATTTTTTTCTATTTCTGAAAGAGTGCAGGTAGAATTCTGTCTGTTTTTTTTTTTTTTTTTTTTTGGTTTTGGAAACTATGAAGTATCTCCCCCACATTTGTATCTGAATGTTTGTATGTAGTAACGTGAATATGTTCGAACTTACCGCGGCGATCCTCTGACGCGTCGTGGCTGTTGTATTTTTGTAGGAACGGGAAAAGTAAGGGTTACAGAGGGTTTTGTTGAATTGGTTTTGAAAGAATGTCATTGACAATTTATCAATGTACAGAAATTTCATTTTTGTTTACCATTATTTGCAGGTTAAATATGAAGGATAGAGCAATAATTTAGCTTATAAGTATTTTTCAGGTCCATGGAGTTTCTGAAAGAGTAAGTACATAGAGAGCGGGTGTATGTAGACAGCTGTACACATGGATAAATACGAGCCTAAGGAGGTGACTGGGTCATTGTAAAGAAGCTTGAGGGATGAGACCACGCCAGCCACTGCAAGAAGCGGCTCAACTACACCAAAGAATTGAGTAGTATCTTTGTTTATTTTTTTGTTTGTTTGTTTAGTAAATTTTAGCAAGGGTAACGATGAAAAGCATCCCAAGTTATTATTTAAAGTGTATTCCCTGACTAGCTGAGAAAGCGAACAAGACTAATTGCTGGGTCTGTTCTGAGTCTCCACCGAGTTTTAGTCGCCAGCGATGACAGCGGTACATGCTTATTTATGATGTTCATATTGGTATGAGGATTTTTGACAAACTAGTGAAGACTCCAAACAGACACTTGTCAATGGAAATTAACGATACATTTTTAGAGGGTAAAATTGGTTATAGTTTGAATAGCTCTGCCTCTTGTCGGTTTAGGTATCGGGACAACTAGGTAGCCCACAAGTGTGTTTGAACTTTAGTTTGGTGCTTATGCGGATCTGCAGCTTATAAGGTAATTCCCCCAATTCAAGAGGTTCATGTGTGCTGGTGAAGCTGTCCCAGCATCTTATGTCGCGGCCGATCGTGAGGATCTGATGGTGTGAGAGAAATTAAGAATGGAAGGGACAGCTAGAAGGGAATTGTTCACTAGGGATGAGCTTCGTGTTCGAGTCGAACACACGTTCGACTCGAACATCGGCTGTTCGATCGTTCGACGAAGATCGAACGTTATGGTCCGTTCGCGCCAAATTCGAGTGGCGCGTCACGGCCCATAATTCACTGCGGCATCGCAGTGCATTGCTGGCTGATGATTGGCCAAGCATGCACTATGACCCGCATTGTTGGCCAATCACAGCGTCGTCTGTACAGAGAGCCGTAATTGGCCAAAGCCAGGGTGGCTTTGGCCAATCATGGCTCAGAGGAGTAGGTACACGCCCCACACTATATAAGGCCGCCTGGAAGTCGGCCTTGTGTAGTGTGTTGGCGTTTGTGAAAGAGACAGTTAAAGAGAGAGAGACAGTGTCATTTATATTAGCCAGGGAAAGACACATATGGAAGAGACAAAGGAGCTGCACACCCCGATATACAATGAGTTTTATAGGAAAGTTTCCCCATGGGGCTTTGGACAGCAAAGGTATAAAATATCATTTATTGAGATGGTGGTCAAGGGTCATAAGATTTGGGTACAAAAAGACATTATAAAACACATTTTTCTGGTCCGAAAATACAATAAGTTCCACAATGAATAACAGTATGTAAAAACGGTTAATACACAACATTACATTACATAATGCTATAAGATGTGCGTGCCCCGACGCGTTTCGACCTGTATGCGGTCTCTTCAGGGGGATAATAAATTCTAAAAGATATAATATACATAACATACATTAAATTTTGAAAAACATGTTATCATGTATTACATAGACCAAGGATGAATATTTACCATTGTGGAAGTGGAAAAAATATTCTATTGACCGGAATTGCACCAAGTTATTTGGAGGATCCAAAGGGAGACATCATGAGCTCCACCCAACACCCGATGGGGAAAGAGGGATCCGCCCCAAGGGGCTTGCAGAGAGCCACATTGTGAACGCCCCCCAAGGGGCGGGGGAGCCGACGCCTGCAATAAGCACCCAACTGTTAGCCTTTTATAGGGAAATTAAATTCAATGTATCAATTCATGGCACATTATGCTGAGAATATGAGTTGAACTGTAGAAATGTTTAAGGCATACAGGTGTGGAGGGGACTAGCAGCAAGAGGTAAATTGCCAGTGAGTATTGGATAGAGGGAGACATATGAGCGTCCCATGAGATAGCTGGCTAGTAAAGAATATTGATAAATATAGTGATGGGATGTGGTGATGTCATATAGATATATAAACTAAAATTATATTGTATTGATGATTGATCCATTAGCATGTGTTGGAACAAATTCAAATTGGTAAAACCCACCTTGGAATATTATCTGAAGGGGTGATGCAATAAAGGTGTATAAAGTGCTGACCATGGGAGCAGTCAGAAGGTGCATGGATATGCAAAAGGATAAGTAAAAAATGTTGGAGTGCTACATGAGGTGAACAAGAACTGGGATGGAACTAAGGGGATGTGATGTGAAAAATGATATGACAAAACAAAGTGTAAAGGTGGATATGGCCCATGAAGAATTGTGCAAGTGATGGAGTGAAATTATCTGGTGTGGTGATAATCCATAAGAGGATCTTGTAACTTGTACACTTGTAAGGCTTGTTGGTAGATATTTAAACCTGACTGCGGGTATGCAAGAGAGGTAGGGACTTCTACTGCCAAAAGGAGGTGCATGCAGTGCCATCCATCCTGGACTGAATGGAGTCATGAAAGTGGCTCACAGGTATCCAGTCTTTTGTATGCCTGTGGGTGTGGCAATTGGGATGCCCATGTGCCGGCACCAGCCTATCCCCAAACCCCATGAGAATTAGCGTGAAGGCCGCTTCATGAGCGGCCCTCATGTGGCTCCCTCGGCGTTCCAGAAGGCCGGGAGGCCCCGACAACTACCGTCATCTCCGTCGCAAGCTGCGTGTCGTCATGACGCAGAGCGCACGCCGATCACTCGAGCGCGCGCCCCTCGCCATATATGCCCGGGGATGAGCACGAGATGCCGCCGGCAAGGAAGAGCTCATGTGGCAGCCGAGAAAGGGCACTCGGCCGCATGCAGAGCAGAATGGGGGGATGCAAATAAGTTTACATCCCTCCACCTTTCCGGGAAGCCGCAGGGGGCCAGATTTCACCCTGTGGGACAGAGGGCGCAATCAAGGCTCCCAGGATCACCAACCACCATGAATATGCGAAAACGTGGTGGCTTGGTGCATGTAAATTTTACATTAAAAGTTGCTGTAGTGTGTATTATGAACCAAAAGAACCAATTTCTCATATTAGGATTTCTACAGAAGCTCAGTATGTATTCCTGGACCTCCAAAATCCCCGCATAATACTCCAAAACAGACACCCTTAAGATATGTGAACATAATACAATACAGGAGTCTGTATTGGATGACCCCTGATGCATATGAAGAGGAAAAAAGACAGATGTCAATTTGTTCCCCCAGAGGTGGGTATCTTGTTTGTGCCAAGAAGAAAAAATACTACCCATATGTCACCCTTGAATGAATGTCAAAGGTGCATATTGGAAAATTGCGGGAGGTAGGGGGATGACGGAAAAACACACAGCTGGTGTATGGTCTCTATAGTGTCATAGGGGAAGGGGTGTTTAACCACCCAAAATAAATTTTAGCCAGGGAAAGACACATATGGAAGAGACAAAGGAGCTGCACACCCCGATGTACAATGGTAAATATTCATCCTTGGTCTATGTGATACATGATAACATGTTTTTCTAAATTTAATGTATGTTATGTATATTATATCTTTTAGAATTTATTATCCCCCTGAAGAGACCGCATACAGGTCGAAACGCATCGGGCACGCACATCTTATAGCATTATGTAATGTAATGTTGTGTATTAACCGTTTTTACATACTGTTATTCATTGTGGAACTTATTGTATTTTCGGACCAGAAATATGTGTTTTATAATGTCTTTTTGTACCCAAATCTTATGACCCTTGACCACCATCTCAATAAATGATAGTTTATACCATTATCATTTTATCTTCTTTCGATCTTTCCATTTTTGCTGTCCAAAGCCCCATGGGGAAACTTTCCTATAAAACTCAGTGCCATTTATATTGAGTTAGATAGAGCAGGCAGGCGAGTCAGTTAGCTGCTGTTACAGTGTGTAGAGGATATATATGCATCCTAGGTGTTGTATATATATTTATACACTGTATTGAGTTTAGCTAGATCCATTCCTGTTAGTCTCTATACTGTGACAGGCAGGCAGGTGATTGTGCTAGCTGCAGACAGTCAGTGTTTCACTTAGTGTACTACTGTGTGCTTTGCATAGCATTCACCTAAAGCTCACCTGGATACAGTTATTCTGGTGTTCTCATAATAAAACCACAAGCAGAGAGCTGCAAGTATTTTCAGTGTACTGTGTCCTCTGCACAGTTTTCACCTAAAACTAACTAAAAACAATTGTTGCTTTTCCCATACTAACACCACAGCAGGCCATTAGTGTCACGGTCCCTACCGTGTCATGCAGATGGCCAGGCATGGTCCCGCCCCAAGTGACTCAAGGAGGTATTGAACCCAGGACTGTGTGGTTATTGCTTCAGTTGCTTTACCTCTGAGCCACACCTCAGTTCTCTATTCAGCCTGCTTTCCAGCTGAGCCTAGTTCTGCATGGTGCTGAAAACCTTTCTCTGGATCTCCTTGCAATCTGCACCTGTCTCTCCTGGTTCAGCTGAGGCAGGTTACCTAATCAACTAGGGTATAAAACACTGCCTCACTCTGAGGGATTTGTCAGTTCATTGTTCTGTCTTTACCAATTCCTGCGTTCCTGTTACAGCTACAAGACTGACTCCGGCTTCTGACCCTGGCTTTGTTGATCGTTTATTCTGACTTCTGGAATCCCTGACTACGGCTTGCCTCGACTATTCTTTAGAAAAATCCTATCAAGCCCCCGTGCACAGACTCACAGCCCAGTTAGCTTCTCACCTGGTTACCATGGGCTGTGTGTATTTGCAAGGGTGAGCATACAACTGTGCATTATGGACGCCAACCAAGGTAAGCCCTTACAATTAGTATGTCTGGAAGGCAAACAATGAGAGGCAGACAGTCACGAGGCAATAAAAGAGGGCAAGCAGGCTCTGTGTCTAGAGGCAACAGTGATGCTGGTCGTGGACACGGTGCATTCTCATCAGCACATGGCCGTGGGAAACGCTTGTCCTTCTTTTCGGCAGCTGGCCATGTTGAGCTGCAACATGCCAAAGACTTGGTAGAGTGGATGACCAAGCCGTCCTCCTCCTCCTCCTCATCCTCTTTCACCCAGGCTCAGGGTTAGGGATGAGCTTCGAGTTCGAGTCAAACTCATGTTCGACTCGAACATTGCCTGTTCGCCCGTTCGCCGAACAGCGAACAAATTGGGGTGTTCGCGGCAAATTCGAAAAATCTATGGGAGAAATCTAAAGTGTTAATTATAAAGGCTTATATGCAAGTTATTGTCCTAAAAAGTGTTTGGGGACCGGGGTCCTGCCCCAGGGGACATGTATCAATGCAAAAATAAGTTTTAAAAACGTCCGTTTTTCCGGGAGCAGTGATTTTAATAATGCTTAAAATGAAAAAATAAAAGTGAAATATTCCTTTAAATTTCGTACCTGGGGGGTGTGTATGATATGCATGTGAAGTGGCGCATGTTTCCCGTGCTTAGAACTGTCCCTGCAAAAAATGTCATTTTTGAAAGAAAAAAATGCATTTAAAACTGACTCGCGGCTATTAATGAATTGTCGGCTCCCGGCAATACATTCAAAAGACATTGATAAAAAAAAATAAAAAAAAAAGCGTGGGGGTTCCCCAGAATTCAATTACCAGGCCCTTCAGGTCTGGTGTGGATATTAAGGGGAACCCTGCCGCAAATTAAAAAAAAAATTGACATGGGGTTCCCCCAAATATCCATTCCAGGCCCTTCAGATCTGGCATGGATTTTAAGGGGAACTCCACCCCAAATTTAAAAAAAAATGGCGTGGAGTCCCCCTAAAAATCCATACCAGACCCCTTATCCGAGCACGCAACCTGGCCGGCCGCAGGGGATAAGGGGGGGATGAGAGAGCGCCCCCCCTCCCTCCTGAACCATACCAGGCCACATGCCCTCAACATGACTGCGGGCGGGGGGCTTATCGGAATCTGGAAGACCCCTTTAACAAAGGGGACCCCCAGATCCCACCCCCCCTATGTGAATTGGTAAGGGATACATTGTTCCCCTACCATTTCACGAAGAAAGCGTAAATTTAAAAAAAAACAAAAACACAAACACCTTGAAAAAGTCCTTTATTAAAAAACAAAACAAAAAAAAACATTCCAGCGATGAAATCCAGTGTCCCGCGGCGATCCCGATGTCCAGCGCTGTCCTTCATTGGTTGTGCCTGAGCGGACCTGATGGGGAACTCCCTCTCAGTAATTTAAATGTATAGACCCGCCCCTTCTAAAGTTCCCCATCAGGTCCGCTCAGCGGACCTGATGCAGAACATGAGAAGGGGCGGGTCTATACATGTATTACCAAAGTGAGAGCAGTTCCCCATCAGGTCCGCCCCCTCGGTATGTCGGACCCGCCTACGTCATTGGCTTGAGCGGGGAACTTCCTTCACTGTGTAATTTAAATTTACATAGTGAAGGAAGTTCCCCGCTCAAGCCAATGACGTAGGCGGGTCCGACATACCGAGGGGGCGGACCTGATGGGGAACTGCTCTCACTTTGGTAATACATGTATAGACCCGCCCCTTCTCATGTTCTGCATCAGGTCCGCTGAGCGGACCTGATGGGGAACTTTAGAAGGGGCGGGTCTATACATTTAAAATACTGAGAGGGAGTTCCCCATCAGGTCCGCTCAGGCACAACCAATGAAGGACAGCGCTGGACATCGGGATCGCCGCGGGACACTGGATTTCACCGCTGGAATGTTTTTTTTTTTTTTTTTTAAATAAAGGACTTTTTCAAGGTGTTTGTGTGTTTTTTTTTTTTTTTTTTGTTTTTTTATTTTTTATTACGCTTTCTTCGTGAAATGGTAGGGGTACAATGTACCCCTTACCAATTCACATAGGGGGGGCCGGGATCTGGGGGTCCCCTTTGTTAAAGGGGTCTTCCAGATTCCGATAAGCCCCCCGCCCGCAGACCCCCACAACCACCGGGCAAGGGTTGTGGGGATGAGGCCCTTGTCCCCATCAACATGGGGACATCCTCCCCATGTTGAGGGCATGTGGCCTGGTACGGTTCAGGAGGGAGGGGGGGCCGCTCTCTCGTCCCCCCCTTTTCCCCTGCGGCCGGCCAGGTTGCGTGCTCGGATAAGGGGTCTGGTATGGATTTTTAGGGGGACTCCACGCCATTTTTTTTTTTTAAATTTGGGGTGGAGTTCCCCTTAAAATCCATGCCAGATCTGAAGGGCCTGGAATGGATATTTGGGGGAACCCCACGTCAATTTTTTTTTTTTTAATTTGCGGCGGGGTTCCCCTTAATATCCATTCCAGACCTGAAGGGCCTGGTAATTGAATTCTGGGGAACCCCCACGCTTTTTTTTTTTTTTTTTTTTTTTTTATCAATGACTTTTGTATGTATTGCCGGGAGCCGACAATTCATTAATAGCCGCGAGTCAGTTTTAAATGCATTTTTTTTCTTTCAAAAATGACATTTTTTGCAGGGACAGTTCTAAGCACGGGAAACATGCGCCACTTTACATGCATATCATACACACCCCCCAGGTATGAAATTTAAAGGAATATTTCACTTTTATTTTTTCATTTTAAGCATTATTAAAATCACTTCTCCCGAAAAAACGGCCGTTTTTAAAACTTCTTTTTGCATCGATACATGTCCCCTGGGGCAGGACCCGGGTCCCCAAACACTTTTTAGGACAATAACTTGCATATTAGCCTTTATAATTAACACTTTAGATTTCGAACGTTCGAGTCCATTGTATTTAATAGGGTTCTAAAGTTTACACGAACATTTTGTCTGTTCGCAGGTTCTGGTGCGAACCGAACAGGGGGGTGTTCGGCTCATCCCTGCTCAGGGTACTTTGTCTGGCAAAGCAGCTGCCAAAGCGGCCTCTTCCCTCGGCTCAATGGCATCAGTCACTCCTTCCCTAGCCCCACCATGTCCTCCTGAGGAGTCCCCCGAACTGTTTGACCACAGTGTTGGGTACATGCTCCAGGAGGATGCCCAGCTTTTTGAAGGCTCCCATGATGGAACCCAGCTGGAGGAAGGCAGTAACATGAGCTCAGAGAGAGGGGGTAGTAACGTGAGCCCAGAGAGAAGGGGTGCCCAACAAGGTCAGCTATCTGGCAGTCATGTTCCCACAGCTGCAGCATACTGCCAGATTGCCTCCAGTGATGAGGAGGGAGGGGATTATGAGGTCACTGACTCCATGTGGGTGCCTGATAGGAAAGAGGAGGAGGAGGAGGGCACATCTCCAACGAGGCAGGATGCCCTCCAGGGGCCAGCTTAAGGGCAGCACACCGACTGCATCACACCGCAGAGCTCCGCATGTGCAGGGCGCTGCTGACTATGCACGTTATTTCAAAAGTTCTTTGGTGTGGGCCTTTTTTCAGACATGTGCAGCAGATCGCACCATTGCCATTTGCAACATATGTCTAAAGCGTATCTCGCGTGGCCAAAACATCAGCCACTTGGGCACCACGTGATTGACCAGAAATATGTCGACCTGCCATGCAGTCCGTTGGCAAGCACACCTAAAAGACCGACACCAAAGAACAAGGCGGACCTCTCCTTGCTCCTCATCAGCTGGGATCTCCAACCCCACTATACCTTCAGTCCTCTCTGAAACCTGCACTGAGAGGAATGAAGGTGTAGAATTAGGTGTGTCACAGCCAGTACTTGCGGGCAATCTGCTATCGGTACACCGATGTCTTATTGTACCAGGCAAATTTCCCTGCCCCAGCTGCTGCACCGCCGCAAGAAGTTTGCTCCCAGCCATCCACATGCCCAGCGGTTGAATGCTAGCTTGGCTAAATTGCTAGCACTTCAACTGCTGCCTTTTCAATTGGTAGACTCTGCCCCCTTCCGTGAGTTTGTGGAATGTGCGGTTCCTCAGTGGCAGGTTCCCAAACGCCACTTTTTCTCACAGAAGGCGATTCTGGCTCTCTACCGGCATGTGGAAGGCAATGTCTTGGCCTCGCTGGACAGAGCGGTCAGTGGTAAGGTGCATATTACCGCTGACTCATGGTCCAGCAGGCATGGACAGGGACGTTACCTATCTTTAACGGCGCAATGGGTGACTCTGCTGGCAGCTGGGAAGGATGCAGGACAAGGTGCAGTAGTGTTGGAGGTTGTTCCGCCACCACACCTCCAAAATGTTACTACTGGTGATTCTGACACACCTCTCTCCTCCACCCCCTCCTCTTCTTCTTCCTCCATGGCCTCTTCCTGTGCTGATTTGTCCTCGGAACCAGCGGTGCTCCGTAGGCGTTCAAGGGGCTACGCCAGTACGCAGGCAAAAAGATGCCATGCGGTGCTTGAGCTGGTGTTTGGGGGACAGGAGCCACACTGGGGCAGAGATTCTGTCAGCTCTGCAGGGGCAGGCTCAGAGGTGGTTGACGCCACGCCAGCTTAAGCCATGAAAGGTGGTTTCCGACAATGGCACCAACCTAGTCTTTGTCAGGGACAACTGACCCATGTGCCCTGTTTGGCTCATGTCCTTAACTTGGTGGTTCTTGGGCAGGTACCCGAGCTTACAGGAGGTCCTGAAGCAGGCCAGGAAACTCTGGGCATTTCCGCCGGTCATATAATGCCAGTGCTCGGCTGGCTGAGCTGCAAAAGGATTACAACCTGCCGAAGAACCGCCTAATCTGTGACATGCCCACCAGGTGGAACTCTACGTTGGCCATGCTGCAGCGGCTGCACATGCAGCAGAGGGCCATCAATGAGTATCTGTTGCAATATGGCACCAGGACAGGGTCAGGGGAGCTTGGATTTTTTTTCCCCACGCCAATGCATGCACTGTCCTGGCACCATTTGAGGAGGCCACTAGGATGGTGAGCAGTGACAGTGCATGCATCAGTGACACTGTCCCTCTTGTCCACCTGTTGGAGCACACGCTGCGTGGAATAATGGACAGGGCACTTGAGGAAGAACAGAGGCAGGAAGAGGAGGACTTCCTTACCTCTCAAGGCCCCCTTTATCCAGACAGTGTTCCTGCTGGCCTGGCTATCACACAGGAAGAGGACGAGGAGGAGGATTTGGGAGGCCTTGCAGAAAGGTCTGTGCAACACGTTCCCAGAGACTGGGAGGTTACAAATTCCTGGTCCTGGACAACGTGTTGCTGAGGCTTCGGTCAGTCAAAGAAGGAGCGGTGGAGAAGGTGGCCGTCTGGCTGATGCGTTCAGACAATTTTTTTAGTCCGTAGCCCCAAGGTATGATCGGTTCCAGCAACCATCGCCAGCGTTTGGTTTACATGGTGCAGGAATTCCTAGGGGCAAGATCAGACTTGGACACCTTTCCCACCGAAAATCCTCTGGGTTACTGGGTCTTGAGGATGGATCACTGGCCAGAGCTTGCACAGTATGCAATTGAGATACTGGCCTGTCCTGCATCCAGCGTTTTTTCGGAACGCACATTCAGTGCTGCTGGAGGCTTTGTAACCGATCACAGGGTGCGCCTGTCAACCGACTCGGTCGATCGACTGACCTTCATAAAAATGAATCAGTCTTGGGTCACCACCAGCTACCAGGCACCTGATGCAGATGTAACAGAATAATTTTCTTTTAAATGTCAGATCCCTTCAAGACTGCCTATGATTATGCAGAGTGACTATCCTGTTATGCTGAGTGACTATCCTCTTCCTCCTCAATAATCATGCTGATAGCTTGAAAGAACATTATTGGTTCTGGACACCGCCACCAGTGGCTAAGGCCCAATTTTTCAGCCCCTGTTTAACAGGGGCGTGTAATTACAATTTCTGATGCAATACTTTGCAACAGGGCTCCTTGCTGTGATCTAAGTACAGTATCTATGAGGGGTTGCAGTGTGGTGGCATCAGTGCATAAGGCCCAATTTTTCAGCCCCTGTTCAACAGGGCATGCAATTACAATTCTTGATCTAATAATTCACAGCAGGGCCCATTCCTACACCCACCAAGAGTAACCTTGAGGACTTACAGTGTTGTGGCAACACCACCACCACCAAAGGCCCAATTTTTCCTACCACTGTTCAACAGTGGCATGTAAATACAATTCCTGATATAATAGTTGACAGCAGGGCGTTCCAGCGCCCACCAAGAGTAACTGTGAGGGCTTACAGTGTTGTGGCAACACCAACACCTAAGGGGCAAATTTCTGCAGAGTATATATGGCAGGCCCCTACTTTCAAACATCCAACTTACAAACGACTCCTACTTGCAAACGGAAGGAGACAACAGGAAGTGAGAGGAAATCTACCCCTAGGAAGGCAAATTCTCTCCTGTAAGAGTTAATATGTGAAAAAGGTGTCTCCTCTGCACTGATGCTTTATCAACAATCCTTGTTTCAATAAAACCCCCAAATTTCCAAAAACATTTGTCATTGGGATGGAAAGTGAGGTGAAATGTTCTGAACAGGTGCACAGACAGCAAAATCAAATGTTACAGGGGTGATAACCCTTCCCTATGTTCTACAAAAAGCTTAAAAATATATTTTTTGGCTAGAGCTACACTTAAAAAATTTACCTGTTCCAAATTACAAACAGATTGTACTTAAGAACAAACCTACAGTCCGTGTTTTGTTTGCACCGCCTGTATACTGCTGTTCAGAGTATATAGGGCCTTTTTTTATTTTGGGTGCGGGGTTCCCCTTAATATCCATACAAGACCCAAAGGGGCTGGTAATATGCTGGGGTGGGGGGTGGGGTGATAAGGTAGCCACGCCATTTTTCTCAATGATTTTCATCCATATTGCCGGGACCAGACATTACATTAAAGCCGCAAGCAGTTTTAAATGGCTTTTTTTCCTTTAGAAATGTCATTTTGTGCAGGGACAGTTCTAAACACGGGAAACACGTGCCACTTCACAGGCATACTTTAGACACCCCCAGGTACGATATTTAAAGGAATATTTCACTTTTTTTTTCACTTTATGCATCATTAAAATCACTGCTCCCGAAAAAACGACTGTTTAAAAAAAATATTTTTACATTGATACATGTCCCCTGGGGCAGGACCTGGGTCGCCAAACCCTTTTTAGGACAATAACATGCATATTAGGCATTATAATTAGCACTTTAGATTTTGAACGTTCGCGTCTATTGTATTTAATAGGGCTCTAAAGTTTGCGCAAACTTTCGGTCCGTTCGGAGGTTCTGGTGCGAATTTATGTCATTTTTTTTTTACTATTCCTTCTATGTCGTGATGAGGTGCTCCTGTTGCCTGATTGGACTCGCGACCAGAGCTTCCTTGATGAGACGCCCCGAATCCGGACCCACGTACAAGACACAGAGGATCCCAGACCGATCAGCGATTACTACAGCTCACCATATCGTGTCCTCCTTATAAGTCATGCTCCTAAAGAACAGAGTCTACATGTCAAGCCATGTTTTCCTTTTTATGAACTCATATGGACTGTAAGGACTGATTCATTTCCAGGTGTAAGAAGGAGATCAAGTTTCATCGAGGGACACGTGGGGACATATGACAAAAAAGGAGGACTGTTGTGGAAATTTTATAAATATATGTTGTCAGATGTCCCCCAGTGTCGGTTTTGCTGTAATGCGCTCATGTGAGCGTATTTTCACATACAGACGTTGGTGGAAGACCGGTGGACACAGTGATGTTTTCTCTTTTAGAGATGTTTGTTTTATGCCTCGCCAAGGGACTGGCCACTTCTTGGCGTTGGCATTAAATGACTCAGAGCGGACAGATCTGCGTCCACGAGAACTATAGCATAACTATACGACAATTATGGCCCATTGACCCATAATTTTCGTATGGTTCCCGTCATTGGAAGCAGTGCACATCACTGCTAGTCTATTTGAATGTATACATGTCTGTGATTGGTTCTTTTGTTGTATTGTATTCGCTGTATTTAACATATCCTTATATGGTCATCTGCTGGGTGGAGCTCACACCCTGTGAGCTCACTTCCTATGGAGGAGGTCACATGCTGTGACATCACTTCCTGCTGGGATTTTAATAAAAGAACTAGAGAGGCGGCTCCTGGGCAGATGATGCTGAGATGAACCTAACAGTCTGGTGATGTTTGGCTTTTGGATGAATGGGAAATCGAACGAATGGTGAGTGAATTTTAGCTTAGGAAGCATTATTGCATTAAGACGAAGTGTGTGCTTATTAGCACAAGGAGAAATGTTGGTGTGCTCTGTGTACAGCCTGATATCTCCATATCAGGTTCCCCTTAACCACTTAAGCCCATTTTGTAGCGAAAGGACCATAGGTGTTTTCAGAATTTGGCACTGCGCTGCTTTAACTGGAAATTGTGCGGACATGCAATGTTGTACCCAAACGAAATTTGCATCCTTTTCTTCCCACAAATAGAGCTTTCTTTTAATGGTATTTGATTGCCTCTGCGATTTTTATTTTTTGCGATATAAACGGAAAAAGACATCATTTTTTTTTCAAAATTTTCTATTTTCTACTTTTTGTTTTAAGAAAAATCGAATAAACTCAATTTTAGTCATACATTTAGGCCATAAAAAAAATGTCAATAAGCGTATATTTATTGGTTTTCGCAAAAGTTATAGCGTCTACAAACTAGGGTACATTTTAGGGAATTTACACAGCTTTTAGTTTATGACTGCCTATCTCATTTCTTGAGGTGCTGAAATGGCAGGGCAGTACAAACCCCCCCCAATTGACCCTATTTTGGAAAGTAGACACCCCAAGAATTTGCTGAGAGGCATGTTGAGCCCATTGAATATTTTTTTTTTTTGTCCCAAGTGATTGGATAATGACAAACAAAAAAAAAATTACAAAAAGTTGTCACTAAATGATATATTGCTCACACATTCCATGGTTATATGTGGAATTGCACCCCAAAATACATTTTGCTGCTTCTTCTCCTGAGTACGCGGATACCACATGTGTGGGACTTTTTAGGAGCCTAGCCGCGTACGGGGCCCCGAAAACCAAGCACCGCCTTCAGGATTTCTAAGGGCACAAATTTTTGATTTCACTCCTCACTACCTATCACAGTTTTGAAGGCCATAAAATGCCAAAAATACTCACCATACCTCTCAGCAAATAGCTTAGGGTGTCTACTTTCCAAAATGGGGTCATTTGGGGGGGTTTTGTGCCATCTGGGCATTCCATGGCCTCCGAAACTGTGATAGGCAGTGAGAAGTGAAATCAAAAATTGACACCCTTAGAAAGCCTGAAGGCGGTGCTTGGTTTTTGGGGTCCCGTACGCGGATAGGCTCCCAAAAAGTCTCACACATGTGGTATCCCCGTACTCAGGAGAAGCAACAGAATGTATTTTGGGGTGTAATTCCACATATGCCCATGGCACGTTTGAGCAATATATCATTTAGTGACAACTTTGTGCAAAAAAAATAAAAATAAAAAATAAATTGTCTGTCTTTTTTTTTTTCCGCAACTTGTGTCAACATATAAAATATTCCATGGACTCGACATGCCTCTCAGTATATAGCTTGGGGTGTCTACTTTCCAAAATGGGGTCATTTGGTGGGGTTTTTAACTGTTTTGGCATTTTATACACAACATTAGGAGGCTTACATCCACTCTTCAAACCACTTGAAGACTTAAGCCCTGTACACACGATCGGATAACCTATGGATTTGTCCATCGGAAATCCGATTAAACTGTTTTTCATCAGTCTTGCCCACACACCATCAGTCAAAAAACCGACCGTTCCAAACGCGGTGATGTAAAACACTCCGATGAGCCGAGAAAAATGAAGTTTAATGCTTCTGAGCATGCGTCGACTTGATGCGTGGGTTTTTGATCCGATGGACTTGCCCATAGACGATCTGAGTTTTCGATCGGTTTTTTTATCCATCGGAAAAATTTAAAACGTGTTCTATTTTTTAAAACCGATGGGAAAAAAGACAGATGGTCCCATACACGATCGGTTGGTCTGATGAAAACCATCCATCGGACGGTTTTCATCAGTCAAACTGATCGTGTGTACAGGGCTAAAGCCCTTCCTGACACTTTTTTTGTTTACATGAAAACATTTTATTTTTTTTTGCAAGAAAATTATGTTGAACCCCCAAACATTATATATTTTTTTAAAGCAAAGGCCCTACAGATTAAAATGGTGGGTGTTGCATTTTTTTTTTCCACACAGTATTTGCAAAGCGATTTTTCAAACGCATTTTTTGTGGAAAAAATACACTTTTTTTATTTTAACGCACTAAAACACACTATATTGCCCAAATGTTTGATGAAATAAAAAATATGATCTTAGGCCGAGTACATAGATACCAAACAAGACATGCTTTAAAATTTCGCACAAACGCGCATTGGTGACAAGCTACATACATTTTTAAAAGCCTTTACAGGTTACCACATTAGATTTACAGAGGAGGTCTACTGCTAAAATGACTGCCCTCGATCTGACCTTCATGGTGATACCTCACATGCATAATGCAATTGCTGTTTACATATGACGCCAGATCGACGCTTGTGTTTGCCATTGCGCAAGCGCAGGGCAGGACAGGGGTGCCTTTTTTTTTTTTTTTTTTTTTTTTTTATTAATTTAGCGTTTTTTTTTTTTTTAAACT
This sequence comes from Rana muscosa, assembly GCA_029206835.1. Classification (NCBI taxonomy): domain Eukaryota; kingdom Metazoa; phylum Chordata; class Amphibia; order Anura; family Ranidae; genus Rana; species Rana muscosa. The sequence goes on along the minus strand of CM055122.1, from coordinate 598,154,308 downwards.
GTTCCTTCCATATATATATATTTTTTTAATGTTATCTCAGGGAATGTAAATATCCCCTATGATAGCAATAGGTAGTGACAGGTACTCTTTTTTTGAAAAAACTGGGGTCTATTAGACCCTAGATCTTTCCTCTGCCCTCAAAGCATCTGACCACACCAAGATCGGTGTGATAAAATGCTTTCCCAATTTCCCAATGGCGCTTTTTATATCCGGGGGGGGGACATTCCCTCCCACTGCTTGTAAAAGCAGTCCAGAGGCTAATTAGCCACTAGGATTGCTTTTACATGAAAGCCGGCCGCTGGCTGAAAAGAATGATACCAAGATGATACCTAAACCCGCAGGCATCAATCTGGTATAACCATTCAAAGTCCAGCAACATACCAGTACGTTGCTGGTCCTTGTTGGACATGTATTGTAATCTTTTTTTTGTCATGCAGCCAGGTGGCTGAACGAAAAAAGAGATTGATCGGTGGGTATGCCCACCATTAGAATAACGCCCTTCATCCACCCACTTCTAATGATGGGCATACATGCACCATTTATATATGCCGAAGCATGGGGGCATCCTTCCGCAAAAGTTATGCCGCACACACATGGTCGGACTTTTCCACGGGCAAGCCTCCGTCTGAATTTCGACCATATGTACGCGGCATTAGGAGCAAAATCGCTCCTCCGCTCCTCCGCCCCTGCTGCCCCAATGCTTCGGCATATATGCTTTTTTTGTTTAACTGTGGTGGTGAAATCACCTCCTACAGCACTGGAGTCACAGGGATCACGCCTGTCTCTGCGAACGCTGCAGTTATGTGTGTTGTAAGTGACAGTGATCGATCGATACTGCACTTGGGTGGCCTGGGCTGGACCGAGGGGCAAAACGCAGGTGCTAGCAGGTATCTGGGCTGATCCCGCTAACACTGCATTTTTGGGAACCCTAAACTGCTGGGGACACTAGTATAGATCTGATCAGATATTGATCTGTTCAGATACTATACCACTAAGGGAGGTGTATGCTTCACGCGTGGGTGTTAGCGTTACTGGCACTAACCTGACGCTGCCTGGGGTGTGACGCAGACCCTCTCTGACACTAAAACCTAATTGATTTCACCCGCCGGGCGATCAGGGGGTTAAACCTTTATTGGATTATATACGGCGGGTGCCCTGACATTATAAAAAGCAAACTAACTAACCAGCGTCACCCGTAACACTTATATGGTGATCACCAGTGAAAGGGTTAACTAGGGGCAATCAGGGGGTTAAACCTTTATTAGGTAATATATGGGGGTACCTGACGCTATATAAAAACCTGACGGGGAACCTAAATAACAAAATAACTGGCTAACCAGTGTCACCAGTAACACTTATACAGTGATCACTGGTGAAAGGGTTAACTAGGGGCAATTAGGGGGTTAAAACCTTTATTAGATAATATATGGGGGTACCTGACGCTATAAAAACCTGCGGCGAACCGAAAAAAAATAACTGGCTACCCATCGGCATCACCGACACTAAAACAGCGATCAGAAAAACGATCGCTTAGCGACAGTGGTGATAGGGGGTGAAAGGGTTATCTGGGTGGCGATCAGGGGGTTAAACCTTTATTAGGGGGGGTTAGGGGGCTACACTGGACCTAAAACTAACTGTAGTGACACTTTTCTTTCACAAATGTCACTGATTGCTGTGATCAGTAAATAAATGGTCACTGCAATCAGTGACACTGTGACTGGGGGGCCATTTATGTTCCTACGTGTCCTGGTGTTAGTGTAGTGTTTGTGCACTAACCTGTGTGTCTTCTCTCATACGACGCTCGGTATATGTGAGCGCCGCATGAGAGATGACATCACTTCCTCTGCCTGTGTTTACATTACACAGGCAGAGGAAGCTTTCTCATTCGCCGGGAGCGATCGCGAGGGGGTGGCCGGAATCGAACAGCCGTCCCCTCATCCTGGATCGCTCCCGAACAACTAACGACCACTCACTGTATAGAAGGGGGGTCCGATGGGACCCCCCAACTATACAAAGGCAGTCACGTACAGGTACGTGACTTTGCCTGTCGGTGCCATTCTGCCGACGTATATATACAGTGAGCGGTCGTTAAGTGGTTAATATCCATACCAGACCTGAAGGGCCTGGTATGGAATTTGGGGGGACCCCAAAGCATTTTTTTTATTTTGGTTCTGGTTTTTTTTCAATTACTTTTATCTGCATTGCAGGATCCGACAATTCATTACAGCCGCGAGTAGTTTTAAATTACTTTTTTTACTTTAGAAATGTCATTTTGCTGCAGGGACTGTTCTAAACAGGGGAAAAATGCACCACTTTACAGGCATACTATAGACAACCCCCAGGTATGAAATTGAAAGGATTATTTCACTTTTATTGTTTCAATTTAAGCATTATTAAAATCACTGTTCCCGAAAAAAACATCAGTTTTTAAAACTTTTTTTGCTTTGACAAGAACCCAGGTCACCAAACACTTTTTATGACAATACCTTGCATATAAGGCTTTAAAAATAGCACTTTAGATTTTTCATGTTCGTGTCCCATAGACTTTAACGGTGTTCACGTGTTTGAACATATTTTTTGCCTGTTCCCAAATTCTGGTGCGAACCGAACCGGGGGGTGTTCGGCTCATCCTTATTTGCTATAAGAGACTTTAAGTATGAGAAGTTTGTAACATTGACTTTGTATGCATTGTGTAACACCAAATAAAATATGTTTGGGAAAAAAATATATATATATATTTTTAGTTTTAATTTGTAGGATTTAGCAATAGGCAAACTAGTTTGCAACTTCTACAGTAACAAGCCCAGGGAATATGGAAATATTTAGTGTTGGCACCTGACCTTTTTTTGTTTCAGTGATTACCTATATTTTATAGACATGTGCATTCGTTTTCGTCCGAATTTCAGCTATTTTCGTTATCGTTTTAACAAACGAAAACTAAAGCACAGAATCCGAAAACCGAAAGATCCGTCATAAACAAATGCTTTATTTTCGTTTTCGTTGCTACAACAGTTCGATATAGATAGGAGATTCGACGTGACGCTGACAATAACAATCTGTGTCTATCGAACCTGTGGTCGAATGTGCCTAACCTTAACTCTATTAGTCCAAGATTATTCTACATAGGAGAGAAAAGATTCAACATTATAGAGAGAAAAGATTTGACATAGGAGAGAAAAGATTTGACATAGGAGAGAAAAGATTTGACATAGGAGAGAAAAGATTTGACATAGGAGAGAAAAGATTTGACATAGGAGAGAAAAGATTTGACATAGGAGAGAAAAGATTTGACATAGGAGAGAAAAGATTTGACATAGGAGAGAAAAGATTTGACATAGGAGAGAAAAGATTTGACATTATAGAGAGAAAAGATTTGACATAGGAGAGAAAAGATTTGACATTATAGAGAGAAAAGATTTGACATTATAGAGAGAAAAGATTTGACATTATAGAGAGAAAAGATTTGACATTATAGAGAGAAAAGATTCGACATAGAGAGAAAAGATCACTGCTGGAATTGGGTGGGGGAAGTAAAATAAAAATAAAGTTGATGATGAATGTTATTGGCTGATTGTAACCAAAGAGGAGGAGCAGTAAAATAGCTAGAATGACGAAGATTCGACAAAGCATCGAAAGTTAGAAGATTCGACGGTGCAGCAAAACTGTACGACGCTGCAATCGTACATTTCCGGTCAAATGCATCCTCCCATAGGCTATAGAAGAATTATAATGTTGGTTGACTAGTAATAGTAATGAATAAATATAATTATTACTAGTCATACAACATTAGAATTCTTCTATAGCTTGTGGGCAGCACATTCGACCGGAAATGTATGATTGCAGCGGCGTACAGTTTCACTGCTCCGTCGAATCTTCTTTGAACATTCGACAGACACCATAAGCCTTCAATGACAGATTCGACCTTAATTAATTCAGATTTTCGGACGACTGCAATTTCTAACGAAAAACTAAATAAATAAAAACGAATTTCGGGAGTAACTAAATAAATTTATTTTTCGGACGAAAACGAAATTCCGAAACGAAATATTTCAGTGTGCACATGTCTAATATTTTATAACAATAGGTGACTATAGAGGTGTAGGTTGACCAATATTTATTTCTCCTTTTGGGCTGGGTTGTTGCATGCATTTTCTAGAAAATATTCCTAAAGTCTTTCCAATAGCACTTTGCATTTCAGAGAAGTCCTTTCTCTTATGCTCTACATACTTACTAGTATGACCTTCCTCAAGGTAATGGGTCAAAAGGATAATCAAATTCATGTAGAAGGGTCAGTGTTCTGGTTCAGCCAAGGCTTTAAAACCCATAAGGTAGGGAATTTACTAAATCTGACTCTGTGACCAAGTGATAGACAACAAACTACAACATACAACTACAACACCCAGATCTATCTCGCGACTGCTAAACACATCCCCTCAATCTCCTTATGTATCACAAATTTACAGAGCGACATATCAGTATGGATGTCACACCACTTCCTCAAACTCAATCTTTCTAAAACTGAGGTTGTAAAATTTCCTCTTCCCTGATTCCCCCCCCCCCATGACTTTACCATTGAGATCAAGGGCACAACCATTGGTCCCACCACACATGCCAAGGTACTGGGTGAAATCCTAGACTTTGACCTACCCTTCAGCCACAACATCACTGGCTAAATCTTGCTGCCTTAACCTCCACAACATTTCCAGAATTCGCCCTTTCTAACGACACCACAAAACAACGTATTCACTCTTTGGTTATTTCCCACCTTGACTACTGTAATTCCCTCCTCACTGGCCTACCACCTTTTACACAGGCTATCCCCCTCTAGTCTATTATGAATGCTTCTGCTAGACTAATACACCTTACTATGGCTTCCCATACCCCATCATTTAAAATTCGAAAATACTGACTACAACATACAAAGACATCCATAACATCACCTCCAGCTACATCACCAACCTCATCTGCAGATATTGCCCAAATCATCCTCTCCGCTTTTCCTGCTCACTAGCTCCCTTGTTACCTTCTTTCATGCTCGCCTCCAGGACTATTCCAGAACTTCTCCCATCCTCTGGAACTCCCTGCCCCAGTATGTCTGGTCAGCTCCTACCTTGTATGCCTTTAGGTGATCCTTGAAAACTCAGGGAAGCCTACTTCACCTACACTTAGGAACTATACTTGAGTCACCTCCATCAGATCATTCCCTGCAACTATTACCTTTTGTACCACCTCCCCCTCCGTTTAGATGGTAAGCTCCATAAGTAGGGTCCTCCAATTCTTTCTATGTCAAACTGTATTGTAATTGTACGGTCCCCCTTTATATTGTAAAGTGCTGCATAAACTGTTGGCACTACAGGTCCTTCTCAAAAAATTAGCATATTGTGATAAAGTTCATTATTTTCTGTAATGTACTGATAAACATTAGACTTTCATATATTTTAGATTCATTACACACAACTGAAGTAATTCAAGCCTTTTCTTGTTTTAATATTGATGATTTTGGCATACAGCTCATGACAACCCAAAATTCCTATCTCAAAAAATTTGCATATCATGAAAAGGTTCTCTAAACGAGCTATTAACCTAATCATCTGAATCAACTAATTAACTCTAAACACCTGCAAAAGATTCCTGAGGCTTTTAAAAACTCCCAGCCTGGTTCATTACTCAAAACCGCAATCATGGGTAAGACTGCCGACCTGACTGCTGTCCAGAAGGCCATCATTGACACCCTCAAGCAAGAGGGTAAGACACAGAAAGAAATTTCTGAATGAATAGGCTGTTCCCAGAGTGCTGTATCAAGGCACCTCAGTGGGAAGTCTGTGGGAAGGAAAAAGTGTGGCAGAAAACGCTGCCCAACGAGAAGAGGTGACCGGACCCTGAAGAAGATTGTGGAGAAGGACCGATTCCAGACCTTGGAGGACCTGCGGAAGCAGTGGACTGAGTCTGGAGTAGAAACATCCAGAGCCACCGTGAACAGGCGTGTGCAGGAAATGGGCTACAGGTGCCACATTCCCCAGGTCAAGCCACTTTTGAACCAGAAACAGCGGCAGAAGCGCCTGACCTGGGATACAGAGAAGCAGCACTGGACTGTTGCTCAGTGGTCCAAAGTACTTTTTTCGGATGAAAGCAAATTTTGCATGTCATTCGGAAATCAAGGTGCCAGAGTCTGGAGGAAGACTGGGGAGAGGGAAATGCCAAAATGCCTGAAGTCCAGTGTCAAGTACCCACAGTCAGTGATGGTCTGGGGTGCCATGTCAGCTGCTGGTGTTGGTCCACTGTGTTTTATCAAGGGCAGGGTCAATGCAGCTAGCTATCAGGAGATTTTGGAGCACTTCATGCTTCCATCTGCTGAAAAGCTTTATGGAGATGAAGATTTCATTTTTCAGCACGACCTGGCACCTGCTCACAGTGCCAAAACCACTGGTAAATGGTTTACTGACCATGGTATTACTGTGCTCAATTGGCCTGCCAACTCTCCTGACCTGAACCCCATAGAGAATCTGTGGGATATTGGGAAGAGAAAGTTGAGAGACGCAAGACCCAACACTCTGGATGAGCTTAAGGCCGCTATCGAAGCATCCTGGGCCTCCATAACACCTCAGCAGTGCCACAGGCTGGTTGCCTCCATGCCACGCCGCATTGATGCAGTCATTTCTGCAAAAGGATTCCCGACCAAGTATTGAGTGCATAACTTAACATAATTATTTATTTATTGGTCGGATGAAATATGCAAATTTTTTGAGATAGGATTTTTGGGTTTTCATGAGCTGTATGCCAAAATCATCAATATTAAAACAAGAAAAGGCTTGAACTACTTCAGTTGTGTGTAATGAATCTAAAATATATGAAAGTCTAATGTTTATCAGTACATTACAGAAAATAATGAACTTTATCACAATATGCTAATTTTTTGAGAAGGACCTGTATATAAATACTGTATAATAATAATAACAACATATTTATATATTCTTAAAAAGCAATACCAAGCTTTATAACATGTCCTTAACAACCTCTGTAACTGCAAGCGATCTGGAGCAAATTATCCTCCAATCTCACAAAAGAAAAACTGACGACATAAAAGTAAATATCTCAGTAGCTTAGCTCATCCCCCCCATGCATCTGTCTTATGTTTACCATGGATATTACCATTGATTAAATTGGCTCTTATAACTGTACTACATCCATAGCATCGATAGACCTATATGGACAACATTTTTTTTTTTTTTTTTTAGGAGGCAGGACTTTTGAGACACCACAAGATCACAATTCTGTTTCCATAACAACAACATTGCATTGTTTTTTTTAAACTTTTGTATACATAAAGCTAACAGTTTTCTGTGACAAAATAACAAGAACAATACAAATATAAAGACCCTAAACCTAATTTACAGTAGCTTTATCACGCACTTAACTGGAACACATATGAGTAACCTAGGGGAAAGCCGTCCTGTAGTTTCTTGATATACAGTTTGTTGGCTATATGGTGCCAGGATCATTTCTTCCCTTTTAATCAGTGAAAGTTAGGGGTGTCAATATCCCATGAGGGGGAGCAGAGGGGGGTCAATACAAAAGGGAGGATACCCTGTGTGTTGCACTTGATGTTGGGGTGATGGGTTCCCTCCCCCTTTTGTATTGATCCTCCTCTGCTCCTTCATGGGATATTGACAGCCCTAGCTTTCACTGATTAAAGGTGAGGGACTGATCCTTGCAGCATATAGCCAATGTATGTCAAGAAATATGTGTGTATGATTTTAACATATGTAAGTGTATGATTCCTGACATGTCAATTTTGGTTAGGTTCAGATATGTAATGTACACCTTTAAATGACACACAGACACAAAGCAAATAGTTTCAACTCTCTCTGGCTTTACTTTGAAATAAGAGGTGTAAACTAGAGTTGTTCAGCCAAATCATGGGTTGAACCAAGACTAGGCTGAAATAACTCTTGTGACAATAGTTATTAGTAATAACACATGAATGCAACAATGTACGCAATCACATAGGATATTATATAGTAACCATCAATGACTGTAAGGGAAGCATTTACTTTAAAGGAAAACTCCAGACTAACTTATAATACCTTGATCCTAATGAGAGACCGTATACTATAATGATCAGTTAAGTGTCCCCTTTAACCCCCTTAGCGTTATTCCTGAGTCGGGCTCGGTGAGTTTTTTTTATGCTAAAATCGGTAACCCCGAGCCCGACTCGGGCTGCATCGCAGTATCCATGGGAAGTAACTTACCTTGTTCCCTGGATCCTGCGATGTCCTCCCGCAGTGCCTGCGAGCCATGTCTCGCTCGATCCACACTGCCGAGGGCCGAGCTCCGTTCCCTGCGACGTTGCGACGCACGGGGACGGAGTTCGGCGCCAAATTCAAAAAGTGAAACACAAAGTATACATATAGTATACTGTAATCTTACTGATTACAGTACTGTATGTAATAATTACACATCCCCTTTGTCCCTAGTGGTCTGCCCAGTGTCCTGCATGTACTTTTATATAATAAAAACTGTTCTTTCTGCCTGGAATTTGGAGATTGTCCATAGCAACCAAAAAGTGTCCCTTTATGTCAAAAGTGGTTTTAGACCAGCTAAAAAACAGCGACAATAAATTAGAATCACTCGCAGAATTGAGCGATAGCGATTTGTGGGGAAATTCGTCATCAAACACTAAATCTAATGACAGCGACAATTCTGCAACTGAGCAAATTTCAGTGTTTTTGATTTGATTACATTATTGAATATTATTTGTTATAATTATTTATAGTTATTTATTATATTATAATTTATGATTTTGTGTTTCAAACTTTATCATACCCGGGATGTCTACTAGATTCTTGTTTGGTCAGGTTTAAGTAAGTAATTACTAAGAATCGCAGGCCTACAATACATAACACCAAATTTCCATGCAAAATAATTGTACCGCTTTTGGTACGTAATTCCAGACAGAATCATACCGCCAGGGAGGTTAAGAGTACTAACAACACAGATGATATTGATTCTATTTGTAAGCCAAGAGAATTTTGTAGGTGTCCTGTGTTCAAAGTGTAGTACTTGGCAATAAAAAAATCTGGAAATATATGGTGTGGGTTCCCCCAATCCATTTTAGGCCCTAGCCTTTACACAAGTAGGTCCCAATGTTCACATTGGCTGCAGTTTAAAGGATCATTTCGATGTGGAGGTAATTGTTGCCCATGTTGCCCCCACATTTTACGGGGTGATATGATTCACTCCAGATCCTTAGATAAAGATTTTAAGGCGTCATGTTTTATCAATTGTAACACTAGGTATGTAGTCACTTGTGAACAATGTTCTGTCCAATACATGGGGTGCACGACCCGCAGATTAAGGGATAGGCTATATGACCATCTTTATGATATATCCAGAAACCATTCCACTAATATAGCGAGGCTTTGTAATTTTTTGTTATGATAAAGATGTTCGTAGCCTATGGATCCAGGGGGTTGAAAAAATCATGTTATCAAAAAGGGGAGGTGATAAGTTTAGGTTACTCTTTAAGAGAGAGGTTTATTGGATATTTCATCTCAATACCAGGCAGCCCACCGGCCTTAACTTTCAGTGGGATATCTCATACTTTTATGAGTGATTTTTCATTATTATTTTCATACCACTCCCACACCATCCTACACCCCCTCACTGGACTTTGTACACTTTTTACACTTCACATCCGATATGCCAGTATTGATAGTATATTTTGTTTGAGATATACATGGGATTTCCCCATCACAGAATAGTTACTTATTTTTACTTCCATCTTTATGATTTTTCTTGATGGGGTACCATGGTTGTTCGCTATGTACAAATGCATTCCATCTCAATTCTGCTTGGCTCACATATTCTTTTCTTTTTCTGCTATGTTCCCCCTTTTCTTAAATTTGGTTACCATATGATTACATGGATATGAATTAATATTGAGGAGGGACTGTCATCTTTCAGTGGATTACATTATTTGAGCTACACGCACCAGCATTGATGCACACGGGGGATAAACGTTTGGTTTTCTTCCCTTTTTGCGTATTTGTTGGTGCATGAGAGTTTTTATTACATATGGTATTATTTTATGTGTTATGTCTTTTCTCTTCTTTTTTTTTTTTTCTAGGTTGCACCGGTGCCTCTCTTCCTAAACATGAGACTGTTCTTTTTTATTATATGTTTCTGATATGTGGAATCTCCAGCAGGGGGGTTGTTCTCTATATGCTCAATGGTTACACTTTGGATTGTAAATGCTCATAGGTGCTTCCTATTACGTTATTTACGACATACATGTGTTTTCCATTTGTCTAATTACTTAGGTGAATATATGTACCTGTATGTATATTCAGCACTTTAGCTATGACTAAGCACCGTGTCTGGTGTGAAACATGTCAGCGGCAGTGCAGTTAGTTTATACCGACTTTTGATGCCTTGATTTTAACTTTACAATAAAAGGTGAATATTTGGAGTGCGGCTATCCAGATATTTCTTTTTCAATTGCCCTTCAGTTCTTGTATGGATTTTAAGTGGAACCCCATGCCAAAATCCATACCAGACCCTTGTCAGGTCCGGAAAGGGAGGGGATGAGCAAGCACCCCCCTCCTGAATCATACCAGGCCACATGCCCTTAACATAGGGGGTGCTTTGGGGGAGGGGGGCTCCTCCCCAAAGCACCTTGTCCCCATGTTGATGGGGACAAGGGCCTCTTCCCCACAACCCTGGCCATGGTTGTGGGGGTCTGCGGGTGGGGACTTATTCAGGATCTGGAAGCCCCTTTAGCAAGGGGGCCCCCAGATCCTGGCCCTCCCCATGTGAATGAGTATGGGGTACATAGTACCCCTATTTATTCACCAAAAAAAAGTGTAGTGTAAATGACAGTAGGCAGTTTTTGACAAGTCCTTTATGTCCAGTGCATGCTGGGTCAGTGACATCACAGGGGGCAGGGCCACCCATTAATGCCACCAGGCATCCCTGCCCCATAGAAATTTAATAACTATCAGACGGCTAAGCAGGCAGAGGATGGAAGCTTTAAGCACAAGCAGAGATTTTTATTTTTTTCGGGTCAGCGGTGGCTGCGGCGTTGTGATTGACGTTGGATCTACACATTGTTTTTTATTTTTTAATAAATGACTTGTCAAAAACTTGTATAGTGTCTTTACTCACTTTTTTACACTTTTTTGGTGAATGGGTACTCATTCATACTCATTCACATAGGGGGGTCAGGATCTGGGGTCCCCCTTGTTAAAGGGTGATTCCAGAGTCGGATAAGCCCCTTGCTTGTAGACCCCCACAACCACCGGCCAGGGTTTTGGGGAAGAGGCGCTTGCTCGTCCCCTTCCTTTCCTGACCTGCTGTGCTGCATGCTCGGATATGGGTCTCATATGGATTGGGGGGGTCCCCATGCCGCTTTTTTTTGATGATTTTTTTTATTGCTGGGAATCCTTTTTTTTAACATTCAGCTGTCAGCGGGGAACCCTGCTGACAGCTTAGACCCATTGATTGTTAAGGACTTGGCAGCCAGCTTTACGGCCCACTCCTTAACAACCAGCTATTTACAGTTTGTTAACCACTTAAGCCCCGAACCATTTGGTAGCTAGAGGACCAGAGGTGATTTCAGAATTTTGCACTGCGCTGCTTTAACTGTAAATTGTGCGGACATGCAATGTTGTACCCAAACAAAATTTGAGTCCTTTTCTTCCCACAAATAGAGCTTTATTTTAATGGTATTTGATTGCCTCTGCGATTTTTATTTTTTGCGATATAAATGGAAAAAGACCGAAAATTTTGAAAAAAAAAATGATATTTTCTACTTTTTGTTATAAGAAAAATCGAATAAACTCAATTTTAGTCATACATTTAGGCCAAAATGTATTCAACCACATGTCTTTAGTAAAAAAAAAAATGTCAATAAGCGTATATTTATTGGTTTGCGCAAAAGTTATAGCGTTTACAAACTAGGGTACATTTTCTGGAATTTACACAGCTTTAAATTTATGACTGCCTATCTCATTTCTTGAGGTGCTAAAATGGCAGGGCAGTACAAAACCCCCCCAAATGACCCCATTTTGGAAAGTAGACACCCCAAGGAAATTGCTGAGAGGCATGTTGAGCCCATTGAATATTTTTTTTTTGTCCCAAGTGATTGAATAATGACAAAAAAAAAAAAAAATTACAAAAAGTTGTCACTAAATGATATATTGCTCACACATGCCATGGTTATATGTGGAATTGCACCCCAAAATACATTCTGCTGCTTCTCCTGAGTACGGGGATACCACATGTGTGGGACTTTTTAGGAGCCTAGCCACGTACGGGACCCCGGAAACCAAGCACCGCCTTCAGGATTTCTAAGGGCGTAAATTTTTGATTTCACTCCTCACTACCTATCACAGTTTTGAAGGCCATAAAATGCCAAAATAGCACAAACCCCCCCAAATTACCCCATTTTGGAAAGTAGACACCCCAAGCTATTTACTGAGAGGCATGTTGGGTTCATGGAATATTTTATATTTTGACACAAGTTGCGGGAATATGACAAACTTTTTTTTTTTTTGCACAAAGTTGTCACTAAATGATATATTGCTCACAAATGCCATGGGCATATGTGAAATTACACCCCAAAATACATTCTGCTGCTTCTCCTGAGTACGGGGATACCACATGTGTGGGACTTTTTGGGAGCCTAGCCGCGTACGGGACCCCAAAAACCAAGCACCGCCTTCAAGGTTTCTAAGGGCATACATTTTTGATTTCACTTCTCACTACCTATCACAGTTTTGAAGGCCATAAAATGCCAAGATAGCCCAAAACCCCCACAAATGACCACATTTTGGAAAGTAGACACCCCAAGCTATTTGCTGAGAGGCATGGTGAGTATTTTACAGCTCTCATTTGTTTTTGAAACTGAAGAAAGACATATTTTTTTTTTCTTTTTTCAATTTTCAAAACTTTGTGACAAAAGTGAGATCTGCAAAATACTCAACATACCTCTCAGCAAATAGCTTGGGGTGTCTACTTTCCAAAATGGGGTCATTTGGGGGGGTTTTGTGCCATCTGGGCATTACATGGCCTCCGAAACTGTGATAGGCAGTGAGGAGTGAAATCAAAAATTTACACCCATAGAAATCCTGAAGGCGGCGCTTGGTTTTCGGGGTCCTGTACGCGGCTAGGCTCCCAAAATGTCTCACACGTGGTATCCCCATACTCAGGAGAAGCAACAGAATGTATTTTGGGATGCAATTCCACATATAACTATGGCATGTTTGAGCAATATATAATTTAGTGACAACTTTTTGTACATTTTTTTTTTCTTTTTGTCATTATTCAATCACTTGGGACAAAAAAAAAATTCAATGGGCTCAACATGCCTCTCAGCAAATAGCTTGAGGTGTCTACTTTCCAAAATTGGGTCATTTGGGGGGGTTTTGAACTGTCCTAGCATTTTATGCACAACATTAGGAAGCTTATGTCACACATCATCCACTCTTCTAACCACTTGAAGACAAAGCCCTTTCTGACACTTTTTTGTTTACATGAAAAAAAAAAAATTTTTTGCAAGAAAATTATGTTGAACCCCCAAACATTATATATTTTTTAAAGCAAAGGCCCTACAGATTAAAATAGTGGGTGTTGCATTTTTTTTTCCACACAGTATTTACGCAGCGATTTTTCAAACACATTTTTTGGGGGAAAACACACTTTTTTTATTTTTATTGCACTAAAAAACACTATATTGCCCAAATGTTTGATGAAATAAAAAAGATGATCTTAGGCCGAGTACATGGATACCAAACACGACATGCTTTAAAATTGCGCACAAGCGCGCAGCGGCGACAAACTACATTCATTTTTAAAAGCATTTACAGGTTACCACGTTAGATTTACAGAGGAGGTCTACTGCTAAAATTACTGCCCTCGATCTGACCTTCGCGGTGATACCTCACATGCATGATACAATTGCTGTTTACATATGACGCTAGACCGACGCTTGCGTTCGCCTTTGCGCAAGAGCAGGGGGGGACAGCGGTGTTTTTTATGTTTTTCTTTTTTTATTATTTATTTTTCTTTTTTATTTTATTTTTAAACTGTTCCTTCCATATTTATTTATTTTTTTACCATTTTTATTGTTATCTCAGGGAATGTAAATATCCCCTATGATAGCAATAAGTAGTGACAGGTACTCTTTTTTTGAAAAAATTTGGGGGGTTAGACCCTAGATCTTTTCTCTGCCCTCAAAGCATCTGTCCACACCAAGATCAGTGTGATAAAATGCTTTCCCAATTTCCCAATGGCGCTGTTTATATCCGGGGGGGGGGGGCATTCCCTCCCACTGCTTGTAAAAGCAGTCTAGAGGCTAATTATCTGCTAGAATTGCTTTTACATGAAATCCGGCCACTGGCTGAAAAGAATGATACCAAGATGATACCTAAACCTGCAGGCATCATTCTGTTATAAACATTCAAAGTCCAGCAACATACCAGTACGTTGCTGGTCCTTGTTGGACATGTATTGTAATCTTTTTTTTCATGCAGCCTGTTGGCTGAACGAAAAAAAGAGATTGATCGGTGGGTATGCCCACCATTAGAATACCTCCCTTCATCCATTCACTTCTAATGATGGGCATATATGCCGAAGCATGGGGGCATCCTCCCGCAAAAAAGTTATGCCGCGTACACACGGTCGGACTTTTTCACGGGCAAGCCTTCGTCGGAATTTCGACCGTATATACGCGGCATTAGGAGCAAAATCGCTCCGCTGCCCCCATGCTTCGGCATATATGCTCTTTTTTTTAACTGTGGTGGTGAAATCACCTCCTACAGCGTTGGAGTCATGGCTTTATGTATCGTGGGAGCAAACGCTGTTGCTGTCAAGATAAATAGATCTGCGCTGCAACTGAATGGCGTACCTGAAAACAGAAAATTACATACCTGAAAAGCAAGCATGATAAAACATTGCAGAATAGAATACAGTAAAAAAGAGCAGAACAATAGAGAGAAAATAGAGAGAGAGTGAGAGAACAATAAAACAACAACTATTTTTGTTTTTTTTTATTTTATATATTTTTTGTGTTTTTTACAATTTTTATTTTTTATACTTTTTTTTTGTAACTTTAACAACTGTAATGGTTCGGGTCTCTCAAAATGTAATGGTATCTTGGGAGACCCTGTGGAAGTGTGTCCCAGTCTGTGAAATGCTGTACCCTACGCTAAAACTTCACTTTTGAGTGGTAGCGTTCAAAACATTCACCAAGGCAAAGACCAGGTTTGTCAGGACAGAGTGGACAAAAAACACGGGTGTCACGCCTAAATCCGCGCTTGCTACAGACACGACGTCTTTTTTGGGGGGTTCGTTGGGTAGGGGTACTCGGGAGGGCATATGGATAATGCCTCTCATGCAGCCGGCTTACTGCATTTGGTTGGAAATGGTGAGGTGCAGAACCGCCTGGATACAGGAGTTCTGTGACTATCTCTTTCTGGAATTTTAGAAGAGATAACGTCCCGCCTGAAGCTCTGTATAGCACATGAGCGTTCAGCAAAGCCAATTGGAATAAGGATAGAGACACTTTTTTGTACCAGCGTCTCGCCTTACGGTCAATTAGATACGGCGCCAACAACTGGTCGTTGATGTCCACCCCTCCCATATTTTGGTTATATTCGTGGACACAGAGGGGTTTCTCCACAACACCAGTCGCCGTACGAATTTGGACTGTCGTGTCTGCATGAAGGGAGGTAAGAAGGAAAACATTCTTATTGTCCCTCCACTTCATAGCGAGCAAGTTATTACACTTCAAGCAGGCTCTCTCCCCCAGCCTAAGACGGGCATCTACAAGCCGCTGGGGAAAGCCCCGGCGATTAGGTCGCACGGTGCCACGTGCTCCAATCTGATGATCAAACAAGTGACTAAACAGTGGCACGCTCGTGTAATAATTGTCCACATACAAGTGGTACCCCTTTCCGAATAAGGGTGACACCAAGTTCCACACTATCTTGCCAGCGCTCCCTATGTAATCCGGGCAGTTGACCGGCTCAACATGTCTATCTTTTCCCTCATAAACCGTAAAGCTCAATACATAGCCTGTTGCCCTGTCACAGAACTTATAGAGCTTGACCCCGTATCTGGCACGCTTGCTGGGAAGGTACTGCTTGAAAGCCAAGCGGCCAGAAAATTTAATCAGGGACTCATCAACGCAGAAAACTTGATCGGGAATAAACAAGGCTGCAAAACGTTCGTTGAAGTGGTTTATGAGGGGCCGAATTTTATAGAGCCGGTCGCATTCAGGGTCCCCACGTGGACGACAAAGTTCATTGTCGTTGAAGTGCATGAACCGCAAAATCTGCTTGTATCGTGTCCTGGGCATGGAGGCAGAGAACACGGGCATGTGGTCAATTGGGTGCGTGGACCAATAAGCACGCAATGACAGGAATTTATGTGTGCCCATGTTGAGGGAAAGGCCCAGAAAGGTCTTAAAATCGGAAACCGTAATTGGTTTCCAATCTTTGGCAATTTTAGGCAACTGGGGGTTAGCAGCGATGAATTGACCAACATATAAATTACTCTGGTCCACAATAGATCTATAGAGATCTTCCGTGAAAAACAGCGAATAAAAATCAATTGGCATAAAATCAGCTGTTTCCCCCTGAATACCGGGTTGGGCAGTGAATGGGGGAAGTACGGGTTCTGCAGAAGTGGTGGGGACCCAATCAGGATAGGCGAATTCTGCAGGAAGAGCACTATGGGCACGATGGGCCTGCCTTTGTCTTCTTGGTGGCAGCGGGACACTACTTGTGTTTGCCACCTCGCCAGCTTGAACTGCACTTATGGGACTCGCCACGTCACCACGTGATACTGCAGTGCTGGATGTACGCCCAGGCTGTACTAGGACGCTGGTGCTTGCCAATTCACCAGAAGGAATAGTGGCGCTAGTACTACTCTGCTCCATGATACGAGAGACCTGCGGTTCTTGCTCCTCAACAACCTCAGAAGATCGGGATCGGGTACGCCTGACCTTAGCAGGGACCTCAACTTCGTCGTCAGAGCTATCTGACGTGGGGCCGCTGACGTCACTGTCTTCTACAGGAAGATATTCTGAGCCTGAATCTGACAGATGCGTGACCTCCTCTTCACTATCTGTCATGCTCAGAATCTCGTAGGCCTCTTTACTAGTGTACCTTCGTCTTGCCATTTTGGGCTCTAAATTTAGGGGTACACTAGTAAGATTCACAGGAAAAAAAGCACCTGACTGTCAGCAAATGTATCAAACGCTACCAAAAAAACTGTTAGCGATCGCAGGGATCAGGACTGTCTCTGCGAACGCTGCAGTTATATGTATTGTGTTTGGTAAGTGACAGTGATCGATCGATACTGCACTTGGGTGGGCTGGGCTGGGCTGGGCGGAGGGGCTAAACGCAGGTGCTAGAAGGTATCTGGGCTGATCCCGCTAACACTGCGGTTTTGGGAACCCTAAACCGCTGGGGATGCTAGTATAGATCTGATCAGATACTATACCACTAACGGAGGTGTATGCTTTGCGCGTGGGTGTTAGCGTTACTGGCACTAACCTGACGCTGCCTGGGGCGACGCAGACCCTCTCTGGCGCTAAAACCTAATTGATCTCACCTGCCGGGCGATCAGGGGGTTAAACCTTTATTGGGTTATATACGGCGGGTGCCCTGATGCTATAAAAAGCAAACTAACCAACCAGCGTCACCCATAACCTTTATATGGTGATCACTGGTGAAAGGGTTAACTAGGGGCAATCAGGGGGTTAAAACCTTTATTAGGTTATATATGGGGGTACCTGACGCTATATAAAAACCTGACGGGTAACCTAAATAACGAAATAACTAACTGGCTAACCAGTGTCACCAGTAAAACTTATACGGTGATCACTGGTGAAAGGGTTAACTCTACGGGCAATCAGGGGGTTATAATAATACATGGGGGTACCTGACGCTATAAAAACCTGCGACGAAACTAAAAATAAATAACTGGCTATCTAGGGCACCACCGACACTAAATACAGCGATCGGAAATACGATCGCTTAGTGACGCTGGCGTTAGGGGTTGAAAGGGTTACCTGGGGGGCGATCAAGGGGTTACCTTTATTAGGGGGGGTTAGGGGGCTACCCTGGACCTAAAGGGGCCTAAACCTAACTGCCCTGCAACTTTTTACAGTCACAAATTACACTGATTGCAGTGATCAGTAAAAAAAATGACCACTGCAAATGGTGCACTGTGACTGGGGGTACTGGGGGTGATCTGGGGGTGACTGGGGGGTGTAAGTGTGCCTACGTGTACTGGTGTCAGTGGGCTGTTGGTGCACTTACTATGTGATGTCTTCTCTCCTCGCGCCGGATCGAAAAGACCGACACGAGGAGAGATGACATCACTTCCTCTGCCTGTGTTTACATTTACACAGCAGAGGAAGCTTTTCATTCGCCGGGAGCGATCGCGAGGGGGTGGCCGGAATCGAATGGCCGTCCCCTCATCCCTGATCGCTCCCAAACGTGTAACGGCCGTTCACTGTAAAGAAGGGGGGTCCGATCGGACCCCCCAACTATACAAACGCGATCACGTAGATCTACGTGATTCTGCGTGTCGGTGCCATTCTGCCGACGTATAATTACAGTGGGCGGTCGTTAAGTGGTTAAAGAGAAAAAAAATGCATGAAAACTGCACGCACAAAAAGCATGGTTTAAAAACACAATACAAAACACCCCGGAAAAAAATGCATCAACCGCACCTGCATAGATGTGAACCTATGGTCAGAATTGTATTTCTGTGCATGTCCCTGTTGCAGATGTTTCCACGCTTCCTATCTGGTAAAACCATTGTCACAGAGACAAAAAGTTAGGAAAAATCTTACTAATGGAGTACAAATCTTTCCCAACTCTATCCCAAACTAAAAAAACAAAAACATACAAAAACATGGTTTGACATACACTTTGGTGTTGATATACTAAAACTGGAGATTGCAAAATCTGCTTATAAGTTCAGCTTGTTTAATAAAAAGATTAGTATAGATTTTTTTTAGGCATCACACTTACTTGTGGATGCAGCATCATACCGAATCATTCCCAGAACACGATTGATGCTTTTAACTTTTTTTGAAGTGATACTTCCTCCGTGGCATTGGCCAAATATGGTCATGAGCAGTAGCCAGTCCAGAACAGGGGTAGCTAATCTAGAAAGCCAGTCCAGAACAATGATATGCAGTCAAGATTGCAACATGTGAAAATGCACATGGAAGTGGCTAAAAGAGGCTGGAGGAGATCATCTGCAGTGAGTTGTCAAAAAGTATGAAAAAAGTGAAAATTGCATTTTATGGTAAATAAACATGGCAATTGTTTATGACATAAATTCCTTTCGCAAACTAAATGTGTATGAGTTATTTTACTTGTTACAGGTATTTATATAGTGCCAACCATTTACAAAGCACTTTACATATATGTTGTACATTCCCATCAGTCCCTTCCTTCAAGGAGCTTACAAACTAGGGTCTCTACCTCACATGCATACATATACATACTAGGACCATTTTAGACAGGAGTCAATTAACTTACTAGAATGTCTTTGGAGTGTGGGAGGAAACTGGAGCACCCAGAGGAAACCCAGGCAAGCACAGGGAGAATATGCAAATACCATGCAGGTAGTGATGAAGGTAGGTTTCAAACTGAGGACCAAAGTGCTGCAAGATAGAAGTGCTAACTACTAAGCCACATTAGAACTTATTTCTTCCTTAACTATACATCCAATAATTAAAATGTGAAAAATAGCATGACTAAAATTATAGCTCTACGTTAACTCTCATCACATTTACATGCAGCCACAGTATTAGGTGTTTGCAGTGCTCCTGGTGGCTTTGATTGATACTTCTGGAAGTTTTACTTGTCAGATATGATATTGCTGTAAATGACATGATTTTAGCTTTCATAAGTGTCTCAGCATGGAAAGCCAGTGGGTGAAGGACAATGTCTGTAGGAAGCAAGTATTTTTTGACTTCTCCAAGCAATCATTAGCCCAGCACCCCCTAAATTCACTTTTCATTGTCTTTTTTCCAAAGCATCAGAAATAATTTAAGGACAGGGTGAATAGATTTAGCAGCTAAATATGTGCAAAACCTTTCTGCCATGTAAGCGAGTAGTAAGAAAAATCTTTAGTAAAAAAAAAAAAAAAATTATGCAATTTATTAATTATTTCACTTTGTGTTGTTTTTGTATATTGTCAGTTTTCTACAGCAGCGCTAAAATAGTCAGCCCACAACAGTGACCACTCTTTCTTATTTAAAGTTCATAAGAGAAAATAGGAAGATAAAACAGGAACATGTAGGAATCCAAAAATCTCCAGGTGTCTTCAAAATTCACATCTAAAATCCACTTCTGATCCTTATCCTATTCCCCTTTCGGGTTGGTACTCACCACAAAGTGGATTTTCACAGGCACCTGATAAATCCCATCATCCGATCATCCAGATCCTAGTCCTGCTTGATCCCTTAAATCCCTCAGGAAATCCTTCGATATCCACAAGTGTATTTATGGGTGAAGAGAGAGACGTCAGGGCGTGACTCTGCGGTCGAAAGGAAGTGACACCTGTGCATTCCAGCTGCGCTCCGGAACCAGGAAGCAAAAGTGTGGCTGGTTATCACGTCGGTGATCAGCTGACACGTTGTGCTGGTGGGGGCTGGGAACAGCGCGGTTGATTTGAACACTGGGGCTGTGTTTTACTGCTTAACCTGTTTTGGATTGAAACGTTTGGAACAATTTTAAGCATGCTGATTAAAGAAGTTTGTTTACGGGATTACACTATGTCCTGTCTCTCTCTTCACCTATAAATACACTTGTTACAGCGCTGCTGTAGAAAACTGACAATTACCTACCCAGGGACTTGTGATAGTTTTTTACCTTTTTTTTATTTCTATGTACTGTAAATTATTTTGTTTTAAAGCAGCTGCTGATTGTATATGGGATTAATGATTATGGTAACATTATCATTAAGTTTGTTATAGGTCATCTGTGAGCATTGTTGCGCTGAGATAGTGAAAGAAGGCCAAGGGAACTTCACTAGATTTTTGTTTTTGTATATTGCCCACAAAAACTTTATTTCTATATTAATGTGTAATGTTTATTTATTAATTTTAATGAATGGATAGATTTATTTTGTTTCATTATTGTTCATTAAGTAACAAGCAACATTTATTATAAATTAACTGTAATGCGTACTATATGACACAGTCTTTTCATGTTTCTTCTGTACATTATCCTATTTATTATGATACTCCCATCATCCTATCTAACTCCACGAAAGCTGCTATCCACCTCTGCCCTTGGTCCGACTACAACATGGTTGCCTTTTCTACCTCCTTAATTGGCTTGTCGGACACCCCCTACACTTGGCGACTGAACGACTCCCTCCTTACGGACCCCATAACAAGCCAAGAAATTTCTACAGCTATCCAAGAATACTTCACCCTCAACGCCATTCCAGACATATCTCCTAGTACTCTTTGGGTTGCCCACGAGGTAGTTTTGAGGGGCCGCCTCATCAGTATAGCCTCACGGAAAAACAAGGAATGCTGGCAACAAATTTATACGTTAAACTCTGAACTGGATAAACTACACACAATCCAAATAGGGAACCCGTCGAGGTCCAACGAACGGATGGTGGCTCAAAGGAGGCTTGAGTTGGATGTCCTGTTATCAGCCAAGACTGAAAAATCCCTCCGTTGGTCCAAGGCCAAATTTCTCCTACATAGCAACACTGCATCCTCCATGTTTGCCTGTAAATTGAATCAATCCTTACACCCTCCCCATCTCTATAAGCTCTGCAATTCCACCGGTAATATGGTCTCACATCCTAAAGAGGTCTTAATTATTTTTGAAGATTTTTTTTCTAAACTACTTACCCACCCACCTCCCTTCCCAAACCTCTCAGGACTGGCTTTCCTCCCTCCCCTTCCCACCTTGTCAGCAGCGCAGACGGAATCCCTTAATGCACTTTTCACAGAGGAAGAACTGTTGGTGGTGATCAAATCCTTAAAACGCTCTGTGGCTCCGGGCCCAGACGAGTTTACAGCTAGTTACTACAAACATTACACCGCCATTTTAATCCCGCGCTTAACCACTATGTTTAACACTATTCTTAAGGGAGACCAGTTCCCTCCTGAGATGACCCTGGCCAACATGTCCCTTCTTCCCAAACCCCTTAAAGACCATTCCCTCCCACAAAACTACAGACCAATGTCGGTCATTAACAATGACCTTAAAATCTTTAGTCGTGCCCTAGCCGACAGACTTGCTAATATTATTGAGACTCTGACCTCTCCTGACCAATCGGGCTTTATCCCAAACAGACTCATCACTGATAATGTACGATTGACGCTGAATGTTTTACAAGATGCTAATCTACACAAGAAACAGGTCCTTTTATTGAGTCTGGACATCAATAAGGTGTTTCATAGTGTCCTCTGGCCTTACTTATTCTCTGTCCTACGTCGTATGGGCTTCAGGAATGAATTTCTGATGGGTGTGCAAGCCTTGTACCACCATCCAAAAATGAGAATTAAAATGCTGGGTTGCAACTCTGAGTTTTTCACACTGGGCAGAGGCACTCATCAGGGGTGTCCTTTGTCACCCCTGTTGTTTACCCTAGCTTTAGAACCCCTAGCAACGGCTATTAAACAACATCCTGACATATCAGGCTATCCATTGGCATCCACCATTTCAAAACTCTGCATGTATGCGGATGATGTCATACTCTTTCTGACCCAACCCCACATCTCCCTACCCAATTTATTCACCCTACTATCCAAATTTGCCTCTATTTCTGGACTTACAGTAAATATAACAAAGTCTACTGCATTCCTCGTCAACTTACCCTCAGCTCAGTGTGAGACTCTCCGAGATTCCTTCCCATTTCAATGGTCAATCAATAAAATACCCTATTTGGGCATCTATATCACACCAGAATGGTCCTCCTTTTTTGCAGCAAACTATCCGGCATGTGTGTCCCGACTTCGGAATCTGCTTAAAGTCTGGATCTCCTACCGCATTTCGTTTCTTGGGAGAGTCACGGCAGTCAAAATGACCCTTTTACCAAAGGTTTTGTATCTATTTAGAGCCCTCCCTACCATGATCCCCAAATCCTTTATTGACAAACTACAGCGGGAGGTTAACAGGTTTATCTGGCAGGACAAGCAGCCCAGGTTTTCCAAACATGTTTTATATAACTTTCAAGCCACCGGGGGTCTTGGTCTCCCGAATCTTTGGCTTTATTTCCTGGCTGCCCGTTTTTCCCAGATAGCTCAATGGAATGTTCCAGATTCCAAGGTACCCTGGGTCAGGTTTGAATCCATATCGATCAGACCTTACTATCTCCCATGTATACTATGGTCCCCTACCAACTTTACACATAAACTAGCCTCCCTTAACTCCTTAGTGACTCATTCTCTCATCCTTTGGAATCGCTATAAGGGTAAGCTTGGCCCTGATGTCATCTTCACCCCAAGGCTCGTCTTTTCTAGGAGAGACCTTATTTGCCACAGCATTTCAGCATCCTGAGAGTTTCTCATGGTGGATTTATAACTCCTTGTTCACATTAGCTGATCTCCAACTTGGTGATACATTTTCCACATTTGACCTCCTCCACACACAAAAACAGATTCCACTTAGAGAACACTACCATTTTTTACAAATAAGACATTTTTATACCTCTCATTTTGATTCTCTCCATCCTTTCCTCCTACTCCCTTTGAACAGATCTGCCGTGACGCCCCCAGAGGCAAGGGCCTGATTTCCAGCCTGTATAAAATAGCAGTCTTTGAATTTCCCAGGGGAGCCTCCATATAAACATAAATGGGATTGGACTGTAACGAACAGTTCACCCCGAAAGACTGGGACACAATGTTGGATAACTTGCGCAAAGCCTCAAAATCCTTAGCTGTCAGAGAAACAGCTTACAGGGTACTGACTAGATGGTACTATACCCCATCGTGTCCTCTGTTCTAAACAGAATGGATATGATTATGCTAATGGAGAGGGTTTTGTATACACTACATGATAAGATGCACTTGTTCGAGAGTTGGGATGCTTGGAAAACCCATAGGCAGGTTTTACTGTCACATGACTAATGGCCAATCCAGGTTACCAGACCATGTATAAGTAGTACTCTCAGGTATACCTTCCCCCTACTTTTGTAGGTATATTTTTTTTTTCCATAAATGATTTTATTGAAAGAAAAGTAAGGTTACATGTACATACAAGACATACAGGCTCATGGACATTTCAAGACTAACCAACGCTAACACAGAGCAATAACCAGTAACTGAAAGAGAGCAAGTAAACCCGTGTAAGAGTGCAAGGACCCGCCCTAGGCCAATATCAGCAGGCCTATCCGGGGTCATGGTAAAACTTCTGAAATCGGAAACTGCACTGGTTGTATAGGTATTGGGAGCCCCTAGTAAGGCTCCAGGCTATCTTTTGGTCGGTTAATTCGGTATTGGGAAAGACAAATAGAGAAAAATAACAATCACATCGGGGGGGGGGGGGGGGGAGCAGACAGAGAAGAGGTTTACATTGACATAGGCGTGGGAAAGGGGTAAAAGGAGAAGAAGAAAGGTAGGTAGAGGGTAGCAGTCAAGAATAGAAAATAGAGAGAAGTGGGGCGAAAAGAGAAGCGTGAGGTGGGGGGTGGTGGGGGCCGCTCTCCGTCCCAGGCCCCTGCACCAGCTCAAAACGCAGGAAAGATTACTGTGTGAACTGTTTTTACTTCAAATACTTCAGGACAGCATTCTAGAAGAAGGACTTATAGTAATCCGTAGTCCTAAAATGCGTCCAACAGGACCAGGTCAAACTAAACTTCTGTAAGCGGTCATGGGCTGTGTGTATCAATTCCTCCATCTCCTCTATCTTAGCGACTCTGATCAACCATTCTCAAATGGTCGGGATATACTTTGAACGCCAATGTGTAGGGACGCATAGCCTGGCTGCATTAACCATATGCATAGCCAATGATTTTTGGTAATTTCGTTTGGGTAGAGTAGTATGGTGTAGAAGGTATTGAGCAGGAGTGTAGTCTAGAGTGAAAGTGGTGACCCGTTTAATGATGGAGTGGACCTCCCTCCAAAAAGGTTGGAGCAAGGTACACTCCCACCAAATGTGGATCATAGATCCTACCTCTTCTGTACACCTCCAACATGTATCCGGAATAGAGGGTGAAAATTTATGTAGACGAGATGGGGTCCTATACCATTTCGTGATAATTTTATAACCGTTTTCTTGAATCGCAACGTTCATTGAGCCTTTATGCGCAAGAGTAAATATGGATTCCCAGTCATCGTCCTCAAGTGTGATTTGCAGGTCCCTTTCCCAAGAAGCACGTATATTCTGCATCGTGGGAGTACCAGGGACATCCTGTAATAGGGCGTAAATGTGTGACACGAGGTGTCGTTGTGGTGCATTGCGTGAACAAAGTACTTCAAATGGTGTAAGTTGTCTATCCCACGTGTCCTTCGCATCTTTGGAGGTAAGAAAGTGAGTCAGCTGTCTAAAAGACCAGAAAGGAAAAGTGTTAGTACGTGATTCAGAAGTAAGCTCCTCATAGGTTCGTCTTCGGCCCTTATGAAAGAAATGGCACGCCAGAACCTCCTCGTGTGGCCATTCCGTGTGGAGGAATGAATTAGAATCTCCCGGAGGGAACTCAGGGTTGCCTCTCAGAGGGGTTAGTGGACCCGGTTGTGAGGAGAGGTTAAAGAGAGCGACCGCTTTCCTAAAGGCCGATAGGGAAGGTGCAATGAGCGGGTGTGTCTTGAGGATCAGGGGCCAGCATCGAGGTGACAGCCAAGGTAATGTGGCAATCGGAGTTTGCGTGAGAGAATTTTCTAGCGTCACCCATGCTTTCCTTAGTTTATGAAGTTTCCAGTCCACCACTCTAGTTAGGTGGCAGGCCAGGTAATATTTATAAAGGTCTGGTAACCCAATCCCACCGGTTGTTTTGGAACATGTCAGCCGTGAGTATTTAATTCGTGGGGCATTATTCTTCCAAATAAAGCTAGTGCATGCTTTTTTATATGCCGCAAAGAATGAGGGGGTAAGTGAATCGAGATTGTCTGCATTAAATATAATAGGCGGGGGAGAACAACCATCTTAATGAGGGCCGAGCGCCCAAACCAAGAAACGTTAAGGTTGTCCCAATCCTTCAAATTTGCCTGGAGCTTAGAGAGGGCGTGGAGGAAGTTGTGGCTATAAAGATCCGTTATGTTCTTAGTGATCTGGATGCCTAAATAGGTAATGGCTGTCTTCTGCCAATGAAAGGGAAAGGATTCCTGACAATGTGTGACTTCATGAGAGGTAAGGGATACATTTAGGGCATGCGATTTGGAATAATTGATTTTGAGATTTGATAGCTCGCCAAAGTGTTTTATGTCTTTCAAAAGATTGGGTAGCGATATCCGAGGGGATTGCAAGGACAATAAGATATCGTCAGCAAAGGCCGCAACTTTAAATTCTCTCTGGGCAATGGAGATTCCCTTGATATCCGTGTTGGACCTCAGTCTGTTTAGTGGTGGCTCCATAGTCAAAACAAAGATCAGGGGAGATAACGGGCAGCCCTGACGGGTACCATTGCTAATCGAGAAGGCGTCTGACAGGAGGCCATTAGCCCTCACCCTCGCGGAGGGGTTAGTATAGAGGGCAGTGATATGTGCAAGCATACGTGGCAGGAG
Source organism: Rana muscosa (assembly GCA_029206835.1). Classification (NCBI taxonomy): domain Eukaryota; kingdom Metazoa; phylum Chordata; class Amphibia; order Anura; family Ranidae; genus Rana; species Rana muscosa. The sequence continues at coordinate 598,127,592 of CM055122.1, read as the reverse complement.
GCCTATGCCTTCCAAGACTGCCCGCATGTAATTTTGTAGGTATATTTTATGTCAAATATTAATGATCAGTATTTTTCTTTTGATGGCCTTCTTGTATGCTTCGGAATTTTTATTTTTCCTTTTGTTCTTTATTTTGATTTTCATAAATGTTCCTTTGTCATTAATTTTAGGCTTTGTACTGTCATATGACTGTATAATTTACTTTGCCTCAATAAAAAACGTTTGTAAACGAAAAAAAAAGGATATGTAATTTGCCCTGAATGGGCAAAGAAACAGAGTCTCTTTCAACCCACCCTTGACCTACTCTATGCTCCATGTCAAAAGATGTCAGGCCTTTCCTATGGTTGATGAATCACTGCACAGGCCCAATCACTGCACCGCCCAAGCACTATTAATCTATATCTATGTGAAACAGTCATTATTCTGATGCAGATTCAGGCACAGACAGGTTTTTCTACTTCACCTGCAACAGCAGAACAGCTTGGTCAGGAACCTTGCATCAAACCACACCCCAAGATGCTATGTGAACAGTGAACTAGTAACTGTACACTAATAAAGTCCTTTTCTCTCTCCTATTGCCAGCATGTTCATTAACAATTCTCCTGCACTGTCACAGATTCTGCTCCTACTTTATCCAGGCTTCCACACTGTTTTAGTTTGTGAACTTTTACTTCTGAGTATGAAGAAAACTGAAATGCGCATTGGACTTAGATGGAGGGATGCATCAGATAGCAAGGGAGCACCCAAAAGGTACAGTAGGAGAGGGCACTGTAATTCACCTGCAATGATATTTTTTTAAGTATACAGTTTTGCTTTGAAAACACATTGCATGGTTTTATTAGTGAATACATAACTGAATTAGTTGGTAGTTTTATTCATTGCCTAGAATTTAGCTATAAAGTACAGAGAGTAGAAAAGAATAGAAGAAAAAAAGAAAAGAATTGCGAGAAAGTTGTCTAATCACCCTCAGGGTGAGTGGGTGTGCAGTACAAGATCCAAAGGGAACACATTCTTTCACATTGCATCTATTTATTATTTTAGATACTGGATGCTGTATGTTTAATCATTATCCAATTTTTTATTTTATTTTAGTAAGTCGGAATTAACTGTAGGAGACCTCCAGAATCTGGCAATTGCAATTTAAGTTGTTATAAAAAATGTAAATACATTCCTACAAAGCCTTATGCGGCGTACACACGATCGTTTTTCATGCCATTTTTTTAACCAACGTTTTTCTCGTCGTTTTTTTTCATGTTTCCTCTCAAGCCTGTCTTGCATCCACACGATCATTAAAAAAAAACGCTCGAGCAAAGTGCAGTGACGTACAACACGTATGACGGCACTATAAAGGGGAAGTTCCATTCGAATGGTGCCACACTTCATGTTAGTAAACTTTGTTGAGCGGCGATTCGCGCTTTTCAGCCTCGTGCTTTTCAGTCCGTTACAGCGTGACGAATGTGCTATCTCCATTACGAACGCTAGTTTTACCAGAACGAGCGCTCCCGTCTCATACTTGATTCTGAGCATGCGCGTTTTTTTCCCCTCATAAAAGCATACACACTATCGTTTTTCACATCGTTAAAAAAAAACGACATGAAAAACTACGTGAAAAAATAGAGCATGTTCGAAATTTTTAATGGCCGTTTTTCACGCAGTTAAAAATGCTCTGGAGCATACACACGATCGGTTTTAATGGCCATTTTAAAAAATTGCATTTTTAACGGCATGAAAAACTATCGTGTGTACGCCGCATTAGGAATATTCAGGATTGTTTTCAAGGATAAAAGTCACAAAATAGTTAATATAAATTAGTTAATTTAGCAGTTCTATCTATGAGCATTCATTTTTCTATGTGAACAACCTCTGATTCTATAGTAAATTAACCTCAGTATGTGTTGGCACCATAAACCACCTCATGATCAATTTGCATTATCTTCAATAAAAAAAATAAGCCTTTATAAATAAAGTCTAGCAAGTACGCTTTGCCATTGCAGCAGCTTCAAAGGTTCCCCAAATTCTTACCCCCAAGCAGTTATTTAAACCCCTTTCCCACTGAGATGACCTGACTCAGATAAAAACATTTTTAGATCCCATCTAATTTCTTACTCTTACACCTGTAAGTGCAGTGATGTATAAGACAAGCAGACAGGTGACGATGATCCCTCCACCACAGACAAGCTGGACTCTCACCTTATGGAATCGACCTGAAACAGGTCACATAACAGGGAACCCACACTCTGGGGTAATATTCACCAATCCTGCACCTTAGATGGACTCCAAAACATGTAAAAAACTGAGGAAACATTCTAGTGCTCTCTGCCTGAAAGATTTATTGCATAAAAATGGCAAGAAAACTACTTACATTACATAGCACTCTGCGTGAGTGCCAGCTTACAAACGTGTAGTAGTTTCTAACCATACAGATGGCCGCGGGTGATGTCAGATGTGGCTCTTCCCCCGTACGCGTTACGTCCGTGGGCGGGACTTCTTCAGCGCGGGGTTGGATGACACCAACCTGTGGAATGTAAGTAGTTTTCTTGCCATTTTTATACAATAAATCTTTCAAGTAGAGAGCACTAGATAATTTCCTCTGTTTTTAACATGTTTTGGAGTCCATCTAAGGTGCAGGATTGGTGAATATTACCCCAGAGTGTGGGTTTCCTGTTATGTGACCTGTTTCAGGTCGATTCCATAAGGTGAGAGTCCAGCTTGTCTCTGGTGGAGGGATCATCGTCACCTGTCTGCTTGTCTTATACATCACTACACTTATTGATTTGTGCTTTCTACACATGCACCAGTGGAGACTCTATGATTGATTTATATATGGACATTTAACTATTGCGCTGCACTGCTTTATTTTTTGATTCTATTTGAGGGATTTTTATGAGTTTACCTTAAGTGCTGGCTTGCATTAGAGCTGTTTATTATTATATTTTTTTGTTAGTAATATTTTGTCAGCGCTGAATACCTTCCTATTTACTGTTACTCTTACACCTGCCCAATTTTCAGAGCTCAAAAAAACTTTTTTCAGAAAAGGAGGTCCTGTATAAGATTTGTGAACTCCCACTCCATAAAGCTCCTGGGCCTGACGGCTTCTGTAATGAATATTACAAAACTTTACCCACGTTTCTCAGCCCCCATCTTTGCAAGGCATATACCCACTTTGCAGACACATGACATATCCTAATGGAATTTCTTGAGGTAGAGATTGTTACCATAACCAAATTGGAAAAATCAAATGCGGACCCAGCCAATTACAGACCAATTTCCTTGATAAACACCGACCTCAAAATCTACGCAAAAATTCTTGCCACCTGTCTTTCCCAATATAATCCAATAGTTAATCTTACTAACCTGACCCAATCTCTACCGGCCCTCACTAACCTCACTTTATTTGGACAAGTATCTCTAGGTCAAACAATATTACAGAGCTATCCTGTTGGATCAAATCAAAAGGTGGTGATCTTCTTAATCACCCCATCACTTATGGTTACAAATTAAAGAGGTCACAATTGGCTGGTTTACCAAACAACTACTGGCAGCATTATGGCTACAACTAAAACCACCACATACTTATCTCAGTACGGTCAATGCAACGATAAAAGTTTGGAGATCTATCCTGCAAACATTCCAGGGGATACCTAAATCTCTTTTAACGTCGCTCCCTTTAACTGCATTAAACCTTCTCTGCCGAGATCTAATGATCGACTCCTGGGTCACTGCTGTGCTTCATACCATTGGGGACTTGTCTGAAGATGACCAGCTCTCTTCCTTCCAAATGTTACAAACCAAAGCGAACATTTGCCACAGGGGTTTCTATAAATATTTACGCAACAGACATGCTCTGCAGTGGTCAACCTCTGCCCTCCTACAGGATCTCACTCATGTCTATGAATATCCCTCTCATATCTCCAACATCAGAATCCTAACTTCCATAGCGACTCATCAGAAGCTACACACCATGGAGCAATGGGAGCATAACTTGCATTTCACAGTGGATGTTTAAGCATGGCACTAAGAGATCAATTACCCACTAAGATACTCCAACACTAATTTTTGGTATTATACCCCAGTAAAAATATTCCATCTCTATCCAACCCACTCTAACCTATGTTGGCCAAATTGTGGCCTGCTGGCTCATGTGTGGTGGAATTGCCTGGAAATTTTAACATTTTGGAATTACATACATGCCTTAATATCTCTACACCACAGGATGGCTTGTCCTAATACCCTCCACTGGCCTTGCTGGGATTAGGGCTTGAAGCATGGCACCTGCAATACCATCCCATAATAACTGTCAGGGACGTACTGCCTGCATCAGAAGACATGCGCCAATGCGCATGCGCAAATTATTGACATTGCGCACGAATGTGTGCATGCAAGCCCGTTAGATGCACTTTTGTGCCTAGTGGCCTATAAAAGATGCTCCAGGGGGCGCTGGGTCCTTGCGGTTTGATCTGCATCTGTTCCCTGTAATCCTGACTCTGTGCCTATATCCTGTTCCAGTGTTTGACCTGGCTACCTGACCTTGCTCCTGTCTCCAGTCCTGACCTTTGGCTTGTTTGACCCTGCTTCCTCCTGTTTTTTGGCCCGATCACCTGTTGCCAAGATCTAGCCTGGACTCTGACTATTCTCTGCCTGCCGTTTATGCTGATTGCCCTTCTGTGTATGACCTGGCTTGTCTGACCCTGCTTCAGCCTGCTGTCCTGCATCTGCTGCTCTGCATCCGCAGCATACCTGCATCTGCTGATCTGCATCCGTTGCACTGCATCTGCAGCATACCTGCATCTGCTGACCTACATCTGCTGCTCGGCATCCGCAATATACCTGCACCTGTTGACCTGCATCTGCTGCTCTGCATCTGCAGCATACCTGCACCTGCTGACCTGCATCGGCTGCCTTGCATTCACCGCATACCTTCATCTGCTGACCTGCACCCGCTGTTCTGCATCCACAGCCCCCTGCACCAGCTGTTCCGGCTTCTCACCTGGCACCACCACTTCCAGCAGAGAGAACCCTACAGGCACTCTTACCTCACCGTGCTCTTACCACCACTGTCTCAACTCCAGTGGTCTCCGAGCAGGGTTGTACGAGAGGTCTCCCTCTGCACTTCAGGCGCACAACTAAGGTACGGGACAATAACACATATTCTAATAGCTGTACAATTAGCTATTGCATGAAATTTGAAAAACATTCAAGCTCCCACTTTTCAGTACTTCATAACCATACTTAACCAACATCTGCACATGAAATTCATGCATGGTAAAGGCCACCTTACTCTACACAAGTTTTTTTTTTCCACTGAGCTCCATGGTTAGGCGACTCCATGTGAAGGTTTGGTGTCCCATAGGGACTACCCCACATACTTATGTAATACTCTAACTGCCATAATCTCAGCAAGAGCTCTATAATCAATAACTTGTACCCAAATTTACTGCTGTCTTAGATATTGTCTCTAAGGTTATCTTCTTATGCTATTGTTGATAGTCTTATGAGATGACAACCAACCTTACTCAACACTTGGATATTTCTCTATGTACCTCACCATGTTACTTACACTCAAGGTTCAACCTCTGCCCGCTAATGTTTTTCACACTCAGTTATAATGTTTATACCATGCACCACTGTTGGCTCTACTAATCTGTGCGCCTCATATGCTCCCATAGGGGCAAATTGGTACACAGGTTGGTTACTCCCATTTAATCCTTGGATGACTTCAGCATAATACCAATATTGATTACTTAAGCATCCATCTTCATTTTTTGGTTACAATAGCTCTACACTTCTTCTTATTAGCTGTATGACCTTTGAGTCATGTCAAACTTTTTTCTTCAATAAAATCTAAGTATAAAGAAAAAAGGAAACAGATAAAGCAAACAGAAAAATAAAACAACCAAGTGAACTACATTAACAGTGGCATCTCTTGATTTCACTTTTTCCACATGTGTATTAAACACTCTGTACAGCTAAGCCTTGAGCCTCCTCGTTGTAAGGAGGACCAGGCAGCCAGTCCTGCAAGGTGTGTTGAAAGAGAAAAAGGACACCCGCAGCGGGTCTCAGTCCTCTCCAGTGTACACACAGGAACAAGGTATGGCAACAATTGAAATGCCCGCAAGGAGCAGGAGAGAGCAAAAAAATAACATACTTCACATCTTGGAGGTGTAAATCAAAAGGCGCAGCTAGGATAGTAGACACCTACTGCAGTAAATATTGCCCTCACAATGTAGGGAAAGATAGCCAGAGAGATATTAGGTCACTTTACTTTGAATTGACCTGAAGTGTTGGTGGAGCTACTGTGCCTCACTCCCTTTAGATATGTCACCGGAACCAGAAGTCTACTTGTTTTTTATTAATAAATATTGGTGTTTTTACGGAAAACATTAGGATTGTTTAAATAATTTTTTGGTCATCGTCCTCTGGAATTTTGGAAATTTATGACAGATCCTATGTCTTTATGAGATAATTCAAACTGCCTAATACAGCAAAGTATTCCCTTAAAGGGACAGGCGTATATTGACGAAATATTAAGTAGGTCATAATAGTAAGATGGGCTGCTTGTGGTGGCGGTGTGTTCTTGCATGGTGAAGTGCATTTAATGGAAGACATCTTTTTCGAAGACTTATGAACTATATAGTACTGTGGTACTATACTAACACTAGGATTCACTTTTGAACATGTGGAATTTTTAACATGTATGCATCACATGTGTTGATTTTTCGAATTATAGTGGTACAGTGCTGGATCAGTTGTTTTATGTATCAAATTGGAGCAGCTTAGTATTGCCCTTTCAGAGTGGTACAATCTTTCATAGGCCCTCTTTCCCAATAGATCATTCCATACAGTCCCCTATTTTGGGCACCATAAATGCACAGGCCAATGGAGTATCAGGAAATCAAGGATATAAAAAGCAAAAATAGCAGGTGGGGAGGCTAATAGTAGACACGCAGAAAAAAGTAATACAAAAAGAAAGCCACTGCCCCCACCTATAACTGGCCATTGCAGCAAGTAGTATTAGAAAAAAAGCCAAGGATAAATAGAAGGAAAACTCCAAGCTCATTTACCAGCCCACGGACAAGCAAGTTAACCTGTCTAACAGTATACTTTAAAATCAGGGGTTTAGTCTGCACACATTTGAAAACACATGTGTAAGCTGCAGGTCCCGCCAAGGCACCCTGGTATCTGTAGTCCTATCACTAGCTCATGAGTGACTCTACAATGGAAGCACATGCATTCTGATGGATAGATGGAGGGCAGATGGACTGAAGGGAGGCCACCCCTTCTTAAAAGTACAGGGGCACACTGAGCACACAACACATAGCACAGGGTGCCTTGGCGGGTCCTGTAGCTTACGCATGTAATTGCAAATGTGTGCAGACTAAACCCCTGTTTTTAATGCACTGTTAGACAGGTTAATTTGGTTGTCCGCGGGCTGGTCGGTAAGTGAGCTTGGAGTTTTCCTTGGATTTTTAGCTTTTTTTCTAACATATGTTGCCTTCCAATGCTGCTTGTGGCAATTGCCAGTTATAGGTGGGGCAGTGGCTTTATTTTTTGTATTAAGGTTATATTGGTCAGGCATTGAATTGATGCCTTTGCAGCCATTGTGCTATATGCTGGGTGTTCAGTGTACCCCTGTACCTTTTAAGAAGGGGATGGCTCCCTTAAGTCCATTTGCCCTCCTTATTTCCATCAGAATGCATGTGCTTTCATTGTGGAGTCACTCATAAGCTAGGAATAGGACTACAGATATCAGGGTGCCTTGGCGGGGCCTAAAGTTTACGCATGCATTTGCAAATGTGTGCAGACTAAACCCCTGTTTTTAACGCATACTGTTAGACAGATTGATTTGGTTGTCCGTGGGCTGGTCGGTAAGTGAGCTTGGAGTTTTCCTTGGATTTATCCTTGGCTTTTATTCTAACACAAAAACAAGTAAGCAGGTGTGAATGTGAACAGGTCAGTGAGTTGCTAAAGACAACTGTCACACCTAGGTCTCATCTGACTAGACACACAGGCAGGTGGGCAGGCACACAACAAGCAGAAAGGACGCAGGTATATGGACAGGCAAAAGTATGCAGACAGATGAGAAAGTCCATAAACAGGTATTTACAGATCAAGCCTATCATACAGAGAAGGAGACAGGGGAGTTATGGAGCATATGAGGTAAAGAAGGCAGATGAGACAAATATGCAGCAAGCATGCAAGGATAAGCAGGCAGACACACAGTACACTCCTTAAACTTGCCAATAGAGAGCCCGGTAAACTATTTTGGGCTACCGACACTCCAGGATCTGACTGAGCCGGCCAAACACACAAAAAGATGGAGTGTGTGGGACAGATTGCAAGCGGGGAGTGCAATGACTTTACCAGCAGGTAGGAGGCACAGATGAACCGGCAGACCTATAGACAGCTGTGACTTCAGTCACTCATGCAGATCAAGCTGGCTGACCAGTACATTCACTCTCGCCCTGTCACTCCGTGCACCTCTTCTGGCAGTGGAGGCTCTGCTACGATCAGCCTTCCACGGCCACTGAGCAGATAAACTACGCTCTGGTTCTTCTGCTCCTCTTGAAATCTTGGCTTTTCTAAAACTAGGTGGCATATTTTCTGTAAGTCTTGCTCTCCATCTTACATTCTTCCCTGGGAGATCCTGTGGAGCCTTCGGCTACACAACGCCAAGCAGCTCCATCTTGTTGCTCCGCCCCCCTCCTTTCTGACTTTCTGACTTTTAGGTATGGATTTTTTTGCATAGTTACATTGGTCCATCTTGGATCAATGTAATAGGCACATTCCATGCAAGTGGGACCACTGAGGAAGTGGAGAATCACTGTAGTAGTAGTTGTTACTACAGTGATTTCTGTTATCCTCTAGATCCTATGCTGAGATGCTTTCCACATTAACCACAGGGGTTGCTCACTCAGCATGGGAGCAAATCACTGAATGCCTTGCATTTTTCTCAATGATTGCAAAGCATTCTTAGATGTTGATGCTTTTAAGGTTGATTTTTAGATGGCAATGTTGAGAGGCAGGGCCATGGTGTCACAGTTATTACCTTGTTCAAAAAAGAGAATGCTAGCATCTGCCATGTCTTCAGGAACTTTGAAGTCACCTGAACCCATTAATTTTATGGCCCAGAATCCCCAGTCAAGTAAACAAAGGGGCAGGGATAGTGGTTGACATCACCATCACCATCACCATGTTGCCATATTTAGGCAATGTCATTTAGAAAATATGATTATGACCATATTAGTCAATGATCTCAGTCACTATCCTCACCCCTTAAATTTCATTCCAGATGACAGCTCAAGGAGTTGTCATTAGTGTGTAGTCAAGCACGGGTGGGAATAAGTCCGCATGTTTTTTGGGGAGTCGGCAGGCATTATTCATCATGATTGAAGTGAATATACATTGCTGAATGGTGTAATTGATGCTGGATCTACAATGAGGAACTTTTTTTTTGCTTTTTTAAATGAAGGATGTGTAAACATGTGTTTGTTTTATTTATATTTTTAAAGAATGAGTAGGGTTAACCCTTCCTATTCACATAGGAGGGTGTGATATATGGTGGTACCCTTTATTTTCTGAAGACCCCTACAACCACTAAGCCACGGTTTTAGGGAAGAGTGCCTTGTCCTCATTAACATAGGGATAAGGTGCTTTAAAAGGGGGTTACCACTGACAAGGTAGCCCCCCCGTGTTGAAAGCATGTAGCCTTGTATGGTTCAGGAGGGGGGACTCAGGGCCCATTTATGTAGGAAAATAGGGAAGGAATCCTATTAAAAAAAATCACACACCATCATGGTTGCCACTGTCTGCTATGTTACTTACTACCACTATGTAATTTGCTGCATGCAATACATGCATTATTATATATATTTATAGGAAAGTGAAAAAACTCTGCTAATTCAAAAAATAAGCTAAAGCTGCAACAAAAAAGTGTTATATGACACCAAGTATAATGTAAATGGGATAAAGTTGCGCTAAAATTTAGTGAGATAAAATGACACAAATAAGATAAAACCTAAATGGCAATGGTGAGTAGCCAAAAAAGGTAAATTTAAATCTGTGACGATGAGTGACCAAACAATATGCCTATATTATCAAAGAAAAATTGATTGAAGCAAAAAAATAGCAAATAAATAAATATATATATATATATATATATATATATACATTTTAATACAATATATACAGTATATAAATCCTAATTCTGGTGAATATTCCCATTGGAGAATGCAATTTTCTCCTCACCACTAATACTTTTTTGCCTTCATAGTGATATTTTTGTTGGTATTTGTGTATTTTTGTTGGATATTTTTGTTTGGTATGTTACTTAAAACTTGAAGGCAAATGTCTTCAAATGTCTCTTTTGTACTTTTATTTAATATAATTTAGTTGTCATTGCAGTGCATCAACAATGGAGAATATGCTACAACTAAGATTTCAATAGCTTAATTCGTTTTTATACTTTGTTGTGACATATTGTTAAAAGATCTCCAGTCTTTCAGAATTATATCCATAATTATGGCATAATAGGGCTTAGGGTAAAGATATATTAAAGGGAATATAAAATGGTATTTGTCTCTAGATGGTTCATTATTTGCTATGAACTTGGATTTATATCCTTAATTTTACACAAGAATATATAAACTTTCCTTAAAAAAATTAATATATATATATATATATATATATATATATATAAATACACACAGTATATATTATACTGTAGGTGTTAATCAGATTAAAACATTTATTTGCAGATTAATAAATTAAAGATTAAAAAATGTATTTGAAAATTTGAGATTTGGGTTATTTTTTTACAGTGTACAGTTATTCCAGTTACTTCTCTGAGCACAAATAACACTATGCAGTTATTTTATTTATTTTTTATTTTATTTATTGTAAGATTACTATAAAATGTTATCTCTCAATAATAAATTTTTCAGAATTATTATTACCTATTCTTTGAAAGACACCAAAGTTATATGTGATTTAGAGGCATTAGAGAAAAAAAAGCTCATCTTTACATAATGAGATTGATTACCACACAACTGATCATCCCTCAAAAATGGTGCAACATAAAAAATAATGACTTTCACCACTGGTATGCAATGAGGCAAATGGGGTGTAACATGTCATAAATCTTTGCAATAACTTTATTACCTAGCTAAGACATGGCTTTTCTATTGTATGCCTTGTATGCAAAGACATAGAAATACACATATTGAATATTTTTAAATCAAAATATAAAATGCAACAAACAAAGACACATTTAAGATGCATGTTAAAATGCTGGAACAACCTAGAATTTTCCTATTCCCTAGTTCTTATTATGGACATAGTGTAAATAAAAAGGGCAATGAGTATCTCCTAATCTTTCACTTTGAAAAAATTATTAGATAGATAGATAGATAGATAGATAGATAGATAGATACCATTCAGACACAAGTATTTAGATACAAGTACACTAGGGGGGTTAATTTACGAAAGGCAAATCCACTTTGCACTACAAGTGCAAACTACAAATGCAAAGTGCACTTGAAATTGCACTGAAAGTGCACTTGGAAGTGCAGTCGCTGTAAATCTGAGGGGTAGATCTGAAATTAGGGGAAGCTCTGCTGATTTTATCATCCAATCATGTGTAAGCTAAAATTCTTTTTTTTTTCTTGCATGTCCCCCTTGGATCTACAGCGACTGCACTTCCAAGTGCACTTTCAAGTGCACTTTGCACTTGTAGTTTGCACTTGTAGTGCAAAGTAGGCTTGTGCAATTCATTTCGTAACAAATCGAAATTCGTCCGAATTTAGCAACTTTCGGACATTCGGAAGCATTCAAATTTCCGAACAAAGCAATTACGAATAAAACCGAATCTGAAATAAATTATACCGCAAATAGCGAATGCCCGAATGTCTTCGGCATAATTCGTTATGAAAAAAGTTACGAATGTACAAATCCATACGAAGCACAATAACACTCACTCTTCTCTGCTCTCTGCTTCTCGCTCACCGTGCTGAACTCCCTCTCAAAATGGTGTACAGGGGCGGAGGCTATAGCCGCATGTAAAAAACGAAAGTAAAATACGAGATTTCTAATCCATTCGAAGCACAATAACACTCTGCTCTGCTCTCTGCTTATCCCTCACCGTGCTGAACCCTCTCAAAATGGTGTACAGGGGCGGAGGCTATAGCCGCATGTAAAAAACGAAAGTAAAATACGAGATTTCGAATCGTTACAAATAACCACTATGTATTTAGAAAAGTACAAATCCATTCAAAGCACATTAGGCATAATAGGCAGCGTCGTTGTGAGAAAGACACGGAAAATTACGAATCAACGAACCCAAAAAAAGTTACGAAAGTAGGAATTGTGTCCAGAATCAATGAAAAACAATGTACCCTACCGAAAGTACGAATTGTAAATCAACTAAAAATTCAACGAAAAATTACGCTTGCGAAAATACGAATTAGTCCGAACACGAAAAATCCTGTCTAGCAAAATTACGAATGATTACGAATCAACAGGACCGAAAAGAAACGAACCGAAACAAAACAAATTTTTCCATTGTGCACAAGAAACAGACCGAAACTAAACAAATTTTTCCGTTGTGCACAAGTCTAGTGCAAAGTGGATTTTTCTTTCGTAAATAACCCCCTAGGTGTAGTTACTCTTGCATCTACATTGTAAAACAAAATAGATAGCAGAGCTTTTGCCAAATAAGCAACACTGGAGAAGGAGGTCCAGGGTAAAAATCTGGGAAGAGAATTAAAGAGCAAACAAGATACACACAACTATTAAAAGATTAGGTTGGAGACTAGAATATATTGATGGGATAAAAACAAGTAACCAGTGGAAGCTCTCTCTGAGGTGAAAGACAAAAGAATACCTTTTCTTTTACAGATATGATGTGGATAAAACTAGTACAAACTAGGGGGCATGGCGACCACGCTACTTAATGGTTGCTTGATCCAGGAGCTACACTCAACCGCTGGGGATTGCTGCATCTTACAGAACCCCCACGCACTTCACAGCGGCAGTTCCAACATTAGCAACCCTGCAGATGCCATAACCCGCCTCAGCCCAGCAAGCTGAATGGCTTTTTCCCTAGGCTCCCCGCTGTTCTCCGACAAAATGGCGCTGAAGCAGCCTTGGACCCAGCAGCAGACATACAAATGGCAGATGAGGAGGACCTGCTCAGCTCCCAGCGATATACACCGCCATCAGGAGATTCTACCCTTTCCACCAGAAGTCCAAGTCTAGACCTTGCCAAGACTCCTCAGATTGTGCCGCAGGGTCCCTGGACATGAAGATCCTAAAGCTCTGAGGAAAGTAAATCTCAGCAACCCAAAGATCCCTTTGCAGCAATCCCCACCTCTGTTCTCCCATTGTCTAACACAATGCTCAAGAACATTTTAACCTCCCTTAGTGCATCATTACAACACAATATGAAATTATGTTTCCGAAAAGTTCAAGCTGACATCCAAGAACTGGGAGACAGAGTAGTCTACATTGAGGATAACTTATATGACTATTCAGATTTCTTTATTATGCTAGTGGATACACACTCTGCTCATGATGAAGAACTTGCATGACTAAAATCTAAAGTTGCTGTCTCGGAGGACAGATCCTGACACAACAATATGAACATCTGTGGAGTTCCGGAGTCGGTCCAACAAGCCCAGCTTCTGCACTTTGCGAGGGATCTGTTCCTGTCCATCTTGGAATTGATTACTCCTCGCTTACTACTGTAAATGGGTTTTCCTGCTGACAGCTAAATAAATAAAATAAAAAACTGCCCCAAAGCACCCACCCCTCTATGTTGAGGACATGTGGCCTGTTATGGTTCTAGGGGGGGCACTCGCTCATTCTCTCCCTTTTATGACCTGCCAGGCTTCATGCCCTGATAAGGGTCTGGTATGGATTTGGGGGGCTCCACGCATTTTTTTTACTTTTGCCATGGGGTTCACCTCCAAATCCATACTGTTCCTGAAGCGCCTGGCATGGACTGGGGGGGAGGGTCCCACGCCCATTTTGGCTTTATTTTTTCAAAAGCCGGCAATTGTAACTACTAAGGATGAGCTCTGGCGTGTTCGCATATTACACGTGCCCAGAGCCCGCCAGGAAGTTGGCACCACGCTGTACTAATCACAGCCAAGGAGACATTTCCTGGTCTCTGCAGCCGAGCATTGGGACAATTTCTCCCTGACTGTGATTAGCACGGTGCCGACTTCCTGGCGGGCTCTGCACGTGTACTATGCAAACATGTCAGAGCTCATCCTTAGTAACTACGAGTCATTTTAAATTTAAAAAAAAAAATTCTCTTTTGAAATGTCATTTTTGCTGCAGCATGTTTTATTATGTTTTACTTTACAGGAACATTAAGTGGACCCCCACAGGCACTATATTTAAAGGATTTTTTTTGTTTTATTGTTGCATAATTAAGCATAATTAAAAGCACTGCTCCTGAAAAAAACATGATACATGTCCCTCAGGTGAGTACCGAGACCCCCATACCCCTTTTATTGCCAATTACTCGCATATAAGCCTTCAAAATGGGCACTTTTGATTTTTCCTGTTCCGCTCTTATAGATTTCAATGAAGTTGAGCGGTGTGTTGGGCACACGTCTTCTTGGGAGTAGTACGTGGCTAGGAGCAGGCAGTTCCAGATACTGTAATCCTCAGTGACCCAGAGGACTTGTGGTGAATAGCTCCCTTATTCTTTAAAGCCTGCGAAAGGACCCAAGAATTTGTGGCATCAAGGTGAAGGGGCATTATTATTTGGCAACCCTCGTTGACCACTGTTACAAGGGGAAAGTCACGGAACTCATCCTGCCCTCGTAAAGGGAGCACAGGATGAAATATCTTGAGGACACCTTAAAGAAGAGTATTTGTAATGCCTTTCCAAACTCTTGTAAGTTACAGTCTGAAGAAAAAGCTAGTTTTGAGGCTTCTGTTGGTCAAAGAAGGAGCGGTGGAGAAGGGGGCCGCCTTAGTGATGCATTTAAAAAAAAAATTGTCCTTGTCGCCCAAGGCTGTTAGCTTTAAGATCCCATTGGCAGCATCTGCAGCATCTGCATCATATGGAAGATTATCTAGGGGGAAACAGACATGGAGAGCTGTCCAGTAGACGATCCACTGGGTTTCAGGGTCATGAGAATAGACCACTGACCAGAACTTGCCCAGTATGCAATTGAGCTGCTGGGCTGCCCTGCATCCAGTGTGCTTTCTAAACAGACATTCAGTGCAGCCTGAGGTTTGTGACAGATAAAAGAGCTTGTCTATCCATGGACTTTGTTGACTAGCTGACATTTGTCAACATTAATCAGTTCTGGAATAGCAGAAGCTATCAAGCCCCGAGTGCTGATGTGGCGGATTAAGTGTTATTGGGATCTCAAATCTCTGCAAGACTGCCTAGGCTGCCAAGCTTTGTGGGTGTTGATTTTATCTTGAAGTAATTTTTTGGTATAGGTTTCAAGGGCACAATTAACACCCAAGGACCAATTTTTCCACACCTGTTTGACAGGTGCATCAAATTTGATTTTTTTTACAGCAAGGCCAATTTTTGCTTTCATCAAGAGCACCTCTAGAAGGTTACAGTGTGAAAGCACCACCAATACCCATAAAACAGTTTTTCCACAAATGTGTGACAGGGACATCAAATTTCAATTTTTGACAGCAAGGCCAATTCTTTCTTTCAACAAAAGTATCTTTAGGAGGTTATAGGGCGAGGGCACTACCAACACCCAAAGCCCACTTTATTCGCAACTGTGTGACGGGGCATCAAATTTTGCTTTCATCAAGAGTATCTCTATAGGTTTGTGGTGTGAAGGCACCACCAACACCCAAAGCCAATTCTTCCCAGTTTGTGAAAAGAGACACCAGACTTTATCTAAAACAAAATTGTTAACCTTGGCCTGAGTGTACTATAATTTGGCTACTTCACATAAGGCTTGCTCACTGTGGTGCAAAACTTATTTCCATCCAAATTCTGCCATAGAGACACCAAAATTTATCCCAAAAATCTCTAATCTTGTTCCGAGTGCACTAAATTGTGGCCTCATCATACAGACTGGCTCCCCAAGCCGCGGTTTACAAAATAAAGAAAGCTTACAGGGAAATTCTATTTAAATTCTATTCTATTTAAATTCAGATTTTTGTCTTTATAAATGTCAGTTTTGCTGCAGCAGGTTCTATACATGGTACAGATGTGCAAATTTACAGGTATACTGAGGGGGCCTTCCAGGCACTATATTACATTTTTCATTTTTATTGTTGCACTTTAAGCATCAATAAATTCACTGCTCCTTTAACCACTTAACGACCGCTCACTGTATATGTACGTCGGCAGAATGGCACCGACAGGCACAATCATGTACAGTGTACGTGATTGCCTTTGTACAGTTGGGGGGTCCGATTGGACCCCCCTCCTATACAGTGAGCGGTCAGTATTCGTTGGGGAGCGATCCGAGATGAGGGGATGGCCGTTCGATTCCGGACACCCCCTCGCGATCGCTCCCGGCGAATTAAAATGCTTCCTCTGTCCGTGTAATGTAAACACAGGCAGAGGAAGCAGGAGGAAGTGATGTCATCTCTCATGCGGCGCTCACATATACCGAGCGCCGTACAAGAGAAGACATCAGGTCAGTGCACAAAACACTACACTGACACCAGGACACATAGGCACACAAATCGCCCCCCCAGACACCCCCAGATCACCCCCCAGATCACCCCCCAGCCCCCAGTCACAGTGTCACTGATTGCAGTGACCATTTATTTACTGATCACTGCAATCAGTGACATTTGTGACTGTAAAAGTGTCACTAAAGTTAGTTTTAGGTCCAGTGTAGCCTCCTAACCCCCCCTAATAAAGGTTTAACCCCCTGATCACCCCCCAGATAACCCTTTCACCCCCTAGCACTGCCATCGCTAAGCGATCATTTTTCTGATCGCTGTCTTAGCGTCGGTGATGCAGATCGGTAGCCAGTAATTTTTTTTAGGTTCGCCGCAGGTTTTTATAGCGTCAGGTACCCCCATAAATTATCTAATAAATGGTTAACCCCCATGATCGCCCCCCAGGTAACCCTTTCACCCCCTATCACCACTGTCGCTAAGCGATAATTTTTCTGATCGCTGTCTTAGCGTCGGTGATGCAGATCGGTAGCCAGTAATTTTTTTTAGGTTCGCCGCAGGTTTTTATAGCGTCAGGTACCCCCATAAATTATCTAATAAAGGTTTAACCCCCTTGATCACCCCCCAGGTAACCCTTTCACCCCCTATCACCACTGTCGCTAAGCGATCGTTTTTCTGATCACTGTCTTAGTGTCGGTGATGCCGATCGGTAGCCAGTAATTTTTTTTAGGTTTGCCGCAGGTTTTTATAGCGTCAGGTACCCCCATATATTATCTAATAAAGGTTTTAACCCCCTAATTGCCCCTAGTTAACCCTTTCACCAGTGATCACCATATAAGTGTTACGGGTGACGCTGGTTAGTTAGTTTGCTTTTTATAGTGTCAGGGCACCCGCCGTATATATAACCCAATAAAGGTTTAACCCCCTGATCGCCCGGCGGGTGATATCAATTAGGTTTTAGCATCAGAGAGGGTCTGCGTCAACCCCAGGCAGCGTCAGGTTAGTGCCAGTAACGCTAACACCCACGCGTGAAGCATACACCTCCCTTAGTGGTATAGTATCTGAACAGATCAATATCTGATCTGATCAGATCAGATCTATACTAGCGTCCCCAGCAGTTTAGGGTTCCCAAAAATGCAGTGTTAGCGGGATCAGCCCAGATACCTGCTAGCACCTGCGTTTTGCCCCTCTGTCCAGCCCAGGCCACCCAAGTGCTGTATCGATCGATCACTGTCACTTACAAAACACAACACACATAACTGCAGCGTTCGCAGAGACAGGCGTGATCCCTGCGACTCCAGTGCTGTAGGATGTGATTTCACCACCACAGTTAAAAAAAAAAGCATATATGCCGAAGCATTGGGGCAGCAGAGGCGGAGGAGCAATTTTGCTCCTAATGCCGCGTACATTTGGTCGAAATTCCGATGGAGGCTTGCCCGTGGAAAAGTCCGACCATGTGTGTGCGGTATAACTTTTTTGCGGGAGGATGCCCCCATGCTTCGGCATATATAAATGGTGCATGTATGCCCATCATTAGAAGTGGGTGGATGAAGGGCGGTATTCTAATGGTGGGCATACCCACCGATCAATCTCTTTTTTCGTTCAGCCAACTGGCTGCATGAAAAAAAAAGATTACAATACATGTCCAACAAGGACCAGCAACGTACTGGTATGTTGCTGGACTTTGAATGTTTATACCAGAATGATTCCTGTGGGTTTAGGTATCATCTTGGTATCATTCTTTTCAGCCAGCGGCCAGCTTTCATGTAAAAGCAATCCTAGTGGCTAATTAGCCTCTGGACTGCTTTTACAAGCAGTGGGAAGGAATGTCCCCCCCCGGATATAAAAAGCGCCATTGGGAAATTGGGAAAGCATTTTATCACACCGATCTTGGTGTGGTCAGATGCTTTGAGGGCAGAGGAAAGATCTAGGGTCTAGAAGATCCCAGTTTTTTTTTTAAAAGAGTACCTGTCACTACCTATTGCTATCATAGGGGATATTTACAGATAACAGAGATAACAATAAAAATGATAAAAAAAATAAATAAATATGGAAGGAACAATTTAAAAATAAAATAAAAAAGCAAAATTAATAATAAAAAAAAAAGCACCCCTGTCCTGCCCTGCTCTTGCCCAATGGCGAACGCAAGCGTCGGTCTGGCATCATATGTAAACAGCAATTGCACCATGCATGTGAGGTATCACCGCGAAGGTCAGATCGAGGGCAGTCATTTTAGCAGTAGACCTCCTCTGTAAATCTAACGGGGTAACCTGTAAAGGCTTTTAAAGGCTTTTAAAAATGTATGTATGTAAAGCATGTCGTGTTTGGTATCTATGTACTCGGCCTAAGATCATCTTTTTTATTTCATCAAACATTTGGGCAATATAGTGTGTTTTAGTGCATTAAAATTAAAAAAAAGTGTATTTTTTCCCCAAAAAATGCGTTTGAAAAATCGCTGTGCAAATACTGTGTGGAAAAAAAAATGCAACACCCACCATTTTAATCTGTAGGGCCTTTGCTTTAAAATATATATAATGTTTGGGGGTTCAACATAATTTTCTTGCAAAAAAAATAAAATGTTTTCTTGTAAACAAAAAGTGTCAAAAAGGGCTTTGTCTTCAAGTGGTTAGAAGAGTGGATGTAAGCTTCCTAATGTTGTGTATAAAATGCCAGAACAGCTCAAAACCCCCCCAAATGACCCCATTTTGGAAAGTAGACACCCCAAGCTATATACTGAGAGGCATGTCGAGTCCATGGAATATTTTATATGTTGACACAAGTAGCGGAAAAAAGACAATTTTTTTTTTTTTTTTGCACAAAGTTGTCACTAAATGATATATTGCTCAAACATGCCATGGGCATATGTGGAATTACACCCCAAAATACATTCTGTTGCTTCTCCTGAGTACGGGGATACCACATGTGTGAGACTTTTTGGGAGCCTAGCCGCGTACGGGACCCCAAAATCCAAGCACCGCCTTCAGGCTTTCTAAGGGTGTAAATTTTTGATTTCACTTCTCACTGCCTATCACAGTTTCGGAGGCCATGGAATGCCCAGATGGCACAAAACCCCCCAAAATGACCCCATTTTGGAAAGTAGACACCCCAATCTATTTGCTGAGAGGTATTGTGAGTATTTTGCAGATCTCGATTTTTGTCACAAAGTTTTGAAAATTGAAAAAAAAAATATATATATTTTCTTTCTTCATTTTCAAAAAAATGAGAGCTGTAAAATACTCACCATGCCTCTCAGCAAATAGCTTGGGTGTCTACTTTCCAAAATGTGGTCATTTGGGGGGGGTTTGTGCTATTTTGGCATTTTATGGCCTTCGAAACTGTGATAGGTAGTGAGGAGTGAAATCAAAAATTTGTGCCCTTAGAAATCCTGAAGGCGGTGCTTGGTTTTCGGGGTCCCGTACGCGGCTAGGCTCCCAAAAAGTCCCACACATGTGGTATCCCCATACTCAGGAGAAGCAGCAAAATGTATTTTGGGGTGTAATTCCACATATAACCATGGCATGTGTGAGCAATATATCATTTAGTGACAACTTTTTGTATTTTTTTTTTGTCATTATTCAATCACTTGGGACAAAAAAAAATATTCAATGGGCTCAACAGGCCTCTCAGAAATTTCCTTGGGGTGTCTACTTTCTAAAATGTGGTCATTTGGGGGGATTTTGTGCTATTTTGGCATTTTATGGCCTTCAAAACTGTGATAGGTAGTGAGGAGTGAAATCAAAAATTTGCGCCCTTAGAAATCCTGAAGGCGGTGCTTGGTTTCCGGGGGCCCGTACGCGGCTAGGCTCCCAAAAAGTCCCACACATGTGGTATCCCCGTACTCAGGAGAAGCATAAAAATGTATTTTGGGGTGCAATTCCACATATAACCATGGCATGTGTGAGCAATATATCATTTAGTAACAACTTTTTGTAATATTTTATTTTTGTCATTATTCAATCACTTGAGACAAAAAAAAAATATTCAATGGGCTCAACATGCCTCTCAGAAATTTCCTTGGGATGTCTACTTTCCAAAATGGGGTCATTTGGGGGGGTTTTGTACTGCCCTGCCATTTTAGCACCTCAAGAAATTAGATAGGCAGTCATAAATTAAAAGCTGTGTAAATTCCAGAAAATGTACCCTAGTTTGTAGACGCTATAACTTTTGCGCAAACCAATAAATATACGCTTATTGACATTTTTTTACTAAAGACATGTGGCTGAATACATTTTGGCCTAAATGTATGACTAAAATCGAGTTTATTCGATTTTTCTTATAACAAAAAGTAGAAAATATAATTTTTTTCAAAATTTTCGGTCTTTTTCCGTTTATATCGCAGAGGCAATCAAATACCATTAAAAGAAAGCTCTATTTGTGGGAAGAAAAGGACACAAATTTTGTTTGGGTACAACATTGCATGTCCGCACAATTTACAGTTAAAGCAGCGCAGTGCAAAATTCTGAAATCACCTCTGGTCCTTTAGCTACCAAATGGTCCGGGGCTTAAGTGGTTAAAGTGTTTTTTTTTGCATTGGTACATTTCCCCCAGGGCAGTACCCAGGCCCCATACCCTTTTTATGACAAATAAGTGGCACTGTCTATTACTGCCTTGGTACCATAACAGGCCTGGTATGTAAGTGTATAAATTAATGGATAAATAAGCCAGTGAATGTTAATATTGAATGTGTGCTGGTAGGTATTTAAAACATGTTAAACCATCCAAAAAATATAAATATAAATATAAAAATAAAAATAATAATAATAATAAAAACACATCTGTGATAAAAACTGTGATGAAACTGTAAACTGTAGGAACTGTGGTGAAACTGTAACCAGTAAAAAAGTAATAAAATCCGTGGTGATAAAGGTGATGTGACTCAAAACACGGAAAAAAATAACAGATACGTTTAAATAAAAAAGTTCATATGCTTCATTCAAAAAAAGTGCTTGGTGCTGTCAGAAATTGTTGGTGTTGTATTGGTGATCACTGCAAACCGTGGTTCATTCGTGCTCTGCTATAAAGTTCACTCACCAGATTATTCTTACACTCAGGGGGTGTACGGCATCCACAGTGTTAGCCACTGTGAGGCTCTGTGGCAAATCTCTATGTTCCTCTGTACTTGGAAAATTAGGCTCCAATATTACCCAGGTAAGGAATAAAGAAAAGGGGATACTCCCAATAGTGTGATACCATAATTGAAAGGTTCTGATTCTGGTTCTGTTGGACCCTCTTGGCTCGAGCTGGACTCAGGATCTGTGGAAGTAACTCTGTGACCGGTCAGATATTCAAGACACCATACACAGTGAATGGATATACAAGAATATATTGGTTTATTGGCAACATATCTCTTTTATGCATAACAAGGAAAGTTGCCTCCTTCGTATGAACCAATCAGCAATAAGCAAAAACATCATGAGTTAAACAAAAATAGACTCTAACAGGTTTTAGTCTTTTGCAGAAGTAGTCATTTAAAAATAAGAATATCATGCGTCATTGCGGTCATACTAAACATGTGTCTGATATTTGAAACAGGAAGATAAGGACATTAGGCGTTATTGCGGCTACTCTAAACATATGACTGACAATTGAAACAGGAAGATAAGAACGTAAGGGGCCATTGTGGTCACTCTAAACATATGACTGACAGTTAAAGAACAAGAATGATAAGAACATTTTCTCAGAACAGGCTTGACCACAAAGTCACATCCTGCTTACACATATTTTTCAGAGAAACATATTCTGTCTCAATATTCTGTCTCAATATACCTTACAACATATACACCTAAGAAGAATTTATTTACCTGAATATATTGGTTCATGATTTTCTCATACCTTACAACCCCTTCTTTTGATCATGGCTTCAAGAATTGAAGCCCATAGATCATTAGATTATTTATTATACCATTTTTGTTTAGTATGTACCATGGACATCATCAAGATTGTTTCCTTAGAACCCTGTCTCTTTCTCTTTTTACTAGTGATCTTTCCAATTACCCAGACAATTAATTTAAATACTAAATATAACAGTAGAATGAAGATTAACACCATTACTACTGTTATAGCCATTTGTCTGAGAAATGAAAGAATACCTGTGCCCCCGAATCCTCCCTCTCCAAAGGGGCTCCATGTTTTTGCGATATCCCTCGCCTCCTGTTGCAATTTTTTTACCTCTTTCCTATGTTGGGCAATTACATCATAGTAATCACGAATCTCAACAGATGTGTTGTGGATCCAAGTGCAGCACTCATAGTCCTCCGTAACTTCACACAGGCCAGTGAGTGCAGCACTCATGCTTTCAATAGCAAGATCATGAAGTTCTAATTGTTTCCTGATTGCTCTAGTTTCAATGTTTAAACTAGTAATATAATCAGAATTCTTCACCAATACATCATCTATAATATTTGTATAATTAATAAGCCTTTTCATTAAATCTATCCCCCAACCTGTCCAGGAAGGGAACCAGGCCCAAGCCATATCTTTTTCAAAAAATAACTCCCTTTTATTTCGGTGTTTGAGGGGGTACCTAGGATGCATGCTAGCTTCAAGAAGGTGTGTTCCCTTGCTGTCTCCTACTATGTCCATAATGGGGACTAGGGATGCAAGATAACACCATCCTTGGGGTTCAGTGGGGATCCAAGGGTGACAACTTTTTCCACAACAAATATAAATACTGTTTCCTAGAGCTAAAGGTCGATTGTTGAATATTGTCATCATTTCATCAGAAAAAACAGAAAAGGTTAAACTTGACAATAATTCTCCTATTGTGGAAGTGGAACTGGAGTTAAGAAAGTTTATTAGAGTGGTGTTTAGGTCAGGTTCTGAAGTGTGAAAGAAAGGGCTTCCAACTGAAGTCATTGAAAAGTTAATTGTAGCTTGTTGGCACACTTCAGCTCCCTTTGTGGAGTTTCCCAACCTAAAACACCAGTCTGGGGAATGACTTCTACCAATAATTTGGAAAGTAAGGGTATTATCTGAAAACTTTCTTGTGACATTTGTAAGGACGACAGGTGGTGTGCCGTTTAGGAGAGGGGTGAAGTTTAGAGGTACTGCCATTAGGGGGATCCTAGCAGTGCTAGGATGGAGTTTACTACATATCCAACATTTTTCATATCCTGATTTTTGAGCATAAGCATATTTAAATTTAAGCAGCAGCATTTTACCACTAAAATTGTCTTCCATACTTCTTTTTGGTCTGTTAGAATTATCTGACCAACAGTGTCCTATGATTATGAGCATTAAAATAAACAATGTGATCATTAAGGAAAAAATAAAAAGTTTCCCCGAAGTGATCCCTCCTTTTGGACCATTAGTGTCTATGGGTATGGAACTCTGAGTTTCTTGTTTTTCATGGTCCACTAGGGAGTATTTTCCGGATCCTTTTCTGGAATACTCTCCAGAACAGAGGTCTTTGTCTTCTCCTTCACCTTCTTCCAGTTTCCCTTCAGAAATGTCTTTAGTCTGGATGCATGGATCCATTGTGGCCCTTGATCTGTAAGAACAGCTGTTCTGGCAACCTTCAGAATTTCAAATGGTCCTTGGAAGATAGGGCCTGGTTGTTTCCGGACAGCAAGTTGTTTTATCAGTACTTTGTCTCCTGGGATATACGGATGTGTAGGCTCTGTGGAGAGAGGAGGGAAAGTGACAGCAACCTTGTCCTCTGTTTCACTAAGGCTACTTACCAGATGTTTCACGTACTCTTCCTGTAAAGAATAAAGATTAACCTCTTCTCCCTCATCAGGTTTCCTCTGTGCTGGCCTACCCATAAGTATTTCAAATGGTGACAATCCTGTTCTAGAATTAGGGGCTGTCCTAATTTGAAACAAAACTGCTGGGAGGTAATCAATCCACCCTTTCATGGTTCCTCCTGTTGCCTTTTTAAGTTTATCCTTTATATTTCTGTTCATCCTTTCTACTATTCCTGCGCTTTGTGGATGATATGGAATATGTAATTTCCATTGAATGCCCAGGAGTTTTGCAAGATCCTGGGTAAGAGCAGCTGTAAAAGCTGGACCTTGGTCTGACCAGATTTTGGCTGGTAACCCATACCTCGAAATCCAGTGATTTATTAGTGCTCTTGATGCTATTTTGGCTGTCTCTCCTGTAGTTGGGATAGCCTCGACCCAAGAACTAAACTTGTCCACTATAACTAAATGATATTTTATATTTCCTTTCTGTTTTGGCATATGTGTAAAGTCTATTTGTAGATCTTGGAGGGGGCCTATAGGGGGGGCAAGTTTCAATGTATACCCTGCTTCTTGCACTGTACATTGTTTTGGCACAAGTAAGACATGAGTCTATCAACTGGGCAACGAGGTGTGTATGATTGACCGTGCTGAAAGACTGTCTGTACATTGTCAAAACTGTTTTCCTTCCTAGGTGACTTGGACCATGTAAGTAAGAAATCAAAAGAGGGGCAGCTGACTCTGGTATACCTATTACTCCCTCCTTGCCTGACCAGATGCCACTTGGCACGCTGGTCAAGTTCTGACCTCCCCAGAAAGCTATGTCCTCTCTTGATGCTTTGTCCTGTAACATTCTCACAGTATTTGGGAATTCTGGTGAACTTAAATCTGTAGCAAACAGTGTTAGATTGGGCTGGGCCCCGTGTGCCGAATCAGCTGCTGTTTTAGCAACTCTGTCTGCCAAGGCGTTGCCCTGAGCTTCTTTGGACTTGTCAAATGAATGTCCCTTTACTTTTATAACATTGATTTTTCTGGGCATCTGTAGGGCTGTGAGTAGGGTAAAAACAAATTCCTTATTGGCAATTTGTTTGTTGTCTGCAGTTTTAAACCCTTGTTTTTTCCAGATGAGTCCATAATCGAAAATTACGCCAAAGGCATATCTGCTGTCAGTATATATATTTACATCTTTATCTTTAAATAGCTGACATGCTCTGGTGAGTGCATGGAGCTCAGCTTGTTGTGCTGAATTGGCCCCTAAAGGAGAAGCCTCAACCACAACATCAGGTAGCATCACCACTGCATAGCCTGTCTTATATGTGTTATCATTAGGCCTGGAACAACTGACATCCACAAATACATCCAGGAAATCTGGGTTTGGTTTATCAGTTAAATCCACCCTTGGCAATGTTTGTTGAAGTAAATTGTCATTACAATTATGGTTTACTTCTGGTTCAGTATATGGAAGCTGCAATAGTGCGTGTAGCAATCGTATTGCGGGAGTAGTTTCTGAACAAGATTTTACTTCCAAATGTGTTGTATTCAGAAGTATAATTTCATACCCACTGGACCTTTGGGCTGTCATATGCTGGGTATGCATATTTTGTAACAATTGTGCTACTGAATGTGTGGTATAGAGAATAGTGGGTGTGCCTAGAGTGATTTTAGAAGCTTCCTTAACTGCCATTGCATTTGCTGCAAGAGTTTGCAGGCATCCTGGCATTCCCTGTACCTGGAGTGGAAGTTTCTTTGATAGGTATGCCACTGGTCTTAAGTTTGTCCCATGGGGTTGGGCCAATACTGCTGCAAACGTATGCCCTCGCACCACACAGTAAAGTGAGACGGTTTATCATAGGAAGGGAGACCTAAAGCAGGAGCCCGCGAGAGGGAAGTCAGAAGAGCGAGGAAGGCCTCTTTCATATCCTCTGTATATTCAATTGTTTTAGGGGCACCCGCAGCTGTAGCTGGACGTAAAATGGAATCCCAAAAAGAACAGTCAGGTATCCACTGTTGACAGTAGACGATTGAGCCTAAAAAGGAAAGCGATGCAGCTTTGTCCTTTGGTGGGCCGAGACAGTGGGGAGAGCTTGGACTCGTGCCGGGGATATCAATCTGGTCCCATCTGTGATAATACAGCCGAGATATTCAACTCTGTCCCTACATCACTGGATCTTTTTCCTAGACGCCAAGTGACCTTTTAGGGTGAGGTGATTCATCAGGCTTACTGTGTCCTTCTCACACTGTGCCCTGCTCTCACTACAAATAAGTAGGTCATCTACGTACAGCAGGATTGTGGAGCCTTCAGAGGGCGTCCAATCGTGCATAGTTTTTTTCAAAACTATGCTAAAAGCCACGGGCTATCAATAAACCCTTGAGAGAGGCGTGTCCAGGTCAGCTGACCCCCTCCCCAGACAAATGCAAATAGGTGTTGGCATTGTGGATCAACATCAATACTAAAAAATGCATTTGAAAGATCCAATACGTTGTAGCACTTGGAGTTTGTCGGTATATTAGTAAAAATTTAGGTAATATTTAGATACCAATGGGGCAGAGGAATCACACTCTTGTTTACCCCTCTCAGATCCTGAACCAATCTCCAGGTACCATCTGCTTTCCTAACTGGATTAATGGGAGTATTCCAGGGACTGACAATTTCCCTGAGGATTCCCAACTTTTTATATTCCTCTATTTGGGGCTGTATTCCCGATACCTTTTCAGTAGACAATGGGTATTATTTCTGATAATAGGGGAGTGTATTAGGCCGCATAGTGGGCACATAAGGTGTACAGGGTATGTGTCCTACTTCCATTTTAGTTCCTGCCCAGATGTCATGGTTTTCTAATATGGCTGGCAGTGACATAAAGTAACCCAAAAGGTCTTTCCTTTTTGGCATAGTGAGGTCACATTTAGCCGATTTGGCTATAATGCCCCCTTGTTTGTCAAATTTTACAATAATTTGTAATGCAGACATTAAATCCCTTCCCATGAGGGACAGGGGACAGTCTGGTAGAACTGCAAAGGACATTTCAGTAAGGTAATTATCTTGCATGTCCGTTTTTAGTAGTGGCGGTGTGATTTTGTGGTTGACGCTTGTCCCATTTATTCCCATAGAGCATCCCTCGGTGCATTCTTTACTTTCAAAGTGGGGGTCTTTAACACACGAGGTTGATGCCCCTGTGTCTAACAAAAATTTGACCACCCTGCCTTCTACTTTTAAAACCACTTGAGGCAGGGTTTTCCAGTGTGAGGAGAAAAAATGCATCACCAAGGATGGGTACTGCCCCGGGCATCCCTATTGGGGGTTTTTGTCCTGATATCCTGGCCAATGTACCTGTATCTCTTCTATGGTGTTTCTGGGTGATCTTGTTTGGTATGGCTGCTGCTGTTGCCTATATTGGGGGATGTACTGGAACTGACTGGGATCTCTGTTGTGGCTGCTGTTGTTGTGTGTCATATCTTGGTTGGGGCAGATACTGAGATCTTGGTTGAGATCTCACTCTGTAGCCTCCCCTACCTCTCCTAGGAAAGTTATTCCTGGCTCCCTTTCTCTGGGGACATTCTGATTTCCAGTGGTTTGGATCCCCACAATTAAAACAACCCTGATCCTGATTATGGGGAGGATAATTTCTTCTAGGTATGGCTCCTGAACTTGGTCCACTGACCATAGCTATGTTTGGATTTTCTTCTGTAATAGAGGTGAACAATCCTCCTTTGGTGTTAAATACCCCTGAGGATGCCCTGTCCTTTATGTCAGCTATGAATCCATCTGAGGTCATTACCGCCCATTTTGGGTTTATCAGTTTGATTATTTGGGTGGCCCTTGGATCTCCATTATTTATGGCTGTACTCACGAATAATTGATCATTGTCTATTCCACAATTTTTATATAATTTATGTAATCTACTGACAAAGGTGAAGAAATCCTCTCCTGACTGTTGTTTGCAAGATATCAAATCATGCAACATAGTGGTGTTTTTATATGCCTTGAGCCAAGCCTGTAACAATGTGTTCCAAAAAATATTCCAATCCTCCCCATCCTCATATAACTTTGCATCCTTGGCCCATTGACCTATATTTATGTCAGCTTGGGAATCGGGCTCTACATTTTGAATTATGGTATTAAGATCTTCAGGAGACATTCTTGTTCCTGAACAGTATCTTTGCAGAAAGTATCAGTATCTTTGCCTGTCTGGGGTCCTTTCTTGGTTTGGGACATGTGTCTCTAATTTCCTTGACCGTACCCAATGGTAATGGTATTTGTACCTGTGTATCTCCCATTGTAATGAAAGGAAAAGCCAGACTAATTGGAGCTATCAGATCATTTTCATCATCTGAGGATGTGGGTGCCTGGTGTTGAGGGGTTATACTGAACTACTCTAAAAATCCTTACTTAACCCATCTCCAGATATATAATCAGCCTTCTTCACTAGATTGGTTTCTGGGTAGCCCGAGTTTCTAAATCCACGTATTATCCCCTTTATTTCTCCTAATCTATCTCTACGTTCCTGTAACTCTCTTCTATCTCCTTCTATCACTTTTTCTTCATCTTCCTCTTTTTTAATACACTGTTCTTCCTCCTTTACTAATTGACTTAAACGTTCCTGTATCTGTCTTCTATCTTCCCCCTCTCGTAACCAATTAGTTCCCTTTTGTTTAGCTATGGTTAATACTCCTGCTATAACATTTGGATCTAACGAGGGGTATATTTTCTTTGGGACAAGGGATTCATCTTTTACCATAGCATATGGAGGTGGTTTTTCTTGATAAAAATTAGGGGGAGCTGATGGACTTCCTATTGCGTCTTCTAATTGCTCTTTCTTTTCCATTTCTATACTTGCATATTTCTTTCTATATTCCTTCATACCTTTTGCCCAAATCTTACAACATTTAGTCATGTAATCTTTGTCAAAGTCTTTTATGGGATAATTATACTGTTTATGTTGGCCACATATTCTGGTCACTTCCTCCCACTCTTCCTTGGAACATGGTCCGTATTCCATCAAACATGACACTTCTAACTGATGTGCTCTTTTTAAGACCAGAGACCAGAACGGATCAGTACAATGATTTCCATAATTGCCTTTCATGTAATCTATCGGGGAGGGTTAATGCTTACCGTCATCATCACCTTTTCCCGACTGATTACCCATTTTAACAAACAATAATATTTTATTCTTATACTTTAAAATTAAAAAAATTCTGTCTTGTTTTCTCTATTTCGTTCCAGGGGCGGAAAATGTCCTCAACCTTATGACAATGTATAGATTTATGACAAGGAACCCAGTGTTCTCCTTTTTTAAATACAACCAGACACTGTATTTCTGCTACACTTAGTCCCTCGAACACCAGACTGGGGGGTAGTATGTTGTGTATATTAAACCTTAACATATGTTGTTTTGATCCCTGGAACATAGGACCCTTGCCAAATTTGACATGATACCCCCCTGGAACAATTGCCACTAATTACGTGGTCTTCCCTTTGTAAGCAAACAATAAACCAGTTTTACATTCAGGACAACAATATACAGTTGACATTTAAAAAAGTAACCCTTTTTGTGTACACCTTTAGATATAGAGTTTCCACAGATCCATCCTATGTAGAGAAGAATTTAAGATTCTTCCTCAATCTTATAACCTGGTCTGGCCAACCTAGCGAGACCCTCTGTATCTATTCTAAATCTACCTTTCAATCTTAACAGAGTCCCAGAAAACTTGTAGTTTTCTCGAGAGTCTACTTTATGATGAACCAATTGACAAGGCAAGACTATTGTTCCCAATAATAATTAAAGGGGGTCTTACCTGTTCAATTGGATCATCCCACTTCTGACACCACTGAAAGGTTCTGGTTCTGGGTCTGTTGGACCCTCTTGGCTCAAGCTGGACTCAGGATCTGTGGAAGTAACTCTGTGACCGGTCAGATATTCAAGACACCATACACAGTGAATGGATATACAAGAATATATTGGTTTATTGGCAACATATCTCTTTTATGCATAACAAGGAAAGTTGCCTCCCTCGTATGAACCAATCAGCAATAAGCAAAAACATCATGAGTTAAACAAAAATAGACTCTAACAGGTTTTAGGCTTTTGCAGAAGTAGTCATTTAAAAATAAGAATATCATGCGTCATTGCGGTCATACTAAACATGTGTCTGATATTTGAAACAGGAAGATAAGGACATTAGGCTTTATTGCGGCTACTCTAAACATATGACTGACAATTGAAACAGGAAGATAAGAACGCAAGGGGGCATTGTGGTCACTCTAAACATATGACTGACAGTTAAAGAACAAGAAAGATAAGAAATTTTTTTTAGAACAGGCTTGACCACAAAGTCACATCCTGCTTACACATATTTTTCAGAGAAACATATTCTGTCTCAATATTCTGTCTCAATATACCTTACAACATATACACCTAAGAAGAATTTATTATCCTGAATATATTGGTTCATGATTTTCCGTTACCTTACAGTAATGTGCACAAACTTTATTCATACAAGGTATACAAGGTACTCACATTTTAGCAGTAATAAAAAAGCCTGTTAGCAAAAAAACGATGCTGGCTGGGAAGTGGTGTGATCCTGTGCTTCTTCCGCTCTTGCACTTGCATATAATGCCCCATACACACGATCGTTTTTCATGCCGATAAAAATGGCATTCTTAAAAATGGGCACTAAAACCGATCGTGTGTATGCTCCAGAGCATTTTTAACGACGTGAAAAACGGCCATTAAAAATTCCGAACATGCTCTATTTTTTCACGTCGTTTTTCATGTCGTTTTTTTAACGATGTGAAAAACGATGGTGTGTATGCTTTGACGAGGTGAAAAAAAACGCGTATGCTCAGAATCAAGTATGAGACGGGAGCGCACGTTCTGGTAAAACTAGCATTTGTAATGGAGATAGCACATTCGTCACGCTGTAACGGACTGAAAAGCAGGAGGCTGAAAAGCGCGAATCGTCGCTCAACAAACTTTACTAACATGAAGGGTGGCACCATCCGAACGGAACTTCCCCTTTATAGTGCCGTCGTACGTGTTGTATGTCACTGCGCTTTGCTTGAACGTTTTTTAAAATGATCGTGTGTATGCAAGACAGGCTTGAGAGGAAACATGAAAAAAAACGACGAGAAAAACGTTGGTTTAAAAAATGGCATGAAAAACGATCGTGTGTACGCCGCATAAGCCTTCAAAATGGTGACTAGGGATGAGCCGAACACCCCCCTGTTCGGTTCGCACCAGAAGCTGCGAACAGCCAGAATGTTCGTGCAAACTTTAGAACCCTATTAAATACAATGGACTCGAACGTTCAAAATCAAAAGTGCTAATTATAAAGGCTAATATGCAAGTTATTGTCCTATAAAGTGTTTGGGGACCGGGTCTTGCCCCAGGGGACATGTATCAATGCAAAAAAAGTTTTTAAAATGGATGTTTTTTTGGGAGCAGTGATTTTAATAATGCTTAAAGTGGAACAATAAAAGTGAAATATTCCTTTAAATTTCGTTCCTGGGGTTGTGTATAGTATGCCTGTAAAGTAGCGCTTGTTTCCTGTGCTTAGAACTGTCCCTGCACAAAGTGTAATTTCTGAAGGAAAAAAAGTAATTTAAAACTCACTCGTGGCTATAATGAATTGTCGGCTCCCGGCAATACATATAAAAGTCATTGGTAAAAAAAAAAAAATGCGTGGGGGTCCCCCCAAATTCAATTACCAGGCTCTTCAGGTCTGGTATGGATATTAAGGGGAACCCTGCCGCATATTTAAAAAAAAAATGTGTGGAGTTCCCCCAAATATCCATACCAGGCTCTTCAGGTCTGGTATTTATTTTAAGGGGAACTCCACCCCAAATGTAAGAAAAAAAATGGCGTGGAGTTCCCCCAAAAATCCATACCAGACCCTTTATCCGAGCACGCAACCTGGAAGGCCGCAGGAAAAGAGGGGGGACGAGAGAGCGCCCCCCCTCCTGAACTGTACCAGGCCACATGCCCTCAACATGGGGAGGATGTCCCCATATTGATGGGGACAAGGGCCTCATCCCCACAACCCTTGCCTGGTGGTTGTGGGGGTCTGCAGGCAGGGGGGTTATCGGAGTCTGGAAGACCCCTTTAACAAAGGGGACCCCCAGATCCCGCCCCCCATGTGAATTGGTAAGGGCTACATCGTACCCCCACCATTTCACGAAGAAAGTGTAACAAAATGTAAAAGAAACACACAGACACCTTGAAAAAGTCCTTTATTAAAAAAAAAAAAAACATTCCAGCAATGAAATCCAGTGTCCCGCGGCGATCCGATGTCCAGCGCTGTCCACACGAAACGTCATTGGCTGAGCCTGAGCGGACCTGATGGGGAACTTCCTCTGCAGTGTATTAAATGAATAGACCCGCCCCTTCTAAAGTTCCCCATCAGGTCCGCTCAGCCAATGACGTAGGTGTAAGGCTAAGCGGACCAGATGCGGAACATGATAAGGGGCGGGTCTATTCATTTATTACACTGCAGAGGCAGTTCCCCATCAGCCAATGATGTAGGCGGGGTCTGACATATGAGGGGGAGGACCTGATGGGGAACTTCCTCCACAGTGTAATAAATAAATAGACCCGCCCCTTCTCACGTTCCGCATCTGGTCCGCTTAGCCTTACACCTACGTCATTGGCTGAGTGGACCAGATGGGGAACTTTAGAAGGGGCGGGTCTATTCATTTAATACACTGCGGAGGAAGTTCCCCATCAGGTCCGCCCCCTCGTATGTCAGACCCCGCCAAATGGGGAACTTTAGAAGGGGCGGGTCTATTCATTTATTACACTGTGGAGGAAGTTCCCCATCAGGTCCGCCCCCTCGTATGTCAGACCCCGCCAGATCGGGAACTTTAGAAGGGGTGGGTCTATTCATTTATTACACTGTGGAGGAAGTTCCCCATCAGGTCCGCCCCCTCGTATGTCAGACCCCGCCTACGTCATTGGCTGAGCGGACCTGATGGGGAACTGCCTCCGCAGTGTAATAAATGAATAGATCCGCCCCTCTCACGTTCCGCATCTGGTCTGCTTAGCCTTACACCTACGTCATTGGCTGAGCGGACCTGATGGGGAACTTTAGAAGGGGTGGGTCTATTCATTTAAATCACTGTGGAGGAAGTTCCCCATCAGGTCCGCTCAGGCTCAGCCAATGACGTTTCGTGTGGACAGCGCTGGACATCGGATCGCCGCGGGACACTGGATTTCATCGCTGGAATGGGTTTTTTCTTTTTTTCTTTTTAATAAAGGACTTTTTCAAGGTGTCTGTGTTTTTTTTTACATTTTTTTTACACTTTCTTTGTGAAATGGTAGTGGTACAATGTACCCCTTACCAATTCACATAGGGGGGGCTGGGATCTGGGGGTCCCCTTTGTTAAAGGGGTCTTCCAGATTCCGATAAGCCCCTTTCCTGCAGACCCCCACAACCACCGGGCAAGGGTTGTGGGGATTAGGCCCTTGTCCCCATCAACATGGGGACATCCTCCCCATGTTGAGGGCATGTGGCCTGGTACGGTTCAAGAGGGGGGTGCTCTCTCATCCCCCCTCTTTTCCTGCGGCCTGCCAGGTTGCGTGCTCTGATAAAGGGTCTGGTATGGAGTTTTGGGGGAACTCCATGCCATTTTTTTATTTGGGGTGGAGTTCCCCTTAATATCCATACCAGACCTGAAGGGCCTGGTAATTGGATTTGCATTTGGATTTGGATTTTGCATTTTTTTTTTTATCAATTACTTTTCTATGTATTGCCGGGAGCCGACAATTCATTAGTTTTAAATGACTTTTTTTCCTTCAGAAATGACACTTTGTGCAGGGACAGTTCTAAGCACGGGAAACAAGCGCGACTTTACAGGCATACTATACACACACCCTAGGTACGAAATGTAAAGGAATATTTCACTTTTATTGTTTCAATTTAAGCATTATTAAAATCACTGCTCCCCAAAAAACGTCCATTTTTAAAACTTTTTTTTGCATTGATACATGTCCCCTGGGGCAGGACCCGGGTCCCCAAACACTTTTTATGACAATAACTTGCATATAAGCCTTTATAATTAGCACTTTAGATTTCTCATATAGACTTTTCGAATTTGCCGCGAACACCCAAAATTGTTCGCTGTTCGGCGAATGGGCGAACAGGCAATGTTCGAGTCGAACATGAGTTCGACTCGAACTCGAAGCTCATCCCTAATGGTGACTTTTCAATTTAAGTCCCAAAGACTTTAAAGGGGTTTGCAGTTCTGTTCTGAACTTTTGCAATGTTCGAGAGTTCTGGCGCGAACCGAACCGTGGGTGTTCGGCCCATCTCTATAGATTGCACATATCATATACTCATATTTATGTTTGCTATTATCATTATTAGTTAACCACTTAAGCCCCGGACCATTTGGCAGCCTAAAGACCAGAGGACTTTTTACAATTTGGCCCTGCACTGCTTTAACTGGTAATTGCGTGGTCATGCAATGTAGCACCCAAACAAAATTAGCGTTTCCCACAAATAGAGCTTTCATTTGATGGTATTTGATTGCCTCTGCGATTTTTATTTTTTGCAATATAAATGGAAAAAGACCGAATATTTAGAAAAAAAAAGATATTTTCTACTATTTGTTATAAGAAATATCCAATAAACTCAATTTTAGTCATTTATTTAGGCCAAAATGTATTCAGCCACATGTCTTTGGTAAAAATAATGTCAATAAGCATATATTTATTGGTTTGCGCAAAAGTTATAGCGTCTACAAACTAGGGTACATTTTCTGGAATTTACATAGCTTTTAGTTTATGACTGCCTATCTCATTTCTTGAGGTGCTAAAATAGCAGGGAAGTACAACCCCCCCCCCCAAATGACCCCATTTTGGAAAGTAGACACCCCAAGGAAATTGCGGAGAGGCATGTTGAGCCCATTGACTACCGTATTAAATTTTTTTGTCCCAAGTGATTGAATAATGACAAAAAAATATAAAATACATTTTACAAAAAGTTGTCACTAAATTATATATTGCTCACACATGCCATGGTTATATGTGGAATTACACCCCAAAATACATTCTGCTGCGTCTCCTGAGTACGGGGATACCACGTGTGTGAGACTTTTTGGGAGTCTAGCCGCGTACAGGACCCCGAAAACTAAGCACCGCCTTCAGGCTTTCTAAGGGCGTAAATTTTTGATTTCACTTCTCACTACCTATCACAGTTTCGAAGGCCATAAAATGCCAAGATAGCACAAAACCCTCCCAAATTACCCCATTTTGGAAAGTAGACACCCAAAGCTATTTGCTGAGAGGCAAGGTAAGTATTTTGCAGCTCTTATTTGTTTTTGAAAATGAAGAAAGAAAAGAAAAGTGTTTTTTTTTTTTCAAATTTCAAAACTTTGTGACAAAAAGCGAGATCTGCAAAATACTCACCATACCTCTCAGCAAATAGCTAGGGGTGTCTACTTTCCAAAATGGGGTCATTTGGGGGGGTTTGTGCCATATGGGCATTCCATGACCTCCGAAACTGTGATAGGCAGTGAGTAGTGAAATCAAAAATTTACACCCTTATAAAGCCTGAAGGCGGTGCTTGGTTTTCAGGGTCCTGTACGCGGCTAGGCCCCCAAAAAGTCCCACACATGTGGTATCCCCATACTCAGGAGAAGCAACAGAATGTATTTTGGGGTGTAATTTCACATATACCCATGGCATGTTTGAGCAATATATCATTTAGTGACAACTTTCTGTAAAAAATAAATAAATAAATAATAATTTTCCAGAAACTTGTGGCAAAATATAAATTATTCCATGGACTTAACATGCCTCTCAGCAAATAGCTTGAAATGTCTTCTATTCAAAATTGGGTCATTTGGGGGGGTTTTGTGCTATCTTGACATTTCATGGCCTCCGTAACTGTGATAAGTAGTGAGGAAGTGAAATCACCATTTTACGCCCTTAGAAAGCCTGAAGGTGGTGAATGGTTTTTGGGGTCCTGTACACGGCTAGGCTCCCAAAAAGTCTCACACATGTGGTATCCCCGTACTCAGGAGAATCAGCAGAATGTATTTTGGGGTGTAATTCCACATATGCCCATGGCATGTTTGAGCAATATATCATTTAGTGACAACTTTCTGCAAAAAAAAAAAAAAAAGAATTGTATTTTTCTCGCAACTTGTGTCAAAATATAAAATATTCCATGGACTCAACATGCCTCTCAGCAAATAGCTTGGGGTGTCTACTTTCCAAAATGGGGTCATTTGTGGGGGTTTGAACTGTCCTGGCATTTTATGCACAGCATTTAGAAGCTTATGTTACACATCACCCACTCTTCTAACCACTTGAAGACAAAGCCCTTTCTGACACTTTTTGTTTACATGAAAACATTTATTTTTTGCAAGAAAATTACTTTGAACCATGCTCAGAATCAAGTATGAGACGGGAGCGCTCGTTTTAATAAAGCTAGCGTTGGAAATAGATATGGCACATTCGTCACGGTTGAATTAATAGCATCGTTTTAATGCTGCACATTCCGTTCTTCTTTTGAGAATGCTTCAACGATTACCTTCTTTTGATAATGACATTGAGAGTTATGCCAAACTTGTTTCTAAAGTAATTCCTAATTGTTTTAATGATAGAAAAATATTCTTTTCAAGCCACATCTCCCTCATAAATTCATAAATAAATGTAAAGATAATTTTTTGGGGTTTTTGTTCTTTTTGCAGTTTATTTTAGTAATTAAGTTAGCTTCTTCATTTTTTGTGCCTTTTTTTTTGGTCCTTTAAATAATTTTTGTGTAAAGTTCCCACACCAACCTTCAAAATTTGTCTCATTTTGCCTCAAGGAGGTTTGTGTCCCTTGTTAATAACAATAATATTATTTGAAATGTCCCAGCCTGCTCCCTAGCAAACTCTCTTTTGAACTACAAATCACATAGTCAAGTATTTTAAGCCAAAAAAAAGTATCCTTTATTTAGGAACATAACAAATTAAAGGGGATGGCAGCACTGGAGAGCCTGCTTGCATTTGTGCATCCCTTGGACCCCACAACAACCATCCAAGATGTGAAAACCAAACTAGTAATGGAAAGAAATCAAAAAGGAGCTCAATCTTGGCTCCCAGAGGTCAGGAACCGCAGCAGATAAGTCATATATGTCCCCAGTCTGTGGTACTACAGCAGGCATTATTTTTTCCTCTTCCTTGTAGCCTTCTCTCCAGCCTTCTCTGCAGCCTTGGTTGGTTTCTTCCTCGGAGGCTGGGGAT
Organism: Rana muscosa; assembly: GCA_029206835.1. Classification (NCBI taxonomy): domain Eukaryota; kingdom Metazoa; phylum Chordata; class Amphibia; order Anura; family Ranidae; genus Rana; species Rana muscosa. The sequence continues at coordinate 598,090,059 of CM055122.1, read as the reverse complement.
CAGGAGGAGAGGTTGTGGCAGGAGGAGTAGTAGGAGGAGGAGGTGGAGGAGTAGGGAACAACCTCCGTGATGTCGGTGAACTTGGTGAGTTCACCGAGCAATCCCTTGTTAATTACCTTCAGGAGAAGGGTCTCACTATACAGCTTTTGCCCTCAGCAGAGGGTGCCTCTCTGAGTGTCGCAATAGCCTCTCTGATGAAGGCTCTTGTTTCCTCCTCCACCTGCCTACCTCTCCTTGGCCCTCGTAGTTTCATTATCAGGGGAGGCATCTGGGCTCTTGTGCTGGGCCCAGCCTCCTCCTGGGTGCCACTTGGCCCTGCCTCCTCCTGGTCCCCAACATCACCCTCTTCCTGGCTCTGCTCTGGCTGTAAAAAAAGAAAGGGACTTTATAATTTTTTCGCCACCATGAATCACACACATTGTTCACCTCCAGACATTTTGGAATTGAATCTGAAAATTTCGAAAAGTCTCACAGATTCCACCTCCTGATATTGTTGCCTTGTCCACATCAAAATTGACCACTACTGTATCTTGGTCTTTAAATACTTTTTTTTTCGAACATTAAATACCTAACAATACTAACATCAATTTAAATTCATCACTTTTGTAACATATAAATGGAGATATCAATACTTTACCTGGCTCCATATATCCAAATCTGCCTCCTCAAGGGCCTGATCTTGATCCTCAGAGGAAGCCAGAGCAGGGTTGCCAGGAAGGCTGGAGGGCTGGCTGCAAGGAAGGCTGGAGGTTTGGCTACAAGGAAGGCTGGATTGACCTCTGGGGTGAAGGGTGGAGAGAGATTCCCGCACTTCCAGCTGGTCATCCAGAAAAGATAGCTTGCTGTAGTACCACAGACTGGGTTTATAAACCTTATCTGCTGCAGCACCTGACCTCTGGGACTTCAGGACCATATTCCTCTGGGTCCTGTATGTCCCCCTGATGGTAGCAATTTTGGTTTTCACATCTTGGAGAGTTGTTGTTGGTATCTGGGTTTGGACAAATGCAAGCAGGCTCTCCAGTGCTGCTGTCCTGGCCGTTTTGTTTTTATTGGACCCACTTTTGGTCTGCCACAGGATAAGGAGTTCTTTCCATTTGTCAATGAACTCCCCCATGAACTCAGGGTTTTTGAAACTATTCATTCTCTCTGTAAAATCAAGAACCCAGAAAAGACATATGTTTCAGGCAACATTCATCAAATCAGCATTTTGGACAAATCTAAAAGCCCCAAATCTCCTCTTCTGCGGAAACCCAAATCCTTAAAATGTTATGTACCTTGGTCAACACGTTCATTGTGAACTCCCTCTCCCGCCAAATGAACGTATTTTCGACACATGGATCTGCACTTGATATACACTGCGCATGCGTGAAACTCTGCACGCTTTCCCCGCCCCTGATGTTCGATATTGTACTTTCCCCGCCCCTTCTCGCTTGTCGTAGTGCTTAGCAACATGGCGGAGACACAGGTGGCTGAGATTACCTCTACAGAGGATAAAATTCCTGAGGAGCCCAAATCCTGATCCAGGAGATATAAGGCATCCGACATGTCATTCGAGGAAATGGTGGAAATGGTCCCATTTTGAAGAGGGAGGATTATGATGCCAAGCATGGGCCGTATAAAAGGCCTAATCTGGTCAAGTCAAAAATTATGGCCAAAGTGGTCAAAAGTCTTCACCAAAAATTTGGGGTGTGCAGAACGAAGGAACAGCTCAGAAAACGATGGTCTGATCTGAAGTTGCGGGAGCCCGACCAATACAAACGAATCAGGAAAGTTATACGAAAAAGTAAGTATTTTTTTGCTATTTTCCCTGCTAGAGATTATTACTTGTATTATGTCGTGTATTTTTGTCTTTGATATAGTACAGTGAAAGATACCATCTTTCTTGTTCGTCCGCAAAGTAACGTATTAAACCTCTTTCTCCGTACAGTTCATCAAACGATGTTTTAGGATCATCCAGTGTGAACACCCATTTATTAAATTTTATTTGGGGTAGCAAATTTGGTAAACAATTATTTTTGGGGATCAAATCCAAAGGACAATTTTTATAAAAAAAAAGGATATGCATTGTAATGTTAAGGGAGAGAATGCTCAGCAGCTGATGAAACATCTGAACGCAGTAGTACAAGTGTGGGCCAAAAGCCCCAAAGTTTGAGGGTGTCACACACAGGTGATCCTGTGTATATACTTTGGGGTGTTACAATGTGTCAAACTTTGGTTAACCACTTAAGCCCCGGACCATTTGGTAGCTAAAGGACCAGAGGTGAATTCTAAACTGCGCTGCTTTAACTGTAAATTGTGCGGACATGCAATGTTGTACCCAAACAAAATTTGCGTCCTTTTCTTCCCACAAATAGAGCTTTCTTTTAATGGTATTTGATTGCCTCTGCGATTTTTATTTTTTGCGATATAAACGGAAAAAGACCGAAAATTTTGAAAAAAAATGATATTTTCTACTTTTTGTTATAAGAAAAATCGAATAAACTCAATTGTAGTCATACATTTAGGCCAAAATGTATTCAGCCACATGTTTTTAGTAAAAAAAATGTCAATAAGCGTATATTTATTGGTTTGCGCAAAAGTTAGAGAGTTTACAAACTAGGGTACATTTTCTGAAATTTACACAGCTTTAAATTTATGACTGCCTATCTCATTTCTTGAGGTGCTAAAATGACAGGGCAGTACAAAACCCCCCCAAATGACCCCATTTTGGAAAGTAGACACCCCAAGGAAATTGCTGAGAGGCATGTTGAGCCCATCAAATTTTTTTTTGTCTTAATTGATTGAATAATGACTAAAAAAAAAAAATTACAAAAAGTTGTCACTAAATGATATATTGCTCACACATGCCATGGTTATATGTGGAATTGCACCCCAAAATAAATTTTGCTGCTTCTCCTGAGTACGGGGATACCACATGTGTGGGACCTTTTGGGAGCCTAGCCGTGTACGGGACCTCGGAAACCAAGCACCGCCTTCAGGATTTCTAAGGGCGCAAATTTTTGATTTCACTCCTCACTACCTATCACAGTTTCGAAGGCCATAAAATGCCAAAATAGCACAAAACCCCCCCAAATGACCCCATTTTAGAAAGTAGACACCCCAAAGAAATTGCTGAGAGGCCTGTTGAGCCCATTGAATATTTTTTTTTGTCCCAAGTGATTGAATAATGACAAAAAAAAAAAATTACAAAAAGTTGTCACTAAATGATATATTGCTCACACATGCCATGGTTATATGTGGAATTACACCCCAAAATAAATTTTTCTGCTTCTCCTGAGTACGGGGATACCACATGTGTGGGACTTTTTAGGAGCCTAGCCGCGTACGGGACCCCGAAAACCAAGCACCGCCTTCAGGATTTCTAGGCACAAATTTTTGATTTCACTCCTCACTACCTATCACAGTTTCGAAGGCCATAAAATGCCAAAATAGCACAAAACCCCCCCCAAATGACCCCATTTTGGAATATAGACACCCCAAGCTATTTGCTGAGAGGCATGGCGAGTATTTTACAGCTCTCATTTGTTTTTGAAAATGAAGAAAGAAAATATTTATATATATTTTTTTTTTTTCAATTTTCAAAACTTTGTGACAAAAAGCGAGATCTGCAAAATACTCACAATACCTCTCAGCAAATAGCTTGGGGTGTCTACTTTCCAAAATGGGGTCATCTGTGGTTTTGTGCCATCTGGGCATTCCATGGCCTCCGAAATTGTGATAGGCAGTGAGAAGTGAAATCAAAAATTTACACCCTTAGAAAGCCTGAAGGCGGTGCTTGGTTTTTGGGGTCGCGTACGCGGCTAGGCTCCCAAAAAGTCTCACACATGTGGTATCCCCGTACTCAGGAGAAGCAACAGAATGTATTTTGGGGTGTAATTCCACATATGCCCATGGCATGTTTGAGCAATATATCATTTAGTGACAACTTTGTGCAAAAAAAAAAAAATTGTCGTATTTCCGCAACTTGTGTCAACATATAAAATATTCCATGGACTCGACATGCCTCTCAGTATATAGCTTGGGGTGTCTACTTTCCAAAATGGGGTCATTTGGGGGGTTTTGAACTGTTCTGGCATTTTATACACAACATTAGGAAGCTTACATCCACTCTTCTAACCACTTGAAGACAAAGCCCTTTTTGACACTTTTTGTTTACATGAAAACATTTTTTTTTGCAAGAAAATTATGTTGAACCCCCAAACATTATATATATTTTTAAAGCAAAGGCCCTACAGAATAAAATGGTGGGTATTTTTTTTTCTACACAGTATTTGCGTAGCGATTTTTCAAACGCATTTTATGGGGAAAAAATACACTTTTTTTAAATTTTAATGCACTAAAACACACTATATTGCCCAAATGTTTGATGAAATAAAAAAGATGATCTTGGGCCGAGTACATAGATACCAAATACGACATGCTTTAAAATTTCGCACAAACGCGCATTGGCGACAAACTACATACATTTTTAAAAGCCTTTAAAAGCCTTTACAGGTTACCCCGTTAGATTTACAGAGGAGGTCTACTGCTAAAATTACTGCCCTCGATCTGACCTTCGCAGTGATACCTCACATGCATGGTGCAATTGTTTACATATGACGCCAGACCGATGCTTGCGTTCGCCATTGGGCAAGAGCAGGGCAGGACAAGGGTGCTTTTTTTTTTAATATTATTAATTTTGCTTTTTTATTTTATTTTTAAATTGTTCCTTCCAAGTATTTTTTTTTTTTATCATTTTTATTGTTATCTCAGGGAATGTAAATATCCCCTATGATAGCAATAGGTAGTGACAGGTACTCTTTTTTTGAAAAAACTGGGGTCTTCTAGACCCTAGATTTTTCCTCTGCCCTCAAAGCATCTGACCACACTGAGATCAGTGTGATAAAATGCTTTCCCAATTTCCCAATGGCGCTTTTTATATCCGGGGGGGCATTCCCTCCCACTGCTTGTAAAAGCAGTCCAGAGGCTAATTAGCCAGTAGGATTGCTTTTACATGAAAGCCAGCCACAGGCTGAAAAGAATGATACCAAGATGATACCTAAATGCGCAGGCATCATTCTGGTATAAACATTCAAAGTCCAGCAACATACCAGTACGTTGCTGGTCCTTGTTGGACATGTATTGCAATCTTTTTTTTTCATGCAGCCAGTTGGCTGAACGAAAAAAGAGATTGATCGGTGGGTATGCCCACCATTAGAATACCGCCCTTCATCCACCCACTTCCAATGATGGGCATACACGCACCATTTATATATGCCGAAGCATGGGGGCATCCTCACGCAAAAAAGTTATGCCGCACACACATGGTCGGACTTTTCCACGGGCAAGCCTCCGTCGGAATTTCGACCGTATGTACGCGGCATTAGGAGCAAAATCGCTCCTCCGCTCCTGCTGCCCCAATGCTTCGGCATATATGCTTTTTTTATTTAACTGTGGTGGTGAAATCACCTCCTACAGCACTGGAGTCGCAGGGATCAGGCCTGTCTCTGCGAACGCTGCAGTTATGTGTGTTGTGTTTTGTAAGTGACAGTGATCGATCGATACTGCACTTGGGTGGCCTGGGCTGAACGGAGGGGCAAAACGCAGGTGCCAGCAGGTATCTGGGCTGATCCCGCTAACACTGCGTTTTTGGGAACCCTAAACTGCTGGGGACGCTAGTATAGATCTGATCAGATCAGATATTGATCTGTTCAGATACTATACCATTAAGGGGGGTGTATGCTTCACGCGTGGGTGTTAGCATTACTGGCACTAACCTGATGCTGCCTGGGGTGTGACGCAGACCCTTTCTGACGCTAAAACCTAATTGATATCACCCACCGGGCGATCAGGGGGTTAAACCTTTATTGGGTTATATACGGCGGGTGCCCTGACACTATAAAAAGCAAACTAACTAACCAGCGTCACCCGTAACACTTATATGGTGATCACTGGTGAAAGGGTTAACTAGGGGCAATCAGGGGGTTAAAACCTTTATTAGATAATATATGGGGGTACCTGACGCTATAAAAACCTGCGGCGAACCTAAAAAAAATTACTGGCTACCGATCTGCATCACCGACACTAAGACAGCGATCAGAAAAACGATCGCTTAGCTACAGTGGTGATAGGGGGTGAAAGGGTTACCTGGGGGTGATCAAGGGGGTTAAACCTTTATTAGATAATATATTGGGGTACCTGACGCTATAAAAACATGCGGCAAACCTAAAAAAAATTACTGGCTACCGATCTGCATCACCGACACTAAGACAGTGTTTAGAAAAACGATCGCTTAGCGACAGTGGTGATAGGGGGTGAAAGGGTTACCTGGGGGTGATCAAGGGGGTTAAACCTTTATTAGATAATATATTGGGGTACCTGACGCTATAAAAACATGCGGCAAACCTAAAAAAAAATACTGGCTACCGATCTGCATCACCGACACTAAGACAGCGTTTAGAAAAACGATCGCTTAGCGACAGTGGTGATAGGGGTGAAAGGGTTACCTGGGGGGGCGATAAAGGGGGTTAAACCTTTATTAGATAATATATTGGGGTACCTGACGCTATAAAAACCTGCGCGAACCTAAAAAAAATTACCAGCTACCGATCTGCATCACCGACACTAAGACAGCGTTTAGAAAAACGATCGCTTAGCGACAGTGGTGATAGGGGGTGAAAGGGTTACCTGGGGGGCGATCAAGGGGGTTAAACCTTTGTTAGATAATATATTGGGGTACCTGACGCTATAAAAACATGCGGCGAACCTAAAAAAAATTACTGGCTACCGATCTGCATCACCGACACTAAGACAGCGTTTAGAAAAACGATCGCTTAGCGACAGTGGTGATAGGGGGTGAAAGAGTTACCTGGGGGGCGATAAAGGGGGTTAAACCTTTATTAGATAATATATTGGGGTACCTGACGCTATAAAAACCTGCGGCGAACCTAAAAAAATTTACCGGCTACCGATCTGCATCACCGACACTAAGACAGCGTTTAGAAAAACGATCGCTTAGCGACAGTGGTGATAGGGGGTGAAAGGGTTACCTGGGGGCGATCAAGGGGGTTAAACCTTTATTAGATAATATATTGGGGTACCTGACGCTATAAAAACATGCGGCAAACCTAAAAAAAATTATTGGCTGCCGATCGGCATCACTGACGCTAAGACAGCGATCAGAAAAATGATCGCTTAGCGACAGTGGTGATTGGGGGTGAAAGGGTTATCTGGGGGGTGATCAGGGGGTTAAACCTTTATTAGGGGGGGTTAGGGGGCTACACTGGACCTAAAACTGAATGTACTGACACTTTTACAGTCACAAATGTCACTGATTGCAGTGATCAGTAAATAAATGGTCACTGCAATCAGTGACACTGTGACTGGGGGCTGGGGGGGGGTGATCTGGGGGTGTCTGGGGGGGGCCTGGGGGGCGATTCATGTCCCTATGTGTCCTGGTGTCAGTGTAGTGTTGTGTGCACTGACCTGATGTCTTCTCTTGTACGGCGCTCGGTATATGTGAGCGCCGCACCAGAGAGGACATCACTTCCTCCTGCTTCCTCTGCCTGACACAGATAGAGGGGGCATTTCCATTCGCCGGGAGCGATCGCGAGGGGGTGGCGGAAACAAATGGCTGCCCCCTCATCCCGGAACGCTCCCGGACACTTAGCCACCGCTCACTGTATAGGAGGGGGGTCCGATTGGACCCCCCAACTATACAAAGGCAATCACGTATGCTCTACGTGATTGTGCCTGTCGGTGCCATTCTGCCGACGTATATATACAGTGAGCGGTCGTTAAGTGGTTAAAAAAGTATATACTATGTTTTTGGCTATGTATCCAATCATGTGTTCCGGTTGTCATTGGGGGTACATTGAAAAATGGACCACACTTCAAAATAATGTTTCCAAATTTATTATCCATGGTTTAGTTTTCTCCAAAAAATCTTTGTTACTAATGAAACTATACCTTTTCTTGCAATCTCCATAGGGCTTCAAAAAGCTACGTCAGATAAGCCTCTAAAGCCAACACCTTCAACAATACCCCCAGACCCACATGATGGAGAGGAACGTGAGGTTGTGGAAGTGGAAAGTGGCACCTCAACAGGTCAGTGTCAAACCAGACAGATGCAGGTTAATAAATGTAGGCCTACATATTCTATACTACATGTTTTTTTTTTTTATGTAGGTGCAGTTCTGGCCGAAGACCCCAAAAATTTTACACATCACAGTGCCCAGATCCTGATCCAATACCTGATGGTCTGCTGTCATGACCTTAAAAAATTAAAGAGAGACTTGATAGAGATCAGGGAAAATACCAAGTGGGTGGAGGAAAGGCTACAAAAGATCATGGCTGTGCTTGGGCGTGTCTAATGTTTTTAAAAAAAATAACGTTGAACTTGCTGTGTTTTGGCAGGTATGTTTTTCATTGAACCTTTTAGGACTAGTACATGTTTATTTTTTCACTATATTTTTAAAGATCTTTTTTGTATGCATGGCTGTTCATGCGTTTTAACAAGCAAAAAATGTTTGGGACATCTACATTTAAAAGGAATTGTCCAAAACAAAAAGAAAAAATTGTATTTTGTTATCAAGAAGTTGTGGCTTCATTATGTAAATGTTGTGCAAAGTGAACTAATCAATGTTTTGTGTTTACACTGACAATGAAGGCTAATTAAGAATGCACAATACACATGGCAATACAAGTGCACTAGGTAAACCTACGAGAAACATAAACCATTATTAAATTAAAACACCAAACCAATCTTTGAGAAACATAAAGTTTTATTTTTCTAAATTAAAAGGTTAAAAGTCATCAGGCATTTCAATGGCCCCCCTACCCACAAAATAATCCACATATTTGTCACGGACCTCACGTCCGGTTTGGGGGGCCAAGCCTGGACGGCCAGCTTCCAGGGCCACAAGATGTTCTGCTTCCATTAATGAGGCCTCAGGCCCAGTCAAAGTCAGATAATTTGTGGAATGCACCCGGAGATAATTATGTAGCACACAGCAAGCCATTACAACATGGTTCCATTTGTAAGGGGCAAGGTGGATGGAGGTGAGGAACAGGCGGAAGCGGCTGGCCATGATGCCAAAGGCATTTTCAACCACCCTTCTTGCTCTGGCCAGCCGATAGTTGTACACCCTCCTCTCAGGGGTGAGGGTGCGTTGCGGGAATGGCCTCATCAAATGGGGACCCAGGCCAAACGCCTCATCTGCCACAAACACAAATGGGAGTCCCTCCACATTCTGCTCCGCTGGTGGCAAGGCCAGCTGATCCAAAAGGAGCCGTTCCCCAAACTCCGTCTGTGCAAAAACTCCTCCATCAGACATCCTGCCATTCTTGCCAACGTCCACATAGAGGAATTCGTAGGTGGCCGACACCACTGCCATCATCACGATGCTGTGGAACCCCTTATAATTGTAATAAAAGGATCCCGAATGGGCTGGTGGGACGACCCGAACATGTTTGCCGTCGATGGCCCCTCCACAGTTTGGAAAGTTCCATCGTTGGGCAAACTCCGATGCCACATTCTGCCATTCATGTGGCGTAGAAGGGAACTGTGGAATGAAATCAAAAATAAATTAATACTTTGAGACAGAAACATTGAAAGCAGATTTAAGAAAAGCATTCATGGCCAACATTGGGAGAAACCGAAAAATTAAAACATTATTAGTAAGCAACAACAAACCAAAAAAAAAAACACAAAATAAAATGGGGGGGGGTTAAAGATGAGTTGGGGAGATCACAAATGAAGGCTATAGCACTCTGTATGAATTAGTGAAAAATGTAACATTCCTAGGCAATCTTTAGGAGGCGTTTAGGGTAAAGCACTACGATGGAGCATAGATTAAAATACATGGAAATGACTAGGCAAGGTGGGTATGGCCCCAGGATAGCATGCTGGAGAGGTTAGGTAAGGCAAATTTTAATGTAGGCCTAATGAAAAATTTCCAAAAATAAATTTGCATGTGGAGAAAGGGGACTTAGGGACTGCTAATAAACCCCCCAAAAAATGTATACAAATAAATACATACAATGTGATGTTTGAAATAAGAACACTTACCTTAATATAGTCCTCCTGCAAAACTTGGAGGATGGCAGAACACGTCTCTGGTATAATGATACCCAGAGCCTGGGGGGATATGCCTGTGGAGAACTTTAAGTCCTGCAGGCTTCTCCCAGTCGCCAGGTATCGCAACGTGGCAATGAGCCTCTGCTCAGCACTGATGGCTTCACGCATAACGGTGTCCTGCCTGGTAATGTAGGGGGACACCAAAGCCAACAGATGCTGAAATACGGGGTCAGACATCCGGAGAAAATTCCTGTAGTCATCAGGATTATTCTCCCTGATCTCCTGCAACAAAGGCATATGACAGAACTGGTGCCGCTGGAGCAACCAATTCTTGGTCCATGAACTCCTCCTGACCCTGCTCATGGCATGGAGTCGGGATACATCATGAACCCCTGCACCAACTACAGCACAAACTCTACGACAAGTACGTAGCCACAACATGGCTAGATAACGGTCGGCAGCTCAGAATGAACTAGAAGAATGAACGGAAGAACAGCAAGGCCTATGAAGAACAAGCTGAAAAACAGGAACGAGCAGACAAGAACGCACTGAATAAACAGATACAAACTGACTACAAGCACTGCAAAACAGATACGAACCCACAAGCACAAACTGAACTCCACAAAACGATCTTCAAAGCACGAAGACTGAAAAGCGCGAATCGTCTCTCACCAAACTTTTACTAACACGCGGTAACACGGAATTAGCAAAAGCGTCCCAAAGGGTGGCGTCATTAGAACGGAACTTCCCCTTTATAGTGCCGTTGTACGTGGTGTACGTCACTGCGCTTTGCTTTGAACGTTTTTTAAAATGATTGTGTGTACGCAAGACAGGCTTGAGAGGAATCATGAAAAAAAACGACGTGAAAAACGTCGGAAAAAATAATGGCATGAAAAACGATCGTGTGTACATAACATTATATGTATGTGTTCTCTCTGAGGGATTTTTCATGAATTACCCTTAAGTGCTGGCTGCAATATTTTATAAATGTTTTGTTTGTTTAGAATTTCAGCGCTGAATACTGTTATTTTCATATGCTTTTACGAGGGCAAAAAAAAATGTGCATGCTCAGAATCAAGTATGAGACGTGAGCGCTCCTTCTGGTAAAACTAAAGTTCGTAATGGAGATAGCACATTCATCACACTGTAATGGACTGAAGAGTATGAGGCTGAAAATCGGCTCTCACCAAACTTTACTAATACGAGGATCAGCAAAAGCAGCCCAAAGGGCGGCACCATCCGAATAGAACTTCCCCTTTATAGTGCTGTCGTACGTGTTGTATGTCACCGCGCTTTCCTCGAGCATTTTTTTTCACGATAGTGTGTAGGCAAGGCAGGCTTGAGAGGAAACACGAAATATCACGTCGAGAAAAATTTCGTTTTTTTCAATGACATTAAAAACGCCTGTGTGTACGCGGCATAAGTCTTGTTAACGTGCTGCACATTTTCACGGGAAACTTGTACAACTGCAGAGCACTTGAAGCACAAGTTCTAGTTGACAATTTTCCAATTTGTAGCAAATTTGCATAGCAAGTCTCTAGCAAGAGCAAAGTTGCAGTGGTGAGTCTATCGCAAGAGCTCTACAAGTCACAGTGACCCCTGTGTTGGGATGACTATTGCACAACCTTGCAGAATGTTTGCAAAGAAAGTTTATCAAAGAAAGTTTATCTGGAGACATGCAATGTGGACTTGCTACAATTGTGCAATAAACTTGTGATATCTGGCAAGTCTAGCAATAGCTTAGTAAGTCATTTTCAAACTTGCAGCTCAATTGTTTGCTATCTGGGATGCAAATAGTAGTCATCTTTTGGAAATTGTAGATAAAGGATTGTGCACAGTAGGGATGAGCTTCGAGTTCGAGTCGAACTCATGTTCGACTCGAACATTGCCTGTTCGCCCGTTCGCCGAACAGCGAACAAATTGGGGTGTTCGCGGCAAATTCGAAAAATCTATGGGAGAAATCTAAAGTGCTAATTATAAAGGCTTATATGCAAGTTATTGTCCTAAAAAGTGTTTGGGGACCCGGGTCCTGCCCCAGGGGACATGTATCAATGCAAAAAGAAGTTTTAAAAACGTCAGTTTTTTCGGGAGCAGTGATTTTAATAATGCTTAAAATGAAAAAATAAAAGTGAAATATTCCTTTAAATTTCGTACCTGGGGGGTGTGCATGATATGCATGTGAAGTGGCGCATGTTTCCCGTGCTTAGAACTGTCCCTGCAAAAAATGTCATTTTTGAAAGAAAAAAATGCATTTAAAACTGACTCGCGGCTATTAATGAATTGTCGGCTCCCGGCAATACATACAAAAGTCATTGATAAAAAAAAAAAAAGCGTGGGGGTTCCCCAGAATTCAATTACCAGGCCCTTCAGGTCTGGAATGGATATTAAGGGGAACCCCGCCGCAAATTTAAAAAAAATTGACGTGGGGTTCCCCCAAATATCCATTCCAGGCCCTTCAGATCTGGCATGGATTTTAAGGGGAACTCCACCCCAAATTTAAAAAAAAAATGGCGTGGAGTCCCCCTAAAAATCCATACCAGACCCCTTATCCGAGCACGCAACCTGGCCGGCCGCAGGGGAAAAGGGGGGGACGAGAGAGCGGCCCCCCCCTCCCTCCTGAACCGTACCAAGCCACATGCCCTCAACATGGGGAGGATGTCCCCATGTTGATGGGGACAAGGGCCTCATCCCCACAACCCTTGCCCGGTGGTTGTGGGGGTCTGCGGGCGGGGGGCTTATCGGAATCTGGAAGACCCCTTTAACAAAGGGGACCCCCAGATCCCCGCCCCCCCTATGTGAATTGGTAAGGGGTACATTGTACCCCTACCATTTCACGAAGAAAGCGTAAAAAAATGTTTAAAAAAACACACAAACACCTTGAAAAAGTCCTTTATTAAAAAAAAACAAAAAAAATCATTCCAGCAGTGAAATCCAGTGTCCCGCGGCGATCCCGATGTCCAGCGCTGTCCTTCATTGGTTGTGCCTGAGCGGACCTGATGGGGAACTCCCTCTCAGTATTTTAAATGTATAGACCCGCCCCTTCTAAAGTTCCCCATCAGGTCCGCTCAGCGGACCAGATGCGGAACATGAGAAGGGGCGGGTCTATACATGTATTACCAAAGTGAGAGCAGTTCCCCATCAGGTCCGCCCCCTCGGTATGTCGGACCCGCCTACGTCATTGGCTTGAGCGGGGAACTTCCTTCACTGTGTAATTTAAATTTACATAGTGAAGGAAGTTCCCCGCTCAAGCCAATGACGTAGGCGGGTCCGACATACCGAGGGGGCGGACCTGATGGGGGACTGCTCTCACTTTGGTAATACATGTATAGACCCGCCCCTTCTCATGTTCCGCATCTCGTCCGCTGAGCGGACCTGATGGGGAACTTTAGAAGGGGCGGGTCTATACATTTAAAATACTGAGAGGGAGTTCCCCATCAGGTCCACTCAGGCACAACCAATGAAGGACAGCGCTGGACATCGGGATCGCCGCGGGACACTGGATTTCATCGCTGGAATGTTTTTTTTTTTAAAATAAAGGACTTTTTCAAGGTGTTTGTGTGTTTTTTTAAACATTTTTTTACGCTTTCTTCGTGAAATGGTAGGGGTACAATGTACCCCTTACCAATTCACATAGGGGGGGCCGGGATCTGGGGGTCCCCTTTGTTAAAGGGGTCTTCCAGATTCCAATAAGCCCCCCCGCCCGCAGACCCCCACAACCACTGGGCAAGGGTTGTGGGGATGAGGCCCTTGTCCCCATCAACATGGGGACATCCTCCCCATGTTGAGGGCATGTGGCTTGGTACGGTTCAGGAGGGAGGGGGGCCGCTCTCTCGTCCCCCCCTTTTCCCCTGCGGCTGGCCAGGTTGCGTGCTCGGATAAGGGGTCTGGTATGGATTTTTAGGGGGACTCCACCCCATTTTTTTAAAAATTTGGGGTGGAGTTCCCCTTAAAATCCATGCCAGATCTGAAGGGCCTGGAATGGATATTTGGGGGAACCCCACGTCAATTTTTTTTTAAATTTGCGGCGGGGTTCCCCTTAATATCCATTCCAGACCTGAAGGGCCTGGTAATTGAATTCTGGGGAACCCCCACGCTTTTTTTTTTTTTTTTATCAATGACTTTTGTATGTATTGCCGGGAGCCGACAATTCATTAATAGCCGCGAGTCAGTTTTAAATGCATTTTTTTCTTTCAAAAATGACATTCTTTGCAGGGACAGTTCTAAGCACGGGAAACATGCGCCACTTCACATGCATATCATACACACCCCCCAGGTACGAAATTTAAAGGAATATTTCACTTTTATTTTTTCATTTTAAGCATTATTAAAATCACTGCTCCCGAAAAAACGGCCGTTTTTAAAACTTCTTTTTGCATTGATACATGTCCCATGGGGCAGGACCCAGGTCCCCAAACACTTTTTAGGACAATAACTTGCATATTAGCCTTTATAATTAACACTTTAGATTTCGAACGTTCGAGTCTATTGTATTTAATAGGGTTCTAAAGTTTACACGAACATTTTGTCTGTTCGCAGGTTCTGGTGCGAACCGAACAGGGGGGTGTTCGGCTCATCCCTGGTGCACAGTAGTAGGAATCACCATACATATGCCAACACTTTTTTTTAATAAGTAGGGATGAGCTTCGAGTTCGAGTCAAACTCATGTTCGACTCAAACATTGCCCGTTCGCCCGTTCGCCGAACAGTGAACAATTTGGGGTCTTCGCGGCAAATTCGAAAAGCCACGGAACACCCTGTAAAAGTCTATGGGAGGAATCTAAAGTGCTAATTTTAAAGGCTTGTATGCAAGTTATTGTCATAAAAAGTATTTGGGGACCTGGGTCCGCCCCCGGGGAAATGTGTCAATGCAAAAAAAGTTTTAAAAACTGCAGTTTTTTAGGGGGCAGTGATTTTTATGATTTTTTAAACAATAAAAGTTAAAATATTCCTTTTAAATTTCGTACCTGGGGGGTGTATAGTATGCCTGTAAAGTAGCGCTTTTTTCCCGTGCTTAGAACTGTCCCTGCACAAAGTGTCATTTAAAAGCACTCGCGGCTATTATGAATTGTTGGCTCCCGGCAATACAGAGACAAATCATTGGTAAAAAAAAAATGCGTGGGGGTCCCCCCAAATTCAATTACCAGGCCCTTCAGGTCTGGTATGGATATTAAGGGGAACCCTGCATCAAATAAAAAAAAAATTACGTGGGGTTCCCCCCAAATATCCATACCAGACCCTTCAGGCCGCGAGTGCTTTTAAATGACTTTTTTTCCTTCAGAAATGACACTTTGTGCAGGGACAGTTCTAAGCACAGGAAACAAGCGCTACTTTACAGGCATACTTTACACACCCCCTAGGTACGAAATTTAAAGGAATATTTCACTTTTATTGTTTCACTTTAGGCATTATTAAAATCACTGCTCCCGAAAAAACTGCAGTTTTTAAAACTTTTTTTTGCATTGATACATGTCCCCTGGGGCAGGACCCAGGTCCCCAAACACTTTTTATGAAAATAACTTGCATATAAGCCTTTAAAATTATCACTTTAGATTATTCATGTTCGAGTCCCATAGACTTTAACGGTGTTTGGATGTTCGAACAAATTTATTGCCTGTTCGCAAGTTCTGGTGCGAACCGAACTGGGGGGTGTTCGGCTCATCCCTATTAATAAAATTCACTTCCCCTTGATCCCTTCACGTGAAAACAAGAAAGTACAAATGTCATTACTTATCAAGCCAAAACCAAACTTTTTTTTTTTTTTACATCAGAAAATAGGCCTTTTGTGTATGGGTGTTATTAGGCAGATACTGTAGCTACCTAAGATTGATGAATGTGGAGGCAACTGCTTACCCATGAAATTCTTAAGCCTTTGTGCTTCCTTCCCTGTTCTCATAATGTGAAATCATAAGCATTTCTGACCCATTGGGAGCATTAATTGCCACCCTTAATGATTAAAAGGTTCAATTTGTTTCTAAGCACTGCACAGGTTTGTTAAACATTAGGGGCTAGTTTAGTTATGGCCACTGTTACTTGTGCAGGCAGTTAATACCTTATGCTCCTGGAAATTAGGTGGTTATGGGAATACTGCCAATACTTAAACTAACAAATGTGTTCTAACCTACAGTATTAAACCTATACTAACAAAACTAACAAATACTAAAAAACATTGGTACAATTAGTATTATTACTATTAGTAATAGTAATATTATTATACAGAATTTATATAGCAGCAACAGCTTTTGCAGCACTTTACAATACAAAGGGAGGCAATAAAGTTACAACACAATTCAATATAAGTGGGTTACATTACACATGTCCTTACTACAGAGTAGCCATTAAAAGATGTATTCTTTAAAATATACAAGCCAGTATTAAAGATAATTTTATCTTCCTACCAGCATGAACATTGACTATCAGAAAAAAAGGCATATGAACATGCCAAGAACATTGTAGTATATGGCGGTAAATCAACCGAATTTAGGAAAACAAGGCATAAAAAGTAGGCATTGTTCTGTCTATACTGGCTTCTGAAGTCCACCTTTGTTTATTTTTTTATTGTGAAGTGATAGAACAATCCCAGCAAAGTGTTTAATAATGTAAGATGAGTTAAGGAACAATAACAAAGCAATGCATAGGTCAGTGACCCATGAATTTTGTGTGCATGCCCAAATCAATAATATTCTACTATAGAAAGCTGATAAATCTTGTGCTCTGATGTGAATACCTACTGGCATGTTTGACCTTTAGCATAACAGCAATATGTGAATGGTTACCTAAGGCAGCATGGACAGCCATCAGCAAATACACATGCAAACTGAGGAATTGTTGCCAACTGTACATCAGATGCTTAATCCAAAAGACCAATTGCAAATGTTAGGAATATACTCAGTTATTGACAAGAGAAAAATGGTAACTACCTGCCCTGCTTACAAACAAACTAGTAGTCAATTTATATATAATGCTGTTTAGTGTTATCGTAGGAGCCCAGAGAGATTTGGCAGGTGGGTCATTAAAAGTAAATGAGAAATATAAGTAGGAAAAATACCTACATTGACAGTTTATTTAGTTTTTGGATAAAATTCATAGGGGGAAATATAGGGAAAGAAATAGTAAAAAAACACAATAATTAGCACAAATGTCACATAAGTACTTAGCAGTACAAAATTGATATGGGCTAATGACTTTTCTCAAATATAGATATGAAAGACATCAATATACTCAAATATGCCAAATGGTGTATGCACAAGTCTTAAGCCCCATACACACGGTAGGACTTTTGGCCAACAAACTTCATTTTAAGCAAGTTGGACCAACAATCCGACCGTGTGTATGCTCCATCGGACAAACTTTTATTTTTTTTTGTGTTTTCATCGGACAAAAGTTGGGTCTGCAAACGGACAAACTTTTGCCCAACAAAAGTCAGATGGAGCAAAGTCCTACTGTGTGTACAGAAAACCATAGGACTTTTGTCCGATGGACAAAACAACTAATGTTAACCACTTAACGACCGCTCACTGTATATATACGTCGGCAGAATGGAACCGACAGGCACAATCACGTAGAGCATACGTGATCGCCTTTGTATAGTTGGGGGGTCCTATCGGACCCCCCTCCTATACAGTGAGCGGCCGTTAATCGTGGGGGAGCGTTCGGAGATGAGGGGGTGACCATTCGATTTTGGCCACCCCCTCGCGATCGCTCCCGGCCAATGAAAATGCTTCCTCTGCCATGTGATGTAAACACAGGCAGGAGGAAGTGATGTCATCTCCCTCGCGGCGGTCTTTTCGATTCCGGCGCCGAGGAGAGAAGAAGCAGGTTAGTGCACCAACAGTCCACTGACACATAGGTACACATAGGCACACATTTCACCCCCCAGTCACCCCCAGATCACCCCCAGGTCACCCCCCAGCCCCCAATCACAGTGTCACTGATTGCAGTGATCATTTATTTTACTGATCACTGCATTTAGTGTCATCTGTGATAATAAAAAGTTGCAGGGCAGTTAGGATTAGGCCCCTTTAGGTCCAGGGTAGCCCCCTAACCCCCCCTAATAAAGGTTTAACCCCTTGATCGCCCCCCAGGTAACCCTTTCACCCCCTAACGCCAGCGTCACTAATCGATCGTATTTTCGATTGCTGTATTTAGTGCCGGTGGTGCCCTAGATAGCCAGTTAATTATTTTTAGGTTCGCCGCAGGTTTTTATTAGCGTCAGATACCCCCATATATTATTTTAACCCCCTGATTGCCCCTAGAGTTAACCCTTTCACCAGTGATCACCGTATAAGTGTCACTGGTGACACTGGTTACCCAGTTAGTTACTTAGTTATTTAGGTAACCCGTCAGGTTTTTATATAGCGTCGGTTACCCCCATATTCAACCTAATAAAGGTTTTAACCCCCTGATTGCCCCTAGTTAACCCTTTCACCAGTGATCACCATATAAAGGTTACGGGTGATGCTGGTTGGTTAGTTTGCTTTTTATAGCATCAGGGCACCCGCCGTATATAACCCAATAAAGGTTTAACCCCCTGATCGCCTGCCGGGTGAGATCAATTAGGTTTTAGTGCCAGAGAGGGTCTGCGTCGCCCCAGGCAGCGTTAGGTTAGTGCCAGTAACGCTAACACCCACGCGCAAAGCATACACCTCCCTTAGTGGTATAGTATCTGATCAGATCTATACTAGCGTCCCCAGCGGTTTAGGGTTCCCAAAAACGCAGTGTTAGCGGGATCAGCCCAGATACCTGCTAGCACCTGCGTTTAGCCCCTCCGCCCAGCCCAGCCCACCCAAGAGCAGTATCGATCGATCACTGTCACTTACCAAACACAAAACACATAACTGCAGCGTTCGCAGAGACAGTCCTGATCCCTGCGACCGCTAACAGTTTTTTTTGTAGCGTTTGATATATTTGCTGACGACAGTCGGGTGCTTTTTTTCCTGTGAATCTTACTAGTGTACCCCTAAATTTAGAGCCCAAAATGGCAAGTCGAAGGTACACTAGTAAAGAGGCCTACGAGATTCTGAGCATGACAGATAGTGAAGAGGAGGTCACGTATCTGTCAGATTCAGGCTCAGAATATCTTCCCGTAGAAGACAGTGACGTCAGCGGCCCCACGTCAGATAGCTCTGACGACGAAGTTGAGGTCCCTGCTAAGGTCAGGCGTACCCGATCCCGATCTTCTGAGGTTGTTGAGGAGCAAGAACCGCAGGGCTCTCGTATCATGGAGCAGAGGAGTACTAGCGCCGCTATTCCTTCTGGTGAATTGGCAAGCACCAGCGGCCTAGTACAGCCTGGGCGTACATCCAGCACTGCAGTATCACGTGGTGACGTGGCGAGTCCCATAAGTGCAGTTCAAGCTGGCGAGGTGGCAAGCACAAGTAGTGTCCCGCTGCCACCAACAAGAAGACAAAGGCAGGCCCGTCGTGCCCATAGTGCCCTTCCTGCAGAATTCGCCTATCCTGATTGGGTCCCCACCACTTCTGCAGAACCCGTACTTCCCCCATTCACTGCCCAACCCGGTATTCAGGTGGAAACAGCTGATTTTATGCCAATCGATTATTATTCGCTGTTTTTCACGGAAGATCTCTATAGATCTATTGTGGACCAGAGTAATTTATATGCTGGTCAATTCATCGCCGCTAATCCCCAGTTGCCTTCCATTGCCAAAGATTGGAAACCAATTACGGTTTCCGAATTTAAGACCTTTCTGGGCCTTTCCCTCAACATGGGCACACATAAATTCCCGTCATTGCGTGCTTATTGGTCCACGCACCCAATTGACCACATGCCCGTGTTCTCTGCCTCCATGCCCAGGAAGCGATACGAGCAGATTTTGCGGTTCATGCACTTCAATGACAATGAACTTTGTCGTCCACGTGGGGACCCTGAATACGACCGGCTCTATAAAATTCGGCCCCTCATAAACCACTTCAACGAACATTTTGCAGCCTTGTTTATTCCCGATCAAGCTGTCTGCGTTGATGAGTCCCTGATTAAATTTTCTGGCTGCTTGGCTTTCAAGCAGTACCTTCCCAGCAAGCGTGCCAGATACAGGGTCAAGCTCTATAAGTGCTGTGACAGGGCAACAGGCTATGTATGGAGCTTTATGGTTTATGAGGGAAAAGATAGTCAGGTTGAGCCGGTCAACTGCCCGGATTACATAGGGAGCGCTGGCAAGATAGTGTGGAACTTGGTGTCACCCTTATTCGGAAAGGGGTACCACTTGTATGTGGACAATTATTACACGAGCGTGCCACTGTTTAGTCACTTGTTTGATCATCAGATTGGAGCATGTGGCACCGTGCGACCTAATCGCCGGGGCTTTCCCCAGCGGCTTGTAGATGCCCGTCTTAGGCTGGGGGAGAGAGCCTGCATAAAGTGTAATAACTTGCTCGCTATGAAGTGGAGGGACAATAAGAATGTTTTCCTTCTTACCTCCCTTCATGCAGACACGACAGTCCAAATTCGTACGGCGACTGGTGTTGTGGAGAAACCCCTCTGTGTCCACGAATATAACAAAAATATGGGAGGGGTGGACCTCAACGACCAGTTGATGGCGCCGTATCTAATTGACCGTAAGGCGAGACGCTGGTACAAAAAAGTGTCTCTATCCTTATTTCAATTGGCTTTGCTGAACACAAAAAATATATAAAATAAAAAAACCAAAAATAGTTGTAGTTTTATTGTTCTCTCTCTCTCTCTCTATTTTCTCTCTATTGTTCTGCTCTTTTTTACTGTATTCCATTCTGCAATGTTTTATCATGCTTGCTTCTCAGGTATGTAATTTTTTGTTTTCAGGTGCGCCATTCAACTGCAGCGCGGAATTATTTATCTTGACAGCAACAGCGTTTGCTCCCACGATACATAAAGCCGTGACTCCAGTGCTGTAGGAGGTGATTTCACCACCACAGTTAAAAAAAAAAGAGCATATATGCCGAAGCATGGGGGCAGCAGGGGCGGAGGAGCGATTTTGCTCCTAATGCCACGTATATATGGTCGAAATTCCGACGGAGGCTTGCCCGTGGAAAAGTTTGACCGTGTGTACGCGGCATAACTTTTTTGCGGGAGGATGCCCCCATGCTTCGGCATATATATATTTTAGGCACAGGTTGCATTAAAAAAATGTTTTATTTTTTACTAGGTTTTGTTTTGGTATTTGCTTTGCAGGTATGGTATGGTAAGGTCTTACTGTTGTACTGTAATGTTACTTTGTTTTAATGTTAACCATCATTTGCTTAGCAGGTACGCCATTCAGTTGCATCGCGGATTTATTTATCTTGACAGCAACAGCGTTTGCTCCCACGATACATAAAGCCGTGACTCCAACGCTGTAGGAGGTGATTTCACCACCACAGTTAAAAAAAGAGCATATATGCCGAAGCATGGGGGCAGCAGGGGCGGAGGAGCGATTTTGCTCCTAATGCCGCATATATACGGTCGAAATTCTGACGGAGGCTTGCCCGTGGAAAAGTTTGACCGTGTGTACGCGGCATAACCTTTTATGCCGCGTACATACGGTCGAAATTTCGACAAAGGCTTGCCCGTGGAAAAGTCCGACCGTGTGTACGCGGCATAACTTTTTTGCGGGAGGATGCCCCCATGCTTCGGCATATATATATTTTAAGTACAGGTTGCGTTAAAAAAATGTTTTATTTTTTACTAGGTTTTGTTTTGGTATTTGCTTTGCAGGCATGGTATGGTAAGGTCTTACTGTTGTACTGTAATGTTACTTTGTTTTAATGTTAACCATCATTTGCTTAGCAGGTACGCCATTCAGTTGCATCGCGGATTTATTTATCTTGACAGCAACAGCGTTTGCTCCCACGATACATAAAGCCGTGACTCCAACGCTGTAGGAGGTGATTTCACCACCACAGTTAAAAAAAGAGCATATATGCCGAAGCATGGGGGCAGCAGGGGCGGAGGAGCGATTTTGCTCCTAATGCCGCGTATATACGATCGAAATTCCGACGGAGGCTTGCCCGTGGAAAAGTTTGACCGTGTGTACGCGGCATAACCTTTTATGCCGCGTACATACGGTCGAAATTCCGACAAAGGCTTGCCCGTGGAAAAGTCCGACCATGTGTACGCGGCATAACTTTTTTGTGGGATGATGCCCCCATGCTTCGGCATATATGCCCATCATTAGAAGTGGGTGGATGAAGGGAGGTATTCTAATGGTGGGCATACCCACCGATCAATCTCTTTTCTTTTTCGTACATCACGGGACACAGAGCGACTTAGTCATTACTAATGGGTTATATAGATTACCTTCAGGTGTTGGCACTGGCCAATTCCAAACCGGAAGTACCCTCCCCTATATAAGCCCCTCCCACCCGGGAGCACCTCAGTTTTTTGCCAGTGTCTAAGGTGTTGGCCAAAGAGTAACATGTGTTTTCACTGGGCTTGCGTACAGGTTCTTTTGGGCCTTAGTAAGCTGTTCCGGATCCCACCAAAAAAGCTTCATAGCTAAACGGTCGGTACCCGGGCCTTGCAGCAGAAGAGCAAGGTTTTGCCTGTAATGCTTCTCTTAGGAGGGCTGGACCCTGGGATCCAGAGCTCTGGTCATACCCACGACCAAGATGTTGTCTGTGCAGGGTGCTATACAGGTCCAGGGGAGTGGAATCCTTGGGAACCCGGTCCCTGAAGGTTTAATTACAATGCCTGCCGTGATAGGTGAAGTTTGGACTTCTGTGGACCAAACAAAGTCCTGCGGCGGGGATCAGGTAAGTGGGGGCCCCCAGGAACTTGGTTCTATTGGGGGACCCCCAAGCCTAATTTGTCTTTCTGTCTGTTACCTAACGGTATTCCCGCTAAATATCTGTGTTTGCCTGTAACTACTGAAAATGTAAAATTTTAATAGTAGTCAAGAAAAAAAAAAAAAAAGGGACCGCGGTACCTGTGTTAAACCACTAGAGGCCGCTGTAGTCCATTTTTCTTGTCATGTGGATCTTTGGTTTTCTCAAGTCAAAAGATCCAGGCAGCTGGTAAGTTTCTCTGTGGGAATCCACTTCCTCTGCCCTGTTGCTGCGCTCATCCACCGCACAGGCCCTCCGGCAAAAAGGGCCCTGGCTCCTAGTCCCCTGTTTGATTTCGAAAAGGGCGCCAATGGCGCACGGGCGCGCGCGCGGGCGCGCCTCCTATGAAAAAAAGGGGCGGGGCGGGTGGATGACGCTCGATGCGCGCCGCGGCGCTTCTGCGCATGTGCGGGCGTCCCAGCATAGTTAAAAGACACAGTACAAGTGTCAGCTGGATGCAAACAGAGTTAGCAACAAACAGTGGCACACAGAGGCGGTTGATGCAGGCATCCCCATAGAAAGGCACTTTAGTGGACACCAGCTGGTATATAGCAGCACCTGTGTTAGATTATTACCAGCAAAATTGGTGTATGACGACGGGAATACCTCAGCTTTGTGCTTAAAGATATGTCGTCCAGACGCTCCGGAAATAGATCTTCCAGGAAGCCAAAGGGGTCTCCATCGGGCTCTGAGGATATTGGGCATGCTTGTACTGCACCAATCTCCCCTGAGAATTCAGAGGTAAGTAGCCGTAGAAACCCCGCAGGAATGCCTGGTGCTGCGGCTGTCCCCAGTCCACCTGCTCCTGTATATATAACAGAGGAGGTTTTATCCTCAACTCTGGGAGGATTGGAAGAGAGATTAACAGCATTGATTGCTGCTTCCCTGTCTCAGGAAAAGTGCGTCCGATCTCCGTCTCCTCCTTCAGAGTGCCTGTTAGTGGAGGAACAGTCCCAGAGATCGACCTACCTGAAGGGGATCAGGATGAGGTTGATTCAGTTATGGAGGAATCAACAGTGGAAGAACCTTTCTCAGCATCTCAGGCTGAAAGATTATGGGTTCAGTCTCTGACTAATATGGTCCGATCAGCATTTAAAATGCCTCTGGCGGAACCACCATCCACTACGGTTTCCTCGCTGGGGTCGCTAAAAGCTCCCCAGGCTGTCTGTTCCTTCCCAATCCACCCTTTATTAGAAGGGCTTATTTACCAGGATTGGGAGCATCCTGATAAAATATTTGCTCCCCCCAAGAGATTTCCGGTGATCTATCCCATGGAGCATAAGTTCATAAAAAAATGGAGGGTCCCTACAGTGGACGCAGCCATCTCTTCTGTTAACAAATCACTGACATGTCCAGTAGATAATGTTCCAATGTCAAAGACCCAATAGATAAAAAATTGGAGTCTTTACTAAAATCTGCTTTCTCTACAGCAAGCATGGTGACACAACCTGCGGTAGCAGCGATTGGAGTCTGCCAAGCAGTGAAAGATCAGTTGAAACAAGTCTTAAGGGACTTACCAGATCAGCAGGCTCTTGCCCTAGCTGACCTGCCTAGAGCCTTGTGTTTTGCGGTGGACGCCATAAAGGATACAATCCAACAGGCCTCCCGCTTTACGCTGTCTATAGTACATATGCGTAGGCTTCTGTGGCTCAAAAACTGGTCTGCTGAAGCTCCCTGTAAAAAACTGCTGGTTAGCTTCCCATTTCATGGAGAACGCTTATTTGGAGAAGATCTGGACAAATATATCCAGAAAATTTCTGCCGGTAAAAGTTCACTCTTACCGGTTAAGAACAAGGGTAGAAGTCCTTCTTTTAAGAGGCCTACTTCTCCAGTCCCTGGCACATCGGCTGTGAAACAGTTCCGACGGCCTCCGCGGTCAAATCCAGGGGGCAGAAATCAGGGACAATCACAGGGTATCAAGAAACCCTGGGTCAAGAGAGGTACAAAACCTCCCCCTAAGTCATGAAGGGTTGCCCCCACTCAGTCGGGTGAGGGGAAGACTTCAGTTGTTCACAGAGACCTGGCGGGACACCATCAGAGATGGGTGATCCCCGCAGTAAGTCTGGGATACAGGCTGGAGTTAAAAGACATTCCTCCTGCCCATTTTATAAGGTCAAACGTGCCAAGCGATCCCCAGAAGAGTGGATCCCTCCTTCTGGCACTAGAGCAACTATTGCCCCAAGGGTAATCATGAAGGTTCCCTTGAAAGAAAACGGGTTCGGGTTTTTCTCGAACCTTGTCACAGTCCCCAAACCAAATGGGGACATGAGGCCCATATTGAATATAAAAGGGCTAAACAAGTTCCTACATATCAGGACTTTTTTCGGATGGAGTCGATCCGATCGGTGGCCACCGCCCTACAAGGGCAGGAATGGTTAGCCTCGATCGACATAAGGGATGCTTATTTGCATATTCCCATCTGTCCGGCCCACCAGAAATTTCTACGCCTTGCAGTAGAAGGGCGCCATTTTCAGTTCAGAGCCTTACCTTTCGGTCTGGCCACGGCACCACGAGTGTTCACAAAAATTCTGGCCCTACGATTGGCCAAACTAGGAACACAAGGTGTAACGATAATGGCATATCTAGATGACTTGTTGCTGATAGACCACTCAGTGAAAAAAACTAGAAGTGGTCGTTCACAAGATAATCAAGTATCTGGAATCTCACGGTTGCATTATCAACCGAGACAAGTCAGCCCTAAAACCAGTCAAAAGCCTGGAATACTTGGGGGCTAAGACTGGATTCAAATCAGAGAAAGATTTTCTTACCTCCAGAGAAGGTGTCGTCTTTGAAAGATTTGACCCACTTAGTGGGTACAAAAAAGAAAAACCATCCATACGCCTGTGTATAAGGCTGCTGGGAAAAATGGTGGCTTCATTCGAAGCGGTACCCTACGGTCAATTCCATTCAAGGAACTTGCAGAGGGCCATACTGTCAGCCTGGAACAAAAAAGTTCAGGCTTTAGACTTACCAATGTCCCTGTCCCCTTCCGTTCGCAAGAGCCTCCATTGGTGGTTGGTGCCCCAGAATCTGGGAAGGGAAACCCTTCAGTCCGGTTTCTTGGAAGGTGGTCACTACAGTTGCCAGCCTCATAGGCTGGGGGGCAGTACTGGAGCAATGGTCTCTCCAGGGCAAGTGGTCAGAAGCAGAGAAGGCCCTGCCCACCAATCTCTTAGAGATACGAGCAGCCCGGTATGCCCTAGTAGCATGGACATCCAAACTCCAAGGGTCACCTGTCAGAATTCAATCAGACAATGCCACAGCAGTGGCATATATCAATCTCCAGGGTGGCACCAGGAGTCGTGCAGCCCAGAGGGAAGCGAAATGCATCCTGGAATGGGCAGAAAGGTATGTCACAGCCATATCCGCGGTTTTCATCCCAGGAGTGGAAAATTGGAGAGCGGACTTTTTTAAGTCGCCAGCAATTATGCCCGGGGGAATGGTCTCTTCACCCCGAGGTTTTCCAGGCAATATGCCAGCGGTGGGGAACACCGGATGTAGATCTGCTAGCATCCAGATTCAACGCAAAGGTGGACAGATTTGTGTCTCGCAAAAAAGGATCCCCTAGCTTGCGGTTCGGATGCCCTAGTGTTCCCTTGGGATCAGTTCAAGCTGATATATGCATTCCCACCGCGATTAATCCGCAGAATCAGGGTAGAAAAGAAACCAGTGATTCTGGTGGCTCCAGCGTGGCCCCGAAGGGCATGGTACGCGGAGATTGTAAAAATGTCAGTGGGAAGTCCTTGGACCCTCCCACATCGTCCGGACCTGCTTTCGCAAGGACCGATATACTACCCTTCCTTACCAGCCCTAGGTTGACAGCCTGGCTATAGAAGCCCACATTCTAAAAAAGAGAGGGCTCTCTAATCCTGTGGTATCTACCATGATCAATGCCAGGAAGCCGGTATCCAGGCAGATCTATTATAGGATCTAGAAGGCGTACATCACGTGGGGTGAGGCCAGGAAATGGCATCCACGTAAGTACGTAATAGGTAGGATTCTGGACTTCCTACAGTGGGCTGTACATAGGAAGCTTGCCTTGAGTACTATCAAGGGTCAGACGGCCTTGTCAATATTTTTTTTTCAAAGGCCCTTGGCTTTGCATTCATTAATCAAAGCTTTCATACAAGGAGTGATGCGTATTAGCCCTCCGGTTAGTATTCCCATATGTCCACGGGACATAAACCTGGTTCTGTCGGTTCTACAGAAACAACCATTTGAACCATTGCGGCACATTTTCTTGGTTCTTTTCACCAGGAAATTGATTTTCTTAGTAGCCATTTGTTCGGCTAAAAGAGTATCGGAATTAGCCGCCTTGTCCTGTAAGGAGCCATATCTGGTTATCCATAAGGACAGAGTAGTATTACGTCCTCATCCAGCCTTCTTCCTAAGGTGGTATCGAGGTTCCATTTGAACCAAGATGTGGTTCTTCCTTCCTTTTTCCCCAAACCTAGTTCGGTAGAGGAAAAATTATTGCATTCTTTGGATGTAGTAAGAGCAGTTAAAGCTTATCTTAAAGCCACTGCTCAGATTCGTAGAACGGATACTTTGTTTGTTCTGCCGGAAGGCCCCAGAAAGGGTCAGGCAGCATCAAAAATCTACTTTAGCCAAGTGGATTCGACAGGTCATAATACAAGCCTATGGCTTGAAAAGGAGACCGCCTCCGTTCAAAGTTAGGGCGCACTCCACAAGAGCAGTTGGAACTTCATGGGCAGTGCATCACCAAGCCTCCCTGGCTCAAGTACTGTAAGGCCACAACATGGTCCTTAGTACACACGTTTACTAGATTCTACCAGGTAGACGTCAGAAGTCAGGAGGATGTCGCCTTTGGGCGCAGTGTGTTGCAGGCCGCAAAAGAGCCTCATGCCTGATGGCGCCCAGCTTATGTATCCCTCCCCTCATTTGGCATTGCTTTGGGACGTCCCATTAGTAATGACTAAGTCGCTCTGTGTCCCGTGATGTACGAAAAAGAAAAAGGGATTTTTATAACAGCTTACCTGTAAAATCCTTTTCTTGGAGTACATCACGGGACACAGAGCTCCCACCCCCTCTTTTTGGGACACTTATTGCTTGGCTACAAAACTGAGGTGCTCCCGGGTGGGAGGGGCTTATATAGGGGAGGGTACTTCCGGTTTGGAATTGGCCAGTGCCAACACCTGAAGGTAATCTATATAACCCATTAGTAATGACTAAGTCGCTCTGTGTCCCGTGATGTACTCCAAGAAAAGGATTTTACAGGTAAGCTGTTATAAAAATCCCTTTTTTTTCGTTCAGCCAACAGGCTGCATGAAAAAAAAGATTACAATACATGTCCAACAAGGACCAGCAACGTACTGGTATGTTGCTGGACTTTGAATGGTTATACCAGATTGATGCCTGCGGGTATCATTCTTTTCAGCCAGCGGCCGGCTTTCATTTAAAAGCAATCCTAGTGGCTAATTAGCCTCTGGACTGCTTTTACAAGCAGTGGGAGGGAATGCCCCCCCCCGGATATAAACAGCGCCATTGGGAAATTGGGAAAGCATTTTATCACACCGATCTTGGTGTGGTCAGATGCTTTGAGGGCAGAGGAAAGATCTAGGGTCTAACCCCCCATTTTTTTTCAAAAAAAGAGTACCTGTCACTACTTATTGCTATCATAGGGGATATTTACATTCCCTGAGATAACAATAAAAATGATAAAAAAAAAAAATGGAAGGAACAATTTAAAAATAAAATAAAAAAGCAAAATAAATAATAAAAAAAAAAAAAAAAAAAAAGCACCGCTGTCCCCCCCTGCTCTTGCGCAAAGGCGAACGCAAGCGTCGGTCTAGCGTCATATGTAAATAGCAATTGCATCATGCATGTGAGGTATCACCGCGAATGTCAGATCGAGGGCAGTAATTTTAGCAGTAGACCTCCTCTGTAAATCCAACGTGGTAACCTGTAAAGGCTTTTAAATGCTTTTAAAAATGAATGTAGTTTCTCGCCGCTGCGCGTTTGTGCGCAATTTTAAAGCATGTCGTGTTTGGTATCCATGTACTCGGCCTAAGATCATCTTTTTTATTTCATCAAACATTTGGGCAATATAGTGTTTTTTAGTGCATTAAAAATAAAAAAAGTGTGTTTTTCCCCCCAAAAATGCGTTTGAAAAATCGCTGCGCAAATACTGTGTGGAAAAAAAAATGCAACACCCACTATTTTAATCTGTAGGGCCTTTGCTTTAAAAATATATATAATGTTTGGGGGTTCAACATAATTTTCTTGCAAAAAAAAAATGTTTTCATGTAAACAAAAAGTGTCAGAAAGGGCTTTGTCTTCAAGTGGTTAGAAGAGTGGATGATGTGTGACATAAGCTTCCTAATGTTGTGCATAAAATGCCAGGACAGTTCAAAACCCCCCCAAATGACATCATTTTGGAAAGTAGACACCTCAAGCTATTTGCTGAGAGGCATGTTGAGCCCATTGAATATTTTCTTTTTGTCCCAAGTGATTGAATAATGACAAAAAAATTTTTTTTTACAAAAAGTTGTCACTAAATTATATATTGCTCAAACATGCCATGGTTATATGTGGAATTGCACCCCAAAATACATTCTGTTGCTTCTCCTGAGTACGGGGATACCACATGTGTGAGACATTTTGGGAGCCTAGCCGCGTACAGGACCCCAAAAACCAAGCACCGCCTTCAGGATTTCTATGAGTGTAAATTTTTGATTTTACTCCTCACTGCCTATCACAGTTTCGGAGGCCATGGAATGCCCATATGGCACAAAACCCCCCCCAAATGACCCCATTTTGGAAAGTAGACACCCCAAGCTATTTGCTGAGAGATATGTTGAGTATTTTGCAGATCTCGCTTTTTGTCACAAAGTTTTAAAAATTGAAAAAAGAAAAAAAAAAAAAATGTCTTTCTTCATTTTCAAAAACAAATGAGAGCTGTAAAATACTCACCATGCCTCTCGGCAAATAGCTTGGGGTGTCTACTTTCCAAAATGGGGTCATTTGTGGGGGTTTTGGGCTATCTTGGCATTTTATGGCCTTCAAAACTGTGATAGGTAGTGAGGAGTGAAATCAAAAATTTGTGCCCTTAGAAATCCTGAAGGCGGTGCTTGGTTTTCGGGGGCCCGTACGCGGCTAGGCTCTCAAAAAGTCCCACACATGTGGTATCCCCGTACTCAGGAGAAGCAACCAAATGTATTTTGGGGTGCAATTCCGCATATAACCATGGCATGTTTGAGCAATATATCATTTAGTGACAACTTTTTGTAATTTTTTTTTTCTTTTTGTCATTATTCAATCACTTGGGACAAAAAAAAAATATTCAATGGGCTTAACATGCCTCTCAGCAATTTCCTTGGGGTGTCTACTTTCCAAAATGGGGTCATTTTGGGGGGTTTTGTGCTATCTTGGCATTTTATGGCCTTCAAAACTGTGATAGGTAGTGAGGAGTGAAATCAAAAATGTATGCCCTTAGAAACCTTGAAGGCTGTGCTTGGTTTTTGGGGTCCCGTACGCGGCTAGGCTCCCAAAAAGTCCCACACATGTGGTATCCCCGTACTCAGGAGAAGCATCAGAATGTATTTTGGGGTGCAATTCCACATATAACCATGGCATGTGTGAGCAATATATCATTTAGTGACAACTTTGTGCAAAAAAAACAAAGTTTGTCATATTCCCGCAACTTGTGGCAAAATATAAAATATTCCATGGACTGAACATGCCTCTCAGTAAATAGCTTGGGGTGTCTACTTTCTAAAATGGGGTCATTTGGGGGGATTTTGTGCTATTTTGGCATTTTATGGCCTTCGAAACTGTGATAGGTAGTGAGGAGTGAAATCAAAAATTTACGCCCTTAGAAAGCCTGAAGGCGGTGCTTGGTTTTTGGGGCCCCGTACCTGGCTAGGCTCCCAAAAAGTCCCACAAATGTGGTATCCCCGTACTCAGGAGAAGCAGCAGAATGTATTTTGGGGTGCAATTCCACATATAACCATGGCATGTGTGAGCAATATATCATTTAGTGACAACTTTTTGTACATTTTTTCTTTTTTTTTTCTTTTTGTCATTATTCAATCATTTGGGACAAAAAAAAATATTTAATGGGCTCAACATGCCTCTCAGCAAATATCTTGGGGTGTCTACTTTCCAAAATGGGGTCATTTGGGGGGGTTTTGTGCCATCTTGGCATTTTATGGCCTTCAAAACTGTGATAGGTAGTGATAGGTAGTGAGGAGTGAAATCAAAAATGTATGCCCTTAGAAACCTTGAAGGCGGTGCTTGGTTTTTGGTGTCCCGTACTTGACTAGGCTCCCAAAAAGTCCCACACATGTGGTATACCCATACTCAGGAGAAGCAGCAGAATGTATTTTGGGGTGTAATTTCACATATGCCCATGGCATGTGTGAGCAATATATCATTTAGTGACAACTTTGTGCAAAAAAAATAAAGTTTGTCATATTCCCGCAACTTGTGGCAAAATATAAAATATTCCATGGACTAATCATGCCTCTCAGTAAATAGCTTGGGGTGTCTACTTTCCAAAATGGGGTCATTTAGGGGGGTTTTGTGCTATTTTGGCATTTTATGGCCTTCGAAACTGTGATAGGTAGTGAGGAGTGAAATCAAAAATTTGCGCCCTTAGAAATCCTGAAGGCGGTGCTTGGTTTCCGGGGTCCCGTACGTGGCTAGGCTCCTAAAAAGTCCCACACATGTGGTATCCCCGTACTCAGGAGAAGCAGCAGAATGTATTTTGGGGTGCAATTCCACATATAACCATGGCATGTGTGAGCAATATATCATTTAGTGACAACTTTTTGTAATTTTTTTTTTTTTTTGTCATTATTCAATCACTTGGGACAAAAAAAAATATTCAATGGGCTCAACATGCCTCTCAGCAATTTCCCTGGGGTGTCTACTTTCCAAAATGGGGTCATTTGGGGGGTTTTGTACTGCCCTGCCATTTTAGCACCTCAAGAAATGAGATAGGCAGTCATAAATTAAAAGCTGTGTAAATTCCAGAAAATGTACCCTAGTTTGTAGACGCTATAACTTTTGCGCAAACCAATAAATATACGCTTATTGACATTTTTTTTACTAAAGACATGTGGCTGAATACATTTTGGCCTAAATGTATGACTACAATTGAGTTTATTCGATTTTTCTTATAACAAAAAGTAGAAAATATCATTTTTTTTCAAAATTTTCAGTCTTTTTCCATTTATATCGCAAAAAATAAAAATCGCAGAGGCAATCAAATACCATTAAAAGAAAGCTCTATTTGTGGGAAGAAAAGGATACACATTTCGTTTCAGTACAACATTGCATGTCCGCACAATTTACAGTTAAAGCAGCGCAGTGCAAAATTCTGAATTCACCTCTGGTCCTTTAGCTACCAAATGGTCCGGGGCTTAAGTGGTTAAAATCAACCAACAATAGCAGAAGTTGACCAAAGGGTGGCTGTAAAGAGCAGAAAAGAGCAGAAAAACCATGTGATGTTGCAAAAAGTTTTGGGAAAGTTTGCAGAAAAGTCCTGTGGTGTGTATGCTATGGGTGTACCCGGCCAACTTTGTTCAGACAAAAATCCAGGGAAAAGTCCGATGGAAGTCCAACCGTGTGTATGGGGCTTTAGAAGGTGGGAAATCTGCTTTTTTTCAAACATTTTGTGATCCACTATAATGTGACACAACCAATGGGCAAATACAATATGCCTGCCTAGAAATGATAAGTATTGGCAGCCACTTGTACAGAGATTTCCCTAACAAACTAAAAAACCCCTGTAGTTGATGACATTTTGAAAGCATGTGTTATTGCCTCTTAGGGAAGCCAGGCAGATCCCAGTCCTTTTTCCACTAAAGGTGTTTTATGTAGGGCTGGAATCAAAGTATGTATGGACATCCCTAAATTATTAATAAAGTAGCCGTTTATATTTTGGCAGAAAGTGGAAACATTTTCATGAATGAGAAAGACAATGCAGGATGCTTGTTTTTTTTTAAAGGTGAAATTCTAACTTTATGCTTAATCATAAAAATGTACAAGTCATAAAGATAGCAAAAACAACCCCCCCCCCTCCCCCCAGAGATATCTTTGTAGTATTACAGGCCAGTCATAAATTACTTTTAGTATCTGTGTATTCAAATTCCCATTGCAAGCCCAGATTATATGATATGGATACACAATCAAATCTTTGTTAGGTTAGGAACTATAATTCAGCTGGGTTAGTGGAAAAATTGTAAATGTTAGTCTTAAGGATGGGCATGCCAATGTGATGGTGCTAATTCTGTTTGGTGACTCGTGACTGATTTTTGAAAATTCACTCACCATCACCGTAACTAGTAATGAGTGGACTTATTTGCTGCAACAATCAGTCCCTTGAATGCCAGCTGGTAGGGTGAACAGGGTTGTAAAGTGCAGTACCTAAAAAGGAAATAAACTGAGTAGAGTAAATGAGCAGACAGATTTTCTGCAACAGTCAGTGTGGTGAATGTCAGCTGGTAGGGTGGAAGGGTAGGATTTGGGCAATGACATCCAAGGGGGTGGGTTTATCACCCCAGTGCACTGTAAGACAGAATTATAGCCCCTTGTGAACTAGAAAGCAGTAAAAAACACAGATTCATTGAGATTGTGTTCTCAATTTAGACAGACTCAATCTTCCCAGTATACTAATAAACCCCTGCATAACTAGCAAATCTGGCCCTCTCTAGATACACATCACATGCCAGTCTAGGTAACTTAATATTTCTGTCACACTCAAAAACTCTGCTATTATCAGCTTGACTTTTCTTGGTTTCTATGTTGTTTATTTAATTGAATGAACTTTGTTTGTCAGACTTTTGTACCCTGCAGGATCAATTCCACAATTTGTCATCATCTTTACTGTCTTTTTGTCTCATTTCTGATGTACTTATCGATCAATACTGTAGTAAATGTGAGGAAACTTGTTAAGATTTGGTTTGCAAAATGATTTGCTGGGTCAACAAATAAAACTGATCACTCACCGTGTGCACCTCACTTGACAATAAAAGTTAAATTAATGCTTCCAGTGAACTGTAGTATTGCTTTTCAGTGTAAGAAAAACACATACTAAATAACATGATAGCTGAATCAGTGAGATGTGTATTGCTTTGTGATAACTTTCCTTCTAAGCTTAGGGATATATAGTGTCTTGTAAATCTGCTATCTTAAAAAATTGATATAAAGATGGGTGTAAACATTTTATAGTCTTCGGTATTATGTCCTATCAATGCTTTATCATTGGCTTCTTGGTTTTGCAGGAACAGTGATAGATTTCTGTTAAAGCTGAACTCCTGACATATTTTAATGGCACACATGAATGCAATTATGTATTCATTGATATATCAATAAATGTATCTCTTAAATGCAAGCAGTGTAAGTACCTTCATTTGACCTGGTATCAGTCTCTTAAAATCTACTGTACAGCAGAGCTCAAACTGGAAGAAGGAAAAGAAGCACATGACAATTTTAAGCACCTTGTGCTCAAAACTGACCAGCTCCTTGTGCATGCTGATGAGAAGAGAGAAATAGATTTTCTCTAAAACATGTCCTGTCTTCATTCAGTGTGACAAAGAAGAAGTAGGCTATACAGTACCTGTAGCCTCCCTCTGAATTAATACCCTATAGTAGGGTTGCACCAATACCACTTTTTTAAGACTGAGTACAAGTACCAATACTTTCTTTCAAGTACTCGCCGATTCCGATTACCGATACTTTTTTAATGTCATGTGACAGTGGCACTAATATACAGCACTGGTGGGCACTGATAGGTGACACTGATGGGCACTGATGAGGCCACACTGATGGGGTGGCACCAATGAGGAGGCACTAATACGGTATGCAGCACTGATGGGCACTGATAGGTGGCACTGATAAGGCATGGACTGTGTCAGTAATTTTTATACTTTTACAATATATTTTTACAATACTTTTTTTAGTTTTTTACAATTTATATATTTTTTGTCATTTTTTTTACAATGCTTTCTTTTTTGGGGGGAGGGGGAGGAGGGACGGGGGAGTGTCAGTGTTTTTTTTTTTATTTATTTTTTTATTATTTTTACAATTTAACCTTTAAATATATATTCTTTCTTTTTTTCCCTTTTTTTTATCAGCCCTGTTGGGGGGGTAGCTTTGGTGAGATATCAGGGGTCTAAACCGACCCCTGACATCTCCCTTTTGAGACAGGGAAAGGGACTGAGGACAGAGATTCCTCAGAATTTTTCTCTGCAGCATCAGCTGCACTATAGATGAATGAACAAGAGACAGAGGCTCCTGTTCATTCATAAACTGAAGCATCGTAAACACATTTTATGATGCTCAGTTATGAATGGATAGAGTCAGTGATTACTGATTCTGTGCATTCAGAAAAGGAAGAAGCCGGTAAATGACATATAATATATATATCGGCTCCTTCCTCTTCTCTCCATCCTGACAGATCTGGGATGAGGGGGAGGGACCAGAGGAGGACATGGAGAGCCGGAGGAGCACACGGAGGACCCAGGGAGCCAGAGGAGGACCCGGAGGAGGACACCGTTAGCCAGAGGAGGACACGGGGACCTGGAGGAGGACCCAGAGAAGGACACGGGGGAAAGTTTCAGGTGATCAGTGTGGTGGTGGGGGCAGTTATAAGCACAAATCTCCATGTATAGCTTTCAATAAAGCAGCTGACAGCCACGGGAGGGAGAGGAGAAGAAGCGGCTGTCAGCTGCTTTATTGAAATTCATTCAGGGCTTGGTGCTTGTAACTGCCCCCGCCACCGCACCGATCATCTGTGTGGCTGCCTCCCCCACTGCTATGCTGAGGATGCTGGGCCTGGTACAACAGGTATCGGATTAAGCACTGGAGCATTTGCGTGAGTACAAGTACTCACGCAAATGCTCGGTATCGGCACAGATACCAATACTAGTATTGGTATCAGTGCAACCCTACCCTATATCATATATAATTAGCTTTCTCATTAAAGTACTTTATATTGCTAAATCATCTTAAAGTAAACCTATTACAAGGGAAATGCTGAAATTTATGGATGTTTTCAATACTTTTTACATTTGTGACCCAGATCAGGAAAGTCAGAGTAAAGCCGGGATTCTTCATCCGGATACAAATTATGGGTCAATGACTCAAAGTATTAAATCTACAGGATCAGTAAGACAGGCATGCAACTAGCATTTTCAGAAAGGAAGATGGCTTTGTCAAAATAAATGTTTCTTCTATTATCCTGTATATTTCCTTTCAAGAAATTGCTCACAGAAAAGTTTTAAATTTATAAGAACTGTTATCTAGAATTGGGCCATGTCACATTCCCTTTGGGTCATATCTAACAAATGTTGGAACTTGTCTGACAATCACTGAATAATCAGGTGTGGGTTGTTGTTTTTTCCTTTTACACTATATGCAGAAATGTGGTGCCTCGGTAGAGGCTAATTTCAATCACTTTTTTTTTTTTTTTTTTTACAAAATTTATAGATGATCTAATGGTTATTTTTTTTTACCCTTTGTCAAATATGTTATTGAAAATAATATAGTACATGTTATTATTACAAGTTTTTAAATAAATAGAAAATGAACAAATATGAGTAAGAACACTTCTCAACATAAAATCTAGGTGTAACAAAAGCTTCATGTCTATATGTTGAACTAGCTGAGAAAACATGTAATCCATTAGATATTTTTGCAACTATTATTGTTACAAGTGTTTAATAAATTAAATAATGAACACAGGAAAATAAGAACATATTTGTGTATAGAATTGAGAAAAGTTAAAGTTATCAATGGTTGATTCTAGGTTATTTATGGGACAGCCGAGAGAGTCATCCATTCGACCAAGGCCAGGATCCAGCTAAGTGGCCCAGCGTATCTTGGGCAAATGGACAGCATCTCCAAGCACCCCAAGTGCTCCTTAGGTTAGTTTATCTGTAAACTATGGATATTTGTCCGTTAATAAAACCATTTAGTAAAAGTATGAAATTTTTTATTTTTTTTAAAGACAAGATGGGGATATAGAGCACATTTTTTTGGGCTGTTCAATAGATTTCTCTTGGGTTTTGAGCAAATTATGCACTGACATAACCAGGGTGTATCTGGTATAGCTAACATTTAGCATCAAAAGATGTCAGTTAACATGCAGAGTAAGAACATAACAAGAACTGAAAATGGAATAAAGTAAAACAAACAAATATTGGTAAGTTTCTTGGACAAGTCTTTCCTTACCTGTGGGTAAGATAATACCATATCATTCTGATCCAAATATGTGTGTGTGAATCCCCTGGAAATCTTCTTCAGCTTTTTTATTCTATGCATGTGCTGTACTTAGTTGTGAGATATAGAGCACTGTTATTGCATTTGAATGATAATAAGTTAAAACTAAAATTCACAGGTCATGTACATAATAGTTGTATCACATTTTTTTTTATTTTTTTTTTACAGAGATAGATTTGTGAATACCAGGAGCTATAGCAAATCCAGTTTGGGTACACACTAGATCAGGACATATCAGAGGAATTCTTGTTGGACAGTTTTTTTGGTTTTACTGGAATTGTAGGTATAGGTAAGTTTATAGGTATATAGGTATTGTCAGACTTATACGTACCAGACTGGTGAGCCCAATGGAGCAGAGGAAGGTCTCCCTTACGTATCCGACTCACGGCCCCTGATAGTATGAACAGGAGGCACGGGAGTGTGGAGTGGTATGAGAGCCTGGCGGGTAGTTGCAGGGGATGCGGTTCTGGATCCAGGTGCAGAGGAGTAGGTGTCCGGCCAGACAGGCAACAGAAAACAGGAACACAGGCAGAGGATGCTGAGCAGGAGCAGAGCGGGATGGTCGGGTCACAGGCAGGATCGGCAACAGGCAGGCAGCGAAGTACAGAGGAACAGGCAGGTTCAAGGTCAAGACTAGCTGAGGTCAGGTACAGACAGGAGACAAGGGTAATCCGATGGGCAGGCCGGGTAATCAAGAGACAAGTGTTCAGACAGGTATCAGGAGCAAAAGGTCACAGGTAACTGCAGATCAGACAGCACCAGTCTGAAGTATTCCAGGGGTTTAAATGGACTGTTTGGCGCGCATCGGCGCACGCAATGGCGCGTATCGGTGCACGCAATGGCGCTTGTGCATTTGCGCACGCACGCGCGCACATGCACCAGCGCGCACAGGTGCGCGCACCCGCAGTCCAGGACGTGAACCAGCGTGCACAGGAGTATGCACAACATGTCCAGCAAAGTGAGTTCTCTGACAGGTATAGTAAGTGGGAGACAGAATAACAACAAATAAATCCAGAAGAACACATTTTCAAAAAGTTATACATTGATTTGCATTTTAATGAGTGAAATAAGTATTTGATCCCCTATCAATCAACAAGATTTCTTGCTCCCAAATGTCTTCTATACAGGTAACAAGCTGAGATTAGGAACACTCTCTTAAAGGCAGTGCCCCTAATCTCAGCATGTTACCTGTATAAAAGATACCTGTCCACAGAAGCAAATCAATCAGATTCAAATCTCTCCACCATGGCCAAGAACAACGAGCTATCCAATGATGATTAAAGGAACGAATGCGTCTAAAGATTTTATTGAAATACACAACTCTTTAAAGTAAGTTCACCTTTGTACACTTTTTTTTTTCTTTTCTAAATTCCAGCTCACCTATGTACCAATATAGCATTCAGGTACTTTTTTACAAAAATATCAACGCTTTCCATTAAATCTATAGACACTTACTTTACTTGTCCCCATCCATGTTTCCAGACGTATCTATTTGTAATGTCTTACTTCCTGATCAGACTTTAGGTCAGGGGTGCCCAACCAGTGGCCCAGGGGGAGTATAGTACTATTTACCCAAGAGGATATTTTATCTAGGCCATCTCATATGTCGAAACTCACCCCATATACTACAGAAAAGGGAGGAATCAAACATTAGTCCCTTCTATCACCAATATCCCCAGGTATGGAATACCCAGACTATAATTCATTACCCCCATCTATATTATTAGATGCTGTGTACGGTTTGTCCAACCACTTTGCCCAAACTTTATCATATTTACTAGGGCAACCCCAATTGCTATAGGTGTCTTTATACAATTGAAGATTATTATTTATCAATTGTTTCCAATATAAAAGCGTAGGAGGACAGGGTTTCTTCCAATGCAGAGCAATGGCTTTTCTTGCATAGAATAATGTTGTATTAATAAATATTTGCTCAGTCACTGTAGGGATAGTAGCCTCTACCAATCCCAGCAGACAGACAGACATTGAAACCGGCAAAGGAGCAGAGGTAATAGAATTTAATAAGTCTACCACCTCTACCCAAAAATTAACTATACATGGGCAAGTCCAAAAGATGTGTGTGAAATCCCCCCAAGGTGCTTCACACCTCCAACACAGAAGAGCAAACATGGTTTATCTTTTGAAGTCTATGAGGTGTAATATATGCTCTTTGTACCAGTTTAAATTGTATCATACGGTCCCTCAAGGAAACCAGAGGTCTCAGAGGGAAATCCCACACACCACTCCAATCCTCCATATCCAGATCTGGTATATCTCGCATCCACCTAGCTCGAAGACCGTCTAATGGAAGAATAGAAATTAAATTAAGATAAGAGTACAGTCTCGAGGTACGCTTATTCAGACACTCAGACCTAAGTACTAATTCCAGAGTGGATTGTATCATCATTAAACTATCCTGTGGAAACTGTGCATGAAAAGTATGGAAAAGCTGCAAGTATCTAAATAGATGGGAACTAGGTAAATTAAAAGTTGAGGTAAGTGTAGAAAAAGTCGATAATTTCTCATCAGTAACCACTTGGGAAAATAATTTAAAATGTATTTAGTCCATGCAATAGGCTCTGGTGTTTTAAAAATTTAGAAAGAGTAGGGTTAAACCATAAAAGGGCATTTGGAGAAATCGCACCATTAGGATAGCACTCGCTCCGCAATCCCTTAATATTGGGGGAAGTGCGTAAAGCCTCCGCCACCGGCTCCATAGCAGTCGCAAAAAGTGTTGGAGAGAGAGGGCAACCCTGCCGAGTACCCCTAAATAATGAAAAGGGAGATGACAACCCACCTCCCATTTTTACTGCGGCTGTGGGACTCCTATATAAGACCTGTAACCATTTTAGAAATACCATTGGAAAACCCATCCTGTGGTGTACTTCCCACAGGAAGGGCCACTCCAAGGTATCAA
Source organism: Rana muscosa (assembly GCA_029206835.1). NCBI lineage: Eukaryota > Metazoa > Chordata > Amphibia > Anura > Ranidae > Rana > Rana muscosa. The sequence continues at coordinate 598,050,045 of CM055122.1, read as the reverse complement.
AAGCCTTTTCGATATCCAGGGATTGCATTATTATTATTATTCTTTTTTTGGTTGAACTAGATGGACTGGTGTACTTTTTTCAACCTGACTAACTCTGTAACTATGTAAGTTTAATCTTGCATAGATCTTTCATTTAGCATTTTGCAATGTGCAGGAGATGAGAGATGAGATAACAGCCTATGTGGAAAAAGCTGTTGTATTGAAAACAGGAGAAGGGTCTTTATTCTGTAAAGGGTATGGGTTCTGTAAAGTTCACCATACACTATACAATCTAATTGTACAATGTCCTTTAGATCTATTATCAACTATGTAGTGTAAAGGCCTGCCTGATTGGATACAGAGTGAATGGCTAGATAGATGTTTTCTCCTATTATTTAAATTTGATATATCTAAAGGAGATTGTACAATCAGATTGTATAGTGTATGGTCATCTTTATACACCTAAAATTACTAGTTGCACTTTCAGCGCCATTAACTGTTAATGGCACACCAAACACAGAAGCAACACGCATTTTACCATGTGAAAAAATGAGTGGCAAATGCTCCAAACGCACAGTAAAAAACACACAACCCACAAAACGCCAAAATGTCCTATTAACCACATGTAGTGCAGCCCATTATGTGTGTCACAGGAAAACTGAGCCACAAAATGTTCGCTCCCACTAAGTTAGATGTGAATGGTGCCTGAAAGTGAAATTGGTGCGATAACCCAAGAACAACGAGGCTCCATTCACATCTGCGTGTTTTCTTGCATTTCAGAAATGTGCTGCACCAAAAATCACAGTAAAAAACGCACCAAGCTCCACTATAAAGAAAATTCTGAATGTGTGATGAATGAAAATGCTCCAAAACGCATGTGGGAATGCGAGCTCCCGCTATGCAGAGATGTAAACGAGGCTTGACAGCTGAGTGTTTCTGTCCACTCCATTCTATGTACTTGTATAAAGATGGCCAAACACTATGCAATCAGATTGTGTATTTAGTGAGAAGGGTGATCACTGATTGATTGCATTTCATTTAAAAAACGTGCACCTGGAGATGGGCGCTAGGTAGGAGGGTTGATACTGCAGGGATAATGCAGGGTGTGTGCTAATGAGGTCAGCTGGTCAACTCCTTCCTGTGTCATAACCTATAGTCTGACCAGGAAGTAAGACATTACAAATGGATACATCTGGAAACATGGATGAGGACAAGTAAAGTAAGTGTATGTAGATTTAATGTTAATATTTTTGCAAAAAAATGACATGAATGCTACATAGGGAAGCTGGAATTTAGAAAAAAAGTGAACAAAGGTGAACTTACCCTTTAAAGATACATGTATAGGGATGATTGTAAGGACAGAACTAGGTAGACATCCATCTCCTAAACTGTTCTGGAGGGTTTTTTCTTTATTCTTACATTCTAGCTGATATGAATTTTGAATGGTATGTTGTCCATTAGTATGGGTGAAATAACTACCTCCTGCAGAACTGGGGATTGATTATATGCTATGTTGCTGTTTAATATCTATATTTAAGATTTAATATCTCAAAGATATGATATGGGTTGAATAAGAGTTCTTTTGACCAGAAGTGAAAACTTCAATATAATAAGCATTTATTAAAGAATTGTTATTAGTCTATCTAACACACAGAAACTATCTATATAGTCTTAGACAAGCAGGAAATAGTAGGTTAAAATATACAAAGTATTTACATGAAGGAACATAGAGCTTATTCCTCTGAAAACATTACAGTAGTACAAGCATGTGTCGTTATAGGTCAAACAGACTTTTGGCATAATTACCCCTTTAGACCCATCCTTCAGGCCATCCTGCCATAAAAGTGAGCTCCAATCTCCCTCCCTCCGAGTATATCTCTCTATCCTGCTACCCCATAGGTCAGCCTAGCTTGGGTCATGATTGGAGGGCTTACTCCATAAGTCAGCCCCCTTTCATGCAAATCCTGGTGACTCTATGTGGGCAGGAGATGTGATTGAAGTTTCCCAGGGTTATAGGTGAGGCATCTGTCCATTGTATTATCCCAGCATGGGACTCATTGACGAGAGTGGGTTTAACACAATGGAATTGTCTCTCCCAGCTGGGGCTCCGCAATGTCTAGCGGTTAACAAAGGGACTGGCATAGGTGCTAATTGAAACATATTCAGTTAGCTAAATGAAATATATTCAGTTAGCTTAATGAAATACATGTACAGCAAGCTATTTGAAATATATTCATAAAGTACAATATTTTACCGCTCTTCAATGCAGTTTATACATATCCCATAAGGCTACAGCTACAGTAGGTGCCACCGATATTGTGTCAATCTCGCCGCTTCTAGCGGCGATATTGACACCCTATGAGCTCCGTCGCGAGAGCCAGCGCCGAGCTGTCTCGTCATCGGGAAAGGAAAAAATGTTCCTTTCACGATGAGCGACACGCATTGCCGATAGGCGGGGATCCGACGCGGATTCCTGCCAATACCAGGCACTGCGTTTGGTATGAATCCTGAGCGGGAACTCCACGCCAATTTTTAAAGAAAAAACCAGCGTGGGTTCCCCCTCCAGGAGCATACCAGGCCCTTGGGTCTGGTCTGGAATTGAAGGAGAACCCTACGCTGAAAAAACGGCGTGGGGGTCCCCCTCAAGATCCAAACCAGACCCTTATCCGAGCACGCAACCTGGCAGGCCGCAGGGGAAGAGGGGGGGAAGAGAGCGGCCCCCCCTCCCTCCTGAACCGTACCAGGCCACATGCCCTCAACATGGGGGGTTTGGTGCTCTGGGGCAGGGGGGCGACCTGTGGCCCCCCACCTCAGAGCACCCTGCCCCCATGTTGATGAGGACAGGGCCTCTTCCCGACAACCCTGGCCGTTGGTTGTCGGGGTCTGCGGGCGGGGGGCTTATCGGAATCCGGGAGCCCCCTTTAATAAGGGGGCCCCCAGATCCCGGCCCCCACACCCTATGTGAATGAGTATGGGGTACATTTTACCCCTACCCATTCACCTGGTGGAAAATAAATGGAAATAAAAACCGAACACAGTTTTTAAAAGTATTTTATTGCACCGCTCCGGAGGTCTTCTTCCGACTTCGGGGGTCTCCGGTGTCGTAGCCGCGTTCTCCGGTTCTTTCTTCTGCCGGGCCTCCACTAACTTCTTTTTAGCTCTTTTGCTAACGGAGGCCTGGTCTTTTCCGTCTTCTTCTTCTTCTCCCGCTCTCCGGTTCTTCTCCCGCTCTCCGGTGTCGTCACCGCGTTCTCCGGTTCTTTCTTCCGCCGGGCCTCCGCTAACTTCTTTTTAGCTCTTTTGCTAGCAGAGGCCCGGTCTTCTCCGTCGTCTCATCCGGCTCTCCGTTGTCCTTCTGCCGGCCCCTCCACTAACTTCTTGGTAGCTCTTTTGCTAGTGGAGGAGCCGGTCTTCTCCGTCGGCGCCGTCGGCGTCTTCTTCCCTCTTCTCCTCCTCGATGTTGACTCGTCGTTTCCTCTTGCAGTAATGGTAAATCTTCGGTCCGCAGAGATTAATATAGGCTTCACATGACGTCACAGTCACATGCTCCGGGGCACATGTGCACATGACGTCACAGTCACATGCTCCAGGGCACATGTGCCCCGGAGCATGTGACTGTGACGTCATGGGACCATGTGACTGTGACGTCATGTGAAGCCTATATTAATCTCTAATCTCTGCGGACCGAAGATTTACCATTACTGCGAGAGGAAGGAACGAGTCAACATCGAGGAGGAGAAGAGGGAAGAAGACGCCGACGGCGACGACGGAGAAGACCGGCTCCTCCACTAGCAAAAGAGCTACCAAGAAGTTAGTGGAGGGGCCGGCAGAAGGACAACGGAGAGCCGGACGAGACGACGGAGAAGACCAGGCCTCTGCTAGCAAAAGAGCTAAAAAGAAGTTAGCGGAGGCCCGGCAGAAGAAAGAACCGGAGAACGCGGCGACGACACCGGAGAGCGGGAGAAGAACCGGAGAGCGGGAGAAGAAGAAGAAGAAGACGACGGAGAAGACCGGGCCTCCATTAGCAAAAGAGCTAAAAAGAAGTTAGCGGAGGCTCGGCAGAAGAAAGAACCGGAGAACGCGGCGACGACACCGGAGACCCCCGAAGTCGGAAGAAGACCTCCGGAGCGGTGCAATAAAATACTTTTAAAAACTGTGTTGTGTTTTTATTTCCATTTATTTTCCACCAGGTGAATGGGTAGGGGTAAAATGTACCCCATACTCATTCACATAGGGTGGGGGGGCCGGGATCTGGGGGCCCCCTTATTAAAGGGGGCTCCCGGATTCCGATAAGCCCCCCGCCTGCAGACCCCGACAACCAACGGCCAGGGTTGTCGGGAAGAGGCCCTGTCCTCATCAACATGGGGGCAGGGTGCTCTGAGGTGGGGGGGTCACAGGTCGCCCCCCTGCCTCAGAGCACCAAACCCCCCATGTTGAGGGCATGTGGCCTGGTATGGTTCAGGAGGGAGGGGGGCCGCTATCATCCCCCCTCTTCCCCTGCGGCCTGCCAGGTTGTGTGCTCGGATAAGGGTCTGGTTTGGATCTTGAGGGGGACCCCCACGCCGTTTTTTCGGCGTAGGGTTCTCCTTCAAATCCAGACCAGACCCAAGGGCCTGGTATGCTCCTGGAGGGGGAACCCACGCCGGTTTTTTCTTTAAAAATTGGCGTGGAGTTCCCGCTCAGGATTCATACCAAACGCAGTGCCTGGTATTGGCGGGAATCCGCGTCGGATCCCCGCTCAATACAGTGTCGCGTCTCCTCGCCATTGCAGCGAGCGCGACACGTGTCGCCACCCTGCTGCCGACATCTCGGCACTCCTGTCGCCGAGAATCTCGGTGATGGGAGCGCGATAGAAACACAATATCGGCGGCACCTACTGTATAACCAAATACTGCTTTTTTTTGTCTGATTTGACTGGGGTTTTTAAGATTCTGTTTGGATTTTTAAAGCGCATATCTTCATGTATGGTGCTTATTTGTATATATATTCATTTGAACAAAAAAAAAAACAGATCCTGTTCCCTTAAAGCATGTTATACAGGACAGTGATTGTGCTGTGTAATTTGGCTCCTGTAACACCTGAAATACCTGGCTGATCCTGCCTGGCTATACTCTTCCCCCTGTACACTGACTCCAATATATCAGGGCTGCTGAGCCCTGAAACCATTGTCAGTGTATGTGCCTCCGTCATACGCTGCCCTGCTCTCCTGTGTCTCCTCTGCCCTCACCCCCTTCCTTGTCCTTCCTGTCTGCTTGTACCAATGCCCACCCCCCCCCCCCTCCACACTTCTGCTGCTCTCATATCTGCAGCTAAATCCTCCCATCTGTACTATAATAATAAGTGTCCCTGTGCCTGTGTAATGTAAAAATATAAAAGATCTGCCGATCTGTACCTGAATGACCGTGGCTCCCGGCGCTTAGCTCACTGTCAGCTCTCTCTCTCCTCTCTTCCCCTCCTCCCGGCTGACATCAGAGTTAGGTCTTGGCCCCGCCAACTGGAACTGTGAGCCGAGAGAGAAGAGAGCTGACAAAGTCTGCTGAGCACCGGAAACCAAGGTTATATAGGTACAATCCGGCAGATTTTTTACAATACACAGGCACAGGGACACTTATTATTTTAGTACAGAGGGGATGGAAGGATTTAAAAGAATTGGGTTAACAACCACTTTAACAATAAATATTGTAACAGACTGTACTTTATCAGTTCTGTCACTAGATGGTGTGCTATGAAACTAAATAAATTTAGTTTTGTATGTGTAATCTTTTTTATTGTTCCTTTTTGTTGTTGTTATGTAGCACACTATGGGGGTTATTTACGAAAGGCAAATCCACTTTGCACTACAAGTGCACTTGGAAGTGCAGTCGCTGTAGATCTGAGGGGAAGATCTGAAATGGGGGGAAGCTCTGCTGATTTTATCATCCAATCATGTGCAAGCTAAAATGCTGTTTTTTTATTTTCCTTGCATGTCCCCCTCTTATCTACAGTGACTGCACTTGAAAGTGCACATTCAGTGCACTTTCAAGTGCACTTGCAGTACACTTGTAGTGCAAAGTGGATTTGCCTTTCGTAAATAACCCCCTATGTGTCCCAATGCAAATGATGGGAACTGAATATGTTTAAATAATGAAATACAATAAATAAAATTGCCAATGCACAAAGACTTGGTAAGTTAGATGTAGTCCTCGTGTAGATTCTAAAATGTTTTGGATAATTTCCTTCTCCAGGGATGAGATTGGGCATAAACAATTCTAAAACATAATACGCAGAGGAAAGTTACAGTTCACAGTCAAGCATCTTTCAGAACTACTAAATAAAATAAAAACTGGCTGGTATTGGGGATGAGTAATCCTGGGCATCCCTGGCCAAAGATGTCCTTTAAATCACCCTATTATTCTATTTTACTCTAAAGTTATCATATTCCCCGCCACCCCTCCCACCCCTAAAAAAAAAAAATCAGATTTTGTATACTAAGATATAACTTCTTTGTCTGTATTATATTTAAGGTATTTTAATGGTATTGATGTTCTCTGCTGTTTACCAGAAATTATGTTTTTTATTCCAACTTACACATGCATATGTGAGCATAGTAGCCAGTGTTTTTAGTTTTGCATGAAAGAAAAACAGGGTGGAGAAACAATAGGGTTCATTTAGGAAAGGCAAATAAATGTTCACTTTGCAAGTTAATTGTTCCCAGAGTTTAGTGAATGAGGTGATGCTCTGCTGACTTCCTTCATCCAATCATGTGCAAGCAAAAGTTTTTTTTTTTTTCCTTGAACATGATTGAGTATTCTTTCTATACTGAAATTGCATCACATTCACTAATCTCTGAGAAAGATTGCATTGTATTGCTTAACAGTGTTATGTAGCTTTAATAGGTGTACATTCATAAGTCTTTGTACTGGTACTGGTTCTAATTGTTATCCTGCAAGTGAGGATAAAATTTATACAAGATATACAAGATGTACAGGAAATGGGGACATACTAAACTGCATATTGGAATGATGGGAAGATGGGCTGTAATGCTCAAGAACTCTCACTAGATATCAGTATACGTTATACACATATATATGGTAATAGCTCTGTTGTTACCCAAAATAATTCTATATGGGGATTATGGGTGGAATATCATGGCTAAACATGCCTAGGAACACAGTTAACCTATTTCTGATAGGAATATGCATATAATTATTTTCCCACATGTGGATTATGGGTGGAATATCATGGCTACACATTCCAAGGAGCATATTTAATCTATTTCTGATAAAAATATATTTAAAATTATTTTTCTGCATGGTGATTATGGGTGGAAAGTGATGGTTAAACATGCCTAGGAACAAAGTTGAACTGTTCCTGATAAGAACATGGCTATACTCTACTGGCTGGGGGATACAGAGGTCCGGGGGCGGGGCCGGGAGCTTCACTTACGCGCCCACTCCGATCACTGTTCTGAGCATACAGGCCGCGTGGGGCGGGGTCAAAACATTAGTGGAGCTCCCGGCCCCGCCCCCTCTCTGCTGGCTAGCATGGGAATACAGCCCCCCGTGTCCTCTGTGCACTTTGCAAAACCGTCATCGGGACCCCAAATTCACAGGTAGCACGGGCCCCCCAACAAAGCGTCAGTGGAGCTCCCGACCCCGCCCCCTCTATAATGGCTGAGGAATACAGAGGTTTAACCATGCCCCATGCAGCCTGTATGCTCAGGGTGGAGTAGAGAGTGGAAGCCCCGCCCACGGACCTCTAAAAGTATGTAGTGAGCTGTCTGGCCAGGTATGTCCTTACACCCATAAAATGCCTGACTGCTTAAACTCTGAGCTGTGTTATTCAACTGTAAAGCTGTGCATTGCTAAAAGTTCTCTGGCTGTCTCCGTAGTCTTTAACTGTCTCCTGCAGTATGTCCGTAGTCTTTAACTGTCTCCTGCAGCATGTCCGTAGTCTTTAACTGTCTCCTGCAGTATGTCTGCAGTCTCTGGTAATCTCGTGCAGTATGTCCGCAGTCTCTGGTAATCTTGTGCAGTATGTCCGCAGTCTGGTTATCTTGTGCAGTATGTCCGCAGTCTCTGGTAATCTCGTGCAGTATGTCCACAGTCTCTGGTAATCTCGTGCAGTATGTCCGCAGTCTGGTTATCTTGTGCAGTATGTCCGCAGTCTCTGGTAATCTTGTGCAGTATGTCCGCAGTCTGGTAATCTCATGCAGTATTTCTGCAGTCTCTGGTAATCTCGTGCAGTATGTCCACAGTCTCTGGTAATCTCGTGCAGTATGTCCACAGTCTCTGGTAATCTCGTGCAGTATGTCCACAGTCTCTGGTAATCTTGTGCAGTATGTCCGCAGTCTCTGGTAATCTTGTGCAGTATGTCCGCAGTCTGGTAATCTCATGCAGTATTTCTGCAGTCTCTGGTAATCTCGTGCAGTATGTCCACAGTCTCTGGTAATCTCATGCCGTATTTCCGCAGTCTCTGGTAATATCGTGCAGTATGTCCGCAGTCTCTGGTAATCTCCTGCAGTATGTCCGTAGTCTTTAACTGTCTCCTGCATTATGTCCGTAGTATTTAACTGTCTCCTGCAATATGTCCGTAGTCTTTAACTGTCTCATGCAGTATGTCCACAGTCTCTGGTTGTCTCCTGCAGTATGTCCGCAGTCTCTGGTTGTCTCCTGCAGTATGTCCGCAGTCTCTGAATCGGCAAGTAGAAATTATGTGATGTAACCTTAAGCAACCAGCCAGTGAGCGGTAAAGATAGGCTTTAACCTCTGGCAAACAATTGGAATCATTGAGTGATCTGCTGCAGTAAACTGATTTTAAGTCTACCTGCTATTTTTTGTATGTCTCAGAATGGAGGGGGGGCCCAAGAAAATGTTTGCCCAGGGCCCAATCAAAGTTAAAGACGGCCCTGCGAGTATATACAGTAATTATTTTTCTACATGGTGATTATGGGTGGAATATCATGGTTACACATTCCAAGGAACATATTTAATCAATTTCTGATAAAAATATATGTATAATTATTTTTCTACATGGTGATAATTGGTTGAATAGCGTGGCTAAACCAGCCTAGGAACACAGTTGACCTGTTTCTGATAGGAACATGGGTATAATTTTTTTTCTACATGGAGATTATGTGGGGGGGGGGAAATCAATGTTACACATTCCAAGGAACACATTTAACATGTTTCTGATAAAAATATGCATATAATAATTTTTCTACATGGGGATTATGGGTGGAATAACATGCCAAAGGACACAGTTGACCTGTTCCTGATAAAAACATGGGTATAATTATTTTCTATATGGGGATTATGGGGGAATATCACATTTACACTTAACAAGGAACATATTTAACCTGTTTATGAAAATATTATGGGTATAATTAATTTTCTACATGGGTATTATGGGTGGAATAGTATGCCTAAACATGCATAGGAACACAGTTGACCTCTTTCTGATAGGAATATGGGTATAATAATTTGTCTACATGGGGATTATGGGTGGATTATCATGGCTACACATCCTTTGTAATGCATTTGACCTGTTTCTGATAGGAATATGGGTATAATTATTTTTCTACATGGGGATTATGAGGGGAATATAACATTTACTTAACAAGGAACATATTTAACCTATTTCTGATAGCACTATGCATATAATTATTTTTCCACATGGGAATTATGGGTGAAATATCATGGCTACACATTCCAAGGAGCATAAAATATATGTATAAGTATTTTTCTACATGGTGATTATGGGTAGAATATCATAGCTAAACATGCCTAGGAACACAGTTAACCTATTTCTGATAGGAATATGCATATAATTATTTTTCCGCAAGGGGATTATGGGTGGAATATCATGGCTACACATTCCAAGGAGAATATTTAAACTATTTCTGATAAAAAATATAAGTATAATTATTTTTTTATATGGTGATTATGGGTGGAAAATCATGGCTAAACAAGCTTTAGGAACATAGTTGACCTGTTTCTGATAAAAAAACATGGGTATACTTATTTTTCTACTTAGAGATTATGGGGGGGGGGGGGATATCATGGTTACACATTCCATATTTAACCTGTTTCTGATAAAAATATGCATACAATAATTTTTCCACATGGGAATTATGGGTGGAATATCATGGTTGAACATTCCATAAGCAACAAAGAGTGCTACTACCCCAAATTAATGTAACTCCTGCTGAGCTGTCGGGTGCAGGATGTGCAGTTGTTCAGCTGCCAAAGTGAAGAATGGATAAAGGACAATCCATGCAATCCAATACATGCTCTTTAAATCAGTCCAAATTTATTGTATCTCCATAAAGATAAAAGTACAGCAGAGGTAGACACGTTTCTGCCGCAATGGCCTTGTTCACAACATTAATGTACAAAAACAGCACAAAATATATACTTGTAAAAAACACTCCCCACCCGCACCCCCTTCATTGGTCACAGAGACTTCCAATTAGCCTCTTAATCATCATGTCTGAACATGCCTAGAAACACACATAACCTATTTCTGAAAGGAATATTCATATAATTATTTTTCAACATGGAGATTATAGGGGGATATCATGGCTACAAATTCCAATGAACAAATGTAACCTCTTTCTGATAGAAGGCAGACCCGATAGGCAGTTTAAAAGTCAACTGAAGGATTCCAAACTCTATAGCAATAATGATTTTTTATAAATAACTGTCAGTTACATTGTAAGGTATAACCTAGTGTTGGATCAGACAGTGTTAATAAAGAATATTATTAGGCTGAAATTATTTGATTATTTAAAGAGACTGTAAGTTAAGCTGTTATCTACTATAAGTAGAGACAGTCAGATTGGCATTAAAAGGATATTTTGAGAAATAGAGATTTTACTACTGTTTATATATATATATAAGCAGTGTAATAAAACAGTTACATTAAATCAGCTTTCTTACATTTTTTTTATGTGTTAAGTCCTGCCTACAATTGGGAAACCTTGCTCCCCCATGTCTCTACTCTATTACTCATGTACAGGACATTGATTGTCAGTAATATCAAATATAATACAACAAAGTATACAGTTAGGTCCATATATATTTGGACATAGCACAATTTTAGATTTTTTCCAGGTATTTATTTACCAAAACATATTCAAGCTATAGTTACCATATATTGGCTGAAAATGTACACTCTGAGGTACACTCTGAGGTTTAATTTGAGGGTATGTACATCCAAATCGGAAGAAGGGTTTAGGAATTATAGCTCTTAAGAATAGCTATCCCCCCTTTTTCAAGGGACCAAAGTAATTGGACAATTGAATTAAAAGCTGTTTCATGGCCAGGTGTGGGCTACTCCTTCGTTATTTCTTCATCAATTAAGTAGGTAAAATGTCTGAAGTTGATTCTAAGTGTGGTATTTGCATTTAGAATCTATTGCTGCGAACCTACATAATGCGTTCAAAGGAGCAGAAACTGGAGAAATAACATACGAATTAGAGTTCTATCTGAAAATGTGAGCTCAATAGACCTGTCAGCCACAAAATGTATTCAATTAATTATTACAGGATCCAACTGAAACAACAATTGACCGAGCTCACAGAATAATGGGACCGAGAAGAGCAGATACTAGTAGACCAAGAGATGTGATATGCAGGATGCACTATGCTCAAACAAAGGACAAAATCATGACAGCCGCACGCCAACAAAAGAATATACAATACGAGGGAACACAACTGATGTTTTTCCAGGACTTATCTAAATAGACACTTGATAGGAGAAGAGCATTAAAGCCTCTCCTGGAATAACTCATAAAGAAGAACTTCAAGTACAGATTTCAGCTACAGGTTCAACACGAAGAAAAGACAACATCTTTCAGGGAACTGGAGGATCTGCCCTGAATTTCTGGGGACTCTCCGACTCCAGGAAATAGAATTACCAGACTGGCCTAGGATAGATACGGGAACACTCAGAAAACCATAAAGGGACTTGAACGCTGAGGACATGGCAGGGGTTGGAGGGAGTGGGGGGATGGGGTGGTGGGGCAGGGGGTAAGAGGAAGGGGGGGAAATGTACAGCGTGAGCACTCGTCATTCATCACATAGTAATTGAACACACTATAATACACAATTAGTTTTAACATTATCTATTAACCACTTAACAACCACCTGCCGACAAATAACGTCGACAAGGTGGTTGCTTAACTCTGGGAGGACGTTATATAACGTCCTCCCAGAATCGCGCTCCCGCGCGCCCCCTGGGGCGCGCACACGGGAAACTCCGTGACCGCCGGGTCCAGAGGACCCGGCGGATCACGAATCGCGGTAAATCGCCGCTGATAGCGGCCGTTTACCACGTGATCGCTCCGTCAAATGACGGAGCAATCACTTGTAAACAGACCGGCGTCATTTGATGACGCCGGTTCCTCCCTCCCCTCTCTGTACCGATCGGTACAGTGTGAGAGGGGAGGGGGAGGGAGCGGATGGCAGCAGCAGCACTGTGGGCTGGATCTGTGACAATTGCAGTCACAGATCCAGCCATCCATCCATCCCTGCTCAGCCATCCCTGTGCTATACCCTGCCAATACTCTGCAATACACCCTGCCAATACTCTGCAAAATACCCTGGTGCAATACTCTGCAATACCCTGGTGCAATACTCTGCAATACCCTGGTGCAATACTCTGCAATACCCTGGTGCAATACTCTGCAATACCCTGCGAAATACTCTGCAATACCCTGGTGCAATACTCTGCAATACCCTGGTGCAATACTCTGCAATACCCTGGTGCAATACTCTGCAATACCCTGCACAATACTCTGCAATACCCTGCAAAATACTCTGCAATACCCTGCAAAATACTCTGCAATACCCTGCAAAATACTCTGCAATACCCTGCGCAATACTCTGCAAAATACTCTGCAATACCCTGCACAATACTCTGCAATACCCTGCACAATACTCTGCAATACCCTGCACAATACTCTGCAATACCCTCCACAATACTCTGCAATACCCTCCACAATACTCTGCAATACCCTCCACAATACCCTGTGCAATACCCTCCACAATACCCTGTGCAATACCCTCCACAATACCCTGTGCAATACCCGTGCAATACCCTGCCATACACCGCAATACCCTGCCATAGTCCGCAATACTCCGCAATGCCCTGCAATACTCCGCAATGCCCGGCAATACTCCGCAATGCCCGGCAATACTCCGCAATGCCCGGCAATACTCTGCAATAACCACTTCCCGCCCTCCGGCCGTCATATGACGTCCTTGACTTTGTGCGGGGATATCTGAATGATGGGAGCAGCTACAGGCATCATTCAGATATTAGCTTTTTCAGCCGGCGATTCCCTACACCATAAGAACAATCATAGCGGCTGTTCCGCCGCTTGATCATTCTTATGGGAGGCGAGAGGGGATGTCCCCCCCCCCGCCGCCCTCCGGTGCTTCTACCGACTCACCGCTACGATCAAAGCCAGGATTGTTGTTTTTTTTTTTTTTCTTTTTTTCAGGCTTCCCAGCCTAGAGGTGAGATATGGGGTCTTATTGACACCCCCCCCCCCCATATCTCACTGTAAAGAGGACCTGTCATGCCATATTCCTATTACAAGGGATGTTTACGTTCCTTGTAATAGGTATAAAAGTGATCAAAAAAATGTTTAGGGCGGAAAAACATGTCAAACTAAAATAAATAAAGTAAAATGAAGAATATTTTTTTTTTTTTTTTTAAAGCGCCCCTGTCCCCGTGAGCTCGCATACAGAAGCGAACGCATACGTAAGTCCCGCCCACATATGAAAACGGTTTTCAAACCACACATGTGAGGTATCTCTGCGAACGTTAGAGCGAGAGCAATCATTTTGGCCCTAGACCTCCTCTGTAACTCAAAACATGTAACCAGTAAAAATATTTAAAGCGTCGCCTATGGGGATTTTTTAAGTAGCGAAGTTTGGCGCCATTCCACGAGTGTGTGCAATTTTTAAGGGCGACATGTTAGGTATCTATTTACTCGGCGTAACTTCATCTTTCACATTATGCAAAAACATTGGGCTAACTTTACTGTTTTTTTTTTTTTAAGCACAAAACATTTTTTTTCCGTAAAAAACGCGTTAAAAAAATTGCTGCGCAAATATCGTGCGAGATAAAAAGTTGCAACAACCACCATTATATTCTCTAAGGTCTTTTCTAAAAAAACATATATAATGTTTTGGGGTTCTATGTAATTTTCTAGCAAATAAATGATGATTTTTACATGTAGGAGAGAAATGTCAGAATTGGCCTTGGTGCTCCAGAACGCCTGAAGGTGCTCCCTGCATGTTGGGCCTCTGTATGTGGCCACGCTGTGTAAAAGTCTCACACATGTGGTATCGCCATACTCGGGAGTAATAGCAGAATGTGTTTTGGGGTGTAATTTGTGGAATGCATATGCTGTGTGTGAGAAATAACCTGCTAATATGACAATTTTGTGGAAAAAAAAAAAGAGAAAAAAAAAATCTTGATTTTGCAAAGAATTGTGGGAAAAAATGACAACTTCAAAAAACTCACAATGCCTCTTTCTGAATACCTTGGAATGTCTTCTTTCCAAAAAGGGGTCATTTGGGGGGGTATTTGTACTTTTCTGGCATGTTAGGGTCTCAAGAATTGAGATAGGCCGTCAGTACTTCAGGTGTGATCAATTTTCAGATATTGGCACCATAGCTTGTGGACTCTATAACTTTCACAAAGACCAAATAATATCCACCAATTTGTACTTATTTTTACCAAAGATATGTAGCAGTATAAATTTTGGCCAAAATTTATGAAGAAAAAATAGTAATTTGCAAAATTTTATAACAGAAACGAAAAAAAAATCATTTTTTTACAAAATTTTCAGTCTTTTTTCTCTTATAGCGCAAAAAATAAAAAACCCAACAGTGATTAAATACCACCAAAAGAAAGCTCTATTTGTGTGAAAAAAAGGACAAAAATTTCATATGGGTACAGTGTTGTATGACTGAGTAATTGTCATTCAAAATGTGAGAGCACCGGAAGCTGAAAATTGGTCTGGTTATTAAGGGGGTTTAAGTGCCCAGTGGTCAAGTGGTTAAGGATTACACTTATATATGTCCATATACAATTTTTACTTTATTCTTATATAGGGTTTATACGGAACCCAATGTACCCCTAAATATATTTGCACTGAGATATAAATAGAACACACAGAACACTATGGACACAATGGGGTTTGCTTGTTTTTTGATAATTTATTTTTTTCTCTCCCTCTTCTTTTTTTTTATTTCTCTCTCCACCTCCCATCCCTCCCCCTGGCTATGAGTAGCCTACCCCCCCACTACCCGGCATTCAACCCTTGTCCCACCTCCCTCCCAACCATTCAGCATTAGCGATAAGTTTTTATGGTGAGTGAGAGGAGAGGAAGGTAATAGATAGATAACTTCTCTGAAAGTCGATATAGTGATTATTAATGTCTTTGAATTGAAAGTAATGATCAATGGTATATAAAAATGTAATCGGACGAAAGATAAAATAAGCAAGCATTAAGATGAAAATCGTCCAATACATGTTTTAAAAAGACTTGAGAATGTGATGTGGACAATCTCAAAGAGCGGCAGATCGGGAACAGCAGCTCCGGTTTACCCCCAGATAGGGATCTTACGAAAGTAAGACAGACTTGTTAAAGTCAACATAGTAGTGAGAAAGTAAAGTGTGGTGAGTGAGTTAGGCGATACGAGTGATTAGCGTGTGTGTGTGTTTAAGGGGCTTTTTTTTTTTCTTTCTTCTCCCTTTTTCCCCTTTTTTTCTCTCTTCCCAGATATACTAGATTCGGATTACCCCCCCCCCCCCTCTGTATTATTCCTATAGGAGGAGTGAAATTTTGTTCCTTTAATGCAAGAGGCCTTAATTCATCCTTTAAAATATCTCAAATCCTAAATTCATTTCACAAACAAAAGATCAAAATCATTCTGTTTCAAGAAACACACTTCCGTTCAGATCACATTCCAAAAATAAATAATAGAAATTATGTTACCTGGATCCATGACACATTTCCCTACTCTAAAAAACAAGAGGTGTTTCTATCGCATTCCACAAAGATATACCTCATCAAATAGTACAAAGTTGGAAAAGTAAAGATGGCAGATCCTTGTTTATAAGGGTCATGATATATGGGAAAATATTTACATTCATAAATTTATATTTACCAAACTATGAACAAATTAAGTGGGGAATAAAATCTTTTGTGGAGGCAATGGAAAAAGCAGAAGGAACAGTAATTATGGGCGGAGATTTTAATTTCATAATGGACTAAAAAATAGACACAACCAGTATTCACTCTCACAGGAAAAATAGTCAACTAAAAGAATTTAAACATCTACTGGGAAGACACCAAATGATAGACATATGGAGGGCTCAACATCAGACGGAAAAAAATTATACATGTTATTCAAACATACACAATTCATATCACAGAATAGATTATTTTTTTATTAATAAATCCGGTCTAATGATGACCCCCTCAACAGATATTGGTAATTTTTCCTGGTCAGACCATGCTCCGATATACTTGGAACTCAGGATAGTGGAATATAAAAAACCAATAGGGACGTGGAGATTGAATGATAATTTAATAAAAAACAAAGAGTGTGAAAATGAGGACAGGTTGTGAATGAATTCCTGGTAATTCATGAAAATGAGGATACCTCAATTCCTATACAATGGTAAAAACTTAAATGTGTGCTGCGGGGAATATTTATCAAGCACGGATCTAGGCTGAAAAAGGAAAAAGATCAGAAGCAGTCTCAATTAATGATGGAAATGATAAAACTAGAAAGTAAGCATAAACAGAGCCTTAAAATGGAGGACAAAATAGCATTAAAAGAAAAACAAATGCAGTTACAATACTTGCTTGATGAAGATTCCCTTCGGATGAGGGATGAGAATAAAACACAATGGTATCAACAAGGTAACAAAACAGATAAATTGTTAGCCAGAACCATAAAAAACCAACAACCTATGACCTCCATAGTTAAAATCTTAAAAACAAATGGGGAACTGGCCTATGATCCAACGGAAATATCCAAAACTTTCCACACATATTACTCTAAGTTATATAATTTAAACACCCAACAGGAAAAAAAAGAAAACGATAAGAAAGGGGAAGAGATTTGTAAATATATAAAAGATACAGCTCTACCGGCATTTTCAAGAGAAATAACGGAGGATCTGGAAAAATAAATCTCAATAGAGGAAATCCAACAGACAGATAGACTTTACAAATCATTTCAAGATATAATAATACCCATTCTTAAAAAAAAACATTTAACTCTATATCTAGTTTAATAAATTTTCACAACACAAAGTATGGAAGCTCACATTGTATTAATACCAAAACCCGAGAAAGATCATACATTATGTAACAACTACCAACCAACCAATTTCTTTGGCAAACATTGATATAAAGTTATATTCAAAGATTATCTCCAATAGATTAACACCCATACTACCAGGATATATAAACTTAGACCAAACAGGCTTTACAAAAGGCAGAGAAACAAGGGAAATATTATAAAAACTTGCACACTAATGGAATATGCCCAGAGAACTGCCATCCCAACATGTTTACTATCTATTGATGCTGAAAAAGCGTTTGATAGAGTGGGATGGCAGTTCTTAGAGGAAACATTGGTCCAGATAGGAATGGGCCCAAAAATGCTTAGTAGGATTGTTTCATTGTATTCTAATTCATGGGCCAAATTAAGAACAAACGGAATGCTATCGGAGTATATAGAAATTTCAAATGGAACCAGGCAGGGATGTCCACTATCTCCCTTATTATATATACTAGTGATGGAACATCTCATACAAGCAATTAGGAAAAATAAAGATGTACAAGGAATAAGTATTAAAGACAAAGAATATAAAACAGCAGTCTATGCAGATGATTTATTAATATACGTGACTAACCCCTTTATAACAATACCCAATTTAATAAAAGAATTTAAAAGATTTGGGGAATTGAGCAATTTTAAAGTTAATTATGATAAATCCGAAATGCTAAATGTATCACTAACAGAAAAACACAGCTATTATTACAAAAAGACTTTCCGTTTAAATGGCAGCAAGTAGCAACTAAATATCTGGGAATTTAGATCCCGAAAGACTTGAATAAGTTACAAGAATTGAATTACAATGTGACAATCTGAAAAGTAATACAATTATTACAAAAATATGAAAAAATAACACGCTCATGGAAGGAAAGAATTAATATAATAGAAATGGACATACTACCATATATATTTCAAACTGTTCCTTTAGCCGTTCCAAAACAACCTATGATTGAACTAAGGAGAGCAATAGGGAGCTTTATCTGGGCCCATAAAACAGCATGAATCAAAAGGGAAATTTTAATTAGAACTAAGAAAAAGGGAGGATTAACACTACCTGATTTCTCAAAATATTTACAAGCAGCCTCTCTGACTAGGATAGTAGACTGGTACCAAAATATGGAGGACAAACAATGGGTTAAATTAGAAGACATTATAGGTATTCAACTCAAAGCGCTCCGCTGGATAAAACCCCACTTAAGACTTGGAAATAAAAAATTAACAATCTTTGTAAGAGCCACATTAAAAATATGGGACACAGAATTAAAAAAGGGGAAAATATCCACTATGATGGGACCAATGACCCCACTGTTCTCCAATCCAGAATTTCCGCCAGCCTTAGCAACCACAAAGTACTTAAAATGGAATATACTGGAGAATGCAAGGGTGGCCCAGATCCTAGTGGAAGGGAAAATACCAAGAATGCAAGATCTGGGACCCGAATATAAACATAAATGGCTGCAATACCACCAATTAAAAACATACATTGCAACAAATATAGTATTACCCTCAATAAATAGACCAAAAACTAAATTTGAGCAAATCTTAATAGATGAACAAAAATCAACTAAAAGATTATCCAAGATATACAGTTTACTACTCCCTTCTGGACCCTTTAGAGAACTAAAAGGAATGAAAAAATGGGAAAAGGAAATAGGGAGATCAATATCAGAGATAGAATGGGAGAAAATATTTTCAATAATTCATAAAACATCTTTAGCGACCAAGTACCAAGAAAGAAATTATAAAATAGCAATGAGATGGTATTGGAGCCCAGTAGAGTTAAATAAAATAAATAGTGGACAAGCAGATATTTGTTGGAGATGTAAGGTCGAAAGTGGGACTACGGACCACATTTGGTATAGTTGTCATTTGGTGAGAAATTTCTGGGAAAAAGTTCACGAGATATATTGGAAAAAGTCGGGAGTAGAGTGGAATTTAAACATAGATATTTCCTTGTTATCTTTCATTCCAGACTCAATAAAGAGTATCAAGAAAGATATTTTTCATCATATGACAATGGCAGCAAGAACAATAATTGCTCGCAATTGGAGAGAAAATAAAAGCCCAAATATAGTAGAATGGATGTGTGAAATGAACGAAATACAATACATGGAAAGACAGATAAGAGAACAAGGATACATAAATAGTCAAATGCCAGAAATATGGCAAAAATGGGATGAATTTTGGCTCTCGGAAAGGAATGAAAGAATATATATAAATGGAAAATAAGGAGAAATACGAAGGTGAAAGGTAAATGAACCACTTCATTTACCTTTCCCCTTCGTATTTCTCCTTATTTTCCAAAAAATGGTAGAGAAGTAAGGGGGAGACGGGGCTTATTTTTTATTTTTTGGATGAATGGACGTTGGGATGAATGGAGGAAGGGTATATTGGAGTAAATGTAGATGAATGATGAAGGGTATATTGTTTTAATGATAAAGTAACTTATTCACATCAAGATTCGGTATATTGAATAACTAATGGAAACAATGTATATTGTAAGTGAATCTTGTATAATTGCAAAAGCTTTTTGTATTTGAGAAAAAAAAAGTTTAATAAAAAGAAATTGAAAAAAAACAAAAAAAAACAAAGGAGCTGTCCATGCAAGTGAAAAAAAAAATGGCCACTGTAAGGCATGAAAAACAAAAACAAATCCATCAGAGAAATAGCAGCAACATTAGAAGTGGCCAAATTAACAATTTGGTAAATCCTGAGGAAAGAAGAACGCACTGGTGACTGAGCTTCGCAACATAAAAAGGCCTGGACGTCCACAGAAGACAACAGTGGTGGATGATCACAGGATCCTCTCTTTAGTAAAGAAAAACCCATTCACAACATCCGGACAAGTTAAGGACACTCTCCAGGAGGTGGATGCATCATTGTCAAAGTCTACAATCAAGAGAAGACTTTGTGAGAGTAAATACAAAGGGTTCACCACAAGTTGCAAACCATTCATATGCCTGAAGAATAGAGAAGCCAGATTAGACTTTGCCAAAAAAACATCTAAAAAAAACAGATCAGTTCTGGAAAAGCATTCTTTGGACGGATGAAACTAAGATTAATCTGTACCAGAATAGCGAGAAGAAAAAAAATGCAGAGAAGGCTTGGAACAGCTCATGATCCAAAGCACACAGCGTCATCTGTAAAACATGGTGGAGCTTGCAGTGTGATGGCATGGGCATGCATGGCTTCCAGTGGCACTGGGTCATTGGTGTTTATTGATGATGTGACAGAAGACAGAAGCAGTCAGGTGAATTCTGCAGTGTTTTTTTTAATCCAAATTTTTTTTTATTAAAGAGCATAGAAAAGACATACACCAAGGCTACATAAACAATCCGGTACATTACAAGCAATATAAATCATATGTCTGCATAGTCTACATACTTATCCTATACAATTCTTGTCCAGTTGAGCATGGCTCCCTCCCAGAGCCGCGTTGAGCTGCCAGGCCGGGTACATCCAGCCACGGTCCCCATAACTTCTCAAATTTCTGCATGCTGCCTCTATGCTGGTATATAATTTTTTCCTTCCGGAGCATATCACCCATTACAGCAATCCATTCCTTAAGAGTAGGGGGGTCCTCCGATATCCAATGGGTCATTACAAGCTTGCGTGCCATAAACAGAGATCTAATAACAGCCACCCTAGTACATTACTCCCATTCCAGCTCCTCCAGTATATGGAGTAGGCAGTGTTTTGGGTCTGTAGGCAGCGAGACCCGAAACACCCCATCTATGGTGTCCTCCACCCCCTTCCAATATGGGTGAAGTTTTGGGCATCTCCACAGTAGGTGGATAAAGTCTCCATGGTCCCTCTTGCACCTGGTGCATAGTGGAGTGGGCCGTAAGCCCATAGCAAACAACCTGTTGGGGGTATAGTACACTCTCAGCAATAAGTACAGTTGCGACACTCTATGGGATACATTCAAGGAGCAAGTGGGTACCGCCTGCAGGGCTTCCTCCAACTGATCTCCATCAATCGGTGTCAGGGACGTGCTGGGCTTGAACCTGGGACCTCGTCTGTGTCTGGCATTGACTCTTCCAACGGAGCTATCTGAGATGCTGGACAGTTCCCTGCCTGATCTGCTGGATAACCTATCTGATCCATTAGACTACTCTGCTTGGTGTCTTAATTACTGTTGAACTCTGAACCCCTTGCTCCTCCCATGTACTTCTTATAAAAAAAAATCCAGAGATGTTGCCCCTTGCGGTTTGATCTGCTTCTGTTCCCTGAGTGCATGATTCTGTGCTTGTATCCTGTTCCTGTGTTTGACCCGGCTTCCTGACCATGCTTCTGTCTCCAGTCCTGACCTCGGCTCGTTTGACCCCGCTCAGTTATCTGCCAGTTTGCCTGTTGCCAAGATTCGGCCTGAACTTTGACTACTCTCTGCCTGCCACTTATGATGCTTACCTTGATGTGTATGACCCGGCTTGTCTGACTCTGCAAACCTGCACCTGCTGACCTGCATCCTCTGCTCTGCGAGCTGCACACGCTGACCTGCATCCTTCGCAATGCAAACCTGCACCTGCTGACCTGCATCCCTACTCTGCAAATCGGCACCTGCTGGCCTGCATCCTCTGCTCTGCAAGCTGCACCTGCTGACCTGCATCCGCTGCTTCCGGAACCAGCCGTTCCAGTCTCCACTCGGCTCCACCACTCCAAGCAGTGAGGATCAGACAGGCACCCTTACCTCACCGTGCTCTTACCACCACTGTCCCCAGTCCAGTGGTCTCCGAGCCGGGATTGTACGGGAGGTCCCTCTCCGCACGTCAGGCTCACACCTAAGGTACGTTACAATCGGTCCCACCTCCTCCTCCCATTTGGCCAGCATTTGCAAAGGGTGTTTATTCAGAAACTTTTGTAATAGCATATTATAACATTGCGATATAAACCCCCTAGTAGTATCCGCTCTTGCTATCAGGTTAAACAATGGGGTTGGGGAAGGGATCCAATCCGAGGATTTGGCCTGGGCAGTTATAGCATGGTGTAGTTGCATATAGTAAAACCTCATAGAATGTGGCAAACCAAAAGGACCCTGTAGTGCTTCAAATGAGAGCAATTTCCCATTGCAAAAAATCTGACTAAGGTAGATCACCCCATATCTCCTCCAAAGTGCACCATGCTGCAGTTTAGCCAATTCAGGGTATGAATCATTTGACCATATAGGGCTATAGTCTGTGTACCCTACCACTCCCTGTAAATACCTAGTTTTGTTCCAGACCTTTTGGATGAGGTTATAAATCGGGTATTGTTTATTCAGTTTTCCAAACACCAGCGACTCCAGAGCTGTTGGTATCAAAGCTTTCTGTACAGTGTGTAACATCACTAGTTCGGAGGAGCCGTTCCCTCCCTCTGTCTACACTTGTGCATATTGTACCTATCAATTGCTGCAATTGCGCAGCAATGTAGTATAACCAAGGATTAGGGAGGGCAAGTCCCCCCTCATCATTCGGACGTTGGAGATGTTTAAGTTTAATTCTGGGTGTGCGGTTCTTCCATATAAGCGTATGGAATAGGGAGTTAACAATTCTAAATACCTTTAAGGTCACTACCGTCGGAGCATTATGGAGCATATATAGCAATTGGGGCATGAGAATCATTTTGATCAGATTCACCCTACCCGCTACAGACAGGCAGAGTGAATTCCACATCTTGATCTGGTCTCAAAATTTTTGTAGCAGCGGGGACACATTCAATTGACCATAGTCACAGATCTTTGGCGTCACCTCGATACCCAAGTATTTGAATGAGACAGTCAGGGGCACTGTAGAAGAGGTTGGGGGAGTCCCCCCCTCGTCAATAAGCATCAGGGAGGACTTAGTCCAGTTTATCCGGAGCCCAGAGAATCTACCAAACTCCCCTATGGTGGCCATAGCTTCTGTAAGGGAACCCTCTACGTCCCCAAGCAACACCATAGTGTCATCAGCATAAAGCATTATTTTCTCCTGCTAGTCCCCGTACTTAAATCCCACAATCTCCGGGCTGGCTCTTACCTTAATCGCTAGGGGTTCTATGGCCAATGCGAAAAGCAGGGGTGACAAGGGGGACCCCTGTCGCATCCCTCTCCCCAAGGTGAAAGTGTGTGACACGGCCCCAGAAGATCTAATGGCCGCCCTCGGACTATGGTATAGCAGACGTACCCAGGAAATATACAAGTCCCCAAAGCTGAATCGCTTAAGAATTTCCCACAAATACTCCCACTCAACGCTATCAAAGGCCTTCATAGCGTCCAATGAGAGCAAGGCCCTCTGCCCTATATTATCCGCCGGGATTGCATGTTGAGATATAGCCTCCGTAAATTGACAGCCGTCGATTTGTTAGGCATGAAGCCAGCTTGATCAAGTTGAATAATGCTTGTAATGGCACCATTCAGCCTAATAGCCAGCATTTTGGCCAGTAGCTTAATGTCGCTCTGTAACAGAGATATTAGTTTATAGGAGCCTGGTTCTATAGGGTCTTTTCCAGGGTTTCAATATTAGAACAATATTAGCCGTGGCCATGGAAGAGGGCATAACCTGTTGTTCCCTAGCCGCGTTAAACACTGTCAATAGTTTTGGCAGAAGGATACCTGCATATTGCCTGTACACCTCCACAGGTAGTCTGTCCGCCCCTGGGCCTTACAGTTGGGGAATGCAGCTAACGCCATCTGCAGCTCCTCCACGGTAAAGGGGGCATCCAAGGCCCTCCTCTGGTCAGTCGTAAGTTGTGGGAAGTCAATGCCCTGTAAGTAGGTCAGAAGTTCCTGCTGGGTGAATTGATCCGTCGGGAGATAGAGGGCCTCATAAAATCTGACTAGTTCTGCCAAGATTAGGTCAGGGGAGTTCACTATCTTACCCTCTGGTGTTTGATAGCCCCAATAGTGGGGGCACGTTGTTGAGAGTTAGCTATCCTAGCCAACATGCGCCCTGTGCTCTCTCCCTCCTCAAAGAAAGCCAACTTAGAGAAAAACTGTTTTTTTTCTGTCGTGGAGGCAGAGGCCATGCCTCCCTGGCAGAATCCGTGGGGGTTTGAACAAATGTCTCCTCTAGGGCCGTTACCTGTTTTTCAAGGTGCTCTCTGAGCCCAGAAGAGTTCTTTTTTACCTTATTAATTTTGGAGATAAGCAACCCCCTCAGATATGCTTTAAAGGCATCCCACTGTGACACCGGAGAGTCAGCAAAGTCCCTGCCATCAAGAAAGTCCCCCATGCTCCGCTCCACCTACTCGTGAGTCAAAAATAGTTTGAGCCAAATGGCATTACATTTCCACGGGGCCCTCGGAAGGGTGGAAGGTGGGGAGATAATCAAAGTGATCACTAGATGTGAGTGATCCGACACACTACGGGGCTTATACATCACGCCAGAGACAGATGGGAGCATGGCAGGGTTACCAACAGCTAGGTCAATTCTGGACAGCATCCCATAAGTTTTGGAGAAGCAGGAGAACTGTTTATCCAAAGGGTGCTTGAACCTCCATATATCAACCCAACCCACCTCATTGAGCAGTCTCAGCAATGGAGACTCCCTCGATGTGGCAGAGACCCCAGCGCTGGGGTGTCTGTCCATGGAGGGACTCAACCAGCAATTAAAGTCACCCACGATCAGTAGCGGGAGATTCGGCCGGCCCCCTTAAATAGGCCAGCAGTCGCCGGAGCACCGCCACCGTAAACGGCGGGGGTATATACAAACAAGCCAATATACAGTACACCTTACCCACCGACAATGTAAAAATATAAACCGACCCTCAGCATCAATACACACATCAATTTCCTGGAAATCTACAGAGCTATGTATCATAACACTCACACCCCTAGAATACGAGGTGTGTGTGGAATGATAGGCTTTACCCACCCATGCATATTTAAGACAGCATTGTGTTTCAGTGGTTAAATGCATTTATTGCATACATAAAATCATAGGGTGATATTTCTTTAGACAGGAGGATACCATAATGCGCTTAAGTGGGGAGCATAAGCCCCTCACGTTCCAAGAAACAGTTGTTAATTCAGCCATTGGGGCAGAGCAAGCAAATTCTTAATGGGGGGTGGAACATCATCACAGTGTCTAAAAAGGAGTGTAAGAGATCTGGGGGTCTGCAGGTAGGCAGACTCAAGGGTCTCCCTCCGCAGAAGTGCACAAGACATGTTAGTAGGAAGGGCAATCCCCTCTCAAGGGGTGTAAGTCCAAGGCAATTAGCAGAAACTCCGGTAGAGTCCAAGATTGCAGAGTCACAGTTCCAGAATGTAGCAGTAAGTAGCCATAGTTCTCGGTACATGAATAGTAAGTGCAAAAAAACAAAGAACCAGACCGTCAACAGGACGATCCCTTTTATGTAATCCGGAAACAAAAAACAGCACACTGGTCTTGAAAAAACATAAGTCCAGGCCGCCAACACATCAGGCCCCATAACTCCAACAAGGAGCAGAAACCAATAAGGCACTTTTGTTCTATGGCTTGCGTAGAGAAATCGCATTTTGCTTGCAACTTTACAAGATAGCTCAAGGTTCACATACAAAAATATTGTCTCCCAGCAGAACAAAATAAAGAAGGGGTGTAAAAAAAGAACACACAGTGAGCTTCCCATAAAAGAACGTGCAGGCGGTGCAATAGGAATACAGAGCAGCGCCTTGTATCAGCAGCCATTAAGTTAATCACCTTCCTCCTCTCTGTCACGATGCCGCAGGGCCTGTTCATTAAGATCCATCCATAGTGCTTGGGCTGATTCAAAAAAATGGGTTTGCCGATTGGCAGTAACTCTCAGTTTAGCGGGGTACAACATGGCGTAGGGTAGTTGTATTGCACGTAGGCGCCTCTAAACATCAGAGAATTTGGCCCGGCGTCGTTGCACCTCCACAGAGAAGTTCGGGTAGAAGGACACCCGGACTCCATTCACCTGGACATTGGCTTTTTCCCTGGCATGTCGCAGCACCGCCTCTCTGTCCCTATAATGCAGGAGACGAGAAAGGATGGGCCTGGGGGGGGCTCCGGGCTGAGGTGGGTGGCCTGGTGTGCGGTGAGCTCTCTCTACTGTAAAGAATGGGGAAAAGGCTTACTTCCCGAAAACTTCCAACAGCCACCCTTAAACAAAGGTGGTAGGGTCCCGGCCCTCAGTTTTCTCAGGCAGCCCCACCATGCATACGTTGTTCCTCCTTAAACGGTTTTCCATATCATCAGCTCTATTATTAACGTCTCTGGCTAGCTGATGTGCAACATGGGCCTCCCGAGCAACTGGGGGCAGCTTATCTTCAATCTCACTCATCCGGCTTTCCACCACTGTCGTGCGTTCACGGATCTTTTGTAAATCTTGTCTCAGCAGGAAAACATCCTCTCTCACTGAGGCAGTGCAGACATGCACCGCCCTGAGTATCTCAGCCAGGGTCGGTTGCTCAGTGTCTTCTGTCTCCTGTGTCTGTGTGCAGGGGAACAGACTGCTCCACTGTACTGGCCTGACCTCCATGGCTCCCCGCCCCTCCAGCAGACTGCTCCTGTGAGACTTGTGCTACCGAGTGGGGGTGCTCTGCGGTCCCCCCTCGGTCTGATCTTGGGGACCCCCCAGCTTTTGGGTGTAATATGTCATGTCCCTCAGGTAGTCCTTACCCTGAGCCTTCAATGCCTTCTTGCTGGTCCCCTCCTTGGATTTCTCTGCGCCGCGCGGTGTGCGCTGAGTCAGGGCCGCGGCGGTGCCATCTTGGATTTCGGGCCCCGTGAAATCATCCTTTTTCTTAGCCATTCCATGTGTGCAGAGAGCCGGCGGGTGGACTGGGAGGGTGACCGGGTTGGTAGCCAGCGGGATAGCCGTTTGGAGCCGTCGGAACGCTGCTGGGAGAGGATCGATAGACTATGCTGTGGAGGAGCTGTGAGACACACATCTTCTCATATGCCGGTCTTGGCCACGCCCCGAATTCTGCAGTGTTTAGATATACTGTCAGCCCAGATTCAGCCAAATGCAGCAAAGTTGATTGGATGGCGCTTCACAGTACAGATGGACAATGATCCCAAACACACTGCAAAAGCATCCCAGGAGCTTTTGAAGGAAAATAAGTAGAATATTCTGCAATGGCTGAGTCAATAACCTGCTCTCAATCCAATTGAGCATGCATTACACTTGCTGAAGGAAAAACGAAAGGCAGAAAGACCCACAAACAAAGAACAACTGAAGACAGTTGCAGTTAGAGCCTGGCAAAGCATCAGAAAAGAGGAAACCCAGTCTTTGGTAATGTCCATCAGTTCCAGACTTCAGGCAGTCATTGCCAGTAAAGGATTCTCAACAAAATATTAAAATGGAACATTTTATTTATGATTATATTTATTTGTCCAATTACATTTAAGCCCCCGAAAATGGGGGGGTGTATAAAATGGGTACAGTTCCTAAAATTTGTACTTGATATTCATGTTCAAACCCATGAATTAAAGCTGAAAGTCTGCACTTCAAATTAGGATTGTTGTGTTTAAAAAAAAATTCTGGTGGCATACAGAGCCAAAAGTATGAAAATTGCCTGTGTCCAAATATATATGGACCTAACTGTATATGCAATATTTTGCAGACATATGATATATCTGAGAATATCTTGAATTTTCTGAATTTAAGACATTAAGAAAACTGATTGTAGTTTTAATAAATTAATAACTTTAATTTCAGGAATATGAATTTACATGTAGCAAAAATTATATTTCCTATAAACTCAACAGCTCAATTTGTATACTTACATTGAATTTAACATAACTGGAGTCTAAGAAGTTTGCCAGGAGCACAAATTAAAGCAAAATACTCTTGGAGTGGAAAATTACATATTTCTATAATATTATGATACTACATAATACTACTTTTTGTCTAGACCATTTATTGATAAACAATCTATCAAAAGATGAAGACTAAAGATTTGAACACTTTATTATTATTTTTGAAAATACTTAGAAAACGTTCTTTATAGCTACAGTATTTCATTTATAGTTAAAAAAAACAAATTATCACTAATGGCAGGATCATAAACATTTTAAAAGCTACTCCAGCTTAATGTATAATATGTTTAGTGAAGCAATTGGCCATAATTATGCTGTATAAATTAGGTTCTATTCAGCAGGAATGTCTGGATGCTGCAGTCTTCATGCCACTCTTTCCATGTTTCAGTGGACCTGACATCTATTGGTAAGGGAGGTACTAAAAATCAAAATGATAGGAACAAATAAAGGGGGGTCACAATGAACCCTAGGTTGGACTTTAGAGGCACAGTATTTAATTAAAAAACATAAGCTTTATGGATACAACAATTGATTGTGCAAAGAGAATGAGAAGTTAAAAACATGAGTAAAAGGTTGTACACATAATATGCATGGTGGAGATGGAAATGTTTGCACCGTGTAAACGCAGTGAGCCCCTGTGCATCAATGTGTTTCACTGTTTTGCTTTGTCAGGACACACGCAGGGGTTGTTTCAAAGAAACAGGTCTCACGTGTCAGAATAAAAATTTATGCAAATGAAGACAAAAGGTTTCCCACCAGGCATCACCACCACCATGTGAGTAGGATAATATATTTCCCTACTCAGCGCAGAGCCTGCGTGGTGGTGTCAGATGACGGGGGATCGCTATGGTGCCGGATCTCTCTGGATGCCCCTGCTTCAGTGGGCATCTGGGGGACCTGCCAGGCCCTGTTATATGCAAGATCCAGTTCTTTCTTTCCTGGATGCTTTCAGGGGGTGTAGGCTTTCTTAACAGGCAAAGCCCCCCAGCATATATAAAGAGCGGCTCTTCCACTACACTGATGGTCAGTTCATCTGTCTCTCACTCAGCATGATGACACTTTGAATAAGGATATCCAAACATGTTTTACACCCTTGCACTCTTCACCCCTACTATTGCCTATGCTGACAATATATTTCCCCCTTGCAGAGCCATGTCGATGGGGCTTTGTTTTGTTTTTTGTTTTTCTTTCCACCTTTTCGTTGATCCCCTTGTACATTAATAATGTTTTGCCCTCAGGACGGCTCCTTATGTGCGATCCTTGTGAGCAGTAATTGGTGCCATCAGCTACCCTGACACCTGCTGTCTTTGTAGCTCATTGTTTCTACATCTGGGATAATTCATCCCTTTCTATCATTCCTTTTTGTGAATCTTATGCGGTGCGGCATATTTTGGGGAAGAATGCTATCATATCATACTGTATATGCTTGTGCTGTTATACACATTGTGAGTATTTCAAGTATGAATATATACATTGATGTTCTACCTGTATTGTAATTACTCTAAATCTGTTTACTGACATGCTATTACTATATATTTTTAGAGAATTGTAATATACTCTGAACCTCCCCTGAAGAAGAAATAATACCATATTTCAAAACATGTTGGGATCTCTGTGAACGCTTCTCTGGCCTGGCCTCCCACTCTATGAGACCGACCATGAGTTCCAGACCATGAGCATTGCTCCAATTGTGTGGTACCACGTCTACATAATTTGTCTCTGTTTTAACCACATTTTGGTGTATACTATCACCTCTTTTTAAACCTTTGATTTTATCAAATTTTCACCTCTTTGTACTTTTTCTTCCTGGTTGGCTACTACCTATAAAGTCCCCCTGGGGCCCTCTTTCTGGTTTTACTTTAGTAAGAGGCATAGCAAGTTTTTTGAAGTTGTCATTTCTTGTCACAATTTTTTTGGAAAAATAAAGATAAATAAAATGTGCATCTTTTCCAGGTAAAGTACAGCATCATCAAATTACTGGTGTGGCAGGGATTATGGATACTGACAGGTGGAAATAATTAAAAATAAAATATAATTTTTATTCAACTTTTCTTCTTCTTTTTTTACTACACTGTACTACTACTTTTTTTACACCATTATAAGCATTAGTTTTAACTGTCATCAATGGGAGCCATTCATGACAGCTTGCTTACTATTGTGATGTTGTGATTGTCTACAGCTAATCATATGGTACATGGTGCCAGGTACCATGTGATAGCTGTGGGACAAACACAGCATCTCTATGGTAAGCAAGCTGTCATGAATCACTATCGCGGTCACATAATCACATCTGCAGCTGCCACCCAGAGTAAATTTACTGTGGGTGGATGGCAAGTGGTTAAAGGAAAATAGCCATTAAAACAAAACAAAACAAAGTCTGTTTTTGGTGCATTATTCAACTTCAATCCAGATTTTCCCCTTAATAATTTTCATTCACTAGGTCTCCTCAGTCTGATGGCCAACAATATTCAACCTTTTTCTTCTCTTCACAGTTTGCCCTGAACCTTCCCCAGCCTGTGACTGAAAAGGAAAAGTAGCACAGTGATGACATTATCTCTTTGTCACTCTACTTTCCTTTGTAAACAGCATCCTCATTGTCAGAACATGAATTGATTGGCTCCTTGTTTTACTTCTTCTCCCCATGCTCCAGTTCTGCTATACAATTGGCTGTGAGAGACTAATATCAGGTCAAATGCAGGTACTTAAACTAAATTAATCAATAACATTTGTATTGATGTATTAATGGTTAGAGAGTTGCAAATATGTTTGCCTTTTATATCTACCTAGAATTCAGTTTTAAAGCAAACCTAATAAACCTTGTTTTTAACTCTAAATTTAAACCTATACCACAAACTTTATCCAATAGCAATCACCTTCTGCTCTGTTCTAGAATACTTGTAAGACTCAAAACCAAGGTGTTCTGAATTGCAACTCCCCTACTACATTCTGCACTTCACTCCTAGTCAATATGGCTGACCATCATGGTCATGGATGAATAGGTAGATTTGAGAGGATTTGAGGCCAAAACCTGACATTTGATAGTGTGTCCTAGGTCTCAAGGTACCCAAGGCACTTAAATCCAAAACAAAAGCTACCTAAAGGCACCTGACGGTAATACGGTTTTATGGAAGGGGCAGTTTATGAAATTTGTCATGATATGTACATATAAAGTCTAAATTTCAATAATTTCCTCAATTAATCGACATGTTTGGGATATACAGCACATGCCAATGCTACTATAGAGGCATCAAATTGGTATGTCATTAATCAAAACATTTTAATAAAAACTGTAGGGGTTCATACTTATGTTCATACTTATGTTTATGTGTGCCATAGGAAAACTGTGCACATTGCATGAAAATGTAGGTTGAAGTCAGTCGAATATTAGTGGGTATCCCAAAAATAAACATTTAATTTTCAAATAAAAAATCTCAGTCTAGGGTATGTAACATTCTACAATATCAAATAAATCTAACAATGTGCACAGACTTCTTGATAAGTTGAAGCTTGTTAACTTTGTCTTCAAACAAACTACTACTTTTTACAGTGTTTGACCACTAGACTAATACAGTTCATGGCAATAAATCTGGAAAGCTAATACACAAAGGCATAACTCATTGTACAGATTTATGAAAACTAGAGCGAGGAAAAGTGGTGTATATTGTTAAAAAGAGTTGTTGACCACATCAACCAGTCAAATTCCCTTTTTCAACCCAATTGGTTATTTTGGACATTTTTAATTAATCAAACCATGTACTTATGAATACAGATATTGCTATACATTGTATTTAAACTTTTACTCTGAGATAAGCATTACAAGAAGATCTTTACAATTTTTATCATAGATTTTTTTGAAGTGTAAAATACTTAGGTAATTGTCTCAGTGGAAACAGTAAAGGTAAGCAATGGCTAGCTTATCTAGCACTAAACTAATGATTTAAATGTTGGTACAAGTTGTTCTTCAGTGTGCAATATTGTTTTATAAAATCACAAAAACTGATAAGACACCTAATATAGGTATGGAAATATAGTTCTGTTCAAAATGACATTATCATAATGGCACCACAAGAGAATTTCTTTGTGTAGGCTCACAAGCTAATCTCCCTAATTGCTTGAATCAAATAATTAAAACAACAATATCCCCCAGACTATGAATTCTATATTTCAAGCCAGATAACAAATTAATTTGTGCAAATGATCTTGCATATGTCATTCTGTTTGGGGAATACAAATTTCGCCTTAAGGATGAGTCAAAACATTCCTGTCAAAATGTCTTTTTTTTTTTTTTTTGTTTAAGGAAAGCAGGGTCTTGTTATGTGATACAATCTTGCTTATCAGATCATTGCACATTAGTATTTGTTTATATTTTTTCTCATATTTACCACTAGTGAAAATAGATACTAAAGAGTATAGCCAAGAGAAATCACAATTGCATTATTCGCCAATAAAAATATCCCCTTTATATAATATGAGTCTTAAGATTTAGAAAATAATGTTATTTTTAAAATACTTTTAAGTGCCTAACATCAACTTTTTGTTCTAAATTCAAGAACAAAAATTCAACATATATAAACATACCAGTGTGGTAACTGCAATAGTTAAAAATGTTTAGCCTTTTTGTCAGAAAACCACTTGCAGGCAACCTGTTGTCTGATGTGGCCAGATCGTTTGAGTACACCAAGAGATATCACAATACTGTTTGTATAAAAAAATGTTAAAACTTTTTTCAATGCCAATGTAAGGGCCCTTTCACACTGCTTTATAGCAAAAGGTTGCTGTGTTTTAGAAGCATTTTCTGTGCATTTCTGATACAGGAGCTGCGTTTTTGGTCCGGTTTTCAAAATCACACCAAAGATGCAGCATGCACGATTTTTCAAAACACACCACACACATAATACAGTGGTGTGAAAAATCCTGTAGGATTTAAAGGGAAAAAAAATCTTGCGTTTTTCTTGCAGGGTACAAACGCAGGGAAAATGTATCAGTGTGAAAGGGCCCCAATTGTTAGATTTGTTTAGGGGTAAATTCAGAGGACAAACTATGTTTTTTTTGTTGAAACACTAAAACCAATGGCTTTCAAACCATCCACTTTGTTACAAAGCAGCAATTGAGGCATATTATCAGTACCAAAAGCAAAATAATATTTACTGAAATATAATTTAAAACATCTAAACCCAATTTCTAAATAAGTAAACAAATTTGCCTTGGTGGTATAAGTCACAATAAGCAAGCACATCTCATCAGTTCTTCATTCACTACCACAAATAATCTCAACATGGTCTCATCATAGTATTTTATATATAATATATTACAATTATGCTTTAAGCATTATGCATGCATCATCTTAGTGTTCTGGATGTTATGTCCCCAGATGATCTTTCTGCATTTATATCCAAGAGGTTTTAAAAGCAGTACACTTATGGTTTGCCTTTCATCTGACAAATATTTGCTGCTCCACAGAGGTCTAGCCAGAGTTCACTTCACTGTGATCCCTCTTGCAAAACTGCTAACCAATGAACATGTGTCAGCTCCCTCTCACCCAAGGCTGGTTAGTGCACCTTGTGCCCCTCCTAGAAACTGTACAAAGCACTTTAATGGTTCTCAGGCATAATCCACAAAAGGAAAACCCCAACAATAATGTAATTTTTACACATCAATTCCTAAGTCTAAATGATTATTTTAAGTGTAATAAATATCAAGTTAGAACATATGGTCTAGTCACCTGGCTCCATGTTCTGAAAATACAGGGCTGAAAATGTCCACAACAAAACTGGCATTTCACTGGGAGCACCAGCTTTCTTAAGGGGATCAAGGGGCATTTTCAAGAAAAATACAATACCGTTTATTGTAAACATATCAACACAAAAAACATACAGTATATGGCAATAGTACAAATTGGTGAAACACATATGCAAAATGACAAACTAAGTAACGCTAATTATTTGCAGAATAACAAATAGAAATGGCAGACAACTCATGGAAACCAGATTAGGCTAAGTCAGGTAGGAAAACAAGGTATTAGGATGAATTTAGTTCTGAAGTAGGACAGGCTGGGTATGGGGCAGACTCAAGCACACAGAACAATGCTGAGGCAAGGAGTGATCAGTAATATGGAGCTTAATAGCCTGCAGACACCTGCTGGTGGACATTGCAGCATTCTGGTCCAAGAACCATGTTGACACTGGTAGCTATTTCAGCTGACCTGCAGGTTCCTGACATTATTTTCTTTATTTTTATCTGGTGATCATGCCAGTAACACACCTTCTGCCCTAGGGTTACAATGCTCATGCACTGTAATATACTGTATCTATAAAGGAGTAGAGTTTTCTCCTTATGATAAAAAGTGTTTTAGGCAGGGGCGGCTGGTGCTCAAAATTTTTGGGGGGGGCGCAAACAAGCTGAAAAATTCTGAAAAAAACACATCAATTGTAGCCTCACTGTGCCATCAAACGCAGCCACTGTGCCCATCAATTGCCACCACTGTGCCCATCAAACGCAGCCACTGTGCCCATCAAATGCAGTCACTGTGCCATCAAACGTAGCCACTGTGCCCATAAAATGCTGCCAATTTGCCCATCAATTGCCGCCACTGTGCCCATCAAATGCTGCCAATGTGCCCATCCATTGCTGCCACTGTGCCTTCAAATGCTCCCATTGTGCCCATCAAATGCTGCCACTGTGACTTTAAATGCTCCCACTGTGCCATCAAATGCTCCCACTGTGCCCATCAAATTCTCCCACTGTGCCCATCAAATGCTCCCACTGTGCCATCAAGTGCAGCCACTGTTCCCATCGAATGCTTCCACTGTGCCCATCGAATGCTCCCACTGTGCCCATCAAATGCTGCCACTGTGCCCATAAAATGCTGCCACTGTGCCCTCAAATGCTCCCACTGTGCCCATTAAATGCTGCCACTGTGCCCATCAAATGCTCCCACTGTGCCCATAAAATGCAGCCACTGTGCCAATTGAATGCTGCCACTGTGTCCATCAAATGCTGCCATTGTGCCCATCGAATGCTGCCACTGTGACCCCCCCCCTTGCCATCTGCCCAGCATTTACCCTGTCTCTGCGATGGCGGCAAGCAGTGTCCTCCATGGACATGCTCCTCCATGTCCTCCATGTCTTCTCCCATTCTCTCCTCCCGTCCTCTCCTATAGGCGATTGGACGCCTGGGTGTCCAATCACAGCACCTGTCGTTCCAGCCAATCAGGTGATGGGTAAACGACCCGAGCACCTGATTGGCGGAGAGGCGGTTCAGTGTTAGTAAAGCAAATATTCATTTGCTGTTCTAACACACCTGGGTGAACTGCGAGCGCCAAGCATGGTGCTTTCAGGTCACCTTTTTGACGCCTAATTGAGCCTATGGCTCTAATCAGGTGCTTCAAAAAAACCCTCCGCTGCTGTAATTAAGGTGCCTGGACAACTTGGATTTATGTCAGAATTAGGGATGAGCTTCGTGTTCGAGTCGAACATACGTTCGACTCGAACATCGGCTGTTCGATCGTTCGACGAAGATCGAACGATTTGGGCCGTTCGCGCCAAATTCGAGTGACGCGAACGGCCCACAATGCACTACGCCATCGCAGTGTCATCCAGGCGCTGTGATTGGCCAAGCATGCACTGTGACCCCGCATGCTTGGCCAATCACAGCGCCGGCAGCGAGGAGAGCAATGATTGGCCACAGGCAGGATGCCTGTGGCCAATTATTGCTGAGGGTGTTTAGTACACGCCCCACACTATAAAAGGCCGCCAGCACGGCGGCCTAGTGTAGTGTGTTCCGGAGCAGGGAAAGACAAGCATAGGCAGGGACAGTGACATTTATTTCTTTCTTGCTTAACCTGGATTCCTTTAGTTTAGGGAAAGAGAAGGATAGGTAGGGAGAGTGTCAGTGTGTTTTACTGTGCCAGTCCTTGTTTCTAGGGACAAAGAATGAAAGTGAGGGGATTTCTCCTTGTGCTATAGTGTGCTTTAAAAAAACATTTTTTCTAGGGACAGAAAACTGTAGGTAGGGAGAGTGTCAGTTTCTTTCACTGTGCCAGTCCTTGTTTCTAGGGACAAAGAAGGAAAGTGAGGGGATTTCTCCTTGTGCTATAGTGTGCTTTAAAAAAACATTTTTTCTAGGGACAGAAAACTGTAGGTAGGGAGAGTGTCAGTTTCTTTCACTGTGCCAGTCCTTGTTTCTAGGGACAAAGAAGGAAAGTGAGGGGATTTCTCCTTGTGCTATAGTGTGCTTTAAAAAAACATTTTTCTAGGGACAGAAAACTGTAGGTAGGGAGAGTGTCAGTTTCTTTCACTGTGCCAGTCCTTGTTTCTAGGGACAAAGAAGGAAAGTGAGGGGATTTCTCCTTGTGCTATAGTGTGCTTTAAAAAAACATTTTTTCTAGGGACAGAAAACTGTAGGTAGGGAGAGTGTCAGTTTCTTTCACTGTGCCAGTCCTTGTTTCTAGGGACAAAGAAGGAAAGTGAGGGGATTTCTCCTTGTGCTATAGTGTGCTTTAAAAAAACATTTTTTCTAGGGACAGAAAACTGTAGGTAGGGAGAGTGTCAGTTTCTTTCACTGTGCCAGTCCTTGTTTCTAGGGACAAAGAAGGAAAGTGAGGGGATTTCTCCTTGTGCTATAGTGTGCTTTAAAAAAACATTTTTTCTAGGGACAGAAAACTGTAGGTAGGGAGAGTGTCAGTTTCTTTCACTGTGCCAGTCCTTGTTTCTAGGGACAAAGAAGGAAAGTGAGGGGATTTCTCCTTGTGCTATAGTGTGCTTTAAAAAAACATTTTTTCTAGGGACAGAAAACTGTAGGTAGGGAGAGTGTCAGTTTCTTTCACTGTGCCAGTCCTTGTTTCTAGGGACAAAGAAGGAAAGTGAGGGGATTTCTCCTTGTGCTATAGTGTGCTTTAAAAAAACATTTTTTCTAGGGACAGAAAACTGTAGGTAGGGAGAGTGTCAGTTTCTTTCACTGTGCCAGTCCTTGTTTCTAGGGACAAAGAAGGAAAGTGAGGGGATTTCTCCTTGTGCTATAGTGTGCTTTAAAAAAAAAAATTTTCTAGGGACAGAAAACTGTAGGTAGGGAGAGTGTCAGTTTCTTTCACTGTGCCAGTCCTTGTTTCTAGGGACAAAGAAGGAAAGTGAGGGGAATTCTCCTTGTGCTATAGTGTGCCAAAGCATTCCTCATCAACCATCTTTGAAATCCTTGTTTTTTGGACAGTCAGGGAAATTGTCGTTGTGCTATTCTGTGCAAAAGCAATAATCCTCAACCATATTTAGAAATCCTTAAGTAAAGGGACAGAGAAGGACACCTGAAGGTAGCCCTTATTGCTTTTTTCCCATCTCCCTGCAGGCCATCTATTAGAATGTCTGGAAGGCAAACAAGGAGAGGCAGACAGTCAGGAGGCAATAAAAGAGGGCAAGCAGGCTCTGTGTCTGGGGGCAACAGTGCTGGTCGTGGACGCGGTGCATTGTCATCAGCACATGGCCATGGGACACGCTTGTCCTTCTTTTCGGCAGCTGGACATGTTGAGCCACATCATGCCGAAGACTTGGTAGAGTGGATGACCAAGCCCTCCTCCTCCTCCTCATCCTCTCTCACCCAGGCTCAGGGTACTGGCAAAGCAGCTGCCAAAGCGTCCTCTTCCCTGGTATCAATGTCAGACTCATCATCAGTCACTCCTTCCCTAGACCCACCATGTCCTCCTCCTGAGGAGTCCCCCGAACTGTTTGAGCACAGTGTTGGGTACATGCTCCAGGAGGATGCCCAGCGTTTCGAAGGGTCTGATGATGAAACCCAGCTACAGGAAGGCAGTAGCGTGAGAGCAGACAGAGGGGATGCTCAAGAAGGACACCAATCTGGCAGTCATGTTCCAGCAGCTGCAGCATACTGCCAGATTGGCTCCAGTGATGAGGAGGGAGGGGATGATGAGGTCACTGACTCCACGTGGGTGCCTAATAGGAGAGAGGAGGAGAAGGAGGATGAGGAGGAGGCACATCTCCAACGAGGCAGGATGCCCTTTGGTGGCCAGCGTAAGGGCAGTACACCGACGGAATCACACCGCAGAGCTCCGCCTGTGCAGGGCGCTGCCTCTGCCCGTCATTCAAAAAGTTCCTTGGTGTGGGCCTTTTTTGAGGCTAGTGCATCAGATCGCACAGCTGCTGTTTGCAACATATGTCTCAAGCGTATATCGCGTGGCCAAAACATCAGCCGCTTGGGTACCACATGCCTGACCAGACATATGTTGACCTGCCATGCAGCTCGTTGGCAAGCCTACCTCAAAGACCCACACCAAAGAACAAAGCGGACCTCTCCTTGCACCGCATCAGCTGGGATCTCCAACCCCACTATAACTTCAGTCCTCTCTGAAACATGCACTGAGAGGAATGAAGGTGTAGAATTAGGTGTGTCACAGCCAAGTACTTGCGGCCACTCTGCTAGCAGTACACCGACGTCCGATTCTAGCAGGCAAATTTCCCTGCCCCAGCTGCTGGACCGTCGAAAGAAGTTCACTCCCAGCCATCCACATGCCCAGCGGTTGAATGCTAGCTTGGCTAAATTGCTAGCGCTTCAACTGCTGCCTTTTCAGTTGGTAGACTCGGCCCCCTTCCGTGAGTTTGTGCAATGTGCGGTTCCTCAGTGGCAGGTTCCCAAACGCCACTTTTTCTCACGGAAGGCTATTCCGGCTCTCTACCGGCATGTGGAAGGCAATGTCTTGGCCTCGCTGGACAGGGCGGTCAGCGGTAAGGTGCATATTACCGCTGACTCATGGTCCAGCAGGCATGGACAGGGACGTTACCTTTCTTTCACGGCCCATTGGGTCACTCTTTTGGCAGCTGGGAAGGATGCAGGACAAGGTGCAGTAGTGTTGGAGGTTGTTCCACCGCCACGCCTCCAAAATGCTACTACTGGTTATGACACACCTCTCTCCTCCACCCCCTCCTCTTCTTCTTCCTCCATGGCCTCTTCCTGTGGTTTGTCCTATGAACCAGCGGTGCTCCGTAGC
Source organism: Rana muscosa (assembly GCA_029206835.1). Lineage (NCBI taxonomy): Eukaryota > Metazoa > Chordata > Amphibia > Anura > Ranidae > Rana > Rana muscosa. The sequence goes on along the minus strand of CM055122.1, from coordinate 598,011,005 downwards.
CGTTCACGGGGCTACGCAAGTACGCAGGCAAAAAGATGCCATGCCGTGCTTGCGCTGGTGTGTTTGGGGGACAGAAGCCACACTGGGGCAGAGGTCCTGTCTGCTCTGCAGGGCCAGGCCGAGAGGTGGTTGACGCCACGCCAGCTTAAGCCAGGAATGGTGGTTTGCGACAATGGCACCAACCTCCTCTCCGCCCTCCGACAGGGACAACTGACCCATGTGCCCTGTGTGGCTCACGTCCTTAACCTGGTGGTGCAGCGGTTCTTGGCCAGGTACCCGGGCTTACAGGATGTCCTGAGGCAGGCCAGGAAAGTCTGTGTGCATTTCCGCAGATCTTATAATGCCAGTGCTCGCCTGGCTGAGCTGCAAAAGGAGTTGAACCTGCCCAAGAACCGCCTTATATGTGACATGCCCACCAGGTGGAACTCAACGTTGGCCATGCTGCAGCGGCTGCACACGCAGCAGAGGGCCATCAATGAGTACCTGTGCGACTACGGCACCAGGACAGGGTCAGGGGAGCTTGTTTTTTTTTCTCCACGCCAGTGGGGCATGATCAGGGATGCATGCACTGTCCTGGCACCATTTGAGGAGGCCACGAGGATGGTGAGCAGTGACAGTGCATGCATCAGTGACACTGTACCTCTTGTCCACCTGTTGGAGCACACGCTGCGTGGAATAATGGACAGGGCACTTGAGGCAGAACAGAGGCAGGAAGAGGAGGACTTCCTTGCCTCTCAAGGCCCCCTTTACCCAGACAGTGTTCCTTCTGTCCCACCCATCGCACAGGAAGAGGAAGAGGAGGAGGAGGAGGAGGAGGAGGAGGATTGTGTCAGCATGGAGGTGGAGGCTGGCACTCAGCATCATCAGCAGCAGTCTTTTTGGGATGATTTACAGTCCCAAGAAACCAGTGGACTTGTACGTGGCTGGGAGGAGGTGGCTGCGGATCATGTCGTCCTTAGTGACCCAGAGGACTCCGGAGCGAATGCCTCAGCAAACCTACGCTGCATGGCCTCCCTGATCCTGCAAAGTCTGCGGAAGGATCCTCGTATTCTTCGGATCAAGGAGAGGGACCATTACTGGCTGGCCACTCTCCTTGATCCACGGTATAAGGGTAAGGTTGCGGACCTTATGTTACCTTCGCAGAGGGAGCAGAGGATGAGACAACTCCGGGAGGCCTTGCAGAAAGGTCTGTGCAACGCGTTCCCAGAGACTGGGAGGTTACAAACTCCTGGTCCTGGACAACGAGTTGCTGAGGCTTCGGCCAGTCAAAGAAGGAGCGGTGGGGAAGGTGGCCGTCTGACCGATGCGTTCAGACAATTCTTTAGTCCGCAGCCCCAAAGTATGATCGGTTCCAGCAACCATCGCCAGCGTCTGATAAACATGGTGCAGGAATATCTAGGGGCAAGGTCAGACTTGGACACCTTCCCCACCGAAAATCCTCTGGCTTACTGGGTCTTGAGGATGGATCACTGGCCAGAGCTTGCACAGTATGCAATTGAGCTACTGGCCTGTCCTGCATCCAGCGTTCTTTCGGAACGCACATTCAGTGCTGCTGGAGGATTTGTCACGGATCACAGGGTGCGCCTGTCCACCGACTCGGTTGATCGACTGACTTTCATCAAGATGAACCAGTCTTGGATCACCACCAGCTACCACACACCTGATGCTGATATAACAGACTAATTGATTTTAACATGTCACATCCCTTCAAGACTGATGCTGATGCTGAGTGCCTGTGCTGTTATGTTGACTGGCTATCTTCCTCCTCCGAGTCCTCAATGATACGATTGATGATGATAGCTTGGAAGATCATTTTTGTTTATGGGTGCCGCCACCAGTGGCTAAGGCCCAATTTTTCAGCCCCTGTTTTACAGGGGCGTGTAATTACAATTTTTTTAGCAATAATTTGCCATAGGGCTCATTGCTGTGCTCCAAGTACAGTATCTGTGAGGGGTTGGAGTGTTGTGGCACCAGTGCCTAAGGCCCAATTTTTCAGCCCCTGTTTAACAGGGGCGTGTCATTACAATTTTTGAAGCAATACTTTGCAACAGGGCTCATTGCTGTGCTCCAAGTAACGTATCTGTGAGGGGTTGTAGTGTTGTGCCACCAGTGCCTAAGGCCCAATTTTTCAGCCCCTGTTCAACAGGGGCATGCAATTACAATTCTTGATCTAATAATTCACAGCAGGGCCCATTGCTGCACCCACCAAGAGTAACTCTGAGGGCTTACAGTGTTGTGGCAACGCCACCACCACCACCACCACCACGAAAGGCCCAATTTTTCAGCCCCTGTTCAACAGGGGCATGCAATTACAATTATTGATCTAATAATTCACAGCAGGGCCCATTGCTGCACCCACCAAGAGTAACTCTGAGGGCTTACAGTGTTGTGGCAACACCACCACCACCACCACCACCACGAAAGGCCCAATTTTTCAGCCCCTGTTCAACAGGGGCATGCAATTACAATTCTTGATCTAATAATTCACAGCAGGGCCCATTGCTGCACCCACCAAGAGTAACTGTCAGGGCTTACAGTGTTGTGGCACCAGCACCACCATCAAAGGCCCAATTTTTACTACCACTGTTCAACAATTATATGTAATTAAAATTCCTGATATAATAGTTGACAGCAGGGCGTTCCAGCACCAACCAAGAGTAACTGTGAGTGCTTACAGTGTTGTGCCAACACCAACAACTAAGGGGCCTATTTCTGCAGAGTATATACGGCAGGTCCCTACTTTCAAACATCCAACTTACAAACGACTCCTACTTGCAAACGCAAGAAGACAACAGGAAGTGAGAGGAAATCTACCCCTAGGAAGGAAAATTCTCTCCTGTAAGAATAAATATGGGAGAAAGGTGTCTCCTCTGTACTGATGCTTTATCAGCAATCCTTGTTTCAAGAAAAACACCACATTTCAAAAACAGTTGACATTGGGACGGAAAGTGAGGTGAAATGTTCTGAACAGGGGCACAGACAGCAAAACAAATGTTACAGGGGTGATAACCCTTACCTATGTTTTCCAAAAAGTTTAAAAATAGATTTTTGGGCTGGAGCTACACTTCAACAATGTACCTGTTCAAAATTACAAACAGATTCTACATAAGAACAAACCTACAGTCCCTGTCTTGTATGCACCGCCTGTATACGGCTGTTCAGAGTATATAGGGCCTTTTTTATTTTATGTGCGGGGTTCCCCTTAATATCCATACAAGACCCAAAGGGGCTGGTAATGGGCTGGGGTAGGGGGGGGGGTCATGGGGTAGCTATGCCATTTTTCTTAAAGATTTTCATCCATATTACCGGGACCAGACATTACATTAAAGCCGCAAGCAGTTTTAAATGGCTTTTTTTTCCTTTAGAAGTGTCATTTTGTGCAGGGACAGTTCTAAACACGGGAAACACGTGGCACGTCACAGGCATACTTTAGACACCCCCCAGGTACGATATTTAAAGGAATATTTGACTTTTTTTTTTTCACTTTATGCATCATTAAAATGACTGCTCCCGAAAAACGACCGTTTTTAAAACTTCTTTTTGCATTGATACATGTCCCCTGGTGCAGAACCCGGGTTCCCAAACCCTTTTTAGGACAATAACATGCATAATAGTTGTTATAATTAGCACTTTAGAATTCGAACGTTCGCATCCATTGTATTTAATAGGGTTCTAATGTTCGTACGAACTTTCGGTCCGTTCGCGGGTTCTGGTGCGAACCGAACCCGGGGGTGTTCGGCTCATCACTAGTCAGAATCAACAGGTATTTTTTTCACTTATTGAAGAACAGATATATAACACCTTCAGTGATATATTTAACATACCAAAATAAAGCAAAGAAGAGAAGTTAATTAATTGTTAGGTTTAAAAAACACTTTAAACTATGAAAGACTATTTTAAAGATGCACTCTTCCATATAGATCCAATAGTGCGCAGCAAGAATGACAATAACACTTTTTAATTTTTTTATTTATTTTTTGACAAACACCAGAAAAGGGAATGAGGAATTGGCCTTCTCCAGATACTCCAGGTACACAGAACTAGGGATGAGCTTCGAGTTCGAGTCGAACTCATGTTCGACTCGAACATTGCCTGTTCGCCCGTTCGCCAAACAGCGAACAATTTGGGGTGTTCGCGGCAATTTCGAAAAGCCGCGGAACACCCTGTAAAAGTCTATGGGGAAATCTAAAGTGCTAATTTTAAAGGCTTATATGCAAGTTATTGTCATAAAAAGTGTTTGGGCACCTGGATCCTACCCCAGGGGACATGTATCAATGCAAAAAAAAGTTTTAAAAACGGCCGATTTTTTCGGGAGCAGTGATTTTAATAATGCTTAAAGTGAAAAAATAAAAGTGAAATATTCCTTTAAATTTCATACCTGGGAGGTGTCTATAGTATGTCTGTAAAGTGGCACATGTGTCCCGTGTTTAGAACAGTCCCTGCACAAAATGACATTTCTAAAGGAAAAAAAAGTAATTTAACCACTTGCCGCCTGCCCTATAGCGGATTGACGTCGGCAAAGTGGTTTTAAAATCCTGACTGGACGTCAGGATTCGGTGTTATTGCGCGCCCCCGGGGGCGTGCACTGCACCGATCGGTAATGCCGCTTGTCCCCCGGACACAGCGCATACCCGATCAGGGTAAACAGCCAATTTCATTGGCTGTTTACCATGTGATTGGCTGTGTCAAATCACAGCCGGTTACATGTCCAAACAAATCGGAGGCGCGCCGGGAGCGCGCGGCGCGCCGATCGGGGATGGCGCATGTCCCTCGGACATAGCCCATCCTCGATCAGGGTAAACTGCCAATAAAATTGGTTGTTTACCCACGTGATCGGCTGTGTCCAATCATAGCCGGTCACAAATATAAACAATGTGGCGGTTTCCAGGGATCTCCCCTTCTCTCTCTCACACACCGATTGTGTGAGGAGAGAGAAGGAGAGATCTGTGAGTTTTTGGATTTTCTAATATAAAAAATACTGTCTGCACTACACGCCCCCCCCCAATAAAGAGAACCTGTCACAGCCCATCTGGACCTGTCACAGCCCACCTGGACCTGTCACAGCCCATCTGGACCTGTCACAGCCCACCATCAGTACCGCCATCGGTATCATCTGGATCTGACAGCCCATCTGTCACAGCCCATCTGTCATCAGTACCTCCATCAGTACCGCCATTTGGTACCGCCATCAGTACCGCCATCGGTACCATCTGGATCTGACAGCCCATCTGTCACAGCCCATCTGTCACAGCCCATCTGTCACACAGGCCACCAACGGTACCGCCATCAGTACCGCCATCGGTACTGCCATCGGTACCACCATCGGTACCATCTGGATCTGACAGCCCATCTGTCACAGCCCATCTGTCACAGCCCATCTGTCACAGCCCATCTGTCACACAGGCCACCAACGGTACCGCCATCAGTACCGCCATCGGTACCTCCATCAGTACCGCCATTGGTACCATCTGGATCTGACAGCCTATCTGTCACAGACCATCTGTCACACAGGTAGCCATCAGTACCGCCATCGGTACCGCTATCACTACCGCCGCACAGTCCCGCCATAAGTACCATCACACAGGTCATCAGTAACCTGTCATTACCCTCACACAGGCCCGCCATCAGTGAGCTGTCAGTAGCACCACCAGTACCGCCATGTCTCAAAGAATGTACACACCTGAGAAGGCATATAACATCCTCGCCATGTCGGATGATGAGAGCAACGGGGAGCTCCCATTATCCGATTCTGGTTCGGAATACGAGCCAGTGGAGGGTAGTGGATCGGAGTCTGAGTCAGCGGAGGAAACCGCCCCTCCTAAAAGAGTAAGGAGATCAGGACCTAGATCAGAAGACCTGCCTACCACCAGCAGTGCCAGACCCCAGGAAGAGGAGCCGAATACCAGTACTGGAATTACTCAACCAGCCCAAAGAATCCGGGCCCAGTCCTACCTTCCTGATGCCCTGGCAAACCCCTTATGGTTGCCTGCCAACTCAGGATCCACTACAATCCCCCCTTTCACCGCACAGCCAGGTGTGCAGCCCAACACGTCAAATTTTTCCCAATTGGACTATTTTTATTTGTTTTTCCCCGAAGATTTGTTGCAGTACATGGTGGACCAAACAAATCTTTATGCAGAGCAATTTATTGCTGCCAACCCCAATTCGTCCTACGCCCGTATGTTTAATTGGCGACATCTCACACTAGAGGAATTCAAATTGTTTTTGGGCCTTAGTTTTAATATGGGGCTTACAAAGAAAAGCAAACTGCATGCCTACTGGTCCACCCGCCCCATCCACCACATGCCCATATTTTCTGCTGTCATGTCCAGGACACGGTACATTATGATAATGCGCTTTCTTCATTTTAATGACAATTCGCAGTGCCCTCCCTGAGATCACCCCAACCATGACAAATTATATAAGCTTCGCCCCCTAATAAATTCTTTTTCCCAACGGTTTTCTGAAGTGTTTATCCCCGACAAAAATATTTGTGTAGACGAATCCCTTATCCACTTTACTGGCCGGCTGCAGTTCAAGCAGTACATCCCAAGTAAAAGAGCCAGGTACGGGGTAAAATTTAACAAATTGTGCGATCGAGCCACTGGATACGTGCACACATTTCGTATTTACGAAGGCAAAGATTCCCAGCTCCAGCCCCGTGATTGCCCCACATATATAGGAACCAGTGGTAAAATTGTCTGGGACCTTGCATACACCTTGTTCAAAAAATGATACCACATATATGTAGATAATTACTACAGCAGCTTGCCCCTTTTCCGTCACCTGTATCGTGAACAAACCCTGGCCTGCGGTACCTTCCGAAAAAATAGGAAGGGGTTCCCACAGAATTTTCTTTAAAAACAGCTACAAAAGGGGGAAGCCGCATTCATGAGGAATGAGGAGGTGTTGGCCATGAAGTGGCGGGACAAGAAGGATGTTCATATGATGTCTACAATCCACGATGACAACTTGGTGGAGGTTCAGAGAGGACGTGGTCCCGTAGTAATGCCTGAATGTGTTCATGACTACAATATGTACATGGGGGGGTGGATTTAAACGATCAGATGATACAATCCTATTTATCAACCCGAAAGTCAAATTATTGGTATAAAAAAGTAACATTTCATCTCTTTCACATGGCCCTGTTCAATTAATTTGTCTGCTATCAAAGATCATCCGAAAACCAACCCACCTCCTACCTCAAATATTTGGAAGACATTGTCACTGCCCTGATTTACCAGCAAGAACCCGCCCCAGGAAGCATTCGCTTCGATAGTGTGAGTCGACTGCATGAGCCACATTTGCCCTATAGCATTCCCCCCGCAGAATCCGGAAGAAGACGCCAAAAGAGATGTTGTGTATGCTCAAGAGGAGGAGTTAGAAGAGATGCAAGTTATCATTGTCCCGATTGTCCCTCCCAACCTTGTCTGTGTATCGGTGATTGCTTCAAAAATTATCACCGATCTATCAGATACTAGTTCCCCTTATTAGTAACAGACTGCCATTTCCCCCTTTCTAATACCTGTGCCTGCCTGCTACTGACCCTGGCCTGTTTACCGACAATGTCTTTGCCTGCCGTTTTAACACCTTTCTGACTTCCACGTGCACCAACATCAGCCTGTTTACCGACGATGCCTCTGCCTGCCGTTTTAACCACGTTTCTGACTTCCACGTGTACCGACCTCGGCCTGTTAATCGACCATGTTTTTGCCTGCCACTTGGACTGATCTTTGCCCTTCTACTTTAGCACACAGGGGTCTCACATATGTGAGGGGCTCCAGAATAGCGTTCTGAGTACAGAAAATCAGTTTTTGATTTTCTGTGTTCCCAGAACAGGGTCTGGTTGCCCGAAGGCTTCAAAGAGATTTGGGTGGGAGAAGCCTCTACCCCTGTCCCCCTGGCTCTTAGCTTGATGGTCCTTCCTGCTGCCTGGACCAATACTTTGGTTTTGCTGACCATATCGCTGCCTGTAATGACCCAGGACTTCATGGACTATGTTTCTTTCTGCTGCCTGGACCAATACATTGGCTGTGTTGACCATTTCTCTGCCTGCTGCCTCTACTGACTATGGACAGTATTTCTGCCTGGACATCTCTGCCTGCTGCCTGGACCTGTGCTTTGGCTGTGCGGTGTCTCTGCCTGTCTATTCCTGCCTGCTGCCTGGACCGATGCTCTCCTCTGTGAACCACTGCACTACTAAAACCACAGGTAATCTTTTGTTATTTGGTATGTACCTGCTATGTGTTAGAAATATGAAGGGCCTTCAAAAATGTGATCGGTAGTCAGAAAATTATATGTGTAATTTTATGCTGCTAGAATGCCTGGAGGTGCTATTTGGATGTTGGGCCTCTGTATATGGCCAGGCTGTGTAAAAGTCTCACATATGTGGTATTGTTCTACTCAGGAGGAGTAGCAGAATGTATTTTGGGGTGTAATTTTTGCTATGTACATGCTATGTGTTGGAAATATTTTATAAATGTACAACTTTGTGTAAAAAAAATGCGTGTTCATTTTTTTCCCACGTTTTCCGAAAACTTCTGGAAAAAATGAACCGTTCAAAAGGCTCATTATGCTTCATAGATTATACATTGGGGTGTTTGCTTTCCAAAATGGGGTCATTTTGTGGATGTTTCCATTGTCCTGGTGCTCCAGGGCCTTCAAAATTGAGATAGGTCATCATGAAATTATATGTGTAATTTTGCTCCTAAAATGCCTGGAGGGGCTACTTGGATGTTGGGCCTCTGTATGTGGCCAGGCTGTGTAAAAGTCTCACATATGTGGTATCGCCATACTCAGGAGGAGTAGCAGAATGTATTTTTGGGTGTAGTTGCAAGTATGCATATGCTGTGTTCAAGAAATAACCTATCAATACAATAAGTTTGTGTAAAAAAAAAAAATATTTTAATTTTCCCAAGAATTGTGGGAAGAAATTACAACTTAAAAAAACTCACCATGCATCTTACTAAATACCTTGGACTGTCTACTTTCCAAAAAGGGGACATTTTGGGGGTATTTTTACTTTCCTGGATTGTTATTGTATCAAGAAATGAGATAGGCCTTCAGTACATCAGGTGTGATCAGATGTGATCAATTTTCAGTGATTTGCACCCTAACTTGTAGACTCTATAACTTTCACACAGACTAAATAATATCCACTAATTTGGGTTATTTTTACCAAAGATATGTAGCAGTATAAATTTTGGCCCAAATTTATGAAGAAAAAATACTTCTTTGCAAAATTTTACAATAGAAACTAAATAAAAGTGTTTTTTTTCAAAATCTTCGCTCTTTTTCCGCTTATATCGCAAAAAATAAAAAACCCAGCGGTGATTAAACACCACCAAAAGGAAGCTCTATTTGTGAGAAAAAAATTATAAAAATTTTGTTTGGATACAGTGTAGCATGACTGAGTAATTGTCAATCAAAGCGTGAGAGCACTGAAAGCTGAAAATTGGTCTGGGCGGGAAGGTGTTTAAGTGCCCTGTATGGAAGTGGTTAAAACTACTCGTGGCTATAATGAATTGTCGGGTCCCGGCAATATAGATAAAAGTCATTGAAAAAAACGGCATGGGCCCCCCCCCAGTCCATTACCAGGCCCTTTGGGTCTGGTATGAATATTAAGGGGAACCCCAAACCAAAATTAAATAAAACAATGCGTGGGGGTCCCCCCAAATTTCATACCAGGCCCTTCAGGTCTGGTATGAATATTAAAGTGGTTGTAAACCCTGTTTGACTACTTCTAACTATAGGTAAGCCTAGAATAAGGCTTACCTATAGGTAGTGGAAATATCTCCTAAAAGTGCGCCGTTTAGGAGATATTTCACTTGTAGTCCACCGCAAATCCCAACATCGCATGCGCGTGGAAGAAACTGAACTAAGTGCTGTTTCTTACTAAGCCTGTGCCGTGAATGGTGGCTCTCGCGACGTCACGCGGCTCCGGCGAATCACAGAGCCAGAGTCCGCAGCCCGGAAGGAAGAGGAGTCAGAAGATGGATGCAGCCTGCACAGGAGACATCGCTGGATTCTTTTGCAGGATGTCCCCATGTTGATGGGGACAAGGGCTTCATCCCCACAACCCTTGTCCGGTGGTTGTGGGGGTCTGAAGGCGGGGGGCTTATCGGAATCTGGAAGCCCCCTTTAACAAAGGGGACCCCCAGATCCCGGCCCCCCATGTGAATTGGTAACGGGGTACATTGTACCCCTACCATTTCACCCAAAAAAGTGTCAAAATGGTAAAAAAACACACACACAGCTTGGGACAAGTCCTTTAATAAAAAAAGTTCCAGCGATGTAATCCTTTTACGACCCGACGACACACGCCACCACGATCGATTCTGCTTCCACGGGAAACCCCCGTTGCGTCAGAGGGGGCGGGGTCACCTGTGACGCCACGGGGAAACCGCCGTAAACCCTGTTGCGTCAGAGGGGGGCGGGATCACCCGTGTACGTCACGCATGGCCCCCATCCTCGGCTATTTATACCCCTGATGGTAGGGGTACAATGTACCCCGTTACCAATTCACATAGGGGGGCCAGGATCTGGCCAGGGTCCAGATTCTGATAAGCCCCCCCGCCCGCAGACCTCCACAACCACCGGGCAAGGGTTGTGGGGATGAGGCCCTTGTCCTCATCAACATGGGGACATCCTCCCCATGTTGAGGGCATGTGGCCTGGTACAGTTCAGAAGGGGACTCTCTAGTCCCCCCTTTTTTTATGGCGCAGGGTTCCCCTTAATATCCATACCAGACCTGAAGGGCTTGGTATGAAATTTGGGGGGACCCCCACATATTGTTTTTAAACTTTGCTTTGGGGCTCCCCATAATATTCATACCAGACCCAAAGGGCCTGGTAATGAACTGGGGGGGGACCCATGCCATTTTTTTCAATGACTTTTATCTGTATTGCCAGTACCCGAAAATTCATTATAGCCATTTCCTTTAGAAATGTCATTTTGTGCAGGGACTGTTCTAAAAAACGGGAAACATGCGCCACTTTACAGGCATACTATAGACACCCCCCAGGTACGAAATTTCAAATAATATTTCACTTTTATTGTTTCACTTTAAGCATTATTAAAATCACTGCTCACGAAAAAATGCCTGTTTTTAAAACTTTTTTTGCATTGATACATGTCCCCTGGGGCAGAACCCAGGTCCCCAAACACTTTTTATGACATTAACTTGCATATTAACCTTTAAAATTAGCACTTTTGATTTTTTACATTTGTGTCCCATGGACTTTAATGTTGTTCTCGTGTTCGAACACATTTTTTGCCTGTTCGCATTTTCTGCTGCGAACCAAACCGGGGGGTGTTCGGCTCATCCATAATAGCAATTAAAGTCTAACAGGGTCCTAAACTTTCTACACTTTATCTATAATTATAACAAAAAAATTGTTAGGATAGGATTTATTACTTCAGCTATTGATTCATGAAATCAGCATTGCTGACCATTTACATCAATAAGGCAGGCTTTTGTTGCTAACTCTGGTACACACTTTTTGCTCCTTACAGATTACAGATTTTGATTTGAGACTAGCTCAGGAGTCAAACCAACACCCATAATCAAGAGCTTAAATCAAAGAAGACTTTGAATGAAATTATATTGTTCTTTGTAGAACTTATGTATTTAGAGGAGGAAGATACTTTTTATTGTTTATATATAAATATGTTTCAAGCTAACACACCAACCAAACCTTATACTAATGATGAAGTAAGTAACTCTACTCATCCTATTCTACATTATTCAGTTCCTGAATGCAGAAAAGAAAGATGAACCAAACCAGCAATCTTTGATGTGAAAGTGTCAGTTTGCATCCTTCTCTTACTCTAAACCTTTCAAGGAATCAGTAAACATGATGCTGGCCAGCAAGAGCAAAGAGAATAGATTGCATTATAACAGCAAGGAAACTCCATTTAAACTTTGGCTCAGAAAGACTTTATGACTTTGTCAGACTGAGGACAGATTTGAACACTTATATTTAAAGATGATGTAAGTTCTCTACTAATTAAGTGCTCAAAATGTAGAGAAATAGACTTTGAGGCCAATGGCCATGTCCCAAATACAGGCAAAGGCATTCTTCAAATTTTGTTTTACATTTCACTTTGCAAAAGTTGAAAAAAAAAGTAATCAGTATAACATTGCTAGTGGCAAGGAGCATGGTGGTTACTTGGATTAGGCTAGATATTTCCGCAGAGTATCCCAGACATCAAAATTCTTTTTTTTTAAAATAATTATGCATTAGTAGACTATTACGACAGCATGATTTGTGGAAAGGGTTTTCACAGTCAAGAGATGTAACTATGTTCTTCAAGCTATTTTTCCCACTCACTAGCTCATTGTCAAAAGCAGCTACAGAGCAGCTTTGTGTGCATTACGAGACATCCAAGAAATTAGTTCTGCCTGACTGGGTGAACACTGCAGCACCAATACTGCCCATTCTCATACACTTTTATTTGTTATGCAGACAATGCAGATTAAAAACAAACAAAAAAGCCATCTTTTTTTCTTTTTCTGTACAATTTATCCAAAATAATATGCTTTTTATAAAACTCTAACTCTTCAAACTCTAAATGAGGGGAGGAAAGTGTTAGTTATGTCAGGGCATTGGTATTCCATATGTTGTGACCATGAATAGGTTAGACTTTAAGGGATGAAACAAGCCAGCAATTTAGAGCAATCTCCTCTCTTTGAATTCGTTATTGCATGACAACTGCAGGTCAAAAGAGGGAATTTAATGTTGCCTGGCAACGTTTAGTATGCACTTTAGTTATTAACAAGCAAAACTCTCAGAAAAGAATGTAAAAGCAATATGATTAGTTGTATGTATAGGAGATGCTTTTTATTAGAGAGAAAAGACAAGATGCAATTCTTATGAATTACGGGATACTAAAAAAGAAATGTTCTATATACAGTATTTCTTTAATGAGTTATGTGCACATCTGCTGAAATTACAAAAAAAAAAAACACATGAAAGGATAATAAGAAACCTCTACAGTTATCCATTAGATGACTAAAGCAAACATTAGATGAAAAGAACGGGAAAAATGTACATGGGTACAATGTGGAAATACACCTGAAGATGCTCTGCCCATACGCAATAGAGAATACTACAGATGCATCAAATAAAATATCTGTAATGTTGCTAGAAGTGAATAAAATTAATGTACAAAATAAGTAGTCATGTTACAATGGAAGCACAGATGGAATAACAAAAAGCAAGACTGTCAACAGTATAACAAATTTGGGTCCTAGGCTTTCTATGTTATTTGCATTTAAGCAACATGTTGTGACCAGGATGCTAGAAATGTATTGTGAAGCAGGGTTATTGTCCTCATTGATTCTTTTATTGCAATAAAAGAACAGCACTAGAGGTGTTTCAAACATTTTTAGCAGTACCGGTATTTAGAAATACATTAATTATGCTTTTTTTTTTTTTTTGCTCGGTGGTACAGGTGATCCCATAATGTTTTACAGAAATTATATGATTTGGCTTCAAAATCCTTGCATATGATAATATGATTATAACAGGTTATAAAAAGTATTCACTTCTGCATTGTATTTGCATCATAATGAGGAGGCTCTAGCAGACCAACACTGCCATTTAAAAGTTTATCCACTTGATTTCAGATCTTAAATTATAGACCATGCAGTGGGAGGAAGAGTATCTTTTTTGCCTCAAGCCCCACATATTAAGCTTTGACATTTTAGAATGCCTGTAACCCTGATGAAGTGATATGTATCTCTGCTGTTTATCATAAACTCAGTGGAAATGTAATAAAGTTATAAGTCTATGAAGTTGAGAAAACAAGAAATGATAGTTTACTTAAAGCGGAGTTCCACCCACGATTTTTTAAAAGTCAGCAGCTACTAACACTGTAGCTGCTGACTTTTAATAAGGACGCTTACCTGTCCTAGGCACCTGCGATGATGGGCCCCCGACGGCGATCGCTCGGTCCTGGCGCCTCCATCCTGACTAAGGGAAACAGGCAGTGAAGCCTTACGGCTAGGGTTGAGCGAACCCGAACTGTAAAGTTCGGGTCCGTACCGAACTTTAGCTTTTTCCCGAACCCGAACCCGGACTTTGCGCGAAAGTCCGGGTTCGGGTTCGGCAATCTAATGGCACAGTTAGAAATGCTTCAGGGGCCAGCCAATCACCTTTTGATTAGCTGGTGTGCCCTTAGAAGCCATCATAGCCATGCCTACAAATGGCATGGCTGTGATTGGTCAGTGCAACATGTGACCCAGCTTCTATATAAGCTAGAGGCACACAGCACACACGTCACTCTGCTTCAGAATAGATAGGGAGAGGATCTTGTCTGATGCTGCTGCTTTTAGGGAGAGATTGAAAAATAGTCCTGATTCTGGAATCTGAGGGAAAAGATAGAGAGACAGTGTAGTGTAGGGCCAGGTTCCTGTTGGTGCTTTCAGGGAGAGAGATATATTATATAGGAATAGGAGTCCAGATTCAGAGATATAACTCAGCGATCTGCATAGGTTTACCTGTTTGTGTTGCAGTGCAGTCTTTTTACACTGCCATGAGCCCAGTGTCAGAGAAAATCTACCTTTTATCTGCAAGCTTAGTGCACCAGCACTGCATATATTACGTTGAGAGATACACCGTTTCCATACTGTGGGTGTATTCTGCTCTTGGAAAAAGATCCATTTAGGGCAAAAAAAAAAGGCACTTTATTGTGCTCTTTTCCAAAAGACCCATTAAGGGCAAAAAAAAAAAAAAATTTGCATTTTATTTTGCTCGTGCAAAAAAAGACCTGTTTAGGGCAAAAAAAATATAAAAAATTTGCACTTTAATGTACACTTGCAAAAAGACCCATTTAGGGCCACAAAAAATATTGTGCAGTGTGTTATACATATGTGGAGGCGTGTGAAATAAACCATTTCTCGATATTTGTCTTCTACTGTGCTATACTAAAAAAAAAACATTTTTTTTGAATAGCATTTTCTGCAGTTCTGTAGCTGTGCGATTCAGCAGTTACGTACTGTGGGTGTGTTGTGGTCTTCCAAAAAACGCCATTTAGGGCCACCAAAAATATTTTGCAGTGTGTTATACATATGTGGAGGCGTGTGAAATAAACCATTTCTATATATTTGTCTTCTACTGTGCTATACTAAAAAAACAACATTTTTTTTGAATAGCATTTTCTGCAGTTCTGTAGCTGTGCGATTCAGCGGTTACGTACTGTGGGTGTGTTGTGGTCTTCCAAAAAACGCCATTTAGGGCCACAAAAAATATTTTGCAGTGTGTTATACATATGTGGAGGTGTGTGAAATAAACAATTTCTATATAGTTTTCTTGTACTGTGCTATACTAAAAAAACAAAAAAAATTTTGAATAGCATTTTCTGCAGTTTTGTAGCTGTGCGATTCAGCTGTTACGTACTGTGGGTGTGTTCTGCTCTTCCAAAAACACCCATTTAGGGCAAGATCCTAAATTTGGAAAATATGAGGAGAAGGTCAAAGGGACGTGGTGGCCCCGGTCGTGGTGCTGCTGGTGGAGCTCCTGTTGCAGGGAGAGGACGTGGTGGATCTGTGCCAGATACACGCACAAGTGAAACACCTTCCTCAGGTGCGAGTAGGCGACCGAGCCTGCGGCGGTATTTTGTCACGCCTAATGAGGCTGTACGAATGTTTAGGCCAGGACAAGTACAGGCGATAGTAGATTGGGTTGCTGACAGTGCCTTGGGTTCCTTCACATTGTCTCCCACCCACTCTTCTGATGAAAGATCAGAGTTGGCACCTGAAACCCATGTCCATCAGTCTTTCACCTCACCCCTTTGCAAATCAGCCAAGCAGTCTGAGCCCCAAATCATGCAGCAGTCTCTTCTGCTTTTCGATGACTCTGTTAGCAGGGTTTCCCAGGGCCATCCACCTAGCCCTGCCCCAGAAGTGGAAGAGATTGAGTGCACTGATGCCCAACCACTTATGTTTCATGATGAGTACATGGGAGGACCATCGCAGCACGTCTCGGATGATGACGAAACACAGGTGCCAACTGCTGCTGCTTTCGCAATTGTACAGACAGACAAGGAGGGCAGGGGTGAAGACTGGGTGGAAGATGATGTGGAGGACGATGAGGTCCTCGACCCCACATGGAATCAACGTTATGCAGGTGACCAGTGTAGTTTGGAGGAAGAGGCGGTGGTCGCACAGAGCCACCAGCACAGCAGAAGAGGGAGCAGGGTGCAAAAGCGGAGCGTCTGTCCCCTAGACAGTATGTCTGCTACTGCCCAACGCAGCAAGGGACCGAGCACACCAAAGCCAGGTCCAAGGAGTTCCCTAGCGTGGCAGTTCTCCACACAATGTGCTGATGACAAGACACGAGTGGTTTGCATGCTGTGCAATCAGAGCCTGAAGTGAGGCATAAACGTTCTCAACCTGAGCACAACCTGCATGACCAGGCATCTAAGTGCAAAGCACGAGCTGCAGTGGAGTAGACACCTCAAAAACCAAGAAAGGTCTCTGGCTCCTCCTGCTTCCTCTTCTGCTGCAGTCTCAGCCTCTTCATCCACCTCTGTAGTGACAGTGGCACCTGCCACCCCGCAAACAGAGGATCTGCCAGCAACACTACCACCTGGGTCACCAACCATCTCCACAATGTCCCATGGAAGCGTTCCGCTCTCTATCTCCCAAACATTGGAGCGGAAGAGGGAGTACCCCCCTAGCCACCCGCGATCCCTGGCCCTGAATGCCAGCATTTCAAAACTCCTGGCCTTTAAAATGATGTCATTCCGTCTGGTGGAGACGCAGAGTTTTAAAAGCCTGATGGCATTGGCTGTCCCACAGTACGTCGATCCCAGCCGCCACTACTTTTCCAGGCGAGCCATCCCTTCCCTGCACAACCAAGTGGGAGAAAAAATCAGGTGTGCACTGCGCAACGCCATCTGTGGCAAGGTCCACCTAACTACGGATGCATGGACCAGTAAGCACGGTCAGGGACGTTATATCTCCCTAACAGCACACTGGGTAAATGCAGTGGCGGCTGGGCCTGAGGCAGATAGCAGTTTGGCGCATGTTCTTCCACCACCGAGGATTGCAGGGCGCTTCAGTTTGCCTCCTGTTGCTAACTCCTCCTACTCCGCTTCCTCATCCTCTACCGCCTCCTCATCCGGTCAGCGTAACACCTTCACCACCAACTTCAGCACAGCCAGGGGTAAATGACAGCAGGCAGTTTTAAAACTTTCCTGTTTGGGGGAAAAACCCCACACCGCGCAGGAGTTGTGGAGGGACATGGAACAACAGACTAATGAGTGGTTGCTGTCAGTGAGCCTCAAGCCCGGCCTGGTGGTGTGCGATAATGGGCAAAATCTCATAGCAGCTCTGGGCCTAGCCGGTTTGACGCACATCCCTTGCCTGGCGCATGTGCTGAACTTGGTGGTCCAGAGGTTCCTTAAAAATTACCCCAATATGCCAGAGCTGCTGCAGAAAGTGCGGGCTGTGTGTGTGCACTTTCGGCGTTCTCACCCTGCTGCTGCTCACCTGTCAGCGCTGCAGCGTAACTTCGGCCTTCCCGCTCACCGCCTCATATGTGATGTGCCCACAAGGTGGAACTCCACCTTGCACATGCTGGACAGACTGTGCGAGCAGCAGCAGGCGATAGTGGAGTTTCAGCTGCAGCAATCACGCGTGAGTCACTCTGCGGAACAGCACCACTTCACCACCAATAACTGGGCCTCCATGCGAGACCTGTGTGCCTTGTTGCGCTGTTTCGAGTACTCCACCAACATGTCCAGCGCCAATGACGCCGTTCTCAGCGTTACTATCCCAGTTCTATGCCTCCTTGAAAAAACGCTTCGGGCGATGATGGAAGAGGATGTGGCACAGGAGGATGAGGAGGAGGAGGAGGAAGCGGGATCATTTCAAAGGCTTTCAGGGCAGTCTTTCACAAGTGGCTACGAGGGTGGGTTCCTGCACCAACAAACGGCAGGTACATAATTGTCCGGCAGAAAGGGCACAGTTCTGGAGGATGACGAGGTGGAGGAGGAGATGGAGGAGGAGGAGGAGGAGCCATTTTCACAGTAGGGTGGCACCCAGACCAGCTCGTGGCCATCACTGGTGCGTGGCTGGGGGGATACAGAGGACACAGACGATACACCTCCCACAGAGGACAGCTTTTCTTTGCCTCTGGGCAGCCTGGCACACATGAGCGATTACATGCTGCAGTGTTTCCGCAATGACCGCCAAGTTGCCCACATTTTAACTGGTGCTGATTACTGGGTGGCCACCCTGCTGTATCCCAGTTCCAAGGACAACGTACCGTCCTTAATTCCCTCACTGGAGCGGGATCGTAAGATGTGCGAGTACTAGCGCACGCTGGTAGACGCGCTGCTGGTGGCATTCCCACCTGACAGCGGGCGTACGGTGGAAGCACAAGGCGAAAGCAGAGGAGGAGGAAGAGGTCGCCAACGCAGCCGGGGCACCGGCAGCACCTCAGAAGGCAGGGTTAGCATGGCTGAAATGTGGAAAAGCTTTGTCAGCACGCCACAACAACCAGCACCACCAGCTGAGATGGAACGTCTTAGCAGGAGGCAGCATTTCACCAACATGGTTGAGCAGTATGTGTCCACAGGCCTACACGTACTGGATGACGGGTCTGCCCCCTTTAACTTCTGGGTCTCCAAATTGGGCACATGGCCTGAGCTTGCCCTTTATGCCTTGGAGGTGCTGGCCTGCCCTACAGCCAGTGTATTATCTGAACGTGTATTTAGCACGGCAGGGGGCGTTATCACAGACAAGCACAGCCGCCTGTCCAGAGCCAATGTGGACAAGCTCACGTTCATTAAAATGAACCAGGCATGGATCCCACAGGACTTGTCCGTACCTTGTGCAGAATAGACATGTATACCGGTGTTGTGACAAAAACTGTCCGGCCATCGGATTGTGTCCGGCCCATACTGCGAAGGCGCAGCGCTTGCGCAGTACAGAGGACAAGGAGATTCACAAAATCTCCGAAGATGAACGGCGCCTGCGCCGTGAGTGCAGGTTCAAGCCCCACCATCCAAGTGGACATACGGTAGCACATAGTAACAGGGCCCCTCACGGGCTCGGTTCGATCGCCACGCTTCGGGCACGGCCTCACTTGGCTCGGCTTGAACCACGGATGGTGTGGCCTTCACCTGAACTCACCACGCAGGCGCCGTTCGTCTTGGGAGATTTTCAAAATCCCCTTGTCCTACATACTGAGCAAGCCCAGTACAGGGTGGACTCTATTTGACGGGGGACAGAATTTGACACATCACCAGGCCTTAACCAGCCATTGTTGTATTTTTGAACCAGTGTTGGCTACCTCGTCCTCCTCCACCGCCGCTTCCACCTACACAGCCACATCCACGGCCACCTCAACCTCCTACTCCATATGGACCTCGTCCTCCTAGGTCAAGATTATAATTTTTATTTAATTTTTTTGTAGCGCACAGATCCTTTCCCCCTTACCTGCCTTTATGTTGTTGGCTCCTCGCAGGAGGGAGAAAGGCACACCGCACTACCAGTCCGTACCCTCCTATATAAAGAGGTTGAGCGGTGTACTTGACGGGCCGTGTCCACAGCCGGAGTCAAAACTCCTCCAGAGGAGGATTCTCACCTCTACTGTAGGTAGAGGCAAGTACTTTAATTCCCAGTAAAGTCAATGTCCACACCAGCTGAAATTACAACTCTTATTCTCTCATGGCAAAATAAACTCTACTCGGATAGAAAAGGTTAGAGCAAAGAAACAGGACAGCTTAAGGTGTGGAGGAGGTCCAGGCACAAACGTAGCACATTCACTTCACTGCTTAGGTTTCTCAAACAGTTTTAGGTGCACGGTCTCTGCCACAGACCTTGAGGTTGGTCTCTGCCACAGACCGGGTGTACAAGGCCCCTGCCACGGACCTGGAGAACTTTGGTCTCTGCCACAGACCAGGGTGTATAAGGCCCCTGCCACGGGCCGGGTGAATAAGGCCTCTGATACAGTCAAGATGACCTTGAGCTTCTCCTTCTACGAACCTAGCCCATATCAAGGGGAAGACATCTCTCCAGGGAGTCAACAGACCCTTCCTTCACCGTGACTCCCGCATCGGTCCATCAGAATGATCCTCCCTTCCCTGGAACATGGTCCCCTACACGAGGCGGCACCCTAAGACTCCTCGACCCTTAGCGGACTCCAGACGAAGGCTCTGGACTCCAGGCTTTACTCCCGCACCTAGGCCCAGGGCAGCAGGAACTCCAGGATAGTACCTCACCCCGGGCTAAAGGTACCCGAGATGGAACAGGAACACATGCACCCAGGCCGAAGGCACCTGGGCGTGGACCCCACTGGACATCAGCCCCCAGGCCAAAGGTCTGCCCCTTTTATATGCTCTCCCGGCATGCACAGCAGGTTCCCCGCCCCGCTGTACTACTGCCAAGAGGGGACACAAAAGGCACAGCACTGTATCGGCGGTTCAACCCTAGCCTACCATGGCAGCGCCACCTGTAGGCCGCAGGGAACTGCACACCAATACTGTCCCCCGAGGACAAAATGGTCCATGAATCCTACAGAATTAGGGTGTTTGAGCCTATTTACCACTCAGAAACTTCCCTTAAATTTAGCACCAGACTACATTTTTATTTCAAAGTATTTTATTTTCCCACTAGCTTATCCATTAAATTGAATAATTTATTCCAGAAAGGGCGTATTCTGGGGCATTCCCACCATATGTGTGGCATCGTGCCGTTGAGTTTCTGAGGTTCTTAATGACTTCCCGTACCTCTTCTGCTGAAAAGGGGGCCTCCAGCATATTTTTTTATTTTTTTTATGTTATTTTAAGTTATTTCCCTATCCACATTTGTTTGCAGAGCACTTGCCATGCTCTTAACAACATTTTGCTGCCATTTGCAGCCCTCTAGCCCTTTCCATTACTTTTTTAGAACCTTTTTAGTCCTTAGAAGTCCGGGTCCCCATTGACTTCAATGGGGTTCGGGTTAAAGTTCGGTCCCGAACCCGAACTTTTTTCCGAAGTTCGGCCGAACCCGTCGAACTCGAACATCCAGGTGTCCGCTCAACTCTACTTATGGCTTCACTGCCCGTTTCCTACTGCGCATGCGCGTCTTGCATGGCACTTTGTGAATGGGCGGCTGCCTCCTGGGATACACACAGTTCCCAGAAGGCAGCGCGCCCCATTCACCAGAAGACACCGTGACGGAGGATGAGGAAGAAGACCACTGCAGTGGATGAAGAGGCAGAAGAGCTACTTCCGCAGAGCAACCGCCCTTTCTGGTGAGTATCATTTTTTTTTCAATTTTTTTTTTTCACATTTTTTATGATTTTTAGGGGAAAAAAAATCAGGATGGAACTCCACTTTAAACGAAAAATCCACACATCACCACATATCAATTCAACTGAGACATATTATTGTGCCAAATAAATTGAATCATAACTTCATGTATCTTTAAAAAAAAATCAAAATTTACATATTGTTGAGCCTACCATAACACATATAGGGCTGATATCCTAAAAACAAATACCGTATATACTCGAGTATAAGCCTAGATTTTCAGCACATTTTTTTGTGCTGAAAATGCCCCCCTCGGCTTATACTCGAGTCTTTTTCCGATTTCAACTTTGTGCGCCTGCTCCCGGCCATCTGTAGGTCACCTGAACCCCAAACTTGGCACACATGTAGCCCCACTCTCCATCTACAATTGTGCAAAGTTTTTTGTCCAGAGGACCTACGGCTGGGGAGCACCGATTTTTCAAACCCGGGCACCCCTTCCATAGACTCCCATGTTAAAAGTCAGTCTAGTCACACAGCGCCGGAGATCAGGTAGGGAGATTGGGCACAGTGAGGCATGGACACAGTGAGGCATGGACACAGTGACAGTGAGGCATGGGCACAGTGAGGCATGGGCACAGTGAGACATGGACACAGTGAGGCATGGACACAGTGAGGCATGGACACAGTGAGGCATGGACACAGTGAGGCATAGCCACAGTAAGGCACAGTGAGGCATGGACACAGTGAGGCACAGTGAGGCATGCACATGGACACAGTGATGCAAAGTGAGGCACAGTGTGGCACGCAGATGGACACCCTAGGCTTATACTCGAGTCAATACGTTTTCCCATTTTTTTGTGGTAAAATTAGGTGCCTCGGCCTTTATTCGGGTTGGCTTATACTCTAGTAAATACGGTAGTCTGTTCACTTTGAAAGGAAATGTGCACTATGAAAAGGGAGTTTTTACATAGCTTAGTGAATGTGTTCAACTTTCAGTTTGCAAAGAATACCCAATAATATGCAAGGAAAATTAAAAATAAACAAAGAGTATTTTGCTCACACATGATTGTATGATAGAAGTCAGCACCGCTTCCCCACATTCAACAAGCTAAGGGAAAGTATCCTTGTAAAGTGAAAATTGCCATTTAAAAGTGAACAGTCTATTTGCCTTTAGTAAATCAATCCTATAGGATCTTAGACAATAAGACCTGCAGGTAGAAGTGTCTTAGAGCAGCCTCACATTTTCACTGACCTATTTCACTTTCTTAAAACACTTTGCCAGTGCATAGTTGGCCTACTATATAAGACCATTGACAGTAAGGTGAGTAAGAAATGGTTCACAAAGATAACAGTAGTTCCCTTTGCACCTTGAATTTTAAAAAAAAATACACTCAACTACAAGTAAGTTCACAATAACTGTTACATCGATAGCTTTTTTTTGTCAAGTTCAGCTTTAAGGATAATTCAACATGAGTTTTGCCAGTCCAGTTCTCAGTCTGCTAGCATGGCAGACTGAGTCTACATATGCTCACTACTTGCTAAAACAGAATGCAGCAGTGGCTGAAAAGCCCTCTCTCACTCTCCCTGACCAGGATCCCGAGCTCTTAAATGAACAGGCTCTCTATTTTATTTGAAGCCAGCACTATAATCTATTTTACTACAGAAAATTCCACACTGTTGACCTCAATATATCCCATTCAAGACCAACCCCCAGGCTATCTTGGTCTGTTTATTAACACCTTCCCGCCCGGCCTAATGTACAATTACGGGCAGGCAGGAACACTGTTGTTCTGGGTGGACGTCATATGACATCCTTCCAGGATCATGCCTTGCACACTCCCCACAGTCCATGCTCTGGCATGATCTGTCATCCGCCGTGTCCACTGGACCCAGCCGATGACAGATTACTGTACCGGCCTGCTGCTGGTACCATTTGACCACTGTGGCCAATCAGAGCAGGTCACATGACAGTTGTACACAATGAAAGGATTTGTTAAATGCATTTCATTGTGTTCTATTGTGATAAGTTATGTGATTGTTCACAGTCATCTCATGGTACAGACATTGCCAATCACAGCCCATCTTTGTAATCACAAAAGTAAACACTGAATGAGTAGTTTTAATTCAGTAAAAATGGATGCTTATAACTATAAAATGCACAGTTATAATCAACCATAGTGTGTAAAAAATAAAAATAAAAATCCTGATCTTCTCCAGAGTAGTACAGTGTTACTATGGCAACACTGTATTGCTCTGGTCATTGTATGTAAAAAAAAGAAAAAAAAGCTCTATTTGTGTATTTTTTTTAAAAATAAAAATGACATATGGGTACAGTGTTGGATGACCGTACATTGTCCTTCAATGTGTGACAGAGCTGAAAGCTGAAATTGGCCTGAGCAGGAGGGGGGTAAAAGTGCTCGGTATTGAAGTGGTTAAACTGCATATAGTGCATATTTCTTGCTGTAAATGTGTTTCATGCAATTACAACTTGAAAATAAACATTATATCTCTGCACCACATAATATTAAACTTGGTATTTTTATTTCTTTTGGGTAATTTTTCATTAAAGGTGTTGTAAAGCTTCATTTTTTTTTTTTTTTAAATAACAAACATATACTTACCTCCACTGTGCAGTTCGTTTTGCACAGAGTGGCGCGATCATCCTCTTCTGGGGTCCCACGGCGGCTGTCTCGGCTCCTCCTGGCAATAGCTAATCCCTTCGGGAAGCTCTCTCCCAAGGGGGTTACCTCGCGGGCGCGCTCCCGTCTCATACACTCTGCATCCATAGACACAGAGTATATGTCTCGGTCCCGCCCCCGGCGGCCACGTCATTGGATTTGATTGACAGCAGCACGAGCCAATGGCTGCGCTGCTATCAATCTATCCAATCAACGCTGAGACTCCATGGAGAAGAGGACGCCGGGGACGAGCCGAGCAGGTGAACGGGCTCAGGTAAGTAAAATGGGGGGGGGGCGTCATTGCCAGGTGTTTTTTCACCTTAATGCATAGGACGCATTAAGGTGAAAAAACTCGAACCTTTACAACCCCTTTAAAGAGTTGAAGAAACTCCAACGAGAGATTAATCACTTTATATGGAATAACAAGCACCCCAGGTATGGTGGACTTCTTACACACAGACCTATGTCACAGGGGGGATTGGGACTCCCCAATATCTGGCTCTACTACCTGTCAGCCAGGTTGGCCCAGACAGCCCAATGGCATGCCCCCCCCCCCCAGATAGTATACTCTGGCTACAGTTTGAAATAACCTTGGTTCGCCCCTACTATGTCCCAGGTCTCCTATGGTAGACTGGCCTAAAACCAAGGGAGATTGGAGCACTAAATAATATAGTAGGTCAGACTATCCACTTATGGTCCCTATATCACCATAAATTTAGGCTGCGGTCACGCAGACCCCCCCCCCCTTACCTCCTTTATAGAGGACTCAAAGTTTCCCCCAGCTTCCGCTCCCCTAAGGATTTTCTAACAACACTGACACACAACACACACTTCAACTCCTTTACTCAACTCTAGGTGCAAATTGATATCCCAAGAACTGAATTCTATAATTTTTTACAAATCAGACCCTTTTTTGAATCTCTTTATACACTTAAGGCCCACCCCATCATGTCCTCATACGAATCAGTCTGTCGGAACCTCTCTAGAGAAATGGGAACTATTTCTACCATATATAAATTCCTTAATGAATTACACCTCCCTGAGAAATCTACTGCTATGACTGCTTTTTTCAGTTTTCCACTGAGGACTTTGTAGACATGCTTCAGAATATGCACAAATGCACTCGCTCTATAGCTACGAAAGAGACAGTTATGAAACTACACACAAGGTGGTATCTCAACCCTGACAGGATTCACAAGTTTTATCCTACTGTCCCAGAGACGTGCTTTAGAGGCTGCCAGGTCCCTGGCACCTTGCTCCATGTCTTTTGGAGCTGCCCCCATCTGCAGCACCTCTGGAGCCAAGTCGCCTCCAGGGTGGGGCAGATCACAGGTTCTATTTTTGATTTGACAGCCCCGATGTGTCTGCTTTTTACCCCTATCCTGGATTTACCACTTCCTACCCAGAAACTAGTTAATACCTTGTTCTGTGCAGTCCAATGGGCCATAGCTCTGAATTGCAGATCCCAGTCTGTGCCTTGGCCCCAGGTACTTCGCAGGATGGAAACTATCCGTCTTATGGAGAGGATCCACCATACCATCATGGATTCCATGCAGATTTTCCATAACAAACGGGCCTTGAGAGGGCATTATTGTAGCCAAATGCCCTCTCCAACCTCCCCTTTCTCTTTTCTCCATTGGAGGCCTTGAGTTCACCCGACCCTGGTGGGTACCAGACTCGGGCAGACTGACAAAAGTTACCAGAGGCAGCTGAGTCTTCGATGTCTCACTCCAAAGATCCTACAGCTATTGGTTTAGCAAATTGGTTTGATAAAGCAGTGAATTGTTTGTTTTGAATTCTTATTTTCTTTATTCTATTCTTTTTTATTTTTTATTTTTTTATTTTTGTTTTTGTGTGTTGCTATATCATTTGTTCCTGGAACTCACCCTCTATAGCCTATACCGAGTCTGACTGTGATTATCCTATTAGACTACTAATCTTAAAAATACCATTTATATTGTTTATATCTGCTCCTGGGTTGCATCCCAACATTATCTGTATTTATCCCTTTGTTTATCCCCAATAAAAGCGTTTGTATTAAAAAAAATAAGTTGAGGAAAAAAAAAATCGTCTTGTTTACAAATGGTAAAAAAAAAAAAAAAAAATTGCATTTTATGTGTTCACTAAAATTTCATGATTCCAATGTTCTAGACTTGACACTCATATAATCCACACATCTGAACCAATCACTGTTATTCCCCTGAAACTCAAGGCTCTTTTCTACACCTCCTCTGTTATAGGTGAACTATAATAGAGGTGAACTAAACAGTTACATTTCTGTCTGTAGAAGTTATCTTTGTACCTGAAATGGGTGGCAAAGATCAAGCAAGGAACATACTTGATCTAACTACTGTCAAGACTTCAATCCATGTACCTAGTTGACAAATTTGTTGGAGTTTTGAATATGGTGTACTGTGTTGCCAAGTAAGGATGATAGGATAGTAGCAAGATACTTAGCAATATTACACGCAAACCGAAAGACAAAAGCAAAGACTTCTTGGACACCAACCACCATTCTTGGACAGACCATTACCCCGAGCACCAAAGTCAAAAGTCTCGGAGTCATCTTTGACTCGGAGATGTCGATGGATGCACAAATAGGATCAGTAGTCAGAGGATCGCACCATCTCCTCCCCCTGCTGCGTAGACTCATCCCCTTCATCCCGGAAGACGACATAGCAGTAGTAGTTGGATCAATCATCAACTCCTGACTCAACTACGCAAACTTCCTCTACATAGGACTTCCTAAATATCAGATTTCACGCCTACAAGTCATCCAGAACACGGCAGCCAGACTGGTAACAGGGAAAAAACCTTGGGAATCGATCACCCCTTCACTGAGGACCCTGCATTGGCTAACCGTAAAGGATCGGGTCACATTAAAGACCCTCTGCCTCACCCAAAAGTGCACACAAGGAAACGCTCACCAATATTTATGCGAGAAGATAAAACACTACACCCCCAAACGCATTCTCCGATCAACCAATCAAAACCGCCTCCACATCCCCAAGTCCCGCTACAAATGGAAGGGAGAACGAAGATTTGCAGTCCAAGGACCACGGCTATGGAACTCTCTACCCACGGACATCCGTATGGAAGAAAATCATCGGGCCTTCAGGAAAAAACTTAAGACCCACCTCTTCTGAAGGATCAGGACGTCACTGGATACAAAGCGCCTTGAGGCGATTTAGTTCGCATTTGCAGCGCTATATAAGTTATTCACTCACTCACTCACATGCAACATAAGCAGCTCTAGTCATGACCGCAGCAGCTGCCTGTGTAGTGGATCTGGGGAGGAGGAGGGGGGAGTGCAGAGTCCCCTCAGGAAGTGAAGGGTTAAGAATCTTAGCGCATTCCCAGGACAGTACATCTGGATGGGGCTGCATGTGTTAAATGTGTGGCAGGTAGGAGGAGGGGCAGTCAGACAGTGGGTAATGTTATGCTAGTTGTACGGCCTGTCCTCTCCTCTCCTCTCCTCTCATCTCCTCTCATCTCCTCTCACCCAGGTGCATTTACTACCAGTCCGAGAGCGGAGATCAGAGCTTCTCCTCTGTCCATGGAGAGCCAGACCATGTAAGATGGGCCTGATGACATCTGACCTGTCCCTGTCAGGGGGGATGGATGGATGGATGGGGGATCTGATCATACTGGACGGCATGGTGACATAGTGCTGGGAGGACAGAAGATGACAGCAGTAGGGGAGGACAAGCTTTCTTCAAAGCACACCAATCTGTGCTGGATCAGAACACTGACAGGCAGATCTATCATCTCCTGATCATGACATTTCTCCTTCCTCGCTGCATCCAGCCATGTCTCCACCCACCCACCCACCCATCCATGTCTCAATCAATCCACCAATACATCCATCCACACATCCATCCATGTCTCCATCAATACACCCATACATCCATCCACACATCCATCCATCCATCCACCCACCCACCCATCCATCCATCCACACACCCATCTACCCATGTCTCCATCCATCCACACATCCATCCATCCACCCATCCACCCACCCATCCACCCATCCATCCATCCACCCATCCACACATCCATCCACACATCCATCCATCCACACATCCATCCATCCACACATCCATCCACACATGCATCCATCCATCTATCCACACATCCATCCATCCACACATTCATCCACCTACACATTCATCCACCCACACATCCATCCACCAATCCATCCATCCACCCATCCATCCACGCATCCATCCATCCACCCACACATCCATTCATTCGCACATCCACCCACTCATCCATTCACCCACACATCCACCCACCCACACATCCATCCACAAATCCATCCACACATCCACACATCCATCCACACATCCATCCATCCATCCATCCATCCACACATCCATACACACATCCATTCATCCACACACCTATCCATCCATCCACCCACCCACTTCATTCTTTTAGAAGGACAAAAAGCCCAATGATTTGTCATGTATAAAAATATCCATGTATGAATTTCAGTGATGTGTTTATCTGTTTTCCTGGACTTAAACATTATAACTGTAAAAAAAAAAAAAAAAAAAAAAAAAAAAAAAGAAAGACTAAGGCTGGAAGTAAATACATTTTCAAATTTAAAAACAAATTGGTTCAAGTTTTCTCTGGTATAAAGGTGAAAGATATAAAGGCCCAGTGGGGACAGACAATTTGAACATTAAACCCCTTCCTCTACACTCATTAAAGTATCAGGCTGAAAAAATAAGACCCTTTTCTTGAAAAAATTACTTGATGCTACAGGGCATATACCAGGGACATGTACTACACAGATATTATTTTCAGCACAGGAGCAATAAAAATACAATATTAAAAAAATCCAAAAGAAAATTATTCACTTTATCAAACCTGGAGAACTGCAACAGAGGATCAGCGTAGGTCCCACTTGAACACACAAGGCCCAAGGAGCACTACCAAAGATAGGAAGGTCCCTACTTTTTCACCATTATAGAGGCTCAATATCAAGGTATTACACAGGTGCACAGAATTTGGTAGCCAGAAGAGAAATGTAATGCTAAGTTTATAGTGATCATACATATGATTTACTCCAAGA
Organism: Rana muscosa; assembly: GCA_029206835.1. NCBI lineage: Eukaryota > Metazoa > Chordata > Amphibia > Anura > Ranidae > Rana > Rana muscosa. The sequence goes on along the minus strand of CM055122.1, from coordinate 597,981,998 downwards.
AATCTGAGATTTTGACATTGTGTAGACTGGAATCAAGGCAAAAAAAATCATATTTGTATTTAGTTGTATTTTAATTCAGAGATTTCTTTTGAAGAAAGTAGTACTTTTATAAGAAATAGCATTAGGTGTTAAATCATGCCTGCATTAATGTCCTTTTTTCCCCATTTCCTGAATGTGCTCTGCAGAAGCAAACTTTTTTTTAAACAAGGCAGGCCTTTATGACAAATAGCATTAAATGTTAAATATTGCTTGCATTAATGCTTGTGGATTTCTGATTTCACAATTGTTTCTACATATTCTCATCAGAAGCAAACTTTCTATTTTCTTGCTTTTAATTCTAAAACTCACAGCAGGCTTTTAACTAAAACTTTTGCCCAGCAGCCTATTAAACATGTACATACAGAAAGAGAACTTGTTTAAAGATTGCATGTAGTTTACAAGGTGGCTTATCTCTTTGGTGGGTTGTGTTTGGCTATGACCTGGTTTAGATTAGGCCACTTAGCCTGTCTCAAATATTATCTGAGCACACTTGTTTACTGCTCTGAACTCATATCTGAACTTGGCCACAACTATCCCACACCTAAACTGTTGCCAAAATACACTGCTCTGTTAATCTCCTAATAAGAATATATGTGTAAACTTAACCTAAAGTAAACTACAATAAACAAATATATGTCTAGTGAAAAGAACTGCTAATAACATTTAGACCCATAAAAAATATGTATCAAAACAAAACAACACTCTAATCCCTTTCATTAATATGAATATAAAACACATGAAAAAAATAAGTTGTTTTCAGTCTCCTGTCCCCTGGTAAAAAGGAAGCTTTCAGCTTTGTTCATTTCAAAACCCATACAAAGTCTACAACTGTCTTTACCATTTTAAGGTTTTAAAGTAAATATAAACATTATAAATATAAATCATTAAAGTAATACTAAGGTCTTGTTTTTTTTTATTTATTATTAAAAATAACAAATACTTACCTGCTCAGCAGCCCAGATCCTCCTCTTCTCTTCTCGGGTCCCTCTTTGGTGCTCCAGGCCCCTCCCACCTGTTGAGTTCTCTCACAGCAAGCAGCTTGCTATGGGGCACCCAAACCGAGCCGCAGTTCCCTGTGTCCATTCAGACACAGAGCCGTGGCCAGGCCCCGGTCCAGCCCACCCCCTTTTTCTCCTCATTGGCTCACTGACTTTGACTGACAGCAATGGGAGCCAATGGTGCCGCATTGCTGTCTCAGTCAATGAGGAGGGGAGTCCCTGACAGCTGATTCTCTCATGCAACATCGCTGGATTTAGAAGGACCTCTGGTAAGTATTAGGGGGGCTGAGGGGGGCTTCTGCACACAGAAGGTTTTTTTTTTATCTTAATGCATAGAATGCCTTAAAGGGGTTGTAAACCCTTGTGTTTTTTTACCTTAATGCATCCTATGCATTAAGGTGAAAAACCTTCTGTCATGCAGCATCCCCCCAGACTCCCCATTTTACTTACCTGAATCTGTTCTCTCGCCCTGGGCATGAGCACACCAGTTCTAGCTGGTATCTCGTGTCTTGATTGGATAAATTGATAGCAGCACAGCCATTGGCTCCCGCTGCTGTCAATCAAATCCAATGACGCTGGTGGCCGATTCGTGATGTCTGTGTTAATAGACGCAGAAGCAGGACACGGGAGCACGCCCGCATAGGTGTCCTGAAGGAGAGTGCTTCTCTGACGGGACACTCTAGAAGAGGATGAACCATGAGCGCTGCTGAGGGACGTCAGAAGAGGAGGATCGGCGCCACTCTGTGCAAAACCAACTGCACAGAGGAGGTAAGTATGACATGTTTGCTATTTAAAAAAAAAAAGAGGGTTTAGTATACCTTTAAGATAAAAAGCATTCTGCCTTTACAACCAAGTCTAACACAAGGATTAACATACTGATGTAATTTCAAAAATTCCCTTCAAGTTCCCTTGCAAAGTGCAACTTTCCCTGCAAAGTGAACAGCCTGTTTTTGATTTTAGTAAATCCACCCCTATAATTCGCAATGTCAACACAGTCCTGGTCCCTGTTGTCGTTATAAAAGCCTGATCTGAGCATTCTTATGCAGCTGCTGCTGGCAAGAGTGCAGTTTAGACAGAATATTGCAGGGCAAAAAAGGCGAAAACAATATTTTCTTAGGCCCCTTTCACGCGGGGCGGATCCGCTGGATGAACTCCGCTAGCTCAGTGGGGGATCGCTTAGCTGATCTCCGCTGAGCAGGCGGATGACAGGTCCATCTCTGCCAGGGATGGACCTTCATAGCCCCGCTGTTCTCTATGGGGAGATCGGATTAAACCGTATTCATCCGATCCCATCTGATCCACTGAACGGATGGTGAATGTATTGCCATCTGTCTGTTTTGAGCGGATATTGTCGGATCAGATGGCAGGCGGGTGTCAGTGGTGTCAATGGGTGGCACGTTCGGATCCTCCAGAAAAACGGACAGGTAGATCCGAGCGGGCTGATCATGTGAAAGGGGCCTTTAGGGAAAAAAGTATTTGAATAAGAAGCTTTGAACTTACCTTTTTTGTGGGTAGTGAGAGAAATCTTTGCTGTCTTAAAGTACTCTGGTCACAGCTGCTATTCAACATTTTCAGATGTGTCCTGTAGCGATGTAAGGGTGAAGCCTCGTACACACGGCCGATTTTCTCGTCGTTAAAAACACGTCGTTTTTTTCGACGAGATTCTTGTTAACCTTGACGAGTTTCAGCACGTCCAGCACGTACGACGGCACTATAAAGGGGAAGATCGATTTTCTTGGCGCCACCCCTTGGGCTGCTTTTTCTGATCTCGTGTTACCGCGTGTGAAGTAAAAGTTTGGGAAGAGACGATTCGCGCTTTTCAATCTTCGTGCTTTTCAGTTCGTTTTCTGAGGTTCAGTTTGTGCTTGTGGGTTCGTATCTTGACTTTCAGGGCGTCTAGGCAGGTCGTATCTGTTTTACAGTGCGTTCTTGCCCGTTCGTTTCTGTTTTTCAGTTCGTTATTCATAGGCCTTGCTGTTCTAAAGTGCGATCTGTTCTGTACGTTCTGATAAGACGACCGTTTCCTAGCCATGTCGCCTGGACGTTCTCGTCGTCGAGTTCGTGCTGTGCGTGCGCTTGGTGTTGGTCTGCTTGTTTTGGACCAAGACCAGTCCATGAATGGTGTGAGGAGGAGTTCATGGACCAATAATTGGTTGCTCCAGCGGGACCAATTCTGCCACATGCCTCTGCTGCGGGAGATAGTCGAGAATAATCCTGAGGACTACAGGAATTTTCTGCGGATGTCTGACCCCGTTTTTCAGGAACTGTTGGCTTTGGTGTCCCCCTATATTACCAGGCAGGACACCGTTATGCGGGAAGCCATCAGTGCTGAGCAGAGGCTCATCGCCATGTTACGTTATCTGGCGACAGGGAGAAGTCTTCAGGACTTGAAGTTCATGACAGGCATCTCCCCCCAGGCTCTGGGCCTCATAATCCCAGACACCTGTTCTGCCATCATCCAAGTCCTGCAGGAGGACTATATTAGGGTAAGTTTTCTCCTTTAACATCACATTTTATGTATTTCATGTATGCTAATGTATTGTATTTCTTTCATCCTTCCCTAATTACCATGATTGTAATATGCTGAGAATGTCCCCTTTGTCCTCATGCATGCTGGAAGCTTTAGATTGCCCTTTTTTTCTCCTCCATACATATTTCCCTTCACTAACCTTTCCAGCAGGGGCGCCTGTTGCAACAAATGTTTGGGGGTCCAACCCCAATTTAGGAAATAAACTTCCTCCATTTTTGCAAAGGTGCCTGTGACAGTGGGGTCACTTTGGACACAGGGTGAATAAAAGAAACCCCCGATATGGTCTGTGATAGCCATATTCAAGGCTGTATATACATTGTATATAGATTGGATGTATACTGTGTGTGGGGGTTATGTAATCATTGCTGTGAGGAATTAAGGTGTTTTGCATTCTATTGTTCATTAAGTCTGTCCTTGTGTGTATTGTAAAGTGCCAGACAGACTGGCTGCCAACCCTTTGTGAGAAGATGTGTATTGTGTGGGATCTTTTGAAGCCTAGCAGACGTCAGGATGAGGTGTTGAGTCTTGGGATGTGTGGGTGGAGCTGGGCCCTTGTTCATGTTAAATCCTGTGTATTGAATTGTGTATAAAGTTACAATATTTCTCAATAATAAAGTGATTCCTATTACAGAAGAAGACAGAGTGCGTCTCGTTTTCTTCCAGAGGGATTGGTTCCTATGGGAAAGGGTCGTTTAGCTGTGGATATTGGTAGCGAGTGGATGTGTGTCTAGGAGAGGGAACATCGTAAACGGCGTTTTACCCCTTTATATTGGGGTGCCGTTACATTGGTTGGCAGCAGCGGGATTTTCCCTCCAGTTCCTGGGACACTCCAAGCCACCACAGTGAATGACCAGCTATGCAGCCTGCAGGAAAGTCACGCTGAAAGACTTACTTGAGAGCCGAGATGGACCAGAGAGATGGTGATGCAGGACCCCGGTCAGTTGAAGATTTGTTTCAGCAATGAGTGCAACAGCGGTTGGCATTATATGGTGCTAACCCATCAGAGACCGCCATTCAGGAAGCCATTAGAGGCATCCAGCTGCAGGATGCGCGACAAAAGAGAGAACTAGAGCGGCAACATGAGTGGAGAATGGCGGAAATACGACAATCGGAGATCGCCTACAGACAGCTGCTAGAATCTGCTCAGCAGCAGGGTGGGGCTCCCTTTGCCTGGGACTATCAGGAAATACCAGTTGACAACTATGAAATCCTGGCTGAAGAATCAGCAGTGGAAAATCTGAAGATGGCCATCCCTAAAGCCGAAGTGAATGATACAGAGTTCCAGGGAGCTAGCCTGGCTGAAGAATCGGCAGTGGAAAAGCTGAAGATTGCCCTCCCTAAAGCCGAAGTGGATGATATGGAGTTCCAGGGAGCTAGGGCAGTTGGCTCATCTCCCCAGCCACAGATTACAGAAGGTATGGACTTAAGGGACTGTTCAGAGGATGTTAGGGATTATGCATCGCCTGCCCAAGTACTGGCAGCAGGACAGAGTACTACAGACCCCTGCTCTACACCCATGGCAGTTTTGGAGGCCCGAGTTGAGAAGGTGATGGTTCCTCTTTCTGAGTGGATTTCAGAGATGCAGGGAGGAGAAGCAGACATTTTCCCTCCCCAACAGGTAGCCAGAGCAGATGGTGTGGAGTCCCCAGCAGAAGTGCTGGCAACAGGGCAGAGTGATAGCAACCTCTGCCCAGCACCGGAAACAACTGTGGAGTTTCAGGGAGCCGGGGCAGTTGGCCCCTCTTTCCAGCAACAAGCTGGGGTGGTAAAGCTTTTACCCCCAGCTGAATCACTGGCAGCAGGGCAGAATGCTACTGGCCGCTGCACACAACTGCCACTTGAGCGGATATCGGTGGATGGGACTGCGGTCTCCACTCACAGCAACCCAGCAGAAGAGCTGGCAACAGAGCCGAGTGCCACGGGCCTCTGCTCTCAACTAACAGAAGAGGGAGTTCCTGTGGTAGTAGATGGGAGTTCAGTCCTCACTGACACAACCCCAGAAAATGGTGTGACACTGAGACAGGAGGATGTCAGCCTTGCTTTGCAAGCACTGGGAGATTTCCACCTACCACAAGTGGATGGGACTTCAGTCTCCACTTGTATACCCCAGGGATGCCGGGCAGTCAACCCAGATCCCCAACAGCATGACGGACTGAGCCCAGTCACCCTGTCTTCTCCCCAGCGGCGGGTATGTTCTCTGAGAGAGGCAGAGGTTGGCTGGGTAAGTAATGCTCTGCTTGGAGCAATTCATTTGTGGTACTGGGTGGATACCAGCATTGGAAGAATGGACCCATGGACTAACTTCGGAGTAGACCCGTCTGGGGTCCCCTCCTCTGTTAGTCCCCTGCCGAAAGGGGAGATGTGTGACAGTGGGGTCACTTTGGACACAGGGTGAATAAAAGAAACCCCTGATATGGTCTGTGATAGCCATATTCAAGGCTGTATATACATTGTATATAGATTGGATGTATACTGTTTGTGGGGGTTATGTAATCATTGCTGTGAGGAATTAAGGTGTTTTGCATTCTATTGTTCATTAAGTCTGTCCTTGTGTGTATTGTAAAGTGCCAGACAGACTGGCTGCCAACCCTTTGTGAGAAGATGTGTATTGTGTGGGATCTTTTGAAGCCTAGCAGACATCAGGATGAGGTGTTGAGTCTTGGGATGTGTGGGTGGAGCTGGGCCCTTGTTCATGTTAAATCCTGTGTATTGAATTGTGTATAAAGTTACAATGTTTCTCAATAATAAAGTGATTCCTATTACAGAAGAAGACAGAGTGCGTCTCGTTTTCTTCCAGAGGGATTGGTTCCTATGGGACAGGGTCGTTTAGCTGTGGATATTGGTAGCGAGTGGATGTGTGTCTAGGAGAGGGAACATCGTAAACGGCGTTTTACTCCTTTATATTGGGGTGCCGTTACAGTGCCTATTAAACGCCCCCAGTTGTCCCCTCCAATGCAGCCATTTTGTCCCCTCCAATGCAGCCATTTTGTCCCCTCCAATGCAGCCATTTTGTTCCCTCCAATGCAGCCAGTTTCCCCCCAGCCCTGCACATACCTTCTTGTGGTCAGCGCCATCCTTCTTCTGTCCTTGATGTCTTCTCCTTCCCTTGATGTTGCATCAGCCAATCATGTTACCATTAAACAGACTTGGTGGGGAGTGCGCATGCGCGGAGTCTCCAAAATGGCCGCTTGAGCCGGAGCTCCATCACACCTAGCTCTAGCGCCGCTCACAGCACTGCACAGAGGGATCACCGACGAGCCACAACGGGCGATCCAGACCCCCAGTTCACCAGGGAATCCCGCCGCATGAGCGGAAGCCAGGTACGGAGAGATCTCGGGCCGCAATTTGACCGGGCTCAGCCGCCTGGGTGTACCAAGATGGCCGCCGCGGCCCAGCTACACGCTGCAAACATGGAGGGACATGCAGAGCAGAGGCAAGTGTTAGCGCCCGCCACCCTGTCATACACCCCAGCTAGTCAGAGCCTGCTCATGCAACACATGACCCCATCCCCTGCGTCTACTGAATCGCTACTTAGCAGACACTTTGGGGACAATGCCGTCCCTTTAGCCGGGACGCCCTCTTATGCACATCAAGGGGGCCCCTACCTTACATCCCCGACTAATGAAGAAAGTCCCCATCACGATGATCTATTCCAGAAGTTGTCTACTTTACTGGAGAGGGGACTTGCCAATACAGCAGCCAAGATTACTGGCGATATAAAAGCTGACTTCCAGAACCTAGGTTCCAGGATGGAAGCCATAGAGAACAAGCTGGATTTAACAGTAGCAACCACTAACCAGAATTCTAGCCACATCCAGACACTTCAAGATAGGCTCGACTCAGCCCTACTGAGAATCGATGAACTCGAAGATAGATCCAGAAGATACAACTTCAGAATCAGGGGTCTCCCTGAAACCTTTACAGAGGTCTCACAACGCGACACAAGAAATAATTAAATCCCTGATCCCTAACATACCGCAACACCGCCTGGAATTGGACAGGGTTCATAGAGCCCTGGGCCCTCCTAGAAAAGATGGTTCCCCCAGGGATGTAATCGCTAAACCTCACTTTTACCAGGTAAAAGAGGAAATAATGAAGCAATCCAGAGCGGCGAAACAGATCTCACATCAAGGTCACCCTATCCAAATTTTTGCTGACCTATCCCCCTCCATGATCCAGAGAAGAAGGGCCCTGAAACCTCTCTTAGGGATCCTGGCCCAGAAGGACATCAAATACTGGTGGACATTCCCATTTGCCGTTAAATTCATTTTCAAGAGTAAACCCTACTCGTTCTCCAACTTCCAAGATGGAGAGAAGACCCTCCTTTCACTGAAGCTGATCTCGCTAGAATCGGATATGGACACATCAAACCCAGCCAACAACTCTACTAAACGGCCACCACCCACCAGCCCCCTGACGCCCCTGTGGAACAACCCGAAATCGAAGAAAGCAAAAGACATTCGCCCGACCTGAGTATTGCCAGCAATTAATTTTATTTTTCTATTTCCTACTCTCTACCTTGGCTCCCAAAGGGAGTACTCGTCAGAGACTTCCTCTTCTTCTGAAAGGGGCAATTGCCCCCCCAAATTCTATTGAACAAACTTTCTTAATTTTCAGTCTATTAAGATATTGATCCGATCTCGGGTATCCCCCAATTGATCTTGCGTATAGTCCTGGTTAAGGCCTTAAACGAACCTGTTGGCTCATTATTACCATCTGTTAGAAGACAGAAACCTTATGTTTCTCACTTGGTAGTTTCTATGAGTTGGGCTCATAGTGGCCCCCTACTGTTAGTGGGTTAGTTACTGAACTAAATGTTTCCCCTCAACTATAATAGATAGTAGCTCTAAGATGTTCATCACATTGCCTGCTCTGAGAAGGGGCGGGTGAGGGGTAGTTATCCAGATGCTCATCCCAGGGGACTGGAGGTCCTTCCTTTATGGGACTTTAAACCCTCTGTGCTAGTTATTTCTAAATGAACAAAAGTTAGTTGAGCGCCGTGGAGCTGGGTGCTCAGCATGTGCCTCCGCCTATCCCTCAGTCTCTCGAAGATTTGTGGGGTGGGTTGTCTGCCCACAGTGGTGCAGACGCTTTTTGTAAGGTCTGGCCCGGGGGAAGGGTTATTTCCCCAGGGAGCGGACCGTCTTTCCCTGAAGAGGCTGTCTATGGTCTCTTCCTCTATCTTTCCTATCTTGCTCTTTCTGTATCCCCCTTCCCTCTCCCTCCTCCCCTCCCCCTTCTACGTACTAAGATGCTTAACAATTGTGTGTTTCTCAGAATCCATCCAGGTTATCACTGAGGTTCCTAATCAAACTAAACCATCTCACAGAAGATCCATACAGAAGACAACTAGAGGTCCGGCTCACCTAAAGGTAAGTGACGCAGAGATAGACAGCACACACTCAACTCCTCTCCATGGCTAATGCACCAAAACCTATACTTAAAATAGCTACCCACAACGCCCAGGGTCTTAATTCTCCAATAAAAAGGAGAAAAATGTTTGACAGTTACAAATCCCTCAAACTAGATGTGGTATTGATTCAAGAAACTCACTTCCCTAAACGGTACAGCCCTGTCTTTTTACACCATCACTTCCCAGTTTTTTATTTGGCAAAGGCGGAAGACAAATCAAAAGGGGTTGCAATTTTATTTTCAAAATCTTGCAATTTCTCTTGGCAAGCCGAGTACAAAGACCCAGAAGGCAGGTTTCTCTTAGTGAAAGGCCTAATTGAGGGGCACGTTTTCTCCTTTATTTCATACTATGCTCCAAATAAAGGGCAACTGACGTTTTTTCAATCAATGATGTCAACCCTGAGCCCTATGTTGGAGGGGACTCCCATATTTGGGGGTGACTCCAACATGGCGCTTGATCGTGGGCTAGATAAGTCCAACCCAGCCAAACCCATCCTAACTCGCCCCACCAGGGCCAGCCTAAAATTTGCTAGACTACTCCATGCTCAAGGTTTGGCAGACGTTTGGCGTGAACAGAACCCAACGACAAGAGATTATACCCATTTCTCTAACCCCCATCAATCCTATGCCAGGATAGATCACATTCTCATCCCCTCACATCATCTTCCACATGTCAATGATGCCCGGATTATAGACACGTCACTCTCGGATCACTCTATTGTGTCAGCATCTCTCGACTCACTCTCACACAGACCCAAACATTTCCAGTGGAGGCTTAATGAGTCAATTTTGTCAGACCCCATTAATGTGATCGAGATTAATAAAGCACTAACCGAATACTTCTCTTTAAATAATGATGGGGAGGTATCCGCAGAAGTACTCTGGGCAGCCCATAAAGTAACCGTCAGAGGTAAACTTATCCAACTCGCATCCAAAATCAAAAGAGAAAGAATGGCTGATATAGTTAGATTGGAAAGAATGTACGCTTCTCTCAGAGCCCAACATAAAAAAGATCCGACCAGAATTAGCATGACACAAATAGACTCAGTCAGACTGCAACTTAACTTAGCCCTGACAACACGAGCTGAAAAATTGATCCGATGGACCGGAGCGAAATTTTACACCCAGAAGGACAAATTAGGCAAGATGCTGGCCAATAAACTCACCCCCAGGGTGAGGCTAAACACAATCCCTAGGATCAAATCTCATAATCAGACCACGACTTCTGATCCCTCCAAAATCCTTACAGCTTTCAGAGAGTTCTATGACAAGCTTTATAGTGCTGGTCAGCAGGTATCCGCTAGTTCCATCTCACATTTTCTAGACACCCTTCCTATTCCTAAACTCTCTGAAGAACACAAAACCATCATGGAGGATCCAATTTCAGTGGAAGAATCCATGGAGGTTATCAAAAACCTAAAGGGGGGAACAGCTCCAGGTCCGGATGGTCTATCGGTCCCCTACTATAAAACCTTCTCAGCGATAGTAGCGCCCTTTATGACAAAAATTTTTAACGAAAAAACCTCCGGTTGCCCCCTAAAACCTGACCTAAACTCAGCATTCATTACTGTTATCCCGAAACCCGATAAAAATCCAGAAGAGGTAGCTAACTACAGACCAATATCGTTGATAAATAACGATTTAAAGATCCTCACCAAAATCCTAGCAAACAGACTAAACTCATTCATCAGCTCCTATATTCACAAAGACCAAGTGGGATTTATCCCAGGTAGACAGGGCCCTGACCAAACTAGAAGAGCTATTGATATAGTCTCGATCTTACAGTCTAACTGGCCAGGAGGACCTAAGCAACAGGGAATGCTACTTTCCCTGGACATACAAAAAGCATTCGACACTGTGTCCTGGCAGTACATTTTTGCCCTGTTAGAGCATTGGGGCTTTGGGAATCAATTTATCGGAACCTTGAAAGCACTATACTCCACGCCCACGGCGCGTATTCGAATTCAAGGACATTACTCCTCCCCGATCCACATAGCAAGGGGAACAAGGCAAGGTTGCCCGCTGTCACCCGTAATCTTTGCATTGGCCATAGAGACATTGGCGATAGCTATACGAGAGAATCCTGACGTAAAGGGGGTTTCTTGTGGGCCCCAAATGCACAAATGTGGGTTGTTTGCGGATGACTTAATACTCTTTATTACCTCCCCTCTAACCTCCCTACCTAATTTGAATAAAATTCTTTCCTCTTTTGCGACAGTAACAGGTTTGCAGGTTAACTTTGCCAAATCCCAAGCCCTAAACATCTCTCTTATCCCCGAGATGGTCTCCCTACTTAAAATGAATTTTAAATTTGCCTGGAATGAATCCGATATCAAATATTTGGGTATCTCCCTTACTTCTAAATTTGAGTCCCTGTACGCTAAAAACTTCCCTCCCATGTACCACAAGTTAGAGCAAGACCTAAAGCTATGGTCAAAGCAAAATTTATCTTGGTTGGGAAGAATAAATGCTGTCAAGATGACACTATTGCCTAGATTGCTCTACCTCTTCCGAGCTCTCTCCATCCCACTGAGGAGGGACCATCTCAAGTCGCTCCAGAGCAAAATTATACAATTTATTTGGGGGGGATCGGGCTACAGGATCAACCAACAGACTCTTTACCACTCTAGAAAACGAGGAGGACTGGGTGTGCCAAACTTGTATAGATATTTCTTAGCATCAAGACTGTCCCAGTTCTCCACTGTATATACTAAAGGGAGAAAACCAGATTGGATACAAATCGAACGTCAGGCGGTTCCACATCATACCCTGGATTACCTATTGTGGTGTTCACCTAAAAATAGACCCCCTATTTTGGCCCCCACTCTCTCACACTCCTTTGCTTTGTGGGATAAACTGAAATTGAATCCTAACCTTACCTCAGCCATGCAACCCCTCTCACACCTATTCCGTAACCCGAATTTCCCCCCAGGGATAAACATAAAGGCCTTTCAATGGTGGCTGGACAGAGGGCTGTACCGTATAGGCCATTTCTTCACGTCTAGAGGCCCACTTTCTCTGGCTTACTGCGTAAGCAATCTTGACCTTCCTCAGTCTGAGAGATTTCGGTTTCAGCAAATAAGCCACTTCTTGCATAGAATATGACCCGAAAAGCCTAATCCTCCCAAATTTTCAAATTATGAACTCTGGTGCAGTCAACCCATGGAGCAGAGGGGAGGCATTTCAGTCATCTATGCGTCACTTTCCCAACCGACTGATAAATCCCCTTACATGTTAGCCTGGGAGGGAGACTTCAAGTTTCAGTGGAGCTTGGAGACCTGGCAATCTGCTCTAGCCACAGCGTATAAAGGAATCATCAATACATCTCTCATGGAAGCAAATTTAAAAATTATGACTAGATGGTATATGACACCAACACGACTGGCCAAGATTTTTCCAACAGCTGACCCGTTATGCTTCCGGGGATGTCATCTGAGGGGCACAATCGCCCATGTGTGGTGGGAATGCCCTAGAATCAGGTCCTTCTGGAGAAAGATATTAACTCTCATTAAAAGAGTCACAGGTTGCGAGATTCCCAGGTCTCCGGAAACCATTTTACTAAATGCTCATATTCCCAAGATATCCAAACACGATCGTATACTAATCCACTATATATTGCTAGGAGCCAAAATTACACTAGCCAAGGCGTGGAAGCACCCAAATGTCTCCACTAAAGCAGCGATCAGGAAAGTATCTTGGATCATGGCCCAGGAAAAGCTTGCCAGTATCATTAACGATTCAACATGTAAATTTGAGATGGTTTGGGAACCCTGGGCTCAGTTCTTGGGTATTTCTCTAGTTCCTGGATTAGCTCACAATTAAAACCTGGATTAAATTAAGCTCTTAGTGAACCTCGCCTCCCTTCCCTACCTCCACCCTACCCTAATCCCCGTCTTCCCTCCCTTTCTTCTTTCTGACTACCTTTCCTTTCTTCTAACAGGGTAACGAATTACTGTTAATGGTACAACAATGGAGGTCCTCTTAGGAGTGAGTCAGTCCCATCTGGGGTTTCCCCCCTGGGGGGGATGGGGGTTCCCTCCCTCTGGCACAGCATGTTCCCTTTTGGGGTGCCGGAGGGCGGGAGCTCCGTGGCACCTTCCCTGCCCCGGATGTGAGGGACTGAAAGAGAGAATTTAGGACCCCAGGCTCTGTTGCTAAGGCGAGTATGGGAGGGAGTGTACCTATAGTTAAACTCTGTATGGCAGGTGGTATGATTAATTACTTGACAGAATTGTTTACGATTACAGACCTTGCTTAATTTTTGCACTTTCGCTGTGTATTTCTTCAGCCCGCCCAGGCTATCGGCCAAAAACTTCTACCTTTTATATTGCTATCGTATTTGTTACTCTGTATTTTCCTATTTGAAAATAAAATACTTTGAAAGTAAACAGACTTGGTGAACATGATTGGCAGAGCAGCCTGTTAGTGTTTACCCAAGGAATGTCGCCCCCCCCTGCGTCCCTGATGTAAAGCCAATTACATCCCTCAGGCTGTAATGTGCAAGCCTATTTGCCTCCCTGTTTCTGATATGCAATTTTCACCCCATAAATGCCGCAGTTATTCATATGTTGGTCGCTTAACAGGGGGCCATCCACCTGAATAGTGGGCGGCATTGACAATACATAGGTTAATGCAAGGCATGAACCTATGTATTGTTCTGAGTGACGGGCACAGGAGAGAGGGGGCAGTGCTCCAGCGCCCACTCTAGACGCACCGCCACTGCACTGCTATCCTGTGGCCAAACACATCTACCCCCCCAAAATAATTTAATAATGGACCATCAGAGAGGGTGATGAATATGAAACATGAGCCTTCCATTATACTTGTTGAAAACACCTTAATAAACTTAGAATTTGATTGATGTTGGCCTCTAATGTTTTTTCTTAGAATCTCCTTGTAATGTAAGATTTTAAAATTCTAATTTTTTTTCATCTTGTTTGACTCCCCAGCTTCCTTCCACGCCACAGGAATGGCAGACTGTGGCATCGGAGTTTGCCACGCGGTGGGACTTCCCCAACTGCGGAGGTGCCATAGACGGGAAGCACGTCCGCATCGTGCCGCCACCCCGTTCTGGGTCCTACTACTTCAACTACAAGGGGTTTCATAGCATTGTGCTGATGGCGGTGGTGTCAGCACGGTATGAATTCCTCTATGTTGATGTAGGGGAAGAATGGCCGGATGTCCGATGGGGGATCCTTCATCGAGACGGAGTTTGCCCTCCGTCTCCAGAGTGACGACCTTGCATTGCCACCGGATGCAGGGAATGTTGAAGGACTCCCCTTTGTTTTCTTGGCTGATGAAGCCTTTGGACTCGGACCGCATCTTATGAGGCCATTTCCTCTGAGGACCCTGACCCCAGAGAAGAGGGTGTTCAATTCCCGGCTGGCCAGGGGCCGAAGAGTCGTTGAAAATGCCTTTGGCATAATGGCCAGCCGGTTCCGCATTTTTATGACTTCCATACACTTGGCGGACTACAAAATAAACTATGTAGTTTTATGCTGCTGTGTGCTACACAATTTTCTCAGCAGAAAATCCAATTCATATATGGCCTCAGTATTGCCTGAGGCTGGACTTTCACCTGCTAATCCCCTGCCGGGCCTGGAATCTGCCCCCAAAATGCCCGTGAGGTTCGGGACAAATATATGCAATATTTCACGGGTAGGGGGGCAATTCCTATGCCAGGCTATGGCTAAAGATTCCTGGAGAATGAGTTAAATAAAAATCTGTTTTAAAGTTTTAACTTTTGTTTGTTTCCTGTCTCCTAGTTTGTCTTAGTGCATTTGTAGTGCCAAGTGTATTTTCCTTTAGTAAATAACAACCATTTCACTATGTAACCTTAAAAAAAACACCAAATAAGGTTAGAGCGTATTAGAAAAAGAAGCTACACGTTGTTTGTGTTCAAACATTTTACTCTGTGCACATTCACACACGTTTTTTTCTTTTTTTGCCTGGCCACAAACCGGCAATTGTTTTCTTAGGAAAATACAAAAACAACAGTTGCATTCCAAAAATTACAAGATTGGATACCTCTGAGCAATCTGACACATTCACTTACACAAACTATGTCTCTATGTGCCCGTCCTAATATGGGGTCTTGCTACCCCTTGCCCAGCCAAAAATTGAATATGCACACATTTTGTATTATTTTCCACTAGGGATTTTAGACTCCTGATCCCTATTGTCAACATGTGCTATCTGCCATCAGGGGTGATCAATGGACGTGTTTTGGGGGTGCAACCCCTTCCTCAGTTCACCTACTTTAGATACGAGGAAGGGGTTGCACCCCCAAAAGACGTACATGGATATCCCCTGATGGCAGATGGCACATGTTGACACACTGTGTGCATATTCAATTTTTGGCTGGTTGCATTGTCAAAAACAGTTTAAAAGGTTGATGAACAGTCATTCCTGAAAAAAAAATGGGGGTTTGGTTGCCTTATTCTATTCTCCCCAAAACATCTAGAATGTCTTTAAATGTTTGATCCATCACATGAATTCTTTGTTTAATTCTGTCCAGTTCCGTGCTACATTCCATCACTTGCTGTATTATTCGGAGGGCACTGTCAGCAGAGAAACGTGTACTATCCTTCACCACAACATTTACATCCCCTAAAAAAAAAATACAAAAGGTATTATAACTCTGCAGGCCTACATCTCTTACCTGAAGCTGTGGTGACAGATACTGACCTGTTGTGGTGACCAGTTCCACAACGTCATCCACCTCTCCTTCCTGCACTTCTCCTTCCTCCACCTCAACTTCCTCAACATCCTTCGGTTGTGGGTCTTTGGGAGTTTGGGGTTGTTGTGAAGCTGTGGGGTTCCTGTGCTCCCTGGAGTGTTCTCCTCCCAGTCTTCTCTCCCCTATGAGAATCAAACAAAAGGTCTATTTATCACACTGAAATTCTCTATGAAAAATAAAAACAGGCTAAATTGCTTGGAAGTGGGGTACAAGTGTGTGTTTGGGCGGAAGTTAAAGATGAATGCATTATTTCTGACCAATAATATGTTTAGTATTCACCTTTGGCTGTCAGTTTTTAGACATGGAGGCACCAGAAAAAATCACTAATGCACCTGTGTGGGACACCCAAAAAAGGCGGGTCTGGTGGCCCACACTATAGTGCTCCAAAGTACAGATGTGGAAGCAGCTGCTGAGTGTCCTCTCCTTTACACTGACTAAAGTTTGCATTTGATTCTCTTTACAAACACATCATCTAGCCTAAAATTTGGAACAAAATTTTTTAAAAAACACGCAGATGTCTAATTACTTTTGTGGCTATAAAATAAGCCAAAACAGCGGATAGTGGCCGAACGAAGTGTCTGTAACGTAACGAACGATTACTGTGCCAAACCAAGTTCAAATTATTAAATTATGGAAGGGAGTCCAATATGATAAAACCAAAAAAAGGAGCAACATGTAAGTTGAGAAAAACATTAATAGCAAAAAAGTGTACATTTTACTTACTTTTTGCTAGCATTCTCTTAATGCTCCTTAACTGCTCTGGCTCCCTCAGTTTGAGGTCTGACCACCTCTTTCTGAGCTGCTCATTTGAGCGTTTCACCCCGAAATTCGTCTTCAGACTCTTCACGACTTTCTTCAGGATTTTGGCCTTCCTTCTATTTGGTTTGCTATACGGCCCATGCTTTGCGTCATAATTAGTGTTGAGCGAACCCGAACTGTAAAGTTCGGGTCCGTACCGAACTTTAGCTTTTTCCCGAACCCAAACCCGGACTTTGCCCAAAAGTCCGGGTTCGGGTTCGGGTTCGGCAATCTAATTACGCATTTAGAAATGCTTCAGGGGCCAGCCAATCACCTTTTGATTAGCTGGTGTGCCCTTAGAGGCCATCATTAGCCATGCCTACTAATGGCATGGCTGTGATTGGTCAGTACAACATGTGACCCAGCTTCTATATAAGCTAGAGGCACACAGCACACATGTCACTCTGCTTCAGAATAGATAGGGAGAGGATCTAGTCTGCTGCTGCTGCTGCTTTTAGGGAGAGATAGAAAGATAGATGAGGTAGTCCTGATTCTACAATCTGAGGGAAAAGATAGAGAGATAGTGTAGTGTAGGGCCAGGTTCCTGTGTTGGTGCTTTCAGGGAGAGAGAATATTATATAGGAGTCCAGATTCAGAGATTAAAATCAGCGATCTGCATAGGTTTACCTATTTGTGTTGCAGTGCAGTCTTTTTACACTGCCATGAGCCCAGTGTCAGAGAAAATCTAACTTTTAGGGGAAAAGAAAAGGTACTTTATTGTGCTCTTTTCCAAAAGACCCATAGGGCAAAAAAAAAGCATTTTATTTTGCTCGTGCAAAAAAAGACCCGTTTAGGGCAAAAAAAAATAAAAAAAAAATTTGCACTTTAATGTACGCTTGCAAAAAACGCCGTTTAGGGGCACAAAAAAAAGTTTGCACTGTGTTATACATATTTTGAGGTGTGTGAAATAAACAATTTCTATTTAGTTTTCTCCTACTGTGCTATACTAAAAAAACAACATTTTTTTTGAATAGCATTTTCTGCAGTTCTGTAGCTGTGCGATTCATCGGTTACGTACTGTGGGTGTGTTCTGCTCTTCCAGAAAACGCTGTTTAGGGGCACAAAAAAAGTTTGCAGTGTGTTATACATATTTTGAGGTGTGTGAAATAAACAATTTCTATATAGTTTTCTCCTACTGTGCTATACTAAAAAAACAACATTTTTTTTGAATAGCATTTTCTGCAGTTCTGTAGCTGTGCGATTACGTACTGTGGGTGTGTTCTGCTCTTCCAAAAAAACGCCGTTTAGGGGCACCAAAAAAAGTTTGCAGTGTGTTATACATATTTTGAGGTGTGTGAAATAAACAATTTCTATATAGTTTTCTCCTACTGTGCTATACTAAAAAAACAACTTTTTTTTTTAATAGCATTTTCTGCAGTTCTGTAGCTATGCGATTCAGCGGTTACGTACTTTGGTTGTGTTCTGCGCTTCCAAAAACACCCATTTAGGGCAAGATCCTAAATTTTGAAAATATGAGGAGAAGGTCAAAGGGACGTGGTGGCCCCGGTCGTGGTGCTGCTGGTGGAGCTCCTGTTGCAGGGAGAGGACGTGGTGGATCTGTGCCAGATACACGCACAAGTGAAACACCTTCCTCAGGTGCGAGTAGGCGACCGAGCCTGCGGCGGTATTTTGTCGCGCCTAATGAGGCTGTACGAATGTTTAGGCCAGGACAAGTACAGGCAATAGTAGATTGGGTTGCTGACAGTGCCTCGGGTTCCTTCACATTGTCTCCCACCCACTCTTCTGATGAAAGAACAGAGTTGGCACCTGAAACCCATGTCCATCAGTCTTTCACCTCACCCCCTTGCAAATCAGCCAAGCAGTCTGAGCCCCAAATCATGCAGCAGTCTCTTCTGCTTTTCGATGACTCTGTTAGCAGGGTTTCCCAGGGCCATCCACCTAGCCCTGCCCCAGAAGTGGAAGAGATTGAGTGCACCGATGCCCAACCACTTATGTTTCATGATGAGTACATGGGAGGACCATCGCAGTACGTCTCGGATGATGACGAAACACAGGTGCCAACTGCTGCTGCTTTCGCAATTGTGCAGACAGACAAGGAGGGCAGGGGTGAAGACTGGGTGGAAGATGATGTGGAGGACGATGAGGTCCTCGACCCCACATGGAATCAACGTTATGCAGGTGACCAGTGTAGTTTGGAGGAAGAGGCTGTCGTCGCACAGAGCCACCAGCACAGCAGAAGAGGGAGCAGGGTGCAAAAGCGGAGCGTCTATCAGCTAGACAGTATGTCTGCTACTGCCCAACGCAGCAAGGGACCGAGCACACCAAAGCCAGGTCCAAGGAGTTCCCCAGCGTGGCAGTTCTTCACACAATGTGCTGATGACAAGACACGAGTGGTTTGCACGCTGTGCAATCAGAGCCTGAAGCGAGGCATAAACGTTCTCAACCTGAGCACAACCTGCATGACCAGGCATCTAAGTGCAAAGCACGAGCTGCAGTGGAGTAGACACCTCAAAAACCAAGAAAGGTCTCTGGCTCCTCCTGCTTCCTCTTCTGCTGCAGTCTCGGCCTCTTCATCCACCTCTGTAGTGACAGTGGCACCTGCCACCCCGCAAACAGAGGATCTGCCAGCAACACTACCACCTGGGTCACCAACCATATCCACAATGTCCCATGGAAGCGTTCAGCTCTCTATCTCCCAAACATTTGAGTGGAAGAGGAAGTACCCCCCTAGCCACCCGCGATCCCTGGCCCTGAATGCCAGCATTTCAAAACTCCTGGCCTTTGAAATGCTGTCATTCCGTCTGGTGGAGACGCAGAGTTTTAAAAGCCTGATGGCATTGGCTGTCCCACAGTACGTCGTGCCCAGCCGCCACTATTTTTCCAGGCGAGCCATCCCTTCCCTGCACAACCAAGTGGGGGACAAAATCAGGTGTGCACTGCGCAACGCCATCTGTGGCAAGGTCCACCTAACTACGGATGCGTGGACCAGTAAGCACGGTCAGGGACGTTATATCTCCCTAACAGCACACTGGGTAAATGCAGTGGCGGCTGGGCCTGACACAGATAGCAGTTTGGCGCATGTCCTTCCACCACCGAGGATTGCAGGGCGCTTCAGTTTGCCTCCTGTTGCTAACTCCTCCTACTCCGCTTCCTCATCCTCTACCGCCTCCTCATCCGGTCAGCGTAACACCTTCACCACGAACTTCAGCACAGCCAGGGGTAAACGACAGCAGGCAGTTTTAAAACGTTCCTGTTTGGGGGAAAAACCCCACACCGCGCAGGAGTTGTGAAGGGACATGGAACAACAGACCAATGAGTGGTTGCTGTCAGTGAGCCTCAAGCCCGGCCTTGTGGTGTGCGATAATGGGCGAAATCTCGTAGCAGCTCTGGGCCTAGCCGGTTTGACGCACATCCCTTGCCTGGCGCATGTGCTGAACTTGGTGGTCCAGAGGTTCCTTAAAAATGACCCCAATATGCCAGAGCTGCTGCAGAAAGTGCGGGCTGTGTGTGCGCACTTTCGGTGTTCTCACCCTGCTGCTGCTCGCCTGTCAGCGCTGCAGCGTAACTTCGGCCTTCCCGCTCACCGCCTCATATGTGACGTGCCCACAAGGTGGAACTCCACCTTGCACATGCTGGCCAGACTGTGCGAGCAGCAGCAGGCGATAGTGGAGTTTCAGCTGCAGCAATCACGCGTGAGTCGCTCTGCGGAACAGCACCACTTCACCACCAATAACTGGGCCTCCATGCGAGACCTGTGTGCCTTGTTGCGCTGTTTCGAGTACTCCACCAACATGTCCAGTGCCAATGATGCCGTTCTTAGCGTTACTATCCCAGTTCTATGCCTCCTTGAAAAAACGCTTCGGGCGATGATGGAAGAGGATGTGGCACAGGAGGATGAGGAGGAGGAGGAGGAAGCGGGATCATTTCAAAGGCTTTCAGGACAGTCTTTCACAAGTGGCTACGAGGGTGGGTTCCTGCACCAACAAACGCCAGGTACACAATTGTCCGGCAGAAAGGGCACAGTTCTGGAGGATGACGAGGTGGAGGAGGAGATGGAGGAGGAGGAGGAGCCATTTTCACAGCAGGGTGGCACCCAGACCAGCTCGTGGCCATCACTGGTGCGTGGCTGGGGGGATACAGAGGACATAGACGATACACCTCCCACAGAGGACAGCTTTTCTTTGCCTCTGGGCAGCCTGGCACACATGAGCGATTACATGCTGCAGTGTTTCCGCAATGACCGCCGAGTTGCCCACATTTTAACTGGTGCTGATTACTGGGTGGCCACCCTGCTGGATCCCCGTTACAAGGACAACGTACCGTCCTTAATTCCCTCACTGGAGCGGGATCGTAAGATGCGCGAGTACAAGCGCACGCTGGTAGACGCGCTGCTGGTGGCATTCCCACCTGACAGCGGGCGTACGGTGGAAGCACAAGGCGAAGGCAGAGGAGGAGGAAGAGGTCGCCAACGCAGCCGGGGCACCGGCAGCTCCTCAGAAGGCAGGGTTAGCATGGCTGAAATGTGGAAAAGCTTTGTCAGCACGCCACAACAACCAGCACCACCAGCTGAGATGGAACGTCTTAGCAGGAGGCAGCATTTCACCAACATGGTTGAGCAGTATGTGTCCACAGGCCTACACGTACTGGATGACGGGTCTGCCCCCTTTAACTTCTGGGTCTCCAAATTGGGCACATGGCCTGAGCTTGCCCTTTATGCCTTGGAGGTGCTGGCCTGCCCTGCAGCCAGTGTATTATCTGAACGTGTATTTAGCACGGCAGGGGGCGTTATCACAGACAAGCGCAGCCGCCTGTCCAGAGCCAATGTGGACAAGCTCACGTTCATTAAAATGAACCAGGCATGGATCCCACAGGACTTGTCCGTACCTTGTGCAGAATAGACATGTATACCGGTGTTGTGACAAAAACTGTCCGGCCATCGGATTGTGTCCGGCCCATACTGCGAAGGTGCAGCGCTTGCGCAGTACAGAGGACAAGGAGATTCACAAAATCTCTGAAGATGAACGGCGCCTGCGCTGTAAGTGCAGGTTCAAGCCCCACCATCCAAGTGGACATACGGTAGCACATAGTAACAGGGCCCCTCACGGGCTCGGTTCGATCGCCACGCTTCAGGCACGGCCTCACTTGGCTCGGCTTGAACCACGGATGGTGTGGCCTTCACCTGAACTCACCACTAGGGATGAGCTTCGTGTTCGAGTCGAACATACGTTCGACTCGAACATCGGCTGTTCGATCGTTCGAAGAAGATCGAACGATTTGGGCCGTTCGCGCCAAATTCGAGTGACGCGAACGGCCCACAATGCACTATGCCATTGCAGTGTCATCCAGGCGCTGTGATTGGCCAAGCATGCACTGTGACCCCGCATGCTTGGCCAATCACAGCGCCGGCAGCGAGGAGAGCAATGATTGGCCACAGTCAGGATGCCTGTGGCCAATTATTGCTGAGGGGGTTTAGTACACGCCCCACGTTATAAAAGGCCGCCAGCACGGCGGCCTTGTGTAGTGTGTTCCGGAGCAGGGAAAGAGAAGCATAGGCAGGGACAGTGTCATTTTTTTCCTTTACTAATCCTGGATTCCTTGTGTTTAGGGACAGAGAAGGATAGGTAGGGAGAGTGTCAGTGTGTTATTCTGTGCTAAACCTTGTTTGTAGGGACAGAGAAGGACAGTGAGGGAAAGTGTCAGTGTGCTATTCTGTGCTAAACCTTGTTTGTAGGGACAGAGAAGGACAGTGAGGGAAACTATCAGTGTGCTATTCTGTGCTAAACCTTGTTTGTAGGGACAGAGAAGGACAGTGAGGGAAACTGTCAGTGTGCTATTCTGTGCTAAACCAATCTTACTGAACCATATTTGAAATCCTTGAGTTTAGGGACAGAGAAGGACACTCGTGGAAACTATCAGTGTGCTATTCTGTGCTAAATCTTGTTTGTAGGGACAGAGAAGGACAGTGAGGGAAACTATCAGTGTGCTATTCTGTGCTAAACCTTGTTTGTAGGGACAGAGAAGGACAGTGAGGGAAAGTGTCAGTGTGCTATTCTGTGCTAAACCAATCTTGCTGAACCATATTTGAAATCCTTGAGTTTAGGGACAGAGAAGGACACTCGGGGAAACTATCAGTGTGCTATTCTGTGCTAAATCTTGTTTGTAGGGACAGAGAAGGACAGTGAGGGAAACTATCAGTGTGCTATTCTGTGCTAAACCTTGTTTGTAGGGACAGAGAAGGACAGTGAGGGAAACTGTCAGTGTGCTATTCTGTGCTAAACCAATCTTGCTGAACCATATTTGAAATCCTTGAGTTTAGGGACAGAGAAGGACACTCGTGGAAACTATCAGTGTGCTATTCTGTGCTAAATCTTGTTTGTAGGGACAGAGAAGGACAGTGAGGGAAACTATCAGTGTGCTATTCTGTGCTAAACCTTGTTTGTAGGGACAGAGAAGGACAGTGAGGGAAAGTGTCAGTGTGCTATTCTGTGCTAAACCAATCTTGCTGAACCATATTTGAAATCCTTGAGTTTAGGGACAGAGAAGGACACTCGGGGAAACTGTCAGTGTGCTATTCTGTGCTAAACCAATCTTGCTGAACCGTATTTGAAATCCTTGAGTTTAGGGACAGAGAAGGACACTCGGGGAATCTATCAGTGTGCTATTTTGTGCTAAACCTTGTTTGTAGGGACAGAGAAGGACAGTGAGGGAAACTATCAGTGTGCTATTCTGTGCTAAACCAATCTTGCTGAACCATATTTGAAATCATTGAGTTTAGGGACAGAGAAGGACACTCGGGGAAACTGTCAGTGTGCTATTCTGTGCTAAACCTTGTTTGTAGGGACAGAGAAGGACAGTGAGGGAAACTGTCAGTGTGCTATTCTGTGCTAAACCAATCTTGCTGAACCGTATTTGAAATCCTTGAGTTTAGGGACAGAGAAGGACACTCGGGGAAACTATCAGTGTGCTATTCTGTGCTAAACCTTGTTTGTAGGGACAGAGAAGGACAGTGAGGGAAACTGTCAGTGTGCTATTCTGTGCTAAACCAATCTTGCTGAACCATATTTGAAATCCTTGAGTTTAGGGACAGAGAAGGACACTCGGGGAAACTGTCAGTGTGCTATTCTGTACTAAACCTTGTTTGTAGGGACAGAGAAGGACAGTGAGGGAAACTGTCAGTGTGCTATTCTGTGCTAAACCAATCTTGCTGAACCGTATTTGAAATCCTTGAGTTTAGGGACAGAGAAGGACACTCGGGGAAACTATCAGTGTGCTATTCTGTGCTAAACCTTGTTTGTAGGGACAGAGAAGGACAGTGAGGGAAACTGTCAGTGTGCTATTCTGTGCTAAACCAATCTTGCTGAACCATATTTGAAATCCTTGAGTTTAGGGACAGAGAAGGACACTCGGGGAAACTGTCAGTGTGCTATTCTGTGCTAAACCTTGTTTGTAGGGACAGAGAAGGACAGTGAGGGAAACTGTCAGTGTGCTATTCTGTGCTAAACCAATCTTGCTGAAGCATATTGCAAATCCTTGTGTTTAGGGACAGAGAAGGATAGGCAGGGGACAGTGTCAGTGTCATTGTTGCTAAGCCTCCTGCACAGTATACACCTGAAGGTAGCCCTTATTGCTGTTTTTCCCATCTCCCTTGCAGGCCATCCATTAAAATGTCTGGAAGGCAAACAAGGAGAGGCAGACAGTCAGGAGGCAAAAAAGAGGGCAAGCAGGCTCTGTGTCTGGGGGCAACAGTGCTGGTCGTGGACGCGGTGCATTGTCATCAGCACATGGCCATGGGACACGCTTGTCCTTCTTTTCGGCAGCTGGACATGTTGAGCCACATCATGCCGAAGACTTGGTAGAGTGGATGACCAAGCCCACCTCATCCTCCTCATCCTCTCTCACCCAGGCTCAGGGTACTGGCAAAGCAGCTGCCAAAGCGTCCTCTTCTCTGGTATCAATGTCATCATTAGTCACTCCTTCCCTAGACCCACCATGTCCTCCTCCTGAGGAGTCCCCCGAACTGTTTGAGCACAGTGTTGGGTACATGCTCCAGGAGGATGCCCAGCGTTTCGAAGGATCTGATGATGATACCCAGCTAGAGGAAGGCAGTAGCGTGAGAGCAGAGAGAGGGGATGCTCAAGAAGGACACCAATCTGGCAGTCATGCTCCAGCAGCTGCAGCATACTGCCAGATTGGCTCCAGTGATGAGGAGGGAGGGGATGATGAGGTCACTGACTCCACGTGGGTGCCTAATAGGAGAGAGGAGGAGGAGGAGGATGAGGAGGAGGCACATCTCCAACGAGGCAGGATGCCCTTGGGTGGCCAGCGTATGGGCAGCACACCGACGGAATCACACCGCAGAGCTCCGCCTGTGCAGGGCGCTGCCTCTGCCTGTCATTCAAAAAGTTCTTTGGTGTGGGCCTTTTTTGAGGCGAGTGCATCAGATCGCACAGCTGCTGTTTGCAACATATGTCTCAAGCGTATATCGCGTGGCCAAAACATCAGCCGCTTGGGCACCACATGCTTGATCAGACATATGTTGACCTGCCATGCAGCTCGTTGGCAAGCCTACCTTAAAGACCCACACCAAAGAACAAAGCGGACCTCTCCTTGCACCGCATCAGCTGGGATCTCCAACCCCACTATACCTTCAGTCCTCTCTGAAACCTGCACTGAGAGGAATGAAGGTGTAGAATTAGGTGTGTCACAGCCAAGTACTTGCGGCCACTCTGCTAGCAGTACACCGACGTCCGATTCTAGCAGGCAAATTTCCCTGCCCCAGCTGCTGGACCGTCGAAAGAAGTTCACTCCCAGCCATCCACATGCCCAGTGGTTGAATGCTAGCTTGGCTAAATTGCTAGCGCTTCAACTGCTGCCTTTTCAGTTGGTAGACTCGTCCCCCTTCCGTGAGTTTGTGCAATGTGCGGTTCCTCAGTGGCAGGTTCCCAAACGCCACTTTTTCTCACGGAAGGCGATTCCGGCTCTCTACAGGCATGTGGAAGGCAATGTCTTGGCCTCGCTGGACAGGGCGGTCAGCGGTAAGGTGCATATTACCACTGACTCATGGTCCAGCAGGCATGGACAGGGACGTTACCTTTCTTTCACGGCCCATTGGGTCACTCTTTTGGCAGCTGGGAAGGATGCAGGACAAGGTGCAGTAGTGTTGGAGGTTGTTCCACCGCCACGCCTCCAAAATGCTACTACTGATTGTGACACACCTCTCTCCTCCACCCCCTCCTCTTCTTCTTCCTCCATGGCCTCTTCCTGTGCTTTGTCCTCGGAACCAGCGGTGCTCCGTAGGCGTTCAAGGGGCTACGCAAGTACGCAGGCAAAAAGATGCTATGCCGTGCTTGCGCTGGTGTGTTTGGGGGACAGGAGCCACACTGGGGCAGAGGTCCTGTCTGCTCTGCAGGGGCAGGCCGAGAGGTGGTTGACGCCACGCCAGCTTAAGACAGGAATGGTGGTTTGCGACAATGGCACCAACCTCCTCTCTGCCCTCCGACAGGGACAACTGACCCATGTGCCCTGTGTGGCTCACGTCCTTAACCTGGTGGTGCAGCGGTTCTTGGGCAGGTACCCGGGCTTACAGGATGTCCTGAGGCAGGCCAGGAAAGTCTGTGTGCATTTCCGCAGATCTTATAATGCCAGTGCTCGTCTGGCTGAGCTGCAAAAGGAGTTGAACCTGCCCAAGAACCGCCTTATATGTGACATGCCCACCAGGTGGAACTCAACGTTGGCCATGCTGCAGTGGCTGCACACGCAGCAGAGGGCCATCAATGAGTACCTGTGCGACTACGGCACCAGGACAGGGTCAGGGGAGCTCTGGTTTTTTTCACCACGCCAGTGGGGCATGATCAGGGATGCATGCACTGTCCTGGCACCATTTGAGGAGGCCACGAGGATGGTGAGCAGTGACAGTGCATGCATCAGTGACACTGTACCTCTTGTCCACCTGTTGGAGCACACGCTGCATGGAATAATGGACAGGGCACTTGAGGCAGAACAGAGGCAGGAAGAGGAGGACTTCCTTGCCTCTCAAGGCCCCCTTTACCCAGACAGTGTTCCTTCTGTCCCACCCATCGCACATGAAGAGGAGGAGGAGGAGGAGGAGGAGGATTGTGTCAGCATGGAGGTGGAGGCTGGCACTCAGCATCATCAGCAGCAGTCTTTTAGAGATGATTTACAGTCCCAAGAAACCAGTGGACTTGTACGTGGCTGGGAGGAGGTGGCTGCGGATCATGTCGTCCTTAGTGACCAAGAGGACTCCGGACTGAATGCCTCAGCTAACCTACGCTGCATGGCCTCCCTGATCCTGCAAAGTCTGCGGAAGGATCCTCGTATTCTTCGGATCAAGGAGAGGGACCATTACTGGCTGGCCACTCTCCTTGATCCACGGTACAAGGGTAAGGTTGCGGACCTTATGTTACCGTTGCAGAGGGAGCAGAGGATGAGACAACTCCGGGAGGCCTTGCAGAAAGGTCTGTGCAACGCGTTCCCAGAGACTGGGAGGTTGCAAACTCCTGGTCCTGGACAACGAGTTGCTGAGGCTTCGGGCAGTCAAAGAAGGAGCGGTGGGGAAGGTGGCCGTCTGACCGATGCGTTCAGACAATTCTTTAGTCCGCAGCCCCAAAGTATGATCGGTTCCAGCAACCATCGCCAGCGTCTGATATACATGGTGCAGGAATACCTAGGGGCAAGGTCAGACTTGGACACCTTCCCCACCGAAAATCATCTGGCTTACTGGGTCTTGAGGATGGATAACTGGCCAGAGCTTGCACAGTATGCAATTGAGCTACTGGCCTGTCCTGCATCCAACGTTCTTTCAGAACGCACATTCAGTGCTGCTAGAGGATTTGTCACGGATCACAGGGTGCGCCTGTCCACCGACTCGGTTGATCGACTGACTTTCATCAAGATGAACCAGTCTTGGATCACCACCAGCTACCACACACCTGATGCTGATATAACAGACTAATTGATTTTAAAATGTCACATCCCTTCAAGACTGATGCTGATGCTGAGTGCCTGTGCTGTTATGTTGACTGGCTATCCTCCTCCTCCTCCTCAATGATCCGATTAATGATGATAGCTTGGAAGATCATTTTGGTTTATGGGTGCCGCCACCAGTGGCTAAGGCCCAATTTTTCAGCCCCTGTTTAACAGGGGCGTGTAATTACAATTTTTGATGCAATACTTTGCAACAGGGCTCATTGCTGTGCTCCAAGTACAGTATCTGTGAGGGGTTGCAGTGTTGTGCCACCAGTGCCTAAGCCCCAATTTTTCAGCCCCTGTTCAACAGGGGCATGCAATTATAATTATTATATAATAAATAATAAAATAATAATAATTGAATAAAATTAATATACTCAGACTAAGTCTTAATTGCCAATGTGACAAATAGAACTGATGAAAGTCCCGACTGTCAATCAGACACCTACATCACATTCAGCAAGAGTCTTGTATAGTGAAAGAATTGATATTGAATAGTAACTGTGTAAATTTAAACAGTCCTGATAGCCAAAACTGCAACGAAGTGTGGATAAGAATCTTCTCGTTCAGCTAATTGGTGACTTCAAACGCACAACACCCAATGAAAAGTGCCAAACACTTGATAGATATAGATTCCACCACCATCAGTTCTCACTGCCGCTTACCAGAACTAGTGATCTCCGCAGAGATCGATACAAACAGATGGCTATTCCCCAGCCAGGGTCTCTAGATAATTTCAGCTTATCTCCCGAATTTCACGCCACTCCTCTCCACATATCGCGATGTTAGTATGCAAATGGAAAGAAAGCCACCATAGCGTGAAACTGATAAAACAATTTATTATAAAAAGTAATGCACTTACATGAATCGCAAGTAATTAAGGCGTGTAGTATATTTAGCCGGCCGGACGACGTCATCTGTGACAAAACGGCGTAGGGAGGAGCGGCGTGCTGACGTCACCGACATACCAACGAGTCCCGGAAGGAACGGGCAGTCTTAGCCGGCCGGCTAAATATACTACACGCCTTAATTACTTGCGATTCATGTAAGTGCATTACTTTTTATAATAAATTGTTTTATCGGTTTCACGCTATGGTGGCTTTCTTTCCATTTGCATACTAACATCGCGATATGTGGAGAGGAGTGGTGTGAAATTCGGGAGATAAGCTGAAATTATCTAGAGACCCTGGCTGGGGAATAGCCATCTGTTTGTATCGATCTCTGCGGAGATCACTAGTTCTGGTAAGTGGCAGTGAGAACTGATGGTGGTGGAATCTATATCTATCAAGTGTTTGGCACTTTTCATTGGGTGTTGTGCGTTTGAAGTCACCAATTAGCTGAACGAGAAGATTCTTATCCACACTTCGTTGCAGTTTTGGCTATCAGGACTGTTTAAATTTACACAGTTACTATTCAATATCAGTTCTTTCACTATACAAGACTCTTGCTGAATGTGATGTAGGTGTCTGATTGACAGTCGGGACTTTCATCAGTTCTATTTGTCACATTGGCAATTAAGACTTAGTCTGAGTACGGTATATTAATTTTATTAAATTATTATTATTTTATTATTTATTATATATTTTTTACTTATGGTTTAAAGGTGGTGCTCATATACCAATTTTCACTATTTGCGCAGCTTTATTATCTTTATTATTTCTTTTTTGTGTGTGTCTCACATAGAAGTTGCAGCAACAATTTATGGAGAGATAGATTCACTAAATCAGTGTTTTATGTCTCACCTAATGGACAGCGCAGTATAATTTACATAGTTTAAATTATAATTATTGATCTAATAATTCACAGCAGGGCCCATTGCTGCGCCCACCAAGAGTAACTGTCAGGCCTTACAGTGTTGTGTCAACACCACCACCACCACCACCACCACCACCAAAGGCCCAATTTTTCAGCCCCTGTTCAACAGGGGCATGCAATTATAATTATTGATCTAATAATTCACAGCAGGGCCCATTGCTGCGCCCACCAAGAGTAACTGTCAGGCCTTACAGTGTTGTGGCACCAGCACCACCATCAAAGGCCCAATTTTTACTACCACTGTTCAACAATTATATGTTATTACAATTCCTGATATAATAGTTGACAGCAGGGCATTCCAGCACCCACCAAGAGTAACTGTGAGTGCTTACAGTGTTGTGCCAACACCAACACCTAAGGGGCCAATTTCTGCAGAGTATATATGGCAGGTCCCTACTTTCAAACATCCAACTTACAAACGACTCCTACTTGCAAACGGAAGAAGACAACAGGAAGTGAGAGGAAATCTACCCCTTGGAAGGAAAATTCTCTCCTGTAAGAATTAATATGGGAGAAAGGTGTCTCCTCTCTACTGATGCTTTATCACCAATCCTTGTTTCAATAAAAACACCACATTTCAAAAACAGTTGTCATTGGGACGCAAAGTGAGGTGAAATGTTCTGAACAGGGGCACAGACAGCAAAACAAATGTTACAGGGGTGATAACCCTTCCCTATGTTTTCCAAAAAGCTTAAAAATAGATTTTTTGGCTGGAGCTACACTTAAACAATGTACGTGTTCAAAATTGCAAACAGATTCTACTTAAGAACAAACCTACAGTCCCTGTCTTGTTTACACCGGTCTTGTTTACACCGCCTGTATACTGCTGTTCAGAGTATATAGGGCCTTTTTTATTTTGTGTTGCGGGGTTCCCCTTAATATCCAAACAAGACCCAAAGGGGCTGGTAATGGGCTGGGGTGGGGGTGATGGGGTAGCTATGCCATTTTTCTTAAAGATTTTCATCCATATTACCGGGACCAGACATTACATTAAAGCCGCAAGCAGTTTTAAATGGCTTTTTTTCCTTTAGAAATGTCATTTTGTGCAGGGACAGTTCTAAACACGGGAAACACGTGGCACTTCGCAGGCATACTTTAGACACCCCCCAGGTACGATATTTAAAGGAATATTTGACTTTTTTTTTTTCACTTTATGCATCATTAAAATGACTGCTCCCGAAAAACGTCCGTTTTTAAAACTTATTTTTGCATTGATACATGTCCCCTGGTGCAGAACCCGGGTTCCCAAACTCTGTTTAGGACAATAACATGGATAATAGTCGTTATAATTAGCACTTTAGAATTCGAACGTTCGCATCCATTGTATTTAATAGGGTTCTAATGTTCGTGCGAACTTTCGGTCCGTTCGCGGGTTCTGGTGCGAACCGAACCCGGGGGTGTTCGGCTCATCACTACTCACCACGCAGGCGCCGTTCGTCTTGGGAGATTTTCGAAATCCCCTTGTCCTACATACTGAGCAAGCGCAGTACAGGGTGGACACTATTTGACGGGGGACAGAATTCGACACATCACCGGCCTTACCCAGCCATTGTTGTATTTTTGAATCAGTGTTGGCTACCTCGTCCTCCTCCACCGCCGCTTCCACCTACACAGCCACATCCACCGCCACCTCAACCTCCTACTCCATATGGACCTCGTCCTCCTAGGTCAAGATTATTATTTTTTTTTATTTTTTTTATGTTATTTTAAGTTATTTCCCTATCCACATTTGTTTGCAGAGCACTTGCCATGCTCTTAACAACATTTTGCTGCCATTTGCAGCCCTCTAGCCCTTTCCATTACCTTTTTAGAGCCTTTTTAGTCCTTAGAAGTCCGGGTCCCCATTGACTTCAATGGGGTTCGGGTTCGGGTTCGGGTTAAAGTTCGGTCCCGAACCCGAACTTTTTTCCGAAGTTCGGCCGAACCCGTCGAACCCGAACATCCAGGTGTCCGCTCAACTCTAGTCATAATCCGACTTGAGCAAGATGTCCACCATCTCCGCTATCTCCGCAAAAGACATATTAGATGCCTTGAATCTCCTCCTTGATCATGACGTTTCCTCGGTCTCCGGGCTTGTCTCCTCCTCGTTAGTTGCGGAATTATCAGACACCTGCTGTAAATCCGCCATATCTGTCTGCGGGCCGAAAGAGAAGGGGCGGGGAAAAGATGTTAGTTAGAACGTCATGGGCGGGCGACGTGTGCGGAGCGACGTGTTCG
The DNA here is from genome assembly GCA_029206835.1 of Rana muscosa. NCBI lineage: Eukaryota > Metazoa > Chordata > Amphibia > Anura > Ranidae > Rana > Rana muscosa. The sequence continues at coordinate 597,950,503 of CM055122.1, read as the reverse complement.
TAGCTTGACGCATGCGTGGTGTATATATAGCAAACACACATGTGACTATACTACGTTCGGTGTGCGGAGAGAGGAGTTCAAGTGACGGACGTGCGAACGAAGGTATGTGATTTTGTGACTTGGACAAATTGTTGGCCTATACTGTCTTGAGAATGTTGTAGGATATATATGGTGACTACGATGTTAAGGAGGTTAGACTGTTTGCCTCACATTAGTTATATATTATTTATTTTACTTGCAGATACAATATGAATGTCTTCATTAGTGATAAAGATTTCCTTGCGGAATTTATAGACCGGGTAAGGGAGCTGCCCGCTCTGTGGGAGACGAAAAACCCCATCCACAAAAAAAGAGGGGTGAGAAAAGCAGCGCTGGAGACCCTGCTCCCATGTGTGCATACCAAGGTGCCCACAGCCACAGCAAAACAGGTGGACACTAAAATTGGGAGCTTGAGAGGCACCTACAGGACTGAACGCTCTAAGGTCCTGGCTTCTCAGAGGTCAGGAGCAGCAGCAGATGATGTGTATGTCCCGAACGTGTGGTACTACAGCAGGATGTCCTTTCTGGATGACCACATTGAGGCAAGGCCATCACTCTCCACTCTTCCCCCCAGACTTCCCTGCAGCCAACCTGAGCCTTCTCTGGAGCAAGAGGAGGCAGCCATCCTGGATGATCCTGATTTGGCCATCTGGAGCCAGGTATAGTATTAAATGAAAATGTATTGGGATAAACTTAATGTTTGACAAATATGTCAAGATGACAAACATAAACTATTTAGAGTTCCACACGTGAAATCAAGATCTCTAGTCTGCACTTAATTGGGTGCTAAATAGTCAATCTGATGTAGTTGTAAATTTTAGAAAATGATTTCAGGATTTACATTCTAATTGCTTCAATCATGATTATAAATTTTGAGGCAAAGATTAAAGCAACATATTAAACTATGTCCCTTTTTCATACACAGGATGAAATCAGCCAGGAGGAGGGTCTGGAAACTGTCAGGCAGGATCAGGCAGGGCCCAGTGGCAGCCAGGAGGTGGCAGGGCCCAGTGGAAGGCAGGAGGTGGCAGGGCCCTGTGGCAACCAGGAGGTGGCAGGGCCCAGTGGCAGGCAGGAGGTGGCAGGGCAAAGGAGAAGCACCAGATCACAGGTGCCTCCCATCCGAATTCCCAAAAGAGGCAGGAGGGACAGGACCACCAGTGAGGCAGCAATGGCCCTTATTCAAGAGGCCCATGCCACCCTCAAGGAGCCCACATCCCCTGAAGAGGCCATTGCCGGCCTAGTGGAGGCAAAGTTCAAGGTGATGAGCATGGAGCAACGCCTCCTATGCAAGCCCCTGCTCATCACCTTGCTCAACAAGGGGGTGATGGGAAAAATTACCCCCAATACAGCAATTTGTGAGGTGGCACAACTGTCCCAACCTCAACCTCCTCCTCCACCTCCACCTTCTTCTTCTGCCCCACTGCCTTCTCCTTCACCTCCACCTTGTTCTTCCGCCCCACCCCCTTCTCCTCCACCTCTACCTTGTTCTTCCGCCCCACCCCCTTCTCCTCCACCTCCTCCTCCACCTTGTTCTTCCGCCCCACCCCCTTCTCCTCCACCTCCACCTTGTTCTTATGCCCCACCCCTTCTCCTCCACCTCCTCCTCCACCTTGTTCTTCCGCCCCACCCCCTTCTCCTCCACATCCACCTTGTTCATCTGCGCCACCCCCTTCTCCTCCACCTCCTCCTCCTCCTGACAGGAGTACCCCTCCAGTGGCCCAGCCTCCAGCCAAACGAAGAAGGAAGGCTGCAGGGAAGGCTTCAGGGAAGGTTGCAGGGAAGGTTGCCAGGAAGACGAGGAAGTGATGGCCTTGCTTCATTGTGGTCGGACAGAAGGCAGCCTGTTGTAGTACCACAGACTTGGGACATATATCTCACCTGCTGCTGTTCCTGACCTCTGGGAGGCCAGCATCAGATTGTGCTCAGAAATGTTGGCCTTCTCAAGCTCCCAATTTTAGTGTCCACACAGGGTTGATGTGTGCTCTGGGGTCCCTGGGATGCACAAATGGCAGCAGGTTCTACAGCGCTGCCTTCTCTTTATTTTTTACAAAACATGAATAAATGTTATTTTTGTTTAAGTTCATACTTGACTATGTGTATTTGTAAAAATGTAAAATTTAGCTTTGGAGTGAGCAGATACATTTGACTGACAAAAAAAGGGACAGATAACAACCCCCCAAAAAAATAAAAGAATCTGATTTCCCAAAAAGAGGGTGTAAAATTTAACAACTATATATTAAAATATTCAATGGGAGATCACTATCAAAACATTGCGAAATTAAAATTAAGATCAGTTTGAAAAATATAAAAATGTTAAATATTCATAAAAACTTGCACGATATAATACACATAAATCTTCTTAAGAGCAGCATGAAAAAGGTTAAAAAAAGATAGTCATAACTCTGTGTGAATATCAGCAGCAAAAGAAGTTCTTTCGTTTTGATTAATGTAACATTCTAAAGAAGATTTCAATGCACAACATTTAAACGATGCAATAATTTCGAGCGTGACGAATGTGCTATCTCCATTACGAAGGCTTGTTTTACCAGAAGATGCGCTCCCGTCTCATACTTGCTTCTGAGCATGCGCGCTTTTGAAAGACTTGTTAAAGCATACACGCGAACCATTTTCTCGTCACAAAACAGGCAGACGAGAAACACGACGAGGAAATCAGGAATCCTGACGAGAAAATAGAGAGCAGGTTCTCTATTTTCTCGTCGAGATTCATGGCAATTTTCTCGTCGTAAAACCATACACACGAACGGTTTTCTTGAGAAAAAAGCTCTCGCGGCACTTTTCTTGCCGGTTTTGGACGAGAAACTCGGTCGTGTGTACGAGGCTTTAGAGGGAGGAATCTGATGGCTCAGCAAGGAACATGCTATCTAAATCACCAGGAATACTTATTATGAATTAGGATCCTATTAAATGTAAGTAATGTCCCTTGTGCTTTTTTTTAACCTAATCTGATGCCGCGTACACACGACCGTTTTTCCCATGACGAGAAAAATGCAATTTTTTTATTTGGCAATTAAAAATGATCGTGTGTGGGCTCCAGAGCATTTTTCACAACGTGAAAAATGGCCATTAAAAATTTGCAACATGCTCTAATTTTTCTCGTTGTTTTTCACGTCGTCGTTTTTCTCATCATGAAAAACGACCATGTGTAGGCTTTAACGACGTGAAAAAAACGCACATGCTCAGAAGCAAGTGATGAGACGGGAGCGCTCGTTCTGGTAAAACTAGCGTTCGTAATGGAGATAGCACATTCGTCACACTGTAACGAACTGAAGAGCACGAGGCTGAAAAGCGCGAATCGTCTCTCACCAAACTTTACTAACACAAGGATCAGAAAAAGCAGCCCAAAGGGTGGCGCCATCCGAATGGAACTTCCCCTTTATAGTGCCGTCATACATTTCGTACGTCACTGCGCTTTGCTCAAGCATTTTTTTTCATGATCGTGTGTAGGCAAGGCAGGATTGAGAAGAATCACGTCGAGAAAAACTTTGTTTTTTTCAATGACATTAAAAACGGTCGTGTGTACGCTGCGTGAGGCTTTAATCCAGAGGTGTCTTTAGTATAGAACTTGGAAAAGTGTAGGAATACTTTGAGTTTTCAGACCCATCTTATATTTCCAATGGATTCTTTATTTCCAGCTTGGAGTGCTCGCGTGGTTCACCCCACATACTGTAAAGCACATTGCCATTCCAACAAATACACCATAGAGGAGTTATGGCAAGAAACAAAGGCTCTAAATCTCAAGATTTTCTTCATTGGACTGAGACTTAAAACCTGTTCTTTCTTATCCTGTTAAAATTATTCAATTTGCAAACAATGCATCTTTTAAATGTTAAAATTGAGCCAAATCCTCATCCCAGAAACATCTGTTGCAGTTTATCATGCACAGAATATTCCACAATGGATTTTTTTTCCTTCCCCCTACCCTACCCCTCCCCCCCCCTTTTCTGCTCTCCCTTCCCCCACCCAGCCCCTTCTCACCCCTCCCCTCCCTTTTCTTCTCCCCCGTTTTTTCCTTTTCCCTTTTCCTTCCCTTTTTTCCCCTCCCCTGCCCCCCTCCTTTTTCCTCCTTCTGCCCTCCCCGTTCTCTCCCCCTCCCCCCCCTTTCCCTCCTTCACTCCTTTCTCTCCCTCTTTTATCGTCACACCTGGTGTCCAATAATAATTCCACACCACAATGTGTCATATTACAATTAAATACTATTCTATCTACCATTTTTACCAGACAGCACCACATATATATTTCCCCCTCGTTCGCCACGGGGGGCTATCCAGGCAGTTGTTTGGTCCATGAATGTCCTACGGTGAGCAGTTAACAGGCCACGACTTTGGCTACATTGATGTTATCGAATGTTGTAATTCCTTTTCATATATTTTGTATTGATATGTTTGCTAGTGTTTTTACAATGTATATTATGTATTGTACAGACCCTCCTGAAGAAGCAGTGTTAACCGCAAAACCGGTTGAGGTCCGGCCTCTCTCTACCCCTAACAGATTGTAACGGTGGCTCCGTTACCGACCTATGCTGTTTCATTGTGTGGGGTTTGGCCTATGTTTTTAAGTGTATATTTCTTTTTTCTATGTAATAAATATATATTTTTATATGACTTTGTTGTCGTCGTATCAGTGCCTAGAAAAGTCCAATCCACATTCTTTCCTAATTGACCACTAGGGATAAGATGGCAATAGCAACCACTACCCTATGCTCATTAGGTTTTTCCTCCAATATTCCACAATGGATAAACTTTCTTAAAAATGGATGGATGTTTTTTGGAACAACTAGACTCAGAACGTTTTTGTTAAGATGGGCAAGTATTTTTAAAGATAATTTTTTCTTCTGTATATTGGGAACAATAACTGGTAATAAAAGCAAAATCAAGCCTACAAGATGTTAGTCCTCTCTTTTTCTTGTCAGCCAATATATATTTTTCTATTCATACACACAACCATTCTATCTGATATTATGAAAACCCTTTTCTGTTCTTGATAATTTTGAATGATATCTTGTTATAAATCAACTGATCACAATTGTGTCTAATAGGATCAAGTTGTATAATTGTTAATCTCATATACAACTCTTTCTCCAACATGAAGATAGTTAGATCAAGAAAGCTGACCTCCAATTCACTAACCTCAAAGGATAATTGTATACCTCTTTCATTATGAATGAGCTTTGTGAGGGGGTTAGCTCGGCAGCGGGTGTGTGTGACCCCCGGGATGGGCTCCCCACACAAAAACAGGCCCAGCAAACGGAGGTTGTGGTTTTCAAAATCAAAAAAAGGTGCGGTTTATTTTCTATTTACAGTGACAAAACACAGCAAAGCCAAAAGAAACATAAACAAAATAAATCCTGGTCAACTTGACCTCTGACTAAACATACAGGTTTCCTAACTAACAACTGGGATCAGCCTAGTGCTGTCCTAGTCCCTAAGTCCCTGGTTTTAAATGTCCAAGCAAATAGCCACACAGGCTTTGTCTCACCGCACAGGGGTTCACTCTCCCTAGACAGTCCACACAGGTCTGCTTCCAGGCATGAGCTAACATCTAATGAAGCTGGGAGTTCTTATAGAGGCCTAAATGAGCTGACAAGCTTCAGCTGGTCTCATCAACTCCCTGTCTGCACGACGCCCCACACTCTCCCTAGAGGTATGAGTCATCCATGAGCCCACTATCCTCAGCTGGGCTTATACAACTCTCCACCTAGTTGTATAAGTCGGCGTAAAGCCTGAATCTGGGCGAAATATATCTACCCCCCTGGATGCAACCAGGTGACTTTACCTTCCTGCTGTCACATACCCCCCCCTCTTGTTTTAACCTCGGGGTTGGAACACCAGCAATCAGGCATTCATGTACTCGAGACAAAGCATCCACATTCCCCATTTGAACGCCAGGGCGATGCTTTACTGTGAAGTTGAATTCCTGGAGGGCCAGGAACCACCTATTCACTCTTCTATTTGTTTCCTTGTTTTGAGCCATCCACTTTAACGGAGCGTGATCCGTAACCATGTCAAAGTGCCTACCTAGCAGGTAGTACCGAAGGGAATCTAGAGCCCACTTCACCGCTAAACACTCCTTTTCAACGGTGGCGTAATTTACCTCATGGGACTTCAACTTCCTGCTGAGGTAAATGACTGGGTGCTCTTCCCCGTTCCAGACCTGGGACAATACTGCTCCTAACCCCACATCTGACACATCACTTTGTACGACAAAGTCTTTAGAGAAGTCGGGTGAGTACAACACTGGCTGGCTACATAAGGCTTGTTTCAAGAATTGGAATGCTGCCTCAGCCTCGGGGGTCCATTTAATCATGACCGACCCTTTCCCCTTCGTTAGGTTGGTTAGGGGCACAGCCTTAGAAGCAAAGTGGGGAATGAATCGCCGATAATACCCAGCGATTCCCAGAAAGGCTCGTACCTGCTTCTTGCTGTTGGGACGTGGCCAACTCTGGATGGCCTCGACTTTGTTGAGTTGGGGTTTTATTACTCCCCTCCCAATGGTGTACCCAAGATATTTGGCCTCCTCCTGCCCAATGGTACACTTCTTGGGGTTAGCCGTAAACCCCGCTTCCCGAACAGAGTCCAGGACTGCTTGCACTTTTGGCAGATGTGAGGCCCAATCTGTGCTATGGACAATTACGTCATCCAGGTAAGCCGCAGCATACTTCCGATGGGGCCTCAGCATCTGGTCCATTTTCCGCTGGAATGTGGCCGGCGCATTCTGTAACCCGAACGGCATTCTTTTATATTGGAACGCCCCGTCTGGGGTTACAAATGCGGTTTTCTCTTTGGCCAATTTGGCCAGGGGGATTTGCCAATACCCTTTTGTGAGGTCAAGAGTCGTCATGTATCGGGCTGTTCCCAGCCGGTCGATCAACTCATCTATACGTGGCATGGGGTAGGTGTCAAATTTTGTAACTTTGTTCAACTGACGAAAATCGTTACAAAATCGCCAGCTCCCATCCGGTTTAGGCACCAACACAATGGGACTAGACCAATCACTTTGGGACTCCTCTATCACCCCTAAGTTCAGCATTTTCTGTACTTCCTCCCGTATTGCCTCCCTTCGGGCCTCTGGGATCCGATAGGGTTTTAACTTCACCCTTTCACCGGGCGGGGTAATGATGTCATGCTCTACCCCAGATGTTTGTCCCGGCAGCTCAGAGAATACCTCCTTGTTGCGAAGCACAAACTCCTTAACCTCCTGTTGTTGGGGTTGTGACAAGGTGGCTGCTATTCCAACCTCAGGAATCACGCAACCAGTTTGAGCTGGTGACCAAGTGTCTGCGACTAGGGACTCTCTATCCCTCCAGGCTTTCAACAGATTAACGTGATAGATCTGTTCGGGCTTTCGCCTTCCTGGTTGTCTGACCTTGTAATTCACTTTGCTCACTTTTTCCATTATCTCGTAGGGGCCTTGCCATTTGGCAAGGAATTTACTTTCAACCGTAGGGACAAGTACCAGTATCCTATCCCCCGGGGAAAAGGTACGGGTCTTGGCTCCATGGTTGTACACTCTCTGCTGTGCTAACTGCGCTTGGGCCAAATGTTCCTTCACGATGGGCATTACCTGTGCAATTCGGTCTTGCATCAGGGCGACATGCTCAATCACACTCCTGTGGGGAGAACTCTCACTTTCCCAAGTTTCCTTGGCAATATCCAACAGCCCTCTTGGGTGTCTCCCATACAGTAACTCAAAGGGGGAGAATCCCGTAGAGGATTGGGGCACCTCCCTAATAGCAAACATCAGATAAGGAAGTAGACAGTCCCAATCCTTTCCATCTCTATCCACCACTTTCTTCAACATTTGTTTTAGGGTTTTGTTGAATCTTTCAACCAGCCCATCGGTTTGGGGGTGATACACAGATGTACGTAATTGCGTCACTTTGAACAATTTACACAGCTCCTTCATAACCCGGGACATAAAGGGTGTACCTTGGTCCGTAAGCAGTTCTTTACAAATACCCACCCGGCTAAACACAAGAGATAGCTCTTTGGCTATGGTTTTGGCCGAGGTATTTCGGAGAGGGATCGCTTCTGGATAACGGGTGGCATAGTCCATTATAACTAATATGTACTGGTGCCCCCTAGCGGACTTGATTATAGGACCTACCAAATCCATGGCGATCCTCTCAAACGGGACCTCAATGATGGGTAGAGGGACCAGCGGGCTACGGAAATGTGGCATCGGGGCCGACCTCTGACACACAGGGCAGGAGGAACAATAATTTTCTATGTCCTTCATCACCCCCGGCCAATAGAATCTCTGTAATACCCTCTCTCGGGTTTTCTCTGTCCCCAGATGACCTCCAAGTATGTGCCCATGGGCCAACTCCAACACCAACTTCCTGTAAGGTTTGGGCACCACAAGCTGCTCAACGGTTTCTTCTGCCCTTTTTGCCACCCGATACAGTAGGTCCTTCTCTACGCTGAAGTATGGGTAAGTGCAGGTATTATCTGGGTTCACTAACTCGCCATCTATTTTCACTACGTTTTCCCGTGCCTTTATTAGGGCGGGGTCTTTCAACTGTTCTGTGGCAAAGTTTTCCCTGTGAACCTCAAGATCAGAAAACTCCACAGACGGTAGGTTTTCGTCTGAGGAGGTGGGCTCCTCTCCAGTTTCTTGAGTCTCCCCTGCCAATACTGATAAGGGAAATTCCGGAGAGTCCTCACCACTCTCAGGGGAGTTCTGGCTATCACATTCCTGGTACATAGGGGCACCAGTGGGGGGCTCAGGATCATCCCACAGTTCCCAGAACTTCGGAAAATCCCTTCCCACAATGGCGTCATGCGGTAACTGAGATACTAAGCCCACTGGATGAGAGAGGGTACCTTTGGGGGTCTCGAAACACACTGTAGTCACTGGATACTCTCGGGTGTCCCCATGCACACAAATAACAGCTACCTTGCTATTCCCAGAGACCTCTGTTTTAACTAACTCAGCCTTTATCAGGGTCACAAGGCTACCTGAATCCAGCAATACCACAACATTTCTACCATTAACACACATTTTGCATAAATGTTTCTCAGTTCCTCGAATGGCAGTGCATGCGACTGTCGCACACAGCGACTGACGTCTGCCCGTCAGAAAGTCACACTGCATGGGTTCCTCCACAACCGGGCAATTGGCTGCAATATGTCCCGCTTGCCGGCAGCGGTAGCAAACGATCCTTCTTGCCGCCTCTTGAGCCGCTGATTTCCCAGGCTGTTCTCGCCAAACTTGGGGTAGAGCTCCCACCCTCTCACTCTCTCCACCCTCACCCCTTGGAATCCTCTTATCCGCCCCTGGGGATGGTCTGGTCTTAGGGTGGAAAGTCCGAGTGTCTCTGGAAGAGGCCGTCAGGTTCTCTGTAGCCAAGTATTTCTCCACACGATCCACAAGACCATCGGCCGTCTCTGGGTCTCCATGGCTTACCCACTTTTGGATGGCAGTAGGAAGAGCTCTCAAAAACCGATCCATTACAACACGTTCCACAATCTTTGGTGCGGACAAAGTCTCTGGCTGTAGCCACTTTCTGCTCAGGTGAATGAGATCATACATTTGAGACCTGGGGGGTTTTCCAAGCTGGAAAGTCCAGTTATGCACACGCTGAGCCCGGACAGCCTGGGTGACACCCAGCCTTGCCAATATTTCAGCTTTTAGCATCACATAGTCTTTTGCTTGGTCAGGCTCTAGGTCATAGTAAGCCTTCTGCGATTCACCAGTTAACAGAGGAGCCACCAGTCCAGCCCACTGCTCCTCAGGCCACTTTTCTCTTTCAGCAGTCCTTTCAAATGTGGTCAAAAATACCTCTGGATCATCCTCTCCAGTCATTTTTGTCAATAAACGACTCACCCCAAAGGACGCGGTATTAGTGGGACGGCTTCCCTCACTGGTCTGCGGACGTTGCTGCATTACTGCTTCCATTTGTTGTAGTCTCTGCTCTTGCTTCTGTAACAGGTCTATGAAGCGGGCCTCAGATTGCTGCTGGGCTTGTTGCTGAGCTTCCAGACTCTGTTGGTGAGCTTGCTGCTGGGCTGCAAGGCTCTGTTGATGAGCTTGCTGCTGGGCTGCGAAGTTCTGTTGTTGAGCTGCAAGGCTCTGTTGATGAGCTGCAAGGCTCTTTTGCAAACCTGCATTTGTCTGCTGTTGATTGGCATTTGCTAGAGCCAGCTGCTTCAGTATCTCCTCCATGCTGGCTTAAAAAAAAACTGCCACTGGTTCTCCACCAACTGTGAGGGGGTTAGCTCGGCAGCGGGTGTGTGTGACCCCCGGGATGGGCTCCCCACACAAAAACAGGCCCAGCAAACGGAGGTTGTGGTTTTCAAAATCAAAAAAAGGTGCGGTTTATTTTCTATTTACAGTGACAAAACACAGCAAAGCCAAAAGAAACATAAACAAAATAAATCCTGGTCAACTTGACCTCTGACTAAACATACAGGTTTCCTAACTAACAACTGGGATCAGCCTAGTGCTGTCCTAGTCCCTAAGTCCCTGGTTTTAAATGTCCAAGCAAATAGCCACACAGGCTTTGTCTCACCGCACAGGGGTTCACTCTCCCTAGACAGTCCACACAGGTCTGCTTCCAGGCATGAGCTAACATCTAATGAAGCTGGGAGTTCTTATAGAGGCCTAAATGAGCTGACAAGCTTCAGCTGGTCTCATCAACTCCCTGTCTGCACGACGCCCCACACTCTCCCTAGAGGTATGAGTCATCCATGAGCCCACTATCCTCAGCTGGGCTTATACAACTCTCCACCTAGTTGTATAAGTCGGCGTAAAGCCTGAATCTGGGTGAAATATATCTACCCCCCTGGATGCAACCAGGTGACTTTACCTTCCTGCTGTCACAGCTTAGACATAAATAAACCCAGGAGTCCCTCTCTCCATCCCAAAAAAAAAGAATTAAACATCTATGTTTTTTTTAATTAGAAGTTATGTTTGAACCAAAAATAGTTATTTTACATAATAAAAATGGACATACTTCATCAAAAAACCTAATCGAATAGAATATTTTGCTTTTATAAAACATTCTCAATAACTGATGCCATCTTGTTGTGGTGTACTAATAAAGAAAAACGCCACATCTGCTGTGACCAGACTATAGCCCTCCCTATATTTCATCCCTTGGAAAATATTGATGATAGGTTTGATACCCTTTAAATATGAGAGGTTATTACCAATGATAGGCTGTAAATAGTTATCAACATACTGTCCCAATCTAGACATGGGAGAACTAATAGCATTGATAATGGTTCTACTTTTTGGATCTTAATGACTCTTGGGGAGATAGTAACTAACCATGATATGTGATATCAAGGGCAGGAGAAATTGTTTCTTATTATTGAAATTCCCAATATCTGAACTAATTTAAACCAAAGTTGAATTATATTTAAGTTTTGGGTTCCCGCTCAAAGATTAACTGGTTTCCACAAAGAAGCCTCTTCACCACATACTGAGTTCTGGTCACAATGAATATATTTGAATATAGAGAAAATCATAGGCATGTAAAAGATGTTTGATACCCTCATATCTAAAGATGGTGATTTAAAAGGTACATTTATGCCGCGTACACATGATCGTTTTTTTCTGATGAAAAAAGACAGATGGACTTTTTTCATCGGAAAAAACAATCGTGTGTGGGCCCCATCGGTCTTTTTTCCATCGGTGTAAAAAGATAGAACATGTTCTAAATTTTACCGATGGAAAAAAAAACAATAGCAAATTCCAATCGTCTGTGGGGAACTCCATCGGAGAAAAATCCATGCATGCTCAGACTAAATTACAAGACGGGAGCGCTCGTTCTGGTAAAACTAGCGTTCGTAAGGGAGATGGCACATTCGTCATGCTGCAATCATGCTGCAAATTTTTGCATCGTTAAATGTAGCGCATTCTTTTCTTCTTTCTAAATGGTTGGCAAAAAAAATAATTCACACAATTTTTTCTTTGTGATCTCATGAGTCTTCGTATTTTATTTTAAAGGCAGGTCTCCAACATTTTTTTTTTTTTTTTTGGTGTTTTGAATCAAGATCTCCTAATTTTTTTCTGGCCTTTTAATATTTTATAGTGATGTCCATATTTTTTTATGGTCAAGTTATCACAACAACATTATTATCTAGTATTTTTTTTCCCTCAAAGAGGTTGGTGTTGGTGTCCCTTGTTAATTACACATTGTATTTTTGAAATGTACCTTCCTACTCACAAGAAAAACATAGGCAAGTATTTAAATTAAATCAAATATCCATTTATTCTGAAAAACAAATAAAGATGAAGGGCAACAATTGAGAAATTAGTGGAACATATGCAGACTTTGGACCCCAAAGGCAGACATGAAGGAAAATAAAATCAATAACATGAGGAGTCCCTCGAATTCGGATCACAATCTGGTCCCCAAATCACAGAAATCAGGAGCAGCAGCAGATGTCATACATGTCCCCAGCTGTGGTACTCCAACAAACTGCGTCTTCTGGCAGAGCAGCTTGAAGCCAGAGAATCACTTTCTGGTCTTCCTTGTAGCCTTCCCTCCACGCTTCCCTACAGTATTCCCTCCACGCTTCCCTGCAGCGTTCCTTCCACGGCTCCCTCCACGCCCTCTTGCAGGCTGTGGCTCTGGTGGTGGGAATGTGGCAGGAGGAGGAGGAGGAGAAGAAGGAGGAGAAGGATAGGCCAGATTGCAAAGATGTGTGGCCTCTGTCAGCTGGCCCCTCCCCACCCTGTGAAGGACTCTAGAAATCAGCTCCTCAGAGAGGGCACGTTGGCCCTCCTCCACTTTAAGGAGTTTATTGGCCACATAGCACCCATAGGACTCGACTGGTTTGAGGGGGGCCCTCATGATCTCTGCTGCTTCCCTTATTGTTTGCAGAGATTCCTCCTCCACATTGTTGCAAATTAAATGTTAATAAATAGAAAAGACTCTCATTCTGCCCCCAGAATTTTTCATTCTTGTCCCAATCAATTCTGCACACTATTTTTTTTTTTTCTATTGGAATAATAACATCTAGTTCCCAACAATAATTTTAGGACAATAAATATGTTGAAAAAGACTATACCTGACTATAGATGTGAAGATCTGGCTCTGCGAGGTCAGCTAGCTCCTCTGCATCCTCTGCAGGGGTGGAGGGAAGGGTGGAGGGAACACTGGAGGGAAGGGTGGAGGGAAGGCGGGAGGGAAGGCTGGAAAGTGATTCCCTGGCTTCAATCTGGTCATCCAGAAATCGCAGGTGTTTGTAGTACCACAGCTTGGGGACATGTACTTGGTCTGCTGCTGCTCCGGATCTCCGGGATTCGCAGACCTCTTTGTATTTTTTTTTGTAGCTATTCCTCATATTATTGATTTTATTGTTCATCATGATATAGTCTGCCTCTGGAATCCAGGTCTTCATATACATATGAGCTCTCTATATTTATCTATGAAAGCTCTGAATATTACTGGATCCTTGAAACTCTTCATATTTTCTGCAAGATGAAACAAGACAAAAACACTAGGTCAGCCTAAACTGTCCTAATGTTATCCAATCTAGCCCTTTAAAATCATGAATCAGTATAGGCCACTGATGCCCCAACTTTAATTTTTACCTTCGTCAGTGACGTTCGGAACTTCCGGTCCTCCTTATGCGGCGTACACACGATCGTTTTTCATGCCATTTTTTAAACCGACGTTTTTCTCGTCGTTTTTTCATGTTTCCTCTCAAGCCTGTCTTGCGTACACACGATCATTAAAAAAAACGTTGAAGCAAAGCGCAGTGACGTACAACACGTACAACGGCACTATAAAGGGGAAGTTCCGTTCGGATGGCGCCACCCTTCATGTTAGTAAAGTTTGTTGAGCGACGATTCGCGCTTTTCAGCCTTGTGCTTTTCAGTCCGTTATAGCGTGACGAATGTGCTATCTCCATTACAAACGCTAGTTTTACCAGAACGAACGCTCCCGTCTCATACTTGATTCTGAGCATGCGCATTTTTTTTCACCTCGTAAAAGCATACACACTATCGTTTTTCACGTCGTTAAAAAAAACGACATGAAAAACGACGTGAAAAAATAGAGCATGTTCGAAAATATTAATGCCCGTTTTTCACGCCGTTAAAAATGTTCTGGAGCATACACACGATCGGTTTTAATGCCCATTTTTAAAAATGGCATTTTTAACGGCATGAAAAACGATTGTGTGTATAGGGCATTACTCCACACACGACATGCGTGTTATTATATTCCCTGCGCATGCGTGAAACTCCGCCCACGTCGGCCGCCCCTGACGTTCCCGCCCCTGACATTCTTCCTCGGATATTCCCCGCCCCTTCTTGTTCGACGCCCAGTGGGAGATGACATGGCGGTGACACAGCAGGTGCAGGTTGTTTTAACTTCCGACAGGAAAGCCCGGAGCCGGAAACGTCCCGTTCCAGGACAAGATACAAGGCCAGTAATATGTCCTTTGCTGAGATGGCGGAGATGGTGGACATCTTGCGGAGGAGAGATTATGATGGGAAGCATGGCCCATACAACACCCCTAATCTCAGGAAGGCCAAAATAATGGGCAAAGTGGTGAGGAGTTTGTACCATAAATTTGGGGTCCGGAGATCCAAGGAGCAGCTGAGAAAAGGTGGTCTGACCTGAAGCTGAGGGAGCCGGAGCAGTACAGGAAGATCAAAAGAATGCTAGTAAAAAGTAAGTATTTCTCCTGTGTTATTAATAATTTGATTATTATACTTGCATGTTTTGCTCCATGTGCTTTGATTGACTGGTTGGATATTTGAAAATGGCCACTTTCAGGGTAGTGGCCAAAGTATAATCATTCGTAGTAAACATCAATCCTCCTCAAAATTAGATATTTTGCGCAGATACAGGTAAACCACATTTGGTCGTGCCTATTTCTATTAAAACAACGTTTATAAACATTGTTGTCTAGATAATGTGTTTTGAACTAGAATGTGAAATGCAAACTTGATTCAGTGTAAATGAGAGGACACTCAGCAGCTGCTTCCACAGCTGTACTCTGGAGCACCTGTGTGGGACACCAGAACAACCTTTTTTAACGGTGTCCCACACAGGTGCTACAGTGGATACTTTGGGGGTGTCTCCGTGTGTGCAACTTGGACAAAAAAGGTCAGGATTCCAGTTTAGAAATACATTTTAAAACATGTCTTTAGCTTGTAACTCTGCCAAAAAAGACAATTGTACCCCACTTCCAAGCAATGTTTCATATTCCTTTTTCTGCCTTCAAATATCTGTGTGCTAAAGTATACCTTTTGTTTCATTCTCATAGGGGAGCGGACACTTGGAGCACACCACTCTGAGGAGGCCAGGAACCCCACACCTCGGAAAGAACAGAGGGAACCCTAACCTCAGAAAGAAGGGGACCAGAGAGAACCCAAACTCAGGATGTGGAGGAAGGAGAGGTGGAGGAAGAGGAGGTGGAGCAAGAAGAGGTGGAGAAAGGAGATGTGGAGGAAGTGTGCGAGATTGTCACCACAACAGGTCAGTGCCATACACCACAGATTCAGGGAATAGATGCATGCATGCATGCATATTTTTAAGACATGCGTTTTTTTGTTTTTTTAGGTGATGTGCTGCTTGTGGAAGATCAATCTCCTCCTTTCTCCAGTGGGAGCGCACAAATCGTAATCCAGGATCTCATGGTTATGAGTCGAGAAATCGACGTTATAACACACAAACTGTATCGTTTAGATCAACAAATTAAAAACATGATTGATGTTTTGGGGAGAGTATAACAATGTTTTTCTTGCCACCATTTCAAGTATTTTTGGCCTAAGTTTAGAAATTTTTTGTGTGATTTAACAAGCCAAATTTGAAAGATGCACACAGTGTGTCAACATGTGCTATCTCAGATCAGGACAAATCAATGTACGTGTTTTGAGGGTGCAACCCCTTCCTTGCAACTCAAGTAGGTGAGAGGAGGGTTTGCACCCCCAAAACATGTCCATTGATCCCCCATGATGGGAGATAGCACATGTTGACATTAGGCATGGGATCAGGAGGAGAATCCCCATTTTGACGCACAATTTGTGTGCATCTTCCAAATTAGGCTTGTTAAGGGGTGACATCACCCCATCTCATGAAGGCAACAGCAACACATTTTTGTTGAAATACTATATAATGTCTGATATTGCCTTCAGCTTTACTAAGGTTGAACTTTGTAAGTTCCATTGTTTTTATTTATTTATTTATTTTTTAAATGCATGTTTATGCAAAACCAAAACCAAAACTTTTTTGGGGGGATAACACTCTTTAGAATGTCCCAAAAAAATGTATAACACACAAGTTGTGCACAGAGTAAAAATAATTTTCTATTCAACAATGTGGGGCTTCTTCTTTCTATGCTCAATACCATTTTGAAAAACATGTTCTTGTTTACCGTGACAATTGTGGTTATTTACTAAAGACAAAGCCACTTGGCACTACAAGTGCACTAGGAGAACCTGGGAGCCAGATTCAAGAAACACAAGCAATAATGACAAATCAAGTTTTTCACAGATTTTTATTTTTTTATTTAAAATTATAAAATCAGAGATTGTCTGGCATAGCAATGGCCCCCCTACCTGTAAAGTAATCAACATATTTATCCTGCACTTCACGGGTGCTTTGGGGGGCCAAGCCAATACAGCCAGTATCCAGGCCCGTCAGGGCATTGTTGGCAAGTCTGGCCTCTGGCCCAACAGAAGTGAGATAACTGGGTGCATTCCTGCGTAAAAAGTTATGTAGGATGCAGCAGGTAAAAACAATATGATTGATCTTGTATTCCGCCATATGGATAGAGGTAAGAAACAGGCGGAACTGGCTGGCCTTTATCCCAAAGGCATTCTCAACAACCCTCCGGGCTCTGGCCAGCGGGTAATTAAAAACCCTCCTCTCCGGGGTGAGGGTCCTCTGGGGGAATGGCCTCATCAGGTGGGGTCCCAGCCTGAAAGCTTCATCCACGATAAAAACAAATGGAAGGCCGTCAACGTTCTCCTCATCATGTGGTAGTGCCAGGCCACCACTCTGGAGACGTCTGGCAAATTCCGTCTGTGCGAAGACTCCCCCATCCGACATCCAGCCATTCTTCTCCACATCCACATACATGAACTCATAGTGTGCCGACACCACCACCATCAACACAATACTATTAAACCCCTTGTAGTTGTAATAGTACGACCCCGAACGGGGTGGTGGCACTATGCGGACATGTTTTCCATCGATTGCCCCTCCGCAGTTAGAAAAGTCCCACCGCTCGGCAAAATGGGATGCCACAGTCTGCCATTCCTGTGGCGATGAAGGAAACTGTGGAGTCAAACAAAAAAAACAAAATTAGGACTTTTGGCCAACATCAGTATAACATATTTTTTTTTTGGGGGTAGTTAGAGACACAAATAGAAGGCACAATTAGCACATTCCTCACCCCCTCTGATGGCTCATGGCACACATTTTAGGGGGGGGGGGGGTTCTAGCTGAGTTTGGGCCTAAAAAAAAAACACTACACCACTCTGCCTGATTGTAATGAGAAACAAAACATTTGTACACATTTTAGGGGGGGGGGGGGGGTAAATGGGTGTTTATGGGCCCAGGATAGCATGCTGGAGAGGTTAGTGAAGGAAAATATGCATGTAGGCCAAAAAAAGGGTACAGCATGCATGAGGACAAAGGGGACATTCACAGCATATTACAATCATGGTAATTAGGGAATGATGAAATAAATAAAATACATTAGCATACATGAATTACATAGAATGTGATGTTAAAGGAGAAAAATTACCTTAATATAGTCCTTCTGCATAACTTGTATGATAGCAGAACAGGTTTCTGGGGGGAGATGCCTGTCGTGAACTTGAGGTCCTGCAGGCTTCTCCCAGTCGCAAGGTATTGCAAGGTGGCGATGAGACTCTGCTCGGCATTGATGGCCTGGTGCATCACAGTGTCCTGCCTGGTGATATAGGGGGACACCAAATCCAACAGACGGTGAAAAATGGGGTCCGTCATCCGGAGATAATTCCTGTAGTCATCAGGATTATTCTCCTGGATTTCCCGCAGCAGAGGCATATGAGAGAATTGGTCCCGCTGGACTGAGCTTGGGTCAAAGTATTAACCGCAACACCAAGCGCATACGCAGCACAAGCTCTACGATGAGAACGTACTTCCAACATGGCTAGAAACCGGTTGGCTGGTCAGAACAAACTTAAACAGAATGCACTGAGGAACAGCAAGTCCTATGAAGAACGACCTGAAAACCAGTAAACGAGTGGACAAGAACGCACAAAAAAACAGATACGACCTGACTACACGCACTGAAAGACAGACACAAACCCACAAGCACAAACTGAACACCAGAAAACGATCTGAAAATCGCGAATCGGCTAACACCAAACTTTTACTAACACGTGGTACCACGAAATAAGCAAAAAAAGCCCGAAGGGTGGCGCCGTTGGATTTGAACTTCCCCTTTATAGTGCCGTCGTACGTGTTGTAGGTCACAGTGTTTTGGATGGTCAGAATTTTGTCTGATGGTGTGTAGGCAAGACTGTCAGCTTCATCGGAATTCCGATGGAAAAATCCATCGGATTTTATTCCATCGGAAATCCGATCGTGTGTATAGGGCATTATATGCTCTAAAAACCTTATGGTTAAAAAAATTAATACTTGGCAAAATATGGAACAATTATAAAAATATGTAAACAAAGGAATAGTCCAATGTATTCTTATATGGGATACAGCCCCCCTCATTAAAATGTGAGAGGAACTGAGTCTGATGAGAAATAGTTCCATTTCTTTAATCAATGAGATTTGAACCGTCTGAACCTTTTGCTGTTAAGGAAAGGGAGAAAACTACAATCTCTGGCTGGAGAAATTAAGGTTATTAGAAGCAATTTCTTTAATTTAGGGAGTTACCAAAATATTAGCTGTATTCTGATAAACATAAAATAGTATAGAAATCACAGAATTTTGTACAGACAGTACAAATAAATATATAATATATATTTATATGTAATATATATTCCAATATAGCAAATATAAGCAAATCTTTTGACCTTCTTCTGTTGAACAGATAGTGGTACAAATGTACCAAAAGCCAGCTGGTTCCTGCTGAACCAGCCGACTTTAGGTACATGTGTACCAGGCTTTAAACAATGTGGTAGTACAATGGATAATTATTATGTAACTAATGCTGCTTCTTGAGAATGGTGCTAATCCTGCCTGTCTAGCATTCATGCCACTGGGAATGATACTGACAACAATTGAAGATTGCTGTTAGGGTGGTGTATGTCGCTGCATCAGATTCAGATAACTTGGCAGGCATAGCAAGCTACATATTTGACTTTTCCTGTCTTCAAAGCATACCATACCATGCTTTTACCTGAAAAAGATTCTTTCAGTTATGGGTAAAATTATATAGAGAGTATAGGGTTATTTACCTTTCTTATGGAATGCTTACAGTCCTTCACAAAGTAATTGGTCATGTACTTTTTTTTTTTAGGGAACATGTTTGTAAGACTATACTTCCATTTAAACAAAGGGATTCTTTCTACAAAACAATGCTTGTTAACTGTTACCAGTATTCCAAAAGAAAGGCAAACTAGTGTCTCTAGTTTGTGACATGTTTCACTCAACTCATGTTGGAGGGTACAGGCCCTCTCCAATCCCCACTACATAGGCAAATCAGTGGTGACCAGAAAAATCTGTAGATTTAGTCAATTTTGTCATTCATCTTTATTTTAGAGAACAAGCTGACATTATTACTAAAAAATTTTTTTCTGATACCTACACTATGATTCTTTTCTGCCATGCTCAGCAGTGATTTCCTATCTGTGTTAGACATGATAGTGTTTAGTTTTGTGGTGTTAATGCCTCAGAAATATGTCCTCTTAAAATTATCTGTTTCTGTGATATCCTAATTTGATATTATACTACTTAGCCATGCCATAATAGGGCTCTTTAAAAATCTTGAATTTTTCTCTAACTTAAGAAAAGGGATAATTGGTTCTCTTTTCCAGTCCAAAAAAATTCCATTAGTTCCCTAACCTAATTATATATATAATTTCCATTATCAGTAACATCTTGTCACTGGTAATGCTGTTGAATTACAACACCCCTGGAAAATGTTTCTTTCTATGAATGAGCCATTGTATATTTTATCATTAGCTGTTCTTTCTGCTTCATGCGTCAAAATTCATCAAGAGGTTGATGCTTTACTCTGATGCAATGGGTTAAACTAGCAGAAGAATTAAAAAAAAAATCTAAAATCTTTTGAAATCTTTTACTGATAGCTGAAATAAGGAGCCTTCTAATGTAACCAAAGATTTATCAATAAAAAGAGAGAAAAACTGTCTACTGTCCAAAAAAAATATTGATTCCATTGGTCCTTGATATAAAATGTAAAGTTGATGCCTAGCAATTTATGTATTAACAATATTATTTGCGCTAAGGAGTACTTCATAAAAAATGGGATTTTTTTTTTAAATAATAGTATACAGAGTAATATAACTAGTCAATATAAAGGGCCCACTGTACAGTGATTTTTGTTATTGATTTTTTTTTACATCTTTTAACCACTTGACCTCCGGAAGATTTATCCACCTTCATGACCAGGCTACTTTTTGCGATACAGCACTACATTACTT
Source organism: Rana muscosa (assembly GCA_029206835.1). Taxonomy (NCBI): domain Eukaryota; kingdom Metazoa; phylum Chordata; class Amphibia; order Anura; family Ranidae; genus Rana; species Rana muscosa. Next base: position 597,929,863 of record CM055122.1, on the reverse strand, counting down.
TAATTGACAATTGAGCCATCATGCGACACTGTACCCAAATAAAATGTATGTATTTTTTTCCCCACAAATAGAGCTTTCTTTTGGTATTTGATCACTAGTGCATTTTTTTTGTGCTATAAACAAAATCTCCCAGTGTAATGCTGGGTCCGCCATGTGCAATGACTTATATTGGCCCAGCCCCATGCCAATATAAGACATTGAACACCGCGGACCCAGCATTACCCCGGGAGATTGCATCGAGTCAACATCCGAAGAAGAGCAGAGCGAGGAGACCTGGCAAAAGAGCGAGAAGACAGTGGAGAAGACCTGGCAAAAGAGTGAGAAGTGCAGAGAGAAGACAGCGGAGAAAGAAGAACCGGAGAGGGTGAAGGACCGGCAGTGGGAGAAGATGTCGCCAGAAGACATCACCAGAGAGGGGAGAAGAAATCGTAAGAGATGCCGGAGCTGCCTTAATAAAATACTTTAAAAACATGTGTATTGTGTTTATTTTTGACACTTTTTTTAGGTGAATGGGTAGAGGTACAGTGTATCCCATACTCATTCACAAAAGGGGGGGGTCTGGGATCTTGGGGTCCCCTTATTAAAGAGGGCTTTCAGATTCCGATAATCCCCCACCCACAGCCCCTGACAACCAATGGCCACGGTTGTCGGGGGAAGAGGCCCTTAACCTCATCAACTTTTGGACAAAGTTCTTTGGGGTGCGGGGATGCAGGGCCCCCCTGCCCCAAAGCACCAACCCCCCCCCATGCTGAGGGCATGTGGCCTGGTATGGTCCAGGAGGGGGCACTCGCTTGACCCCCCTTTCCTGACCTACCGGGCTGCGTGCTCAGGAAAGGGTCTGGTATGGATCTTGGGGGGACACCGAAAAATGGAGTGGGGGGTTCCCCTTAACCACTTCCATACCGGGCATTTTCACCCCCTTCCTGCCCAGACCAATTTTTCGTTTTCAGCACTGTCGCACTTGGAATGACAATTGCGCGGTCAAGCAACACTGTACCCAAATAAAATTGTTATGTTTTTTTTCCCCCACAAACAGAGCTTTCGTTTGGTGGTATTTGATCACCTTTATTTTTTGCGTTATAAACTAAAGAAGAGCGACAATTTTGAAAAAAACACAATATCTTTTACTTTTCTATTTCAAATATCACATTTTTTGTTTTTAAACTATTTTTTTCCTCAGTTTAGGCCGATACGTATTCTTCTACATATTTTTGGTAAAACAAAAATCGCAATAAGCGTATTTGATCGGTTTGCGCAAAAGTTCTAGTATCTACGAAATAGGGGGTAGATTTATGGCATTTTTATTTTTTTTACTAGTAATGGCGGCGATCTGCAATTTTTATTGTGACCGAGACATTGCGACAGACATATCGGAAACTTTTGACACGTTTTTGGGACCATTCACATTTATACAGCGATTAGTGCAATAAAACTGCACTGATTACTGTGTAAATGTGACTGGCAGGGAAGGGGTTAACACTAGGGGGCGCTGAAGGGGTTAAATATGTTCCCTAGTGAGGGATTCTAATTGTAGGTGGAGGGGACTCACAAGGGGAGGAGACTGATGTGTGTTCCTCTGTACTGGGAACACACCATCGGTCTCCTCACCGCTGACAGGACATGGATCTGTGTGTTTACACACACAGTTGCCCGGCGGACATCGCGGCATGCGCCCTGGGTCCCGAGCAATGCGGCGGGGGCGCGCACACCCCCTAGATGGCGGGAATGATGTCCTCCCGGAGGGACGAGAGGTTTCTGCAGACGTCATATTACAGTACGTCGGGCAGGAAGAGGTTAAGATCCATACCAGACCGAAGGGTCTGGAATCATCCTGGGGGGAACCCTACTCCAATGTTTTTTTTTATTTTGGCGGGGGTTCCCCTTTAAGATCCTCAGCACACAAGTCGCGCCGCAAGTCTGCTCATCATGATCTGACTTCTGGTGCGACTGCTATTCAAATTAATGGAATCCCCGAGGTAACCATTGATTTTGAATAGAGGTAGAGAAACGCAGCTGAAAGCTAGCACGGCTAAACGTGCAAAACGCTGATAAAATCACGCTTTCAACGCCGCTTTTTTCATGGCGTCGGTACTAGCTTTACAGCCCGTGGGCCCATGGGCAGGAGGTCTATTTTTTACTTTATGCTATAAAATATATCGAATACATTTTTTTTTTATCTAGTTTCCTAAATAAGTTTAGGCCAATATGTAATCTGCTACATATTTTTGGTAAAAAAAAACAAAAAAAAAAACAATAAGCATATATTGATTGGTTTGCTTGAACATTATAGGGTTTACAAACTATGGGATATATTAATGTATTTTTTTATTTTTTTATTTTTTTGTACTAGCAATGGCGGCGATCAACGACTTATAGCAGGACTGCGATATTGCGGCAGACAATCAGACACTAACTGACAGTTTTGACACATTGTGGGAATCAGTGACGTTAATACAGTGATCAGTGCTAAAAATATGCACTGTCACTGTACTAATGACACTGTCTGGGAAGGGGTTAATCATCTAGGGCAATCAAAGGGTTAACTGTATGCCTAGCCAGTGTTTATGTGTACTGTATGTGCTGCTTTTACTAGAAGAATAGATGGATTCTAGTCCCTGCTTTTCAGGAACATATTTCTTCCCCCCTATCAGAACGACGACCTGCCTTGTTTACATAGGCATATCACCGATCTGTGTTGTTTACTGACGATCGGCGAGTGCCAGAAGACATTGAGTGCCTGGCCCCCGCCGATAGGCTTCTGCTGTGAAGAATCACAGCAGAAGCAACCCGCTGGCGGCGCATGCCCCCTGCAGGTGGAAATGCATAATCACATATATATACATGATCATACGCACAGCTGCCCACCCTGTAGCAGTAGGCCTGCTATAGGGCAGTTGGAAAGTAGTTAATGCTTAATTGTTGACATCTCTTCTGGGTCAGCTACTGTACATTTTTCAGAATAGTAAAGCATCATTACGAACCTTCCTTCCAAGTCCAAAATACTGATACCGTTGAACTGAAATGTAACTTATCCTCTACTGCCTCAACCCCTATACATTCACAATGACTGCACTCTTGCAGCTAATCTAATTGAAATCACAATATTTTGAAATTATTATACCAGCCACAAATTTTATTTAAACATATTAATTTTTTTTGCATATTTAGATTATTTCAACTTCCATAAATCTACCATTATTACAACTTCCTTATATAATGGGTCTATTCAATTTAAATACTTGGTATGTTTAAAGACACCACAAGAGATTCTCATGTTCCTCGCAAAGTAACACCAATTCGACATGGGCCTGGAAAGTGACTCACTCTTTACATTAAACACACAAGAAATGTATTACCAATCACATTTTTTGGAGTATGTTTGACTCCCTTCTTTCTACAGAATAGGACAATGTCAAAGTCTATAAAAAATTAAGTCTAACCCCGGCCTTGCTATCACATTTGTTTCAGCCTAGCTGGCCCAAATAAACTATTTTCTTTTCTTATACATGCGGTCTCTGTCAGTGCTGTATAAACTGTATGTAGAATCAACTACATATCTCTACTGCCCCATGTTCTGGAATCGTTATAGGGGCTTCCCGTCCTGTTCCCAGAACAAAATCATATCAGATTGAGCACTACTAAGCCATTCACAGGAAGCTTTGTATTTTGTCAATGAATGCAAGGCTTCCTCTGAATGGCTGAGGTGGAGAGGTGGGCAGATGACATCATAGACCCCACCTCAGCCATTTGGAGGAAACCATGCATCCATTGATTACTACATGGCTTCCCATGAATTAATAAGCAGCGCTCATCCCCACATGATTTTGTTCCAGGAATGGGACAAGAAGCCTATGCTGGAACACAGCATTGCATACTGTATGGAAGAAAAATCAATGAATGGTGTTGCGCTCTAAGTAATAGCTAAAATAATAATAGTGGGTATACAATAAAGCACATATTGAATAAATCCTGAATGCTAATCACACAGTACTAGAGAATAACCACTATAGTGACTAAATATAGAGTGCAAGTGGTAAAAGTGACACTAGTGAAAAACAATCTTCAGATAGGATAATATTAAAGTGCTGGTGATAAAAATGTCCACATAAGTAATTCTTAAGATAAATATTAAAGTGCTACTAGTAGAAAACAAGTCCATATAAGGGTGAACTGGAGCCGTAAAGTGCTGCTCCAAAAATGACACTCTGTGCAGATCAAAGGATATATAATGACTTGGTGATTAGTTTATTTAGTGCAATTACACCACTGTGTAACGTGGTCCCTTATCTTACCGCCGTAAGGTAACAGCGTGAGAGAGTACAGAGACGACCAGGATAGTCCGGGTTCCTGTCGTAGACAAGTAAAGGTTTCTCCTCTTTGTAACTCAGCGATAAAAATAAATGGGGTCCCAGATCCTTGAAGTATGTTGCAACTGGATACGTTTATTGAAAAAATAGGCAGATATAGTACTCACATTAAAAGTATAGAAACAAAACACAGAACCTCAAGCGGTGAGCGCGTAGCGTCATGATCACGTGACTTCATCAGGGAAGATAGGCATTGGAAGTGTCCTTAAATAGCTATACAATTGAGTTAAACGAGCGGCCATTTTCCTGTAGCCCCACATTAGTAGGTGATATAGCGCCTATTTTTCCATGTATGTAGGCAACAGTTTACACACGTGGCCATATCCTTATAGTTCAACTTTCTTCTTATGACCACAGTGATTCTCAAAATTTTATAGATCAAGTCACAACAGGATTATTATTAAAAATAGAACCCCAAGATAAAATAAAAAAGACATGGGACAGCCAGTAACAATAAAATACGATAGTATACGAAAGCACCTATACCCGATTACTTAGTAATTCCCTGTTTAGATGCAGGAAGGAACTCAAGCAGGTTGTACACTTGGGACTAAAACTGAATATATTGAACAAAAAAGAGGCAAAATACCTAATACCTGAATCTTGTCGTACACCTATTATATATTCGCTTCCCAAGATTCATAAAGATAAGTCCAATCCTCCTCCAAGACCGATAGTAAATGGGTTTGATCCCCTGACAAATAGGATCGGTCAATATATTGATAAATACCTACATTCGGCGGTACAGAACACAAGAGCGTACCTGAGAGACACCAAACAAATTATACAGATTTTGGAAGTAATACCCAAGGAAGAAGGGCCCTGGATTATGGCCACAGCTGATGTCTCCTCGCTATATACTGTAATATTCCATTATAAAGCATGTGAAGCCACAAAATGGGGTTTCACCAGTTGCCGTCTGCCGCGCACCGATATACGGCGGCAGAATGGCAGGAGCAGGCAAATGGGCATACCTGTACATACCTTTAAATTTGATGCCCCGATGATTTTGCCAATGTTTGCTGGCGGCCCACGATTGCGACGAGGAGAGGCAGAATGGGGAGAGGCCTATGTAAACAAGGCATTTTCCTGTTCTGCCCAGCAACATGACAGGGATCTACTATTCCCTGTCATCGGGAGCAGTGATCTCTGTCATGTTCTAGTGAGACCATCCCCCACAGTTAGAATCACTCCCTAGGACACACTTAACCCCTTGATCGCCCCCTAGTGTTTAACCCCTTCCCTGCCAGTGTAATTTATACAGTAATCAATGGCTATTTGTAGCTCTGATCGCTGTATAAATGACAATGGTCCCAAAATAGTGTCAAAAGTGTCTGATTTGTCCGCCATAATGTCGCAGTCCTGATAAAAATCGCAGATCGCCGACATTACTAGTAAAAAAAAAAATGCTAAAAATTTCATAAATCTATTCTCTATCTTGTAGACATATAACTTTTGCACAAACCAATCAATATGCGCTTATTGCGAGTTTTTTTTTTTTTACCAAAAATATGTAGAAGAATACATATAAGCCTTTAAAATGAACACTTGATTTTTCACATTCGGGTCCCATAGACTTTAATGGTGTCCGCACAAATTTTTCATCTGTTCGCATGTTCTGGTGCGAACTGAACTGGGGGGTGTTCGGCTCATCCCTACTGACAAATAACAATACATTTTTAGTAAGAAGAGGGTTAAAATTGTCAATGTGCCCATCTCAAATGATCTAAAAAATGTGAAGGATGAAACAGTGAAATGAGAGTATGAGTCACAAAGCTGTCAGATTTTCCCTTATTGCAAACAATGAACTTTGTCATATTTGTTACAGTGCTGTACTATATTTGCGCTGTCTGACAGTATCTTAAATACAAGAAGGGAAATATATATACCGTATTTTTCGCTCCATAAGACGCACCTGACCATAAGACGCACCTAGGTTTTAGAGGAGGAAAACAAGAAAAAAATATTCTGAACCAAATGGTGTACTGAAATATTTTATATTATACTACTACTATAGGTGGGTGGTGGACACACAGCAATACCACCCCCCCTATCAAATCAGCTCAGCTTCACTATACCTGGGTGGTGGACACAGCAACCTCCCCCCCTTTCCAGATCAGCTCAGGGTGGCAGGGCAGACACAAACACCCCTTCAGCCTCTTCTATCACAACAGCTCATGTGACTGGGCAGTGGATATCATGCTAGCCCACATCTCCCACCCCCTTATCACCAGCTCAGCTCACCTCAGGCAGTGGAGGACACTGTCATTACAATTCACAACCCCCTCTGGCTGGCTGGCTCCCAGCCTCAGATGTACATGGGCAGCAGCTAGGAAGGAGGACTGGGAACATAGTTTACAACAGCAGCAGCTGCCGGGGGAAGGAGCAGGAAGTGAGACTGGACCAGACCACGGCGCCGGGGGGGGGGGGTTCTGGCGAAAAAAAAAAAACAGCCAGGGTTCTCGCCGCTTTCAAGATAATGTCACCTCTGGCGGGTGTCATCTGATTTGGGTGCGGAGCGCAACCCCATAGCAGCGCTACTGACACTGACATGTTTTGACACCCGGCCGTCTCCCCCCCCCGCTCCCCCTTGGTTTGTCCCTGCCAGGATCCGCCTCACTCCCTTTCTCTCTCCTTCACAGAGAAGCCGAGCACTGGTATTCTGACGCGGCGACGGGGGGGGGGTCAGCATTCGCTCCATAAGACGCAGGGACATTTCCCCACATTTTTTAGGGGGAAAAAAGTGCATCTTATGGTGCGAAAAATACGGTATATAAAAATATATGTACTGTGTATATATATATATATATATATATATATATATATATATATATATATGTAGCACTACCCCCCGTAGGAGCTGCTGGTTTAAAGTTTTGGGCCTACCGTTGTTGTGGAATTCCAGGCTGCTGTTTACAGAGCACACAGCCTATAATTCCTGTGCTATCTAAGCACACATCAGATTTCATCTTTTTGCAATAATGCTATCTTTAGCCTAAGTTTGCTAAAATCCACTCACCGTTCATTCCCATTCATCCAAGAAAGGCAGCACCACAAAAGCTTATCTTCTCATTAGGCCATTCCAGCAAAGACTGTTCAGCCGACGCCTAATCATAGGCTTTTATTAAACTCAAAAGTTCTCAAAACAGGAGGTGATTGGTTGCAGCAACCAGTCACCTCCCCCCATGGGCGGGAACATCACAGGATGTTCCTTCCAAATGAGAATGACAATACCTGGACATTCCTTCCAACAGGAGATGTCATACATGAATACAATAACGTAGGATGGCTAAAGTTACCGTTGATAGGAATTCTTATTCTGCGCTATTCCATAGAATAACGCATATTAAGATTATACTATTATTGAATGGGGGAGGGAGGCTATCTGCAGATGCGTGCTACGAATTCCAACCAATGTTGATCAGACATAGCAGAGACAAGAGCGCCCATCCGCCTATAACCAATGATGTCATTGCAGAGCGAGCATATCCCCTCCTTAACGATCGTCCATGCTAATGCACAGAGGGCCCCCGTTGGCGGACATATCCGCACCCTGCAAACATCACACTCCAACCTCAAAACGTTTTCCCCTATCAGACGGGATTCAACCAGCCTCAGACTACCCCAATCAGCTCTTTTAGAGCGGGTTGCGGAAGTACTAACACTGGGTGACACTATGACAATACATATTAAATACATCTCCATAAAAATCTCCACAACAGTCCTCCTTTTTTGTCATATGCACCCCATGTGTCCCTCGATGAGAGTTGATATGCTTCTTACACCTGGAAATGAATCAGTTCTTAGTCCATAAAAAGGAAAACACGGCTTGACATATAGACTCTACTCTTCAGGGGCATGACTTATAAAGGAGGACACGACATGTGAGCTGTAGTAATCGCCGATCCGTCTGTGATTCTCTGTCTTGTATGTGGGTCCGGCTTCGGGGCGTCTCATCAAGGAAACTCTGGTCACGCGTCAAATCAGGCAACAGGAGCCTCTCGTCACGACATAGAAAGAATAGAAATAAAAACGACATGAGTATATATATTCCCACTTCCTTTAACCACGATCCGCTGTAAAATAAAAAATTAGATCCCCAAAGATTCCCAGACCCTTAAAAAGGACTCCCAACCTTCACTTAGCTACAGCTCTGGCTTCAACAATTACATGAAGAACCCTATCCTTAACGGATGAGAATTGTTCAATCGTATCCCAAGCCCGAGCCCCCCCCACCTTGTACATCCAGGACCCCATGCCCAGACCTGGTCGGGGTTGGTGAACAAATCCCTTCTAGCTGTCCCTGCCATTCTTAATTTCCTGCGCCATCAGATCCTCGCGATCGGCCGCGACCTAAAATGTTGGGACAGCTTCACCATCACGCATGAACCTCTTGCTTTGGGGAATTACCTTTATAAGCTGCAGATCCACATAAACACCAAACTAAAGTTCAAACACACTTGTGGGCTGCCTAGATACCCAAACCGACAAGAGACAGAGCCATTAAAACTAAAACCAATTTTACCCTCTAAAAATACATCGTTAGGTTCCATTGACAAGTGTCTATCTGGAGTCTTCACTAGTTTGTCAAAACTCCTCATACCCATAATAACATCATAAATGACATGTACAGCTGTCATCGCTGGGGACTAAAACTCCTCATACCCATAATAACATCATAAATGGCATGTACCGCTGTCATCGCTGGGGGACTAAAACTCCTCATACCCATAATAACATCATAAATGGCATGTACCGCTGTCATCGCTGGGGACTAAAACTCCTCATACCCATAATAACATCATAAATGGCATGTACCGCTGTCATCGCTGGGGACTAAAACTCGGTGAAGACTCAGAACAGACCATCGGTCCTGTTCACTTTCTGAGCTAGTCAGGACATACACTTTAAATAATAACTTGGGATGCTTTTCACCGTTACCCTCGCTAAAATTTACTAAACAACAAAAATATAAATAAACAAAGATACTCCTCATTCTTTGGTGTGGTTGAGCCGCTTCTTGCAGTGGCTGGCGTGGTCTCATCCCTCAAGCTTCTTTACAACGACCCAGTCACCTGGTTGGAAAGAATGTAAACTGATTATTGAGTCGGGTCCAGGAGGGACTTGTGAAAACCTTTTGGTGGACATTTTGAAGTTCATGTCACAACGATCGCACCTCCCCCATCAGCCGAGAATATAAGTGACAGCTAATGAGGAGAGTACGACCCTGGTTTTGATTGACCTCCAAACAACCCTCATATGACAACAACCCAGACATCGGGACTGTGGTCACTGCATAACCTGTGCGTGGCTTACAATACCTGAAACCATTGACAAAAGGTTCTTAGCCTCTGGGATGGGAACCTACTTCACCAGACTGCTGCTTGCCGATTCAAATTCTATTAAAGAAAGACAGTCTTGGCACAAACTTGGTTAGAATTACAGAGGTTATTATTAATTTGACAAAAAAAAACTGTCACTCTTACATTTATCATTCTCCCTCCTTTTCTTCCTCATTACAGACTGAAGGAAGAAATGCGTGGTGCAGGAAAAAAGAAACAATGAAATAGCCTGTGATACTTTTACCTCCCTTAGATTTATCCATATGTACAGCTGTCTACATACACCTGTTCTCTGTGTACAAACTCCTTGGACCTGAAAAATACTTATAAGCATTACTCTATTCTTCATATTTAACCTGCAAAGAATGGTAAAATAATAATGACATTCCTGTACATTGGTAAATTGTCAATGGCATTCTTTCAAAACCGATTCAAACAAAACCCTCTGTAACCCTTACTTTTCCCGTTCCTACAAAAATACAACAGCCGCGACGCATCGGAGGATCGCCGCGGTAAGTTCGAACATATTCACGTTACTACATACAAACATTCCGATACAAACGTGGGGGAAATACTTCATAGTTTCCAAAACCACAAATGAAAAAAAACAAAAACACCCAGAATTCTACCTTCACTCTTTCAGCAATAGAAAAAAATACAATGGGAATATGAGAGCAGCTCGAGAAGCTTGCATGGACCAGCCATACAAAGTTCAAACAAACGGGCATGAGACTACACCTCCATCAACACTCATCATTACAGATTTCTGAAGCCGCAGCTTAACTACATCCATTCCAGAGGGATACCCAAAATAGTATCCTTGGACCACCTATGTTAATCTTTTTGGGGTTCAAAGGCCTTTGCCCCAAAACTAGGCTTCGTGCACTGTGTGACCATCTGACTATGGGAAGCCTCCATTCCTTCCCTTTGCACAGACCTCCTTGTGTCCATGGCGATTCGAATCGGCTTATCGTCTTAAACCTGCGTCCAGGTTAAACCGTTGCACCCATTTTCGGAGATCACCGCCCGGTGTCTTCTTATACGGTGAATTGCAGAACTACAACCACTATATGGTCAAGTCCTCCAACTAGAAACCCTAACCGAGGCGTCAACTCTATGGCTTGTTGTCCCAACACTTTTGGAACTACAGCAACAACCACAGATCAACCCCCGAATTAGGCCTCTACCCCTCACAGTGCATGCATACACAAGCGTTTTCCGCTATACACCCATACACTGCGTTGTCAGACTAAACCTCACAGAACACTTACGCCAGTTTACCACCTGCAGAACAATGTGGCTTCTCTCTGTATCTAGATGATAAAATAATGGTGATGCCGACTGTTTGCTCTCTACTCAAAACTGTATTACAGTACAAAACTTCACAAAACTGGAACGAAATATAAAACACTTTTAAACGCCAAAATGCTTTCCATTTTCCTTCCAGACACAAATCTCATTCAGACAACCCCAAGCTCCTCCCACCAACTTTCTGCTGGTATATAAATGCTGAAAAGAAACTTCCGGTTACATGCTCAGCTACTTAAAAAACCAAACTGGTTTATTTACATATCAATTGTTCAGGAAGAGGGAGGGGGTGGGGAGGCGTTAGCCATAATCGCCTTGTCTATCAAGACTCCAAAAAAATCCATGGCTACACATTATATATTTCAACCATTTAAAACCTTGTCAAGGAAATGATGGAGTAAAACCCCCCTTTGCAAATGGGAGGGAATCCCCCCCTGACCCACATTCCCTGGAAGTCAAACGTTGGGACTCAAAATACAAACTCCTGCCAAAAGATGGCTATACAGTACAAGTTCCAAAAAATGAATTGCCCTCTGGGAAACTCCCAAATATTTAAACATAAAAACACATCATTGTACAAAAACTCTGTTAGTCTTACAATCTATCAAAATTCAGTGTAAAGTGAAGTTTTTTCTTAAAACCAAAATCCAAAACCCCAAACCCCTGCTCATATACTGTTAAGTCAGCCAATCCTGCAATAGCCCACACTCACCCAAATGAAAACAGAGAAATCCCCAACCTAACATCATGTGCATGGAGTTTGCATGTCCTCCCTGTGTCTGCGTTGGCCTCCTCCCACACTCCAACTGCTGGTAGGCCAGCCAGATCCCATCCATAAATAGGCCCCAGCATGTGCGTGTGTCCGCAAGCACGTTGTGGCCCCTCGGGGTAAAACCGCGCTATTTTAAGATACCACTCAACTCAAAAGGCGATGCTTAGAAAAACAATTTAAACCAGCAAATTCATTAAACAAAAACCAGTCTCTCAGTATGACCCCTGGTGTCTCACTACTCTTCCCAGCAGTGCACAGGTCAAACTGTAAACGCATAAAACATAAGAAAACTGCACCGATCAACAAATGCCAATACAGCATATTCAGGAGTCGTGTTTGCTAAACTGGAACTTCCTATCTCAAACTGTAAACGTCTCTCAAAATGGCCGACAAGCCAGGACTACAAAATGGTGGATGACCCACCACAGCACCTCATGGACAACAAAAATTGCGCCATTGACGCATGCAATTTTTCCCGCCAAAACCAGCATGGGACGTCACAATGAACACCACATTGGTTCCCCTACACAAAGAAAAACACAAATTGCCTCTAACAGGTTCCAACACAGAAAAGATCGCACTATATTCGCACCAAACATCAAAATCTGCCCCAAAGGCTGAGAAATTCCACCAGCGAAATAGCAGATGAATGCCACATGGTATAGTGCCCAAAAGAAAGGTGGCTGCACCTTCCCTTATAGGATACCCACAGGCTAAGGAAAAACTGTGCCTCAAAATGGCAGACAAACCTGCAAGGCTAACAAAAGCCAAGAATGGCGCCATTATTTTTTCCCGCCAAAACCAGCATCTCTTTAAAAGAAAATCAAAAATGTTTTTCTCCACAAAGACTGACTACACCATTCAGACTTTTCTAAATTATCATCAAAATCCACTGAAAAAGGTGTCAGCTACACTCTACAAGGACCACATGTACACTTACAAACTTAGCCTCCCTTTTGCCAACTAAACAGCACATTCAATAAATGTTAGTTACATGACAATATTAAAAACATATTCATTTCTCTAAGTCCATATACTCTGAGATATTCACCACTTTTCTCTACCTAAAGTTCACACACACAGTGGCCTCAGCTTCCATAACAAGCCATTGCAGAGACATACCTCCTCAATGCTAGCATCCAAAACAGCCTGCAACCATTCAAAGGGCGTATTCCTTTCAACAAACAGCTACTATTGTCTGGCTTCCAACAATGCCTGGCCACTTGAATATGCGGCAGTAATTTTCAACTTTAAAACCAAACACTTTTGTTAAAATATGTTTACACTTATGGGGACATGTGTCTTTGTCCCCTATAAAGGCAAAAATCACAATTTATCCATTTCTATTTTTCATAGAAATCACAAACACCACACACATACAGTATATTGTTGCTTGTAACATTTGCTTAGAGTGTCTTTCCCTCAGGGCACAGCCCCTGCAACACAAAACAGTGGGCAAGCCCTTCCCCCATTCAAGCACATGGCAGCCAAACAATCTACTTACAAACTTCTCAGTGCACTAAATACCACAGCTATACCTTCATTTCATACACAATATACAGTTTATATTTCTCGCTTACACATGTCCTACATCACAAACAATCTAATCACACAGGCACATGCAGGCATACCCACACACGATCAAATTCAGAGGCATAGAATCCATGACAAAATCACACACACACATATGATTCGCAGACATACACACGCACACATACACACGCTGCAAACTTAAAGCATTATTTCAAAAAGACAAAAAATTTTTCTTTTAACCACTTAACGACCGCCCACCGCCGATTTACGTCGGCAGAATGGCACGGACAGGCAGAATCACGTAGATCTACGTGATCGCCTTTGTGCAGTTGGGGGGTCCATCCGGACCCCCCTTCACTGCAGTGAGCGGCCGTTAAGTGTTCGGGAGCGATCAGGCATGAGGGGGGGGCGCTCGATTCCGCCCCCCCCTCGCGATCACTCCCGGCCAATGAAAATGCTTCCTCCGCCATGTGATGTAAACAAGGCTGGAGGAAGTGATGTCATCTCCCTCGCCGCGGTCTTTTCATTCCCGGCGCCGAGCAGAGAAGAAGCAGGTTAGTGCACCAACAGTCCACTGACACGTAGGTACACATAGGCACACAAATCACCCCCCAGTCACCCCCAGATCACCCCCAGGTCACCCCAAAGCCCCCAATCACAGTGTCACTGATTGCAGTGATCATTTATTTTACTGATCACTGCATTTAGTGTCATCTGTGATTGTAAAAAGTTGCAGGGCAGTTAGGATTAGGCCCCTTTAGGTCCAGGGTAGCCCCCTAACCCCCCCTAATAAAGGTTTAACCCCTTGATCACCCCCCAGGTAACCCTTTCACCCCCTAACTTCAGCATCACTAAGCGATTGTTTTTCCGATCGCTGTATTCGTGTCGCTGGTGTTTTAGATAGGCAGTTATTTTTTTTTAGGTTCGCCGCAGGTTTTTATTAGTGTCAGGTACCCCCATATATTATTTTAACCCCCTGATTGCCCCTAGAGTTAACCCTTTCACCAGTGATCGCCGTATAAGCGTCACTGGTGTCACTGGTTAGCCAGTAAGTTATTTAGTTATTTAGGTTACCCGTCAGGTTTTTATATAGTGTCAGGTACCCCCATATTTAACCTAATAAAGGTTTTAACCCCCTGATTGCCCCTAGTTAACCCTTTCACCAGTGATCACCATATAAAGGTTACGGGTGATGCTGGTTGATTAGTTTGCTTTTTATAGCATCAGGGCACCCGCCGTATATAACCCAATAAAGGTTTAACCCCCCTGATCGCCCGGCGGGTGAGATCAATTAGGTTTTAGCGCCAGAGAGGGTCTGCGTCGCCCCAGGCAGTGTTAGGTTAGTGACAGTAACGCTAACACCCACGCGCAAAGCATACACCCCCCTTAGTGGTATAGTATCTGATCAGATCTGATCAGATCTATACTAGCATCCCCAGCGGTTTAGGGTTCCCAAAAACGCAGTGTTAGCGGGATCAGCCCAGATACCTGCTAGCGCCTGCGTTTAGCCCCTCCGCCCAGCCCAGCCCAGCCCAGCCCAGCCCACCCAAGTGCAGTATCGATCGATCACTGTCACTTACCAAACACAACACACATAACTGCAGCGTTCGCAGTGCTTGGTTTTTGGGGCCCTGTACGCGGTTAGGCTCCCAAAAAGTCCCACACATGTGGTATCCCCGTACTCAGGAAAAGCAGCAGAATGTATTTTGGGGTGCAATTCCACATATAACCATGGCATGTGTGAGCAATATATCATTTAGTGACAACTTTTTGTACATTTTTTTTTCTTTTTGTCATTATTCAATCATTTGGGACAAAAAAAAAAATATTCAATGGGGTCAACATGCCTCTCAGCAAATAGCTTGGGGTGTCTACTTTCCAAAATGGGGTCATTTGGGGGGGTTTTGTGCCATCTTGGCATTTTATGGCCTTCAAAACTGTGATAGGTAGTGAGGAGTGAAATCAAAAATGTATGCCCTTAGAAACCTTGAAGGCGGTGCTTGGTTTTTGGGGTCCCGTACGCGGCTAGGCTCCTAAAAAGTCCCACACATGTGATATCCCCGTACTCAGGAGAAGCAGCAGAATGTATTTTGGGGTGTAATTTCACATATGCCCATGGCATGTGTGAGCAATATATCATTTAGTGACAACTTTGTGCAAAAAAAAAAAAGTTTGTCATATTCCCGCAACTTGTGGCAAAATATAAAATATTCCATGGACTGAACATGCCTCTCAGTAAATAGCTTGGGGTGTCTACTTTCCAAAATGGGGTCATTTGGGGGGGTTTTGTGCTATTTTGGCATTTTATGGCCTTCGAAACTGTGATAGGTAGTGAGGAGTGAAATCAAAAATTTGCGCCCTTAGAAATCCTGAAGGCGGTGCTTGGTTTCCGGGGTCCCGTACGTGGCTAGGCTCCTAAAAAGTCCCACACATGTGGTATCCCCGTACTCAGGAGAAGCAGCAGAATGTATTTTGGGGTGCAATTCCACATATAACCATGGCATGTGTGAGCAATATATCATTTAGTGACAACTTTTTGTAATTTTTTTTTTTTTGTCATTATTCAATCACTTGGGATAAAAAAAAATATTCAATGGGCTCAACATGCCTCTCAGCAATTTCCTTGGGGTGTCTACTTTCCAAAATGGGGTCATTTGGGGGGTTTTGTACTGCCCTGCCATTTTAGCACCTCAAGAAATGAGATAGGCAGTCACAAATTTAAAGCTGTGTAAATTTCAGAAAATGTACCCTAGTTTGTAAACGCTATAACTTTTGCGCAAACCAATAAATATACGCTTATCGACATTTTTTTTACTAAAGACATGTGGCTGAATACATTTTGGCCTAAATGTATGACTAAAATTGAGTTTATTCGATTTTTTTTATAACAAAAACTAGAAAATATAATTTTTTTTAAAAATTTTCGGTCTTTTTCTGTTTATATCGCAAAAAATAAAAATCGCAGAGGCAATCAAATACCATTAAAAGAAAGCTCTATTTGTGGGAAGAAAAGGACGCAAATTTCATTTGGGTACAACATTGCATGTCCGCACAATTTACAGTTAAAGCAGCGCAGTGCCGAATCCCAAAAACAGGCCTGGTCCTAATGGCCCGAAATGGTCCGGGGCTTAAGTGGTTAAAGAGTAGAGCCCCCCACATCGGAACGTAGATCCACACTTCCCCCCATCTCGATCCGATGTCCAAAGGGACTCCATCTATTCCCAAAAATCCTGGCCCGCCATTACTGTTGTGGAATTCCAGGCTGCTGTTTACAGAGCACACAGCCTATAATTCCTGTGCTATCTAAGCACACATCAGATTTCATCTTTTTGCAATAATGCTATCTTTAGCCTAAGTTTGCTAAAATCCACTCACCGTTCATTCCCATTCATCCAAGAAAGGCAGCACCACAAAAGCTTATCTTCTCATCAGGCCATTCCAGCAAAGACTGTTCAGCCGATGCCTAATCATAGGCTTTTATTAAACTCAAAAGATCTCAAAACAGGAGGTGATTGGTTGCAGCAACCAGTCACCTCCCCCCATGGGCGGGAACATCACAGGATGTTCCTTCCACATGAGAATGACAATACCTGGACATTCCTTCCAACAGGAGATGTCATACATGAATACAATAACGTAGGATGGCTAAAGTTACCGTTGATAGGAATTCTTATTCTACGCTATTCCATAGAATAACGTATATTAAGATTATACTATTATTGAATGGGGGAGGGAGGCTATCTGCAGATGCGCGCTACGAATTCCAACCAATGTTGATCAGACATAGCAGAGACAAGAGCGCCCATCCGCCTATAACCAATGATGTCATTGCAGAGCGAGCATATCCCCTCCTTAACGATCGTCCATGCTAATGCACAGAGGGCCCCCATTGGCGGACATATCCGCACCCTGCAAACATCACACTCCAACCTCAAAACGTTTTCCCCTATCAGACGGGATTCAACCAGCCTCAGACTACCCCAATCAGCTCTTTTAGAGCGGGTTGTGGAAGTACTAACACTGGGTGACACTATGACAATACATATTAAATACATCTCCATAAAAATCTCCACAACACCGTCACCTTTTCTGTTCACCGCACTCGTGTCAGGGATCCTTCTTGAAGAGCCTGTATAAAATTACGTTTTCTTCAAGAGGCTTTATTTTACCAGTTCCAACAGAGGGATAGAGGGATAGGGGGGTTTCAGGCACTTTACTTTGCGGATCACGGGCACAATCTCAGATCCAGAGGACAAACAGTTCCACGCTGGATTCAGCAACCACCGGATAGGCCTACTCTCACTGGCCTAGCAACCGGTGCAAAGCTCACTCAAAAGTCTCTGCCACAGACTTGACGAGTTCCGCACAGTCGTTCCACAACCTTCTGCCACAAGATCGTGTAACCACACTGACACTTTGCAAAAAGTTCCTTCAAGAGTACATAGCTCACGGTGCCAGAATCTTTCAGCCGTCCGGCAGGACCGCAAGGCAAACTGGCCAGGATGCGTCCTTCAATTTAGTCCCCAATTGTTCTGCTTCTTCTCGCAGGCAAGACTGTGTAGGACCATCCCTGGACTAGTAGGCCCCAGCAACTCCTGGGCCTACTTCTCAGTTGCAGAGCCTCGGGCCAGTAGACCCCAAGGCCAAAAATGGCTCGTACATCCCTGAGGCCAGGAGAGCCCTCAAGTCAGGATCCAGCAGAGACCACCGGCAACGAACCCTGAAAGAGCGGTCTCTGTCTCTTAAGTACCCCCTCCCAGAATGCACAGCGGGTTGACCACGCCCCCTGAGGCACTTCTGGGAAAGGAATACCCAATACACCCAGCCTGCTGAATTTCCAACCCTGACCCGTGGTGACAGTGACACCTATTGTCAGGTGGAAAACGCTCAGCCCAGCTAGACTGAAACAGAGCCATCAATTTACATAATTCTTTCTGAGCTGAACTACAGCTCCGATAACTAAATTTAACATATAGCGTCTACCCAACAGGATATAGCGTCTACCCAACACTTCCCCTACCGCAAAAAGACGATGTCCTCATCGTCGAGAAAAATATGACCCTCACTCCTGGATTCAGCAACCACCGGATAGGCCTACTCTCACTGGCCTACCAACCGGTGCGAACCTCGCTCAAAAGTCTCTGCCACAGACTTGATGAGTGCTGTACAGTCATTCCACAACCTTCTGCCACAAGATCATGTAACCACCCTGACACTTTGCAAAAAGTTCCTTCAAGAGTACATAGCTCACGGTGCCAGAATCTTTCAGCCGTCCGGCAGCACCGCGAGGCAAACTGGCCAGGATGTTTCCTTCAATTGAGTCCCCAATTGTTCCGCTTCCTCCCGCAGGCAAGACCACGTAGGACCATCCCTGGACTAGTAGGCCCCAGCAACTCCTGGGCCTACTTCTCAGTTGCAGAGCCTTGGGCCAGTAGGCCCCGAGGCCAAAAATGGCTGGTACATCCCTGAGGCCAGGAGGGCCCTCAAGTCAGGATCCAGCAGCGACCCCTGGCAACGAACCCCCGAAAGAGCGATCTCTGTCTCTTAAGTACTCCCTCCCAGAATGCACAGCGGGTTGACCACACCCCCTGAGCCACACCCCGATCTCAAAGCTAAACTACACAAACTCCGTTGAGACTTAGGGTCCCTTCTCATTGAAAATTATGACAAGCTCCATAAACGTACAAAGATGCATTTTTAACATATCTGGCAACAAGGCTGGGAAACTTCTGGCCTCTCAAATCAAAGGACGCCACACTAAAACCCACATCCCATATCTAATACACCCAGTTACTAAAGAGAAACTACTTAACCCACAGGACATAGCGGATGCCTTTAGCACCTATTACAAATCTTTATACAACTTAAATACTGACCCTGCAATAGCCCAACCTGATACTTCCTACATATCCTCCTTCTCAAGCCCCATACACACTATCAGTTTTCCTGCAGGTTTTTGTCTTCAGGTTTACCAAAACCATGTAGTGCAAGGGCCTGCCTAATTGCATATGATTTGAAACTCTTAAGGTTTGACCTCATATTAGATGGTTTTGGTAAACCTGAAGATAAAAACCTGCAAGAAAACTGATAGTGTGTATAGGGCTTTAGACTCATTCCACCTCCCCAGCCTGACCCCTGAGAAACGGATAGTCCTTAATGCTTCCTTTACTGCCGAGGAGATTGGGGCTGCAATTGACTCGCTTCCGAACAACAAATTCCCAGGCCCTGATGGATTTGTGGGGGAGTACTACAAAAAGTTCAAAACCACTCTTGTTTACCACCTTACCCCCCTGTTCACT
This sequence comes from Rana muscosa, assembly GCA_029206835.1. Taxonomy (NCBI): domain Eukaryota; kingdom Metazoa; phylum Chordata; class Amphibia; order Anura; family Ranidae; genus Rana; species Rana muscosa. The sequence continues at coordinate 597,910,242 of CM055122.1, read as the reverse complement.
GATGCTGCTTCCTCTGCCCCGCTCCCTAAAGAAATGCTCTCAGCGACGATTGTTACACTGCCGAAGCCAGGTAAGGATCCAACTATTCCTCAAAATTTCCGCCCCATCTCACTTCTGAACCATGACACTAAATTATATGATAAAGTCATGGCAAACAGACTAATTGATCTACTCCTATCCCTTATCCATCCTGACCAGGCGGGATTCACCAAAGAACGACAGACGTCCGATGCTACCCGCAGAGTGATTAACATCATTCACCACTCCGAAAGCTGAGGAATGCCTTCTCTGCTCCTTTCTTTAGATGCAGAGAAGGCATTCAATAGAGGCAATATTTAAATCTAACATTACAGGAATTTGGCTTTTAAGGCCACATCCTCACGGCGATCATGGCATTATACTCCCAACCTTCGGCGCATGTATACTGCTCTTCTATGCTATACCAAGCCATTCTCAATAACCAATGGCACAAGACAAGGGTGTCCACTCTCCCCCTTAATCTTCAACTTCATGATGTAACCCCTAGCCAAAAAAATCTGATCTCAAATTGACAATAACTGGATTCACCATTGGCCCAAGTGAGCATAAAATCAGTCTGTTTGCTGATGATGTTATACTTATGTTATCTAACCCTGGTCCCTCCGTGGCCTCAGTACAACGCATCCTGTCTGCATTCGGTGAAATATCGTATTATAAAGTAAACAAAACCAAGTCACTCATCCTACCTCTAGGGTTACCACATGACATGCAAACCACACTTCAAGAAAAATTCCCATACCCATGGGCCAAAGATTCTATCTCCTACTTGGGGTCTCTCTAACAAAATCAGTATCTTCTCTAGTTAAGGCCAACTTTACTCCCTTTCTCAATAACCTCCCCAAGGAGCTAGAACGGATTTCTAGAACTTTCCTCTCCTGGTCAGGTAGACTAGCAGCCTTTAAAATACTATTACTACCCCAATTACTTTACCTTTTCAGGACACTTCCCTTCCCAATCCCCTTATCCTTCTTTACATCCATACAAAGCACTCTTGGCAAATTTGCATGGCAACAAGGAAAGGTCAGATGTCCAGGGTCAACCTCATGAAACATAGATCGGCGGGAGGCATGAGGCTTCCAATTATCAAAGATTACTACACAGCATCCCTCCTAGCACAACTTAGAACCTGGTTCACTCCTAAATTCTTCTGCCCTTGGTATGAAATCGAATCCTTACAAGTCCCAGGCCACCTTCTGAGCAACTGGTTACACCCAAAGTGAATTCCCAACTTGCGGCCCTCTCCCCTAATATTAGGCTGCATTCACACCTGAGCGTTTTGTAGCCTGAAGCCTGAAGCTACAAAACGCTAGAGGGGGAAAAAAACGATATTCTCTATGGAGATGGTTCACATCTCCACTCCAAAACACCTGAAGCCGAACGCCTGAAGCTCAAACAAGTTCCGGACCCTTTTTTGTCACGCAAATCTGGCAGATTTGGGTGTTTTAGGAGTCATAGAATGTAATGGAAATGCTCGATTCAAGCATTTAGCGCGACAATGAACGTTTCGACGGGCACAAATTCGCGCGGAAAAACACCTGTAAAAACGTTGGTAAAAATGCTTGAAGCGCTACGCTCAGGTGTGAATGCAGTCTTAAGGCTTCAGCAATGGTCTTTGCTGTCCTGCTCGTACATGCCCCTAAAGGGGACTCACCCCGTGCCATTCCCTTACCAATAGAAATACTCTCCCTAATCATCCCTAATATATCCATGAAAACATGGCAAGACAAAGGCCTATTTTACATCTCTTAATCTTTATACCGACAATCTTCTTAAACCATTTACATTCCTGTAAAAAGCATTTGCAATTCCATCAACAGACTACTACAAATATGTACAAGTGACCCATTGCCTTCTCTGCAACCCCCACCTCCAAGTATCCCTACACGCCTGAGCTTGGAGATTCCTATCGGGTAGTGATCCCCACACCAAAGGAATCTCTCTATTTTACAACCTTCTACAGGACAAAACTTAAAAAAAAAAACTAAAACCCATGTTAAAATGGGAAAAACATACAGGCAAATCTTTCAGTGAATCCCAATAGTTAGCTGCTTTGAAAATTAGCCTTAGTGCATCTCGAGCCACCAACATCCACGAAATTGTGTACGAATTTATGCTGCGTTGGTACATCACCCCGGCCCAGATCCACAAATTTGATATCTCCACTTCGCCCCTTTGTTGGAGAAAATGTGGGGTTACAGGAACATTGTTCCACGTCCTATGGGAATGCACCAGGGTGTCCTCCTTTTGGAGGAACATATTCCAACTACTCTCCAAAGTGACCAAAGTAGACACAAAACCCCCTCCTGCACTTGCGTTGCTAGGTATAGGCCTTGACAACTTTCACCCTCATGTCCGCTGTATTGCCTCCTATATTCTCATTGCAGCCAGACTGACAAAAGTTCGCAACTGGAAATCTCCAGATGCCCCAAACAGAAGCGAGATGATCTCCCTGGTGCACACCTATGGATCTTATGAATGCATGTTTGCTTCCCCTGAAGGACACCTCCCTTTGACTCAAACTGATTGGTCCCAATGGCTAGCATGGTTTCACCAGAACTCTGTTAACATGATATAACTATGCCCACATACAATTTATACTACTGAGCTGCAATTGTCCAATTTATATGCAATTGTTGTATGCCTTTTATGACATTCCTCAGGTTATATAAGTAAGGTAACTACCCTCTCATGTTAATTTGTATTCTTGTTTTCACTGTTAAAACTCAATAAAAACTATTAAAAGTAAAGAGTGGAATTGGACAGAACTTTTTTGGAGGGGGGTAGAGGGGGGGGTGTAGGATTCTTCCCTGGCTTTGGTAAGGTGATTATCAATGCCTTTAACATTTCTTCAAGAATAGAAGAGGAGGTTGCAACAGCATTGAAAAGCAATTTTAAATGGTCTACCAGAATGCCTTTAAATTTTTTGTAATATTCACTTACATAGCCATCTGGCCTGGGGGATTTAATGTTTGAAAGGGAATCAATGGCTTTACTCATCTCATGCTCAGAGAACGGAGAGTTGAGGTTCTGTAATTGTGTGGTTGATAATCTTGGGATAGCAGAGGGATCAGGTTGTTCAGTAAGGGGTTAATTTTAAGACTATAAAGAGAGCTACAATTTGAGCTAAAAACATTGGCTATAGCTTGTGGGTTAGTTAATTTTCTGTTGTTTGCTGGGTGGTACAAGTAGGGAATATGTGTTTTAAGGCAATTACTTTTTATCTGCTGAGCTAAAAGTTTGCTCGCTTTAATGCCTAAGGCATAAAGTGACATTTTTAACCACTTTTGTGATTTTTCAAACTTTTCCAAGAGCAAGAATCTGAGATGACCAAGCTGGGTCTTAAGCTCGAGACGGGTCAGTTGCTTATTTAAAGAATCTTTTGCTTGACTTTCAGTGTGTAAGCTCTCAATGCACTGCTGTCATGGATATGCAGTAGTGTTTGTCTGCCATCTTACCTTCCTCCTCATGTGTTCATCTAGAGACCAGACCTCCTTCACCTGGCTTCCTTTATAATCTCCTCCCAGCCTGACTCCACCCCAGGCCCTATCACTGAACACTATATTAACCTGTGCACTGCAAGCCTGCTTTGCTGATCAACGTGTTTGTTAGGCATTGTGTGTTTGGGTTCCTGCCTGCCGTGTGCTACGTCTGTCTCTCTGTTACGTTATTGGCTTGTCCCCGACCATCCCTGTCTGCTCGTGACCCTTGACCTTCGGCTCGTTCTTCGTTATCCTTGTCTGCTTGTGGCCCCTGACCTTCGGCTTGTTTCGGTTCTCTCTATCGTGTGCTGCTGCTTCCCCTTATCCTACGGGGCGTGAGCTAGGAAACTCCAGGGGCCGCGACCTGGTCCCAGCCTGCAGCGTAACATCCTCACCACTAGAGGCCCTGGAGAAGACCAGCTGGGTCTTAGACTCCGCGCCCTGGGGAATCTTGGCTCTCGCTTCCGTTGGGATCCCGGTTGTGCTCCTCTGGTCCCGCTTTCCACAACCACCCAGTTTCCTATCCACAGAAGCCAGCCATAGGGTTCACTACCTCGCGGTGCACTCCTGTCCCCCTACGGTGTGCATCTGTCACCTGGCCACAGGTGACCCTGACAGTTTGATCAGCCATGAACCCGGCTGACATCCCGCTTCCCGCGGATGATCCATTGCAGGGCATAGTTCGCAGACTTGAGACCCAGGAATCAAATCAGACCCAGGTGATGCGATTCCTCCAGGATCTGGCTTCTCGCTTCGAGCAGCTTCAGGCCTCCTTGGGAACCCTGAATCCGCAACCTCAAATACAATCAGCGGTTGCACCTATTGCACCAGTCGCAGCCACACACTCGCTACAACTGCCAGCTCCGTCCCGTTTCTCTGGGGACTCCAAGGCTTGCAGGGGGTTCCTTAGCCAATGCACGATTCATTTTGAGCTCCAGCCCCAAAACTTCCTGTCTGATCGGGCTAAGGTAGCCTATATCATTTCCCTCCTCTCTGGTGAAGCTTTAGCCTGGGCAGCCCCTCTGTGGGAACTGAATGATCCAGTGGTTTCTAGCCTGTCTGGCTTCTTGAAACTTTTTCGGAATATCTTCGAAGAACCGGCTCGTGTCTCTTCAGCGGCCAGCGCCCTTTTACGTCTCCGCCAAGAGTCTGCTTCTGTGGGACAGTATGCCCTTCATTTCCGCATACTGTCGGCTGAGTTGAGCTGGAACAATGAGGCCTTAGTCGCAACCTTTTTGCATGGCCTGTCTGATAGAGTGAAGGATGAATTAGCTGGAAGAACCATCCCCACTGATCTGGCCGGCGTTATCTCCTTGTGTAACCAGATCGATATTCGCTTTCAGGAGAGGACCTTAGAAAAGCAACGCCAGCACTCCTTGGTTCTTAGTCAGCCCGAGCTCCCCTCTCTTCGACCCGTAGAGCATCTCCTACCAGCTGAGGAACCCATGCAGCTGGGTCGGACCAGGCTATCCCCTGAGGAACGTGCTAGGCGCAGAACTCTTGGTCTGTGTCTTTACTGTGGGGGCAAAGGTCATTTTCGTGACACTTGCTCTCTTTGTCCAGAAAAACGTTCGGGTCCACTTCATCTGGAAAGTGGAGTATTGGACCCAGAAATATCACCTTCCCCTTCTCGTCTTCTGCTTTCTGTGTTCCTTCATGTTGGTGCTTCTTCTCATTCGGTCTCAGCATATCTGGATTCCGGAGCCGCTGGTAATTTCATGGACTGGGAAATCGCATCGTCCATGAGACTTACTCTTTTGCCCCTCACCACGCCATTGGTGGTCTTGGCGATTGATGGTACTGTTCTTCCAGGGGGACCTATCCGCTTCCAGACCCTCCCTGTTAAGATGTCGGTAGGGACACTCCACCAGGAGTGGATATCCTTCCTTATCTTACCCAAGGCCTCAACGCCTATAATTTTGGGTCTCCCATGGTTACAGCTCCATTCTCCTCATGTGGACTGGACTACTGGACAGATCCTGGCTTGGGGTCCCTCCTGTTCCTCGTCCTGCCTACCCAAGGTTGCCCCCTGTGAATCTGAGCCGGTCATTCATTCCAGGTTGCATAACCATTTACATTTCTCTGTCCCTAACCACCCTTGGACGCACAGCCAGGCTAGCTTGTCTACAAGTCCTGCAGTCGCTACGTCTTGCGATGCGATTCAGGTAGTCGCTACACCTGACTCAGCTATTCACTCTGCCTCTGTACTAGTTATGCCAGTCCAGCCCATGCCCAGTGAGCCTCTCACTTTTTCTTGTTCGGGACATTCTGCTTGTCCTTCAGCTATTCAGCTTGACTCCGGCGACATGTCACCTTCTAACCAACCTGACTTCAGGGTTCCACTGACATCTGCCCAGTCTGATGGTCCTGTGCAAGATGACCAGTTCCCCTTTAAGGGTCTAGGGGACCCTCCTCAGATTCCTGTTGATCGTCTCATGCCCTTGCTTATTCCTAGAGAGCCTTTGGTCCTCAATAGATCTTCTTGTCATCTCCCTACCTCGTTTTCAGTCTCTGAGGATAATCTTAAGTACGAGGTTAGACAAGTTCTGGATTCTCGGCTCTGCAGAGGCATTCTTCAGTACCTTGTGCATTGGAGAGGTTTTGGTCCTGAGGAGGCGTCTTGGATCGCTGCATCTGATGTCGCTGCACCTCATCTGTTGAGAAGGTTTCATCAGAGATTTCCCTTTAAGCCTGGGTCCAGGCGGGGGAGGGCCCATAAGAGGGAGGGTACTGTCATGGATATGCAGTAGTGTTTGTCTGCCATCTTACCTTCCTCCTCATGTGTTCATCTAGAGACCAGACCTCCTTCACCTGGCTTCCTTTATAATCTCCTCCCAGCCTGACTCCACCCCAGGCCCTATCACTGAACACTATATTAACCTGTGCACTGCAAGCCTGCTTTGCTGATCAACGTGTTTGTTAGGCATTGTGTGTTTGGGTTCCTGCCTGCCGTGTGCTACGTCTGTCTCTCTGTTACGTTATTGGCTTGTCCCCGACCATCCCTGTCTGCTCGTGACCCTTGACCTTCGGCTCGTTCTTCGTTATCCTTGTCTGCTTGTGGCCCCTGACCTTCGGCTTGTTTCGGTTCTCTCTATCGTGTGCTGCTGCTTCCCCTTATCCTACGGGGCGTGAGCTAGGAAACTCCAGGGGCCGCGACCTGGTCCCAGCCTGCAGCGTAACATCCTCACCACTAGAGGCCCTGGAGAAGACCAGCTGGGTCTTAGACTCCGCGCCCTGGGGAATCTTGGCTCTCGCTTCCGTTGGGATCCCGGTTGTGCTCCTCTGGTCCCGCTTTCCACAACCACCCAGTTTCCTATCCACAGAAGCCAGCCATAGGGTTCACTACCTCGCGGTGCACTCCTGTCCCCCTACGGTGTGCATCTGTCACCTGGCCACAGGTGACCCTGACAACTGCATCATCTGCCTCCTAGCCCTAGCACCCAACGGAATGAATATGCAATGCATATAAGCTTGGTGAGCAGCCCATAGAGTGGTTGGATCCAAGACTGAGCCCGAACTAACGCAAAATAAGTCCTCCGCCTAAGGAGTGGATTGCAACAGGTGAATATTAATTCTCCATTAATTCTGCATAAATAGGTAGGAATGGAGCCATAACTATCTTCAATGGTCATTCTTATGGGCGGACCAGGTGGATATCTGACGATGATATATTTTGGATAGTCCATTGGCCATTAAGAATAGGTTGATGTGAGAGTAAGAGTTGTGACATGCCAAGAAAAAGGCGAAGTCACTCCCACTAGCGTGCTGACATCTCCTTACATCATGTAGGTGAAATTTTGCAGAAGAAGGCCCAGATTTGGCTTATCCTGCCTGAATGGAGCAGAATAGTCCGTCTGAGAGTCTGGAACTTTATGGAAATCGAAAAAAAGGGAGCCGCTCAGGTGTGGGAATCCTCCAATCACCTCCTCCCAGCAGCCAAGGGTGCAGACAATGCTACTAACAGCAAACAGGAACAAAAAAGTCTTCTGGACTGCAGAACTCCAAAGATAAAAGCCTTTATTAAAATAGGAAATCCAAAATGCACACTGTACAACGGTACACAGGTCAAAAAAATCTGGCTAACATGTTTTGCACTGTGCTAGTGCTTATTCATAACTTTATGGAAGTCCCCGTGCCATAGAAGGGAACCCTGTTGGACAGCATTATTTTTCTTGTGGATTTTCCTAAGGTGTTTCACTTGGTAGACATTGGGGGCATAGACAATAACTCTAGTATAGCGAGAATTATTCAAGGTACAAAGACAGATATTGTAGCATCCTTCCCGATCCATGATGCAATCATGCAATTGAGATTAAATTGTATGCTTAATTGCCAGTAGTACACTTTTTTGGTTTTTAGCAGGGGCACATGCCATGAATATGTGAGGAAAGTGCTTGTTGGAGCAAGAGGGTGGCGAAGAGGTAAGGAAGTGGGTCTTCTGTACACAGAGAATATCACATTGAGAGTCCAGAGCCAATTTCCATAGCAAGGCTCATTTAGTCGGATGGTTTAATTTGTCAGTAAGTGTGGAGTTTTGTGAGTAAAAAAAAAAAAAAAAGAAGGAGGTATGCTGCAGTAAAGATACTGGGTGATCAGGAAACTAGGGCACCTGAAAGGGACCGCAGGAATGAAAGTGCCTAGTGGTGAGGTCCTAGTCTGTATGGTTAACGGATATTAAAGTAGTAAAATTTTGCAGTGTGGGAGAGAACAAACAAGGCAAATAGGAAACAAAACAAAAAAAAAACAAAAGGTGGGCCTAAGACATCACAATAATACTTTCTGAGAATGAGTCATCCCTTGAGCTTAGGAAGTAAAACAGGGGGTAAAAGTTCAAGAAGACCAGGGGGCTAACACACATCGGTCCAGGTAAACGATAAGACAGTGGTATCCAAGGATTGATATTAACATGGCCACTGCTTGTGGGAGCCTAGGGGGTTGGTGAATGCGATCTATTATTATCTCTATTTTTCAGCTTAGAAAGTTGTACCTTAATCATGCCCCGTATATATGCAAATAATTCAGGAACTTGCACAGACTCTAAAACCCCTAATTTTTAAATTATTGCATTGAGTCCTGTCCTCCAGGTCCACCAGTTTATTTTGGAACCACATGCACTCCTCTATATTCTTATCATGTGCATCAATAAGATCATTTACAGTCAAGGCAAAGTCCCCTAATTTAGTTTCACTATGCATCTCTCAGGGGACATGGTATCTGTAATAAATTGCTGCATGATTAACAACATGTCAGACTGCAGGGAACTCCTGAGGGACATCAAGATGTCCTTAAGGGTGGTGTCCAGGACTGCTTGATTGGAGGTAGGGAATGCATCTATGGCATCCTGTATTGCTCCATTGCCCAATTAATAGCATGCATGTGGCTCACCTCAGGAAGGCTGGTAGATTCAGGATAAATCCTCATTCTGGCCTTTGTGGAGCTACCAGTGACTGGGATGCCCAGATGAGAGGACTGGGAGTGAGCCTTGGTGTCAGTGACTTCCATGGAGCCATCCTGTGAAGCCAAGTCTGAGACAGACTGTGAGGCTGGAAGCCAAGCGGAAAGAGCTGCTGGAGAAACAGCCATGGCTCCATCTTCCCTGTTCCTCTCCATCGGCCGGAAGAGGAAAGCCATCAATTTCAGCTGGTGTCTCTCCTATTTCGCTTGAAAGACATACTGCTGATGTTGTGCAGGAGAGCGGGCACTCATTGGGGAAGAAAGGGTGCCTCGGAATGCTGGAGATTGCTGGTAATGCCGGCCAGTGTGCAGAGTATCTGAGCTAAATGTCCATGCTGTTCGCTCGACAGCCAGGCCTCCATGTTAACATTCTAAATAATCAAGTATTAAAATGAAAAATATACAAAATTCCATACTAAATGCTATCTTTAACTGTAAACTTTATAGTCACATAAATTTTTCTGTGAAATACATGATGCTTTGTGAGTCTTAGAAAATGAATATTTTGAATATGTACAGTATAATTTTATCCCACAAATGGACGAGTTTGGCTTGTAAAAGTGATTTTACATTTAATTCCCAAATGCTTGTTACCTGTTAACAATGTAATGATAATGGGCACTGTAGGACTGAGTTATGACTACATAGCTATATTCACATTAGATGTTATAGAATGAATTTCAACACTTTGAAGAAAGCATTAATATTTATGAACTATGACTTCTAATGTGACAGTTTGATAACAGTTATCTTTTTAACAGATATCTTTATGATTCAGAGTTCATGAATATTTGTAGAGTTTAGAACATTGTTGTATGATGTAGAAAAGTAAATCAAATCACTAAATACATTTTTGTTTTTCTTGTCTTTTTAAGTGATTTTTTTAGCAATTTCTGAAATTGTGATTTTGGTCTCCTTTACTCTGCTGCATCGTGAAATGTGAAGGTTTCATATTAGGTGCATAATTGTACTTGTGCAACCAGTAAGATAGTGCTCAAGCATGTGGAAAAGAAGAAATTCTCTACCAGTCACAAATAGGATGCAATTTTTGCCTGTCATAGTTGAAATGCAAGTTTTCTGTAACAAGATCCAATTACACTTTATATCAGCTATTCTGAGGTTCAGAAGAACTTTTTTTTTTTTTTTTTTTTTTATATCAGGAGAAGCTGGTCCACATGGACCACAATAACAAAAACAAAGTCAAAGTACCATAGGAGAAACAAAACGCAGAACATCAACACAGGTGAGGTATACATGCATATAAAACTCCACAATGGCGTTGGAGGTGTGAAACGCCTTCCCCTCCCAGTTAATAACCACTACGTCTGTCCAGCTTGTGTAGCAATGCTTCTGGGTGATGTCCAACATAGGGACGGGCCAATGTGTAGAGTATGGCCAGGCCACCTGTGGAGGTGACCGTCTCTCCTGGTTGAAAGTGGTAAGGCGAAGAGCCGTAGTCCTGTAGACCCAGCCTCCCGTTCTTTTTTCAATACTTATTTATCAGAGAGAGAAAATAGAAACACTTAGACAGAGTCCAAGAAAGAAAGGAGAGGTAGAGGAAGAGGAAATACAGTAGAGAAGAGGGGAGGGGTGAGAAGGGACCTCACTGACATGGGTCTGAGTTGTCGTCCGCTAGGTATAGCCTATTTGTATGACATGTGGTGGTGGTGGTCACTTCAAGGTCAAAGTGGGGGGGGTGGGGGAGGGATGGGTCTAGTAAATGTGTGTAGAATGTATCCAAACTCTCAGGGTGGCGGGTCTACTCCTCTAAGGAGTTGTCCTTCCTCTGAATATTTAAATATAGTCCAGAGTTGCCACGTCTTGGAGTATCTCATCTGTCTATTTTGGCTAGTTAGAATCAAGTCTTCCATCCTACTGATGTCGTCCACTTTTTTAAGCCAAGTGGTTACAGTCGGTGGGTGAGGGGACTGCCATGCGAGTGGAATACAGGCTTTTGCTGCGTCCAGTAGGTGGCGTACTACTGAGTGTTTGTAGATGCGTGCCGGTGTGTCATTAGCGTGGAGAAGGAAGTATGCAGGATCGTTCGGAACATTACGATCAGAAAATTTTTGGGTTATCCTGCGTACCTCTCTCCAGAAATTCTGGAGTCCAGGACATGACCAAAAAACATGCAAAAGGGTGCCTTCTTCCCTTTGACATCGCCAGCATAAGTTTGACGTTGTTGGAAAAATTTTATGTAGTAAGGCAGGTGTTCTATACCAGCGTGTGAGGAGTTTGTAGTTTGTTTCCTGAATTTTGGTGCAAAGGGAGGACTTGTGCGTGAACCTGAGTATGTGTTGTTTGCGGTCATTGGTAAATTGGCAATTCAGGTCTCGTTCCCATTTGGCCAGGCTAGGTATCTGGTAGTCTCCTGGTGGTCTGATAAGCATGTCGTAAGTCAGGGAGATCGTGTGTGGCAGAACTCCTGTCTCTGTACAGAGTTCCTCGAACTTTGTGAGGGGTTGGTTTGTGTCATTGGGAGGAGGCAGGCTGGCAAGGAAATGGCTAAGCTGCAAGGCCCTCAGGAAGTCGAATCGGTACAGGCCGCTTGGGTCTGAGAGCTCCTCCACTGTTCTCCATCTACCCCTGATGCAGAAGTGAGACGCTTGATGTATGCCCGCGTCCCGTAAGTCTTTGAATGGTTTGTCCTGCATTCCCGGTTCAAATTGAGGATTACCCAGTATGGGCCTCAGTGCCGAATTGCAGGCAGAAAGGGAAAAGCGGTTCAACAGGTGTGTACATAGTTTGATGGTGTTCCCAATCAACGGATGTCTTTTGAGGTTAGGTGGTATGGCTGTTGGGCACCACGGGGATCTATGGAGGGGTATGTCACATTGTGCCTGCTCTATTTGTGGCCACAGCTTGGTGTCATTATGTCGGCACCAGTCGAGGAGTCTGCTAAGATGCACTGCATGGTAATAGGTGCGGATCTCTGGCATTGCCAAGCCTCCGCACCGCTTGGGGAGTGAGAGTATCTTTTTGTGTAGGCGAGGCTTTTTCCCCGCCCAAAGAAATTTAATGAAGGTAGACTGTACCTGTTTAAAGTAAATTCCGGGTATGTGTATCGGGAGGGCCTGTAGTAGGTAGAGGAATTTAGGTAGAATCGTCATTTTAATAATGTTACAGCGCCCAAACCACGAGTGTAGGCCGCTGTTCCATTGGTCTAGTAATTTTTTAACAGTTTTGAGGAGGGGAGGGAAGTTAAGTTTGAAAACTCCTGAGATAGTCGTGGGGATATGGGTTCCCAAGTACTTTAAGGCTGTATCAGTCCATTTTAGGTTTAAGCTAGTACGCAGGCGTGTAAGTAAGGGCAGCGGGACACCCACACCCATCGCCTCCGATTTACTAAAATTTATCTTCAGGTTGGAGAGTTGTCCATATTTATCGAATTCCCGTATTAGGTTAGGTAAGGATATGGCTGGCTTCGTAAGTGAGAACAGCAGATCATCAGCATATGCCGATACCTTGCACTGTGTTCCGTTGACTTCTAGACCGGTGATGTCTGGGTTCATTCTAACATGACAGAGGAAGGGTTCTAGGGATAGTGCGAAAAGGAGAGGTGAGAGTGGGCATCCCTGTCTGGTTCCGTTTGTGATTGGGAAAGTAGTGGATAAGACCCCGTTTGCTTTGACCCTAGCCGTCGGTTCCGAGTACCCCGCTAGTATCCAGTTCGTCATCCTAGTTCCCAACCATATATGTTTCAGTGTTGCTAACATAAACGCCCAGCTAACCCTATCAAACGCCTTCTCTGCGTCCGTTCCCAGGAATACACATGGCACCTTGGTGCCATTCGCTATTTGCAGCAAGTTTAGTACTTTTGTGGTATTATCCCTAGCTTCTCTGGTAAGGACAAAGCCGACCTGGTCTAAGTGGACCAAGTGTGGTAGATGTTGTTGCAGTCTAGAGGCAATAATCTTGGTAAAAAGTTTAAGGTCAGTGTTTAAAAGTGAGATAGGGCGGTAGCTCCCGCAATGTGTCGGGTCCTTGCTGTCCTTTGGTATAACCGAGATTTGCGCCTGTAGCGTGTGCTTATGAAACGTGTTTCCAGAGCTAAGGTCACTGTAAAGATTTAGCATGTGTTGTCCTAGGGACGGGAGCAGGGTCCTGTAGTAAGGGACAGTAAGACCATCCGGGCCTGGGGCCTTGCCCGATTTAGTGGCTTTAAGTGCTAGTTGCAGTTCTGGTAATGTGATGGGGTCTTCTAATAATTCTTGAACCTCCGCCGGTAGTGAGGGCATATGGGATTCGGCTATGTACGTCGAAGTCGTGTCAGGCGTGTGAGGTGTTGTTTTCAGGTTGTACAGGGAGTCATAAAAGGATCTGAACTCCTGCGTGATGTGCTGGGGTAAGGACGCCTTCTGTCCAGAGGCGGTTATGATGTGCGGAATGTAGGAAGCCAGCTTCTGCGTCTGCAGTGATCGGGCTAGGAGTCTACCACATTTGTCCCCGGATTCATAAACTTTCCTCCTACAGACCTGTAGTGCTGCCTTAGCTTTAAAAATTAACAGGTCTGTGACCTGTGTGCGGACGATGTCAAGTTCAATACCGAGCTGCTTGTTGGGGGTTTGCTTGTGGGCCATCTCTAAGCCCTGTAGTCTATGTAGCAGTTGGTTCAGTTGGGCCGTTCGTTTTTGTTTCAGGCGTGAACCGTGTTTAATGAGCACCCCCCTAATCACCGCCTTGTGCGCCTCCCATATAACCCCGGGGCTACAGTCAGGAGTGTTGTTAGAATCAAAGTAATGTTTAATTTCCGTAACTACTTCTGTTAGAGTATCTGGGTCTTGCAAGAGGCTCTCGTTGAGCCTCCAGGTTGGTCTGCCTGTCGTGTGTACGTCTGAAATGGCGTAGCGCAAGCTGATAGGGGCGTGGTCAGACCATGTGATTGACCCGATGGAGGCGTCTCTGATCGCATGCAGTTGTCCGTGTGGGACCAGAAAATAGTCAATGCGTGAGTAGGACAGGTGTGGCTTAGAGTGGAAGGTGTAGTCCCTCTCCCCTGGATGCAAAAGTCGCCAAGCGTCAATCAGTTGGGCGGAGTGTAATGCCATACTGACCCGTTTGCGTGTGTCACGTGAAGTAGATGAGGTGCCAGAGGAGGTGTCTTCCGTCAGTATCAATGGTATATTAAGGTCCCCTCCAACTATCAGTTGCCCGTCTGAATATCTTGTGAGTCGTTCTAGGTGTCGTTTAATAAAAACGTCTTGTCTTTCATTCGGGGCATAGAGGTTCGCTACGGTCACCATTACGTCTCCGATCTGGCCCTTCAAAAACAAGGACCGTCCTTGCGTGTCTGACTGTGTGTCTGTGTGCGTCCAAGGAACCCGGGCTGAAATGAGGATGGATACTCCTCTAGATTTAGCTTCCGTGTACATGGAATGATAGGCATGGGGGTAATATCGGTTTTTAAGTACCAGTAGAGTATCGTCTCTAAAATGTGATTCTTGTAGTAGTACGACGTCCGCCTTCATGCGCCGCATGTCATGAAGTAGCATCCGACGTTTTTCAGGCGTGTTTAGGCCCTTGGCATTCAAGGATACAATGTGCAGTACGTCCATGTCAGTGAGGTGGGGGTGGTAGTTTTAGCAGGAACAGAAAGATAGGGGTGTAAGAGTGTGTAGAAGCAGAGCTAGGAAGATACCAGAGAATATAGTGGGCGGGAGTAAAATTGTCCCGCTTGTGAAGTATATGGAAAGTTAGGAAGCTATCACTAGGGCGGATAGCTTGTAGAGAAGAAAACTAAGGGTAGCCTAACCGGCTATGGCGCTCGCCAGGTAAATCCTGGATATTGAGCGCAGTCCTAATTGGGGTGGTGGACAGACAGGGCCAGTGAGCGAGCCCCCGGCACCCTCCGCCCACCCCCGGCCAATATGAAATCTTGTGTCTTGTATCGGTACATCATATTTTGTAACTATATGTTGACCAGTCATATGCATAACATACAATAAGACAAGTGCAGAACAATAAGGCAATAACGAAAGTAAATAAAGAAATTTTGTGCAAACAGTACTCTTAGTTATTCGAAGGTAAGACAAAGCTGTCCCAATTTTTAAAGTGTGTGAGCACACTCCCCCATCCCCCAACAAGAGTATAACCAGCACGCCAGTATACCAGTCTCCCCCCTGTAACTCCGGCAAGATCTCTCATAAGTGCGTGAGAACCTGTGTGTCACCAAGTACTGGAGTATCATCCAGACCATGCAGTTGCGTCCTTCTCCATAATGGGGCTTCACTTCAGGTTCTTATGGGAAACACAGGGGACAGAAACGTGCAAATGCCTCCCCCTCCCTAACATAGCCTCCCCCCTCAGCCAGCGTGCGATCCCCATTTCCATACCTCTGTGTCCTCCAGGTGGCTGTGGGGTCCAGTTTTTAAAACCCGCACGGGGGAGGGCCCCCAGGAGACCACTTCTTTCCATCCAGTCTCCCTGTAATGCGTCCGAGTCAAGGAAGGAGGGGGGGTCCCACTGCCCCCAAAAAACTCCTGCCTCAAATAGTGTGAACTAGAACGTGAGGTGCAGCAGGGTTACCATGTCACCCCGGGAGCCCGTGAGGGGGGGGGTTTGACCAAAAAACAGTCATGGTGTAGGGACCAGGGGGTACCCACTGCAGGCGTGGCTGGGGCTGAGGGTTCGGGGAAAGGTGGCTCACAGCCTACTCACGCGGCGCATCTCCGTCTCCTGAGGCGTTCCGGGGTCTCCGTCTGCCCCTCTGCTGGCGTGAAGGTCCTGAGCCGCGGTAGGCGGATATGCCCGATCTCCCTGCCAGCCGCGGAAAAATCTGCAGCCAATCAGGGACTGGCATCGGGTCTGCATCCATGTAACGAAAGAGTGCCGGTAGGTCCGCCGTGGTTTGCAGAGTGAAGTTACTTGCGTCTTTGCGGAACGTCACCGCGAAGGGGAACCCCCAACGATATGTGAGACCTTTCTGCTTGGCAAGGTCCAGCAGGGGTCTCAGGATAGTTCTGCGTTTCAGCGTCGCCCTGGAGAGGTCGGGGAGGATCCTGATGCGTGCACCCTCCACTTCTACATCGCCATAGTCCCATGCCCGGCGTAGGATGTCCTCCTTCTGCGAGTAACGGTGAAGTCTGCAGACCACATCACGGGGTCTGCTCAGGTCCATTGATTTGGGACCTAGGGCCCTGTGTGCTCTGTCTAGGACGATCTCGGCTTCCGGGTCCTCCAGCACTGTTCTGAAGATGTCCTTCACAGCCTCCCCGAGATTCTCCACCTCCGTGTCTTCTGGAATACCTCGGAGCTGCAGATTGTTGCGGCGGCTCCGGTCCTCAATTTCTTCCAGATGTAGCTGAAGCGCTACGGCAGTGTCACGGTGCTGGTCCCGGGAATGCTCCAGTGCCAGTACTCGGCCCTCCAGTGATGTCACTGAAGCCTCACCATTAGTCATCCGGTCTGCAATGTTGGAGATCTCCCCTCTCACCTCCTGTATATCTCTTCTGTGTGTTTCCTCCAAACGGAGGATGAGGGTCTCTATGTCAGATCGGGTGGGGAGGGCAGCAATGTCCGACCGGGTGGGTAGGGCCTACAGTATTGCCCTTATGTCTTGGTCCATAAGGTTAACCTCCGCTGGCTGGTGAGAGGACTTCGTGCTGGGCAGTCTGTCCTGTAGTACCGGCTGGTGCTGGGTGGGTGAGACGGGGGCGTCAGGTAGAGGAGAGCCGGTGTCTGGCTGTTGGGCCTTCTGCGTTGCTCCACGTGCAGGGCCTCGCGGCGCTGCTGCTCTGCCTCCGGGGGATTTCTCTTGTAAATGCTGAAAATATCTGTGTATTTCGCCCGGGTTCTTGCCTGCGGGTGTCCCCCTCGTTGCTGCTCTCGTCTTGTACTTTTTAGCCGAGTTCATACCGACATTTAGTTGCTGTTTAGCCGGGTATGTGGGGTTCGTGGCCGGGAGCTCTAAAGGAAAGCAGCTTCACTCAGCCATGACCAGGCCACGCCCCGGTTCAGAAGAACTTTACGCTCTTTGGCAAAAGACTGATGTCTTCTAGGAAGAGAGATGATGTGTTTAGCCCCTTCCAAGGAATCATCCCAGAACTGAATATCACGCTGGCACTCTCTAACTATACTTTTCCAAAATGCTACATTAGAAGGATTAGGTTAGCATCTACTGTAATTTAACAAAGGTAGCATGCCTTTCTTTTTAGTTTTAAATATATCAGATCTTTTTATTAAATGGACTCATATAGTTTGAAAAATACATTTTGCAAAAAATATCTAAATATCTTAAAAAACAGAAAGCAGTTAAAAACAAACTTACAGGATATGACGTGGCACATGATTTGACGTGAGATTGGATATCTACTTTAATGTTAAAGTGGTTCTAATGGGAGAAGTTTTTTTTATCTTTAATGCATTCTATATATTAAAATAAAAAACCTTCTGTGTACAGCAGCCCCCCTCAACCACCATAATACTTACCTGAGCCCTATCTCGATCCAGTGATGTTGCACAAAAGCCTTGGTTTCCCAGGGACTCACCCTCATTGGCTGAGACAGCAGCGGGTGCCATTGGCTCACACTGCTGTCAATCAAAGCCAGTGAGCCAATGAGGAGAGAGCTGGCGGGCCCGAGCCACTGCTCCGTGTCTGAATGGACCCATAGAAAGCTGCTTGCTGTGGGGGCACTCAGCATAAGGGAGGGGCGAGCGTCTTTGGTTCCTATGACAACTGGCCGGGGAGGTGGCCTCGCGCACCACCGTACTCGGGGGGCGTACCCTGGAGGTCAGCCTCCATGCCCCCTCCCTCTCACACTCAGATGCTCCGCATCTCAGGATCAGCTATGCAGTATATTAGAGCTACTCCCCTGTTAGTCTTCACACTGGATGTCAGGAAGCCGCACTCATACCAATTACTGGACTCAGTCGGGTAAGCCACTCTCTACCTCACTCTAAGCAAAGGATATGGCAGACCTTCCTAGATGAAGGTCAGGCCGTACCCTCGCATTGGACATCTTTCAATTTTTCAATATTACTCTAACCTCTATTTACTTATTTGGCACCCTTTGATTTTAGAACGGTGGATACCGCATAGGTCCTCTGTCCGATTTCAACGGCGCTTAGGGTTACTGCTTGGGGGTCTACATATTACTGTCTTCATCCTACTGTTAGGTAAGTCCCTTTATACACACTTTTAAGTGCAGGGACCCTCATCCCGAGACATTCCCCATGCTATCTCTAGAAGCCCAGCCAATTATAATTACATACCCTTTGTTCAACAACTCTTTTTGTGGTTTTGATTTGTAGGCACCTATTAAATCCTACACCACTGGTCCTTTTCTGGCTATTTGGGAGTGCGGCCTCAGAGAGATTTTTTTCTCTTCAATTGAGGTAGGTTGCATCTGATTTTCAGATACACCATTAGTCCTACCTGGACAGCAAATTTAAATTTTAAGTTTGAATTTAAATCAAATTTTAAATCAGGTGTGGATGCTCACTAGTTACTATTATTATCTTTCTTTTGTGCTAGGCATTAATCCATGGGAGGGGGCTACTGGCTCTCACATTTCTGCGACCCATTTGCAGAATCGTTGTCAGCGGAGTGCAGGCCTTCTTTTCACGCCCCCTGTGAATCAGCACTGACTGGATCTACCATCACTTTGGCTGGGTGTTTTTTTGCTGTCCCCCTTCCACGGACCTGACTACGAGGCGAAGATACGGTCCCGTTTGTCTCTTTTCTGAGCTGGGCCTGTACATATGTTTTAACCTGTTCAACCAAGGAAAAAATATTTTTTCTCTTTTTTTGCTATAGCCCACGCATGCACATGCATTCATGGTTAGTATCATACATATGATGCAATGATTTATTCACCTATCTCTATATATGATTATTCATGCATGATTTACATGGATTGGGGGGCTCGCTCTTACTCTCTGTTTGTTCTTCCCTTTTTTTTTTTTTTTTCTCTCCCTCTCTCTCTCTTACAGATACCAGTACTTTCGTAATACAGTATCCTACCCCTGAAGAAGAGGTTCTACCCAAATAAACAACCTCGAAACGTTGAGTCCCTGCCTCATCCTGAGACAGATTGGGGTCCTGTATTGCAATTATCTTTGTTACTTGTTATTCTTGTAATGCATTGTACTTGTGCTTGTTCCCTATGCTTCGCTTATAGTGATTTTTGATGTGTGAGAAATCTTTTTTGGAATAGCAGCTTCCTCAATATATATATATATCTTTCCAATAAAAAAACTTTTTTAGAAAAAACCTTTTGGTAATTTCACTTTTTTACCAGGTTTAAGTCACCCTAAATTTAAGTCCCACCTGAGGTAAACACACTCTTCGGAGTGTACTTCTGTACTTGCTATATTAGGGATGAGGGTGTACTGACCTATATATATATCCATACACTGGGACACCAACCCCTGTCTTTTCTTGGCTCCCACTGCTGTCAATCAAAGCCAGTGAGCCAATGAGGAGAGAGCTGGCGGGCCCGAGCCACGGCTCCGTGTCTGAATGGACGCACAGAGCAGCAGCTCAGCTCGGGTGACCCATAGAAAGCTGCTTGCTGTGGGGGCACTCAGCATAAGGGAGGGGCGAGGAGCGCTGGTGGGGGACCTGAGAAGAGGAGGATTGGGGCTGCTCTGTGCAAAACCACTGCACAGAGCAGGTAAGTATGACATGTTTTTTTTATTTTTAAACAAAAAAATATGAGACGTTAATATCACTTTATGTATGAAAAGTAAACATAGTGTATGTCTGCATTCATATGGTCACCATCGACTCTTGAATGGGTGCTAGGAAGGTTTGGATCATAGCTTACTTTTTCAGTACTGCAATTATAGTGCTTTTAGTGTTACTAAACCCGCAACAGTAAAATCAGTCTGTATATGCAGTAAAGCATCCTGTGCATTGTGTAAAAAGGCTGTTTGATCCTGTATTATCTGATCATCCCCTTCTTCCACAGTCCCCAATCCATCTGCTGATTGTACAGAGACTTGGGGTCACTCTGCACATGCTCAGTTTGGTGTGTATTGCTAAAGAGTTTATATTTTTTTGGTGGAGGGTGCATGTGATTGGCACAGGGCCAATCAGCACTGTCCAGGCAGAGGGTTAGGGGTCATGCAGTGCATAGGACAGTCATAGGAGAATGAAAACTCTTCCTACAGGTTTTAACCAGTCCTCAGCTTAACACTGATAGAAGTCACATGGCTGCTTTATACTGCTGATGAGAAAAGGTATTTAGCAACTTACATTTACTAAATTGCATTTCCATGTTCTGTGTACTGTGGGAGACCAGGTATGGTGAATGCCGGGGCCTGGGTTTAGTACCACTTTAAATTGATTGTGCTTGAGATACAACCAACTGCATATCTAACAGCATCATCAATTCTACTTGTAATTGCTGTCATTGTTAAAACCAGGCAAACATCTTTTATTCTACACTGACAATATGGGGCATAGACATTCAAATCCGAACACCACATCCCATTAAATATATATCAAAAAGTAAAAGGACAGAGGGTATGAAACCCTGGGATTTTGTTAACGGTGTTCACTTATTAACGTAGAAATACAAAAGTATTAAAAGTTTTAAATTTTTATTAAGAGAGTAAAAAAACAAGCAATGATAAAAAACCATCCATGTTGGGTACAAGACATGTGGCCATATGCAAAGATAGCTGCAATACGATCGCTCTACTAGTTTTGCTCGCATGAGCTTCCTCAGGAGCTTTTGATGTTTAGAGCAGATAAATGCTGAAAATTACAAGACACAAACAGAGGATGGACCTCAAGTTAATGTTGTTTGATACAAATACAGAATTCAAACAATAAATCAAAAGGCAAATATTGGTTATAATAATCAGAAACAGCATAGTATTATATAGTACACAAAAGTCAAAAAACATGAATCAAATTGTAATCACAGTGCAAGCGGGAAAAAATCTTACCATAGCAGCCAATTTCAACCCATTAACAAGAAAAGGTCATACAGGGTTAATCTAGGAGGATCCCATAATTCGTTCAAAACCCAGCCGTCCAGATGGTACCATTCATTCAACAAGAGCCACAGAAGGAAAAGAGCAATGTGGAGTCCCTAAAAATGTAAAAATACACAGATAGGAGCCCAAATGAAAAAAGAGATAAAGCCAAGGGACATCCCCAGGATGGGGACCATACTCCCAACCCGGACAATGTTGATGAATCAAAGAAATCAAATAAATGGAAAAAATCCGTACCTGTAACAGGGAGTGAAAAGATAGAGTCAATAGGATTAGACCGCTGATTTATAAACTGTGTCAATTAAGACCCAGAGATGTGGAATAGATGTAAGGACAATATCCTGTAGCAATAATGATAGAAATTGATCCAGTACTGTTAATTCAATCTGGGGACTGACATTCTGAAAGTATGGAAAGGAAAAAAGATATAAGGATAATAAACTGAAAAATCTGTGTAATATCAAGCAGTCCTAAAGAGAAACGCTGCATGGAAGGTAGCTCACCTCAATGGTTGAATGAACAAATGCTGAACAGGCATGGTGGAGAGAGATTTGAACTCTCACTCTGAGGAAAGCGCCCTGACAGAGATCGCGGCCGAGGCCGCGCTCTTAAATGCCTCCCATCCCGGCGGCGTCTGAATTCACAGCCGGGATGCGGACACGCGTGTCAACACCTAGTGTGCATGCGTGGACCAAACAACAAAAGAAGGAGTCACGCGCACGTCATCACGGGGAGCAAGGCCTCAGCACATGTCAATGACGCAAGTGAAGCCCCACAAACCCTAGCGACGGCGCGTGGCGCCATCTTTTATTCTACCATTATTTGTGTGTGTGTGTATGCTACTGTTCACTAACAGTACATCAGAATATTTTATCACTGTTTCTTGATTTTTATTGTTGTAGAGGCTTACCCTCTTTTACAACAGTAACCTACCCACCAACCAGAGATAGTGGAAGTCAAAAGAAACTAGGGCTGTTACTGATTAAAATTTTCGTGTTCGATTAATCAATTTATTTTTTTTATCGATTACCGTAATCGACTAATTTTGAATAATTATAAAAGAAGACTGTAATATCCACAATCTCCCCCACTGTAATATCCACAATCTCCCCCACTGTAATATATCCACGTCATCTCCTCCACTGTAATATCCACAATCTTCCCACTGTAATATCTGCAATCTCCCCACTGTAATATCCCCAATCTCCCCCACTGAAATAGACATCTCCCCCACTGTAATAGGACATCTCCCCCACTGTAATAGGACATCTCCCCCACTGTTTTTTTTTTGTTTAATATATTTTTATTGAGAAAAATATATAGATAAAACAATCAAATGAAGATACAGTGAAAATAGTTTGATGGGTTAACAAATAGAGAACGCCACATGGGTTTGCAGTAAAAACAGTATGAGTAACCCATAATTACTAAAATAAACAGCAGCTTACAAATAACATAAAGAAGATAGGGGGGAAGAAGAAAAGAGAAAAAGAAAAGCGAGGGTGGGAGAGGGGAAAGGGGTAGGGAAGATAGGGGATTAGGCGGGGAGGCTGGCACACATGGCAACACAAATGAAAATATGGCTACTACCTTTAGCGAGGAAAAACCTTAAAGGGAGATTAGACCCATCAATATTAGTATTAATAAGAGTGAGACAACAAGGGTAGGGGTAAAACACTCTAGGAAGCATGAGTTACATAAGGTGATGAAGAAATTATGTCTTTGTAACATTGGGTAGAAAGGAAGGTTAAGGTATATAGTTTAGTAGAATCTCTCGCAATGTGAGTGAGTTCTTCCATGAGGCTTACTTCAGAGACCTTTTGTAGCCAGGTCTTAATAGTTGGAATTGTAGGTTGGCCCCAAAGAGTGGGGATGATGGCCTTAGCTGTATTAAGGAGGTGTGGGATGAGTGAACGTTTATATCTATCTATGGACATTGAGGTAGCGTGGAAGAGAACAATCCAAGGGTCAAAAGGTAACTTAACATCGGTGATCTGATGAATCAGGTCTAATACTTCAGACCAATATGGACAAATGAGTGGGCAGAACCACCAGATATGAGCGTGGGTGGCAACTTGTCCACAGTTCCTCCAGCAGAGTGGGGAGTTGATAGAAAACATGCGGTGCAGTTTAGCAGGTGTATGGTGCCATCTAGTGAGAAGCTTGAAATTAGATTCAGCCATGGAAGAAGCCAGAGAGGAAACATGCGTAAGTTGGAGAACTTTGTATTTTTTCTTGTTTGTGATAGC
The DNA here is from genome assembly GCA_029206835.1 of Rana muscosa. NCBI lineage: Eukaryota > Metazoa > Chordata > Amphibia > Anura > Ranidae > Rana > Rana muscosa. The sequence continues at coordinate 597,887,075 of CM055122.1, read as the reverse complement.
AGCACCCAGATCGAGCTCCCATCTGGTCAAATAATTCGGATAGGTAGGGCTTTGCATTACAATAAGCGCTTTGTAGAATAATGAAATACAGTGGAGAGGGGGATCCTTATGGAGGAACACATGGTCAATATCATTAAGATCTTGGATTCCCCCTACTGGTTGGGGGAGAGTTTGAATAAAGCAGTTCAGTTGGTTGTATCTCCATTTGTCCATAAACGTGATTGGTCTGTGACATACAATTTCAGACAGAGGTTTAATTGTATTGGGATATAAGACATGATGTAAGAGAAGGGGACCTCCGGGTGACCAGGATTGAAAGCCTGGGTCTATGGATCCTGGCATGATGTAGTTATGGTGTAGGAGGGGGGTTAGTGGAGAGTCATAAGACCATGCAAGCTTCTTATGAAGTCCATCCCATATGTCCAGAGAAGATACAGTGAGGGGCGAAGTATTTTGAGAAAGGTTTCTAAAAGGATGTGGTATCCAAGGGGCGGTAGAAAGGTCTGAGTCACATAAAGAGTATTCTAGTTGTACCCATAGTTTAGAAGTATATGCATATTTCCAATCTGCTATGCGTGACAATATTACGGCCTGATAATAGGCTTTAAAGTTGGCTAAAGATAATCCCCCAGAGCGTTTGGCCCGAAAAAGGACCCCCGGGAGACTCTGGGGTGACCATCTCTCCAAACAAAGCGGGCGATCATATTCTGCAATAACGTAAAGAAGCCTATAGGAACTTTTAAAGGAATCATTTGTAAAATAAAGAGAATGCGGGGGAATATATTCATCTTGATTATATTCACTTTACCTAGCCATGAATGTGAGAGGGATGACCATTTCCTATGGTCAGCTCTGATGCTGTTAAGAAGAGGGATATAATTATGCCTAAAAAGGGAGTGAAGATGGGGAGTGAGATATATACCGAGGTATTTCATACGCAAGGTTTCCCAATGAAAGGGGAATAGGGGCTTCAGTTGATCAGCTATTGATTGGGGTACCGAAATATTTAAAATTTCAGATTTTGTCAGGTTTATTTTAAAGTTAGATAACGTTTGGATAGCAGAGAATTCCGACATTAAGTTTGGAAATGATATACAACAGTGATGGTGTTGGCGCTGTGTTTAAACAAAGAGAGAATAGGAAAACTGAGAACAGTGTGACTGATAACACACTAAACCTGAATAATATTATGACCTTATATAAAAAAGTGACTAACTTAATTAAACTCAAATGCAATCATGTGATCAACGTGGTCGTGTAACCATATCCAAATGTCCAAAAGTGATAAATCCAAAGAAATATACTAATATATAAATATACTTAAAAATATAAAAAATATATATAAAAAAAAAATATATATATAGTGTAAATGGTTGAAGGGTCCAAGTAGAATCCAATTTAGACCGTGCAATCCAAAAATATATCCAAAGTGATTCCCGTCACCAAAATTAAAAAGTGACAAAATAAAACACACATTAGTTCAGTGCTTGAAACTTGATTTCTCTTGAGTGCTCCACCTCTGTGCCTGTAAGCAGCTTACCTTGTTGCTAATTAAGCTTAGCACAACCAGGTCACAGGTTTATTCAGAACAGGTGGGCAGTGGCTTGGATGGTACCAATCTCCTTCCTGTTGCTGCAATCCTCCCCAATGGCATGTATAAAATCAAAGAAAATGGATCATAGTGTGGTACCGCCAGTGTCCAGAGATGCACACACACGCCAGAAAGGTACTCACTTCACAGATAGAGAATGTGGGAGCATCTCCACGAGCGCTGAACTCGTCGTCCCTCTAATTATCTGTGGCTCTGTGTGGATCCCAGTGCAGTGGTGTCTCAGATGGGCGTCATATTCAAAAAAATAAAAAATATGGCAAACATAGCATAGTCCCGTACCGAAAAGGTTTTATTGAAAATACAAAATATAACACTCACATAAGTTTAAAAGGTGACTGCAGGGTTTCTTACGAGCGCCTCGCTCGTCTTCCTGCTCGGGTCCTGGTCTGTCAGCGAACCTCCAATCCCTGAGTTTTTTTGAATTGGATTCACAGGTGTTTGGCAGCAGTGCACCCCCCACCAATCCCCCCCCCTTTCCTGTTAGGGTTTTGGGTTCACTTATTCATTTCACGTTAGGGCAGCGCGGGAGTTTCCCCAATTTTTTTCACAAGTTTGGAAATGAAATGCGTGATTGTTGAATAAAAAACAAAATATCATCAGCGTAGGCTGCGTATTTATGGAGTCTACTTCCAACTTGGATGCAATGGACATTTTTATTATTTCTAATTAAGGACAAAAAGGGTTCTAGAGATATAGCAAAAAAAGTGGGGATAAAGGACATCCTTGTCTAGTTCCGTTGTGTAGTGTAAATGGGTCGCTTAAGGAACCGTTTATACGTATTTGCGCGGTGGGGTTCGAGTAGAGGGAAGAAATACGGTGAAACATTTTGGGGCCAAGGCCAAAATAGCGGAGGGTGGTTTTGAGGTAGTCCCAGTCCATCCTGTCAAACACCTTCTCGGCATCCATGGAGAGAAGAAGGGTGGACTGGGAGCACCTACGAACATAGTGGATCAGGGACAGAGTGCGAAGAGAGTTGTCTCTGGCCTCTCTATTAGGGATAAATCCAGTTTGATCAGCAGAAACCCATTGGGGTAAAAGGGGGAGCAGCCTGTTTGCCATTACCTTGGCAAAGAGTTTAGTGTCAATATTTAGAAGGAAAATGGGTCTATAACTACTACATAGGGTATGGTCTTTGTCAGGTTTGGGAATAACAGTGATGTGGGCAGATAAGGATTCCGGACGGAGGCTGGATTTGTGGGAGATGGAATTTGCGTAAGCTGTGAGATAAGGAAGTAAAGAGTCACTAAAGGTTTTGTAATATAGAATGGTGAAACCATCCGAGCCAGGGGCTTTACCGGAGGGGGAGTATTTAAGAGCGTATTGAAATTCCTCTATGGTAAAATCCGATTCCAGTACATTAACGGCCGACTTAGACAGTTTTGGGAGGTTGGCTTACTTTAGATAGGTGAGTATACGTTTACGTTTTTCCGACGAAGGTAGAGAAGCCAAACCACCCTCTAAATTATACAAGCCAGCATAAAACTCCCTGAAGGCCTTCGAAATTTGAGGGGTAGTGTGGACTAAGTCCCCTGATGGCAGTTTTATTTTGGGTAAGAAGGATTGAGTTTTTTTGGCTGTGAGGGATCTGGCCAATTGTTTACCTGGTTTGTTACCCCATTCATATACTTTCTGTGAGATATAATGACATTTCTGCTTAGTTTCAAGCGTGAGGAGATATTTGAGTTCCTCTCTCTTAAGGGTGAGGGCTTCAAGGTGTGAATTATGTAATGAAAGTTTGTGCTTTTTCTCCAGCTCAGCAATTTGTTGTAGAACATGTTTAAGCTGCTGACCATGCTCTCTCTTTCTCCTCGCGCCCAATTCAATAAGAGTACCTCTCATTGAAGCCTTATGTGCTTCCCATAAAACAGAGGGAGAGGTGTCCGCCACTGCATTTCTTTAAAGTATTGGGATAATGTAGTAGCTTACATGGAAACCTCTGTTGGATTAGAAATTAGAGAATCATTGAGCTTCCAATTAATGGGGCGAGGAGGCAAAGCGGGCACGGCCAAGCATATGGAAACAGGAGCATGATCATAGCACCAATGTGGGCTGAGCGTAGGAAAGGAAGGTGAAAGTGATCAAGGAAAATGTTATCTATTCTAGAGTAAGAATTGTGCTTCTTGGAAAAGTGGGAGTAGTCTTTTTCTTTAGGGTGCAGAAGACACCAAGCGTCCATGAGTTGAAGATCCAGGAGTTTTTTTTAACCTGCGTTAATCTTTTAAATGGGATACCGGAATCACCTTGGGAGGTGTCCATAGTGGGATCTAGAGGCATATTTTATCCCCCGCTAAAACTATCATACCCTCAGCAAAATGTGAAAGTTTTGTAAGAATTTGAGTAAAGAAAGCAGGTTGATTGTGATTGGGGCAATAAATGTTTTCTAGACTACAACTAGTGTTGCCTAAAAACTCCTTAACAAAAAGGAAGCAACCATAATCATCCGCTAACATATCAGTAAAACTAAATGATGCACTCTTGCTGAATCCAATGGCCACTCTTTTGGCTTTGTTAGTGTCAGACAGGCTATAATACCATTGTGGAAAATATTGTGAGTATAATTTAACAGACGTTGCATGAGTCAAATAGGTTTCCTGGAGGAAGGCGTTAGAACAAGCAGAGCTTTTCAACTCCCGCAACACTTTATGTCTCTTTGCGGGGACACAAAGGCCTCTAACATTATATGAGGGGGGCGTGACCGGATGTTGAGGTGAGAGGTCGGAGGTCACCATAGCCCGGACCTCACACCCGCTCCCATGACACGCGCTATGTGAGGAGGGAAGAAGAGACGGGGAAGGAGACCGGACGCGAGCGGGCTAAACAGCTTTAATCACTGACTCTGACGACTGGGCCTGCGCGATCCCCATCCCACCCAGGGTCATTAACGGCTGAGGTGATGTCAGCGGTACCGATGGGACGAGCTGCGGCGGCTCCACTCCGGCTGCAATAGACGCTCTGTGGTCTGAAGGAGCTGGAGGAACAAACAGCAGTCTGGAGTGGCCAGAGTCCACTGTGTCTGGGCGGATTGTTGTTGTGCCCCATTTTTTTGTGTGACCTGCCTTGCTGCTGGAGTTGATATTGGGGGGTTAGAGACTTAGAGACACAGGTGTTGTTGCGGGTAGGGAGTGGAGTGACACCAGACCTCCCTTCCCCACCCCCTTTTCTCTGTCCCTCTCTCCCTCTGTTCGAAATGCCGGGCACATTGTGAGTAATGACGAGAAAGGAGGGGGCATGCACGGGCACCGGTATACAGCAACAGGTACAGACACAGCCCGTATGTGGGACAAAGGCAAGCCAGGCGGCAGCAGCAGCCAAGCTGGAGAAATTTGCACATACCTCGGTGCACACAGCAGCTCAGACACCTACAAAGGGACAAGGGGGGCAACAGCCGAACACCCAGAGAAAAGGTCAAGGTCAAGGTCAGGCACCAGCACTGGTACCAGTGACACCAGCAACTTTGGCAAGTAATCAAGGGACAAAGAAAAAGGCACCGACAGAAGCGATGGAGGCAACCATAGGAACAGCTGAGGAGGGGGAGCCATCCATGAAAGCAATCTTCCAAGCAATCAACAACTGTAAGTCATCATTAAATGATATATTTGGTCAACTGAAAGGTATTAAAGAGGACATGTCTGTACTTAAACACGATGTACAGGGGATTGGTATATGGACCTCTGTGTTAGAGGAGAGACTTAGTCAGGTGGAAAACAATGTCAGTCCAATGAAAAAAGAGATGAAAGTAATGAGAGAACAGCTGATCATGTGTATCAGTAAAATTGATGATATGGAAAACAGATTACGTAGGAAGAATATAAGGGTACTAGGTCTCCCCGAGAAAAGTGAAGGTAACCATCCCACAAAATTTATGGAAGACTGGCTTAAAAGTGTGTTTGGCGAGGACAGCGTATCAAAGTTTTTCTCAATCGAGCGCGCCCACAGAGTTCCTTCTAGGGTCCCAGCTGCTGGAGGCCCACCAAGGCCAATACTCATTAAACTCCTACATTTCACAGACAAAACCATTATCCTTCAAAAGTCAAGAGAGATGAAGGAAATACAACACAACGGTGCAAGAATTTCAATTTATCCAGACTTTACCCCCGAACTACAGAGACAAAGGGCAGGATTTACTGAATGTAAATGCAGACTATTGCAAAACAGAATTAAATATGCAAAGTTCTATCCGCCACATCTGCGGGTAACAGTAAGGCCCCTTTCACACGGAGGTCCGTTCAGGTCCGCCTGTCAGTTTTTTAGGCGGACCTGAAACGGATCCTCCATGTACCTCTATGGAGGCACGGATGTCAGCGGAGACATGTCCGCTGACATCCGCTCCGCCAAAGTGTGACGGAGGAAAACCCTATTTTTCCTTCCGTCGGCGGAGCGGATCGGATGACAACGGACTCTACGGTCCGTCGTCATCCGATTCCCCATAGGGGAGAGCGGCGCTCTGACAGGGCGGTCCCTGCACAGTGTGCGGGGACCGCCCAGTCATCCGTCGGCTCAGCGGGGATCAACGGAGCGATCCCCGCTGAGCAAGCGGAGCTTCACGGGGCGGATCTGCACGGATCCGTCCCGTGTGAAAGAGGCCTTAAGGGGGACATATGTTTTTTAGCACACCTGCTGAACTGACATTATGGCTGGATGCGAATGAGGGGAAGATACAGCGGGGTGAAGGAGAGTGATAAAATGTAACTAAAAGCCTAAAAGACACAAAAAGAGGAGGGAGGTTTGAGTCCCCCTTCTATTAATCTCTCTCCCCCCCTCTTTTTTTTTAAGGGGGGGTGAATTGGACCCTTTTTTTCAGGAATTAAAAAAAAAATTCTCTCTGGCCTCCTTTTCCTTTTTTATTTTTTATATTTTAACCTAGGGGAGCCGGTAGGGTGGGGAGGGGGTACGGCAATGGTAATGGGGTTGACCAAAGTGTATTTTTTTGTGAATTTTTTGGGATCTGCACAAAGATGGGGACACAAGAATGTACATTATTATGAATGGTTGAAATATGCAATAGGGTATGACACTTCAAATACACTAAAGGCGGGGTCAATGGGGGAGAAGACAGCAGAGCACACCTCAAAGGGTAGATACGGTCGCTAAAGGAGCCCCCAAAATGGGCCCCAAGAAGAGCAAGGATTGGGGAGGGGGGTGGGAGGGTGGAGGGCGTGTGGGCGGGAGGGAGAGAAAGGGGGGAGTGGGGGTTGAGGTATGATTGGGGGGGAGGGGTAGGGGTGGATGTATGTTGGGGTGGGGTACAGGCACAGATAAGGGGGAATCCACAATTAGGACTTTTTCAAGGTGTTTGTGTGTTTTTTTTTATTTTTTTTACGCTTTCTTCGTGAAATGGTAGGGGTACAATGTACCCCTTACCAATTCACATAGGGGGGGCGGGATCTGGGGGTTCCCTTTGTTAAAGGGGTCTTCCAGATTCCGATAAGCCCCCCGCCCGCAGACCCCCACAACCACCGGGCAAGGGTTGTGGGGATGAGGCCCTTGTCCCCATCAACATGGGGACATCCTCCCCATGTTGAGGGCATGTGGCCTGGTACAGTTCAGGAGGGAGGGGGGGCCGCAATCTCGTCCCCCCCTCTTCCCCTGCGGCCGGCCAGGTTGCGTGCTCGGATAAGGGTCTGGTATGGATTTTTGGGGGGACTCCACGCCATTTTTTTTTAAAATTTGGGGTGGAGTTCCCCTTAAAATCCATGCCAGATCTGAAGGGCCTGGTATGGATATTTGGGGGAACCCCACGCCATTTTTTTTTTAAATTTGCGGCGGGGTTCCCCTTAATATCCATCCCAGACCTGAAGGGCCTGATAATTGAATTCTGGGGGACCCCCATGCTTTTTTTTTTTTATCAATGACTTTTGTATGTATTACCGGGAGCCGACAATTCATTAATAGCCGCGAGTGAGTTTTAAATGACTTTTTTCCTTCAAAAGTGACATTTTTTGCAGGGACAGTTCTAAGCACGGGAAACATGCGCCACTTTACATGCATATCATACACACCCCCCGGGTACGAAATTTAAAGGAATATTTCACTTTTATTTTTTCATTTTAAGCATTATTTAAAATGCATTTGAGCTCCCGAAAAAACGGCCGTTTTTAAAACTTATTTTTTGCATTGATACATGTCCCCTGGGGCAGGACCCGGGTCCTCAAACACTTTTTAGGACAATAACTTGCATATAAGCCTTTATAATTAGCACTTTAGATTTTGAACGTTTGAGTCCATTGTATTTAATAGGGTTCTAAAGTTCACACAAACATTTTGTCTGTTCGCAGGTTCTGGTGCGAACCGAACAGGGGGGTGTTCGGCTCATCCCTAATTCTGGACTGGTGTTCTCCTGCAGACAGAGTAAGGTGGACTCAAAGGGGTGGTATATATTTTTTCCGGATAGAGACAAAGGAGTATGTGGTGGCTAATATTTATATCCCCCCCGTTTAGTATGGAAATACTTTGGGAGTTAATGGAATTTGTTATGGACAAGGCGGGTGTACCTGTTATCGTGACGGGGGATTTTAATATGACGATGAATAAAAACATGGATAGATTCCCGACCGGGGCCCTCGCCGTCCATGCACCCGGCAGCCCCCTTCTCCAATTTTGTGGGGAGACGGGGCTGGTGGACGTGTGGAGGGGGAGACACCCGGGGGAAAAACAATTCTCCTGCCACTTAAGGACACATGCAACATTTTCCAGGATAGATCTTGTACTCTGTAATGAAGAGGCCCTGGGGGAGGTGGGTGGGATGGAATACAAACCAAGAAGTATCTCGGACCACTCATCAGTGACCTTTGAAATTAAGATAAGCAGTGGCCACAGTAAAAGGGACTGGAAGATAAATCCGTTTTGGTTGGAAGTAATTGAAGAGCCGGGGAATAAGCGCTAGCATAAAAGAGTTTATAACATTAAACAAAGGCTCAGCCTTGAGGGGGGTTATATGGGACACCCTGAAAGCATTCCTGAGAGGAGTTTTAATCCAGAAAATCTCACTCATTAAAAAACAATCACGTGCCAAGGAGGTCGCAGTAAGGGAAATGGTGAAAAGGGCAGAGATTGGCTATGTGGAAAACCCAACCTTAGAGAAACACAAAGAATGGTTAGGAAGACAGGAAGAGTATAAAAAGCTGTTATTGGGAAAGGCGGAAAATAAAAGGCTATTTCAAAAGCAGACCTTTTTTGGGGAGGGTGAGAGAATGGGTAGAATTTTGGCCCTGATAGCCAGGGCTAACACTCCCCTATCTGTCATCCCAGCGATTTGCGATGAGGATGGGGAAATTAAGAGCGGCACCCCGGAAATAACTGAGGTTTTTAGAAAGTATTATCAAAACCTGTATAGTAGCACACCGCATAGCAGTGTAGAAGGAGAAATGGAGACCTTCTTTGAAGGACTGCAGATTCCCCAGCTATCAGAGGGAGATAAAGAGAGATTGGAGGCACCGCTTACGCTGGAAGAGCTACAAGCGGTGATTGCCGACATGGCAGGCCAAAAGGCCCCTGGGCCAGATGGTCTGCCAATTGAAATATATAAAACCTACAGCGAGGCGCTGCTCCCTGGACTTCTGGAGGTATTCAATTGGGCGGCAGAGGAGGGGAAGCTACCTGCATCTATGACAGAAGCAACAATTATCGTCCTATTAAAAGAGGGGAAAAATCAACTTGAGACAGCCTCATACAGGCCGATATCTCTTTTGGGTTCAGACGTAAAGATTCTGGCTAAAACATTGGCAATAAGGCCCCTTTCACACTGGGGCGGGCAGGAGCGGTGGCGGTATAGCAGCACGATTTGCAGCGCTGCTATACCGTCGTTCTTACCGCGGTATGCGGCCGCTAGGGGGGTGAATTTAACCCCCGCTAGCGGCCGAAAAAGGGTTAATACCGCCCGCAAACCGCGGTTTGCGGGCGGTATTACCGTGGTGTCCCATTGATTTCAATGGGCACCCGCGGTAAAGGAGCGGTGAACACACCGCTCCTTTACCGCTGTAAAGAAGCAGCTAGCAGGACTTTTGGAGCGGTCCTGCTAGCGCACCGCTTCAGTGTGAAAGCCTTCGGGCTTTCACATTGAAGGCTACAGGGCAGGAATTTTTCATGCGGTATAATAGCGCTATTATTAGCGCTAAACCGCATGAAAAACGCCCCAGTGTGAAAGGGGCCTAAGGCTAAATAAAATAGTATCGAAACTGGTACATCCGGACCAAACTGGATTTATCCCAGGTAGATCCACAAGTATTAATATAAGAAGAACGTATTTAAATATACAGTTGCCAACAGAGAAAGAGGGGTCAAGAGCTGTCCTGTCCCTAGACGCAACTAAGGTGTTTGACAGCCTGGAGTGGCATTACCTGTGGAGAGCATTAGCGGAATTCTGGTTTGGTCCTAAATTTATCGAATGGATCAAAATTTTGTATGAAAGTCCCAGGGCGAAAGTAAGGATAAATGGTGAGTGCTCGGAGTGGTTCCAGTGAGACAGGGGGACAAGGCAGGGGTGTCTGTTGTCACCCCTGCTTTTCGCACTTGCAAAAGAGCCAGTGGCTTTCGCCATAAGGGCATCCCCGGAAGTACAGGGCTTCAAGAGGAGGCTGGGGGAGGAGAAGATCGCAATGTATGCGGATGACATACTACTTTTTCTAGGGGATACGCAGACCTCATTGGAGACAGCAATGGGTATAATAGGGGTATTCGGCAAATTCTCAGGGCTGACAATCAATTGGGACAAATCTGCACTTTTGCCGATAGACCCATTGTTACGGCAGATAGCTCAAGTGAAAGTTGTGAGCCAAATGAAATATTTGGGAATAACTGTAACAAGAGATCCAGGGCAGTATATAGATGGAAATTTAGTACCTTTAATGACAAAGTTGAGACAGAAGTGCAGAGTTTGGAACCGAATCCCACTCTTGGTGGCTGGCTGGTGCAATCTGGTGAAGATGGTTTGGATGCCACAAATCCTGTACATCCTGCACAATTCCCCAGTATGGATCCCCAAACACTGGTTTAAAAAACTGGATAGTTTATTCAGGGAATTGATTTGGAGGAGGGGAGTAGCTTGCCCGCACAAATGCAGCACATGCGAGGTAGTAACCTATCAGTAGGTAGCGAAGCCGCAAAGGGGTTAATATTGAATGACACTAGCCATGATACAGTAGTTGAGGCAGTGGAGGCGGATTTCCTTTTGTTCTAGGTGTTCTGCAGTACAACTAATGGTAAAATGTTGGGAGAATATTAAGAAAATGTTGGGATACAGTGGATTTTTTGAATTTTCCCCTATATGGGATAATAATAACTTAAAAGAACTCAAAGTTATGGGGAAAATTGAAGAATGGGATAGAGGTGGAATACACCTACTGGTACATCTTTTCAGAGCAGGGAGAATAAAATCATTCCAAGAGATAAGTGAAGAATATGCAGTCCCGAATAGATCCTTTTACAGATACCTGCAAATCAGGCATGCGGTGAATGCACAGTTTGGACAGGGTTCACCAGCAGGGAACGATATGCCCCTCCTCCGTAAACTAGTAAACGCAGAGGACTCCAGAGGGATGATCTCAGAGATGTACAGGCATATAGAGGAGGCGGATCAGGGAGTGGGATCAGACAATAAAAACAAGGATAAATGGGAGAGGGATGTAGGAGGCAGGATGCAAAATGTCAGAGATGCGGGGATGACATGGGAGACCTAATACACATGTTTTGGAGGTGTCCCAAGTTATATCAGTATTGGAAAGAGATCATAGAGAAGGTAAATGTGATATTTGGGACAGCTCTGCAATCGGAGGTTAAACTGTGTGTATTGGGTCTCCTGGAAGAAAAGGGGGTGTCAGGAGACATAAACACGGCAATTATAAGGTGTCTGTTTCAAGGAAGGAAACTTATTGCGTAGAAGTGGCAAGCGGTAAACCCCCCCACAGCGACAGAATGGAGGAAGGTGATAGAGGATATGGTCACTAAAGAGGAATTTATATACACTAAGAGGGGAAATTAAAAAAAAATTTAAAATATGTGGAAACAATGGATAGAAGTGGAAGCACATTTAAGGGCGGGTGTCTGATAAATGAGGATGGTGTAGGGATGAGGGAAAGGGGGAGTGCAAGGGTGGAATGGAAGGGGAATATGTGGATTTTCCTATTTTTGTGATATTCGGTGTATGCATTGTTATATATAAAGGAAAATAGTTGTATGATCTTACATGTGGTAAAAAACAAGAATAAAGATGATTAAAAGTAATAAAAAAAAAAATCTATGAGAGGATCTTTAGAGTAGCCATATCATCAGTAGAGAGTGGACCATTAATTTATACAGCCATGCGCGCCAGCAAAATAATAAGGAGAGGGAAAAAGGGGGAAAAATAAGGGGAAGAAGAAGAGCTAGGAAAGAAGAAAAAGAGGCAGAAAAACACATAACATGATCATTGTAACAATCATTAGAGAAATTGGGATTGAAATAAGATTCACGCAGAAATCTGCGGTGGTCCCAGTGGGGATGAGGGGAGCGAGCAGACAAAAAGAATTTCAGGTAAAATTCAAGAAAAATAAAAAATAGCCTGTCAACTCCCATCAAACCCTGGAGGAGAGGGGCAGGAAACCAACGTCCTTGTAGAGGCATCAACAAGGAGCATTTAGTCCCACCAGCGAACGGCCTATAAGGAAGGAATTAACATTTATAGAAACAAGCAATGCTTAGAACAAAAATACCAATAGACATAACATATCTTCAAAGGATAAACCTGAAAATGATCAGTAAGATGAGTCAAACCTTTAGCATGAAGAATTGAACCTTTGAAATTAGAACGTAGACTACAGACAATGTAAGAGAACCAAGTAGCCAGGCAGATGTGTGGAAGTAGTGGGATATCTCACCCATTTTTCTGAGACGAGTCAGGGGTAGAGACACGCCTTTGCTTGGCTGGGGTTTTCTGCCATTGGGGAGATCGGGGAGCAGAAAAAGTGGGTATTGAATTCTGCCAGCCCGGTAGCTCCACATGAGGCAGATTCAGATCCTGAAGAAAGGTAGGGAGGTCCTCATGAAACCGTAAAGTGGAGGAGCGGCCATTTTTAGTAGCAATTAAGCATGCAGGAAAACCCCAGCGATAAGTGGTTCCATCGCCCCTCAAGTGTTCCAAGAGAGGCTTTAAAGCTCTGCGGCAATCAAGGGTCTCCTTAGATATGTCTGGATAAATGTTAAGCGAAGCTCCGTCAAAGTCAATTTTAGGAGTATTTCGCAGTTTGGTCATGATGGCATTTTTGTCTTCAAAATAGTACAGACGACAGATCACATCTCTGGGTTGATCAGAGGTGAAGTTGCGAGGTCTCAGGGCACGATGAACTCTGTCAAATCGCAGAGGATCAGTAACAGGATTACCTAGGATGGTATTAAGGATACCTCGGATCGAAGGTTCTAGATCGTTATCTCTGGTCCCTTCCGGCAATCCTCGGATACGCAGGTTTTTTCTGCGAATACGATTCTCAAGTTTGTATAATGAGGCACTGTGAGCATACGCTAATTGAGTGACAGTCTCTTGCAATTCTTTAATAGTATCTTCTTGTGAGTCTTGGCGCTGTTCCGTTTCCTCTACTCTGACAAGTAAATGCGACATGTCCGCCCTGACCGTGGAAATCTCCTTTTTGATAGATTTTTCCATATTGTGAAACCTGCCCGCCATTTCCCTTTTGAGCTCACTCACCAGAGATGACATGTCCGAGCCTGTGGGGGAGCCGGGGTCCTCCATCAACTCCGAACCGCAGGATGAGGCCGGCGAGCTTTCACGGGCGGCGGCGGCGTGTGAGGCTGGAGAAATAATTGATCTCGAGGCTCTGGTCTTGTTGATCCTAGAGCTGGGACTTTATCGTTCCGCAGCTAGGAATCTTTTGATGGTCCCCACAGCGGTTTGGTATAAAGTTGAAGATTTCACAGATCGTTTACTTATTGATGAACGGGAACTAGATCCTTTAGATGGCATTGCTAGTTGTGTTTTGGGCCGAAAGCTGGACGGAGCTCATTTCAAGCGCTTCACATCAGCGCCATGCGTGGGTCAGCTGCCCCGTGGGGGGGCTGTGTATGCGGTACCAATTCAGTAAGGGAAACCTGAAAGGGGAGAATGTGGCCGGCTCCGTAGGCCTCAAGATTAGTGATGAGCCGAACACCCCCGGGTTCGGTTCGCACCAGAACCCGCGAACGGACCGAAAGTTCGCACGAACATTAGAATCCTATTAAATACAATGGATGCGAACGTTCGGATTCTAAAGTGCTAATTATAACGACTATTATCCATGTTATTGTCCTAAACAGAGTTTGGGAACCCGGGTTCTGCACCAGGGGACATGTATCAATGCAAAAAGAAGTTTTAAAAACGGACGTTTTCCGGGAGCAGTCATTTTAATGATGCATAAAGTGAAAAAAAAAGTCAAATATTCCTTTAAATATTGTACCTGGGGGGTGTCTAAAGTATGCCTGTGAAGTGCCACGTGTTTCCCGTGTTTAGAACTGTCCCTGGACAAAATAACATTTCTAAAGGAAAAAAAAGCCATTTAAAACTGCTTGCGGCTTTAATGTAATGTCTGGTCCCGGTAATATGGATGAAAATCTTTAAGAAAAATGGCATAGCTACCCCATCAACCCCCCACCCCCCACCCCAGCCCATTACCAGCCCCTTTGGGTCTTGTATGGATATTAAGGGGAACCCCGCACACAAAATAAAAAAGGCCCTATATACTCTGAACAGCCGTATACAGGCGGTGCATACAAGACAGGGACTGTAGGTTTGTTCTTATGTAGAATCTGTTTGTAATTTTGAACAGCTACATTGTTTAAGTGTAGCTCCAGGCCAAATACCTATTTTTAAGCTTTTTGGAAAACATAGGGAAGGGTTATTAACCCTGAAACATTTTTTTTGCTGTCTGTGCCCCTGTTCAGAACATTTCACCTCACTTTGCGTCCCAATGACAACTGTTTTTGAAATGTGGTGTTTTTATTGAAACAAGGATTGGTGATAAAACATCAGTAGAGAGGAGACACCTTTCTCCCATATTAATTCTTACAGGAGAGAATTTTCCTTCCAAGGGGTAGATTTCCTCTCACTTCCTGTTGTCTTCTTCCGTTTGCAAGTAGTAGTCATTTGTAAGTTGGGTGTTTGAAAGTAGGGACCTGCCGTATATACTCTGCAGAAATTGGCCCCTTAGGTGTTGGTGTTGGCACAACACTGTAAGCACTCACAGTTACTCTTGGTGGGTGCTGGAACGCCCTGCTGTCAACTATTATATCAGGAATTGTAATAACATATAATTGTTGAACAGTGGTAGTAAAAATTGGGCCTTTGATGGTGGTGCTGGTGCCACAACACTGTAAGGCCTGACAGTTACTCTTGGTGGGCGCAGCAATGGGCCCTGCTGTGAATTATTAGATCAATAATTAGAATTGCATGCCCCTGTTGAACAGGGGCTGAAAAATTGGGCCTTTGGTGGTGGTGGTGGTGGTGGTGGTGGTGGTGGTGGTGGTGTTGACACAACACTGTAAGGCCTGACAGTTACTCTTGGTGGGCGCAGCAATGGGCCCTGCTGTGAATTATTAGATCAATAATTAGAATTGCATGCCCCTGTTGAACATGGGCTGAAAAATTGGGCCTTAGGCACTGGTGGCACAACACTGCAACCCCTCACAGATACTGTACTTGGAGCACAGCAATGAGGCCTGTTGCAAAGTATTGCATCAAAAATTGTAATTACACGCCCCTGTTAAACAGGGGCTGAAAAATTGGGCCTTAGCCACTGGTGGCGGCACCCATAAACCAAAATGATCTTCCAAGCTATCATCATTAATCGGATCATTGAGGAGGAGGAGGAGGATAGCTAGTCAACATAACAGCACAGGAACTCAGCATCAGCATCAGTCTTGAAGGGATGTGACATTTTAAAATCAATTAGTCTGTTATATCAGCATCAGGTGTGTGGTAGCTGGTGGTGATCCAAGACTGGTTCATCTTGATGAAAGTCAGTCGATCAACCGAGTCGGTGGACAGGCGCACCCTGTGATCCGTGACAAATCCTCCAGCTGCACTGAATGTGCGTTCTGAAAGAACGCTGAATGCAGGACAGGCCAGTAGCTCAATTGCATACTGTGCAAGCTCTGGCCAGTGATCCATCCTCAAGACCCAGTAAGCCAGAGGATTTTCGGTGGGGAAGGTGTCCAAGTCTGACCTTGCCCCTAGGTATTCCTGCACCATGTATATCAGACGCTGGCGATGGTTGCTGGAACCGATCATACTTTGGGGCTGCGGACTAAAGAATTGTCTGAACGCATCGGTCAGACGGCCACCTTCCCCACCGCTCCTTCTTTGACTGCTCGAAGCCTCAGCAACTCGTTGTCCAGGACCAGGAGTTTGTAACCTCCCAGTCTCTGGGAACACGTTGCACAGACCTTTCTGCAAGGCCTCCCGGAGTTTTCTCATCCTCTGCTCCCTCTGCGACGGTAACATAAGGTCCGCAACCTTACCCTTGTACCGTGGATC
Source organism: Rana muscosa (assembly GCA_029206835.1). Taxonomy (NCBI): domain Eukaryota; kingdom Metazoa; phylum Chordata; class Amphibia; order Anura; family Ranidae; genus Rana; species Rana muscosa. The sequence continues at coordinate 597,870,969 of CM055122.1, read as the reverse complement.
AAGGAGAGTGGCCAGCCAGTAATGGTCTCTCTCCTTGATCCGAAGAATACGAGGATCCTTCCGCAGACTTTGCAGGATCAGGGAGGCCATGCAGCGTAGGTTAGCTGAGGCATTCAGTCCGGAGTCCTCTGGGTCACTAAGGACGACATGATCCGCAGCCACCTCCTCCCAGCCACGTACAAGTCCACTCGTTTCTTGGGACTGTAAATCATCCCTAAAAGACTGCTGCTGATGATGCTGAGTGCCAGCCTCCACCTCCATGCTGACACAATCCTCCTCCTCCTCCTCCTCCTCTTCCTGTGCGATGGGTGGGACAGAAGGAACACTGTCAGGGTAAAGGGGGCCTTGAGAGGCAAGGAAGTCCTCCTCTTCCTGCCTCTGTTCTGCCTCAAGTGCCCTGTCCATTATTCCACGCAGCGTGTGCTCCAACAGGTGGACAAGAGGTACAGTGTCACTGATGCATGCACTGTCACTGCTCACCATCCTCGTGGCCTCCTCAAATGGTGCCAGGACAGTGCATGCATCCCTGATCATGCCCCACTGGCGTGGTGAAAAAAACCCGAGCTCCCCTGACCCTGTCCTGGTGCCGTAGTCGCACAGGTACTCATTGATGGCCCTCTGCTGCGTGTGCAGCCGCTGCAGCATGGCCAACGTTGAGTTCCACCTGGTGGGCATGTCACATATAAGGCGGTTCTTGGGCAGGTTCAACTCCTTTTGCAGCTCAGCCAGGCGAGCACTGGCATTATAAGATCTGCGGAAATGAACACAGACTTTCCTGGCCTGCCTCAGGACATCCTGTAAGCCCGGGTACCTGCCCAAGAACCGCTGCACCACCAGGTTAAGGACGTGAGCCATACAGGGCACATGGGTCAGTTGTCCCTGTCGGAGGGCGGAGAGGAGGTTGGTGCCATTGTCGCAAACCACCATTCCTGGCTTAAGCTGGCGTGGCGTCAACCACCTCTCGGCCTGCCCCTGCAGAGCAGACAGGACCTCTGCCCCAGTGTGGCTCCTGTCCCCCAAACACACCAGCGCAAGCACGGCATGGCATCTTTTTGCCTGCGTACTTGCGTAGCCCCTTGAACGCCTACGGAGCACCGCTGGTTCCGAGGACAAACCACAGGAAGAGGCCATGGAGGAAGAAGAAGAGGAGGGGGTGGAGGAGAGAGGTGTGTCACAACCAGTAGTAGCATTTTGGAGGCGTGGCGGTGGAACAACCTCCAACACTACTGCACCTTGTCCTGCATCCTTCCCAGCTGCCAAAAGAGTGACCCAATGGGCCGTGAAAGAAAGGTAACATCCCTGTCCATGCCTGCTGGACCATGAGTCAGCGGTAATATGCACCTTACCGCTGACCGCCCTGTCCAGCGAGGCCAAGACATTGCCTTCCACATGCCTGTAGAGAGCCGGAATCGCCTTCCATGAGAAAAAGTGGCGTTTGGGAACCTGCCACTGAGGAACCGCACATTGCACAAACTCACGGAAGGGGGCCGAGTCTACCAACTGAAAAGGCAGCAGTTGAAGCGCTAGCAATTTAGCCAAGCTAGCATTCAACCGCTGGGCATGTGGATGGCTGGGAGTGAACTTCTTTCGACGGTCCAGCAGCTGGGGCAGGGAAATTTGCCTGCTAGAATCGGACGTCGGTGTACTGCTAGCAGAGTGCCCGCAAGTACTTGGCTGTGACACACCTAATTCTACACCTTCATTCCTCTCAGAGCAGGTTTCAGAGAGGACTGAAGGTATAGTGGGGTTGGAGATCCCAGCTGATGCGGTGCAAGAAGAGGTCAGCTTTGTTCTTTGGTGTGGGTCTTTAAGGTAGGCTTGCCAACGAGCTGCATGGCAGGTCAACATATGTCTGATCAAGCATGTGGTGCCCAAGCGGCTGATGTTTTGGCCACGCGATATACGCTTGAGACATATGTTGCAAACAGCAGCTGTGCGATCTGATGCACTCGCCTCAAAAAAGGCCCACACCAAAGAACTTTTTGAATGACGGGCAGAGGCAGCGCCCTGCACAGGCGGAGCTCTGCGGTGTGATTCCGTCGGTGTGCTGCCCATACGCTGGCCACCCAAGGGCATCCTGCCTCGTTGGAGATGTGCCTCCTCCTCATCCTCCTCCTCCTCCTCTCTCCTATTAGGCACCCACGTGGAGTCAGTGACCTCATCATCCCCTCCCTCTTCATCACTGGAGCCAATCTGGCAGTATGCTGCAGCTGCTGGAGCATGACTGCCAGATTGGTGTCCTTCTTGAGCATCCCCTCTCTCTGCTCTCACGCTACTGCCTTCCTCTATCTGGGTATCATCATCAGATCCTTCCAAACGCTGGGCATCCTCCTGGAGCATGTACCCAACACTGTGCTCAAACAGTTCGGGGGACTCCTCAGGAGGAGGACATGGTGGGTCTAGGGAAGGATTGACTAATGAAGATAATGATACCAGAGAAGAGGATGCTTTGGCAGCTGCTTTGCCAGTACCCTGAGCCTGGGTGAGAGAGGATGAGGAGGATGAGGTGGGCTTGGTCATCCACTCTACCAAGTGTTCGGCATGATGTGGCTCAACATGTCCAGCTGCCGAAAAGAAGGACAAGCGTGTCCCATGGCCATGTGCTGATGACAATGCACCGCGTCCACGACCAGCACTGTTGCCCCCAGACACAGAGCCTGCTTGCCCTCTTTTTTTGCCTCCTGACTGTCTGCCTCTCCTTGTTTGCCTTCCAGACATTTTAATGGATGGCCTGCAGGGAGATGGGAAAAACAGCAATAAGGGCTACCTTCAGGTGTATACTGTGCAGGAGGCTTAGCAACAATGACACTGACACTGTCCCCTGCCTATCCTTCTCTGTCCCTAAACACAAGGATTTGCAATATGCTTCAGCAAGATTGGTTTAGCACAGAATTAGTGATGAGCCGAACACCCCCGGGTTCGGTTCGCACCAGAACCCGCGAACGGACCGAAAGTTCGCACAAACATTAGAACCCTATTAAATACAATGGATGCGAACGTTCGGATTCTAAAGTGCTAATTATAACGACTATTATCCATGTTATTGTCCGAAACAGAGTTTGGGAACCCGGCTTCTGCACCAGGGGACATGTATCAATGCAAAAAGAAGTTTTAAAAACGGACGTTTTCCGGGAGCAGTCATTTTAATGATGCATAAAGTGAAAAAAAAAAAGTCAAATATTCCTTTAAATATTGAACCTGGGGGGTGTCTAAAGTATGCCTGTGAAGTGCCACGTGTTTCCCGTGTTTAGAACTGTCCCTGCACAAAATAACATTTCTAAAGGGAAAAAAGTCATTTAAAACTGCTTGCGGCTTTAATGCAATGTGTGGTCCCGCTAATATGGATGAAAATCTTTAGGAAAAATGGCATAGCTACCCCATCAACCCCCCCCTACCCCAGCCCATTACCAGCCCCTTTGGGTCTTGTATGGATATTAAGGGGAACCCCGCACACAAAATAAAAAAGGACCTATATACTCTGAACAGCCGTATACAGGCGGTGCATACAAGACAGGGACTGTAGGTTTGTTCTTATGTAGAATCTGTTTATAATTTTGAACAGCTGCATTGTTTAAGTGGAGCTCCATGGCAAATTCCTTTTTTTTAGTTTTTTGTAAAACATTGGGAACGGTTATCACCCCTGTCACATTTTTTTGCTGTCTGTGCCCCTGTTCAGAACATTTCACCTCACTTTGTGTCCCAATGAAAACTGTTTTTGAAATGTGGTGTTTTTATTGAAACAAGGATTGGTGATAAAGCATCAGTAGAGAGGAGACACCTTTCTCCCATATTAATTCTTACAGGAGAGAATTTTCCTTCCAAGGGGTAGATTTTCTCTCACTTCCTGCTGTCTTCTTCCGTTTGCAAGTAGTAGTCGTTTGTAAGTTGGATGTTTGAAAGTAGGGACCTGCCGTATATACTCTGCAGAAATTGGCCCCTTAGGTGTTGGTGTTGGCACAACACTGTAAGCACTCACAGTTACTCTTGGTGGGTGCTGGAACGCCCTGCTGTCAACTATTATATCAGGAATTGTAATAACATATAATTGTTGAACAGTGGTAGTAAAAATTGGGCCTTTGATGGTGGTGCTGGTGCCACAACACTGTAAGGCCTGACAGTTACTCTTGGTGGGCGCAGCAATGGGCCCTGCTGTGAATTATTAGATCAATAATTAGAATTGCATGCCCCTGTTGAACAGGGGCTGAAAAATTGGGCCTTAGGCACTGGTGGCACACACTGCAACCCCTCACAGATACTGTACTTGGAGCACAGCAATGAGCCCTGTTGCAAAGTATTGCATCAAAAATTGTAATTACACGCCCCTGTTAAACAGGGGCTGAAAAATTGGGCCTTAGTCACTGGTGGCGGCACCCATAAACCAAAATGATCTTCCAAGCTATCATCATTAATCGGATCATTGAGGAGGAGGAGGAGGATAGCCAGTCAACATAACAGCACAGGCACTCAGCATCAGCATCAGTCTTGAAGGGATGTGACATTTTAAAATCAATTAGTCTGTTATATCAGCATCAGGTGTGTGGTAGCTGGTGGTGATCCAAGACTGGTTCATCTTGATGAAAGTCAGTCGATCAACCGAGTCGGTGGACAGGCGCACCCTGTGATCCGTGACAAATCCTCCAGCAGCACTGAATGTGCGTTCTGAAAGAACGCTGGATGCAGGACAGGCCAGTAGCTCAATTGCATACTGTGCAAGCTCTGGCCAGTGATCCATCCTCAAGACCCAGTAAGCCAGAGGATTTTCGGTGGGGAAGGTGTCCAAGTCTGACCTTGCCCCTAGGTATTCCTGCACCATGTATATCAGACGCTGGCGATGGTTGCTGGAACCGATCATACTTTGGGGCTGCGGACTAAAGAATTGTCTGAACGCATCGGTCAGACGGCCACCTTCCCCACCGCTCCTTCTTTGACTGCCCGAAGCCTCAGCAACTCGTTGTCCAGGACCAGGAGTTTGTAACCTCCCAGTCTCTGGGAACGCGTTGCACAGACCTTTCTGCAAGGCCTCCCGGAGTTGTCTCATCCTCTGCTCCCTCTGCGACGGTAACATAAGGTCCGCAACCTTACCCTTGTACCGTGGATCAAGGAGAGTGGCCAGCCAGTAATGGTCCCTCTCCTTGATCCGAAGAACACGAGGATCCTTCCGCAGACTTTGCAGGATCAGGGAGGCCATGCAGCGTAGGTTAGCTGAGGCATTCAGTCCGGAGTCCTCTGGGTCACTAAGGATGACATGATCCGCAGCCACCTCCTCCCAGCCACGTACAAGTCCACTGGTTTCTTGGGACTGTAAATCATCCCTAAAAGACTGCTGCTGATGATGCTGAGTGCCCGCCTCCACCTCCATGCTGACACAATCCTCCTCCTCCTCCTCCTCTTCCTGTGCGATGGGTGGGACAGAAGGAACACTTTCTGGGTAAAGGGGGCCTTGAGAGGCAAGGAAGTCCTCCTCTTCCTGCCTCTGTTCTGCCTCAAGTGCCCTGTCCATTATTCCACGCAGCGTGTGCTCCAACAGGTGGACAAGAGGTACAGTGTCACTGATGCATGCACTGTCACTGCTCACCATCCTCGTGGCCTCCTCAAATGGTGCCAGGACAGTGCATGCATCCCTGATCATGCCCCACTGGCGTGGTGAAAAAAACCCGAGCTCCCCTGACCCTGTCCTGGTGCCGTAGTCGCACAGGTACTCATTGATGGCCCTCTGCTGCATGTGCAGCCGCTGCAGCATGGCCAACGTTGAGTTCCACCTGGTGGGCATGTCACATATAAGGCGGTTCTTGGGCAGGTTCAACTCCTTTTGAAGCTCAGCCAGGCGAGCACTGGCATTATAAGATCTGCGGAAATGCACACAGACTTTCCTGGCCTGCCTCAGGACATCCTGTAAGCCCGGGTACCTGCCCAAGAACCGCTGCACCACCAGGTTAAGGACGTGAGCCATACAGGGCACATGGGTCAGTTGTCCCTGTCGGAGGGCGGAGAGGAGGTTGGTGCCATTGTCGCAAACCACCATTCCTGGCTTAAGCTGGCGTGGCGTCAACCACCTCTCGGCCTGCCCCTGCAGAGCAGACAGGACCTCTGCCCCAGTGTGGCTCCTGTCCCCCAAACACACCAGCGCAAGCACGGCATGGCATCTTTTTGCCTGCGTACTTGCGTAGCCCCTTGAACGCCTACGGAGCACCGCTGGTTCCGAGGACAAACCACAGGAAGAGGCCATGGAGGAAGAAGAAGAGGAGGGGGTGGAGGAGAGAGGTGTGTCACAACCAGTAGTAGCATTTTGGAGGCGTGGCGGTGGAACAACCTCCAACACTACTGCACCTTGTCCTGCATCCTTCCCAGCTGCCAAAAGAGTGACCCAATGGGCCGTGAAAGAAAGGTAACGTTCCTGTCCATGCCTGCTGGACCATGAGTCAGCGGTAATATGCACCTTACCGCTGACCGCCCTGTCCAGCGAGGCCAAGACATTGCCTTCCACATGCCTGTAGAGAGCCGGAATAGCCTTCCGTGCGAAAAAGTGTCGTTTGGGAACCTGCCACTGAGGAACCGCACATTGCACAAACTCACGGAAGGGGGCCGAGTCTACCAACTGAAAAGGAAGCAGTTGAAGCGCTAGCAATTTAGCCAAGCTAGCATTCAACCGCTGGGCATGTGGATGGCTGGGAGTGAACTTCTTTCGACGGTCCAGCAGCTTTGGCAGGGAAATTTGCCAGCTAGAATCGGACGTTGGTGTACTGCTAGCAGAGTGCCCGCAAGTACTTGCCTGTGACACACCTAATTCTACACCTTCATTCCTCTCAGAGCAGGTTTCAGAGAGGAGTGAAGGTATAGTGGGGTTGGAGATCCCAGCTGATGTGGTGCAAGAAGAGGTCAGCTTTGTTCTTTGGTGTGGGTCTTTAAGGTAGGCTTGCCAACGAGCTGCATGGCAGGTCAACATATGTCTGATCAAGCATGTGGTGCCCAAGCGGCTGATGTTTTGGCCACGCGATATACGCTTGAGACATATGTTGCAAACAGCAGCTGTGCGATCTGATGCACTCGCCTCAAAAAAGGCCCACACCAAAGAACTTTTTGCATGACGGGCAGAGGCAGCGCCCTGCACAGGCGGAGCTCTGCGGTGTGATTCCGTCGGTGTGCTGCCCATACGCTGGCCACTCAAGGGCATCCTGCCTCATTGGAGATGTGCCTCCTCCTCATCCTCCTCCTCCTCCTCTCTCCTATTAGGCACGCACGTGGAGTCAGTGACCTCATCATCCCCTCCCTCCTCATCACTGGAGCCAATCTGGCAATATGCTGCAGCTGCTGGAGCATGACTGCCAGATTGGTGTCCTTCTTGAGCATCCCCTCTCTCTGCTCTCACGCTGCTGCCTTCCTCTAGCTGGGTATCATCATCAGATCCTTCCAAACGCTGGGCATCCTCCTGGAGCATGTACCCAACACTGTGTTCAAACAGTTCGGGGGACTCCTCAGGAGGAGGGCATGGTGGGTCTAGGGAAGGATTGACTAATGAAGATAATGATACCAGAGAAGAGGACGCTTTGGCAGCTGCTTTGCCAGTACCCTGAGCCTGGGTGAGAGAGGATGAGGAGGATGAGGTGGGCTTGGTCATCCACTCTACCAAGTCTTCGGCATGATGTGGCTCAACATGTCCAGCTGCCGAAAACAAGGACAAGCGTGTCCCATGGCCATGTGCTGATGACAATGCACCGCGTACACGACCAGCACTGTTGCCCCCAGACACAGAGCCTGCTTGCCCTCTTTTTTTGCCTCCTGACTGTCTGCCTCTCCTTGGTTGCCTTCCAGACATTTTAATGGATGGCCTGCAGGGAGATGGGAAAAACAGCAATAAGGGCTACCTTCAGGTGTATACTGTGCAGGAGGCTTAGCAACAATGACACTGACACTGTCTCCTGCCTATCCTTCTCTGTCCCTAAACACAAGGATTGAAAATATGGTTCAGCAAAATAGTTTTAGAACAGAATAGCACACTGACACTTTCCCTCACTGTCCTACTCTGTCCCTCCCTACAAACAAGATTTAGCACAGAATAGCACACTGATAATTTCTACGAGTGTCCTTCTCTGTCCCTAAACTCAAGGATTGAAAATATGGAACAGCAAAATTGGTTTAGAACAGAATAGCACACTGTCAGTTTCACTCACTGTACCTCTCTGTCCCTCAACTCAAGGATTGAAAATATGGAACAGCAAAATTGGTTTAGAACAGAATAGCACACTGTCAGTTTCACTCACTGTACCTCTCTGTCCCTCAACTCTAGGATTGAAAATATGGAACAGCAAAATTGGTTTAGAACAGAATAGCACACTGTCAGTTTCACTCACTGTACCTCTCTGTCCCTCAACTCAAGGATTGAAAATATGGAACAGCAAAATTGGTTTAGAACAGAATAGCACACTGTCAGTTTCACTCACTGTACCTCTCTGTCCCTCAACTCAAGGATTGAAAATATGGTTCAGCAAAATAGTTTTAGAACAGAATAGCACACTGACACTTTCCCTCACTGTACCTCTCTGTCCCTCAACTCAAGGATTGAAAATATGGAACAGCAAATTTGGTTTAGAACAGAACAGCACACTGTCAGTTTCACTCACTGTACCTCTCTGTCCCTCAACTCAAGGATTGAAAATATGGAACAGCAAAATTGGTTTACAAAAGAATAGCACACTGTCAGTTTCACTCACTGTACCTCTCTGTCCCTCAACTCAAGGATTGAAAATATGGTTCAGCAAAATAGTTTTAGAACAGAATAGCACACTGACACTTTCCCTCACTGTACCTCTCTGTCCCTCAACTCAAGGATTGAAAATATGGAACAGCAAATTTGGTTTAGAACAGAATAGCACACTGTCAGTTTCACTCACTGTACCTCTCTGTCCCTCAACTCAAGGATTGAAAATATGGAACAGCAAAATTGGTTTAGAACAGAATAGCACACTGTCAGTTTCACTCACTGTACCTCTCTGTCCCTCAACTCAAGGATTGAAAATATGGTTCAGCAAAATAGTTTTAGAATAGAATAGCACACTGACACTTTCCCTCACTGTACCTCTCTGTCCCTCAACTCAAGGATTGAAAATATGGAACAGCAAATTTGGTTTAGAACAGAATAGCACACTGTCAGTTTCACTCACTGTACCTCTCTGTCCCTCAACTCAAGGATTGAAAATATGGAACAGCAAAATTGGTTTAGAACAGAATAGCACACTGTCAGTTTCACTCACTGTACCTCTCTGTCCCTCAACTCAAGGATTGAAAATATGGTTCAGCAAAATAGTTTTAGAACAGAATAGCACACTGACACTTTCCCTCACTGTACCTCTCTGTCCCTCAACTCAAGAATTGAAAATATGGAACAGCAAAATTGGTTTAGAGCAGAATAGCACACTGTCAGTTTCACTCACTGTACCTCTCTGTCCCTCAACTCAAGGATTGAAAATATGGAACATCAAAATTGGTTTAGAACAGAATAGCACACTGACACTTTCCCTCACTGTACCTCTCTGTCCCTCAACTCAAGGATTGAAAACATGGAACAGCAAATTTGGTTTAGAACAGAATAGCACACTGTCAGTTTCACTCACTGTACCTCTCTTTCCCTCAACTCAAGGATTGAAAATATGGAACAGCAAAATTGGTTTAGAACAGAATAGCACACTGACACTTTCCCTCACTGTACCTCTCTGTCCCTCAACTCAAGGATTGAAAATATGGAACAGCAAATTTGGTTTAGAACAGAACAGCACGCTGTCAGTTTCACTCACTGTACCTCTCTGTCCCTCAACTCAAGGATTGAAAATATGGAACAGCAAAATTGGCTTAGAAAAGAATAGCACACTGTCAGTTTCACTCACTGTACCTCTCTGTCCCTCAACTCAAGGATTGAAAATATGGTTCAGCAAAATAGTTTTAGAACAGAATAGCACACTGACACTTTCCCTCACTGTACCTCTCTGTCCCTCAACTCAAGGATTGAAAATATGGAACAGCAAATTTGGTTTAGAACAGAATAGCACACTGTCAGTTTCACTCACTGTACCTCTCTGTCCCTCAACTCAAGGATTGAAAATATGGAACAGCAAAATTGGTTTAGAACAGAATAGCACACTGTCAGTTTCACTCACTGTACCTCTCTGTCCCTCAACTCAAGGATTGAAAATATGGAACAGCAAAATTGGTTTAGAACAGAAGAGCACACTGACACTTTCCCTCACTGTACCTCTCTGTCCCTCAACTCAAGGATTGAAAATATGGAACAGCAAAATTGGTTTAGAACAGAATAGCACACTGTCTGTTTCCCTCACTGTACCTCTCTGTCCCTCAACTCAAGGATTGAAAATATGGAACAGCAAATTTGGTTTAGAACAGAATAGCACACTGTCAGTTTCACTCACTGTACCTCTCTGTCCCTCAACTCAAGGATTGAAAATATGGAACAGCAAAATTGGTTTAGAACAGAATAGCACACTGTCAGTTTCACTCACTGTACCTCTCTGTCCCTCAACTCAAGGATTGAAAATATGGTTCAGCAAAATAGTTTTAGAACAGAATAGCACACTGACACTTTCCCTCACTGTACCTCTCTGTCCCTCAACTCAAGGATTGAAAATATGGAACAGCAAAATTGGTTTAGAACAGAATAGCACACTGTCAGTTTCCCTCACTGTACCTCTCTGTCCCTCAACTCAAGGATTGAAAATATGGAACAGCAAAATTGGTTTAGAACAGAATAGCACACTGTCAGTTTCACTCACTGTACCTCTCTGTCCCTCAACTCAAGGATTGAAAATATGGTTCAGCAAAATTGGTTTAGAACAGAATAGCACACTGACACTTTCCCTCACTGTACCTCTCTGTCCCTCAACTCAAGGATTGAAAATATGGAACAGCAAAATTGGTTTAGAACAGAACAGCACACTGTCAGTTTCACTCACTGTACCTCTCTGTCCCTCAACTCAAGGATTGAAAATATGGAACAGAAAAATTGGTTTAGAAAAGAATAGCACACTGTCAGTTTCACTCACTGTACCTCTCTGTCCCTCAACTCAAGGATTGAAAATATGGTTCAGCAAAATAGTTTTAGAACAGAATAGCACACTGACACTTTCCCTCACTGTACCTCTCTGTCCCTCAACTCAAGGATTGAAAATATGGAACAGCAAATTTGGTTTAGAACAGAATAGCACACTGTCAGTTTCACTCACTGTACCTCTCTGTCCCTCAACTCAAGGATTGAAAATATGGAACAGCAAAATTGGTTTAGAACAGAATAGCACACTGTCAGTTTCACTCACTGTACCTCTCTGTCCCTCAACTCAAGGATTGAAAATATGGTTCAGCAAAATAGTTTTAGAACAGAATAGCACACTGACACTTTCCCTCACTGTACCTCTCTGTCCCTCAACTCAAGGATTGAAAATATGGAACAGCAAATTTGGTTTAGAACAGAATAGCACACTGTCAGTTTCACTCACTGTACCTCTCTGTCCCTCAACTCAAGGATTGAAAATATGGTTCAGCAAAATAGTTTTAGAACAGAATAGCACACTGACACTTTCCCTCACTGTACCTCTCTGTCCCTCAACTCAAGGATTGAAAATATGGAACAGCAAATTTGGTTTAGAACAGAATAGCACACTGTCAGTTTCACTCACTGTACCTCTCTGTCCCTCAACTCAAGGATTGAAAATATGGAACAGCAAAATTGGTTTAGAACAGAATAGCACACTGTCAGTTTCACTCACTGTACCTCTCTGTCCCTCAACTCAAGGATTGAAAATATGGTTCAGCAAAATAGTTTTAGAACAGAATAGCACACTGACACTTTCCCTCACTGTACCTCTCTGTCCCTCAACTCAAGGATTGAAAATATGGAACAGCAAATTTGGTTTAGAACAGAATAGCACACTGTCAGTTTCACTCACTGTACCTCTCTGTCCCTCAACTCAAGGATTGAAAATATGGTTCAGCAAAATAGTTTTAGAACAGAATAGCACACTGACACTTTCCCTCACTGTACCTCTCTGTCCCTCAACTCAAGGATTGAAATATGGAACAGCAAATTTGATTTAGAACAGAACTGCACACTGTCAGTTTCACTCACTGTACCTCTCTGTCCCTCAACTCAAGGATTGAAAATATGGAACAGCAAAATTGGTTTAGAACAGAATAGCACACTGTCAGTTTCACTCACTGTACCTCTCTGTCCCTCAACTCAAGGATTGAAAATATGGAACAGCAAAATTGGTTTAGAACAGAATAGCACACTGTCAGTTTCACTCACTGTACCTCTCTGTCCCTCAACTCAAGGATTGAAAATATGGTTCAGCAAAATAGTTTTAGAACAGAATAGCACACTGACACTTTCCCTCACTGTACCTCTCTGTCCCTCAACTCAAGGATTGAAATATGGAACAGCAAATTTGATTTAGAACAGAACTGCACACTGTCAGTTTCACTCACTGTACCTCTCTGTCCCTCAACTCAAGGATTGAAAATATGGAACAGCAAAATTGGTTTAGAACAGAATAGCACACTGTCAGTTTCACTCACTGTACCTCTCTGTCCCTCAACTCAAGGATTGAAAATATGGTTCAGCAAAATAGTTTTAGAACAGAATAGTACACTGACACTTTCCCTCACTGTACCTCTCTGTCCCTCAACTCAAGGATTGAAAATATGGAACAGCAAATTTGGTTTAGAACAGAATAGCACACTGTCAGTTTCACTCACTGTACCTCTCTGTCCCTCAACTCAAGGATTGAAAATATGGAACAGCAAAATTGGTTTAGAACAGAATAGCACACTGTCTGTTTCCCTCACTGTACCTCTCTGTCCCTCAACTCAAGGATTGAAAATATGGAACAGCAAAATTGGTTTAGAACAGAATAGCACACTGTCAGTTTCACTCACTGTACCTCTCTGTCCCTCAACTCAAGGATTGAAAATATGGAACAGCAAAATTGGTTTAGAACAGAATAGCACACTGTCAGTTTCACTCACTGTACCTCTCTGTCCCTCAACTCAAGGATTGAAAATATGGTTCAGCAAAATAGTTTTAGAACAGAATAGCACACTGACACTTTCCCTCACTGTACCTCTCTGTCCCTCAACTCAAGGATTGAAAATATGGAACAGCAAAATTGGTTTAGAACAGAACAGCACACTGTCAGTTTCACTCACTGTACCTCTCTGTCCCTCAACTCAAGGATTGAGAATATGGAACAGAAAAATTGGTTTAGAAAAGAATAGCACACTGTCAGTTTCACTCACTGTACCTCTCTGTCCCTCAACTCAAGGATTGAAAATATGGTTCAGCAAAATAGTTTTAGAACAGAATAGCACACTGACACTTTCCCTCACTGTACCTCTCTGTCCCTCAACTCAAGGATTGAAAATATGGAACAGCAAATTTGGTTTAGAACAGAATAGCACACTGTCAGTTTCACTCACTGTACCTCTCTGTCCCTCAACTCAAGGATTGAAAATATGGAACAGCAAAATTGGTTTAGAACAGAATAGCACACTGTCAGTTTCACTCACTGTACCTCTCTGTCCCTCAACTCAAGGATTGAAAATATGGTTCAGCAAAATAGTTTTAGAACAGAATAGCACACTGACACTTTCCCTCACTGTACCTCTCTGTCCCTCAACTCAAGGATTGAAAATATGGAACAGCAAATTTGGTTTAGAACAGAATAGCACACTGTCAGTTTCACTCACTGTACCTCTCTGTCCCTCAACTCAAGGATTGAAAATATGGAACAGCAAAATTGGTTTAGAACAGAATAGCACACTGTCAGTTTCACTCACTGTACCTCTCTGTCCCTCAACTCAAGGATTGAAAATATGGTTCAGCAAAATAGTTTTAGAACAGAATAGCACACTGACACTTTCCCTCACTGTACCTCTCTGTCCCTCAACTCAAGGATTGAAAATATGGAACAGCAAATTTGGTTTAGAACAGAATAGCACACTGTCAGTTTCACTCACTGTACCTCTCTGTCCCTCAACTCAAGGATTGAAAATATGGAACAGCAAAATTGGTTTAGAACAGAATAGCACACTGTCAGTTTCACTCACTGTACCTCTCTGTCCCTCAACTCAAGGATTGAAAATATGGTTCAGCAAAATAGTTTTAGAACAGAATAGCACACTGACACTTTCCCTCACTGTACCTCTCTGTCCCTCAACTCAAGGATTGAAAATATGGAACAGCAAATTTGGTTTAGAACAGAATAGCACACTGTCAGTTTCACTCACTGTACCTCTCTGTCCCTCAACTCAAGGATTGAAAATATGGAACAGCAAAATTGGTTTAGAACAGAATAGCACACTGTCAGTTTCACTCACTGTACCTCTCTGTCCCTCAACTCAAGGATTGAAAATATGGTTCAGCAAAATAGTTTTAGAACAGAATAGCACACTGACACTTTCCCTCACTGTACCTCTCTGTCCCTCAACTCAAGGATTGAAATATGGAACAGCAAATTTGATTTAGAACAGAACAGCACACTGTCAGTTTCACTCACTGTACCTCTCTGTCCCTCAACTCAAGGATTGAAAATATGGAACAGCAAAATTGGTTTAGAAAAGAATAGCACACTATCAGTTTCACTCACTGTACCTCTCTGTCCCTCAACTCAAGGATTGAAAATATGGTTCAGCAAAATAGTTTTAGAACAGAATAGCACACTGACACTTTCCCTCACTGTACCTCTCTATCCCTCAACTCAAGGATTGAAAATATGGAACAGCAAATTTGGTTTAGAACAGAATAGCACACTGTCAGTTTCCCTCACTGTACCTCTCTGTCCCTCAACTCAAGGATTGAAAATATGGAACAGCAAAATTGGTTTAGAACAGAATAGCACACTGTCAGTTTCACTCACTGTACCTCTCTGTCCCTCAACTCAAGGATTGAAAATATGGTTCAGCAAAATAGTTTTAGAACAGAATAGCACACTGACACTTTCCCTCACTGTACCTCTCTGTCCCTCAACTCAAGGATTGAAAATATGGAACAGCAAATTTGGTTTAGAACAGAATAGCACACTGTCAGTTTCACTCACTGTACCTCTCTGTCCCTCAACTCAAGGATTGAAAATATGGAACAGCAAAATTGGTTTAGAACAGAATAGCACACTGTCAGTTTCACTCACTGTACCTCTCTGTCCCTCAACTCAAGGATTGAAAATATGGTTCAGCAAAATAGTTTTAGAACAGAATAGCACACTGACACTTTCCCTCACTGTACCTCTCTGTCCCTCAACTCAAGGATTGAAAATATGGAACAGCAAATTTGGTTTAGAACAGAATAGCACACTGTCAGTTTCACTCACTGTACCTCTCTGTCCCTCAACTCAAGGATTGAAAATATGGTTCAGCAAAATAGTTTTAGAACAGAATAGCACACTGACACTTTCCCTCACTGTACCTCTCTGTCCCTCAACTCAAGGATTGAAAATATGGAACAGCAAATTTGGTTTAGAACAGAATAGCACACTGTCAGTTTCACTCACTGTACCTCTCTGTCCCTCAACTCAAGGATTGAAAATATGGAACAGCAAAATTGGTTTAGAACAGAATAGCACACTGTCAGTTTCACTCACTGTACCTCTCTGTCCCTCAACTCAAGGATTGAAAATATGGTTCAGCAAAATAGTTTTAGAACAGAATAGCACACTGACACTTTCCCTCACTGTACCTCTCTGTCCCTCAACTCAAGGATTGAAAATATGGAACAGCAAATTTGGTTTAGAACAGAATAGCACACTGTCAGTTTCACTCACTGTACCTCTCTGTCCCTCAACTCAAGGATTGAAAATATGAAACAGCAAAATTGGTTTAGAACAGAATAGCACACTGTCAGTTTCACTCACTGTACCTCTCTGTCCCTCAACTCAAGGATTGAAAATATGGTTCAGCAAAATAGTTTTAGAACAGAATAGCACACTGACACTTTCCCTCACTGTACCTCTCTGTCCCTCAACTCAAGGATTGAAAATATGGAACAGCAAATTTGGTTTAGAACAGAATAGCACACTGTCAGTTTCACTCACTGTACCTCTCTGTCCCTCAACTCAAGGATTGAAAATATGGAACAGCAAAATTGGTTTAGAACAGAATAGCACACTGTCAGTTTCACTCACTGTACCTCTCTGTCCCTCAACTCAAGGATTGAAAATATGGTTCAGCAAAATAGTTTTAGAACAGAATAGCACACTGACACTTTCCCTCACTGTACCTCTCTGTCCCTCAACTCAAGGATTGAAATATGGAACAGCAAATTTGATTTAGAACAGAACAGCACACTGTCAGTTTCACTCACTGTACCTCTCTGTCCCTCAACTCAAGGATTGAAAATATGGAACAGCAAAATTGGTTTAGAAAAGAATAGCACACTATCAGTTTCACTCACTGTACCTCTCTGTCCCTCAACTCAAGGATTGAAAATATGGTTCAGCAAAATAGTTTTAGAACAGAATAGCACACTGACACTTTCCCTCACTGTACCTCTCTGTCCCTCAACTCAAGGATTGAAAATATGGAACAGCAAATTTGGTTTAGAACAGAATAGCACACTGTCAGTTTCACTCACTGTACCTCTCTGTCCCTCAACTCAAGGATTGAAAATATGGAACAGCAAAATTGGTTTAGAACAGAATAGCACACTGTCAGTTTCACTCACTGTACCTCTCTGTCCCTCAACTCAAGGATTGAAAATATGGTTCAGCAAAATAGTTTTAGAACAGAATAGCACACTGACACTTTCCCTCACTGTACCTCTCTGTCCCTCAACTCAAGGATTGAAAATATGGAACAGCAAATTTGGTTTAGAACAGAATAGCACACTGTCAGTTTCACTCACTGTACCTCTCTGTCCCTCAACTCAAGGATTGAAAATATGGTTCAGCAAAATAGTTTTAGAACAGAATAGCACACTGACACTTTCCCTCACTGTACCTCTCTGTCCCTCAACTCAAGGATTGAAAATATGGAACAGCAAATTTGGTTTAGAACAGAATAGCACACTGTCAGTTTCACTCACTGTACCTCTCTGTCCCTCAACTCAAGGATTGAAAATATGGAACAGCAAAATTGGTTTAGAACAGAATAGCACACTGTCAGTTTCACTCACTGTACCTCTCTGTCCCTCAACTCAAGGATTGAAAATATGGTTCAGCAAAATAGTTTTAGAACAGAATAGCACACTGACACTTTCCCTCACTGTACCTCTCTGTCCCTCAACTCAAGGATTGAAAATATGGAACAGCAAATTTGGTTTAGAACAGAATAGCACACTGTCAGTTTCACTCACTGTACCTCTCTGTCCCTCAACTCAAGGATTGAAAATATGAAACAGCAAAATTGGTTTAGAACAGAATAGCACACTGTCAGTTTCACTCACTGTACCTCTCTGTCCCTCAACTCAAGGATTGAAAATATGGTTCAGCAAAATAGTTTTAGAACAGAATAGCACACTGACACTTTCCCTCACTGTACCTCTCTGTCCCTCAACTCAAGGATTGAAAATATGGAACAGCAAATTTGGTTTAGAACAGAATAGCACACTGTCAGTTTCACTCACTGTACCTCTCTGTCCCTCAACTCAAGGATTGAAAATATGGAACAGCAAAATTGGTTTAGAACAGAATAGCACACTGTCAGTTTCACTCACTGTACCTCTCTGTCCCTCAACTCAAGGATTGAAAATATGGTTCAGCAAAATAGTTTTAGAACAGAATAGCACACTGACACTTTCCCTCACTGTACCTCTCTGTCCCTCAACTCAAGGATTGAAATATGGAACAGCAAATTTGATTTAGAACAGAACAGCACACTGTCAGTTTCACTCACTGTACCTCTCTGTCCCTCAACTCAAGGATTGAAAATATGGAACAGCAAAATTGGTTTAGAAAAGAATAGCACACTATCAGTTTCACTCACTGTACCTCTCTGTCCCTCAACTCAAGGATTGAAAATATGGTTCAGCAAAATAGTTTTAGAACAGAATAGCACACTGACACTTTCCCTCACTGTACCTCTCTATCCCTCAACTCAAGGATTGAAAATATGGAACAGCAAATTTGGTTTAGAACAGAATAGCACACTGTCAGTTTCCCTCACTGTACCTCTCTGTCCCTCAACTCAAGGATTGAAAATATGGAACAGCAAAATTGGTTTAGAACAGAATAGCACACTGTCAGTTTCACTCACTGTACCTCTCTGTCCCTCAACTCAAGGATTGAAAATATGGTTCAGCAAAATAGTTTTAGAACAGAATAGCACACTGACACTTTCCCTCACTGTACCTCTCTGTCCCTCAACTCAAGGATTGAAAATATGGAACAGCAAATTTGGTTTAGAACAGAATAGCACACTGTCAGTTTCACTCACTGTACCTCTCTGTCCCTCAACTCAAGGATTGAAAATATGGAACAGCAAAATTGGTTTAGAACAGAATAGCACACTGTCAGTTTCACTCACTGTACCTCTCTGTCCCTCAACTCAAGGATTGAAAATATGGTTCAGCAAAATAGTTTTAGAACAGAATAGCACACTGACACTTTCCCTCACTGTACCTCTCTGTCCCTCAACTCAAGGATTGAAAATATGGAACAGCAAATTTGGTTTAGAACAGAATAGCACACTGTCAGTTTCACTCACTGTACCTCTCTGTCCCTCAACTCAAGGATTGAAAATATGGTTCAGCAAAATAGTTTTAGAACAGAATAGCACACTGACACTTTCCCTCACTGTACCTCTCTGTCCCTCAACTCAAGGATTGAAAATATGGAACAGCAAATTTGGTTTAGAACAGAATAGCACACTGTCAGTTTCACTCACTGTACCTCTCTGTCCCTCAACTCAAGGATTGAAAATATGGAACAGCAAAATTGGTTTAGAACAGAATAGCACACTGTCAGTTTCACTCACTGTACCTCTCTGTCCCTCAACTCAAGGATTGAAAATATGGTTCAGCAAAATAGTTTTAGAACAGAATAGCACACTGACACTTTCCCTCACTGTACCTCTCTGTCCCTCAACTCAAGGATTGAAAATATGGAACAGCAAATTTGGTTTAGAACAGAATAGCACACTGTCAGTTTCACTCACTGTACCTCTCTGTCCCTCAACTCAAGGATTGAAAATATGAAACAGCAAAATTGGTTTAGAACAGAATAGCACACTGTCAGTTTCACTCACTGTACCTCTCTGTCCCTCAACTCAAGGATTGAAAATATGGTTCAGCAAAATAGTTTTAGAACAGAATAGCACACTGACACTTTCCCTCACTGTACCTCTCTGTCCCTCAACTCAAGGATTGAAAATATGGAACAGCAAATTTGGTTTAGAACAGAATAGCACACTGTCAGTTTCACTCACTGTACCTCTCTGTCCCTCAACTCAAGGATTGAAAATATGGAACAGCAAAATTGGTTTAGAACAGAATAGCACACTGTCAGTTTCACTCACTGTACCTCTCTGTCCCTCAACTCAAGGATTGAAAATATGGTTCAGCAAAATAGTTTTAGAACAGAATAGCACACTGACACTTTCCCTCACTGTACCTCTCTGTCCCTCAACTCAAGGATTGAAATATGGAACAGCAAATTTGATTTAGAACAGAACAGCACACTGTCAGTTTCACTCACTGTACCTCTCTGTCCCTCAACTCAAGGATTGAAAATATGGAACAGCAAAATTGGTTTAGAAAAGAATAGCACACTATCAGTTTCACTCACTGTACCTCTCTGTCCCTCAACTCAAGGATTGAAAATATGGAACAGCAAAATTGGTTTAGAACAGAATAGCACACTGTCAGTTTCCCTCACTGTACCTCTCTGTCCCTCAACTCAAGGATTGAAAATATGGAACAGCAAAATTGGTTTAGAACAGAATAGCACACTGACACTTTCCCTCACTGTACCTCTCTGTCCCTACAAACAAGATTTAGCACAAAATAGCACACTGACACTTTCCCTCACTGTACCTCTCTGTCCCTACAAACAAGATTTAGCACAAAATAGCACACTGACACTTTCCCTCACTGTACCTCTCTGTCCCTAAACTCAAGGATTGAAAATATGGTTCAGCAAGATTGGTTTAGAACAGAATAGCACACTGACACTTTCCCTCACTGTACCTCTCTGTCCCTACAAACAAGGATTAGCACAGAATAGCACACTGTCACTGACACTCTCCCTACCTATCCTTATCTGTCCCTAAACACAAGGAATCCAGGATTATGTAAAGGAAAAATAATGACACTGTCCCTGCCTATGCTTCTCTTTCCCTACTCCGGAACACACTACACAAGGCCGCCGCGCTGGCGGCCTTTTATAGTGTGGGGCGTGTACTAAACCCCCTCAGCAATAATTGGCCACAGGCATCCTGCCTGTGGCCAATCATTGCTCTCCTCGCTGCCGGCGCTGTGATTGGCCAAGCATGCGGGGTCACAGTGCATGCTTGGCCAATCACAGCGCCTGGATGACACTGCGATGGCGTAGTGCATTGTGGGCCGTTCGCGTCACTCGAATTTGGCACGAACGGCCCAAATCGTTCGATCTTCGTCGAACGATCGTACAGCCGATGTTCGAGTCGAACGTATGTTCGACTCGAACACAAAGCTCATCCCTACACAGAATAGCACACTGTCAGTTTCACTCACTGTCCTACTCTGTCCCTACAAACTAGATTTAGCACAGAATAGCACACTGAGAGTTTCCACGAGTGTCCTTCTCTGTCCCTAAACTCAAGGATTTCAAATATGGTTCAGCAAGATTGGTTTAGAACAGAATAGCACACTGACACTTTCCCTCACTGTCCTACTCTGTCCCTACAAACAAGATTTAGCACAGAATAGCACACTGATAGTTTCCACGAGTGTCCTTCTCTGTCCCTAAACTCAAGGATTTCAAATATGGTTCAGCAAGATTGGTTTAGAACAGAATAGCACACTGTCAGTTTCACTCACTGTCCTACTCTGTCCCTACAAACTAGATTTAGCACAGAATAGCACACTGAGAGTTTCCACGAGTGTCCTTCTCTGTCCCTAAACTCAAGGATTTCAAATATGGTTCAGCAAGATTGGTTTAGAACAGAATAGCACACTGTCAGTTTCACTCACTGTCCTACTCTGTCCCTACAAACAAGATTTAGCACAGAATAGCACACTGATAGTTTCCACGAGTGTCCTTCTCTGCCCCTAAACTCAAGGATTTCAAATATGGTTCAGCAAGATTGGTTTAGAACAGAATAGCACACTGTCAGTTTCACTCACTGTCCTACTCTGTCCCTACAAACTAGATTTAGCACAGAATAGCACACTGATAGTTTCCATGAGTGTCCTTCTCTGTCCCTAAACTCAAGGATTTCAAATATGGTTCAGCAAGATTGGTTTAGAACAGAATAGCACACTGTCAGTTTCACTCACTGTACCTCTCTGTCCCTACAAACAAGATTTAGCACAGAATAGCACACTGATAGTTTCCACGAGTGTCCTTCTCTGTCCCTAAACTCAAGGATTTCAAATATGGTTCAGCAAGATTAGTTTAGAACAGAATAGCACACTGTCAGTTTCACTCACTGTCCTACTCTGTCCCTACAAACAAGATTTAGCACAGAATAGCACACTGACACTTTCCCTCACTGTACCTCTCTGTCCCTAAACTCAAGGATTTCAAATATGGTTCAGCAAGATTGGTTTAGAACAGAATAGCACACTGTCAGTTTCACTCACTGTCCTACTCTGTCCCTACAAACAAGATTTAGCACAGAATAGCACACTGACACTTTCCCTCACTGTACCTCTCTGTTCCTAAACTCAAGGATTTCAAATATGGTTCAGCAAGATTGGTTTAGAACAGAATAGCACACTGTCAGTTTCACTCACTGTCCTACTCTGTCCCTGCAAACAAGATTTAGCACAGAATAGCACACTGACACTTTCCCTCACTGTACCTCTCAGTCCCTAAACTCAAGGATTTCAAATATGGTTCAGCAAGATTAGTTTAGAACAGAATAGCACACTGTCAGTTTCACTCACTGTCCTACTCTGTCCCTACAAACAAGATTTAGCACAGAATAGCACACTGACACTTTCCCTCACTGTACCTCTCAGTCCCTAAACTCAAGGATTTCAAATATGGTTCAGCAAGATTGGTTTAGAACAGAATAGCACACTGTCAGTTTCACTCACTGTCCTACTCTGTCCCTACAAACAAGATTTAGCACAGAATAGCACACTGACACTTTCCCTCACTGTACCTCTCTGTCCCTAAACTCAAGGATTTCAAATATGGTTCAGCAAGATTGGTTTAGAACAGAATAGCACACTGACACTTTCCCTCACTGTACCTCTCTGTCCCTACAAACAAGGTTTAGCACAGAATAACACACTGACACTCTCCCTACCTATCCTTATTTGTCCCTAAACACAAGGAATCCAGGATTAGTAAAGGAAAAAAAATGACACTGTCCCTGCCTATGCTTCTCTTTCCCTGCTCCGGAACACACTACACAAGGCCGCCGCGCTGGCGGCCTTTTATAGTGTGGGGCGTGTACTAAACCCCCTCAAGAATAATTGGCCACAGGCATCCTGCCTGTGGCCAATCATTGCTCTCCTCGCTGCCGGCGCTGTGATTGGCCAAGCATGCGGGGTCACAGTGCATGCTTGGCCAATCACAGCGCCTGGATGACACTGCGATGGCGTAGTGCATTGTGGGCCGTTCGCGTCACTCGAATTTGGCGCGAACGGCCCAAATCGTTCGATCTTCATCGAACGATCGAACAGCCGATGTTCGAGTCGAATGTATGTTCGACTCGAACACGAAGCTCATCCCTACTCAAGATGATCACGGGCCATGGATTTGTGATGTTGGACACAAATGGTAGTTTAGTGAGAGTGTGAGTTATTTTTTTATTTTTTTTGGGGGGGGGTGCAAATAGTGAGGGGAGGGGAGGCCCAGAGCAGTAGAGCAGGTATACACTGATGGCAAGACTCTAACCCCTAGGGAGTCACAGCTGATACATACAGGCAGTCTCTGCAGGGCAGCACACTAGGCCGTGACAGGGGTGTGTGAAGATGACCTGGTTGGTGGATGGACACACAGGATCCGCGTTCCAGGACTCAGCCAGGCCCACCGCGGTGCACTCCCGTGGGATCACGATCCAAGAAATAGCAGTGCTTTGGAAGCCGCACTAGGCCGGACCAGGCCGTGGTCTCTACGATCGTCACCATCGGCTGGACGGGCCTCCAAAGAGTGCTAGATAGGCGGATGGGCAGGCATGAGGGGATGGGTGACAGCCGTTACCTCCAGCAGGCCTGCCGCGGCGCACTTCCGCGGGATCACGCTTACGGAAATAGTGGTGCTTTGGAGGATGCACTAGGCTGCACTAGGCCACGGCCTCCACTAATGTCTCCAGCGGTTGGCCGGGTCTCCGAGGCCTATCAGGCAGGCGGATGGGCAAGCAAGTGAGGGCGGATGATATTCTTTACCTCCAGCAAGCCGTGGTTTGCCTCCCTCGGATCGACACAGGCCTGGGAAAATCGCAGGCCTCAAGATGGCGGAGGGCCACGGCAATGTGAAGCTGACTTCAGGTCCAAAGGAGATACAGCCGGCCGTATTCTGCGATACCTGCTGGGGCAGCGATGCAAGGTGCCCAATAATGTATAGAGTGATTTTGGAGGTTCAGCTAAGAGAAAAGAGTGGCGGATGGCAACAGATTCTAGCTGAATGTGTGGAGCTCTGTATCCACACGTCCTCCCTGTTTCACATCCGGACACGCCCCCATCTCCCCCACTGTAATAGACATCTCCCCCACTGTAATAGACATCTCCCTCACTGTAATAGGACATCTCCCCCACTGTAATAGAACATCTCCCCCACTGTAATAGACATCTCCCCCACTGTAATAGGACATCTCCCCCAGCAGACATACCAGAATAGAAGGCGGCAGACCCCCTCCGTCTGGATCCACGAGCAGTTGAGGGGTGATGACGTCAGCGCGCCGCTCTAGGAGCTCACCTAGGCCGCCGCCGGGTGGACCAAGATGGCTGCCACTCCGGAGCTAGGCCGAAGCCGCTGCCTTTCTTATGGGCGAGGCAGCGGAGACCCAGAAGCCGGTGGAGAGGTGAGTATCGATCAAAATAATTTTTGATCGATCCCAAAAATTAACTATTAATCGAGGGATTAACCGTTAATTTCCACAGCCCTAAAAGAAACATAAAAGGGGGCGTGTCCGGACGTGAGCCGAGGAGGACGTGTTTGGATGGAGCTCTGCAGACCCACTCATAATCCACGGCCATCCTCTGCAAAATCCACCCTGGTGAGCCTCCAACCGAGCCCCAATCGTTCCCAGGCATTCTCTACCTCGGCTTAGCTGTATATTGGGGGCGCTGGCTGGCGGTGGCTTCGCTTGGCCTGCGGACATCTCCAAGCATCTGCCGCCATCTTGGGGCCTGTGGAGCCTTCGGAGTCCTCCACTCTCAAGTGCTGCAACCTGCGGGACAAACGGTCGCCTCAACCCCTTGTGGCCGCATCTCTCGAGGAGGACAGACAGAACAGACGCCAGAGAGAACCAGCCGGAAGATCTGGGCGTCCGCCCGCGACCCGCCATCGGCATCCTGAGGCCTACGGAGCCAGCCGGGGCCTCCCCATCCAGGTACAGGGCTCCATAGGCCATATCGCATTCCTTAACCAGCGCCAGCATCCCTAGCAGAGGCAGACCACCCCCGCGGCAGTTGCAGGCGATCATTCCCTTGAAGGAGAGCTGTGGCCCAGCTTCTCCACGCGGCGGCCGTTTCAGGAAAGGCCGCGGCTTCGGCCTAGTCCCGGAGCTCGGCGGCCATTTTGCTACACCCAGACTCCTGGCACCCAGACTCCTGGCCTCACCTTATTCTCTTTCCTCACATCACAAGGGGGAAGATCGGTCTACTAGCCTTTTAGGTATATATAGTGTTAAACACAGATCTCTAACCAATCTTTGGTCCCCACCTGTATGCTACACCCACGATTCCTACAGCTTCCCTGTGATCCACGCTATTCCAAAGTTTCTCAAATCCCTAATTGATCCCTTTTTGCTGGACTACCTAGGCCTCCACATCTCATAAGCCTCTGTTTGCTGGACTATTAAGGCCTCCACCTCTCACAAACTTCCGCTCCTTCCTATGCTCCCCACAACGCGGATGTCATTACAGGGGACACATGCGGGACGCCCAATGCTGAAGGGCATGTAACTCCTTCATTCTGATCCCTGCCGCATTCCATCGCTCCCGCACAGGGTACGACTACTACATCAGCCACGGGAGACACCGCAATTGACCAATAACCTGTCCAAGCACCCCATGGTGAAATACGGGCCAAAGCAATCTGCTCAATCCCACACACCAGAGCTGCGGCCTATACAGACACTGGACCGTTTTCTGAGCAGGCCCAAATCCCCAGCCCCGACTATGCCTGGCACCGCGTCGGCACTCGCGGATGCTCGCGGTGAGGCAAGAGATACTCCTCAGATCTTTATGCCCTCCCCATCCACAGAAATGTCAGCTCCCGTTACAGTGGACATATTGGACAATAAGTTGCAAGCTCTCTTACAGGATTTGACCAGCAATGTCTCCAGGGAAATGGGGAAGCTTGCGCACGAATTGAGGGGGGAGATTGCTCATATTGGTGAACGCACCGATGTTTTAGAAACAAAATTTGATGACTTGATACAATACGTTCATGTCCTGGAAGAAGACAATGCTGGTTTAAAACAATCCATCTCCCAGCTCCATTCCCAACAGGAGGTTTTGGAAAACAGGGAACGTCGCCAAAATCTGCGTATCAGAGGTGTCCCTGAAACCATAGGAGACGGAGAGATCCGACCATATCTACTAAGCCTCTTTAATACCGTGGCCCCTCTGATACCGGACATAGACTGGAGACTAGATAGAGCACATAAGTCACTGGCCCCTAAACCCCCTGCTGTAGCAAACCCAAGAGACATTATAGTGCGCTTTCACTACTACGACAGCAAGGAAGCTTTGACCATGGCTACTCGCAACAAACCCCGGCTGGAATTCAAGGGGGCTAAAATACAATTTTTTTGCAATCTGTCTCCTATAACCCTTGCTAAACGCCGCAGCCTTCGCCCAGTAACCACCCACTTGCAAAACCATCATCTTCCATACCGCTGGGGATTTCCCTTCCGCTTGTCTGTCTCGAAAGAAGGTGTCCAATACTCCATGAGAGATCTCCAGGAGAGTGAGGCATTCATACGCAATCTAGGTCTTCCGCCGCTGCCAGATGAGGACCCCACATCGCTCCCGATGACACCCAAACCTGCATCCATTCCAGGCTGGATTTGGACTCCTGCCCGCCAGAAACCACAGAAGGGCTACTCTACACCCCAGCGACACCCTTTCCCTAGACTCCCACCTTGAGAGGTGTCTCTCCTGCAGTTTGTTCAACTTGGCTTCGGCCCTAGCCCCACCGAATTTCCCCTAGTTTGGGAAGTTCACACTCATACACATGGGACATTTCTCTTATAGAATATGGTTCAAATTTTCTACCAAGTTTCTTGAAATTTTGTTGGAAGACGGCGGGGATCACCCCAGATATGTTGGGGCCCCTCGTGTGCCTCCTTTTGATCCACGGCCACGGCTGTGGACTCCTGGGCGGTTTTTACCCCCCAGGCTATACTTCGATTTTTCTTTGTTTTTATAGGTCCTTTTTTGACCTATTTTTCACTTTTTGCTTGTTTTGCTTACGTGTTTTTCCATCATCACTCCTTACTAATGTTGAATACTATTTCATGTTTTTCCTTCACAGGATACACCATGGACTTTTTTGCCAATTTTGTCTGTTTATGTTTACATGGCTGTTTCTTCTTTTTTATTATGGTTATCATAGCGTAATCTTGTTCCATCGGGATGGCTCTATGGGTTCTTACTTATAATGTGAAGGGTTTGAATTCTGTTCATAAGCGCTGGTTAGCCTTAAAAGAGTTCAAATCTTCAGCTGCGGATATAATCCTAGTCCAGGAGACACATTTCCGCTCGGGGGGATCCTTTAAATTTGCTGCAAAACATTTTCCTGTTTCATTCATAGCTTCTGATCCCTCTGGCAAAGCGGGAGTTGCCATATTGATTAGAAAATCCTGCCCCTTGAGAGTAAAAACCTCATTCATGGACCCTCGGGGTCGGTATATTTTCCTGGACTGCGATTATCTCTGACGCTCTTTCACTTTGATCAATGTTTATGTCCCTAACTCAGGTCAAATCCAATTTCTCACTGATGTATTTGGGAAAATGGGCAAATATGCTCAACCCTTTATGATAGTTGGGGGTGACTTCAATATGACCTTGTCCCCTAGAAGAGACAGACGCACGCTATTCTCCACCAACCCTTCAGCTAAAATAGAACGCCAATCTGCCTCTTTTCGTAGACTCATTAGCTCTCATAATCTACTAGACATCTGTATTCTTTCTTTCCCCCCCACATAAGATGTACTCCAGATTAGATTATCTTTTTGTCACGGCCCCTTTGCTGACATCCTCTGTGGCTTCAGAATTGAACCCTATGACTCTGTCTGACCATGCATCTGTTCAGGTCGATCTCACACTCTCCTCATCTACACCTAAAACTTGCCATTGGAGACTGAATGACTCTCTCCTCCGCAACCCTATCACTGAAACTCAATTATCTCAAAATTTAACTGAATTCTTCCAACTGAATGACAACTCCGTGGCGGATGTGTTCACCCTATGGGAGGCCCATAAAGCATACTTTAGAGGCTCATGTATCTCAGCTGGCTCCCGCTTAAAGAGGGACTCTGCAGCTCAGAGGCATGATATTCTCTCCCGGCTACAAAAAGCAGAGAGTCTGCTACTAGCCTCCCCTACGGTGACGCGTCTGCACATAGTCACCTCTTTACGCAAAAGGTTAAAGTCTATTGACATGAACGGATGCTCCAAATCCTTACTCTGGGCTAAACAGAAATTCTACGAATTCGCTAACAAGCCGCATAGGATGCTGGTGAATAGGCTCAAACCGCGTCAGTTTCACTCTTACCCCGAATTTCTCACCCAGGCTGATGGAACCCCAACTCACTGTCCGCAAACGATGTCCAAGGTCTTTGGGATATTTTATAGTAAGCTATACAATTGTATAAACACAAACCCCAAACACCTATTCTCCCAGGATGAAATTAACTCCTTTTGTGACTCTTTAAAATTGCCCAAACTGTCATCATCACAAACAGCTACCCTTAACGCTGCCATCACACCAGAAGAATTAGCTGAGGTTGTTAAAGAGCTGCCTTTGCACAAGTCACCGGGACCAGATGGTTTACCTTATCTTTATTACAAAACCTTTCTCCCAATTCTAAGCCCATATCTAATAGACCTTTTTACTTCCCTACAGAAGGGCACTGTCCCTCACCCTCAATTTTTACATGCCCACATTACAGTTCTCCCAAAACCTGGCAAATCCCCATCATTACCAGATAACTACAGGCCCATAGCCCTGCTCAATTCGGATTATAAAATCTTTACAAAAATCATAGCCAACAGACTTTCCTCCATTATACCTAGCCTTATTCATAACGATCAAGTGGGCTTTGTCTCAGGTAGGCGTGCAGGGGACAACACTAGACGCACTATTGACCTGATAGATTTACTCGACAAAACATCCCGCTCTGCCCTTATCTTGAGCTTAGATGCTCAGAAAGCGTTCGACAGACTCGGCTGGCCATATATGTTTGCCCCGCTTACGCGCTTTGGATTCACAGGTTCTTTTATGTCAGCTCTTTAGGCCTTATATTCCCGACCCACTTCCCAAGTACAACTGGCATCTTTTGTATCCCCACCCTTTTTGCACAGCAATGGGACTAGACAGGGGTGCCCCCTCTCCCCCTTATTATTTATATTATGCCTTGAACCCCTAGCTGAAGCCATCCGCACGCACCCAGACATAAGTGGGGTCTCCCTGCGACAGAGAGAGTACAAACTGTCTCTTTTCGCAGATGATATCTTGCTTACTTTAACTAAGCCACATGTTTCTCTTCCCAACCTCCACGCATTATTAGACACATTTAGTAAATTATCTGGTTATAAAGTTAATACAGACAAAACAGAAGCTCTACCTATACATATCCCCCCCACGCTCCTTACCTCATTACAAAGTAACTTCCCCTACCACTGGTGCTCTGCTTCTATTAAGTATCTTGGTATACACCTAACGGCATCTTATCCCACTTTGTATCAAGCTAACTTCCCCTCCCTAATCTCAGAAACACATGGCTTACTCCGTAAATGGACGGAATGTCCTCTGTCTCTTCTAGGAAGGATAAATGTCCTCAAGATGGCTATACTCCCGAAGTTTTTATATCTTTTTGAAACATTGCCAATTGCAATCCCTATTCTACAACTTCGAAACATTCAACGGGCCTTCACTAAATTTATCTGGGGAAATAAAGCACACAGGTTTGCTAGCAAAGTGGTGTTTGCTCCCCACTCTCAAGGTGGCTTGGGAGCACCCGATATCAGTAAATACTACTTTGCTACCCATCTTGCAGCGACCATCTCTTGGTCGTCACGCTTTGCAACGAGTAGATGGTCAGAGTTAGAAATCAGTGTTACTAGTCCTGTGCATCCTTGCTCACTGCTCTGGGCCGACTTAACTTCCTCCATATCTCAGCTCAGACATATATGTCTAGGACCAATGCTATTTACTTTTTCTATCTGGAAAAAATGTAACAAGAGGTTCTCTCTCTCTTCTCCATGCCCACCTCTCTTAAACGTTATTTTCAACCCGGATATTCCGGATAGCCTATCCTACAATAACATGTACCCATGGTTACAGGCGGGCATTTTTCAGCTCCGCCACCTAGTACATCCTATAACCCGCAAACTGTTCTCCTTCCAAGATCTTCAAAAGAAATTTGATATACCCATAAAGCTTTTTTTTTTCTTATCTTCAATTTAAACACTACTTCCATTCTATATCACCTGCCTTGGCCTTAGAAAAACCCAATGCCTTTGAAGCTTTATGTGCCCAGGGCCCATACCAACCCGGTCTCATATCTTCTATATATAAGATCCTCCATGACTCGAATCTACCTACGCTAGAATCTCATGTGTACATGCAGAGATGGGCCAAGGTACTTCCAACCCCTATATCTTCTCCTCAATGGCAGGAGATCTGGTCTTCCATATCTAAAGTATCCAGATGCGTGGAGCAGAGAGAGACAGCTTATAAGGTCCTCATGTTCTGGTATAGGACCCCAGAGGTCATCCATAAATATGATCCCTCTATATCCCGGAAATGCTGGAGATGCTTGCAAGATATAGGAACTCACTACCATATCTTTTGGGAATGCCCGTTAATTTTGCCTTTTTGGTTCTCAGTCCAATCAGTACTTCAGTCTGTGTTGGCGATGGTCATCCCTAGAGATCCGGCCCACTACTTGTTAGGCCTCCCAATCCCTGGAATACCTAAACACGCCAAAAAGTTGATATCATATATTCTCTTGGCCGCCAAAAGAGTAATACCTACTCATTGGTTATCTCCCAACACCCCCACGCAATCCCAATTGATACTAGCCGTAGCACAGATACGTAGAATGGAGCATATGACAGCAGTGATTCGCGATACTCTGCCTCAATTCTCAAAAATATGGGATCCCTGGGACAACTCCTCTTTCAATCCAGAATCTCTATCCCAAACTGCTACCAAATATCCTCCAGGCAACTTGTCCCTTCTTGTTTGAATGATTAGCTTAAAGACTATTGTTACTATACATACTACTATTTTATATACAGGTCCTTCTCAAAAAATTAGCATATTGCGATAAAGTTCATTATTTTCTGTAATGTACTGATAAACATTAGACTTTCATATATTTTAGATTCATTACACACAACTGAAGTAGTTCAAGCCTTTTCTTGTTTTAATATTGATGATTTTGGCATACAGCTCATGAAAACCCAAAAATCCTATCTCAAAAAATTAGCATATCATGAAAAGGTTCTCTAAACGAGCTATTAACCTAATCATCTGAATCAACTAATTAACTCTAAACACCTGCAAAAGATTCCTGAGGCTTTTAAAAACTCCCAGCCTGGTTCATTACTCAAAACCGCAATCATGGGTAAGACTGCCGACCTGACTGCTGTCCAGAAGGCCATCATTGACACCCTCAAGCAAGAGGGTAAGACACAGAAAGAAATTTCTGAACGAATAGGCTGTTCCCAGAGTGCTGTATCAAGGCACCTCAGTGGGAAGTCTGTGGGAAGGAAAAAGTGTGGCAGAAAACGCTGCACAACGAGAAGAGGTGACCGGACCCTGAAGAAGATTGTGGAGAAGGACCGATTCCAGACCTTGGAGGACCTGCGGAAGCAGTGGACTGAGTCTGGAGTAGAAACATCCAGAGCCACCGTGAACAGGCGTGTGCAGGAAATGGGCTACAGGTGCTGCATTCCCCAGGTCAAGCCACTTTTGAACCAGAAACAGCGGCAGAAGCGCCTGACCTGGGCTACAGAGAAGCAGCACTGGACTGTTGCTCAGTGGTCCAAAGTACATTCGGAAATCAAGGTGCCAGAGTCTGGAGGAAGACTGGGGAGAGGGAAATGCCAAAATGCCTGAAGTCCAGTGTCAAGTACCCACAGTCAGTGATGGTCTGGGGTGCCATGTCAGCTGCTGGTGTTGGTCCACTGTGTTTTATCAAGGGCAGGGTCAATGCAGCTAGCTATCAGGAGATTTTGGAGCACTTCATGCTTCCATCTGCTGAAAAGCTTTATGGAGATGAAGATTTAATTTTTCAGCACGACCTGGCACCTGCTCACAGTGCCAAAACCACTGGTAAATGGTTTACTGACCATGGTATTACTGTGCTCAATTGGCCTGCCAACTCTCCTGACCTGAACCCCATAGAGAATCTGTGGGATATTGGGAAGAGAAAGTTGAGAGACGCAAGACCCAACACTCTGGATGAGCTTAAGGCCGCTATCGAAGCATCCTGGGCCTCCATAACACCTCAGCAGTGCCACAGGCTGGTTGCCTCCATGCCACGCCGCATTGAAGCAGTCATTTCTGCAAAAGGATTCCCGACCAAGTATTGAGTGCATAACTGAACATAATTATTTGAAGGTTGACTTTTTTTGTATTAAAAACACTTTTCTTTTATTGATCGGATGAAATATGCTAATTTTTTGAGATAGGATTTTTGGGTTTTCATGAGCTGTATGCCAAAATCATCAATATTAAAACAAGAAAAGGCTTGAACTACTTCAGTTGTGTGTAATGAATCTAAAATATATGAAAGTCTAATATTTATCAGTACATTACAGAAAATAATGAATTTTATCACAATATGCTAATTTTTTGAGAAGGACCTGTATATTGTGTCAAGATCCATGGTGTACCCTCCCCTCCCTTGTTCTTCTTGACTTTTCTCTTGTTGCCTCTGATTATGATATCATTCACTAAGAAATGCCTCTCTTTTTCTGTATAAGATGATTGTGGCACTTCTCTGTAATGTGTCTGCCTTTTCTTGTTTTGTTGAAAAATCTCAATAAACATACAATTACAAAAAAAAAAGAAACATAAAAAAAGGTTATCATTAGTAAAAACTACATTCACAAATAATCACTAGATCCAGAGATATAGGTAACTTAATTTATATGCACATCTCAAATTACCTTTGAAAGATTCCCAGCCAGCGATGTACCGGTACGTCGCTGGATAGGAAGTGTGAGGCCGCGTACACACGACCGGTTTTCTCGGCAAAAAAGCTCTCCCAACAGTTTTCTTGTCTTTTTTGGTCGAGAAAACCGTTCGTGTGTATGCTTTCTCGTCGAGAAAACTGTCCAAAATCTCGACGAGAAAAAAGACGACCTGCGGTCTTTTTTCTCGTCGGAGTCTCATTTTTTCTCGGCGTGATTCTTGTCAGACTGTGTTTGGACGAGAAAACCGTTCGTGTGTATGCTTTTTCGAGTCTTCAAAAACCACGCATGGTCAGACTCAATATGAGACGGGAGCGCACCTTCTTGTAAAACTAGCGTTTTGGATGGAGATAGCACATTCGTCACGCGTTACCAATTTTAGCCACGTTTAAATGCTGCACATTTAAATCTTCTTTAGAATACTACAATGATGATGTGCAATTTTGATCTTTTTTGGCTGCAGATATTCACGCATATTTAGGACTAATTTTTACCAACATTTCTGAATGCAGATCTAATGAATATGTTATTTTAGTTGATCGAGCAAGATTTTTTTTCTTTTTATTAATTAGTATGTTTTTATTCAGATATGCATTTTAAAATCTTCTTTAATTTCTAGTGTTCTCCTTTTTTTTTTATCCGGTGTAAATTTGACATAAATAGTATTAAATTATCCTCTTTTTTTTGTTCTGCAAGGCGTTTTTGGGTGTTATCTGTGGCATTTAAACTCTAGCTTTGGAGTTTAAGAAAATTACCTGCCTACTCACCAGCTAAATATGTAGCTTTAACAAAAACACATATGCAAGTATTAACTGGAACACAAAAAAAACATTTATTCTGGTATACAAAATAATAATAACCAAACTAGAAGGCAGCGCTGGAGAGCCTGCTGCAATTTGTGCGACTGTGTGGACACCAACATTGGAACCTTGAGAGGAACATACATTACTGAGCACAATCTGGTCTTGGACTCCCAGAGGTCAGGAACAGCAGCAGGTTAGATACATGTCCCAAGCCTGGGGAACTACAACAGGCTGCCTTCTGTCTGACCACATTGCAGCAAGGGAATCACTTCCTGGTCTTCTTGCCCGCTTCCCTGCAGCCTTCTGGGTAGGCTTGCCTGCAGCCTTCTCTGCAGCCTTCTCTGCAGCCTTCCTTGTCCGCCTGGCTGGAGGCTGTGCCTCAAGAGGTGTACTCATGTCAGGAGGAGGAGGTGGAGCTGTAGAAGAAGGAGGTTGGGGAGAAGAAGAAGAAGGAGGTGGAGGAAAAGAGGAATGAGGAGGTGGAGGAGAAGAAGAAGAAGGAGGTGGAGGAGAAGAGGAAGGAGGAGGTTGTGAAATTGGAGGTGGAGGTGGAGAAGAAGGAGGTGGAGGAGAATAGGAAGGTGCAGGAGGATGGCCGTGGTCACAGATAACAGTACTCTCTGTGAGTCTGCCCCTCAACCCCTTATTTAAAAGGGTCATGAGCAGGGACTCACAAAGTAGCCTCTGTTCATTTTGCATCTGGGCCATTTTCATGCCCACCAATGCCGCATAGCCCTCATCAGGGGTTGGGGGCTGCTGGAGGGTGGCATGGGCCTCTTTAATGAGTGCCAGTGCTGCCACACTCACAGCCCTATCCCTCCTGCCCCTTCTTGGTGGCATGCGGATTGGTGGCACCTGACACCTAGTCCTACTACTTGGACCAGCCACCTCCTCTCTGCCACTTGGACCAGGCACCTCCTCTCTGCCACTAAGCCCAGCCTCCTCCTGCCTGACATTTTCCGCCCTCTCATCTTGGCTGACCTCCTCCTGTGTAAAAAAAAGGGACATATTTTAGATTTTGTTTTCATCAATCACACACAGGGGATTAGTTTGTAAAGGCAAATCCACTTTGCAATACAAGTGCAAACTACAAGTGCACTTGTAATTGCTTGGAAAGTGGACTTGGAAGTGCAGTCGCTGGAGATCTGAGGGGGACATGCAAGGCAAAGCAAAAGCATAAATTTAGCTTAAACATGATTGGAGATTAAAATCAGCAGAGCTTCCCCTCATTTCCGCTCTCCCCCTCTGATTTGCAGCGCCTTTACTTCCAAGTTCTTTTTTGGTGAAATTTTAAGTGCTCTTTGCACTTGTAGTTTGCACTTGTAGTGCAAAGTGGATTACCTGTTCCTAAAGCAGCCCCACAATGTTCAGATCATTGCCTGTTGCAAATCCTTCAAAATGTGTGTGTATAATACTCTCATTATGCCGCCATCATTTTCATATCTCCTCCCCCACTTTTTTGCCCACTAATGTCTATTGCTATGTCAATCCCTTTTTCTTGATTGCCTACCTTTTTACCCATCTTAACATCTATTTTACATCATTCACTTTTGACAAAGAAATGTGATAAAAATACTATTCCTGGCTCCAGACGGACAGATCTGGGTCCTCGTCCAAGATGGAAGGCTCCTCCTGATCC
The DNA here is from genome assembly GCA_029206835.1 of Rana muscosa. Taxonomy (NCBI): domain Eukaryota; kingdom Metazoa; phylum Chordata; class Amphibia; order Anura; family Ranidae; genus Rana; species Rana muscosa. The sequence continues at coordinate 597,835,790 of CM055122.1, read as the reverse complement.
TGGGAAGGATCATCTTGGCTGGAGGGAAGGCTGGAGGGAAGGCTGGACAGTGATTCCCTTGCTGTAATGTGGTCATTCAGAAAGGCCAACCTGTCGTAGTACCACAAATGTGGGACATATACCTCCCCTGCTGCTGCTCCTGACCTCTGAGATGCCAGGACACGATTGCGCGCAGTCCTATATGTTCCTCTCAATGTCCCAATTTTGGTGTCAAGCTGCTCAATGGTTGCATGGGGCACCCTGGTCTGCACAAATGGGAGCAGGCTCTCCAGCGCTGCTCTCCGAACCCCTTTTTTTATGCTGTGGATTTTTGGTCTCCCACAGATTGGGCAGCTCCCTTAATCTGTCAATGAATTCCGATAGAAATTCTTTTTCCCCAAACACATTCATTCTTTCTGCAAGACAAAACACCAGACATAATTAAAAATGTCAATCACACTCTAAACTCGTGAAATCTTTATGCCCATATATGCCTCTCCAATCTCTATGCAGTATAGGCCACTGATGTACCAATTAGCAAATGATACCTTCGGTCTAACGTTCGGCGCTCTAAACTCCTTCGGCCGCACACAGAACGTAGGTATGTCACATGTGTGTGTTAGCTTTATATACACTACGCATGCGTGACACACGTCGCCCGCCCATGACGGTCTTTTCTCGATGTTTCCCCGCCCCTTCTCTTTCGGCGCACAGGCGACATGGCGGAGTCACAGCAGGTGTCTGTGAATTCAGAGAATTCCAATGAGGAGACAAGCCAAGAGCGGGAAACGTCACAAACAAGGAGGCGCTACAAGGCATCTAATATGTCCTTTGAGGAGATGGCGGAGATGGTGGCCATATTGAACAATTCTGATTATGATGCAAAGCATGGGCCGTATTCCCACCCTAATCTTTGGAAGGACAAAATTATGAAGAAAGTAGTGAAAAGTCTAAAGATGAATTTCGGTGTGAAAAGATCCAAGGAGCAGCTCAGAAAGAGGTGGTCTGACCTCAAACTGAGGGAGCCGGAGCAGTTAAGGAGCATTAACAGAATGCTTAAAAAAAGTAAGTACTTCTCCTGTGTCCCTATTGTTGTATTTCACAACTTGCATGTTGCTCCCTGTTGTGTTTTTTTCTTAATTAACATTCTTAAATGACATCTTCTACAATTTAGTGGGCACAGTAATCGGTCGATATAGACACATCGTTTGCACACTACATACAATGATTTGGCAATATCCGTTCTTTTTTATTTCCAAAAATAAATGTATATTTAAAATCACTAAATGTTATGACATTGTTGTCTAGATGATGTGTTTGAAACTAGAATGAAATGCAAACTTGAATCAATATAAAGGAGAGGACACACAGCAGTTGTTTACACATCTGCACTCACAGGAGCACTATAGTGTGGTCCGCCATAAAAACCTTTTTAGGGTGTCCACCACAGGTGCTACAGTGGGTACTGGGGGGGGGCCCATGTGATAAAATTGTCACCAAAATGTCTGTTTTTTAGCTTTGTATAGTTCTCGAATCTGGTCTTCATCTTGGAACTGGGCCAAAACAGACAAGTGTAACTCACCTGCAAGCAATGTTTCATATTCCTAGTTATGACTTCATATATGTGTGTGTTAAGTGTACCATTTGTTTTAATCTCATAGGGGAGAGAAGACTGGGAGGACACGACTCCTCGGAGCCCAGGAACCCCACACCTTCTAAAGAACCCCAACCTCCCCAACAAGGCCAACCTGAGAATGTGGAGGATGTCGATTTAGATAAAGGAGAGGTGGAGGAAGGAGAAGTCGAGGAAGGAGAGGTGGAGGAGGTGGTGGAACTTGTCACTACAACAGGTCAGTATCTGTCACCCCAGCTTCAGGTTTACGAGATGTAGGCCTGGAGATTGATATATTTTTATTTTTATTTTAGGGGATGAAGATTTTCCTGAAAGTCCATGATTCTCCAGGGATAGTGCACAACGACTCATACAACAAGTAATGGATTGTAGTACTCAACTGGACTTCATTAAAAAAAGGATTCAGGATCTGGAGAATGCATTTAAGGACATCATAGATGTGTTGGGGAGAATAGACTAAAAAAAACCTTTTAATCTCAAGTTTGTGTTCACTTTTGTAGCACTTTGTTGCACAAACAAATTTAGAAGATGCACACAGTGGGTCAACATGTGCTATCTGCCCTCACGGGATCTCCATGTACGTGTTTTGGGGGTGCAACCTCTTCCTCACAACTCAAGAAGGAGAAAAGAAGAAGGGGTTGCCCCCCCAAAACATGTTGAATGATCCCCCATGATGGCGGGTAGCACATGTTGACGAGAGGGATGAGGAAGTAACTAACCTAGTTTCCCCCCCTAAAAATGTGTGCATCTTCTAAATTTGTCAGGTTCAGGGGTGACAACACTCCATTTTTGAGGAAGGGCAGATAGACATTTTTGTGGACAAAACGTTTAACATTGTTGTATTTGGAGGAATGTTGAGGAAATTTTTTCTAAGTTCATTAGCAGCAAAATTTGCCATGTTAGGTGAAAAGGTGAAAATGGGTTTCTAAAATGTTCAGACACCAAAAATGTATACCTAATCATATGTGTGATTGAGTAAAATACAAGGAAATACAAAAAATCAATTTTTTTTTTTAAAACCACTCTAACCTTTTTGGGATTTAGTTTTGTTGTTAGCAGTGAAATGTTTGTGGTTTACTAAGGAAAATAAACTTGGCACTACAAGTACACTTAGAAAAAGTAGCACACAACTCAAATATAAACAAAGCAAAACTAATAATTGAAAGTTGATATTTTTTTTTTTTTTTTTTTTTATGGCAAAATTAGAATTCGGACAGATTCTCTGGCATTGGAATGGCCCCCCTACCCATGAAATAATCAACATATTTCTGCCTGATTGCACGGGCACTTTGGGGGGGGGGCAAGCCAGCACGGACAGGTTCCAGGCCCGGCAGGGCATTGTCCGCAGCAAGTCCTGGCTCGGGCCCAACTGTGGCCATATATGTAGGAGATTTCTTCCTCAAAAAATTGTGCAGTAGACAACAACAAAACACAATATAGTTCAATTTGTACTCCGCAAGATTAATAGGAGTCAGAAAAAGACGGAACCGGCTGGCCATTATCCCGAAGGCATTCTCCACAACTCTTCGGCCTCTGGCCAGCCGGTAGTTGAAGACCCTCCTCTCCGGGGTGAGGGTCCTCTGGGGGAAAGGCCTCATGAGATGCCGACCCAGGCCAAAGGCTTCATCAGCCAAAAACACAAAGGGGAGTCCTTCCACATTCCCTGCATCCGGTGGCAATGCAAGGTCATCACTCTGTAGACGAAGGGCAAACTCCGTCTGGGCGAAGGCTCCCCCATCTGACATCCGGCCATTCTTCCCCACATCCACATAGAGGAATTCATACTGTGCTGACACCACCGCCATCAGCACAATACTATGAAACCCCTTGTAGTTGTAAAAAAAGGAGCCAGAACGGGGTGGTGGCACGATGCGGACGTGCTTTCCATCAATGGCTCCTCCGCAGTTGGGGAAGTCCCACCGCCTGGCAAACTCCAATGCCACAGTCTGCCATTCCTGTGGCATGGAATGAAGCTGGGGAATCAAACAAGAAAAAAATTAAGGACTTTTGCTAATAACTTTGCAAGCAGATTAGACAAAAACATTTGTGGCCAACATAAGTATAACATTTTGGTTAAGGATTAGTAAAAAAAGATAACCAAATTTACAATTTGCTCATTGCTCACCCCCCTCTGATGGCCCATTTATTTTCTTGGGGGGGCTAGATGTGTTTGGGACCCCACAAATTTCACAATCAGGAAATGTAATTAAGAATTGGAGGGGGGGCGGCTACAAGGGATCTGCAAAAATACATTGTTAACAGACTAGGCTAGATGTGTTTGGGCCCAGGAGAGCATGCTGGAGAGGTAAGTAAAGGTAACAATGCATGTAGGCCCAAAAATGACTTAAAAATGGACAGCATGCATGGGGACAAAGGGGACATTCTCAGCATATTACAATCATGCTAATTAGGGAAGGATGAAAGAAATACAATACATCATCATGCATTAAATACAGAGAATGTGATATTATATACGAAAACTTACCCTCATATAGTCATCCTGCAGGACTTGGATGATAGCAGAACAGGTCTCTGGGATTATGACGCCCAGAGCCTGGGGGGAGATGCCTGTGATGAACTTCAGGTCCTGCAGACTTCTCCCTGTCGCCAGGTAGCGCAACGTGGTGATGAGCCTCTGCTCAGCACTGATGGCTTCCCGCATAATGGTGTCCTGCCTGGTAATATAGGGGGACACCAAAGCCAACAGATGCTGAAATACGGGGTCAGACATCCGCAGAAAATTCCTGTAGTCCTCAGGATTATTCTCCATGATCTCCCGCAGCAGAGGCATGTGAGAGAATTGGTCGCGCTGGAGCAACCAATTCTTGGTCCATGAACTCCTCCTCACCCTGTTCATAGACTTGTCTTGGTCCAATACAAGAAGACCAACAGACACACAAAGTCGGTGTACAACACGATCTCTACGATGAGAACGTATCCGCAACATGGCTAAGAAACGGTCGTCTGAACAGAACAAACTAAACAGAATGCACTGAAGAACAGCAAGGCCTATGAAGAACGACCTGAAAATCAGAAACGAGCGGACAAGAACGCACTGTAAAACAGATACGACCTGACTACTCGCCCTGAAAGACAAGCTACGAACCCACAAGCACCAACTGAACCGCAGAAAACGAACTGAAAGCACGAAGTCTGAAAAGCGCGAATCGTCTCTTCCCAAACTTTAACACGACAACGGCAACACGAGATTAGCAAAAGCAGCCCAAGGGAGGACGCCATGAAAATGGAACTTCCCCTTTATACTGCCGTCGTACGTGTTGTACGTCACCGCGTTTTTAGACCGACGAGATTTTGAAATGACAGTGTGTATGCAAGCAAAGCTTCACAAGAATCTCGGCAAACTTGACAAGGAAACCGACAAGAAAAACGACGTTTGTTTTACGACGAGAAACTTGGCCGTGTGTACGAGGTCTGACTGAGGTATTATTTTTCTCAGCCAGCGATTCTGAAGCTGATAAAAGTAATCAAAGTGGCTAAAGAGCCCCTGGATTACTTTTACAGGTGGCGAAAGGGACCTCACTGCCACCGCTACTGCCTTTACTGGGCAATCCTGCTCCGGGCACACAGTCAAAGGAACTGATGTTCTTCCAGGGGCGGATCCAGGGGGGGCAAAGGGGCAATTGCCCCCTCCGAGAATGCAAGTGAGAGAAAGGGTGACAGGCAGCGTGGGCAGTTCTGCGGGTGACATTGCGGAGGCTCCACGGGTGACCTTGCGGCGGTTCCATGGGTGACATTGCGGCGGTTCCACGGGTGACATTGTGGCGGTTCCGCGGGTGACATCGTGGAGGTTCCACGGGTGACAGTGTAGCAGCTCCGTGGGTGATATTGTGGCGGCTCTGCAGGTAACCTTGCGGCGGTTCTGTGGGCAGCTTGGTCGGTGAGTGGGCAGCTGAGGGAGCAGGCAAGGAGCTGGGCGGCTCGGTGTTTGAGCAGGCTGCTGGCCAATCAGGGAGCCAGCGGGCAGAGAAGCAGAGAGATGACATCATCTCTTACTGCTCGGCTCCCGCCCTGCATCCCTGCAGTTCCGCCCTCACTGTGCAGGCAGCCTGGGCAGCAGAGAGATTACATCACCTCTCTGCTGCCTGACTCTGGGACACAGCAGGAGACCACCTTAGCAGGAAAGTGACACAGCAGGTGACAATCCGCATTTGGTGGCAGGCGACGTGGCAAGTGACAATCCACAGTGTGTGGCAGGTGACGTAGTAAGTGACAATCCGCATCTGTTGACACGTGACATGGCAAGTGACAATGCGCAACGTATGGCAGGTGACATGGCAAGTGACAATCCGCAACGTGTGGCAGGTGACGTGGCAAGTGACAATCCGCACCGTGTGGCAGGTGACGTGGCAAGTGACAATCCGCACCGTGTGGCAGGTGACGTGGCAAGTGACAATCCGCACCGTGTGGCAGGTGACATGGCAAGTGACAATCTGCAACGTGTGGCAGGTAACGTGGCAAGTGACAATCCACACCATGTGGCAGGTGACATGGCAAGTGACAATGCGCAACGTGTGGCAGGTGACATGGCAAGTGACAATCCACAACTTGTGGCAGGTGACGTGGCAAGTGACAATCCACACCGTGTGGCAGGTGACGTGGCAAGTCACAATCCGCAACGTGTGGCAGGTGACGTGGCAAGTGACAATCCACACCGTGTGGCAGGTGATGTGGCAAGTGACAATCCACACCATGTGGCAGGTGACGTGGCAAGTGACAATCCGCAACATATGGCAGGTGACGTGGCAAGTGACAGTCCGCAACGTGTGGCAGGTGACGTGGCAAGTGACAATCCGCACCGTGTGGCAGGTGACGTGGCAAGTGACAATCCGCACCGTGTGGCAGGTGACGTGGCAAGTGACAATCCGCACCGTGTGGCAGGTGACGTGGCAAGTAACAATCCGCAACGTGTGGCAGGTGACGTGGCAAGTGACAATCCACACCATGTGGCAGGTGACGTGGCAAGTGACAATCCGCAACATGTGGCAGGTGACGTGGCAAGTGACAATTCACAATGTGTGGCAGGTGACGTGGCAAGTGACAATCCGCAACATGTGGCAGGTGACGTGGCAAGTGACAATCCACATCTGCTGACAGGTGACGTGGCAAGTGACAATCCGCACCGTGTGGCAGGTGACGTGGCAGTGACAATTCACAATGTGTGGCAGGTGACGTGGCAAGTGACAATCCACAACGTGTGGCAGGTGACGTGGCAAGTGACAATTCACAATGTGTGGCAGGTGACGTGGCAAGTGACAATCCGCATCATGTGGCAGGTGACGTGGCAGCGACAGTCCCCATCTGGTGGCAGACGACGTGACAAGTGACAATCCGAAATGTGTGGCAGGTGACGTGGCAAGTGACAATCCATATCTGGTGACAGGTGACGTGGCAGGTGACACACTCAGGGCTCCCACTGATTCGGCATTATGGTGAGTTGAACTTTTTCATTTTTATATTACAATGTAATAATAGAAATAATGCACTTCAATCATCATGACACCATAACAACCATGGTGCCAGGATGATTACCAGCCATTTCCCCGATAAATTGCCCCCAAAAAAAACATATTTTCTGGCAGTGCCCCTCCTGAGACTAGACTCTGGATCCGCCCCTGTGTTCTTCCTCCCACTGTGTGACCTCAGAAACCAGAAGCTATGAGAATTTCATCACTTCCAGTTTTGGCTTTGTGTCTACTGGTTGATTACTGATATGTGTTTGATCAGCTGCATTAGAGGGATCTGTGGTCTAGTAGAATGAAAAAAATAAAAAATTAAATTGCCCCCGTCCATCTGTGCTCATACTCAAATGCAAGTGCGTGTGACAGTTCTGCGCGCATATGTAAATAGCGATCATACATGTGAGGTATTACTGCAAACATCAGAGCGAGAACAATAATTCCAGCACCAGACCTTCTGTGTAATTCTAACCTGGTAACCTGTAAAGGTATTTAAAGGGTCACCTAAGGTAGGTGCCGCCGATATTGTGTTTCTATCGCGCTCCCATCACCGAGATTCTCGGCGACAGGAGTGCCGAGATGTCGGCAGCAGGGTGGCGACACATGTCGCGCTCGCTGCAATGGCGAGGAGACGCGACACTGTATTGAGCGGGGATCCGACGCGGATTCCCGCCAATGCCAGGCACTGCGTTTGGTATGAATCCTGAGCGGGAACTCCACGCCAATTTTTAAAGAAAAAACCGGCGTGGGTTCCCCCTCCAGGGGCATACCAGGCCCTTGGGTCTGGTCTGGATTTGAAGGGGAACCCTACGCTGAAAAAACGGTGTGGGGGTCCCCCTCAAGATCCAAACCAGACCCTTATCCGAGCACGCAACCTGGCAGGCCGCAGGGGAAGAGGGGGGGCCGAGAGCGGCCCCCCTCCCTCCTGAACCGTACCAGGCCACATTCCCTCAACATGGGGGGTTTGGTGCTCTGGGGCAGGGGGGTGACCTGCGGCCCCCCCACCCCAGAGCACCCTGCCCCCATGTTGATGAGGACAGGGCCTCTTCCCGACAACCCTGGCCGTTGGTTGTCGGGGTCTGCGGGCGGGGGGCTTATCGGAATCCGGGAGCCCCCTTTAATAAGGGGGCCCCCAGATACCGGCCCCCACCCTATGTGAATGAGTATGGGGTACATCGTACCCCTACCCATTCACCTGGTGGAAAATAAATGGAAATAAAAACACAACACAGTTTTTAAAAGTATTTTATTGCACCGCTCCGGAGGTCTTCTTCCGACTTCGGGGGTCTCCGGTGTCGTCGCCGCGTTCTCCGGTTCTTTCTTCTGCCGGGCCTCCGCTAACTTCTTTTTAGCTCTTTTGCTAACGGAGGCTCCGGTCTTCTCCGTCGTCTTCTTCTTCTTCTCCCGCTCTCCGGTTCTTCTCCCGCTCTCCGGTGTCGTCGCCGCGTTCTCCGGTTCTTTCTTCCGCCGGGCCTCCGCTAACTTCTTTTTAGCTCTTTTGCTAGCAGAGGCCCGGTCTTCTCCGTCGTCGCCGTCGGCATCTTCTTCCCTCTTCTCCTCCTCGATGTTGACTCGTCGCTTCCTCTCGCAGTAATGGTAAATCTTCGGTCCGCAGAGATTAATATAGGCTTCACATGACATCACAGTCACATGCTCCGGGGCACATGTGCACATGACGTCACAGTCACATGCTCCAGGGCACATGTGCACATGACGTCACAGTCACATGCTCCAGGGCACATGTGCACATGACGTCACAGTCACATGCTCCAGGGCACATGTGCACATGACGTCACAGTCACATGCTCCAGGGCACATGTGCCCCGGAGCATGTGACTGTGACATCATGTGAAGCCTATATTAATCTCTGCGGACCGAAGATTTACCATTACTGCGAGAGGAAGCGACGAGTCAACATTGAGGAGGAGAAGAGGGAAGAAGACGGCGACGACGGAGAAGACCGGGCCTCTGCTAGCAAAAGAGCTAAAAATAAGTTAGCGGAGGCCCGGCGGAAGAAAGAACCGGAGAACGCGGCGACGACACCGGAGAGCGGGAGAAGAACCGGAGAGCGGAAGAAGAAGAAGAAGACGACGGAGAAGACCGGGCCTCCATTAGCAAAAGAGCTAAAAAGAAGTTAGCGGAGGCCCGGCAGAAGAAAGAACCGGAGAACGCGGCGACGACACCGGAGAGCGGGAGAAGAACCGGAGAGCGGGAGAAGAAGAAGAAGACGACGGAGAAGACCGGAGCCTCCGTTAGCAAAAGAGCTAAAAAGAAGTTAGCGGAGGCCCGGCAGAAGAAAGAACCGGAGAAGGCGGCGACGACACCGGAGACCCCCGAAGTCGGAAGAAGACCTCCGGAGCAGTGCAATAAAATACTTAAAAAAACTGTGTTGTGTTTTTATTTCCATTTATTTTCCACCAGGTGAATGGGTAGGGGTACGATGTACCCCATACTCATTCACATAGGGTGGGGGCCGGTATCTGGGGGCCCCCGTATTAAAGGGGGCTCCCGGATTCCGATAAGCCCCCCGCCCGCAGACCCAGACAACCAACGGCCAGGGTTGTCGGGAAGAGGCCCTGTCCTCATCAACATGGGGGCAGGGTGCTCTGGGGTGGGGGGGCCGCAGGTCGCCCCCCTGCCCCAGAGCACCAAACCCCCCATGTTGAGGGCATGTGGCCTGGTACGGTTCAGGAGGGAGGGGGGCCGCTCTCGTCCCCCCCTCTTCCCCTGCGGCCTGCCAGGTTGCGTGCTCGGATAAGGGTCTGGTTTGGATCTTGAGGGGGACCCCCACGCCGTTTTTTCGGCGTAGGGTTCCCCTTCAAATCCAGACCAGACCCAAGTTCCCGCTCAGGATTCATACCAAACGCAGTGCCTGGTATTGGCGGGAATCCGCGTCGGATCCCCGCCTATCGGCAATGCGTGTCGCTCATCATGAAAGGAACATTTTTTCCTTTCCCGATGACGAGACAGCTCGGCGCTGGCTCTCGCGACGGAGCTCATAGGGTGTCAATATCGCCGCTAGAAGCGGCGATATTGACACAATATCGGCGGCACCTACTGTATGGGGATTTTTATGTACCATGGTTTGGCGCCATTCCACTGCTGGACCAATTGCAGGACATGTTTGGTATTTATTTTTTTGACATAACATCATCTTTTATAGGTTACAAAGAATGGGTATTATATTGTGTTTTTGTGCATGACAATTAATTCAAGTGTATTTTTCCCCAAAAATTGTGTAAATATTGTGTGACATAAAAATATGCAGCACCCACAATTTTATTCTCTAGGGCCACTGTTTAAAAAAATATAATCTAAGTAATTTTCTATAAAAAAAAAATTTTGCATGTAGGAGATGAAGAATTGTCCTGGGCTCAAAGTGATTAAACATTGTTCACCCCCTCTTGAGCCTCCCTATATGTCCCTGAACGTAATGTAATGGCTTATTAACAAAAAAGGTCAGGACTAAGCTTGCATTTTTACAAAAGAGTTTTGCATATCATTTGAGATGCTCATATACCATATATACTTGAGTATAAGCTGACCGGAATATAAGCCGAGGCACCTAATTTTACCACAAAAAAATGGGAAAACGTATTGACTCGAGTATAAGCCTAGGGTTTCCATCTGCATGCCTCACTTTGCCTCACTGTGTTTATGTGCATGCCTCACTGTGCCCATGCCTCACTGTGTCCATGCCTCACTGTGCTCATGCCTCAATGTGTCCATGACTAGACTGACGTTTAACATGGGAGTCTATGGAAGGGGTGCCCAGGTTTGAAAAATCGGTGCTCCCCAGCTGTAACTCTCCCAGACAAAAACCTTTGCACGCTTATGGAAGAGAACTGGGGCTACATGTGTGCCAAGTTTCGGGTCCAGGAGACCTACGACCGGCCAGTACCGGGTCCCCAAAATAACCGGAGAAATTACGTTTAACATGGGAGTCTATGGAAGGGGTGCCCGGCTTTGAAAAATCGGTGCTCCCCGGCTGTATGTTCCCTGGACAACAAACTTTGCACACTTATATAGGAAGAGTGAGGCTACATGTGTGCTAAGTTTGGGGCCCAGGGGACCGGGTCCCCAAATTCCGAGAGATCAGGCACAAAAAGGTGACTCGAGTATAAGTCGAGGGGGGCATTTTCAGCACAAAAAAAAAATGTACTGAAAAACTCGGCTTATACTCGAGTATATACGGTAACTACTTTACTGATCATTTTGATTTCACTGAACATAACTCTGAACATAATCATATGCTCATTCTCACATTCAAAGACCTCTAACAATTATATTGACAAGTACTTTTTTTTTACATTGAATCAACATTTCTATCCATGGAAATTCCTGAATTATGGCAAGATCTAAGTTTGGAATGGCTTATTTGTGCCTATACTATGTACATGTAATATTGATTTTTTCACAGCCATTCAACAGAAATGTAGATTGTACTGTTGAACAATTACAGTGCCTTGCAAAAGTCCCCCCCCCCCTTGGATTTTTACCTATTTTGTTACATTACAGCCTTTAGTTCAATGCTTTTTTAATATGAATTATATGTGATGGATCAGAACACAATAGTCTAAGTTAGTGAAGTAAAATTAGAAAAATAAATACATAAAACTATTTTTCAGAAATAAAAAACTGATAAATGGCAAGTGCGTATGTATTCACCCCCTTTGTTATGAAGCCCATAAAAAGCTCTGGTGCAACCAATTACCTTCAGAAGTCACATAATTAGTGAAATGATGTCCACCTGTGTGCAATCTAAGTGTCACATGATCTGTCATTACATATACACACCTTTTTGAAAGGCCCCAGAGACTGCAACACCTAAGCAAGAGGCACCACTAACCAAACACTGCCATTAAGACCAAGGAACTCTCCAAACAAGTAAGGGACAATGTTGTTGAAAAGTACAAGTCAGGGTTAGGTTATAAAAAAATATCCAAATCTTTGATGATCCCTAGGAGCACCATTAAATCTATCATTACCAAATGGAAAGAACATGGCACAACAGCAAACCTGCCAAGAGACGGCCACACACCAAAACTCACAGACCGGGCAAGGAGGGCAATAATCAGAGTGGCAGCACAGAGACCTAAGGTAACCCTGGAGGAGCTGCAGAGTTCCACAGCAGAGACTGGAGTATCTGTACATAGGATGACAATAAGCCATACGCTCCATAGAGTTGGGCTTTATGGCAGAGTGGCCAGAAGAAAGCCATTACTTTCAGCAAAAAACAAAATGGCACGTTTTGAGTTTGCGAAAAGGCATGTGGGAGACTCCTAAAATGTATGGAGGAAGGTGCTCTTGTCTGATGAGACAAAAATTTAACTTTTCGGCCATCAAAGAAAACACTGTGTCTGGCGCAACCTTAACACATCACATCTCCCAAAGAATAGCATTTTTCACAGTTTTTCAGCAGTCAGGACTGGGATACTGGTCAGAGTTGAGGGAAAGATGGATAATGCTAAATACAGGGATTTTATTGAGCAAAACCTGTACCACTCTGTGTGTTATTTGAGGCTAGGATGGAGGTTCACCTTCCAGCAGGACAATGACACCAAACACACTGCAAAAGCAACACTTGAGTGGTTTAAGGGGAAACATGTAAACGTGTTGGAATGGCCTAGTCAAAGCCCAGACCTCAATCCAATAGAAAATCTGTGGTCAGACTTAAAGATTGCTGTTTTACAAGCGTAAACCATCCAACTTGAAGGAGCTGGAGCAGTTTTCCAAGGAGGAATGGGCAAAAATCCCAGTGGTAAGATGTGGCAAGCTCATAGAGACTTATCCAAAGAGACTTGGAGCTGTGATAGCCGCAAAAGGTGGCTCTACAAAGTATTGACTTTAGGGGGGTGAATAGTTATGCATATTGACTTTTTCTGTTATTTTGTCCTATTTAATGCTTGCTTCACAATAAAAATATTTTTATTCAATTATATTGTTCTGTAAATTAAATTATGCAAATCCTCAAACAATCCATGTTAATTCCAGGTTGTGAGGCAACAAAACACGAAAAATGCCAAGGGGGGTGAATACTTTTGCAAGGCACTGTAACTACAAGTCTGTATAAGAAATATGATCATACAATTTATAAAGGCAGTGAAAATATAAAATCACATACAATATTTGATGTACATTTAAAATATAATTTCATTTTGGTATATTATTTATCTTTGCAGTAATATTAGTAGTAGCCTGTTATTATAAGTAAAATGTTTGTTATGCAGATTTTCATACTTGCACCTGCATGTCATCAGATTCAGTTATTAATAATATAGCTGAGTTAGAATATTTAATAGCACAAAATGACATTTTGTCTAATGCTTATGAGGCACAACAGATTTAAAAATAAAGTCAAGGTACACCCTGAACTGTACATTACATACTTATGTTGTGTAACCATGTTCAGCAGCTTCTGAATGGTTTAAACTATATACAAAAACACAAGATGCATTGTTATCTTTACAAATGTCAAACATTATACTATACTTTGGGATATATACAGACAAGCAGTAGACATGATGCTTAACTACTTCCCACCTGGCCACTGTACATATACGGCCGGGTGGGTGCTTCTTCCTTCTGAGTGGACGTTCAATGGTCTGGGAAGGAAGGGGGCAAAAGTGCCCAGTATTGATGTGGTTAAAGACAGATGAAGAATTGTATTTAGGCACCTGAGAGAGGGATAATGTGCAATAAGTTAACTAAAGTCTAATGCCTCGTACACACGACCGGTTTTCCTGGCAGGAAAACTGCCAGGGGAGCTTTTTGCCAGGAATCCCAGCCATGTGTATGCTCCATTGCAGTTTTTTCGATAGGAAAACCACCGGGAAAAATTAGAACATGTTCTCTTTTTTCCCGCCGGGATTCCCAGCGGTTTTTAAGCCGGCAGATTTCCTATGGGAAACACTGTGGTGGAGCATGCACACAGCCAGGTTTTCTGACCAAAGCTCTCATGGCAGTTTTCCTGCCGAGAAACCCGGCCGCGTGTAGGGGGAAAAACCTACCGAGCAGGTTCTCGGTTTTCCCGGCGGGAAAAAACGATCGTGTGTACTAGGCATTAAAGACACTCTGGCACCAAAAATTGCAGACAAAAGCAAAGAAACATCTAATATTTTAAGTGATTGCTTGCAACATTTTTACTGTCTATAAATTATTTTTTTAAGTGCCTTGCAATGTGTCTCTAAACTTACTAGCGCATTTGACTATTTGAGAAAGAGTAAATTCCCTAGCTTAGCCTTCTTTCTCCATGCACAGCATAGTTCTTTCCTCTTTTGGGAGTGTCTTATTACTGTCTGTGCTGGCTTAGCTCCTCCACACCTCCTCCTCCCCTCCCTACATGACGTATATGTAGTTGATGTGGAAGAACAAAGGAAAACCTATAGTGTCACTTAAATGATAGTTACGAGTCTGCTGGGGTTGACCTCACATCAGCAACTAGCTGAAGTCTAAGGGCCTTTGAATATCTACACAAGGACTTTTACTGTCAAATAACATAATATATGTTAATTCATATATATTCTTATGGCTAGACTGCTGTTGAAATGAATGGCCTTATGACAAATTCTCTAGAAAATAAACAATGCACAGGTTGACAATGTGTTACTATGATAAAGGAGCAGCTCACCACTACCTCACCCACTGCTAATTGTACTGTGTATTAGCATATCAATGTTCTAAGTGCTCTCTTTCTCCCTATATCAACTTAGATCATCACATTGAATTCATTCAACAATTGCCCCATACTAAACTCAAGAGACCACTATAAACATACAGAAGAATAATCACTGAAATGTAATGGTTAATCCCTGGAATCAGAGTGTAAATCAATCAATAACAAAAATTATAGCTCAATAAGAAAAAAAGTACTGTATTTATCGGCGTATAACACGCACCCCAACTTTAAGAGGAATGTTTTGGGAAAAAAAACTTCACACAGGCCCCTGGCATAATACACAATACACGGACCCCCTGCACAATACACGGACCCCCTGCACAGTACACGGACCCCCTGCACAGTACACAGACCCCCTGCACAGTACACGGACCCTCTGCACAGTACACGGACCCTCTGAACAATACACGGACCCCCTGAACAATACACGGATCCCCTGAACAATACACGGACCCCCTGAACAATACACGGATCCCCTGAACAATACACGGACCCCCTGAACAATACACGGACCCCCTGTACAATACACGGACCCCCTGCACCCCCTGCACAGTACACGGACCACCTGCACAGTACACAGACCCCCTGCACAATACACGGACCCCTGAACAACACACAGACCCCCTGCACAACCCACACACCTCTTTCATTATAAAGACGTGAGGGGTGTACTGTACTGAAACTGTAAACTAAAAAAACAATTAAATAAAACTGACATAAAACCATTTTCAGTTTTTCTTTAAAACAAAAGGAGCAATATGACCAACTTCTGTCCTTTGATACCACGCAACATAATTACCAGCTGTCTTTTTTGTCACCTATACGGCAGCAAGAACAATACTCTTCATGGCACAGTAACATAAAGGGCTGCAAGCAAAGCCCTGCACTCTCAGCGCTGGGACAGGGACAGCGCTGCCAGCATACTCTAAAGTTGAGACAACTTCACACTGTCAGCCTATCAGCCCCTTATTATAATCTCAATGTGGATCAGAGCTTCTGCATACCTCCATTAACGCCGCTCTCTCTCGTGGACCCGGTCATGTGACTGCTCTCCTCTCTTTCATTGACGGTCACGTGACCGCTCTCCTCCTCCAATCAAAAGCTACACACGAGGAGGAGGCGGAGTGGGAGGAGGAGAGCAGCCACAACGAGCGGCATTGGTTGAGGGATTTGGGGGCTTGTATTTACATTGGGAGTGACACAGGAGGAGAGGCAATGTTTTCTGGACTTTGGGGTTTACTGCCAGCACTGTCCCACGGCCAGGAGAGGCGGGGCGGCCGGCCTGACACCCTCCCAATGGGTGGCACCGGGGCCGACCGCCCGATCCCCGCCCCCTGTTGGTAAAAAAACAGATATCGGCGTATAACACGCAGGCATGGTTTACCCTCTATTTTCAGGGAAAAAAAGTGCGTGTTATACGCCGATAAATACGGTAGCTGTTTTTTACAATGTAAAAAAAACAACACCGCCTCTTTAAAGGAATATGTAAATCACCATGGAAATGTAAGAGTTAATCACTTGGGTCCTGAGTGTAGCTCATTCAATAGAAATTGTAGATAATCACATAATAGTAACTTTCTATTATCTACAATGTACAATAAACACTTAAAGGAATCTGTAGATCAAAAGATTGTTAAAAACACAGTACCTTAGGAGCCCATTCACACAGGGGCGACTTTGGATCCGACTTGAAGTTGCCCCAAGTCGCCTCAAGTCGCATGAGAAAATCAATGTAAGTGAATGAGAGCCGTCTTAATGCACTCTACTGAAGTTGCTCCGACTTCAAAAAAGGTTCCTGTACTACTTCAATCTGACTTCTAGGCGACTTGTAGGCAACTTGTACCCATAGATTTCAATGGAAGTTGTCTCCAAGTCAGATCCTCTGTCTTTACTGAAGCTACTTTCCAGGAAGTAAAAAAAGTTTTCCAGGCAAACCATTTCCTCCCCCCTCCCTCCCACAGTGCTGATTATTGTTTGATTGGCCACTGGAAAGCCTCCTGTCCTGGAGGCAACTTGAAGTTGCCTTGTAAGTTGCCTGGAGTCGCGCTGTGATTCATACTCAAGTCGTGTCCAAGTTGCCTCCCAAAGTCGTGCTAGAAGTCGTGTTACCCCTGTGTGAATGGACTCTAAATAACCAATTGTATTTTCATTTTCTGAATATAAAAGATTCTCAGTCCACCTGCATTGATTACCAATTCCTAGTGTTACTTATCAGTACCTATCAAATCTTCTAACAGCTTGGGACAAAAACAGTTGTTTGCAGACAGTGAACTTATCCCCGGAATATTTAAGTTTTTATGACCTGATACCTCTCACTCAAGCTGAGTACACACGGATGGTTTTCTCGGCAAGAAAACTGCTGGCAGAGCTTTTTGCTGAGAAAACCGGTCGTGTGTATGTTTTCTCGTCGAGAAAACTGCCGGGAATCTCAACAAGAAAAATCGAGAACCTGCTCTCTATTTTCTCGTCGGGATTCTCGTCGGCCTTTTTCCCGACGAGAAAACTGTGTGTGTGTATGCGGCTACAAGCTTACCTGTCCTCCGGTAAGCCCACGCATGCTCAATGAGACTTCGACGCATGCGGAGTAGCTTACAAGGGTAGTGTAGGGTGAAGCAAAATGGCGGCAACAGCATCGAATGTGACGAACATCACGTTCTTTCCATTCAAAAGAACGGCGGTTTTTTGAATGGCCATCTGTATGTGCGGCTTGACAAGAAAAGCTTGCCAGGAATCTCGTCAGGAAAAACAAAGTTTTTTTCCTGACGGGATTCTCGGCCGTGTGTACAGGGCTTCAGGGTCCATGAGTTGATGTACCACAGTGCCCATTATGTCTTGCTCTATGATAGAAAAACAGGGAGCCTTAATGACAAAGGACCAATGTTGCTGAACAAGTTACCCCTTCTCTGAACAATGTTAGGGAGGATTCTACTGATGAATCCACATTGCACTGTGCGGTGTCTAGGGCTGTCACACACACTGTAGAGCTTCAGCTCTTGCACTCTCTAAGCCTCTCTCCCACAAATCCTCCTCTTCAAACCACACAGACTGTGCTGTAGGAGGCTTGCTACTGCCACCACCACTGGTTAGTCCTCAGATTGCATGCTCTCTCATCCAAAATGTCCTGGTGTTAGTGCAGTTAACTGATAAAAAGAGAAAGAGCATTTCTCTTGAATATTAAAAACAATTGACCTTTATTAAAATGAATAAAAACTACCCACAAACATCCAAAAATATGTGCTTATCAAAACCACTATCCCTGGATCTTTCCAAGAGGCTGGCTCCCTATTCAATGTCATTATGGGTTGCTTGCTCATAATGCTGTTGCTCAGCTCTCCTGCTTTTCCTATGCATTTCAAAGGACTGATCCTCATCTCTAGGGGGGGGGGGTATAAACCAGAAAACTACTTTTTTTTTCTGATTAGGCTATATTTTTTTGTTGTTGTTGAGTCATTTACTCTCTGATTCCAGGGAATAACCCCTACATTTCCAATGGTCTTCTGCTAAAAGCTGGTGGTGGTAGAATGAGTCATATGGGTTTGGAAAGAGGTTTACAGTAAAACTACACCACACCAGTGAAAATAGAAAAAAAATATATATTTTTTTAATTTTTTTGCAACTTTTTTGTTAACACACACATAACTTCCTATAATCCATTTTTTTTCATGTTTGACCCTGGTAAATGCATGCATGGGTATCAGAAATATATTCTCTTTGGCAGGGATGACTTTAATATTGAAGAAAAAACAATTCTTGGGCCCCCCCATGCAATTTCGCTCTCCACATGCTCTGAGACATACAATAAATATCAGCTAGACTTAAAATCAGTTTACTGTATCAGATCAGGCAGCGATTGCGATTGGTTGCCAGAGGTTACAGCATATCATTACCACACATTAAGGCTCACTAATTAGTTGCTAGAGGTTACAGCACATGATTTCTGCTTGTTGATTGGTTGCTAGAGATTACTGTACAGTAATACTGCTCACTGATTGGTTGCTAGAGGTTACAGCACATCTACTCACTGCAGAGGGCCATGATATATATATTAATGCCGCCTTTTTTGACACATGAATGCTGCCGGCCACCGCTATTTACATATGAATGCTCCAGTTATTTGCATATGAATGACGGTTATTTACATGTAAACACAGGGTCTGCAGGTGAGTCGTCTGTACACAACAATAGGGCAGAGCTGGGCAGCATTAGTAGCAGCACTTTACACTGAGATATCGGGACACAGCACAGGACTAAAACTTCAAGGGACAAGGGAATTTAAACTAGGATAGTTGGCAAGTATGAGGCACCTGCTTTGGGCCGCACAACAATGACAGGGCCCAGGGCAGCTGCCCCTTTTGCCCTGACTTAAAGATGGCCATGCCCTTTGGTAGCATGTCCGTGTTTCCAAATGCATCTTAGTCTAAAGATTAAATAGATAAACCCTGACATTGAAAAAAACAACTTTTCACAGATTTTGAAAAATCTATGATATATTGGTGCAGATAATACATGCTCAGAGATGTCAGGGACCACCATGTCAGGGACCACCAGTGCCGCTTGTCAGGGACCACCATGTCACGGACCACCAGTCAGGGACCACCATGTCACAGACCACCAGTCAGGGACCACCATGTCACGGACCACCAGTGCCGCTTGTCAGGGAACACCATGTCAGGGACCACCAGTGCCACTTGTCAGGGACCACCATGTCAGGGACCACCAGTGCCGAATATCAGGGACCACCAGTGCTGCTTGTCAGGGACCACCATGTCAGGGACCACCAGTGCCGCTTGTCAGGGACCACCATGTCAGGGACCACCCATGCTGCTTGTCAGGGACCACCAGTGCTGCTTGTCAGGGACCACCATGTCAGGGACCACCAGTGCCGAATGTCAGGGACCACCAGTGCCATTTGTCAGGGACCACCATGTCATGGACCACCAGTGGCGCTTGTCAGAGACCACCAAGTCAGGGACCACCAGTGCCGAATGTCAGAGACCACCAGGGCCGCTTGTCAGGGACCACCATGTCAGGCACCACCAGTGCCATTTGTCAGGGACTACCATGTCAGGGACCACCTGTGCCGCTTGTCAGGGACCACCATGTCAGGGACCACCAATGCCGCTTGTCAGGGACCACCATGTCAGGAGCCACCAGTGCTGAATGTCAGGACCACCTGTGCCGCTTGTCAGGGACCACCATGTCAGGGACCACCAGTGCCGCTTGTCAGGGACCACCATGTCAGGGACCACCAGTGCTGAATGTCAGGGCCACCAGTGCCGCTTGTCAAGGACCACCAAGTCAGGGACCACAAGTGTCGAATGTCAGGGACCACCAGTGCCGCTTGTCAGGGAACACCATGTCAGGGACCACCAGTGCCACTTGACAGGGACCACCACATCAGGGACCACCAGGGCTGTTTGTCAGGGACCACCATGTCAGGGACCACCAGTGCCGCCTTTCAGGGACCACCAGTGCCGCTTGTCAGGGACCACCATGTCAGGGACTAATGTCTGAGAACACCAGTGCCGACTTTTAGGGACCACCATGTCAGGGACCACCAGTGCTGCTTGTCAGGGACCAGCATGTAAGGGACCACCATGTCAGGGACCACCAGTCAGGGACCACCATAGGATCACCATGTCAGGGACCACCTATGACAGGGACCACCATGTCAGGGACCACCATGGGACCACCATGTCAGGGACCACCAGTGTAAAGCCGGAATATCAGAAATCACTTATGACACAGCGGGGATCACAGTGAGTCAGGTATTGTATGTGAGAACACTGATCGCTGATACCCCGCCCCCCACTGTTATTATGATTGACAGCGCACTGTTCCTATACAGGCAGGAGGTGGGACATCAGTAATCAGTGTTCTCATATAACAATACCTAAAACAGTTTGAGATCCCTGCTGTGTCATACAAGTAATTACTGATGATAATCCCCGCTCTGCGCGGAGATAGCAGTTGGGCTGGGGCGGGGGAGCGGAGTAGAGGGGCAATGACTGGCAGGAGCAGAGAAGAAGGAGGGAGGAGTGCGGAGACACCTCCTCCATGGGCGGCACAGACCGGGGGCTATGAGACCCCTTCCGCCCACAACGTGTCTTCTTCCTCCCTGCTCATTTTCAGGGGTCTACAACGGGTCGTGTCAGACCACTGGCTGAGCTTAGTAGAGGGATAGCAGCCAGTGGTCTTACAAACAGGATGTCAGCAGGCAATAACATTTTTTCAGCAAGTTCAGCAGCCTATTACAGAGGAACTACAGAGCTCAGAAGATCACGGATGGCAAAGTTGGCGAAGGTAGGAGTTCAGCAACAAGGACATGGAAAAAAAATTGGCCTTAAAGTTCTGCTTTAAATATTTCTCATCCCTGTCAGCCTTTAGGCTATGTTTTCAATATTGCGATCCCAAAGTCATGCAAGTTAGAGTGTTACTTATGCGACTTTGAGTGCAGCTTTGATCCAACTTCTCCAGACAGTCTCTGAAAAAAGTAATATCAAAGTAGTGCAGGAATCTTTTCAAAGTCACTGCAACTTTAAGTCACATAGATGGGAATGGGTTCCATTGAAATCAATGGGCTGTGACTTGTCATGCGACTTTAGTTGTCCAAAGTCACATGACAGGTCGCACTAGTGGAAACGGAGCCTTAAACATGCTATTGATTTAAATTTCCATCTAGCTTGTGGCATGTGAATACAAAGGCAAATTTCAGGTAATCACATTTTGGGGAAATTGATAAGGGAGTTTAAAAAGGCCTCTGCTCAGATATAAGCTAAACTTTAAATACATTTCTACCCCTGTGTCAGAAAAGCATCTGATTGATACTGCAAATAAAACAAGGAAAGAAGAATATGAGCAAAAAAAAAAAATATTCCAGAGATGTAGGAGACTACAAAACTGGAATATATTTTAGTTGGCAAAGGAAGGACACCCTAGATTTACCAAATAGGAAGGTGGTATCTGATATGGAGACCTCAGGTACTCAATGAGGGTCCAGTTCTGATACTCCTTTCATCCCGGGATCCGCAAAACCTCAGAGATTGGGTTGATCAGATCATAGAAATACCCACAACCAACAAAGAAGGAGATATCCCAGTTATAGGACCCCAATTAGTAACCAATGATCGCTCCCCATGTAATTACAACCAAAATAACCCAAGCTCTTATGGCAATTGGGGTTTTCCCAGGGAAACACAAGGGAAAAAGCCTGGCCCCGAACAAAGAGAGGGGCCACGAGGGGGGAGGAGAATTCAAAAAAGAAAAAGAACCTAGGCCAGTGGTTCTCAACCTTTCTAGTGCTGTGACCCCTTGATAAAATTTCCCAAGTTGTGGGGACCCCCAACAGTAAAATTATTTTTGTAGCGTGGGTTGTCAGCACCCAAGGCAAGACAAGTAATTTGCACCCCTAACCCATGGACATTTAGCGCTCCCTGAGTCCCTTCCACTCGTACAGTATTAAAACCCCTTATGGTACATTTTAGGATGTACCACTCTTTTTCTTTGTTCACTGTGTCTCCGACTTTGTGGTGTCTTGTAGCAGTGACACCTATGCCGAAATCAGGAGATATGGTCTCCTCCAGCCCCTCCCACTTCACATTCTTCACCAGTCAACTGACCTTAAGTCTTTGCCCCCCAGCCATGCCGTGAACTGAATGGGCGGCTGAAAAGAGGCTAAGTGGGCGGCCGTGGGCTTCAGGAATAGCCCAGCTGGGCAGCCACAGGCTCCAGGGACAGTCCTGCTGGTCAGCCGCAAAAAGGTTGGGAGAGAGGTGCAGGCTTTAGGAACAGCCCAGGATTCGGTGACCCCTGGCAAATCATCATTCGACCCCCGAGGGGGTCCCGACCCCCAGGTTGAGAACCACTGACCTAGGCGGTTTAGGTGTCTTCAGGCTTAGTCAAGCACAATTAACCAATGAAGAGAAGTTAATTTTGGAATAAAGGGTTAAAATATGTCCCCCCCCCAAAAAAAAAGCTTAACAAGTTTCGATAGGTTTATCGATATTCAAAATTATATCCGTAAACTCTACATACAGCGATACTTCATCACAAACCCCATAGCATCCAAGTCTAATGTAGACTGTTCATGAGCGATTCACTCAGGCCTGTGTAACCTTTCACTGTTCAAACCTCTTGGCCCAATGACCCCCTCGATTAACGTATTTAAAGATTTAGTTCTAAACGATTTAGATAAACTGTCCATTAAAAAGACACAAGGACACCCCAAAATAATAGTAGGCCTAAGATTATGTAAAAGAAAGGATCTAGTCATCCGCCCCACGGATAAAGGGGGCGAAATTGTAGTTTTAGATAGGATAGACTATCAAAATGAGATGTACAAAATCTTATGAGATGGCCAAACATACAAAGAGTTACCTAATAATCCAACAGGAAGATATAAAAAGGAATTGACTAAATTATTGGACAAATGTTTAAATATTCATATGTTGAATAAAAAGGAAAGGACTTACCTGATCCCAGTCGTCCCTAGAATCCCGGTGATGTACCACCTTCCTAAGGTACACTAAAATCCTACACATCAACCACGCCGCCCGATAGTAAGCAGGATAAATTCAGTTACTTCCCACATCGGGCGTTATATTGAATTTTATATATAGCCATTAGTTGAGAAAATACCTTTGTATTTAAAAGATACTGAAGAGACCATTCAACCACTTGAAAATAATTGACCTTCAGGGTAACTACTTACTAGCCACAGTGGATTTGGCTGAACTATATACATGCATCCCACACCATTTGGGTTTAGAGGCAGTTGGTTACTACTTAGAGGAAGATGGTACGCTTCCTCCATTACAACAGTACAACAGGACAGTTTATAATGGATGTATGGGGAAAGAGTAGAGGCTTAAATGGACTATATTGGCACCATATGAAAAACTGATAAACAGTTAAAGATATGAGTATAAAAGTTTTTTATTACAAAAAGAAAAAGAGAAAATTTCACCATGTACACATTCAGAGAGTAGTTGTGACAATCGACAATTTATACCATTGTGACACAATGGAAAATTCATACAGATATAGTTACAGAGTATGCAGTGCTCAACATGTTTCGCGTTAATGATTCCAAAAAAGGAATCCGCTTCTTCAGGAGCTCAGTATAATATTATTTTCAATGGAAAAAAGCATGACTTGTCACATAACTAAAAACAAGAAAGGACATGGTTAGTATAAAACCCCAAAATTTGGATATATATAATTATTTTTACAAAATAGAATTTGAATAAGCAAAGAAACATCAATTGAACCATAAATCCGGACTGCAGCCAAAAAATTTCACCATAGGAGCCGGGCCAAAAGGCCAGAACGCTGATCAGGGATCCAAGTGTGTCCACGCGGACATGGGGCACCAAGATAGACACAGAACTCCATGAGGCAAAATCTAAGATAAATAAATAAAAAGTATCAAAAGAAAATCCCAGATTAGGTCTGATCAGACCAAAAAATAGGAAAGAGACTTTATTAAGGGTATAACATGTTCTCAATGCTATATACATATAACTAACCTCCTAGGAGGACACATCCATAACCATCCAGACTTAATAGGCGTAGAAAATGAATGGGTAACAGACCAAGTAGCAGACCTCTCCGGGTATAGGGAGGTCTATAAAGAATGGATAATAGAAAATTGGCAGTATATGTCTATCAAATCCAAATATTTTAATGTATAAAATATCTATTGTTTAAAAGCATAAATCTATATACCCATATATATCTACCTTTTAGTCGTTTTTCAATATAGTATCTTTACAAGATTGGTTTTGAGGATCTGCTGGGACATATATAAGTGAAGGGTACTAATGACCTAAAAGGATGTATATATAAATTTATCCTATTAGAAAATATTCAAGGTTTCTTTAAAACAAAAAAACAGTGACATATAGTGCATAATGAAATAATGTTGAATAAAAATGCGTGGTAGCTGTGTTTATATAATATTAGGTCTGGGCAATAATTACCAGAGTTGATGACGTAATTTTGTTTGGTGTGGCCACCGATGGAAACAGATAAGCAGTCCCAGATGCCTGTAACTAGCAGGCTCCCCAAATAGAGAGGGATTCTATAGTAGAGAAATAGCCAAACAAAATTTAGAAAAATTGTTAAATTGCCCAGTTATTTCTAAGGACGATTAAACAATAAGAGGTGGGGGGGGGGAAGAGGGGGAGCGAGGATATAGCAGATTAGATAGGGTACTTACTCAAAACGCCTAGAGGATAGGTTCGGGTGTGTCCTCCCAGCAGCACACAGCTGATCTGTCAGCTGTTGTGTCTGCTTTTATCTATCTCGTAATGGTCCCGCCCGCCGACGCTGGAGTGGGACGTCCAGCGTCGTTGCCTGTCATGGAACGCATACGTCGGTAGACGTGATGCGTTTGACATCATAGCCGGCCGCGGAGCGCACACGTCGATAGACGTGTGTGCATCGGACAACAGTGGCAAGGAAAAACACTGTGCCACACAGCATAGGCTTGGTGCACATGGCAAATAGGCGCAAGGGCAACGCTGCAAACATACATACGGAGTCCCTAGAATGACACTAATAGAGGATCCGATCCACCGCCGACAAAGCTCGGCCCCTAGGTCGATGTCAAAGGGGCAATGATGGAGAAGGGCATGCCCTTACCTAGTGGTGGAAAAATTGTGGTGTCGTCCGGATCACCCCCCGTGTTGAAGCAGCAACATTACATTCCACTGTGTTCGTTGCTGAGACAGCCTGAGGGAAGGCTTCAGAGAAGATTTTTCAAAAGTAATAATATCACATAACATTGAAGTATATCATAGATAACAAAATCATATTAGATGTTCTTTAAAACAAAAGAGACATAATATACTGAATAAACATATACATATATATTGCATTAAAATCCGCCTTTGATGGTCGGAGAGGATCAGCAATGGGAAAAACTATCCCCCATATTTCACAGAAAAATATATATACATTACACAGAAAAAATATATATGATAAAAATAAAAAAATATAGAAAATAAAAATAAGACATACGAATTAATATTTACATCAGACCGTGCGAAAGGGACAGAAAAGGAAATGAAGCAAGGGAACAAAAGAAATGGAGGAGGTATCTCCAGTTTTAACATGGGAGATATTAATGGATCTTATAGGAATGGTTTGTATGAATTGACTTCATTAATTCCTGGTGGAGTCATGGCATTTAATCTCTCTATCCAGAGAGTTTCACGCTGTAAAATGATTTTGTCCCAGTTACCACCTCTGGGATTCATAGGTATAGTCTCCAAAACAAAAAAGCAAATTGTCCGGGAGCTGTACCTATGATATAAACTGATGTGTCTTGTCACTGGTGTGATGGTTTTACCCCCCTCAGATAGATAGGTATGGTCACCTATTCTTTTTCTTAGTTTGCATTTCGTTTTTCGACATAAAATGCCCCACAAAGGCAGGTCATTAAATAAATGACCCCCCTCGTGGAGCAGTCGGCATAACTCCTGGATTGGTGCCATACTCCATTTGGTAATCTGATTCCTTTTCCCTCCTTAATCAAGGGACAACGTGGGCAATCTCCACACTGATAGGTTCCCTTTGGGAGGGAACAAATATCTTTGTGTGGTAAATAAGGACTTGAGGTCAGTTTCTGTCTAAGGGTGGGTGTTCTTCTGAATATAAGTTCTGGAGTCCGTTTTACATACTTTGCCACAGTGTAATCCTCTGTAAGATAATGCCAATTTTTATAAATAAGATTACGTAACTGTATTTCATGTGAGGAAATGTAGTTATTATTCCCACAGTTGTATGTGCTCGTTCCTTCGGGGGTCATATAATAAAGCACCTCTTGTTTTTCTTAATGCCTTATTGAATGCCTGTCTTAGTAAAGTTTTAGAATAGCCTCGAGCCATCAGTCTTATACGTAGTCCACCAGACTGTTTTTTGAAATCTGAGTCTGATGTGCAGTTTCTGCGTAATCACAGATATTGTGCATATGGGATACTCCTTTTTAGAGATTCTGGATGTAAGCTTTTTGCATGCAGCAATGTATTACCTGCACTAGGCTTACAAAATAAATCTGATTGTACGTAGCCCTCATGGTCTATGGATAGACTAAGATCCAGAAATTAAATTTCTGTCTGGCTGGTGGTATATGTAAACTTGAGGTTATAATCGTTTATATTTAAATTCCTCATAAATTTATGTAGTTCAGATTCCAAGCCAGTCCATATCACCAAGAGGTCATCAATGAATCTGTACCAACATAGGATCAGGGGGAGCCAGGGCACGTACCGGTCGCCGGAAAACACCTCCCTCTCCCAACCCCCAAGATAGAGGTTGGCATAGGAGGGTGCGCAGCACGTGCCCATGGCAACCCCCTGAGCCTGTAGATACATTTGGTCCATGAAGGTAAATACATTTTTGGTTAAAATAAACGACAGAAGCTCAAGAATAAACAAATTCCGAGGCCAGACATTTCTATCCTCTTCCAGGAGGAAGGCACCCACCGTCCGGATGCCCTGCTCGTGCAGGATACTGGAGTAGAGAGACTCGATATCAATGGCAACGAGCAGGGCACCCGGAGGGATGTGGGTACTCTCCACATGTCGGAGCAGGTCAGGAGTATCCTTAATAAAGGATGGTAAACTGGTAACATGAGGTAACAGAAAAGAATCCACATATCTGCTAGTAGCTTCAGACATTGAGCCTATTCCGGATATGATTGGTCGTCCGGGGGGACAGTGTAGGTTCTTGTGAACCTTAGGTAAGGCATAGAACGTGGGGATCCGTGGAAATGGATTTATTCGATAATTTAGAGTATCGCTATCAATCAAACCCTTTTGGTGTGCTTTGAGGCAAATGCCCCTGAGTTCATCTTCAAAAGTCTTACCAGTCCCTATTCTTTAAGATGTCCATGCACATTTTTTGATATTGTATATGGGTCATCAGGACGATGTTGCCACCCTTATCGGACAGTTTGATTACCACAGGCCGAGAGCTGCTAGTATTTTCAGTTAGTTTACTGTGTCCTCTGCACAGTGTTCACCTAAAACTAACTGAAGACCTTTGCTGCTTTTCTCATACTAATACCACAGCAGGCAGTGGAGTCTGATAGCTGCATTATATATATATGCAATTGAGCTACTGGCCTGTCCTGCATCCAGCGTTCTTTCGGAACGCACATTCAGTGCTGCTGGAGGCTTTGTAACCGATCACAGGGTGCGCCTGTCCACCGACTTGGTCGATCGGCTCACCTTTATAAAAATTAATCAGTCTTGGCTTACCAGCTACCAAGCACCTGATGCTGATGTAACCAAATAATTTTTTATGAATGTTAGATCCCTTCAAGACTGCCTATGCTGATGCTGAGTGACTATCCTGTTATGCTGAGTGACTATTCTCTTCCTCCTCAATGTTCATGTTGATAGCTTGTAAGAACATTTTTGGTTCTGGGCACCACCACCACCAGTGGCTAGGGCCCAATTTTTCTGCCCCTGTTTTTTTACTGTAATACTTTGCAGCAGGGCTCATTCCTGCGTTCCAACTAGAGTATCTGTGAGGGGTTGCAGTGTTGTGGCACCAGTACCAGTGCCTAAGGCCCAATTTTTCTGCCCCTGTTTAACAGGGGCGTGTAATTAAAAATTTTCTGTAATACTTTGCAGCAGGGCTCATTCCTGCGCTCCAACTAGAATATATGTGAGAAGTTGCAGTGTTGTGGCACCAGCACCAGTGCCTAAGGCTCATTTTTTCTGCCCCTGTTTAACAGGGGCGTGTAATTACAATTTTTGCTGTAATACTTTGCAGCAGGGTTTATTCCTGCGCTCCAACTAGAGTATCTGTGAGGGGTTGCAATGTTGTGGCACCAGTGCCTAAGGCCCAATTTTTCTGCCCCTGTTTAACAGGGGCATGTAATTACAACTTTTGCTGTAATACTTTGCAGCAGGGCTCATTCCTGCGCTCCAACTAGAGTATCTGTGAGGGGTTGCAGTGTTGTGGCACCAGTGCCTAAGGTCCAATTTTTCTGCCCCTGTTATACTGGATGCTATCTTGGAAGCCATTCCGGGGGAGATGTTTTTACTCGCAGGTTTGATCATCCCCCCTCTCACCCCATATGATGTCTTATTAGATGAAACTTGTCGGGTCGAGGCTCATCCTTATCATTGCGTTCCTTACTACATTTGTGACCCAGCTTCTTAGAGTATTTAATGAAATGCCTGTTTTTCTGATTGGATGTACTGTAAAGCCCTGTACACACGATCGGATAACCTATGGATTTTCGTCCGATGGATTTGTCCATCGGAAATCCGATGAAACAGTTTTTCATCAGTCTTGCCCACACACCATCAGTCAAAAAACCGACCGTTCCAAACGCGGTGATGTAAAACACTCCGATAAACCGAGAAAAATGAAGTTTAATGCTTCTGAGCATGCGTCGACTTGATTCTGAGCATGCGTGGGTTTTTGATCCGATGGACTTGCCCATAGACGATCAGAGTTTTCGATCGTTTTTTTATCCATCGGAAAAATTTAAAACATGTTCTATTTTTTAAAACCAATGGAAAAAAGACCGATGGGTCCCATACACGATCGGTTGAGCTGATGAAAACCATCCATCGGACGGTTTTCATCAGTCAAACCGATCGTGTGTACAGGGCTTAAGTGTTTCATTCCTTTTAATAAACGCTATACAAATGGTTTTACACTATGTGGATCTTTTATTTTTATGATGGCTGATCTGCTGAATTGAAAGAAAAGTTTTGCCCTGAACTATGGGGGATCTGATTGGCTGACCCATTGCACAGATCATAGTTTTGCAGAGCTTATTCTTCTGATGCCTGCTTGACTTGGTGCTGATAGCATTGGAGTCCACAAATTTTGGTAAATGCAGTTAACCCTCTGTGTGAGTGACAGATATGTACACCATTGTGATCTCTTGAATGGACCTTTAGGGTTTCTCCTATCAATATCCAAGTTAAAACACCTGTAGTTTTCATTTTTATGGACTTTTATGTTTAATGATAAACTCACTTTTGTCACTTTTGCTGTTCACTGTTAATTTATATATATTTGCACTATATTTGAGTTTGGCATTTTAATATGTGGATACGTGCATTGATTTACATATCCTCCTCTTCTGAGGTCCCCTGCCACCATTCCAAACTCCTCCTGTATTGCTTACTAGAGGGGATACTTATGTGGGCACACTGCTGAGCAGCACTGTGTATTGACCCTTTGTCACTGAGTTTGATTGACAGCAGCAGGAGCCAATGGCTAGCATTACTCTCACTTAGCACATTGAGGATGGAACGAGAGAGCAGCGCTGCCTTTAAAACCACTTTAACCGCATATCCAATATCAAAATATGTAACAACTCTCCCCTAAGTGCCCGTTCACATTACCGCAACTTGGGATCCGACTTGTGTCACCCCAAGTCGCGCGACATGAGAAATTACATTAAAGTGAATGAGAGCCATCTTAATGCACACTACTGAAGTCGCTCTGACTTCAGAAAAGGTTTCTGTACTACTTCAAGGCGACTTCTAGGTGACTTGTACCCATTGATTTCAATGGAAGTCGCCTCCAAAGTCGGATCGGTGTCTTAACTGAAGCAACTTTACAGTTTTCTCAGGCAAACCCCTCCCTCCCACAGAGCTGATTATTCTTTGATTGGCCATTGGCAAAGTTGCCTGTCCTGGAGGCGACTTGAAGTTGCCTCAAAGTTGCTTCGAAGTTGCCTTGAAGTTGCCTCAAAGTTGCCTCAAGTTGCCTCGCAAAGTCGTGCCGACTTTCATGTCACTGTAGTGTGAACCGACACTTACTGTTTTGGGGCTGCAATGTCAAAGGAACAATGCTCCGCAATTGGTAGATGTGTTGTAAAGTCCATTTTCATTTAGCCATATCCAACTATATTAATTCTACATTAAACCTTAACCGCCCAAAAAACTCAAAGCAAGCCTTACTATTTCTGTCCCCAGACAATGTTCTACACAATGTTCTTATCTCCCAAACATTTAGTGAAAAAAAGAAAACAATGGCTAGAGCCTGAAAATCTCCAGCATTTTGTTTTCAGGGGGTTAAAATAGGCTAATTAAATCTTTTTATGCAAACATAAAAAGGGTTTTAGAATGTCCGGAAACCATGGAATAATCACTCCTTGCCTCCTACATCTCTAACTATCTTTGTAATTAGGTACACTGGCAACAAGTTGATACCTTTGGTTCACACGTGGGAAGAGTCCACCTCTACCCTTATTTCGATCATCTTCCTTCCTCCCTATTTCCTCATCCTTACAAGTCACACAATCCCATTACTCTTTCTCTTTTTATCACCACTCACTGTTGTCTCTTACCAAGCACTCTCCCCTAAACCTGCTTCCACTGCTCAATACTCTCTCTCGCATGCCTCCTACCATCCCAGCCTGCACCATCATAACAAGCAGAAATTGAAAAAGTTCCAGATAACACAAACACAGACTCAGCATTAACCCTGAATCCTTTGAAGTCTTCATTATAAAAAGCTGACTGTCAGAAAAAATCTTTGGACTCATATGCTGTTGCTTGTCACAAATCTTTTGTCCCCCATCTTTGAGCAGATTTATTGCTTTCCGAGCTTCTGATAATCCTGGCCAGTTTAATCATGCTAACATAGTCTTTCTTATGCCTTTTTAAACATAGATTGAAATTTTTCCAATTCAGCAGGGACCGGCTGAATTTTAATCGACGTATAGGCAGACTAATTGTACTCAAGTTGATCCATTGGGTACAAACAGTGTTTTTAGATTTTTCTACAAGCGATTACTGCTAACGGATATAGCTGCTAGCAGTAATCATTGTATTGTGCCAGCCGGGAGGGCTCCCCACATCCCCCGCTGGCAGAATACAATAGCGCTGCGGGAGGCATTCCTCCATCTGCACTGAATATTTTGTTGGGGGAATTAAGTGATTTTCTTTCCTTACACCACGGGTGGTGTATCGAGTAATTTATTCCCTGCCCAAGGCTAAAAATGTTTTTAAAAGTAATCCCTAAGCTAAAAATGTATTTGAAGTTTGTAATTCTGCAAAACAAGCCATTGATTAAATAAGTTTGGATTATGGTTATAATTAATAGACTTGTGCACAATGGAAAAATGTGTTTCGTTTCGGTTTGTTTCTTTTCGGTCCTGTTGATTCGTAATCGTTCGTAATATTGCTAGACGGGATTTTTCGTGTTCGGACTAATTCGTATTTTCGCAAGCGACATTTTTCGTTGAATCGGAATGATTCGTATTAATGTAAGCCTTATTTTTAGTTGATTTATAATTCGTACTTTCGGTAGAGTACATTGTTTTTCGTTGATTCTGGACACAACTCCTATTTTCGTAACTTTTTTTGGGTTTGTTGATTCGTAATTTTCCGTGTCTCTCTCACAACGACGCTGCCTATTATGCCTAATGTGCTTCGAATGTATTTGTACTTTTCTAAATACATAGCGGTTATTTGTAATGATTCAAAATCTCGTATTTTACTTTCGTTTTTTACATGCGGCTATAGCCTCCGCCCCTGTACACCATTTTGAGAGGGAGTGCAGCACGGTGAGGGAGAAGCAGAGAGCAGAGCAGAGTGTTATTGTGCTTCGAATGGATTCGTACATTCGTAACTTTTTTCATAACGAATTATGCCGAAGACATTCGGGCATTCGCTATTTGCGATATAATTTATTTCGGATTCGGTTTTATTCGTAATTGCTTTGTTCGGAAATTTGAATGCTTCCGAATGTCCGAAAGTTGCTAAATTCGGATGAATTTCGATTCGTTACGAAACGAAATGTACAAGCCTAATAGTTAAATTGTGCATAGGATTACTAACAATTATGGAATAAAACATGTATAATCGGGGGCGGACTGACAACATCCAGGGCCCCCGGACCAAATTAAGCAAGGGCCCCCTGTCAGGCCCTGCCCATGACCCACTCCTGGCCCTACCATGATCCGCCCCTGGCCCGCTCCTTTATTTTGCACGAAGTACAACTTCTGCCTTTTTTTTAAAAAAAACACTGTCTAATGGGACCTGGAGGGGGGTCTTTCTCTGACAGTGTCCATTGGACAGTCTGTTAGAAAGAGTCCCTCCAGGCCCCATTACAGACTATAACAGAGTCTAATGGGACCTGGAGGGGGGTCTCTTTCTAACAGTGTCCATTAGAAAGTCTCTGTTAGAGAGAGACCCCCTCCAGGACCCATTGGAGACTTCAAAAGAGTCTAATGGGAGCTGGAGGAGGGTCTCTCTAACAGAGGTCCATTGTAGAATCTGGTCCAATTATAGACTGAAAAGGAGTATAATAAGACCTGGAGGGGGGCATCTTTCTAACAGAGTGTACACTGAACACCTTTATTCACTCTGGACCTCACGGGACCCCCTCCTTGTGCCATGACTCTCACCCCTGCCCCAACCTCTCACAAATAAATAAATAAAATTGGCACTGTGTAGCGCTCCTCTTACCTTATCTATATGTACTGTAGCTGTGGCTGGCTCCCGTGTCCTCTGTGGGTGGCTGGCTGGCTCCTGCGTCCTCTGTGGCTGGCTCCTGTGGGTGGCTAGCTGGCACCTGTTGGCGGATGGCCGGCACCCTGCTGTGGCTGGCTGGCTCCCTAGTGTGGGTGGGTCACTGTGGGTGACTGGCTGGCATCCTGC
This sequence comes from Rana muscosa, assembly GCA_029206835.1. NCBI lineage: Eukaryota > Metazoa > Chordata > Amphibia > Anura > Ranidae > Rana > Rana muscosa. The sequence continues at coordinate 597,802,376 of CM055122.1, read as the reverse complement.
TGTGGATGGGTCACCGTGACTGGCTGGATCCTGTAGGTGGCTGGCTGACACCCTGTTGTGGCTGGCTGGTTTCCTGGTGTGGGTGGGTCAATGTGGGTGGCTGGCTGGCACCCTGGCCCTGCTGTGGGTTGATCACCGTGGGTATCTGGCTTCTGTGGGTTTCTGCCTGGCTCCCTGCTGTGGCTGGGTCACCGTGACTGGCTGGCTCCTGTAGGTGGCTGGCTGACACCCTGTTGTGGCTGGCTGGTTTCCTGGTGTGGGTGGGTCAATGTGGGTGGCTGGCTGGCACCCTGGCCCTGCTGTGGGTTGATCACCGTGGGTATCTGGCTTCTGTGGGTGGCTGCCTGGCTCCCTGCTGTGGGCCAATGGATGGCTGGCTTGCTGGCATGATGCACCCTGCTGTAGGTAGCTGGCCTGGCTCCCTGCTGTGGGTGGGTGGGTGGCAGGCACTGTGCATCCTGCTGCAGGTGGCTGGCCTGGCTCCCTGCTGTGGGTCAGTGGGTGGATGGCTGGCATGGTGCACTCTGCTGCAGGTGGCTGGCCTGGCTTCCTGCTGTGGGTCAGTGGGTGGGTGAGTGGCTAGCATGGTGCACCCTGCTGTGGCTGACAGAGAGGGGGACTGACAAAGAGGGGGACTGACAGAGAGGGGTTGGCTGACAGAGAGGGGGGCATACCGAGGGATGGGTGGACATAGAGAGGGGGCTGAAAAAGAGAGGGGGCTTACACAGAGGGGGGCTGACAGAGAGGGGGGGCTGACAGATGGGGGAGTCTGACAGAGAGGGGTGGACTGACAGAGAGAGGGGGCTGACAGAGAGGGGGGGCTGACAGAGAGTGGGGGACTGACAGAGGGGAGGGGGGCTGACAGAGGGGGTGCTGACAGAGGGGGATGGGGGCTGACAGAAAGGGGGCTGACAGAGAGGGGGGCTGACAGAGAGGGGTGGGCTGACAGAGGGGGTGGACTAACAGAGAGGGGGGATGACAGAGGGGGAGGGAGGGCTAACAGAGAGCGGTGGGCTGACAGAGGGGGAGGCAGACAGAGAGAGGTGTGGGCTGACAGAGAGGGGTGGGCTGACAGAGGAGGGGGGCTGACAGAGGGGGAGGCGAAAATAGAGAGGGGTGGGCTGACAGAGAGGGGTGGGCTGACAGGGGGGTGGGTTGACAGAGGGGTAGGCGAACAGAGAGAGGGGGTGGGCTGGCAGAGAGGGGTGGGCTGACAGAGGGGGGGTGGGCTGACAGAGAGGGGTGGGTTGACAGAGGGGGAGGCAGACAGAGAGGGGTGGGCTGACAGAGGGGGAGGCAGACAGAGAGAGGGGGAGGCAGACAGAGAGAGGGGGGCTTACACAGGGGGTGGGCTAACAGAGGGGGTGAGCTGACAGAGGGGGGTGGACTGACAGAGGGGGTGGGCTGACAGAGAGGGGGGCTGACAAAGAGGGGTGGGCTAACAGAGGGGGGTGGGCTGACAGAGGGGGTGGGCTAACAGATAGGGGTGGGCTAACAGAGGGGGGTGGGCTGACAGAGGGGGTGGGCTGACAGAGGGGGGTGAGCTGACAGAGGAGGGGTGGGCTGAAAGAGGGGGTGGGCTGACAGAGGGGTGGGGGCTAACAGAGGAAGCAGAGCTGACAGAGGGGGGCTGACAGAGAGGGGGGCTAACAGAGGGGGGGTTGTGGGCTGACAGAGGGGGTAGATGAGAGAGATCTCAGAAAACACAGCCTCAGGCAACAAGTGGTCGCGATCACCCACAGCCACAGACCAGCCCCGCCTGGCCACATCCACATGTGATCAGCTTAGAAGAGCCAATTGCAGGGCGCTCGCGTGGACTACAAGTCCCAGAATGCCACAGCGTGCGTCCACACATGACCCCGTCCAGCCAATCACATGATGTTTGCGTGGACTACAAGTCCCAGAATGCCACTACCTGCGCCCAGTCGCCGCGGCCGTGCCCCTGGCCGACTTCCTTAAAGAAAAAAAACGTCAGCGGGCTGACTGAGCCGCTCATCGGGTCCCGCTGACTACGGGCCCTCGGTCGGTGACCGAACAGTCAGTCCGCCCCTGTGTATAATATATATATAAATGTATATATAAAAATAAATATTAAAATTAACAAATTTAAAATGAATTCTCTGCATCACTGCTCTTTTTGGATAACTTCTATTCCCAGCAACTGTCTCTAAAAGTGTCCCGATTATGCTGACAGAAGAAAGCCATTGTTGAAAGAAAGCCAAAAGAAGTCCCATTTGCAGTTTGCAAGGAGCCATGTGGGGGATACAGCAAACATGTGGAAGAATATGCTCTGGCCATTTGAGACAAAAAAATTACTTTCTGGCCTAAAAGCAAAACGCTATGTGTGGCGGAAAACTAACACTGCACATCACCCTGAACACACCATCCCCACCATGAAACATGGTGATAGCAGCATCATGTTGTGAGGATGCTTTACTTCAACAGGGACAGGGAAACTGGTCAGAGTTGATAGGAAGATGGATGGAGTCAAATACAGGGCAATCTTAGAAGAAAACCTGTTAGAGTTTGCAAAAACTGAGGCAGAGGTTCACCTTCCAGCAGGTCAACGATCCTAAACATACAGCCAGAGCTACAATGAAATGGTTTAGATCAGGGGTAGGCAACCTAGGCTCTCCAGCTAGGGTGAAACTACAAGTCCCATGAGACATTGCAAGACCCTGACAATCACAGGCATAACTCCTAGAGGCAGAGGCATGATGATATTTGTAGTTTCATCACAGCTGGAGGGCAGAGGTTGCCCACTCCTTGTTTAGATCAAAGCATATTTTTAGAATGGCCCAGTCAAAGTCCAGACCTAAATCCAGTTGAGAATCTGTGGCAAGACCTGAAAATTACTGTTCAGATGCTCTCCATCCAATCTGACAGAGCTTGAGCTATTTTGAAAAGAAGAATTTGCCGAAATTCACTCTCTAGATGTGCAAATCTGGTAGAGACATCCCCAAAAAGACTTGCAGCTGTAATTGCTAGACATGTGCATTAGTTTTCGTCCGAATGCATTTTCATCCGAATTTCGGGGATTTTCGCATTCGTTTTAACAAACCATAACGAACGCGCAGAATCCAAAATCCAAAATCTCCAACATAAAAAATGCTGTATTTTCGTTTTGTTGCGACGACAGTTCGATATAGATAGAAGATTCAACATGACGGTGACAATAACTCTATTATTCCAAGATTATTTGACATAAAAGATTCGACATTATAGAGACATGAAGATTCGATGAAGCAGCTAAAAACATACGATCGCCGCAAGCGGACATTTATGGTCAAATGCTCCGCCCATAGACTATAGAAGAATTCTAATGTTGGTTGACTAGTAATAATAATTAATAAATATAATTATTACTAATCGTACAACATTAGAATTCTACTACAGCTTGTGGGCGGAGAATTCGACCGGAAATGTACAATTGCGGCGTCGTACAGTTTAGCTGCTTCGCCAAATCTTCGTAGAACATTTGACAGACACCATAAGCCTTCAATGACAGATTCGACCTTAATAAATTTGGATTTTCGGACAAATGCATTTGTGTTGGTGTATCACATAAAATCCCATTAACCACTTGCTTACTGGGCACTTAAACCCCCCTCCTGCCCAGACCAATTTTCAGCTTTTTGAATGACAATTGCGCGGTCATGCAACACTGTACCCAAATGAAATTTTTATCTTTTTTTTTCAGACAAATAGAGCTTTCTTTTAGTGGTATTTGATCACCTCTGTGTTTTTTTTCTTTTTTGTTAAAAAAAAATGAAAAAAGACAGATTTAAAAAATTTTTTTTATATTTTTTTATATTTTGTTATAAAATTTCGCAAACGGGTAATTTTTCTCCTTCATTGATGTACGCTGATGAGGCTGTACTGATGGGCACTGATGGGCTGCACTGATGGGCACCGATAAGGCGTCACTGGTGGGCACTGATAGGCGGCACTGGTGGGCACTGAGAGGTGGCACTGATGGGTGGCACTGAAGGGCATTGATAGGTGGCACTGGTGGGCACTGAGAAGTGGCACTAATAGGTGGCATTGATAGGTGGCACTGATAGATGGCAGTGATGGGCACTGATAGGTGGCAGTGATGGGCACTGATAGGTGGCAGTGATGGGCACTGATGAGTGGCAGTGATGTGTACTGATGAGTGGCAATAATGGGCACTGATCTGTTACACTGATAGGCAGCATTACTAGGTGGCACTGATTGGCATCACAGGTGGGCATTGATAGGTGGCACTTGTGGGCATTGATAGGTGGCACTGTGGGCATTAATAGGTGGCACTGCGGGCATTGATAGGTGGCACTGCGGGCATTGATAGGTGGCACTGTGGGCACTGGCAGGTCCCTTGTAAACAAGCCGGTGATCTGCTTTTTTTTCTCCTCACGCTGTCAGCATGAGGAGAAAAAAAAACGATTACCGATCCTTTGTTTACATCATGTGATCAGCTGTCATTGGCTGACAGCTGATCACGTGGTAAGGGGCCGGGACCGGCCGCTTACACAGATCTGTGATCCACTGAGTCTCAGTGACTCGGTGATCACAGTGCGCGCCACACGCGCCCTGCAGGGGGCCCGCGTTGCGCGTGCAAAGGGGAGGACGTCTATTGACAGCCTCCCGGATTTTCAAGCCCGCGCTGTAGCCGTCATTTGACTATAGCGCGGGCCTCTAGTGGTTAAATACATTTACGTTTTGGTTGTAACATGACCAAATGTGGAAAATTTCAAGGGGTATGAATACCTTTTCAAGGCACTGTATAAAGCAATATGATAAGTATAACTTAACTGTGATCTTACATAGATTTGGTCTTCAGATTTTCCACATTGCTCTCTAGTTGCTTTGTGAAAGAAGCACATATTCCCCTATCACATAAAATGTATGATTCAAATCAATAAGTCAGAAGGTGTCTTTTTGATTTTATGAGGAGATGCAGGCTATTGCATATGTACATTCATAATACATAAGTTTATGTTATTGTACACTTTTATCTTTATCCCAGAGAAGTCAATTAACGATGTCAATAAATGCACAGCTGGTTAATTAAAATGCACATAAAATGTGTTTAATTTGCTGAAAAAGAGAACAAACTTATTTTTTAATGTTCATCTGTATGTTGCATGTTTTAGCTTATAGAAGCATTTCCAAAGTATTAACTATAGCCCTGACTGGTAGTTAATGAGGCCATCATTTAAAAAAAAAAACACTTGTACTGACCTGCAAAAAAAAGCCCTAAAGATTTCCAAAAATATCTTCGGTGCCTCTACCCCCTCCTGAGAGGCAAATAAAGCAAGAATAGTGATTTTTACACATGTTATATTTAAGTGACATATGTAGCGATACCCCCAGCTAAGAGGGCTGCTGGTATAATTTTTTGAGCCCTGTAGTGCACCGCTGTCAACCCCAGGTAATTAGCCCTAACCTCCCTTGGCACAGTTAGTAGGGGATGATAGGACTGTGTGGTCTGCAACTCGCGGAGACACAATCCTATAATAAACACACAGCAATAGAGTATAGCTGTCCTTAACCGTCTCTTCTGCAAAGTAAATGACACAAACACCAATATACTTAACCCTGGCACTTTTACTCAAATTGTTGGGTAAGCATGTAATCAACAGTGTACATATCATGTGCAGAGCCCTGCAATAAAAGAGTATCTCAACAAACAGATAGGTATACAGTACTATGCATAACACTAACGGTCCCCGTTGCAGCTATCCTCCCTCGTGGACAAAATGGCGCCCAGAAATGTCTACGCTAAGTCAGGCCTGACTGTACTGTGTAGAAGTTCTGTAGGGGAAATCTTCGCCAGCAAACGGTGGTGCACTTTTTGAAGAAATAAACTGTAATCCACAGGGTAAAAGGAGTTTGGATAACTTGGTGAATTAAGAACAAATCTCTAAAGTTACTCCGATGCACTGTCTCTCTGGCGTGCAGCGGCAAACAACTGGTGATAACTCCGGATAACAGTTATTGGGCCTAGAGATCCTATATAATTCTCTGAGCAGGTGCTCTCTCACACAACCAGAACAGTCCATGTCCGTATCTTCCGCTGCTGTGTCTCGGTACACAGATCTCACGACCTCCGGGTCTTCGGTCCTCCTGGCGATGATACAGCAACAGTAGGAAAAGAAGTCCCTCAGGTTCCTCAGTGAGAGCGGAAGGCTCTTTGGAGAAAGGCCCAGGCTTCAGGCCTTGTATCTCAGCAGGCTCGATCGAGAGTTCCACTTGCTGGGCGGGCGGTGTCCAAAGAGACCGAATTCAGCCCCGCCCTTCGGTTAAATAACCCACCCCAGCAGTCCTTGCGCGGGGCAATGCACCCTGGGTGTCCCGTTGCTCACTGGGTACTGTAGTCTCTGGGGGATTAAAGGGCAATACCCCGCTACACATATTTTCTTTAAAAAAAGAGACATGATTACAACATTTAAAATATGTCTTTATCTAAATTTGTATAAGAAACACAATGGAACTAAGAAAAATGCACAGTCAAGCTCATTCAAGCTGTTTAGACATAATACAAAGCAATGGGCACAAAACAAGTATTAAGAAATGTTGCAAGCCATAAAACATCTAGTTTTCACCTAATGCAAAAGAACTCAAATACACTTACAAAATATGAGATTACATGGCATAAGTGCTTTGTAAAAACTTTGTATATGTGCTAATATATTTCACTGAACAAGGTGAATGTTGGCTGTTACTGTCACTCCAGAGATTGTAAAATATTTGAAGCCTCTGCTAGAGATACAGTTTTGGATAATGAACATGTAATAAATTTAAAGCTGAACTCCGGGTGTACTGATAAATGCACTTTGCAGTGGGCCACACCCACACTGTAAGGGTTAATCACTCATTTAGTCTAAAGTGATAGGAATAGAATACATACCTTATTTCTTGCTTCTGCATACTTCTTCCTCTACATATATGACCATCCCTCTGAAGTTGCTTTGCCATTTAATTACTTCCAACATTCTGACATCAATATATACAGTGGCCCTGCAATATATGTTAGGGTAATAAGGGCCCACCCACACCGCAGGGTCATTGAAGAGTGGAGATGAGTGCCAGTTGCTGGGGGGTGAAAAATAAGGTAGGTTATTTAACTTATTTATAACCTTTAGACCAAATAAGCAAATAGCTTTTGCAGTACATCCCTGCAAGGTTCACTTTTTTATATAGCTAGAGTTTCTCAGACTTGAACAGTGTAACTGTTGACTGATAGACATTTTAGTTTTTTGCCAATATTTAAATAACATACACTGAGCCATATGTTACATACTTTAAACCTGTCTGAAGAAATGTGGACAAACACAAGAATGGGGTGCTTGATTCCAATTTTCTAAGGGTCACTGTCACTGGGCACACTGGCTTCAGCCTGGCAAAACTAAAAAAACAGGGACTCATTTCAAGAACAGGGAAATGACCCAGAGCTGTGAATCCACACACATGCGATCCAATAAAGATCATCGAAAAAAATATCCAAGGGTCCAAGACGTTAAGTGATAAAATTGATACATACTGTAACAGAAAAATCCAACATGTTTCTAGAACCAAACACATCCCCGTTTATCAGGGTTTAGGAATGTTGACAGTGCTTAAAATTACTCAGGTAAGCAGATACGGTAATAGTAAAGCTGCAGTGTGATTTAATTCTTGGATTCGTTTCAGGAGGGCAGGTAAAGCCAATGTTAGTGAATAAAGAAAAGACCTCAATAGAGCTTCACCTCATTCATTAAGCTAAGGGAAAATTCCCCTGCAATGTGAACAGACTATTTGCCATTAGTAAATCAACCCTATACACCTGCAATAAGTGCACAGATCTTTTTTGATATTTACATAGACATATACATTTAGACTTGTTCTAGGTCAGCAATTTAAACTATAAATGCCTGAAACAGCCAGGCAACTCATATTTTCAGAAGGATTTTGGCAACAACAGCTTTCCATATTTAGCTAAATAGTTGTTTTCTTTAACCCTTTCGCTGCCAGGCCCTGTGCTGCATTTTGTACACTCAGGTGGCCAAACCATTTTTTCACTTTTGCCTTTGCTTTTTAATTTTTCACTTATAGCTTTCAGAATTTGTGAAAGACCCCCAAAACCATAGCACATGATCAGTAGAATAAAAAGAAGGTGCTACTGATTTTTTAGACCCTGCGGTATTTGCGTACATTTTTATCAAACCAATATATTGGCAAAAAATACACTAAAACCATTATTAGCAGATGAAAACACAGCTAATTTTACAAAATTCCTGCTAAATATAAAAGCTTAACCTGTATGGAATTAATAAATAACAAAAAGTTTAAATTTTTACATTGCGCCTTTTTGCAAAATGGTGAAAATCGAACATAAGCAAAAATGTAAATGTCCAAATTTCTCAAAAAATCTGAAGGTTTTAATTTTTCCCTTACAGCTTTCAGAATTTCTCAAAGACCCCCAAACCTTATATTTTCTGAAAGCATATGACCTCTAGAATAAAAATAAGGTTCTACAATTTTTTTAGATCCCGCGGTATTTGCGCAAATGTTTACCAAACCAATATATTGACAAAAACGCTATGCATGTCACACCCTTCCTCAATAAACCGTCTATGCTCACCAAAGCGTTTACGCAGGGTAAGAATAGTCCTCCCAACGTATAGTAAGCCACAAGGGCAGGTTATAAAGTAGACCACATATTCGCTAGAGCAGTTGTGGAACTCTTTGAATGTGTAAGTCTTACGGAGAGATTGAAATCCACATGATATTGTAACATATATAGTAATAATACTAGTGCACATATTACCCAATGTTCTCCTTTTTTTCACTATGTTATTTATTATTATTCCCTACAGCAGACCCTTATGGTCAGTAAATCGGGACATTGTATTGTTCTATACCAGGGGTGGTGGTTCTGAGATCAGTAGTACGTTTTTTGCACTCCAGGCAGATGGTGTCATGATCAGGATTCAAACCAGCGACCCCTTTTTGCTGCTAGGTGAAGGTGTTTTTTATATGTATATGTATATATATTTTTATAAGAAAAATATTTTTTTTTATATAACTTTCTATATATTTTTATATTTATGTTTTCTTATGTATTTTTTTTAATGTATTTTCTCAATATATTTATATAGATGTCTATATTTTTCATATATATTTTTTCATTTATCATGTGTCCATCCGTCCGGATATATATATTTTTTCCACATTCTCAATGTCTCAAGATCGTTACATTCATATCAATTGTTGTTGTTTTAATACTTTTGTTTTTTTATACTTATGTTTCCCTTTAATCTGTACTTGTGCCTTTTAAATATGTGTGTTTTTCCAATTATGCCTTTTTCACATGTGTTTAGTCCGCTGGCTTTTGTAGTCCCACAGCCATGATCGGACTGTACTTAAGCTGCCCCCGCAATAGACACTGACAGGCCAGTAGAAGGTAAGAGGCTCACCTTAGTGTAAATACAATAAGACAAGACAGTTTAATAAGGGTAAAAACACTTACATCAATTGTAGATAAAAACTGCAAAATAGCAACAATAGGCCGGCCGGCTAGCGAACGCCCGTCCGCTCTGACTTCAAACACGATGACATGAGCAGATCAATTCCTCCCGACGCGCGTTTCATCATATAATGACGCCGTGCACCAAACTGCGTCATTATATGACGAAACGCACGTCGGGAGGAGTTGACGTGCTGACGTCCTCGCGTTTGAAGTCGGAGCGGATGGCCGTTCGCTAGCCGGCCGGCCTATTGTTACTATTTCGCTGTTTTTATCTACAATTGATGTAAGTGTTTTTACCCTTATTAAACCGTCTTGTCTTATTGGATTTACATTATGGTGAGCCTCTTTCATTCTCAGTAATCACCGTTTTCCCTGCACGATATCTGAGTCAATACCAGCATCCAGTTTTTCTTCCATTGCTCCTGTGAAGCTGTCGCTACTACAAGTATCTGGTTAAAGGCCCTGGCTGGGGGTTGCAGCCGCAAGATCAATTTGCTTGCCATGTGGTAAGCGTGCAATCCTTATGGTGTCAGCACTTTTTGGTGGTGGAATTTGTTACTGATGTCACCCATTTATTCAAGAATTCTTGCTGTTTGATCCTCCCTCAATATTGGACTTTTCATTGAACTTTTTACAATTTCTCACAATATTTAAACAATTAATATAGCATATACCTTTTGATATCTATACACTTAGTGTCATATCACTGTGTACCCTTAATGATTATTTGTATATTTGGGTTATATTATTATTTTCACAGGTTGGGTTAGCGCCATTGTTTATTAGTGTGTATTTTCACTTTTTAGCTGCTGCATAATTTAGGTTTGTTTTCTTGCTAGCGCGGTATTTTTCTTTATATATTAGGCCAGTAGAAGGAGCTGTATGCTCTGAGCGTGTAGCCTTTTGTATCTCTCTTCCTTTCCTCCACACACCTAGGTCCGCCCACCGGATGACATCATTTCACCTGTACGATCCAAGCCAGGCAGCTGAGATCTCCTTCACTTCCTGCCCTGCAGACAGCATCCTGTGCAGTGAGAAAGCACAGCTGATCGCTGGGAAAAAACGGATTGCTGGCACCCCTCAAGGAGGATCCTTTACCTCAGTGGTCATCAACCCTGTCCTCAGGACCCACTAACAGGACAGGTTTTATGTATTACCTTGGGGAGATGAAGACTAGAATACTGCAATCACTGAGCAGCAAATTATATCACCTGTAATGTATTTCAGTTATCTTGTAAACCTGGCCTGTTAGTGGGCCCTGAGGACAGGGTTGATGACCACTGCTTTACCTGACAGATATGCCTATGATGCCTTCATTTTTGTAAGTGCATTTATGTTTGCGCAACTAAAAATAACTTTATAATATTGCACTTAGGTGCGCCTCCCTCCCTCTCTCTTTTACACTAATTGGGTTTGCCTGTCTGTTTTTTCAGGCGGCCCAAATCGGACCACCCATTGTTCTCTATGTAGAGACTGATGTAAATGGACATGTGTCCACTTACATCGCCTGCATCTGATCCAGTCAGCTAAAAACAGACGGATGGGGATTCTGTTCCCCATCCATCTAGCAGATCGGATCGGATGGCATCAGATGGAAATGGACAGGCGGTCCCATAGAGAACAGCGGGCTGTGTCCGTGTCTGCTCTGCATCAGCAGAGCGGACACAGACCTGTCATCCGCCTACTCAGCGGGGATCAGCAGACAGATGGCTCTGCTTGACAGAGTCCGCTCCATGTCCAGGAGCGGCTGGTCCATTGGGGGCGCAAGGGCGCCACCCCCTGCAGGGAGCTGGACTCATACAGTTGTATGAGAGTTTTTTTTCAAGCCACATGATTAGAGCCTGAGGCTCTAATTGGCTTGAAAAAGGTTGGGCTTGGGGCGCAGAGCATTGCACCCCGCACCCACCCACTTGTGACAATAGCGAATTAGTATTCGCTATCGTCTTCCGGTTTCTCCTCCTGGCCAATCAGGATGGATCGGGTTGGCCAGGAGGAGAAGCTTAGGTATCCGTGGTGGGGTGAGTGCGGGGGGGTGGCGTCACCATGGAGGGGTGAGTGCAGCCAGACCTGTGGGGTCTTACTGTGTTTGTGGGTTTTTTTTTTAAACATTTTTACTTTTTACATTTTTTTTTTTGTAATTTTATAATTTTTTCTTTTTTTGGGGGGTGAGATATCAGAGGTCTAAACAGACCCCAGTATCTCTTTTTTTGAGACAAATAAAGTGACTGAAGATAGTAATTTTCTCCGTATCACTCTACTTGAATGAATGTTATTGGTATAGAGATTCCATTAATTAATAAACCGACAGTCTGATACATAGTAACTCTTGCGGTTACTATTATCAGATGTCAGTGTCAGTGGGCACATAGGAGCGATCACAGTGATCGCTGCATGCACACATGGTTCCACACATAGGGGGGTGGTAAATACATGTTTACCAAGCCCCCCTAAGCCCAAACATCACCCGCACCTGCACCGCTCCCCACCTTCCCCCGCCGCGATCCCCAGCCTGTCAGTTTACCGGAGCAGAAGCTGCAGGCTGCGGGAAGGGAAGGAGGGAAGGAGGAATGCTGCCAGAGCAGATATGGACCGGGGGGCGGTATTGGGGGCTATCTGAGTGATGGGGGGAACACATTTGGATCCCCACAAGCCCCCAACAGCACCTGAAGCTGGCGGGAGCGGCAGAGGAGGGATGCCGGCTTATGATGGTGGCTGCGGGGGATTGAATTTGAGGGGTCAGATCGGGTGTGGGGAGGGTCAGTGCTGGAGGGGGGAGAAGGGGGGTTGAAGGGGATAGGAGAGGAGAGTGGGGGGGAGTTTTAGGTGGAAGGGAGCTGCGGGAGGTAGAGAGACTGGGGACAGGGAAGCGGCGGCATGGAGAGGGGTGGTGTCACATTAGGTGTTAATAACGCTGATCAGCAGGTTGTAATCCACTGATCAGAGTTATAGAATTGTTCAGCAGAGTCTGCTGAACAATTCTGATATAAGCTTATGGTCATTGGAGTGACCATAAGCTTAGAGGAGAGGGAGAAAAGAGGTCATTATGCTATACTGACCTGGCCATCTGCAGGCCCTTTTGTGGGTCTGTACGGGGTATGGACTTGGCAGTGAAAGGGTTAATAGGCAGTAAGTCAAAATACTTTCTATTCCCCTTTATGACTACAGTAAGGTGAAATCCTATTGCCTGTGTTGGGTTACAGAACTTTGCCTACAATTTGTGCACCATAAGCTGTATGTGATGCATAAAATATAGAGACCCCCTAGGAAGTGCACAAAGTAACACATGGGCAGTGTACTTTTATTTAGATCAACTAGTCCAGTTTAGTCAGTGTACACTAAACAATTAAAATGCAGTCTCTGCTGCCAAAGACCTTTACTGCACCGTTATAATTCATTGCTGATTTGAATCCTTTCACAAAACTTGTACCCATAGCAACCACTTAGATTTTAGCTTGTTTAGCTGGAGTCAAAAAAAGTTTGGTTATTTAAGTACATAGTTATTTGTTTAAAAAAAGACATGACGGCAATCAGGTTTAACAATTTACAACAAAACGTCAATATCAAAATTATGCTACAAAATAAATTTAACAAGATCATTAAAAAACATGAATAAGATACACATGTGGCCTGGAAAAACAAACTTTTGACCCTAAGTTGTTTTCTTAATAAAGATCTGATGAGCACATTTTAATTAAGATTTATTGGTGCTGCTGTGAGAAAATGATGATTAAACCTGGCAGAACAAAAATATTCTGAAGTTAGCAGTATTATTTCCATTTAGACATTAACCTTCACTTTTTATCCTGCTGATACCATAAAGGAAGTGAAGTAAAATCTGCAAGAGGAACACAGACAGAAAAAATATATATATATTTGTCAGGGGTTCTAGCATTCTCCCACTCTACTAAATGTCAGGAAAGGGTTCACCCGTTGGTGGCGCTGTTGGTCCAATGGATTGCAGTACTAGTGTCCACCAGCAGGTGTCTTCTTGCAGCCAGGATCTATGATAAATGATCTAACCTGCTGGTGGCACTGTCTGATCCATGTGCCGTATTATCGGTGTCCACCAGCGGGTGGGGCAGGCAGCACCTCCTCCGCTCAGGTGTTACATGAGGACAATCTTTGCAGTCTTATAAATACCCGGCAAGCCCTCACATGCTTGCCTTGGTATCTCTCATCCTGACCCTGCATCTGACCCGTCCCTGCATCTGATCCGACCCGACCTGATCCGTTCTGATCCCTATCCCGAGCCCATCCTGGACCTGCCCCTCCTGTTACCTGTTTGCCTTTGTTCTGTGCCCTGCAGCCTGTCCATCCATCCTCTCCCTGTCCTGTTATTCTCCCATCCATACCCATCTGCTGATATCCCTTTGTGTATGACCTCGGCCTGGATTCTTTACGATTACGGTATATACTATTTGTTGTTGGTTGTGCACTGGTTGTTTTCACTTGTTTGTCACCTTTTTAATAAACACCTTTTTCTTTCATTTAAATGCATTTTTGGTCTCCTCTGTGCAGTCACACAGTCTGGTCTACCAATTCCCTGATAGTATACCAAGGCCTCCCTGACCAGACGTGGCTGCATAGAGGAACCATCCTGGTGTTGTGCGTTTTGCTGATATGGATTTCGATTAAATCATTTACTATTCTTTGCTGGCAGCAGAGAATGGTGAATATTGTCACCAGATTTTAAAAGGGTGGACTAGTGACCAGCTGATGGAAACCATCTGATCAGCTCATTCCTTGGTGGACCAGGGTTACATACAGTTTGAGGATGTTCAGCCGTTAATCCGGTTATGTGTAAAGCCAGCCCTGTCATGCATTCCCGAAGGAAGTGACAATTTCTCTCCTCCCTTCAATGGTCACCAAGTTAAATCCCTGGTATGGTTATTAGAGGATGATCCGGCTTCTTTCAATGAACATTATTTCTCTTGTTCCCATCAGATGTTATCTGATTGCATTAGTTCAGTGCAGTCTCTGATTACACAGGGTGTGTGTGAACCAGCTTTTGTTCAACCTGTGCTGCGGGCATGGTCAGATCTCCTGTATTTAGCCAAGCCACAACAATCCAGCCCTGCCATTGGTCATCTGCCTTCCCAAGAACCTATCTCCCCGTCGGCCATGGAAACCTCAGCTACAGCCCAGTATACACAGCTTCCCACCAAGTACTATTACCCAGTCTCTACTTGCTGCACTTATCCTGCCTTCAATCCACCTGCCTCTTCCCTTCCACCTGTAACAATTCCACAAAAATCTCCTCTGGCCACTGCTCCCATGTCTCTACCGCATTTCAGCCCTTCCTTTTGCCCAATTACATCCTTCTCATGCAGTCCTCCCGTTACTTGCAAATCTGCAGTGGCTAAGCCAAAAAAGAAGCAGAAGTTCTTTCCGACCGACACAATTCTGACAGTAACCCAACCTGCTTCCACACCGACCAACCTGCTCCAGCCTGTGCTCATGCCAGTTGAACCTGATGACCCACCTAAATCTGTCTACTCTTTGCTTGCTGTCCAGTCTGTAGTGCCTGCTACCCAGTCTGACGTCCCAGTGCCTGCCTTCCAGCTTGATGTCTCGGTGCCTGCTACCCAGCCTGAAGTCCTGGTGTCCCAGCCTGAAGTCCTGGTGTCCCAGCCTGAAGTCCTAGTGTTCCAGCCCGAAGTGCCAGTGTTCCAGCCCGAAGTGCCAGTGTTCCAGCCCGAAGAGCCAGTGCCAGCGTTCCAGCCTGAAGAGCCAGAGCCAGCGTTCCGGTCTGAGGTTCCGGAGCCTGTTTTCCAGTCTGAGGTTGTGGTGCCAATTTCCCGGCCTGAGGTTGTGGTGCCCGTTTCCTGGCCTGAGGTTGTGGTGCCCATTTCCTGGCCTGAGGTTGTGGTGCCCATTTCTCGGCCTGAGGTTGTGGTGCCCGTTTCCTGGTCTAAGGTTGCGTTGCCCGTTTCCCGGCCTGTGGAGCTTGCTGCCCAGCCTGATGTGTTTCTGTCTGCTGCCCAGCCTGATGAGCCTCTGTCTGCTGCCCAGCCTAGTGAGCCTCTGTCTGCTGCCCAGCCTAATGAGCCTCTGTCTGCTGCCCAGCCTGATGTGCCACTCTCTGCTGCCCAGCCTAATGAGCCTCTGCCTGCTGCCCAGCCTGATGTGTTCCTGTCTGCTGCCCAGCCTGATTTGCCCCTGTCTGCTACAAAGTTTGATGTGCCCGCTGTCTGCCCTAAAGTGCCCGCTGCCTGCCTGGATGTGCCCGCTGCCTGCCCAGGTGTGCCCGCTGCCGGTCTGGATGTGCCCACTGCCTGCCCACTGCCTGCCCGGATGTGCCTGCTGCCTGTCCGGATGTGCCCGTTGTCTGCCCGGATGTGCCTGCTGTCCACTTGGACGTGCCCATTGTCCAGTTTAAAGTGCCTGATGACCAGCCTGAAGTACCCTCATTCTTTGTGCTACTTAATGCCATAGACTATGGACAATTAAGACTGGTTGAAGCCTCCGGAGGCCGCTCCTTTAGGGGGGGGTACTGTCAGGAGTTCTAGCATTCTCCCACTCTACTAAATGTCAGGAAAGGGTTCACCCGTTGGTGGTGCTGTTGGTCCTATGGATTGCAGTACTAGTGTCCACCAGCAGGTGTCTTCTTGCAGCCAGGATCTATGATAAAGGATATCACCTGCTATTGGCACTGTCTCATCCATGGGCCGTAGTACCTGTGTCCACCAGCGGGTGTATTTCGGCAGTGTGGGGCAGGCAGCACCTCCTCCGCAGGTGTTACATGAGGACAATCATTGCAGTCTTATAAATACCCGGCAAGCCCTCACATACTTGCCTTGGTATCTCTCATCCTGACCCTGCATCTGATCCCACCCTGCATCTGATCCAACCCGACCTGATCCGTTCTGATCCCTATCCTGAGCCCATCCTGGACCTGCCTCTCCTGTAACCTTTTTGCCTTTGTTCTCTGCCCTGCAGCCTGTCCATCCATCCTCTCCCTGTCCTGTTGTTTTCCCATCCATACCCATCTGCTGATATCCCTTTGTGTATGACCTCGGCCTGGCTTCTTTACGATTACGGTATATCCCCTTTATTTGTATATACTATTTGTTGTTGGTTGTGCACTGGTTGTTTTCACTTGTTTGTCACCTTTTAAATAAACACCCTTTTCTTTCATTTTCATGCGTTTTTGGTCTCCTCTGTGCAGCCACACAGTCTGGTCTACCAATTCCCTGATACTAAAGAAAAGCATTTCTATTTTTGTCTCTATTCTGTCTTTCTTATTTTTGTAAATAACAACTTTTATTGAACATTTTTGCTCGTAGTAAAGAGTACAATGGTACAAAAAAGTAATTAAGAAAGAACCCTTAGCATAGCTTGACAGAAGCCAGTTCACACACAAAAAAAATCACCATAATTAGGGTATAAAGATTGCAAAGTTGAATGGAATAACCAAAAATAATGTCTAATGCCATGGAGACCTTTCAAGTGCCTACCCAAGTAACAACATAGGTCAGGTGAATGACATTTTATCTATGCAACAAGCCAAAATGAAATTGCTATAAAAAAAAAAAAAAGAGAAGAGAAATTCAGGCATAAGAATGCAAGAGGGGAAATAAATTAGCGTTTCTCCACTGTGCAGGCCCTCAAACTACCTAAAGAAGCAAATGGTCAATAACAAACCCGGGGATTCGCTGGCGTAAGACTTGTTGTGAATGCCAGAGCTCCCAAACCTGGTAATATCTCTCTAATTAGGCCAATTAGGCGATTGCCTAAGGCCCCGCGCTTCCCAGGGCCTCGCAATCTGCCTAACCTGTGTGTGGGAATGTCCCCCCCCATTTGTGTCCCCAGGGCCATCTCTAGCGCGGGACAAAATCCTGCGCTGCGGTGCCTGCAACTACTTTTTCCTGGCCAGGGGCGGAACTGACTGACCACTTGACCGCTGCCTGAAGGTCTCATGGTCAGTGGGCGGCTGCACGTACTCCCCTCCCCCGGCTCCCCCGCTTCTGCCGCGCTCTGCAGGTCTCCTGCCATGTGCAGAGCGCGGATAATGGCCGTAGGGGTTGTGCTTCTCTGCTCTCTCCTCCGATGGACGGTCTCAGAGCTGGCGCCTGACAGTCATCGAGGAGCCAGTCTGCTACAGGTACTGTCTAATGGTCCTGCACGACACTGACAGACAGCATCCTGTAGTGTAGTACCTCCCGAGCGACCTTACACACACAGCTGGTATTATGCCATCCTCTGGCATATGATGTCACCTACTGACCCCCTGCCATAATCATTCTCATCATCCCTTGTTCCTGGCATACCACCACCCTACTTTCTGTCATCATACTTCCCACTGTAAGCTTCCTACCAACTTACCCCCTGTCATCATCTCTATCCTCATCATAAACCCCTGTGCCTAGTATCCTACTACCCCACCCCCTGTCATCTTCATCCCCCCTGCACTGCCAGCTCCTTCCACCCACCCCCTGTCATCTTTATCCCTCCTGCACCGCCAGCTCCTTCCACCCACCCCCTGTCATCTTCATCCCCCCTGCACCGCCAGCTCCTTCCACCCACCCCCTGTCATCTTCATCCCCCCTGCACCGCCAGCTCCTTCCACCCACCCCCTGTCATCTTCATCCCCCTGCACCGCCAGCTCCTTCCACCAACCCCCTGTCATCTTCATCCCCCCTGCACCGCCAGCTCCTTCCACCCACCCCCTGTCATCTTCATCCCCCCTGCACCGCCAGCTCCTTCCACCCACCCCCTGTCATCTTAATCCCCCCTGCACCGCCAGCTCCTTCCACCCACCCCCTGTCATCTTAATCCCCCCTGCACCGCCAGCTCCTTCCACCCACCCCCTGTCATCTTCATTAGACATGTGCACAACCAAAAAATGAGTTTCCTATCGTTTAGTTTCGTCTCGTTCCGTATGTTCGTAAAGATTCGTAATTTCGTAAGACGCGAGTTTTCCTATTCGGACTCGTTCGTATGTTCGTAACAGTTTAATTTTCGTTGATACTGAATGATTCGTAGTTCTGTCTAAGTTATTTTCGTTGATTTGAAATTCGTAATTTTGTTGATATTGAATGATTCGTATTTCTGTTTAAGTTATTTTCGTACTTTCGTAACAGTTTGATTTTCGTTGATACTGAACGTAATTCGTAATTTTGTTAGATAATAATTTTCGTTTTTCTGTACACTACTCTGCCGTTTCTGTTGATTCGTAACATTGTTTTGTTTTCCTTGATTCGTGTCTACTACCGTGCTTCGAATGGATTCGTAATTTTTTTATACTTTCGTAAATACATCTCGGCGCGGTCATTCGCAATCTCGCGTTACTAGTTATTTTTATTTTCAACACGCGGCTATAGCCGCGTGTTGAAAATGAAACTAAAATACGTCCACGTGCTTCGAATGCATTCGTACTCCCGTAAATACATCGCAGCCATTCGCAATCTCGTATTTTAGTTTCGTTTTCAACAAGCGGCTATAGCCTCCGCCCCTGTACGCCATTTTGAGAGGGTGTAAGTGGTGTGGTGAGGGAGGAGCAGAGAGCAGTGCAGAGAGTGATATTGTGGTTTTTGTAGTTGTTTTTGTGTGGTTTGGTGGTTTTATTGCAATTAGAATGTCATAGTTGCCAACAGTCACGGATTGGCCGGGACGTTCCTGGGATTCAAACCCTTTTCCCGGATTTATTTTGTCCCGGCCAATGTCCCGGCCAATCCGATTTTTCCTGTTTTCCCCGAATTTGGACGCCGCAGGCCGCCGCCGCTAGAGGTCCACGGCTGGCGGAGACAATGTCTCGGCCGGCCGCCATGTTCAAGAAGACCAAAACACGGATGTAGTACAATAGAAAATAAAGCCGCTGCGGCGCCGCCCACACCCCGCACCTCCCCGGGGGTGGGCGGTGCCGCAGCAGCTTTATCTTCTATTGTACTACATCTGTGTTTTGGCTGGCCGGCCGGCCACCCCCCGCCCCGCCCCGCTGCAGGTCTGTCTGTAATGGAAAGGGGCGGGGGTCGGCAGCGCCACAGCTTAATTTTTTATTTTTTTTGCAGCCACACTGTCGGCTCCGCCTCTATTTTGTTCCCCTTCGGGGAAGGGGAAACAATAATGGCGGCCGAGACAGGAGACGCCTGTGGTTAAGGGGGGACTCCGCTGGGGATGCCTGTGGTAACTGGGGACTCCGCTGGGAACGCCTGTGGTAAGGGAGGACTCCGCTGGGGACGGCTAAAGGTAAGGGGGGACTCCGCTGGGGACGCCTGATGTAAGGGGGGACTCCGCTGGGGACGCCTGATGTAAGGGGGGACTCCGATGGGGACGCCTGATGTAAGGGGGGACTCCGCTGGGGACGCCTGATGTAAGGGGGGACTCTGCTGGGGACGCCTGATGTAAGGGGGGACTCCGATGGGGACGCCTGATGTAAGGGGGGACTCCGCTGGGGACGCCTGATGTAAGGGGGGACTCCGCTGGGGATGCCTGATGTAAGGGGGGACTCCGCTGGGGACGCCTGATGTAAGGGGGACTCCTCTGGGTACACCTGATGTAAGGAAGGACTCCGCTGGGTACGCCTGATGTAAGGAGGGACTCCTCTGGGGACGCCTGATGTAAGGAGGGACTCCCCTGTGGACACCTGATGGCATCTGGTGGCAGGCGACGTGGCAGGTGACACACTCGGGGCTTCCACTGATTCGGCATTTTGGTGAGTTGAATGATTTCATTTTATATTAAAATGTAATAAGAGAAATAATGCACTTCAGTCATCCTGACACCCTAACAACCATGGTGCCGGGATGATTAAAGAGCTAACACCAGATGTTTGGATTATCTTTATCTGTTGATTGTTAAACTCTGGAATACACATATTTCTATTATGGTGTAGGATCTGGGCCTGCTGTCCTTCCATCCTTCCTTCTCTTTCCTTCCCTCCCTCTTTCTTTCTCCCTTCATCCCTCATTCATCTCAGACTTTAACCACACCCCCTTTGAGCCACGCTCATTTAAGCCACTCCCACTACCCGCGTAAACCACGCCCACGCTTCGTGCGCCACTTTTTTCTCCTAAAGTATAACACACCTTCAAATGAATGCCCCACCCCCTAATTATACCACGGCTCCGCCTACATGCGAAAAAGTGTCACAGATTTTTTTTTTGCAATGTTGGCAACTATGGAATGTCTGGGAGTGAGAATGGACGTGTGAGTCTTGTAAGTGAGAATGTTGGTGTTAGTGAGTGTGTTGGTATGAGAGTTGGTGTTGGTGTGACTGAGAGTGGAGGGATTGAGGACTGGAGTATTCTTATTTTACCGGTCCATGCAAAAAAAAAATATATACTAATCTACTTCTCCTACCATGAATACGTAGTATATGCTGCCTGGGCTGGCCTAGTAGTGGCACTGGCTAACACAACAAAAAAAATAGGTAGGGGCAGACAGACAGCAATATAATAAAACACAGTCCCAGAAAAGGGAAAAAAACTAACTTTAGAAAATCCTAGGAGTAATAGAAATAGTAAGAAATTTATAATTTCTATATTAATCTCTTTGAATGACTCACAAATCAAACACCACCCACACCCTGTCTAGAATGTAGTCTGACAAAGAAGAAAAATACAATATGTCAGAGATATTACATAAATAAAATTATAAATTAGAATGTAGACTCTAGAATCTCAATCTAATATCCTTAAGAAACAAAGAATTTCTCTCTCCCAAGTAAAAAAATTACTCACAAAATCCAACAGAACAGTGCAACCTACCCAACCACACCCTATCTGGACTCTGGATGGAATGCACTGCAGTCTAACACAGAAAAACACACATACACCCACATTATAGCACATGTCTATAAGAAACAAGCTCATTGGGGGAAGAGACGACCTCTTCAGGGGAAGGGACAAGCTTATTGGCCATTGGCCAAAGTCCAGAACTAATTCAGAACTAACGAAATAGAATTTAAGCTTTTACGAATTGTCGTTGTTTTCATTTCCGTTTTCCGAAGATTCGTAATTTTTTTTCCGTTCATTTTGATATTCGTTAATATGGATCTTTGTTCGTTATTCGTTGTTTTGTTTTTCGAATATTCGTAATATCTCGTTTTCGTTCATTTTTATTTTCGTTATTTTTTATCTTTTTTCTGTGTTTTCGTTTGTTTTTATGTTTTCGTTTTTCACTTTTTCGTTTTTTGTTTGTTTCAAATTTACTAAATTCGTATTTTATTTGTTTTCCATATTCGTTCGTTTAGATTATTCGTTGTTCGTTTGTAATGTTATCGAACCGTTCGTTCATTCGTATGTTTACGAATCAACGAATATAACGAATTTTGACGGATAACGAATTCGTAACTAAACGAATTGCACATGTCTAATCTTCATCCCCCTGCACCGCCAGCTCCTTCCACCCACCCCCTGTCATCTTCATCCCCCCTGCACCGCCAGCTCCTTCCACCCACCCCCTGTCATCTTCATCCCCCCTGCACCGCCAGCTCCTTCCACCCACCCCCTGTCATCTTAATCCCCCCTGCACCGCCAGCTCCTTCCACCCACCACCTGTCATCTTCATCCCCCCTGCACCGCCAGCTCCTTCCACCCACCCCCTGTCATCTTCATCCCCCCTGCACCGCCAGCTCCTTCCACCCACCCCCTGTCATCTTCATCCCCCTGCACCGCCAGCTCCTTCCACCCACCCCCTGTCATCTTCATCCCCCCTGCACCGCCAGCTCCTTCCACCCACCCCCTGTCATCTTAATCCCCCCTGCACCGCCAGCTCCTTCCACCCACCCCCTGTCATCTTAATCCCCCCTGCACCGCCAGCTCCTTCCACCCACCCCCTGTCATCTTCATCCCCCCTGCACCGCCAGCTCCTTCCACCCACCCCCTGTCATCTTCATCCCCCCTGCACCGCCAGCTCCTTCCACCCACCCCCTGTCATCTTAATCCCCCCTGCACCACCAGCTCCTTCCACCCACCCCCTGTCATCTTAATCCCCCCTGCACCGCCAGCTCCTTCCACCCACCCCCTGTCATCTTCATCCCACCTGCACCTCTCTGCCAGCCTCCTACCACCCCACCCACTGTCATCTTCATGCTCCTTCCACCCACCCACCCCCTGTCATCTTCATCCCTCCTCCACCGCTCTGCCAGCCTCCTACCACCCCACCCCCTGTCATCTTCATCCCCCTGCACCGCCAGCTCCTTCCACCCACCCCCTGTCATCTTCATCCCCCCTGCACCGCCAGCTCCTTCCACCCACCCCCTGTCATCTTAATCCCCCCTGCACCGCCAGCTCCTTCCACCCATCCCCTGTCATCTTAATCCCCCCTGCACCGCCAGCTCCTTCCACCCACCCCCTGTCATCTTCATCCCCCTGCACCGCCAGCTCCTTCCACCCACCCCCTGTCATCTTCATCCCCCCTGCACCGCCAGCTCCTTCCACCCACCCCCTGTCATCTTCATCCCCCCTGCACCGCCAGCTCCTTCCACCCACCCCCTGTCATCTTAATCCCCCCTGCACCGCCAGCTCCTTCCACCCACCCCCTGTCATCTTAATCCCCCCTGCACCGCCAGCTCCTTCCACCCACCCCCTGTCATCTTCATCCCCCCTGCACCGCCAGCTCCTTCCACCCACCCCCTGTCATCTTCATCCCCCCTGCACCGCCAGCTCCTTCCACCCACCCCCTGTCATCTTAATCCCCCCTGCACCACCAGCTCCTTCCACCCACCCCCTGTCATCTTAATCCCCCCTGCACCGCCAGCTCCTTCCACCCACCCCCTGTCATCTTCATCCCACCTGCACCTCTCTGCCAGCCTCCTACCACCCCACCCACTGTCATCTTCATGCTCCTTCCACCCACCCACCCCCTGTCATCTTCATCCCCCCTCCACCGCTCTGCCAGCCTCCTACCACCCCACCCCCTGTCATCTTCATCCCCCTGCACCGCTCTGCCCGCTCCTTCCACCCACCCATGTCATCTTCATCCCCCCTGCACTGTTCTGCCAGCCTCCTACTAACCCACCCCGTCATCCTCATCCCCCCTGCACCACCCCGCCAGCCTGCTACCACCCCACCCCCTGTAATATTCATCCCCCACTACCCCACTGCCAGCTTCCTACCGCCCCACCCCCACCATCATCATCCCATCTGTACCCCATTGCCAGTTTCTTACCATCCCACCCCCTGTAATCTTCATCCCCCTGTACTCCTCTGCCAGCTTTCTACCACCTCACCCACTATCATCATCATCCCTATACCCCCACCTCTGACATCCTACCATCCTGCCTCCTGTCATCAACATCCCCCTGTAGCCCACCTCTAGCATCCAACCACCCTACCCCCATCATTATCATCATCATCCCCCTGTACCCCGCTGACAGCTTCCTACCACCCCACCCACTGTCATCATCATCCCCCTTTGCTGACATCCTACCACTCTGCCCATTGTCATCAACATCCCCATCATTCCTCTCTACCCCACCTCTGGCCTCCTACCACTCCACCCCCTGTCATTATCATCCCCCTGTACCCCTTCTCTGGCATCCTACCACCCTGCCTCCTGTCATTATCATCCTCATCCCTCCTGTACCCCACCTCTAGCATCCTATCACCCTACTTCCTATCATTATATGGGAGATATCTCAGCCTCTCACCCCAATGCTGCCACATCACCACAAACTGCATCCTGTCATCAAACGAACTTTAACCCAACATTTGCATCACACACCACAATACTGCCCTGCCACCCAGTGAGCGGTAATGATGTGCTGTAACCTCTAGCAACCAATCAGTGAGCGATAGTGAGTAACCCATAGCAACCAATCAGTGAGCAGTATAAATTTGCAGTAACCTCTAACAACAAATCAGTGAGTGATCATGATAAGCAGTAACCTATAGCAAACAATCAGTGAGCTGTAATAACGTGCAGTAACCTCTTGCAACCAATCAGTGAGCGGTAATGACGTATAGTAACCTCTATCAACCAATGGGTAAACTGTAATGATGTGCAGTAAACTCTAGCAACCAATGGGTGAGTGGTAATATTGTGCAGTAACCTTTAGAAACCAATCAGTGAGTGGTAATGATGTGCTCTAACAACCAATCAGTGAGCCTGGAGCAATCAGTAAATGTGAGACCATTTTTTTTAAGATAAGTCTATGTGCGTGTTTGTTTTTTGGGATGTTGGCGTGGAGAGGGAAATTGGTAGGGGTGGAGTGGGGGGGGGCAGGAAAATGTTTGCCCTGGGTCCAATCAATATTAAAGATGCCCCTGTGTGTCCCCAGGCTGGCGGAGGGAGCAGACCAACACACACTTGGGTAAAGCCATGGAGGTTCCAGCCAGCTGCAAGACCTCCCTCAAACGGAGAACATCTCATCAGCTGCAGCCAACAGCAGGCTCTACTGCCGTCCTAGCCTTCTCCCAAAGCCTGCACCACATTGCATGGCAGGAGTTGTACACCACACAGTAGACTTGCCCCGCCGGTGCCTGTGCTCTGCAGAGACTACACCTCCCAGAATACACTGCAGGGCACTCAAAGCGAATGTGTCGGCTTCTCCTGCTTGTAGTGTATAGAAGGATCACCTGTCTGCATTCTGTTTGTGGCTCTAGTGTTTGGTGGCTGCTGCAGCAACGTGGTGTTACCCTGTTAGCCAGGTGACATTTTGCTTGTCATTACTGTAAGACCATCTCTTGTATCATGTTGCACAGTCTTTTCCCATTGTGAAAGTGAGTGGGGCCTCATGACTAAGATTTGCCTAAGGCCTCACAAAGCCTAGAGCCGCCTCTGTCTCCAACGTATTCCCAAGGCGAAAAGTTAACATTTCCATTTAAGCACTATTAAGTATTTAGCTGCTGTGAGTATATGCCACATCAGCTTTTTATGTGATTTGGAAAGATTCTGAGTGAGTGTCAGGAACCATGGACAGAAATTCTGTGAAAAATCACACCTTTTAATACAATAGTAAAAATGGTACAGATCAGTAAATGTAGTCAAAACATAAGCCAGGAATCGGTAACCAAACTGGGTAGTCGGACGGCCAGTAATCAGGAAAATAAGAGATCAGCATAGTCGGAGGCAGAAGAACAGGATCAGGAACCAGAAGGGACATCAGCCAGGCAAAGTCTTTCACAGGAACACAGCAGAGAATCTCCAGATATGTTTGACCAAGGCGAAGGCAGGAAAGGAATGAACGAGGCAGTTTAAATAGCCAGAAGGGGCTGGCTGTAGGTGGGACTGACAAGCAAATAATGATAACCAGGTGAGCCACTGAGGGATCAATGTTTGCTGACAGTTATCCGGCAGCTGAGCAGCCTGAGCACAGAGAAGGGAGCTGCTAAGAGTCCAGCCCTGACAGTAAGCAATCCTAGTTTAGGGGTGAAAGGAAAGGTGGAGTCAAATAGTCATTGCTTACCAATAACCTACAATTCGAGGACAACTCCAGTATATGTAAATATAAGGGAGCCCTTAGCGCATTGACAGGGCTACTGGCTGTAGGGTGTACAGTATGCAGAAATTCCAGAGTAAGATACCAGAGATACTGTAAAGTAGAAATGTTCCTTATAGAGTGTACAGACAGAGCTTTTCTCAGCTTGGGGCCTGATAACTTGGCACTTTTCCAGTGTAAGCTCTTCCCTCAGAATATTTTCCCATGTGAGCATACACAGGGCCTTGAAAAAGTATTCATACCCCTTGAAATGTTTCACATTTTGACATGTTACAACCAAAAACATTTATGTATTTTATTGGGATTTTATGTGATAGACCAACACAAAGTGGCACATAATTGTGAAGTGGAAGGAAAGTGATAAACGGTTTTCAATTTTTTTTACAAATAAATATGTCAAAAGTGTGGCGTGCATTTGTATTCAGCCCCCCTGAATCAATGCTTTGTAAAACCACCTTTCGCTGCAATTACAGCTACAAGTCTTTTTGGGTATGTCTCTACCAGCTTTGCACATCCATGGAGTGACATTTTTGCCCATTCTTCTTTGGAAAATAGCTCAAACTCTGTCAGATTGGATAGCGAGCATCTATGAACAGCAATTTTCAAGTCTTGCCACAGATTCTCAATTGGATTTAGGTTTGGACTTTGACTGGGCAATTCTAACACATGAATATGCTTTGATATAATCCATTCCATTGTAGCTCTGGCTGTATGTTTAGGGTCGTTGTCCTGCTGGAAGGTTAACCTCCGCCCCAGTCTCAAGTCTTTTGTAGACTCTAACAGGTTTTCTTTTAAGATTGCCCTGTATTTGGCTCCATCCATCATCCCATCAATTTTGACCAGCTTCCCTGTCCCTGCTGAAGAAAAGCATCCCCACAACATGATGCTGCCACCACCATGTTACATGGTGAGGATGGTGTGTTTAGGGTGATGTGCGGTTTTCTGCCACACATAGCATTTTGCTTTTAGGCCAAAAAGTTGAATTTTTTCCTTTCCTCCACCTTTTTCCACATGTTTGCTGTGTCCCCCATATGGCTTCTCGTAAACTTCCAATGGGACTTCTTATGGCTTTCTTTCAACAATGGCTTTCTTCTTGCCACTAGGGATGAGCTTTATGTTCGAGTCAAAAATTTGTTCGACTCGAACATTGGCTGTTCGCCCGTTCGGCGAACAGCGAACAATTTGGGGTGTTCGCAGCAAATTTGAAAAGCCGCGGAACACCCTTTAAAAGTCTATGGGAGAAATCAAAAGTGTTAATTTTAAAGATTAATATGCAAGTTATTGTCATAAAAAGTTTTTGCGGACCCGGGTCCTGCCCCAGGGGACATGTATCAACGCAAAAAAAAGTTTTAAAAACAGCAGTTTTTTCGGGAGCAGTGATTTTAATAATGCTTAAAGTGAAACAATAAAAGTGAAATATTCCTTTAAATTTCGTACCTGGGGGGTGTCTAAAGTATGCATGTAAAGTAGCGCATGTTTCCCGTGTTTACAACTGTTTCTGCACAAAGTGTCATTTCTGAAGGAAAAAACGTAATTTATAACTACTCCGGCTATTAATGAATTGTCGGTCCCGGCAATACAGAGAAAAGTCATTGAAAAAAATGACTGCCATTTTTTTCAATTACTTTTATCTGTATTGCCGAGACCCGACAATTCATTAATAGCGCAAGTAGTTTTAAATGACTTTTTTTCCCTTCAAAAATTACATTTTGTGCAGGGAACCAAAATGAAAAAAAAAATGTGTGGGGGTCCCCCCAAATTCCATATTAGGCCCTTCAGGTCTGGTATGGATATTAAGGGAAACCCTGCGTAATTTTTTTTTTTTAAATGGCGTAGGTTCCCCCAAGAAATCAATACCAGACCCTTCAGGTCTGGTATGGATTTTAAGGGGAACTCTGCGGCAAAATTAAAAATAAAATGGCGTGGAGTTCCCCCAAAAATCCATACCAGACACTTATCCGAGCACGCAACCTGGCAGGCCGCAGGAAAAGAGGGGGGACGAGAGAGCCCCTCCCTTCTGAACCATACCAGGCCACATGCCCTAAATATGGGGAGGGTGCTTTGGGGGTCTGTGACCCCTCAAAGCACCTTGTCCCCATGTTGATGGGGACAAGGGCCTCATCCCCACAACCCTTGCCCGGTGGTTGTGGGGGTCTGCGGGCGGGGCTTATCATAATCTGGAAGCCCCCTTTAACAAAGGGGACACCCAGATTCCGCCCCCCCCTATGTGAATTGGTAACCATTTCACAAAAAAAGTGTCAAAAAAGGTAAAAAAAAACAGACAGACAGCTTGGGAAAAGTCCTTTAATAAAAAAATAAACAAATAAATTCCAGCGATGTACATCCTTCCACGACCTGGACCCACGCAACCCGCCGCTACGAACAATACAGCCTCCTCCATAGAAGGCTTCTGGGCGAATGATGCGTGAGCCGTGTGACATTTCTTTTATACCCGGGGCGGGGCCAACCGTGACATGATGAGTGACCCCGCCCCATTCTGACGTAACAGGGGTTTCCGGCGGCTTCCCTGTGGTGTCACGGGTGACCTCGCCCCCTCTGGTGCGTCACAGGGTTTCCCATGATGCACCAGAGGGGGGCGGGATCACCTGTGACATCACGGGGAAGCCGCCGGAAACCCCGTCACATCAGAATGGGGCGGGGTCACTCATCATGTCACGGGTGGCCCCGCCCTCGGGTATAAAAGGAATGTCACACGGCTCACGCGTCATTCACCTGGGAGCCTTCTATGGAGGAGGCTGTATCATTCGCAGCGGCGGGTAGTGGCGGGTAGCAGCGGGTAGCGGCGGGTATCAGCGTGTAGCGGCGGGTAGCAGCGGGGTAGCGGCGGGTAGCAGCGGGTAGCGCGGGTCCGGGTCGTGGAAGGATGTACATCGCTGGAATTTATTTTTAAATTTTTTTATTAAAGGACTTTTCCCAAGCTATCTGTGTGTTTTTTTACCTTTTTTGACACTTTTTTTGTGAAATGGTAGAGGTACAATGTACCCCGTTACCAATTCACATGGGGGGGCGGGAATCTGGGGGTCTCCTTTGTTAAAGGGGCCTTCCAGATTACGATAAACCCCCGCCCACAGACCCCCACAACCACCGGGCAAGGGTTGTGGGGATGAGACCCTTGTCCCCATCAACATGGGGACAAGGTGCTTTGAGGGGGTCACAGACCCCCAAAGCACCCTCCCCATGTTGAGGGCATGTGGCCTGGTATGGTTCAGGAGGGGGGGCGCTCTCTCATCCCCCCTCTTTTCCTGCGGCCTGCCAGGTTGCGTGCTCGGGTTAAGGGTCTGGTATGGATTTTTTGGGGAACCCCACGCCATTTTTTAAAAAAAAATTATGCGGGGTTCCCCTTAATATCCATACCAGACCTGAAGGGCCTGATATGGAATTTGGGGGGACCCCAACACATTTTTATTTTGGTTCCCTGCACAAAATGTCATTTTTGAAGGAAAAAAAAAGTAATTTAAAACTACTCGCGCTATTAATGTATTGTCGGGTCCCGTCAATACAGATAAAAGTCATTGGAAAAAATGGCAGGGGTTCCCCTTGATATTCATACCAGACCCAAAGGGTCTCTGTATTGCCGGGACCGACAATTCATGAATAGCCGGAGTAGTTTTAAATGATTTTTTTTCCTTTAGAAATGACACTTTGTGCAGAGACAGTTCTAAACACGGGAAACATGCGCTACTTTACATGCATACTTTAGACACCCCCCAGGTACGAAATTTAAATGAATATTTCTCTTTAATTGTTTCACTTTAAGCATTATTAAAATCACTGCTCCCGAAAAAACTGCTGTTTTTAAAACTTTTTTTTGCATTGATACATGTCCCCTGGGGCAGGACCCGAGTCCCCAAACACTTTTTATGATATTAACTTGCATATTAACCTTTAAAATTAGCACTTTTGATTTTTCATGTTCGTGTCCCATAGACTTTAATGGTGTTTGCGTGTTCGAACAAATTTTTTGCCTGTTCGCATGTCTGGGTGTTCGGCTCATCCCTACTTGCCACCGTTCAATAAAGGCCAGATTTGTGGAGTGCACGACTAATAGTTGTCCTGTGGACATTTTTGCCCACCTGAGCTGTGTGATCTCTGCAGCTCCTCCAGAGTTACCATGGGCCTCTTGGCCTCTTGGCTGCTTCTCTGATTAAGGCTCTCCTTGCCCGGCCTGTCAGTTTAGGTGGACAGCCATGTCTTGGTAGGTTTACAGTTGTGCCATACGCTTTCCATTTTCAGATGATAGATTGAACAGTGCTCCGTGAGATGTTCAAAGCTTGGGATATTTTTTTTTATAACCTAACCCTGATTTAAACTTCTCCACAACTTTATCCCTGACCTCTCTGGTGTGTTCCTTGGCCTTCATGATGCTGTTTGTTCACTAAGGTTCTCTAACAAACCTATGAGGGCTTCACAGAACAGTTGTATTTATATTGAGATTAAATTAAACACAGCTGGACTCTATTTACTAATAAGGTGACTTATGAAGGCAATTAACACTAGATTTTAATTAGGGCTATCAGAGTAAAGGGGGCTAAATACAAATGCACACCACACTTTTTAGATATTTATTTGCAAACCATTTTTCTTCCACTTATTTTTCACTTTGTTTTGGTCTGTTACATAAAACCGCAACAAAATACATTCACATTTTTGCTTTTAACATGACAAAATGTTGAAAATTTCCAGGGGTATGAATATATATATATTTTTTTATAAATTGTATTTTTATAAAATTTTCACAAAAATACAGGAAGAAAGAAATAATCAAAACAATTGAGAGTACACAATACATATTATCATAGAAGAAAAACATACACCACATAGTAAGGCCACATAGGAAAGATTACAATGTCACCAATGTATCAATATCACAGTTGTTTAGCCACGTAGGCTGGGGGGAGGGGGAGGGCAGGAGGGAGGGGGACCCAGGGAGTGGGTGGAACAAACCAGAAACTTATATATCACACACAAAAAGGAATGGTACTCACTGAGTCTGACGTCAGCGAGGTCCCCAGGGTGCCTAAACTGAAGAACAAAGGAACCCCGCGGGAGACTCACCTACCAAGGAAGAGAGAGTGGGGGAGGGTGGGGAAGCACCAAGGAATCACAAAAGAAAACTAGCAAGCGGAGCCTTGGGAACCAAATTAAATCAGGTAATGTTAGGGGGGATTGCACCATTAGCAGGTAAGGGAATTGCACTGGGGTTAAGTTCTGAGTGCCATAAGTCCCAAATGTTCGAAAATTTAGGAAGTTTATCATTGACTACTGCAGTAAGGTGTTCCATCCTGTGGATCTGCTCCAGTATTTGAAGAACCTGCGGGAGAGTAGGTGGGGAGGGGGATAACCACCTCAAGGGTATAGCCCATCTAGCTGCCAGAAGGATAAAAGCAGTTAATTTTTGGGTGCGCCTGGGGATGCCAGGGAACAGCAGGCCTAGGAAATAATAGACCGGATCCAAAGGGAGATTGGTTGTAAGTAGGTTTTGTAGATGGACCTGGATAGAGGACCAAAATGGTTGAATCAGGGGGCATTCCCAAAAAATAGGGAAGTGCAAGCCAATGTCACCCTGGCATCTCCAACACACCCGGGGAGTCTTCGGATCATATCTATGCATGATTTCTGGAGTCCTATACCAAAAAAACAATATTTTGTAAGCAGTCTCCCTCTGCTTTACACAGTGGGACGATTTGGAAACAGCCTTCCATATCTTTTGCCAAAGAGGGAGAGGAATGGGTCGCTTGACCAACTGGGACCATTTCTGCATGTATGAGTGGTATGTGTCAATAAGTGGAGTAGCATCATGTAGGAACCTGTAGATGTCTGAGATAAGGCGAGTTTGATATGGGCCCTGAGCACATAAAAGTTCAAATGGAGTAGGCTTATTTAGGGCTAAGGTAGAGGACGCATGCGGATATAAGATAAGCTATCCAGGATGTCGGGATTAAACAGCACATTTAATAGGGGCGGACATGGAGATGAGAGGAAGAACTGGTTGGAACATTTCTTCCATATGAAGAGAGTAAATAACATTGGGTGTAGACATAGACTCCTAAGTTGGCTCATGGAAGATTCCAAGCTCGCCCAAACCATAGAACAGGAATGGACCGGCCTGGTCACACTCATCTCAAGCTCCGTTCAAACGCTAGATGCCATTCTAGAGGACCAGGCAATGATCGGTTTAAGGTGGGTGGCGTAATAATATTTAATAAGGTCAGGGGTTCCCAACCCACCCCTCATTCTAGGAGCTAGCATCACCCGGCTTTTCTATCCAGTGAGATTTATAGTGCCAAATAAAGTTGAGAAACACTCTCTGAGTAGCTTTAAGTTGTGACATAGGGATAGGAACTGGTAGGGTTTCAAATAGGTAAAGGAGTCTCGGCAAAACAGACATCTTCAGGACATTGATACGACCCAAGAGAGAGATGGAATAAGCGTCCTACTGTCTCAAGAGTCGGTCAATGTCACAGAAGAGTGGTGCGAAGTTGGCCTAATAAAGAGTTGAATAGGAGGGGGTTAAATTTATCCCCAGATATTTAAGGGATGTCGGGCACCAGTGATAGGGGTAATTCTGTTGGGGAGTGGCGAGATCCGAGGGCAGGATGTGTATTGGCAGAGCTTCTGTTTTACTTGCGTTGATTTTGTATCCCGAAATTAAGCTGAATTCTTTTAACAAGGTTATAAGATTTGGGAGGGAGGTATGGGGCCTGGTCAGGGTCAGCAGGACATCATCTGCAAATAATGTAAGGACAATTTATACTCTGTGAGACCCCACTGATATCTGGGTAAATGCGGATGGCTGCAGCAAGGGGTTCCAGACAGAGGATAAAGAGTAGAGGGGATAACGGGCATCAATGCCTGGTACCATTACTCAGGGAGAAGGATGGCGATAGGTAAGAGGATAGTTGTACTTGGGAGGAAGGTCGGGAATAAAAGTCATGCAAAGCTGCCATGAAGGGATCTTCAAAACCATAATTGGAGAGGGTAGCAAACATAAAAGGCCAGCTGACCCGATCAAAGACTTTTCGCGTGTCAAGGCTTAGTATCAGAGCTGGGCGAGTCGTTTTATTTAACAGATCTATAAGATCTATGGTACATCTTGTGTTGTCACCGACGTGTCTGGCCGTCCCAAAGCCTACTTGGTCTTTGTGTGTGAGATTGGGTATCAGGTGGGAGAGTCGGTTAGCTAAAATCTTAGTACATATTTTGTAGTCAGAGTTGAGTAATGCAATGGGCCTATAGTTGTTAGGGATAGAAGGATCCTTACCAGGTTTCCGGATATCGTAAATATGAGCATGAAGGAATTGGGGGTGGAATACCGTACCTTTAAATAGTGAGGTAAATAGTGAAATCAAGTGTGGGCTCAAAATTGGTAAGAAAGTCTTATAATAAGAGTATGGCAGACCATCTGGGCCAGGAGATTTTTGGGTGGGAAGGTGTTTAACTACATCAGCTAATTATTCAGGTGTGACTGCAGAGTTCAGAGACAAGAGGTGGTCAGATGATAGTCTGGGTAGCTGTAGATATTCAAAAAATTAGTTAAATCTTTCCTGCATAAAGTTATAATTAGGGTCTGTTTGCAGACCATTGTACTATATAAATTGCGGTAAAATTCCCCAAAGACCTTGGACATAGTAAGGGGGCAATAGGTGGGAGCACCATTTGATTGCCAAAGAAAATACAGGGATGGGGCGGGGTTTCAGCTTGTTCACTAATATTTTATGGGGCTTGTTTGAGTATTCATAAAATTTCTGTTTGGACCATAAAAGGTATTTATCAATGTTTTTAATTTTTAATGATCTAAGTTGATTTCGAAAAAAGACAATGGCTCGGAGCCCAGCCACCGTGGGGGAGGACAGCAAGGATCTCTCAGCTTTGCGGAGTTTAGACATGATAGAGGAGTGTTGGAACGCAGTATCCCTCTTTAAGCGAGAGCTCATAGCAATACATTGTCCCCGGAAGACAGCCTTATGTGCCTCCCACAGGGTGGAGGGCCCCGAATCCGTGCCTGTATTAAGTTCAAAATACTCAGCTAGACCCTCAGACAGTTGAGCTTTAGTTTCAGGGATACAGATAAGGGTCTCGTTGAGACGCCAATGACATGTTCTGGGGGAGGCAGATGAGAGGACAATGTCGAGCTGTACAGAGGAGTGGTCTGACCAGGTTATGGGGTTAATGTGAGAGGAGACTGTGGATGTCAGGAGGGGTGAGGAGATGAAGAAATGGTCTAGTCTAGAGTAAAGTTTGTGGGGGTGAGAATGGAAAGTTTATTGTTTATGTGTAGGATGTTTGATCCTCCAGATGTCTAAAAGATTTCTAGTTCTAATAAGTTTATGGAAGGATTTGGAAAGGTGGTCAGATTTGGATGACGATGTGGAGGGGAACAAAAGATTTCTGTCTTTGCTAGGAGCCATGGTCATGTTAAAATCCCCACCAATGACCATAAAGGGTTGGGAAAACTTGTCTAAAGTATCAAACATGGTGGAGAGAAATCAGATCTGACCGAATTAGGAGCATAGACATTAACAATAGTAAGAGATCGGGTGAGGATCGAGCAGTCCAGGATTATATATCTGCCCTGGGGGTCCAGATAGGAGGATTTCACGCGTAATGGACATGAGCGATTGATTAAAATAGATACACCCCCTTTCCCAGATGAATCAGAAGCCATGAAGGAGGTCGGGAAATGTTTACTGGCAAATTTGAGGGATCCCCCAGGGTGGAAGTGTGTCTTCTGGACCAGAATTATATCAGCTCTGGAAGCTTTAAACTCTTTCAAAGCCAGCCAGCTCTTTTGAATAGAGTTTAAACCAGGGGTGCCCAACCTTTTGAAGAGCAAGGGCCACTTAAGCGACTTGGTAACCGGTCGCGGGCAACAATGAGCGGAGCAGATGGATGGCAGCCCACTCGGCTCTATAGAGCCCACTCTACTCTCAGCACACAAAACTCACAGGTAATAGAAGTCTATGGCTCAGTGCAGGAAACCCACAGGTGCACTTCTCTGCAACTGTAGATTAGTTTGAAAGCAGCCAAGAAACCACTGCAGAACAGATATGCCCAAATATACACTGTGATTTTAATAATAAACTTACCTTTAATAACAATATTCTATTCTATTCCATCCCAGAGCAGGAGGTCGCGGGCCACATCAGAGGGCTCCGCGGACCACATGTGGCCCCCGGGCCACTGGTTGGGCACCAATGGTTTAAACCTTTAACATTACATGTAAGAAATTTCAGTGCCATAATGTTTCAACCTGATGAAAAAGCAATTGATACAATATACAGTACACATTGGGTGAGTGATTCCGTGGTGCAAAGGTCACATAGTGGGTATAAGATACCATATCAACGTTTAGAACAGTAGCAGCATTGTGACATGAGCAACTCAAGTCTATGAGGTGTAGCAAGTCCAGGTTAAAAAAAAGGACCTGAGGAAAAAAGGAAAAACAAAGGAAAAAATAAAATAAAATAAATGAAAAATAAAAATAAAAAAGGCAAAGAAAAAAAAATCTTTACATTATCCAGACAGAAACCTGGGAGGTTGAATGCCTCCGGGAAACCCAGGTCTGAGCCCTGGGTTGGGAAGGGGAGCATGAGGACCTCCAAAAATGGGGACGGGAGGTCCCCCGCCATCCTCCAGAGCATAAAGGCTCTGGCTACAAATTGGAAACCATAGAAATAAACAAACTGTTAAACCAGGGTGTCTTAGAACACAACAGGCGGTGCACCCCACGGGCAAGGGGGTGGGTAGACCCACTCAGGGGTTGTTGGCCAACAAAACATCAGGGGGTCCAGATGTGACTTGGGACCGATGGTGGTTTAGGAGTGGCTGAAATCGGTGCAGGATCCTCGTCAGGGAGAGGTGGAAGACCCAAGTTGCATAGGAAGGTGTCACTCTCCTGAAGATCCCGTAGGTAGTATTGTATGCCATTACAGTATGCAGAAAGGCGAAAGGGGAACCCCCATCGATATAGGACTTTGTGGGTCTGGAGATGTAGTGTCAGCGGGTGAAGATTCCTCCATCTTGCCAACATAATGGGTGAAAGGTCACTGAAGATCTGGATCCTGGACCCTTTGAACTTCTTTGCTGTCATAATAGTGAAATCTGACAATCACATCTCTCGGGTTGGCTCCAGCAGGGGGTTTAGGAGCAAGTGATCTGTCGGCCCTGTCTAGACGCCAGTCTATGTCAGGTATATTAGGGGTCACAACATAGAACAGGCTCAGGAGGTAGGGGCGTAGGTCTCTGTCTTCTACCACTTCAGGGATGCCTCTGATCCACAGGTTCTGTCTGCGTTCCCTGTTCTCAAGGTCCTCCTGTTGGGCTTGGAGCTGGGTGACAGTGTGTTTTATGGTAGCATTGTCCTCCTCAAGCACTTGCACATACTGCATTAATTCGTCAAACTTGGACTCTAGGGTGTCAGTGCGCTCTCCAAGTTGGCCTATTTCCCCTCTCAGTTCTTTGGCCAGTTTCCCTACCTCCTGTGCAGTGTTATGGGTGATAGCTTGGAGCAGGGATTGCAATTTAGCATCCAGAACTTCTGCTGTTAATGGGGGGGTTGACCCCTGTATAGGACTAGGGGTTATATCGAAAAGAGTACCTGTTTCCGACTCAAATTGCTCCGGTGGGCTCTGGACACCATCTTGACCATCGTGACTACTCGAGGCCGCGGATGCAGGCCTATGGAGGAAGCAGTCCATCGTGGAGGAGGCCCTAGGCTTTATAACTGCGGCGTAGTTCTGTCTCTGATCCCCAATCTTGCCCATGAGGTGCACAGCCGTCGCCAGAGACTGATAAGGTGACTCTCGTGGAGAATGGAGCTTCGGTCAGCAGGAGTCCCGGAGAGGCAGCGGGGGACGGAGCTCTGGCCTCACACGTCCGCCATGATCAGAAGCCCCGCCCCCATGAATACTTTTTTAAGGCACTGTAGGTGTGTTTACCCAATATCTGAATAGGATAAACATTCAAAAGCTTCAAAGCATCTGAAATGAAGTCCTTCTGAGAGGAGCCTTCTGCAAGTAATCTGTCGAAGGGTGTTGGCTTAGAAAACTGTAACGTAGGGGTTATGGAGAGTGCATAGTATTTCATCTGTAGATATTCAAAGCGTGTCTCTATTCTGTCTTCTATTGTCAATTGTCATCACCATCAGGGCAGAAAGTGGGGGTAAATCTTCCCCACTCTAAACTAGGAAAGAAAGATTGTCAGTTTTACCTTTTTTTACTGTAAGAAATACGGTGTTAGCAGTTTGAGGTCCTGCCAATTGAATAAAAGATTACAAATGTAAGATTACAGGACCAATCTTATTGTTTTATACTTTTCTTCTAAATCTGTTATGCAAGACAAAGCAAAACTGTATCTAAGCTAACTAAAGGTATGAGCAAAAACCAAATTTCTCACAAATCAGCAGACTCTTTAGTGTCTGTGGAAGACTTAAAAGCATGTAATCCACAGAATAACATGCCACAAGATATGCTGCTGTACAAAAGTTTTCAGAAGGTGTGAAACAAATGCTGTAACTTAAGAGTGCTTCCAGAAAAAAATGGTTCCATTTTATCTTGTAAGCCTAGCATGAGAGTGGATGGTGTCACCTTGGCTACCATGAATTGCAACTTCTATCACAGCATGTGGGAGTATAGACCTTGACTCGTTATTAAAATGTGTTTATTTTTTTGGACTTTTGGTCATTTTCTTTATCTTGTATATCAATATTTAAAGCCTAATTTATCTTTAATAATAAAAATATAAATGCACAGATTATTTTTTTAATCAGTGAACAACCAGGAAGCTAACATTTACAAAAGAGAGCAATCACAACGCATAAATTTCTCTCTCTGAATCTACCTTTTTGCTGGAGGACAAGGTACAAGTAATAAAATAGGACAGGCGCTCCTTGCTTGGAAATGTAGAAAAAAAAAAAAAAAATATGCAAGCCCAGTTCTGCCTTTTTATACAACATGGCTATCATAATCAGTTGTTGACTTAGGCCCCTTTCACACGGAGGTCCGTTCAGGTCCGCCTGTCAGTTTTTTAGGCGGACCTGAAACGGATCCTCCATGTAGCCCTATGGAGGCACGGATGTCAGCGGAGACATGTCCGCTGACATCCGCTCCGCTCCGCCAAAGTGTGACGGAGGAAAACCCTATTTTTCCTTCCGTCGGCGGAGCGGATCGGATGACAACGGACTCTACGGTCCGTCATCATCCGATTCCCCATAGGGGAGAGCGGCGCTCTGACAGGGCGGTCCCTGCACAGTGTGCGGGGACCGCCCAGTCATCCGTCGGCTCAGCGGGGATCAACGGAGCGATCCCCGCTGAGCAAGCGGAGCTTCACGGGGCGGATCTGCACGGATCCGCCCCGTGTGGTACTGCATGTGGGCAGTAGGTACAGGCACAATCATGTGACAGACTTCTTCCAGGTTTAAGCTGTGCATGCCCACGCCCCCTGCCGACCCATGCTGTGATTGAACACAGCACGAGTTTGGCAGCAGATTTCATACAATGATTTTGGCTGAAATCATCTGATTGGCTGTGTCCAATCACACACAGATTTCTGTGTTCACAAACCGTAATCTGTCTATTTCTTCTCCCTGAAAAGCAGGGAAAAAAAACAGCCATATCAAAAAGTAAAAGCAGCATACATGCCACAGATTACATATTTTTAGACACACTGTTACCCCTTGATTGCCCATAGAGTTTAACTCTCTTGCAGCCAGTGTCATTAGTACAGTGTCAGTGTACAGTATTATCACTGATCACTGTAGTAGTGTCACTAGCAATGTCAGTGTCAGTTAGTGACCCTACCAGATAGTGTCTGTTAGCACCAGATTGCCCACCAGCCTATTACAGTTCCACTATAAGTCGCTGATTTCCGCCATTACAGTATAGCTATATCAGCGTTAATTATAGTATATTCTTTTATATAAGTATATTTTTATAATATATAGAATATAGTATGGTATATATACCATAGTTTGTAGATGCTATAACTTTCACACAATTAATACACACTTATTGGGATTTTTTCACCAAAGTCATGTAGTAGAATACATTTTGGCCTTAATTTAAGAAGACATTTAATTTTTTGTTTCATACAATTTTTATTGATCGGCAAATTATCAAGATACAAAACATTGCAAGAAAAATGAATAGGATTTAGGCACAATTTACAACATTAATCAATACATTTTTTATTTTTTATTTTTTATTGGATATGTTTATAACAGAATGTAGAAAATAATGTTTGTTTGTTTTTTCAATTCTTTTTTGTTTATATTGCAAAAAATAAAAAGCCCAGTGGTGATCAAATAGATTAAAACGAAAGATCTATTTCTGTGAAATAATTATATAAATTTAATTTGCGTACAGTGTTGCATGACCGCGCAACTGCTATCTGAAGTAACAAATTTCTGAAGAGCAAAAAATGACCATTAAGGGAGTAAAACATTCTGGAGGTTAAGTGGTTAAACCAGGTCACAGGACCTCTGTAAACGTGTAATCATGTCAATCTTTCTTGGACAAAGAAATGTTTGCCCAGGATAGATATTTTCCTGCCAGTTGTATTCTCTCCCTGAGATGATCAATGGTCACAATATGGTATTGTTTGTGATTCAAGCACCAAGTTCCCATTCCTGCAACCTAGCTCTTTCCGCTGTTTTCCCCATGGTTGTTTCCCTCTGGTCTGTGTATGGGTCATCTCCCTGGTTTCCAGAGCCCCTTGGCTAGACTCCTCTTTTTTGGGATTGTGTTGACTTTGATTTGCTGACCCTACTGCCATTTTTGAGGTTGACACCCCACCAGCAACATCAAACTCCTGATGAAGCGATCCTTGTTTTATAAAACACATTGAGATCACAATGTTTTCCACCTTGTGGCGCATTCTAACAACTGAATATGTACTCAGTTGTACTAAAAATATAAAACCGTGAATTTTAGAACAATTTGATGTTATTTGACCTTGTTTTGCTGCACCCCTCTGTTTGTAACATTTAATTGGATATTTGTAATAAAGAATATAACTTTTGATATCTCATGTTCAATGTGTTTTTTGACCTTCATAAAATCTTAGGGGCAAATAGCATTGGTACTTCTTTATAAATAAGCAATTAGGTGACTAATTTGATTGAGACATTATTAATTCTGTTTTTATTCCATATGGCCCAATATGTGTGAAATAAATTTATGTATGAAGAACTTGCTTAAAAAAGAAAATCAAAACAAATTTGCGCACAAGTTCTAAAAGTAGGCAGTGGAGGGAAAAATACTGACTGATTATGACGGAATGTTGGCAATGAAGGAAGCTGTGCACAAGGACAAAAATGAGGATCTGTCCCCGAACCCGTGCTGCTGAGTGTAAACAAATATAATATTCTGACGCTGCGCAGAATCAGTACATTCAGAAAATGCTGCAGCTCAGCTTAAAGGGTCAGTCGACCCAGAATTGATATTACAGTGTTTGGTGGATGCTGGAGAGATAAATCACCTGCCATTTTCTTCTTGTCAGATCTGCAATCTGCTGTGCCCATTATGAGGGGTTCCCACCATCCCAGCACTGACTTCACTGGTCTGTACACCTGCTGTGACCATTATGAGTGGTTTCCACATCCCTGTGCTGAGTTCCCGGGTTTGTACACCTGCTGTGCCCATTATGAGGGGTTTCCACCATCCTTGTGCTGAGTTCCCGGGTCTGTACTCCTGCTGTGCACATTATGAGGGGTTCCCACCATCCCTGCACTGAGTTCCCATGTCTGTACACCTGCTGACTGCTGTGCCCATTATGAGGGGTTCCCGCCATCCATGTGCTAAGTTCCTGGGTCTATACACCTGCTGTGCCCATTATGAGGGGTTCCCACCATCCCCATGCTGAGTTCCTGGATTTGTACGCCTGCTGTGCCCATTATGAGGGGCTCCCACCATCCCTGTGCTGAGTTCCCGGGACTGTACTCCTGCTGTGCGCATTATGAGAGGTTCCCACATCCCTGCACTAAGTTCCTGGGTCTGTACACCTGCTGGCTGCTGTGCCCATTATTAGGGATGAGCTTGGAGTTCGAGTCAAACTCATGTTCGACTCGAACATTGCCTGTTCGCCCGTTCGCTGAACAGCGAACAAATTGGGGTGTTCGCGGCAAATTCGAAAAATCTATGGGAGAAATCTAAAGTGTTAATTATAAAGGCTAATATGCAAGTTATTGTCCTAAAAAGTGTTTGGGGACCGGGGTCCTGCCCCAGGGGACATGTATCAATGCAAAAAGAAGTTTTAAAAACGGCCGTTTTTTCGGGAGCAGTGATTTTAATAATGCTTAAAATGAAAAAATAAAAGTGAAATATTCCTTTAAATTTCGTACCTGGGGGGTGTGTATGATATGCATGTGAAGTGGCGCATGTTTCCCGTGCTTAGAACTGTCCCTGCAAAAAATGTCATTTTTGAAAGAAAAAAAGTCTTTTAAAATTGACTCGCGGCTATTAATGAATTGTCGGCTCCCAGCAATACATACAAAAGTCATTGATAAAAAAAAGCGTGGGGGTTCCCCAGAATTCAATTACCAGGCCCTTCAGGTCTGGAATGGATATTAAGGGGAACCCCGCCGCAAATTAAAAAAAAATTGACGTGGGGTTCCCCCAAATATCCATTCCAGGCCCTTCAGATCTGGCATGGATTTTAAGGGGAACTCCACCCCAAATTTAAAAAAAAATGGCGTGGAGTCCCCCTAAAAATCCATACCAGACCCCTTATCCGAGCACGCAACCTGGCCGGCCGCAGGGGAAAAGGGGGGGACGAGAGAGCGGCCCCCCCTCCCTCCTGAACCGTACCAAGCCACATGCCCTCAACATGGGGAGGATGTCCCCATGTTGATGGGGACAAGGGCCTCATCCCCACAACCCTTGCCCGGTGGTTGTGGGGGTCTGCGGGCGGGGGGCTTATCGGAATCTGGAAGACCCCTTTAACAAAGGGGACCCCCAGATCCCGGCCCCCCCTATGTGAATTGGTAAGGGGTACGTTGTACCCCTACCATTTCACGAAGAAAGCGTAAAAAAATGTTTAAAAAAACACACAAACACCTTGAAAAAGTCCTTTATTAAAAAAAAAAACAAAAAA
Source organism: Rana muscosa (assembly GCA_029206835.1). Classification (NCBI taxonomy): domain Eukaryota; kingdom Metazoa; phylum Chordata; class Amphibia; order Anura; family Ranidae; genus Rana; species Rana muscosa. The sequence goes on along the minus strand of CM055122.1, from coordinate 597,760,389 downwards.
AAAACATTCCAGCGGTGAAATCCAGTGTCCCGCGGCGATCCCGATGTCCAGCGCTGTCCTTCATTGGTTGTGCCTGAGCGGACCTGATGGGGAACTCCCTCTCAGTATTTTAAATGTATAGACCCGCCCCTTCTAAAGTTCCCCATCAGGTCCGCTCCCTCGGTATGTCAGACCCGCCTACGTCATTGGCTTGAGCGGGGAACTTCCTTCACTGTGTAATTTAAATTTACATAGTGAAGGAAGTTCCCCGCTCAAGCCAATGACGTAGGCGGGTCTGACATACCGAGGGGGCGGACCTGATGGGGGACTGCTCTCACTTTGGTAATACATGTATAGACCCGCCCCTTCTCATGTTCCGCATCTGGTCCGCTGAGCGGACCTGTTGGGGAACTTTAGAAGGGGCGGGTCTATACATTTAAAATACTGAGAGGGAGTTCCCCATCAGGTCCGCTCAGGCACAACCAATGAAGGACAGTGCTGGACATCGGGATCGCCGCGGGACACTGGATTTCACCGCCGGAATGTTTTTTTTTTTTTTTAAATAAAGGACTTTTTCAAGGTGTTTGTGTGTTTTTTTAAACATTTTTTTACGCTTTCTTCGTGAAATGGTAGGGGTACAATGTACCCCTTACCAATTCACATAGGGGGGGGCCGGGATCTGGGGGTCGGCCAGGTTGCGTGCTCGGATAAGGGGTCTGGTATGGATTTTTAGGGGGACTCCACGCCATTTTTTTTTTAAATTTGGGGTGGAGTTCCCCTTAAAATCCATGCCAGATCTGAAGGGCCTGGAATGGATATTTGGGGGAACCCCACGTCAATTTTTTTTTTAATTTGCGGCAGGGTTCCCCTTAATATCCATTCCAGACCTGAAGGGCCTGGTAATTGAATTCTGGGGAACACCCACGCTTTTTTTTTTTTTTTATCAATGACTTTTGTATGTATTGCCGGGAGCCGACAATTCATTAATAGCCGCGAGTCAGTTTTAAATGCATTTTTTTCTTTCAAAAATGAAATTTTTTGCAGGGACAGTTCTAAGCACGGGAAACATGCGCCACTTCACATGCATATCATACACACCCCCCAGGTACGAAATTTAAAGGAATATTTCACTTTTATTTTTTCATTTTAAGCATTATTAAAATCACTGCTCCCAAAAAAACGGCCGTTTTTAAAACTTCTTTTTGCATTGATACATGTCCCATGGGGCAGGACCCGGGTCCCCAAACACTTTTTAGGACAATAACTTGCATATTAGCCTTTATAATTAACACTTTAGATTTTGAACGTTCGAGTCCATTGTATTTAATAGGGTTCTAAAGTTTACACAAACATTTTGTCTGTTCGCAGGTTCTGGTGCGAACCGAACAGGGGGGTGTTCGGCTCATCCCTGCCCATTATGAGCAGTACAGCTTGGTCATGGGAACAACACACCCTATCCTGCAGATTAGATAATGAATACATACAACAGATGCAACAACATCAGCTAATCAGTGCAACAGCTGTCTGGTTTCTATAAACCTTACATTTATAGGTATGTTAATGTCATTTACTATCTAAAATGTTATATAAGTACGTTCATTGATTTATTTTATTCCAGAAGAGCTTACTTGCTAATACATCTGCAATACTACAACATTGTACAGTTGCAGACTCTCACTATATCTAGTTGGTAGAAGCCAATGTATCTTGAAGAAAACTATGCATGCATGTCTCTACTGGTAATTGCACCCAAGACTTTAAAAACTATTCAGTGAGTATAAAGGTATTTATTTATTTTTTATATTCTTTATTTTTCCAAGTTTGTCATTCACAAAGAAAGAAATAACAAAACATTTCCCCCGTCTACTGGGGATAAATATATATATTGACAAAGTTTATTTCGAACCTCCCCATTTCCCCCACCTCTTTCCCCGACCTTACTCCCCTCCCCCCTCTCCTCCCTGCATCTTCGTACAGAGAGGAGAGGGAGGGGAGAGAAAGAAAAAAAAATACAAGATTCCAAAAATATCCAAAAGGAGAGAGGGGAGGGCTAGACTCTATCGTATACACAACACAGGGCACACATCTCCTTTAACCACTTGCTTACCGGGCACTTAAACACCCCTCCTGCCCAGACCAATTTTCAGCTTTCAGCGCTGTCACACTTTGAATGACAATTACTCAGTCATGCAACACTGTACCCAAATTATTTTTTTGGCCTTTTTTTCATACAAATAGAGCTTTCTTTTGGTGGTATTTGATCACCTCTGGATTTTTTATTTTTTGCGCTATAAATGAAAAAAGACCGAAAATTTAGAAAAAAAAACGCATTTTTCTTAGTTTCTGTGATAAAATTTTGCAAATTATTAATTTTTCTTCATAAATTTTGGCCACAATTTATACTGCTACATATCTTTGATAAAAATAACCCCAAATTTTTGGAAATTATTTGGTCTGTGTGAAAGTTTTAGAGTCTACAAGCTATAGTGCAAATCATAAAAAAATTATCACATCTGATGTACTGGCGGACTATCTCATTTCTTGAGACCCTAACAAGCCAGGAAAGTACAAATGCCCCCCAAATAACCCCTTTTTGGAAAGTAGACATTCCAAGGTATTTAGTAAGAGGCATGGTGAGTTATTTGAAGTTGTAATTTTTTCCCACAATTCTTTGCAAAATTACGATTTTTTTTTTTGTTTGTTTTTCCTCAAAATTTTCATTGTAATAGCTTATTCCTCTCACATGGCATGTGCATACCACTAATGACACCCCAAAATACATTCTGCTACTCCTGAGTATTACGATACCACATGTGTGGGACTTTTTTACTGCCTGGCCACATACAGAGGCCCAACATGCAGGGAGCACCATCAGGTGTTCTATGAGCATAAATTACACATCTAACTAGTTGACTACCTATTACACTTTTGAAGGCCCTGGAGCACCAGGACAATGGAAACACCCACAAAATGACCCCATTTTGGAAAGCTAACACCCCAACGTATAATCTATGAGGCATAATGAGTCTTTTGAACGGTTCATTTTTTTCCAGAAGTTTTTGGAATATGTGGAAAAAAAATGAAAAAGCATTTTTTTACGCAAAGTTGTCCATTTATAAGATATTTCCAACACATAGCATGTACATAGCAAAAATGACACCCCAAAATACATTCTGATACTCCTCCTGAGTATGGCAATACCACATGTGTGGGACTTTTACACAGCCTGTCCACATACAGAGGACCTACATTGAAGTAGCACCTTCAGGCATTCTAGGCGCATAAATTACACATCTCATTTCTCAACCACCTATTATAGTTTTGAAGGGCCTGGAGCACCAGGACAATGGAAACACCCACAAAATGACCCCATTTTGGAAAGCTAACACCCCAACGTATAATCTATGAGGCATAATGAGTCTTTTGAACGGTTCATTTTTTTCCAGAAGTTTTTGGAAAATGTGGAAAATAAATGAAAACGCATTTTTTTTACACAAAGTTGTCAGTTTATAAGATATCTCCAACACATAGCATTTACATAGCAAAAATTACACCCCAAAATACATTCTACTACTCCTCCTGAGTATGGCAATACCCCATGTGTGGGACTTTTACACAGCCTGTCCACATACAGAGGACCTACATTGAAGTAGCACCTTCAGGCATTCTAGGCGCATAAATTACACATCTCATTTCTCAACCACCTATTATAGTTTTGAAGGCCCTGGAGCACCAGGACAATGGAAACACCCACAAAATGACCCCATTTTGGAAAGCTAACACCCCAACGTATAATCTATGAGGCATAATGAGTCTTTTGAACGGTTCATTTTTTTCCAGAAGTTTTTGGAAAATGTGGGAAAAAAATGAAAACGCATTTTTTTTACACTAAGTTGTCAGTTTATAAGACATATCCAACACATAGCATTTACATTGCAAAAATGACACCCCAAAATACATTCTACTACTCCTCCTGAGTATGGCGATACCACATGTGTGGGACTTTTACACAGCCTGTCCACATACAGAGGACCTACATTGAAGTAGCACCTTCAGGCATTCTAGGCGCATAAATTACACATCTCATTTCTCAACCACCTATTATAGTTTTGAAGGCCCTGGAGCACCAGGACAATGGAAACACCCACAAAATGACCCCATTTTGGAAAGCTAACACCCCAACGTATAATCTATGAGGCATAATGAGTCTTTTGAACGGTTCATTTTTTTCCAGAAGTTTTTGGAAAATGTGGGAAAAAAATGAAAACGCATTTTTTTTACACTAAGTTGTCAGTTTATAAGACATCTCCAACACATAGCATTTACATTGCAAAAATGACACCCCAAAATACATTCTACTACTCCTCCTGAGTAGGGATGAGCTCGGTGTTCGAGTCGAACATACGTTCGACTCGAACATCGGCTGTTCGATCGTTCGACGAAGATCGAACGATTTGGGCCGTTCGCGCCTAATTCGAGTGACGCGAACGGCCCACAATGCACTACGCCATCGCAGTGTCATCCAGGCGCTGTGATTGGCCAAGCATGCACTGTGACCCCGCATGCTTGGCCAATCACAGCGCCGGCAGCGAGGAGAGCAATGATTGGCCACTGGCAGGATGCCTGTGGCCAATTATTGCTGAGGGTGTTTAGTACACGCCCCACACTATAAAAGGCCGCCAGCACGGCGGCCTAGTGTAGTGTGTTCCGGAGCAGGGAAAGAGAAGCATAGGCAGGGACAGTGACATTTTTTTTTCTTGCTTAACCTGGATTCCTTTAGTTTAGGGAAAGAGAAGGATAGGTAGGGAGAGTGTCAGTGTGTTTTACTGTGCGAATCCTTGTTTCTAGGGACAGGGAAGGACAGTGAGGGAAATTCTCCTTGTGCTATAGTGTGCTAAAGCATTGATCATCAACCATCTTTAAAAAATCATTTTTTCTAGGGACAGAAAACTATAGGTAGGGAGAGTGTCAGTGTGTTTTACTGTGATAATCCTTGTTTCTAGGGACAGGGAAGGACAGTGAGGGAAATTCTCCTTGTGCTATAGTGTGCTAAAGCATTGATCATCAACCATCTTTAAAAAAACATTTTTTCTAGGGACAGAAAACTATAGGTAGGGAGAGTGTCATTGTGTTTTACTGTGCTAATCCTTGTTTCTAGGGACAGGGAAGGACAGTGAGGGAAATTCTCCTTGTGCTATAGTGTGCTAAAGCATTGATCATCAACCGTCTTTAAAAAATCATTTTTTCTAGGGACAGAAAACTATAGGTAGGGAGAGTGTCAGTGTGTTTTACTGTGATAATCCTTGTTTCTAGGGACAGGGAAGGACAGTGAGGGAAATTCTCCTTGTGCTATAGTGTGCTAAAGCATTGATCATCAACCATCTTTAAAAAAACATTTTTTCTAGGGACAGAAAACTATAGGTAGGAAGAGTGTCAGTTTCTTTCACTGTGATAATCCTTGTTTCCAGGGACAGGGAAGGACAGTGAGGGAAATTCTCCTTGTGCTATAGTGTGCTAAAGCATTGATCATCAACCGTCTTTAAAAATCATTTTTTCTAGGGACAGAAAACTATAGGTAGGGAGAGTGTCAGTGTGTTTTACTGTGCGAATCCTTGTTTCTAGGGACAGGGAAGGACAGTGAGGGAAATTCTCCTTGTGCTATAGTGTGCTAAAGCATTGATCATCAACCATCTTTAAAAAAACATTTTTTCTAGGGACAGAAAACTATAGGTAGGAAGAGTGTCAGTTTCTTTCACTGTGATAATCCTTGTTTCTAGGGACAGGGAAGGACAGTGAGGGAAATTCTCCTTGTGCTATAGTGTGCTAAAGCATTGATCATCAACCGTCTTTAAAAAATCATTTTTTCTAGGGACAGAAAACTATAGGTAGGGAGAGTGTCAGTGTGTTTTACTGTGCGAATCCTTGTTTCTAGGTACAGGGAAGTACAGTGAGGGAAATTCTCCTTGTGCTATAGTGTGCTAAAGCATTGATCATCAACCATCTTTAAAAAAACATTTTTTCTAGGGACAGAAAACTATAGGTAGGAAGAGTGTCAGTTTCTTTCACTGTGATAATCCTTGTTTCTAGGGACAGGGAAGGACAGTGAGGGAAATTCTCCTTGTGCTATAGTGTGCTAAAGCATTGATCATCAACCATCTTTAAAAAAACATTTTTTCTAGGGACAGAAAACTATAGGTAGGAAGAGTGTCAGTTTCTTTCACTGTGATAATCCTTGTTTCTAGGGACAGGGAAGGACAGTGAGGGAAATTCTCCTTGTGCTATAGTGTGCTAAAGCATTGATCATCAACCGTCTTTAAAAAAACATTTTTTCTAGGGACAGAAAACTATAGGTAGGAAGAGTGTCAGTTTCTTTCACTGTGATAATCCTTGTTTCTAGGGACAGGGAAGGACAGTGAGGGAAATTCTCCTTGTGCTATAGTGTGCTAAAGCATTGATCATCAACCGTCTTTAAAAAAACATTTTTTCTAGGGACAGAAAACTATAGGTAGGAAGAGTGTTAGTTTCTTTCACTGTGATAATCCTTGTTTCTAGGGACAGGGAAGGACAGTGAGGGAAATTCTCCTTGTGCTATAGTGTGCTAAAGCATTGATCATCAACCATCTTTGAAATCCTTGTTTTTTGGACAGTCAGGGAAATTGTCGTTGTGCTATTCTGTGCGAAAGCAATCATCCTCAACCATATTTAGAAATCCTTAAGTAAAGGGACAGAGAAGGACACCTGAAGGTAGCCCTTATTGCTTTTTTCCCATCTCCCTGCAGGCCATCTATTAGAATGTCTGGAAGGCAAACAAGGAGAGGCAGACAGTCAGGAGGCAATAAAAGAGGGCAAGCAGGCTCTGTGTCTGGGGGCAACAGTGCTGGTCGTGGACGCGGTGCATTGTCATCAGCACATGGCCATGGGACACGCTTGTCCTTCTTTTCGGCAGCTGGACATGTTGAGCCACATCATGCCGAAGACTTGGTAGAGTGGATGACCAAGCCCTCCTCCTCCTCCTCATCCTCTCTCACCCAGGCTCAGGGTACTGGCAAAGCAGCTGCCAAAGCATCCTCTTCCCTGGTATCAATGTCAGACTCATCATCAGTCACTCCTTCCCTAGACCCACCATGTCCTCCTCCTGAGGAGTCCCCCGAACTGTTTGAGCACAGTGTTGGGTACATGCTCCAGGAGGATGCCCAGCGTTTCGAAGGGTCTGATGATGAAACCCAGCTACAGGAAGGCAGTAGCGTGAGAGCAGACAGAGGGGATGCTCAAGAAGGACACCAATCTGGCAGTCATGTTCCAGCAGCTGCAGCATACTGCCAGATTGGCTCCAGTGATGAGGAGGGAGGGGATGATGAGGTCACTGACTCCACGTGGGTGCCTAATAGGAGAGAGGAGGAGGAGGAGGATGAGGAGGAGGCACATCTCCAACGAGGCAGGATGCCCTTTGGTGGCCAGCGTAAGGGCAGTACACCGACGGAATCACACCGCAGAGCTCCGCCTGTGCAGGGCGCTGCCTCTGCCCGTCATTCAAAAAGTTCTTTGGTGTGGGCCTTTTTTGAGGCTAGTGCATCAGATCGCACAGCTGCTGTTTGCAACATATGCCTCAAGCGTATATCGCGTGGCCAAAACATCAGCCGCTTGGGTACCACATGCCTGACCAGACATATGTTGACCTGCCATGCAGCTCGTTGGCAAGCCTACCTCAAAGACCCACACCAAAGAACAAAGCGGACCTCTCCTTGCACCGCATCAGCTGGGATCTCCAACCCCACTATAACTTCAGTCCTCTCTGAAACATGCACTGAGAGGAATGAAGGTGTAGAATTAGGTGTGTCACAGCCAAGTAGTTGCGGCCACTTTGCTAGCAGTACACCGACGTCCGATTCTAGCAGGCAAATTTCCCTGCCCCAGCTGCTGGACCGTCGAAAGAAGTTCACTCCCAGCCATCCACATGCCCAGCGGTTGAATGCTAGCTTGGCTAAATTGCTAGCGCTTCAACTGCTGCCTTTTCAGTTGGTAGACTCGGCCCCCTTCCGTGAGTTTGTGCAATGTGCGGTTCCTCAGTGGCAGGTTCCCAAACGCCACTTTTTCTCACGGAAGGCTATTCCGGCTCTCTACCGGCATGTGGAAGGCAATGTCTTGGCCTCGCTGGACAGGGCGGTCAGCGGTAAGGTGCATATTACCGCTGACTCATGGTCCAGCAGGCATGGACAGGGACGTTACCTTTCTTTCACGGCCCATTGGGTCACTCTTTTGGCAGCTGGGAAGGATGCAGGACAAGGTGCAGTAGTGTTGGAGGTTGTTCCACCGCCACGCCTCCAAAATGCTACTACTGGTTGTGACACACCTCTCTCCTCCACCCCCTCCTCTTCTTCTTCCTCCATGGCCTCTTCCTGTGGTTTTTCCTCTGAACCAGCGGTGCTCCGTAGCCGTTCAAGGGGCTACGCAAGTACGCAGGCAAAAAGATGCCATGCCGTGCTTGCGCTGGTGTGTTTGGGGGACAGAAGCCACACTGGGGCAGAGGTCCTGTCTGCTCTGCAGGGCCAGGCCGAGAGGTGGTTGACGCCACGCCAGCTTAAGCCAGGAATGGTGGTTTGCGACAATGGCACCAACCTCCTCTCCGCCCTCCGACAGGGACAACTGACCCATGTGCCCTGTGTGGCTCACGTCCTTAACCTGGTGGTGCAGCGGTTCTTGGGCAGGTACCCGGGCTTACAGGATGTCCTGAGGCAGGCCAGGAAAGTCTGTGTGCATTTCCGCAGATCTTATAATGCCAGTGCTCGCCTGGCTGAGCTGCAAAAGGAGTTGAACCTGCCCAAGAACCGCCTTATATGTGACATGCCCACCAGGTGGAACTCAACGTTGGCCATGCTGCAGCGGCTGCACACGCAGCAGAGGGCCATCAATGAGTACCTGTGCGACTACGGCACCAGGACAGGGTCAGGGGAGCTTGTTTTTTTTTCTCCACGCCAGTGGGGCATGATCAGGGATGCATGCACTGTCCTGGCACCATTTGAGGAGGCCACGAGAATGGTGAGCAGTGACAGTGCATGCATCAGTGACACTGTACCTCTTGTCCACCTGTTGGAGCACACGCTGTGTGGAATAATGGACAGGGCACTTGAGGCAGAACAGAGGCAGGAAGAGGAGGACTTCCTTGCCTCTCAAGGCCCCCTTTACCCAGACAGTGTTCCTTCTGTCCCACCCATCGCACAGGAAGAGGAGGAGGAGGAGGAGGAGGATTGTGTCAGCATGGAGGTGGAGGCTGGCACTCAGCATCATCAGCAGCAGTCTTTTAGGGATGATTTACAGTCCCAAGAAACCAGTGGACTTGTACGTGGCTGGGAGGAGGTGGCTGCGGATCATGTCGTCCTTAGTGACCCAGAGGACTCCGGACCGAATGCCTCAGCAAACCTACGCTGCATGGCCTCCCTGATCCTGCAAAGTCTGCGGAAGGATCCTCGTATTCTTCGGATCAAGGAGAGGGACCATTACTGGCTGGCCACTCTCCTTGATCCACGGTACAAGGGTAAGGTTGCGGACCTTATGTTACCGTCGCAGAGGGAGCAGAGGATGAGACAACTCCGGGAGGCCTTGCAGAAAGGTCTGTGCAACGCGTTCCCAGAGACTGGGAGGTTACAAACTCCTGGTCCTGGACAACGAGTTGCTGAGGCTTCGGCCAGTCAAAGAAGGAGCGGTGGGGAAGGTGGCCGTCTGACCGATGCGTTCAGACAATTCTTTAGTCCGCAGCCCCAAAGTATGATCGGTTCCAGCAACCATCGCCAGCGTCTGATAAACATGGTGCAGGAATATCTAGGGGCAAGGTCAGACTTGGACACCTTCCCCACCGAAAATCCTCTGGCTTACTGGGTCTTGAGGATGGATCACTGGCCAGAGCTTGCACAGTATGCAATTGAGCTACTGGCCTGTCCTGCATCCAGCGTTCTTTCGGAACGCACATTCAGTGCTGCTGGAGGATTTGTCACGGATCACAGGGTGCGCCTGTCCACCGACTCGGTTGATCGACTGACTTTCATCAAGATGAAGCAGTCTTGGATCACCACCAGCTACCACACACCTGATGCTGATATAACAGACTAATTGATTTTAACATGTCACATCCCTTCAAGACTGATGCTGATGCTGAGTGCCTGTGCTGTTATGTTGACTGGCTATCCTCCTCCTCCGAGTCCTCAATGTTCCGATTGATGATGATAGCTTGGAAGATCATTTTTGTTTATGGGTGCCGCCACCAGTGGCTAAGGCCCAATTTTTCAGCCCCTGTTTTACAGGGGCGTGTAATTACAATTTTTTTAGCAATAATTTGCCATAGGGCTCATTGCTGTGCTCCAAGTACAGTATCTGTGAGGGGTTGGAGTGTTGTGCCACCAGTGCCTAAGGCCCAATTTTTCAGCCCCTGTTTAACAGGGGCGTGTCATTACAATTTTTGAAGCAATACTTTGCAACAGGGCTCATTGCTGTGCTCCAAGTACAGTATCTGTGAGGGGTTGTAGTGTTGTGCCACCAGTGCCTAAGGCCCAATTTTTCAGCCCCTGTTCAACAGGGGCATGTAATTACAATTCTTGATCTAATAATTCACAGCAGGGCCCATTGCTGCACCCACCAAGAGTAACTCTGAGGGCTTACAGTGTTGTGGCAACGCCACCACCACCACCACTACGAAAGGCCCAATTTTTCAGCCCCTGTTCAAAAGGGGCATGTAATTACAATTCTTGATCTAATAATTCACAGCAGGGCCCATTCCTGCACCCACCAAGAGTAACTCTGAGGGCTTACAGTGTTGTGGCAACACCACCACCACCACCACCACCACGAAAGGCCCAATTTTTCAGCCCCTGTTCAACAGGGGCATGCAATTACAATTCTTGATCTAATAATTCACAGCAGGGCCCATTGCTGCACCCACCAAGAGAAACTGTCAGGGCTTACAGTGTTGTGGCACCAGCACCACCATCAAAGGCCCAATTTTTACTACCACTGTTCAACAATTATATGTAATTAAAATTCCTGATATAATAGTTGACAGCAGGGCGTTCCAGCACCAACCAAGAGTAACTGTGAGTGCTTACAGTGTTGTGCCAACACCAACAACTAAGGGGCCTATTTCTGCAGAGTATATACGGCAGGTCCCTACTTTCAAACATCCAACTTACAAACGACTCCTACTTGCAAACGCAAGAAGACAACAGGAAGTGAGAGGAAATCTACCCCTTGGAAGGAAAATTCTCTCCTGTAAGAATTAATATGGGAGAAAGGTGTCTCCTCTGTACTGATGCTTTATCAGCAATCCTTGTTTCAAGAAAAACACCACATTTCAAAAACAGTTGTCATTGGGACGGAAAGTGAGGTGAAATGTTCTGAACAGGGGCACAGACAGCAAAACAAATGTTACAGGGGTGATAACCTTTACCTATGTTTTCCAAAAAGTTTAAAAATAGATTTTTGGGCTGGAGCTACACTTAAACAATGTACCTGTTCAAAATTACAAACAGATTCTACATAAGAACAAACCTACAGTCCCTGTCTTGTATGCACCGCCTGTATACGGCTGTTCAGAGTATATAGGGCCTTTTTTATTTTATGTGCGGGGTTCCCCTTAATATCCATACAAGACCCAAAGGGGCTGGTAATGGGCTGGGGTGGGGGGGGTCATGGGGTAGCTATGCCATTTTTCTTAAAGATTTTCATCCATATTACCGGGAGCAGACATTACATTAAAGCCGCAAGCAGTTTTAAATGGCTTTTTTTTCCTTTAGAAGTGTCATTTTGTGCAGGGACAGTTCTAAACACGGGAAACACGTGGCACTTCACAGGCGTACTTTAGACACCCCCCAGGTACGATATTTAAAGGAATATTTGACTTTTTTTTTTTAACTTTATGCATCATTAAAATGACTGCTCCCGAAAAACGACCGTTTTTAAAACTTCTTTTTGCATTGATACATGTCCCCTGGTGCAGAACCCGGGTTCCCAAACCCTTTTTAGGACAATAACATGCATAATAGTCGTTATAATTAGCACTTTAGAATTCGAACGTTCGCATCCATTGTATTTAATAGGGTTCTAATGTTCGTACGAACTTTCGGTCCGTTCGCGGGTTCTGGTGCGAACCGAACCCGGGGGTGTTCGGCTCATCACTAGTCCTGAGTATGGCGATACCACATGTGTGGGACTTTTACACAGCCTGTCCACATACAGAGGACCCACATTGAAGTAGCACCTTCAGGCATTCTAGGCGCATAAATTACACATCTCATTTCTCAACCACCTACTATAGTTTTGAAGGCCCTGGAGCACCAGGACAATGGAAACACCCACAAAATTACCCCATTTTGGAAAGCTAACACCCCAACGTATAATCTATGAGGCATAATGAGTCTTTTGAACGGTTCATTTTTTCCAGAAGTATTTGGAAAATGTGTGAAAAAAATGAAAACGCATTTTTTTACACAAAGTTGTCAGTTCATAAGATATCTCCAACACATAGCATTTACATAGCAAAAATGACACCCCAAAATACATTCTGCTACTCCTCCTGAGTATGGCGATACCAAATGTGTGGGACTTTTACACAGCCTGTCCACATACAGAGGCCCAACATGCAAGGAACACCATCAGATGTTCTAAGGACACATAGCATGCACATACCAAGAATTACACCCCAAAATACATTATGCTGAGCAAAGCATAAACAAAAGATTACCTGTGGTTTTAGTAGCACAGTTCTACACAGCAGGATAGCACTGGTCCAATCAGCAGGCAGGGACTTTGTCAGCAATGGCATACACAATTGTCCAGGCAGGGATACTGTCCATAAACAGTCCTGGGTCAGTGCAGGCAGAAATATTGTCAGCAGTGCCAAAGATATTAGTCCTGGTAGTAGGCAGGTCCATTTGGTGTGGTCAGTTCATGCGACAGGCAGGGGCATGATGGTATAGGTCCTACAGGCAGCAGGCAGAAGTAGGGCCTTGTTCAGGACAGAATGGGGACAGGGGTAGAGGCTTCTCCCACCCAAATCTCTTTGAAGCCTCCGAGTCTCCAGACCCTAATCTAGGATGAGAAAACAAACAAAAAAAAATTTCTTCATCCAGGAAAACTTTTCTGGAGCCCCTCACATATGTGAGACCCCTGTGTTGAATCCCAATAGTCCAGTAGCAGGGTACAAGATCAATCCAAGAGGCAGGCAAAAAGCATGGTCAAACAGTCCAAGGTCAGTTCCAGATCAGGCAGAGGTAGTACAGAATCGTTAGGCAGAAGCGTGGTCGAATAACAGTCCAGGGTCAGTTCCAGATCAGGCAGAGGTAGTACAGCATCGTTAGGCAGAAGCAGGGTCGAATAACAAGCCAGGGTCAGTTACAGAGCAGGCAGTAGCATAAGGGGTGTGAAGGCAGGCAATGAGGATTACGTTTACCATACTTCACTAATAATTTAGTGAAGTATGGTAACGGCGAAAGCAGCCAATTACACAGAGGCCTGGTTGGGAAGGACACTCGGCACAATAATAAACTGTGTCTCGTCTGACTCCTCCACTGGCACACACCTTACATTTTTTTTGACGTTGTCGGCCTGTTGCTGTGGGAGGGACTTTATCAGGAAAGTGACGTTCGGAGAGTCGACTCATAACATCAGATCGGATGTTTTGGGGTGGGCCATTCTGGAATATCAGGGCAGTGGTGATTTCCTCCTGGTAGCCAAGGAAGGGTAGGGGGTTTTGGGTGGACTTGCGGTAAATAATATAAGAGTTATATATGGCCAAATGAAAAAAATAAATTGCTACTTTTTTATACCAATGGTATGTCCGTCTTGTGGAAAGATAGGGTTCCAGCATTTGGTCGTTCAAGTCGACTCCCCCCATGAACAAATTGTAGTCCTGGATGCATGTGGGCTTTTGGATGGTGGTGCCATTCCTTCTGGGGTTTTCCACGAAGGTATCGTTGTGGATGGAAGATAACATATACACATCCCTTCTGTCCTTCCACTTCACTGCCAGAACCTCCTGGTTTCGCAGACTTGCCGACTCTCCTCTTCTCAACTTATTATTCACAAGACTTTGAGGAAAGCCCTTCCGGTTCTTTCTGACCGTGCCACATGCTGGCGTCTTCTTCAGGTGAAGGTTGCGAAACAGGGGAAGGGATGTATAAAAGTTATCTACATATAAGTGGTATCCTTTTTCCAGTAGGGGGCTGATGAGTTGCCAAACAACTTTCCCGCTTGTTCCCAAGTAGTCTGGGCAATTGGGGGGATGAAGCTGGGTGTCCTTCCCTTCGTACACTAGGAAGCCATACAGGTACCCTGTGACTCGGTCACAGAGTTTGTACACCTTCACCCCATAGCGGGCCCTTTTGCTGGGGATAAATTGCTTTATTTGAAGCCTGCCACTAAATTTTACAAGGGACTCATCCACACATATGTGTTGGTCCGGGGTATATAACTGGGGGAATACTTCTGAAAAATAATTTAGTAAGGGCCGAATTTTTAAAAGCCTGTCATAATTTGGGTGATTTCGGGGAAGGCACTGGGTGTTATCGTTGAAGTGGAGAAACCTCATGATCATGAGGTACCTGGTTCTGGGCATTACGCTGGAGAATATTGGCATGTGATAGATGGGGCGTTTGGACCAAAAGGAACGAAAAGTGTTTTTTGGGTTGAGTCCCGTGCAAAATGTGAGGCCTAAAAAAACCTTCAACTCCTCCACCGTTAGGTCTCTCCACTCGAAGGGACGGGCATAATAGGATGTAGGATTACTTGCAATAAATTGCTGGGCATATAGGTTGCACTGGGTGACAATGTTGGCTAGCATGTCCTCGGTAAAAATTAGATTGAAAAAATTGATTGGTAAAAAATTGTCCATATTCACCTGGACTCCTGGCTGGGCAGTGAAAGGGGGAATGTTGGCCTCTCCTAAATTAGGAGGAAGCCACAAGGGGTTCTGGAGGGCATAGGGAAGGCCGGCATGGGTCCTTGGCCTTTCTTGCTGAGGCACTGCGGTGCTGGTGGATGGCACTGTGGTGCTGGTGGATGGCACTGCGGTGCTGGTGGATGCTACTGCTGCCTCAGCAGAGCACCTTCTTTTGGCGGGCCGACTATCTTCCTCCTCTGAGGCTGTCTCTGTTCCACTACTAAAGACTGGCTCATAGTTTACGTCCGACTCAGAACCTGAATCGGAATCTGAAAAAGAGAGCTCCCCGTCGCTCTCAGGCGTGGAAAGAATTTGGTATGCCTCCTCGGCGGTAAAACACCTTTTTGACATCTTTTGGTTGCTGGCGGTGGTGATGCGACTTCACAGGTGTGTGGCGCAGATGGGCCCTGATTGATTGCACAGATGTGCACTAATAAGGCGGCACAGATGGGTACTGAGGTGGCACAGATGGGTACTGAGATGGTGGCACAGATGGGTACTAATATGGTGGCACAGATGGGTACAGAGGTGGTGGAACAGATACACTGATGAGGCAGCACAGATGTGCACTTATTGATGGCAAAGATTGGACTGAGGCGGCACAGATGGCACTAATGAGGCGGCACAGATGGCACTAATGAGGCGGCACAGATGGCACTAATAAGGCAGCACAGATGAGGTGGCAGATGCGTATTGATGAGGTGGAACAGATGTGCACTGATTGCACAGGTGGGCACGGATGAGGTGGCACAGGTGGGCACAGATGAGGTGGCACAGGTGGGCACGGATGAGGTGGCACAGGTGGGCATGGATGAGGTGGCACAGGTGGGCACCAATGAGGTGGCACAGGTGGGCACTGATGAGCACAGATGTGCACTGATCACAGGTGGCACAGGTGGCACAGGTGGCTACAGGTGGCACAGGTGGCTACAGGTGGCACAGATGGCACAGGTGGACACAGGTGGGCACAGATGGCACAGGTGGGCACTGTGTTTTTACTGTGTTTATACTGTGTTATTACTGGGCACTGATTGGGCACTGATTGGGCACTGATAGAAGCTGATAGAAGCTGACTCACTGACAGATCGCTCTCCCTCCTCACACGCGGTATCTGTGTGAGGAGAGAAAGCTGGCAATGAGAGATGATCTCATATGTTTACATTTGAGATCATCTCTCATTGGTCTCCTCGATCGCGCTGTAAATAGCCGCTGTGATTGGCTATTTACCGCGATCTGTGAATGGCTGTGTCCAAGGGACACGGCCAGCACAGAAGTTCCCCGATGCGTGCTCGGGAGCGCGCGCGGGGAACGAGGAAAGGGGAGGCCGTATAATAACGGCCTCCCGGCATTGTAGAGCCACATTGTGGCCGTGTATTCTCATATGCTGGGCGCGAAGGGGTTAAGTAATCCATTTACTATATATACTTCCCATTAAATACTCCTCATTCTACTGCTCTGTCATCCAATAATCTCTTGCCCTTTTCCGAATTCCTATAGAGATTCCACGTACTCCAAATTTGTTCATATTGGGCTTTCTTATTCTTAGCTGAGAGAACCAAATCCTCCATGGCCTCTATCTCTCTAATCCTATTTAACCATTCTAAAACTGATGGGGGTTTAGTATCTCTCCAATGCAGCGGAATCCCTGCTCTGGCGGCGTTAACCATGTGACACAGTAATGATCTTTTATAAATCTAAACAGGTATCTGTGAGCAGTGGAGAAGAAAGAGTGCAGGGTCATCCGGTAACTGTAAATCCGTAAGCTCTTGTATAATTCTTTGAATCTCCGTCCAGTAGGGTCTTATTTTTTTACATGACCAAAATATATGTAATAGTGACCCTCTTTCCTTCCCACATCTCCAACACCTGTCTGAGTTTACTTTAGAGATTTTATGAAGTCGCACTGGGGTATAATATTACTGCGTCAGAATTTTGTAGTTAGATTCCTGTATCCGCATACAGACTGAGGAGTTCAATGTCAAATAGATAATCTGTTTGCGTTGGAGTGGGCTAAAGATCCTATTTAGGTCCTTCTCCCATTTACCAATGTACGACATCACAATATCATCTGGGGGTTTATTCAACAATCTATACATCTTACAGATCCCCTGAGAGAGTGGTTCCTTCTCATCGCAGTATGATTCGAAGGCCGTTAATTGTCGTTGGAAATTTATAGAAGGACCCAGGGATCTCATAAAATGATTAATTTGTAATGCTTGCCAAAAGTTTATTTCAAATAACCCCCCTACCTAGGTCAAAGTTTTAACAGTTGGCCAATTTTCTGAGATAAGAAAGTGTGAGGCCTGGTATAGGCCCTTTTCTTTTAGATTTTGAAATGCTCCTCTTTTCATACCTGGGTTGAAACTTGGATTTCCCAGAATGGGAAACAAGGGTGATTGTTTTGAAGAAAATTTCACATTTTGGCAAATCTTTACTGTAACCCGTAAAGTTGTGCCTATTGTAGGGTGTTTCCTGAGTGAGATCGGTAGTACTGAGTAACACCAGGGCGCTCTGCATAGGGGAACAGAACTCATCTGTTGTTCTATATCAATCCATCTTTTAAAATCAGTATGTCTACACCAGTCAACAACCCTTAACAAGTGCACTGCTTGGTAGTACTTTGTTATATCAGGAACGGCCATCCCCCCTGAGTATTTGGGCAGCATCAGCAGGTCTCGTTTAATCCTTGGACATTTCCCTGCCCATATAAATTTTGTGAAGAGTGTGTGTACCTGACTCAGAAAGGTCGTAGGGATTGTATTTGGTAATGCTTAACATTTTTGGAAGGATGGTCATTTTAATTATATTTATACGACCAAACTACGAATGTTGACCATGTCGCCATTTATCTAGGAGTGATCGTATTAAATTATATATCGGTAGAAAGTTTATTTTCAAAGTATATTTTTCCTTTGCTGGTATATTCGTACCCAGGTACTTAAGTGTCTTTCCCCATTTAAAACCAAAATTTGTTTGAATAGTATTGCGTAGTAATGGCTTTAAAGCAACACTCATGGCCTCAGATTTAGTATGGTTTATTTTTAAATTGGACAGGGTGCCGTATTTCTCAATCTCTCCTACTAAATTAGGGAGAGAGGTATGTGGAGACGCCATGGAGAACAGCAGGTCATCTGCGTAGGCAGAGACCTTATGGGTACCTTCTCCTACCTGAAGTCCTCGTATGTCTGGGTTTTGATGGATTCTATTCAATAAAGGTTCAAGTGATAGAACAAAAAGTAAGGGAGAGAGGGGGCATCGCTGGCGCGTACCATTTGAGATCCTGAAAGATTTTGAAAAAACACCATTTACTTTTACTGCCGCCTGTGGGGTCGTATAGACACCTGAAATCCAGTTGACCATGCGATCTCCCAGGCCTACCTGTTTCAGTACTTCGAAAATAAACTGCCAGTTCACTCAGTCAAATGCTTTCTCAGCATCAGTATTCACGAACACACACGGTGTGTTCTTCACATTTGCATGATAGACCAAGTTTAGAACCTTGGTTGTATTATCTCTGCCTTCTCTTGTAGGGACAAAGCCCACTTGGTCTAAATCTATTAAATGCGAAAGCCATGGTTGAAGTCTGGCAGCCAGTACTTTAGTAAAAAGTTTTAAATCAACGTTGAGCAAGGAGATGGGTCTATAACTTCCACATTCTGCCTGGTCTTTCCCTTCTTTTGGGATTACCGTAATATGAGCCCTTAATGTGTCCGGAGGGAATGCGGAAGTCTGGCCACTTCATTAAATACCTTTGTCATTTGCTTACTCAATATCTCCGAAAACTCTTTATAGTATCTTATCCCGAAACCACCTGGGCCCGGAGACTTTCCATATTTAATCTTTTTTAATGTCTCATTCAGTTCTTCAACAGATATAGGCTTTTCTAAGTGACGGCGAGTTGGGGATGGTAGCCTGGTAAGGCCTGTTGATGAAAGGTACTCTTCTATAGTAGACAATGGGGCCGGTACTTGTGTTAGATTATAGAGGGCAGAATAGTACTCTCCGAAAGTCTGGGCAATATCTTTTGGTGTCCGTATTAATTGTCCCTCTCTCCCTTTTATTTGTGGTGTATATGTTGATCTATTTTTTTCTTTAATTTTCCCGGCTAACAGTTTACCGCATTTATCTCCTAGTTCGTAATTTGCTTTCTTTCCTTGTTGTATTGTAGCTTTAGCTCTAAAGCGTAAAATATCAGTTAGCTGTTTTCTCAGGTGTCCTAGTCCTACTTACCGAGGATGATTGTACATTTTTATGCTGCGTTTCTAATGCATGAATCTCCTCTAGTAGGCTCCTAGTTTGTTTCTCTCTTCTCTTCTTCAAAATTGATCCATGTTTAATCAAAATCCCTCTAATCACTGCCTTTTGGGCCTCTCAGACCATACACGGATCACTTCCTGGAGTATCATTTATTTGAAAGTACTCTATCATCTCTTTATTTACGTCTTTTCTCACTTCGGGGGTTCTGGAGTAAACTTTAGTTTAATCGCCAACATCTCTCTTGGGGAAGAGCCGTGTTGGACAGAGAAAGGCACAAGGTGACGGGCGCATGGTCTGACCAAGTTATATTTCCAATGCTAGTTTCTAAGACAGTTGATAACAAGTAATGTGGAATCAAAAATAAATCTATCCAGGAGTACACTTGGTGAGGGTTGGAAAAGAAGGTATAGTCCCTATCTTCTGTATGTAGGATCCTCCAAACATCTACTAATTGTGATTCGTGCATCTTCCACAGTATACCTCTTCTGGTGCCTCCTGGGGTTGATGATGACCCTGAGGAGGTATCAATTCTAGGGTCTAAGGAGATATTAAAATTCTTTCATATCTCTCGTAACGTCAAGTTCCTCTATCTTCTCTTCCTTACCTACTCCTTTTCCCTCTTTCCCTTCCCTTCTCCCTCCCTTCCTTCCGACCTATCTATATAATCACGTCTTTTTAGTGGGATGAGTACTTTTCACCAGAGTCATTGAAATAGGTCTACATCCCTTTTATTCCTTTTTTTTTTATTTTTTTATTTTGTATTTTTATTTTTTTATTATTCAATATTTTTATTTCAAAATGCATAGGTTATACATAAAGCACAGGTCAATCATATGTAAGCAATAGTAAACGTTCAGAGGAATTGAAACTGATTATAGCTGTGATAGATAGAAGCAAGAGCAGTGGCCTATCGTCCGTCCTGAATCTATGTAGAGTAGTAACTGTCGGCATATCCGTAGGGAGATAAATTAAAGCAGGAAGCAGGTTCCGCTCCCCCCAACACCTCGAATGGGAACTGACTGTGTTGGAAGGGGGATCCCAGAACCTCCCATTATTCCGATCCTCGTCAACTGGAGGAAGGCTTATACCAAAATTTTAAAATTCAGAACAGAATTAGAGTGTTGACTACTCATGCTCTACCTGAGATCTTGTGAACCTGACCTGTAATCCTAAAAAAAACATTGGCGGCGATAAAAAAGGAAAAAAGTGGACAGATAGACACAGAGACTCAGAGCGAGCCGAAAGGAAAAAGAAAGAGGAATGAAGAGCTAGAACATCACCTGAAATGCTGGGATGCACTATACCGGCTTGGAAAGAGAACCAATGAGGATTCCCATCTGTTGGGCCCATGGTTCCCATACCATTTCGAATTTGTTCGTTGTGTTTAGTAATATACTGGAAAGCTTTTCTTGCGACATTATCCAAGATATTTTCTTTTTAGCCGCAGGAAAAGAGATCTTTG
The DNA here is from genome assembly GCA_029206835.1 of Rana muscosa. NCBI lineage: Eukaryota > Metazoa > Chordata > Amphibia > Anura > Ranidae > Rana > Rana muscosa. The sequence continues at coordinate 597,739,768 of CM055122.1, read as the reverse complement.
GTTGTTTCCAGGCCTTTGCCACCGTAAGCTTTGCGCCCAACAATATAAAATGAGTTAACCTTCGGGAAGATTTGGGGATCTCTGGGATTTGAGCATTCAGTAGGGCAATCGTCGGGGTCCTGGGGATCCGAGTTCCAATCAGCTTGTTAATTAAATTAAAAATGTTCTTCCAGAAGGGGCGAATTCTGGGGCATTCCCACCATATGTGGGCCATTGTGCCTATATGTTGGCAACCTCTAAAACATAGAGGATCCGCTGTGGGGTAGATCGAGGCTAGTCTGGAAGGGGTATAGTACCACAGAGAAATCACTTTAAGGCTAGCCTCCATCAGTGCAGTGTTGAGGATACCTTTAAATGACCGAAAGCATGCATTCTGCCATCCCTCCAGATCCCACTGGAATTGGAAGTCAGATTCCCAGGCAGTCATAAAGGCCTCCTTAGAGGACGCAGATGCAAGCAACGAGTAGAACATCCGAGATCCCCCCCCTCTGGTCCCTGGCCCGACCACACCACAACTCGTAATTGGTAAACTTTGGCGGGATGGGCCTTTCTTTCCATAGGGAATGTAGAAAGTGAGATATTTGGCCAAACCTGAATCGTTCCGAGTTGGGCAGATCTAGTGTTTTGATACAGTGGTTTAGGGTGAAGGGGCCTGCTGCTGTAAAGAATTGCCCAATTCGGTAAAGTCCCTTGTCCAGCCACCATTTGAAAGCTAAGACGTCTTTCCTGGGAGGAAAGTTTGGGTTGTTGAAAAGGTGAGTTAAGGGTCTGTATGAGGATACTAATGAAGTTGACGAACAGAGCCCATCCCATAGGGCGAAAGAGTGGGAAAGGGTAGGGGATAAAATCGGGGGTCTGTCTTTCGGGGGGCTCCAGAGTAGGAAGTCTAGCGTGAAACGAGGAACGGCCTGTCTTTCTATATTCACCCAATCAGGTTTCTCAAATCGTGAATAGACTACAGATAACTGAGCTAACCTGGCTGCCTGGTAATATTTGTGAAGATGGGGCAAGCCGAGACCTCCTTTCCGTTTATGAAGGTGTAGAGTCTTTTGAGGTAACCTAAATCCCCCCTTTCCCCAGATGAATTTAATTATTTTACTTTGGAATGATTTAATGTGATCCTTCCGTATGGGTACGGGAAGAGAGCGAAAAAGGTATAATAACCTCGGGAGTAACGTCATTTTTATAGAATGTACCCTTCCCAGCCATGACAGATTATTTTTGGACCAAGTGAGTAGATCTGATTCTAGCTTACGATACAGAGGGGGGTAGTTATTTATGTAGAGGAATTCTGTCTTAGATGCCAAGTTGATCCCCAAGTACCTAAGAGAGGATTCACTCCAGGCAAACCGGAAGGATTGTTTTAGGAGAGCCACAGTGTCGTTTGGTAGTGAGATATTCATGGCTTGGGATTTGGTGTAATTCACGTGGAGGCCAGATACCGTTGCAAAGTCATCCAGAGTTTTACATAAGTTCGGGAGGGAAGTGATGGGGGAGGTTATAAACAGCAAAATGTCGTCCGCAAAGAGACCGCATTTATGTGTTTGGGGGCCACAGGAGACACCCTGTATGTTCGGGTTTTGGCGAATTGCGATGGCGATTGTCTCAATAGCTATCGCGAAGATGAGCGGAGATAAAGGGCAACCTTGTCTAGTCCCTTTCTTTATATGTATGGGTTTTGAGTAACAGCCCTGGAGTCGTATGTATGCTGTAGGGTTGGAGTATAAGGCACGTATCAGACCCAAAAACCGTGTGCCAAAACCCCAGCATTCTAAGAGAGCAAAGATATAGGGCCAGGACACCGAATCAAAGGCCTTGTGGAGGTCCAGCGAAAGGAGCATTCCCGATTGCTTGGGACCTCCCACCCAGTTTGTTTGGAGAATGGAAACTATATCTATTGCCCTCCTTATCTGATCAGGGCCCTGCCTGCCGGGGATAAACCCCACTTGGTCCTTATTAGGGATGAGCCGAACACCCCCGGGTTCGGTTCGCACCAGAACCTTCGAACGGACCGAAAGTTCGCGCGAATTTTCGAACCCTATTCGTTATAATGGACGCGAACGTTCGAAATCAAAATTGCTAATTACAACGGCCAATATGCATGTTAATGTCATAAAACAGGTTTGGGGACCCGGGTCCTGCCCCAGGGGACATATATCAATGCAAAAAGAAATTTTAAAAACTAAAGTTTTTTCGGGAGCAGTCATTTTAATGATGCATAAAGTGAAAAAAAAAAAAAGTGAAATTTTCCTTTAAATATGGTACCTGGGGGGTGTCTAAAGTATGCCTGTGAAGTGGCATGTGTTTCCCGTGTTTAGAACTGTCCTTGCACAAAATGACATTTGTAAAGGAAAAAAAGAAGCCATTTAAAACCACTTGCGGCTTTAATGTCATGTCTTGTCCTGGCCGCCATATGGCTGAAAATCCTTGAGAAAAATGGCATGGCTACCCCATCACCCCCCCCCCCCACCCCAGCCCCTTTGGGTCTTGGATGGATACTAAGGGGGACCCCGCACCCAAAATAAAACCCTATACCTACAACCCTATATACTCTGAACAGCAGTATATAGGTGGTGCAAACAAGACATGGACTGTAGGTTTGTTCTTAAGTAGAATCTGAACAGGTACATTATGAAGTGTAGCTACATCCCAAAAAAATCAATTTTTAAGCTTTTTGGAGAACATAGGGAGGGGTTATCACCCCTGTAACATTTGCTGTCTTTGCACATCTGTTCAGAACATGTCACCTCACTTTCCGTCCCAATGACAAATGTTTTTGGAAAAGTGGGGTTTTAATTGAAACAAGGATTGGTGATAAAGCATCAGTAGAGAGGAGATACCTTTTTCCCAAATTAAATCTAACAGGATAGAATTTTCCTTCCTAGGGGTAGATTTCCTCTCACTTCCTGTTTTCTCTTGCCGTTTGCAAGTAGGAGTCGTTTGTAAGTTGGATGTTTGAAAGTAGGGGCCTGCCGTATATACTCTGCAGAAATTTGCCCTATTAGATGTTGGTGTAGCCACAAGACTGGTGGGCACAGGAATGGGCCCTGCTGTGAGTTAATAGATCAAGATTTGTACTTGCATGCACCTGTTGAACCGGGCAGAAAAATTGGGCCTTTGGTGGTGGTGGTGGTGGTGGTGGACGGTGTTGCCACAAGACTGTAAGCCCTCACAGTTACTCTTGGTGGGTGCAGGAATGGGCCCTGCTGTGAGTTATTAGATCAAGATTTGTAATTGCATGCACCTGTTGAACAGGGCAGAAAAATTGGGCCTTTGGTGGTGGTGGTGGTGGTGGACGGTGTTGCCACAAGACTGTAGGCCCTCATAGTTACTCTTGGTGGGCGCAGGAATGGGCCCTGCTGTGAACTATTAGATCAAGATTTGTAATTACACGCCCCTGTTAAACAGGGGCTGAAAAATTGTGCCTTAGGCATTGGTGCTGGTGCCACAACACTGCAACCCCTCACAGATACTGTACTTGGAGCACAGCAGTCACACCTGTTGCGAAGCATCTTTTTAAAAAATTGTAATTACACGCCCCTGTTATACAGGGGCTGAAAAATTGTGCCTTAGGCACTGGTGCTGGTGCCACAACACTGCAACCCCTCACAGATACTGTACTCTGAGCACAGCAATGAGACCTGTTGCAAAGCATTGCCTAAAAATTGTAATTACACGCCCCAACAGGGGCTGAAAAATTGTGCCTTAGGCACTGGTGCTGGTGCCACAACACTGCAACCCCTCACAGATACTGTACTCTGAGCACAGCAGTCACACCTGTTGCGAAGCATCTTTTTAAAAAATTGTAATTACACGCCCCTGTTATACAGGGGCTGAAAAATTGTGCCTTAGGCACTGGTGTGGTGGCATGGATCATTGAGGAGGAGGAAGAGGATAGACAGTGAACATAACAGGACAGTCACTCAGCATCAGCATAGGCAGTCTTGAAGGGATGTGACATTATAAATTATTCCGTTATATCCGCTTCAGGTGTCTGGTAGCTGGTGGTGATCCAAGACTGATTCATTTTTATGAAGGTCAGTCGATCAACCGAGTCGGTGGACAGGCGCACCCTGTGATCGGTGACAAATCCTCCAGCAGCACTGAATGTGCGTTCGGAAAGAACGCTGGATGCAGGACAGGCCAGTAGCTCAATTGCATACTGTGCAAGCTCTGGCCAGTGATCCATCCTCAGGACCCAGTAAGCCAGAGGATTTTCGGTGGGAAAGGTGTCCAAGTCTGACCTTGCCCCTAGGTATTCCTGCACCATGTATATCAGACGCTGGCGATGGTTGCTGGAACCGATCATACCTTGGGGCTGCGGACTAAAAAATTGTCTGAACGCATCGGTCAGACGGCCACCTTCCCCACCGCTCCTTCTTTGACTGGCCGAAGCCTCAGCAACTCGTCGTCCAGGACCAGGAGTTTGTAACCTCCCAGTTTCTGGGAACGCGTTGCACAGACCTTTCTGCAAGGCCTCCCTGAGATGTCTCATCCTCTGCTCCCTCTGCGACGGCAAGATAAGGTCCGCAACCTTACCCTTGTACCGTGGATCAAGGAGAGTGGCCAGCCAGTAATGGTCACTCTCCTTGATCCGAAGAACACGAGGATCCTTCCGCAGGCTTTGCAGGATCAGGGAGGCCATGCAGCGTAGGTTAGCTGAGGCATTCGGTCCGGAGTCTTCTGGGTCACTGAGGATGACATGATCGCCAGCCACCTCCTCCCAGCCACGTACAAGTTCACTGGTTTGTTGGGACTGTACATCATCCCTAAAAGACTGCTGCTGCTGATGCTGAGTGCCAGGCTCCACCTCCATGCTCACACAATCCTCCTCCTCCTCCTCCTCCTCTTCCTGTGTGATGGGTGGGACAGAAGGAACATTGTCTGGATAAAGGGGGCCTTGAGAGACAAGGAAGTCCTCCTCTTCCTGCCTCTGTTCTGCCTCAAGTGCCCTGTCCATTATCCCACGCAGCGTATGCTCCAACAGGTGGACAAGAGGTACAGTGTCACTGATGCATGCACTGTCACTGCTCACCATCCTCGTGGCCTCCTCAAATGGTGAGAGGACAGTGCATGCATCCCTGATCATGCTCCACTGGCGTGGGGAAAAAAAGCCAAGCTCCCCTGACCCTGTCCTGGTGCCGTAGTCGCAAAGGTACTCATTGATGGCCCTCTGCTGCGTGTGCAGTCGCTGCAGCATGGCCAACGTTGAGTTCCACCTGGTGGGCATGTCACATATTAGGCGGTTCTTGGGCAGGTTCAGCTCCTTTTGCAGCTCAGTCAGCCGAGCACTGGCATTATAAGATCGGCGGAAATGCACACAGACTTTCCTGGCCTGCCTCAGGACATCCTGTAAGCCTGGGAACCTGCCCAAGAACCGCTGCACCACCAGGTTGAGGACGTGAGCCATACAGGGCACATGGGTGAGCTGCCCCTGTCGCAGGGCGGAGAGGAGGTTGGTGCCATTATCAGAAACGACCATTCCTGGCTTAAGCTGGCGTGGCGTCAACCACCTCTCGGCCTGCCCCTGCAGAGCTGCCAGAACCTCTGGCCCAGTGTGGCTCCTGTCCCCCAAACACACCAGCGCAAGCACGGCATGGCATCTTTTTGCCTGCGTACTCGCGTAGCCCCTTGTACGCCTACGGAGCACCGCTGGTTCCGAGGACAGAGCACTCGAAGAGGACATGGAGGAAGAAGAAGAGGAGGGGGTGGAGGAGAGAGGTGTGTCACAACCAGTAGTAGCATTTTGGAGGCGTGGTGGCGGAACAACCTCCAACACTACTGCACCTTGTCCTGCATCCCTCCCAGCTGCCAATAGAGTGACCCAATGGGCCGTGAAAGAAAGATAACGTCCCTGTCCATGCCTGCTGGACCATGAGTCAGCGGTAATATGCACCTTACCGCTGACCGCCCTGTCCAGCGAGGCATGGACATTGCCTTCCACATGCCAGTAGAGAGACGGAATCGCCTTCCGTGAGAAAAAGTGGCGTTTGGGAACCTGCCACTGAGGAACCGCACATTGAACAAACTCACGGAAGGGGGCCGAGTCTATCAACTGAAAAGGCAGCAGTTGAAGTGCTAGCAATTTAGCCAAGCTAGCATTCAACCGCTGGGCATGTGGATGGCTGGGAGTATACTTCTTTCGACGGTCCAGCAGCTGGGGCAGGGAAATTTGCCTGCTACAATCGGACGTCGGTGTACTGCAAGTACTTGGTTGTGACACACCTAATTCTACACCTTCAGTCCTCTCAGAGCAGCTTTCAGAGAGGACTGAAGATATAGTGGGGATGGAGATCCCAGCTGATGAGGAGCAAGGAGAGGTCCGCTTTGTTCTTTGGTGTGGGTCTTTTATGTGTGCTTGCCAACGAGCTGCATGGCAGGTCGACATATGTCTGCTCATGCTTGTGGTGCCCAAGCGGCTGATGTTTTGGCCACGCGAGATACGCTTGAGACAAATATTGCAAATAGCAGTGGTGCGATCTGATGCACTCGTCTCAAAAAAGGCCCACACCAAAGAACTTTTGTGATAACGTGCAGAGGCAGCGCCCTGCACAGGCGGAGCTCTGCGGTGTGGTACAGTTGCTGTGCTGGCCTCTAGCTGGCCTCCAGGGGGCATCCTGCCTCGTTGGACATGTGACGCTGCATCCTCCTCCTCCTCCTCCTCTCTCCCTTCAGGCACCCACGTGGAGTCAGTGACCTCATCATCCCCTCCCTCTTCACCACTAGAGCAAACCTGGCAGTAAGCTGCAGCTGGTGGAACACTACTGCCAGATTGCTGTCCTTCAGCATCCCCTCTCTCTGCGCGCACACTACTGACTTCCTCAAGCTGGGTATCATCATCCGAGCCTTCGAATCGTTGGGCATCCTCCTGGAGCATGTACCCAACACTGTGCTCAAACAGTTCGGGGGACTCCTCAGGAGGACATGGTGGGTCTAGGGAAGGGGTGGCTGATGATGCCATTGAGTACGCGTTGGCAGCTGCTCTGCCAGTACCCTGAGCCTGGGTGAGAGAGGATGAGGAGGATGAGGAGGGCTTGGTCATCCATTCTACCAAGCCTTCGGCATGATGCGGCTCCACATGTCCAGCTGCCGAAAACAAAGACAAGCGTGTCCCATGGCCACGTGCTGATGACGATGCACGACCACGTCCACGGCCAGCACTGTTGTCTCTAGAAACAGAGCCTGCCTGCCCTGTGTTCTTGCCTCGGCACGCTCTGCCTCTCCTTGGCGGTCTTCCAGCCATTGTAGTCGGTAGTGTATATAGTATAAAAAATAGAACTCCTATGTGTGCTCACAACACACTGTAGGTCCTATGGGTGCTGACACTAACACACTATAGGTACTATGTGTGCTGCTGACAAGAAAATATAGGAGCTCTGTTTGCTGCCACTAACACACTAGAAGTCCTATTGGTGCTTCTGAGATGAAAATATAGGAGCTCTGTGTGATGCCACTAACACACTAGAAGTCCTATGGGTGCTGCTGAGAAGAAAATATAGGAGCTCTGTGTGATGCCACTAACACACTAGAAGTCCTATGGGTGCTGCTGAGAAGAAAATATAGGAGCTCTGTGTGATGCCACTAACACACTAGAAGTCCTATGGGTGCTGCTGAGAAGAAAATATAGGAGCTCTGTTTGCTGCCACTAACACACTAGAAGTCCTATGGGTGCTGCTGAGAAGAAAATATAGGAGCTCTGTGTGATGCCACTAACACACTAGAAGTCCTATGGGTGCTTCTGAGATGAAAATATAGGAGCTCTGTGTGATGCCACTAACACACTAGAAGTCCTATGGGTGCTGCTGAGAAGAAAATATAGGAGCTCTGTTTGCTGCCACTAACACACTAGAAGTCCTATGGGTGCTGCTGAGAAGAAAATATAGGAGCTCTGTGTGATGCCACTAACACACTAGAAGTCCTATGGGTGCTTCTGAGAAGAAAATATAGGAGCTCTGTGTGATGCCACTAACACACTAGAAGTCCTATGGGTGCTTCTGAGATGAAAATATAGGAACTCTGTGTGATGCCACTAACACATTAGAAGTCCAATGGGTGCTGCTAAGAAGAAAATATAGGAGCTCTGTTTGCTGCCACTAACACACTAGAAGTCCTATGGGTGCTTCTGAGAAGAAAATATAGGAGCTCTGTGTGATGCCACTAACACACTAGAAGTCCTATGGGTGCTTCTGAGATGAAAATATAGGAACTCTGTGTGATGCCACTAACACATTAGAAGTCCTATGGGTGCTGCTGAGATGAAAATATAGGAGCTCTGTTTGCTGCCACTAACACACTAGAAGTCCTATGGGTGCTGCTGAGAAGAAAATATAGGAGCTCTGTGTGATGCCACTAACACACTAGAAGTCCTATGGGTGCTGCTGAGAAGAAAATATAGGAGCTCTGTTTGCTGCCACTAACACACTAGAAGTCCTATGGGTGCTGCTGAGAAGAAAATATAGGAGCTCTGTTTGCTGCCACTAACACACTAGAAGTCCTATGGGTGCTGCTGAGAAGAAAATATAGGAGCTCTGTGTGATGCCACTAACACACTAGAAGTCCTATGGGTGCTGCTGAGAAGAAAATATAGGAGCTCTGTTTGCTGCCACTAACACACTAGAAGTCCTATGGGTGCTGCTGAGAAGAAAATATAGGAGCTCTGTTTGCTGCCACTAACACACTAGAAGTCCTATGGGTGCTGTTGGGGTGCAATGCTGTGCTAACAGCACTGCGGTTGGTACTACTGCAATACTGTACTAACAGTAAGCACGCACCAGACTAATCCCCAGCAGCAGCTAATAACACGCTAACTGTGCAATCAGCAGCAATGAACGATCAATGACTTAGGTAGCAATGGTTTAGCAAAGAAATAGCCAATGGTTTAGCAAAGAAGAGCAAATCTTTCAGTATCAAGCAAAGACAGAATCAGCAGACTGATCTCTCCTAAAGCCGGAACTCATGTGACCGGGGCCGATGGCGTGGCGGCCTTTTAAATGGTGGGGCATGTACTAAAGCCCCTGAGCTGTAATTGGCTACAGGCGTCCTGCCTGTAGCCAATTATTGCTCTCCGAGTTTCGGGCGCTGTGATTGGCCAAGCATGCGGGGTCACAGTGCATGCTTGGCCAATCATCAGCCAGCAATGCACTGCGCCGGCCGCGCCGGCCGCAATGCATTGCGGGGCCGCTCGCATCACACGAATGTGATGCGAACGGCCCAAATAGTTCTGGGCTCGACGAGCGAGCGAACGCCCGGTGCTCGATTCGAACATGGGTTCGAATCGAGCACCGGGCCCATCCCTAGTCCTTATGAATATATGTGCTTATGAAAGAAGCCAAACGGATAGCTAGTATTTTAGTTAAGATTTTTAAATCATTATTTATTAGAGAAATGGGTCGATAATTTCCAATCTCTTCCGGATTCTTGTCCGGCTTAGGGATCACTGTAATATATGCAGTATTGAGTTGAGGATCGAGTGGGTCTCCCCTTGTTTTAGCATTAAGGAATTTAGTTAGATGCGGGGCTAGGGTCTCGGCAAACGTTTTATAATAGGGGTTCGAGAGCCCATCCGGCCCTGGGGCCGATCCCGTCTTTAGGTCTTTAATCACCTCTATAACCTCTCCTTCAGTAAAGGGTGCTTCGAGCTCCCCTTTATGCTCCGGGGAGAGCGACGGTAAGGGAAGGCTATGCAGGAAGTTGCGCACGGAATCGTCATTACCGAGCGTGTGGGGACTATATAGATTTGCATAGAAAGCCTGGAAAGCATCTAATATCTTGGATGGGTTGGCTGTAGTGCCCTGTCCAGGGATCCTAATCTGTGGCATTGCATATGTTCTGAAGCGTGGTGTTAGTCTAGCAGCCAACATGGAGCCCATCCTGTCCCCCATGGAGTAAAATCTATTTTTGCTCCATCTGATTTGTTTGTCTGCATTGGCCGTGAGAACAAGATTGAGCTCCAGTCTAGCCTTGTCTAGTTGCGCTGCCATTATGGGGAAGGGATTTAGTTTGTGCTGGGCTCTCAGCTTTGTGTATATCCCTTCTAACCTTACTATGTCCGCTTCCCTCTCCCTCTTTATCTGGGCTCCCATCCTAATGAATTCCCCTCTCATAAAAGTTTTGTGAGCCGCCCACAGGGTTTCGGACGTTGTCCCATCTACATTGTTAAGAATGAAGTATTCCTTCATAGCCTTATCTAGCATGGTGACTCGGATAGGGTCGGAGAGAATGGATTCGTTAAGTGTCCAGTGTCTCTGGCCCGGCCTTGAGCTTTGCGTTGTAAGGGACATGCTCACAATGGAGTGGTCCGACAAAACCGTGTCCCTGATGTGGGATTTTACAACAAGTGGGATAGTGTGGTTTGAAACTAACAGGTGGTCAATTCGAGCATAGGAGTTGTGGGGATGAGAAAAGTGTGTATAATCTCGCTTGGACGGATTTAGTTCTCTCCACACATCGGTCAGACCCTGGGCGTGGATGAGTTTGGCGATTTTCAGGCTCTCTTTGGTCGGACGTGTCAGTTGGGCCGAAGGAGGTTTAGATCTATCCAGACCCTGATCAAATGCTGTGTTGGAGTCCCCACCAAAAATGATCGTGCCCTCCAACAGAGGAGCTAGCTTTTCAAATAGTTGTTTGAAGAAGGCTGCTTGACCTTTGTTGGGCGTGTAGTAGGATATCAGGGAGTATAAGTGGCCTTCGATCGTGCCCTTTACTAAGATGAACCTGCCCTCTGGATCTTTTACATCAGTGATCCAGGTGAAGTTGCACGTTTTTGCAAATAAGACGGCCACCCCCTTTGACTTATTAACCGCACTGGCCATATAGAAGTTAGGGAAGTGGGAGTGGAGGAACTTGGGACTGTACCGGGCCGGGAAATGGGTTTCCTGTATCATTACAATGTCCAGGCTTGACGATTTGTAGGTATTAAAGAGTTTCCTACGTTTGAGGGGGGAGTTTAGGCCCTGGACATTGTGTGTAGCGACCTTTAAGGCCGTGTGAGTGTGGTCAGCCATGGACCCCGAGGGGAGAAGCGCTGCAATGTCCATCGCCACTTACCGCTGGGACCCCCGGCGACTCCAGAGCGACGATTGGATCGCCGGTACCGTACTTCTGGGATCTCGCAGACTTGAGAGGCTTACCGGTGGTAGTGTCTAAAAGAAACAAAAATGTCAGGTGATGCTCAAAAGAGAAAAAAGGGGATAGAAAGGAAGTTAGAAAGGACAGAACAGGAGGAAGGTTTCCCCCCGCACAGGAGAATGATCCCGGCGGGAGAGAAAAGTTCCTAACGGTCATCTCACCAAAAATCGTGAGATAAAAGTAGGAAGTCCAAATCTCCTGGCTAAAAGCCTTGGAGATCCTATCCCCTGAAGACCAACTGGGGTTCAAGGGATAGGTGGAGGCACATGTGAGCCACCCCAAACCAGGGCGCCCTGTAAATTTGAACAACTATGCTCCTAAAGCAACGTGAACCAATAAACGGACAGTAGCATTGAAGCAACTACCCAAGTATAAGCGGTCAGAGGCACACCCCACCCGCATGGGCAGGAGGGAGGGGGAGGGAACCCCCGATCCGCCGCTGCTTATGAGATGGAGTAAAGCATATTTACTTCGGTAAAGTGGCTATAGTATCGCCCTTGTCCCCCAGACGGGGGAGGCATAGTTAGGAAACCCATCTCTAGACATAGGAGGGGAGAAACAACAAATAAAACTGTTTGTTAACAAGTAAAGAGAGAACACCGGAGAAAACGATTTCCGGGGTAGTATGAGAGTCAACCTCTTAGGAGAAGAGAAAAGTCCGATGCGGGTGCATCAGTATACGTCGAACCTAAACCTCGTGACAGTCATAGTCTCATGTAGGACCTGTATGCGACGATCTTCTGGCCTTGGGTTTGTTCCAGAGGGGATCCGGCGGACTTGTGGGAGGCGGGCGTTTATTCGATCCTGATGACGACGTCTCCATGTCCGACTCCTGGGAAATGATCTTCAGGCTGAGAAGCAACTTTTCTCCCATGGCGAAGTTGGAGAAGGCATGGTCTCGGCCTTTGTAGGTGAACTTCACGGCGAAGGGGAATGCCCATCTGTATTTGACCTCCTTCTGTGTCAAAGCAGATAGTAGCGGTTTTAGGGTATGTCTGCGCTGTATGGTGGAAGGAGAGAGATCCGCAAAAATTTGCACCGGGTGCCCCTGGCAGATCACTTGAGGCATTGAGCGGGTCTGTGTCATGACCGCCTCCTTGACAGCATAGTAGTGGGGCTTTACAATAATGTCCCTGGGGGAGCCATCTTTCCTGGGGGGTCCCAGCGCTCTATGTGCTCTGTCCAGCTCCAGGCGGGGTGTAGGGATGTTTGGGATCAGGGACCTCATAAGTTCTTGCGTGGCAGATTCAACATCGATAATTGATTCCGGGAGACCTCTGATTCTGAAATTATATCTCCTGGACCTGTTCTCGAGGTCATCTATGCGGGAGAAAGCTGTGTCCAGTTGGTCATGTAAGGTCTGAATAAGATCAGAGTTCTGGTGAGAGGCAGCTGCAGTTTGATCGAGCTTAATTTCTATGGCTTCCATCCTGGACCCTATATTTTGGATGTCTGCTTTAATGTCCCCTGTGATTTTAGCAGCTGTGGAGGCTAGACCTGTCTCTAGAAGGGTAGAGAATTTGAGGAATAAGTCTGCTGCATTAAAGGATTGATCTGGGCCATGGGGAGAGAATCCTGTGTGAGGAGAATCTGCAGGCCCAGCAGGAGAGTAAGCCTGTGCCCCAAAGGAGTGTCTCAGGAGGGATTCTGTGGAGGCTGGAGAGGGTGTCAAGGGCTGCTGATTGTGTCCCTTCATCTCCGGGGTATAGGAGAGGAGAGTGGGGGCCAGTGCTTGCCTGCAATCCTGTATCCCCTCAGTGGCTGTGTGAGGCTGTGAGGCCGCAGCAGCCACGGCGGCCATCTTGGTACACCCGGGGAGTGTGGAGGCGGCGAATTGGCTTTCTAATTGCCGTCTGACGCCTGTTCGGCTCATACGAGGGCGGGCGCGGGTGTCGCGGGGGGTCGATTCCCCGTTCTCCGGTGTCTGATCGTGGCGGGAACGGGTGCTGTGGGCGCTGCTGGATCGGGATGGCGCGGAGCTCCGAGTTCAGGCTGCCATCTCGGAACTCTCGCGCATGCGCACTCCCCTTTTATTCTTATATCTATTCAATACTTATCTGTTATACTTAAACAAAATTGAAGCCCCAAGCTCCGGACCGTTTCTTTGTCCGTAAACAAACCAACATATAAAAATGATATTATTATCTGATAGTTAAACATCATTCATTCTTTATCTTTTCTTAATTTACATCCAGATATAAATCGTTAAATTATAACTCTACCGGCCCCTTAAAAAATGATTTACTGAACTGATAAATTGGACGGTACTACTTTCAATCTATCTTTCACTGATATCCTCAAGTATAGGGGGGGCCTAGGTAGGGACCTTTGTCTAAGGGAACTCTAAAAGTAAAACAATATTAATGTACAGTATATTCATGGTAATAAAAAAAATAACAGGTGATCTAGATTCTTCTAGACCTAGGGTATAATAGTTCCTCATAATTTGTTATCAAATATGAGTACATTTATAAACTAAATTATACATTCATTCTTAACAAAGTACGAAGCTGAAGGGATAAGTAAGGAAAAGGACACCTTATTAAACATTTATTAGTGATCGTTAAGATAGGTATATTACTCACATATAATAGGTAAGGTTGCCTCAGCACTTCTTCCTCATATCTCACCTTTTTACCTCAAATTTATATATATATATATATATATATATATATATATATATATATATATATATATATATATATATATATATTGTAAGATTGGAGGTTGTTAGCTCTTGTGGTGGATGCGTATTTCCAGTGATGCAAGCCAGTCAGCAACTCTGTTTAAGGGCATGGTAGCCCATTTTTATTTAAAAGCACGGAAGTTCACAAACACATCTGTAGTATTCACAGGGGGGTTCCACCATTCCTGTATCTTTCATACCAACAGTAGCCTCATAGCTTTACCTTCTAGCGATCCAGGCCTTTAGCCTAGGCCTGACAGTCTGTTCCTCAGACCCAAACAGTGTCCAAGAGTTTCAGATTTCTCCTAGCTTCTCCTGGTCAGCACCTTTGTTGCTGTATCACTAATGGTGTCTGCCTCCTGCAGACATGCACCGCCTTTGACTCCACTTCAGAGGATGAGAGTCCACTTGACTCCCATGCACACAGACTTCCTCTCTATTGGGTGGAGCCCTGATCCATAATCACCTCTGAACTAAATAGCCCAAGACACATCTGTTCCATCAGCGTGTCTTTCTTTACCAAATCTGGCATAAACCAACCCTCTTGAAGGTCGCACAAAGTCGCACCCTCACATACCCTCCCCCCTTGTTTCGAACCGGAGGGAGGAACACATGATCCCGTCACCATAACCAGGACACCTCTGTGCCCGCCATAGGCTGCGTAGGCCCATTTCTTTTTCGGGGTATGTGTCCACCAGCACTTCACCTTGGCACCTCTGTGCCAACTATCCGTAGCAGTAGTCCTAATCTGCCCAACCTTTTCTCTAAAGGGGCACTCCACCCACATCTTCTTCCGGGTGTACTTCCACCAGCACTTCTTCCTGAACCATGGGCTCCCACTAATCTCTCTATCCCTTCTACCTTTTGGCCTCAGGACCCTTCTTTTTCCTCCCACAGACCTACTCTCCCGGGACTGTTGGGGACCCACTTTCATGAAATCTGTCAGGGACTGGCCACTCTCACTACCTGACGCAACATTAACCAACAACATTTGTTTCTCAGGTTCACTAACCCCTGTGTGGTTACTCTTGGCCACCAAACCATCTGTGTTTAATACCATATCCTCAATAGCAATGTTCCACAAGGGGTTATTCAACACAATATTGTCATTTGGACCTCTTGTCCCTTTGTTTGCTAGGACAGTGTCTATGGAGGGACCATCTACAGGCAAGCAGTTACTCCCTATGGGACAGTTCCGTAGTTTCACATCGCCCCCTGTTGTCCAACACTCCAATAACAATTGTCCTACCAACGCACATGTTCCACCACATTTTCTCACACCAATCTCTTTAACCATTTCTGTGTCCACTGGTACCTCAACCAATAGCTCGGAGTTGTCTGACAGTGCTCCACAGTGCTTCTCATACATATTTCCGTTACAGTTACCATCACTGTTATTTCCTGTCAAAGTGTCTCCGGGTACCTCAAACTGCACCTCTCTGCGCGTGATGGACTGAATTCCCACTACCGCCACATCCGTTCCGGGCCCTTCCTTTACATGAGGTGTAGCGGGTGAGACAGTACGCGCGCCCCGTACCAACCACTGCTCAGCCACACCTCGGACCGCACCAGCAGGAATACACCCCATCAGACTTCCACTATGTCTAATATCTCTAATTTCTCAAACAATTCCCCTGAGCGCTTTCCGCACATAACCGCCACTGGAAGCACTCTCGCGGAGAACTGCGAGACAACTTTCCACAAAAGCAACCAACAGTGTAGCAACCAATTCTCATCAACATTGCTTAACAACGCATGTATCACCTGCGTCCACCGATTCGTATTAGGCAGTACCATGTCGCCCTTCTGCTGTGGATACACGCAGGTGTATATTGGAAATATTCTCACCAATTCCCACAACATCTCAGAAATTTCTAGACATGCCGTATCTAAACACAGAACTCTAGGAACTTGACCTTTACCAACGATGTGGAGGGACTCATTTGCTAAGGCGTGAGAGGCCGGGACACTTAAAACGACCTCTACCTCAGAGGCAACTAACAAAATTTGCGGCTCCCGCTGAGCACTGCCAATCGCATGTGTCACACTCATCCTCTCACCTTCAGCAACACTGAGCCATTCCAAATCGCTATCCACTACCTCATCAATCTGACATTCAACATTACTCATCTCTTTTGCTGTGGACAAAACCTCTGCTATGTATGCGCCCTTTTCAGATCCTTCCAACTGGAGAGGGTTAATTTCTGCAAAAGCCAACGCACCCGTGTCTACCGGCCCTGCAGCCTCTCTATTTAGCATAGCAGAAATTGTGTCCACTCCACTGTTACCCACTAAGCCTTCCTTGTTTAAATGCACTTGTGGCAAAACATTTTCAAACACAATAGGCTGCAATAACATAACTTCACCACTTTGCTCGGGTGGCGCTTCACTAAACCCATGAGGACTGTCAGCAGTGACAGACCGTAACAACTCATTATCAGTACAAGAAATTTTAAACATTTGAGTTTTACCATTTTTCTCATCACCAAGGTCAAGTACCCTCTTATCTATCAGAGCGGCAACACAGTTGTCTCAGGCAACCTCTGGCTCCAACACACGGAGCTCCCTGGAGGTTTCTAAGGACACCTCTGCAGCCTTAGATACTGTTGCCAAGGGGAATCGCATATCCTGCTTAGCGATCACCCCTACTTCATTAAGCATCACATTACCATCAGCACATGTGTCATCAGCATTCATAAACATAGCAGTTTTATAAACTCTATCAAATTGTCCTTTGTCAAAACGCATGGCACCCTGCGTGCCACTCAGCACACCACCCTTCCTCTCCACAGGAATTATTTTGCCCACTAGGGCGTCTTCACAGTTGTCCTGGGAAACCACTTGCCTCACCACTCCAGGCTCCTTGGTGGTTTCCCTTGGCAACTGCACAGCACCTGTCACTAGGGAACATGGCATACCAACTGCTTTGGTCACCCCTAGCACATCCTTTCCAGCACTCTGCTGGATTACCTTAGCTGTACCCAGAGTCCATATGTCCCTTTCGATTTTTGACCTCTCTGCAAGCAGGGTTTTAACCTGTGTCTCCCCACTGATCTGGGTAGCACACTGCAGCAAGTTCATTTTTTCACCTTCAGTGGATCTCCGCTCTGGGGTCACTTCCACTTCATTGTGAGCAACCACACAGTCAGCCTTTCCCATGATTTTAACAGGAACGGTCTTACCATTCTCTTTAGCATGGGTTGAAGACTTCAATTGAGGGCGTTGTCCCTTCTTTGCCATGCTCTCACAGGATGACGCCCCCTTCTGGAAACAGGGTAACATTACATCCCTCTTGGATTTTCCATCATCGCCTGCAGGCAAAGCATTAAGCCCAACAACACGATCAGCAGCTGTATTTCACATGCTTGGACAAGAAAAGATCCCGTGGCCCAGCTGACCACCTTCCAGGCATGGCACTTGGCGACTTTCTCCTGTTGCTATGGGAGACCACCTTCTCCCCGCTGATCTCTTGCAGCGCTCTCTAGACTGGACTGCTCCTAGAAAATTATCGAAGTCATCTCGGTTACTATACATCCCACGGTACACCTCCTGGTACTCCTCGATCAGAAAAGGTTGCACCAACTCAACCCAGCGATTTCTAGGCCATCTTCTGTAGGAAGCAATCATCGCAAACCAAAAAGTCCTCAACACATTCAGAAGGCAACATAGGCCGTATGAAGTCAGCTGTACGGATTTCTGCTTTGTTGCCATGGGCAACCACACCCATCTGCTCACTCTTTACACTCAGAGCAGGCTTCTCATACCTTTGCTTTGGTGAAGCCTGGGACAAAGGGCATTTAGAAACTTCATGCCCCCACTCACTGCACCGCAAACAGCGCACTTGGTCCTTAACCCTTTGCACATTGATAGCTGGCCATCTTGCACCAGCGTTGCCAGGGACAACAACATGTCCTTCCCTTTTAACTTGGTTCAGTACAGCCAAGTGTCGCCTGCACCAATCCACTGCAGACTCAGATTCTGGCGAACTCTCCATACTTGCAGTCACCTGTGCACTCCTTGCACCAGTGTTGCTAGGACCAACACCTGCTCTGTCTCTCATTTCAGCAAACATTGCTTCCTTTTCACACAGGAAAATTTTAAAGTACTGTCTCCAAGACTTTGCAAACAGCACGCTTTCACATGTAGACTTTACTCTCTGCTTGAGCTCACTTCCACAGGCACATCACCTGTATACCACACAGTCCATTAATTGAACTCCTGTGCAATGCAGTTCGCCTGGCTGCCACTCACAGCTAGCAGCAGTTCAGCGCAGAAAACTAACTTTTCCTTCAGAAAGCCTGTTCATCACAGTATTGCTGTTAAACACACAGTTTCTTTTTACTCACTGTTTTTGGTATGCGAGGATCTGGAACTCTTCCAAAAACTGCCCAAAGCAATATCTCCACCACTTGTAAGATTGGGGGTTGTTAGCTCTTGTGGTGGATGCGTATTTCCAGTGATGCAAGCCAGTCAGCAACTCTGTTTAAGGGCATGGTAGCCCATTTTTATTTAAAAGCACGAAAGTTTAACAAACACATCTGTAGTATTCACAGGGGGGTTCCACCATTCCTGTATCTTTCATACTAACAGTAGCCTCGTAGATTTACCTTCTAGCGATCCGGGCCTTTAGCCTAGGCCTGACGGTCTGTTCCTCAGACCCAAACAGTGTCCAAGAGTTTCAGCTTTCTCCTAGCTTCTCCTGGTCAGCACCTTTGTTGCTGTATCACTAATGGTGTCTGCCTCCTGCAGACATGCACCGCCTTTGACTCCACTTCAGAGGACGAGAGTCCACTTGACTCCCATGCACACAGACTTCCTCTATATTGGGTGGAGCCCTGTTCCATAATCACCTCTGAACTAAATAGCCCAAGACACAGCTGTTCCATCAGCGTGTCTTTCTTTACCAAATCTGGCATAAACCAACCATCTTGAAGGTCGCACAAAGTCGCACCCTCACAATATATATATATTTTCAAAACTCTTCCTCCTTCTTTTCTCTCTTCTCTCCCTCCCCCTCTACTCGTACCCCCCCCCCACCCATAACATATAACCAGACCTGTTCCCGATAATGACCTATCTACACCCGCCTTATATCGTACAGTGTTATAGGGGGAGACTTCCCTGTTTCCTGTTATTTGTTTCCCTTTTCAACAGACTCCTTCCCCCCCCTCACCGTATCCCTTTACCTCCGCTCCAGACATTTAGCCATGTAAGAGATTATGTATTTATATTATTTTAATTGTTTACTAATTAAAAAAAAAATAATCTGTGTATGTGTCTAGTGTGTCAGATCAAGTGTCAAATCAGGTGAATAATATAATTTTAGTGATATTCTAATAGTTATTATATCAATAATTAGATGTAAGAATGTAAAAATGATTTATAAATATGTGTGAAGGAGAACAAAAAAAAAGGAAAAACTAAAGTGTCAGAAGATCTCTCCTCTGTTTTGAGTTCTGTGTGTCTGTGTGTCAAACAACAAAAAAAAAAGGAAAATGGCTATGGAAGGGAGCAGAGGGGAGAGGAAAAGAAAGCGCCAGACCATAAAAACAAAAACAGCGAAAAAAAAAACAACAAACAAAAAAAAAAGGGGGAAGGGTGTTAAAAAAAATAAAACCCAGACTTCACAAAACAGAAAATAAATAAAAAATTTGGGGCAGAGGATGTCCAAATCTCAGATGATGAGGGGGATAAAAGGAAAAAGAGTTTAAGGTGTCAGGCATAATAGAGATATGACTCAAGACGTAAGGAACTAAGATTTCATTGCTGCTCCTACTGATTCTAACTTAGCTTGGTCCCTTGAAAAGGCCTTCTACTATCTCTCCGTCTCAGTTCTTCTGCTCGAGTAAGCCTGTTGGCTCCAATGGGTTTATTTTCCGCTTTATTAATCCTGGGTTATGTTGCAACCAGTCTGGTACTTCCAGTGCTTCTATCTCCAGGAATTCAAACAGATCAGGTAAGTCTGACAGCTGTTGTAAGAAAAATTACCGCCTGTTTCTCTTTATAGTAAGGGAAAATGGATATCCCCAACGGTAAGAACCCCCAGATTTTCTATTTCCATCCAACAAGGGACGCAGCATCGCCCGCCGCTGTAAAGTAGCTCGGGAGAGGTCAGGCAAAATCTTTATCTGAGATCCCTCATACAAAATTTCCCCCGCTTCCCAAGCTTCGCGGCTTATCATCTCTTTGTGTGCGTACCTGTGAAAGCAACAAATCACATCTCTGGGCCTATTCACGTTTACTGAACGGGGGCCCAGGGATCTATGAAGTCTTTCAAACTCAAAGGTCTGAGAAGGGGGTGGGGTAGCCAGCTGAAGCCATATCGCCTGAATAGTCTCCTATAACTTCTCTCTTTCAATTGTCTCTGGGACCCCCCTGAACCTCAAGTTCTTACGGCGACTACGATCCTCAATTTCTTCCAGCCGTAGCTGTAATACATTTACCTGGGAGAAGCAATGTGTCTGCCCTTGTTCTAAATGTATGATACGCTTCTCTAAGGATGCTAACAGCGTCTCGTCATTATTTAACT
The DNA here is from genome assembly GCA_029206835.1 of Rana muscosa. Lineage (NCBI taxonomy): Eukaryota > Metazoa > Chordata > Amphibia > Anura > Ranidae > Rana > Rana muscosa. The sequence continues at coordinate 597,719,426 of CM055122.1, read as the reverse complement.
TATCTGTTAAATGTTCTATGTCTCCCCGCACTGCTTCCAAATCTCTCCGATGTACTTCTTCTACCCGGGCAACCAATGTTTCCATGTCTTCTTCCACATGTGACACAAACATTTCCATATCCGCTCTGGTTGGAAGTGCCTGTAAGTCTGCACGGGTCAGAAGGGCTTGTAACAAAGTTCTCAGGTCTATCTCCTGTTCTCCTGGGCCTGGCTGTGATGTGTTAGGTAAGTTTGGGCTCTCCTGAGGTTTCTGTGACTCCATTTCTCTCTCTCTCTCTTCACCTCACTCGTCTCACTCACCTCCTCACTCGCCAGTGTGTCCTCTGTTATCACGGTATGTGTTGGTGTCACTGCGAGGTCCCTCTGCTCGCTCTGCTTGTTCACTGTGAGTTCCCTCTGCTCGCACTGCTTGTTCAGCGTGCACCTCTCCAGGCGCGTCCCAGCCTAACGTGGCTTACTCCCGGCTTCACGGTTTTATGCAGCGGCTGCTGCTCGGGTTAAGGGAAAGTAGCTCCTTATCTCAGGCTGCGATGACTGGGATGCCGGATCGGATGTTTTCTGAGCCCTGGTTTTAACTTTAGCTTCCCTCCTCTTCATTCCACGTCAAACAAGCCTCAGGGGACCTCCGGTAACAAGAGCCAGTAAGCGGAGTCTAAATAGAAGCTTGTACCATATGGTTCTGGATGTAAGGATGTATATCCCGCAGTTTCTATCTTCCTTTCATTTCAAATCTGCCGGGCGTGTGGAGGGAGCTCTGAGCGTGTGTTACTCTACTCCGCCATCTTTCAGACCTGCCCCTCTGATGTGAAAAAATAACGTGTAAAGGTATTTAATGTGACCCTACCACCAATTAAAAAAATAAATAAAAATACAATAAAATGTCCCACCATCTCCAGCAGACACATTCTTGGTATCCTCTGTACCTGGTTTCACATGGCAGGTGGATGGAACCATAGCACAAAGAGGGAAAAGCAAGCATCAGGGGGTTAGACACTCACAGCAGCTGTACTCTTGGGAGTGTGTGTAATCTGACAAGCCAACTGCTGGCTGTCAGATGGATGTAGCTGCTGGATCGCTTCCACACATCCCTGGTACTGCATGCATGCCCCTGCCATGTTTCCTGGGCCCTGTGCCTGCAGGGGTAGCTACAGACATTTTTTTGGGAGGTGCTGTGTTGATGCAGGGAGTGTAAGGAGGAAGCCGGCATGGTCAAAAGTGGGTATGGCCAAGGATGGGAGTGGCCAAAAAGTTGGTGTTTCTTTACAGTCCGTGGCCTGTAATGTGTCAATTTCCCCCTTTGTATAGTGAGTCTGAGGCACACCAAAGAAAAGAGATTGTTGTAGTAAAATAAGCCCAACTGGGAACATCAGTGATAACCCCCAGCAAGTGTCTGGGTCAAACAAAAGCCTCAGTAAGTGCAAAGGCCAGCAATGATAGCACCAAGAATTACATAATAATTACCTTCCATCACAGAACAAAAACGAGTGCCCAAAACAGCATAATAATTAGCCCCCAAGCATGGCACAATGATAAAAACACATATACAGTACAATAATAAACCACCACCATTATGACAAAATAATAATAACCTAAGCATGGCACAATAATAAAACCCTGGGACTGCACAATAATTAACCCCAATACTGCACAACAATTAACGCTTTTGCATGGCACAACAATTAACTCCCAGTATGGCACAATAATAAGCCCCCAGCATGGCACAGCATTTAACCCACAGGAATGTGCATTAATACCCCTCAGAACTGCACAAAGTGTAATGCCGCGTACACACGACCGTTATTCATGTCATGCAAAAAAACAAAGTTTTTCTCGTTGTGATTCCTCTCAAGCCTGCCTTGCATACACACGTTCATGAAAAGCATGGTGATGTACAACACGTACGACGGCACTATAAAGAGGAAGTTCCATTCGAATGGCACCACCCTTTGGGCTGCATTTGCTGATCCTCGTGTTAGTGAAGTTTGGTGAGAGACAATTTGCGCTTTTCAGCCTCGTGCTCTTCAGTCCGTTACAGCGTGACAAATGTGCTATCTCCATTCTGAACGCTAGTTTTACCAGAATGAGCGCTCCCCTCTCATACTTGATTCTGAGCATGCACGTTTTTTTTCCCCTAGTAAAAGCGTACACACGACCGTTTTTCACGACGTGAAAAAGAACGATGTGAAAAACGACGAGAAAAAATAGAGCAGGTTCTAATTTTTTTTCGAGCAGTTTTCTCGTCGAGAAAAATGCTATGGAGCATACACACAACCGTTTTTCACGACCAATCTAAAAAATGAAATTTTTCTCGTCATGAAAAACGGTCGTGTGTGCTTGCGGCATTACTCCTAAAATCACATAATTACCTACAGGAGTATAGCAGTCAGTGTGCCCCCTTTTTTGTGAAGCAGACAAAGTGTATAGAATAAAAAAGGTCAGCACTTTGTTGTATGTAGTGTGTGGGGGTCAGGACTATGTACAAGATTACTTTCTCACTGTATATTGGTGGTCAATTCACCCCTGAATACTGATGGTCAAAATATCCCCTGTATACTGGGGGTCAGTGTGTCCCCTGTATACTGGTGTCCATGTGCCCCTTGTATACTGGTGGCCATGTGCACTCTGTATACTGGTGGTCAGTGTTCCCCCTGTGTGGTGGTCAGTGTACTCTCTGTATTATAGTGATTAGTGTGTTACCCTGTGCAATGGTGATCAGTGTGCCATCCTGTATAATGCTGGTCAGGTTGCCCCTAAACACTGGTGATTATTGGCCCCCTTAAACACTATTGGTCACTGTGCCCCCCTAAATACTGATGGTCAGTGTGTCCCCTGTATATTGGTGGTCAGTGTGCCCCTCTAAACAATGGTGGTCAGTGTGCACTCTGTATACTGTTGGTCATTGTGCCACCTGTATATGGATGGATAGTGTGCCTCTTGTATAGTGGTGGTCAGTGTGCTCTTTATATACTGGTGGCCATGTGGCCTGTATACTGTTGATAAGCGTGTCCCCTGTATACTGGTGGTCAGGGTACCCACTGTACAATGGTGGTAAGTGTGCCCTGGGCCACATTATAAATCATGGGGCCCCATATAGCCTATCTGACAGGCTCCCCCTCCCCTTCTCAGTGTGACTGTCAGGAATGCACTGCTCATGGTTCTACAAAAAATTGAAGGCATACAGAATCACAGAGGCGCAGTTAGGCTAATAGGCATCTAGCGGTAAAGAGATGTGCACCCATGCGCATGCGCAGTTCACGGAGATCGTGCATGCATGCAAATTACCAAATGCCTTGGCACCCAGTGGCCTTTAAAAGGGCTTCAGCTTCACTAGTTCTTTGCTGTGTGAGGAGAAGGTGTGCACCGCTCAAAGGGTTCCAGATTCCTATAGTAGCTCCCGCCCTGCTTCACTCACAGGTGCTGGCTCTGCTCTAATGCATAGAGAAAGAAGGCTGTCTGGACTGCTGCACTCTGTTCAAACGTTTATTTACGTAGTGTGAGGGGGTTAGCTCGGTAGCGGGTGTGTGTGACCCCCTGGATGGGCTCCCCACACAAAAACAGGCCCAGCAGACGGAGGTTGTGGTTTTCAAGATCAAAAGGTGCGGTTTATTTCTCTATTTACAGTGACAAAAACACAGCAAAGCAAAAAGAAACATAAACAAAATAAATCCTGGTCAGCTTGACCTCTGACTAAACATGCAGGTTTCCCTAACTAACAACTGGGATCAGCCTGGTGCTGTCCTAGTCCCTAAGTCCCTGGTTTAGTAAATGTCCAAACAAATAGCCACACAGGCTTTGTCTCACCGCACAGGGGTTCACTCTCCCTAGACAGTCCACACAGGTCTGGGTCCAGGCATGAGCAAACACCTAATGAAGCTGGGAGTTTTTATAGAGGCCTTAAACGAGCTGACAAGCTTCAGCTGGTCTCATCAACTCCCTGCCTGCACGACGCCCAGCACTCTCCCTAGAGGTATGAATCATCCATGAGCCCACTAGCCTCAGCTGGGCTTCATCAACTCTCTCCCTAGTTGTATAAGTCGGCATAAAGCCTGAATCTGGGAGAAATATACCTACCCCCCTGGATGCAACCAGGTGACTTTACCTTCCTGCTGTCACATACCCCCCCTCTTGTTTTAACCTTGGGGTTGGAACACCAGCAATCAGGCATTCATGTACTCGAGACAAAGCATCCACATTCCCCATTTGAACGCCAGGGCGATGCTTTACTGTGAAGTTGAATTCCTGTAGGGCCAGGAACCACCTATTTACTCTTCTATTTGTCTCCTTGTTTTGAGCCATCCACTTTAACGGAGCGTGATCCGTAACCATGTCAAAGTGCCTACCTAGCAGATAGTACCGAAGGGAATCTAGAGCCCACTTCACCGCTAAACACTCCTTTTCAACCGTGGCGTAATTTACCTCATGGGACTTCAACTTCCTGCTGAGGTAAATGACTGGGTGCTCTTCCCCGTTCCAGACCTGGGACAATACTGCTCCTAACCCCACATCTGACGCATCACTTTGTACGACAAAGTCTTTAGAGAAGTCGGGTGAGTACAACACTGGCTGGCTACATAAGGCTTGTTTCAAGAATTGGAATGCTGCCTCAGCCTCGGGGGTCCATTTAATCATGACCGACCCTTTCCCTTTCATCAGGTTGGTTAGGGGCACAGCCTTAGAAGCAAAGTGGGGAATGAAGCGCCGATAATAACCCGCGATTCCCAGAAAGGCTCGTACCTGCTTCTTGCTGTTGGGACGTGGCCAACTCTGGATGGCCTCGACTTTGTTGAGTTGGGGTTTTATTACTCCCCTGCCAATGGTGTACCCAAGATATTTGGCCTCCTCCTGCCCAATGGTACACTTCTTGGGGTTAGCCGTAAACCCCGCTTCGCGGATAGAGTCTAGGACTGCTTGCACTTTTGGCAGATGTGAGGCCCAATCTGTGCTATGGACAATTACGTCATCCAGGTAAGCCGCAGCATACTTCCGATGGGGCCTCAGTATCTGGTCCATTTTCCGCTGGAATGTGGCCGGCGCATTCTGTAACCCGAACGGCATTCTCTTATATTGGAACGCCCCGTCTGGGGTTACAAATGCGGTTTTCTCTTTGGCCGACTTGGCCAGGGGAATTTGCCAATACCCTTTTGTGAGGTCAAGAGTCGTCATGTATCGGGCTGTTCCCAGCCGGTCGATCAACTCATCTATACGTGGCATGGGGTAGGTGTCAAATTTTGTAACTTTGTTCAACTGACGAAAATCGTTACAAAATCGCCAGCTCCCATCCGGTTTAGGCACCAACACAATGGGACTAGACCAATCACTTTGGGACTCCTCTATCACCCCTAAGTTCAGCATTTTCTGTACTTCCTCCCGTATTGCCTCCCGTCGGGCCTCTGGGATCCGATAGGGTTTTAACTTCACCCTTTCACCGGGCGGGGTAATAATATCATGCTCTACCCCAGATGTTTGTCCCGGCAGCTCAGAGAACACCTCCTTGTTGCGAAGCACAAACTCCTTAACCTCCTGTTGTTGGGGTTGTGACAAGGTGGCTGCTATTCCAACCTCCGGAATCACGCAACCAGTTTGAGCTGGTGACCAAGTTTCTGCGACTAGGAACTCTCTATCCCTCCAGGCTTTCAACAGATTAACGTGATAGATCTGTTCGGGCTTTCGCCTTCCTGGTTGTCTGACCTTGTAATTCACTTCGCTCACTTTTTCCATTATCTCGTAGGGGCCTTGCCATTTGGCAAGGAATTTACTTTCAACCGTAGGGACAAGTACCAATATCCTATCCCCCGGGGAAAAGGTACGGGTCTTGGCTCCACGGTTGTACACTCTCTGCTGTGCCAACTGCGCTTGGGCCAAATGTTCCTTCACGATGGGCATTACCTGTGCAATTCGATCTTGCATCAGGGCGACATGCTCAATCACACTCCTGTGGGGAGAACTCTCACTTTCCCAAGTTTCCTTGGCAATATCCAACAGCCCTCTTGGGTGTCTCCCATACAGTAACTCAAAGGGGGAGAATCCCGTAGAGGATTGGGGCACCTCCCTAATAGCAAACATCAAATAAGGAAGTAGACAGTCCCAATCCTTTCCATCTCTATCCACCACTTTCTTCAACATTTGTTTTAGGGTTTTGTTGAATCTTTCAACCAGCCCATCGGTTTGGGGGTGATACACAGACGTACGCAATTGCGTCACTTTGAACAATTTACACAGCTCTTTCATAACCCGGGACATAAAGGGTGTACCTTGGTCCGTAAGCAGTTCTTTACAAATACCCACCCGGCTAAAAACAAGAGATAGCTCTTTGGCTATGGTTTTGGCCGAGGTATTTCGGAGAGGGATCGCTTCTGGATAACGGGTGGCATAGTCCATTATAACTAATATGTACTGGTGCCCCCTAGCGGACTTGATTATAGGACCTACCAAATCCATTGCGATCCTCTCAAACGGGACCTCAATGATGGGTAGAGGGACCAGCGGGCTATGGAAATGTGGCATCGGGGCCGACCTCTGACACACAGGGCAGGAGGAACAATAATTTTCTATGTCCTTCATCACCCCAGGCCAATAGAATCTCTGTAATACCCTCTCTCGGGTTTTCTCTGTCCCCAGATGACCTCCAAGAATGTGCCCATGGGCCAACTCCAACACCAACTTCCTGTAAGGTTTGGGCACCACAAGCTGCTCAACGGTTTCTTCTGCCCTTTTTGCCACCCGATACAGTAGGTCCTTCTCTACGCTGAAGTATGGGTAAGTGCAGGTATTATCTGGGTTCACTAACTCGCCATCTATTTCCACTACATTTTCCCGTGCCTTTATTAGGGCGGGGTCCTTTAACTGTTCTGTGGCAAAATTTTCCCTGTGAACCTCAAGATCAGAAAACTCCACAGACGGTAGGTTTTCGTCTGAGGAGGTGGGCTCCTCTCCAGTTTCTTGAGTCTCGCCTGCCAATACTGACAAGGGAAATTCTGGAGAGTCCTCACCACTCTCAGAGGAGTTCTGGCTATCACCTTCCTGGTACATAGGGGCACCAGTGGGGGGCTCAGGATCATCCCACAGTTCCCAGAACTTCGGAAAATCCCTTCCCACAATGGCATCATGCGGTAGTTGAGATACTAACCCCACTGGATGAGAGAGGGTACCTTTGGGGGTCTTGAAACACACTGTAGTCACTGGATACTCTCGGGTGTCCCCATGCACACAAATAACAGCTACCTTGCTATTCCCAGAGACCTCTGTTTTAACTAATTCAGCCTTTATCAGGGTCACAAGGCTACCTGAATCCAGTAATACCACAACATTTCTACCATTAATACACATTTTGCATAAATGTTTCTCAGTTCCCCGAATGGCAGTGCATGCGACTGTCGCACACAGCGACTGACGTCTGTCCGTCAGAAAGTCACATTGCATGGGTTCCTCCACAACCGGGCAATTTGCTGCAATATGTCCCGCTTGCCGGCAGCGGTAGCAAACAATCCTTTTGGCTGCCTCTTGAGCCCCCGACTTCCCAGGCTGTTCTCGCCAAACCCTGGACAGAACTCCCACCCTCTCACTCTCTCCACCCTCACCCCTTGGAATCATCTTATCCGCCCCTGGGGATGGTCTGGTCTTAGGGTGGAAAGTCCGAGAGTCTCTGGAAGAGGCCGTCAGGTTCTCTGCAGCCAAGTATCTCTCTACACGATCCACAAGTTTACCGGCCGTTTCTGGGTCTCCATGGCTTACCCACTTTTGAATGGCGGTAGGAAGAGCTCTCAAGAAACGATCCATCACAACACGTTCCACAATCTCCGGTGCGGACAAAGTCTCTGGCTGTAGCCACTTCCTGCTCAGGTGAATGAGATCATACATTTGAGACCTGGGGGGTTTTCCAAGCTGGAAAGTCCAGTTATGCACACGCTGAGCCCGGACAGCCAGGGTGACACCCAGCCTTGCCAATATTTCAGCTTTTAGCATCACATAGTCTTTTGCTTGGTCAGGCTCTAGGTCATAGTAAGCTTTCTGCGATTCACCAGTTAACAGAGGAGCCACCAGTCCAGCCCACTGCTCCTAAGGCCACTTTTCTCTTTCAGCAGTCCTTTCAAATGTGGTCAAAAATACCTCTGGATCATCCTCTCCAGTCATTTTTGTCAATAAACGACTCACCCCAAAGGACGCGGTATTAGTGGGACGGCTTTCCTCACTGGTCTGCGGACGTTGCTGCATTACTGCTTCCATCTGTTGTTGTAGTCTCTGCTCTTGCTTCTGCAACAGGTCTATGAAGCGGGCCTCAGATTGCTGCTGGGCTTGTTGCTGGGCTGCGAAGCTCTGTTGTTGAGCTGCAAGGCTCTTTTGCAAACCTGCATTTGTCTGCTGTTGATTGGCATTTGCTAGAGCCAGCTGTTTCAGTATCTCCTCCATGCTGGCTTAAAAAAAAACTGCCACTGGTTCTCCACCAACTGTGAAGGGGTTAGCTCGGTAGCGGGTGTGTGTGACCCCCTGGATGGGCTCCCCACACAAAAACAGGCCCAGCAGACGGAGGTTGTGGTTTTCAAGATCAAAAGGTGCGGTTTATTTCTCTATTTACAGTGACAAAAACACAGCAAAGCAAAAAGAAACATAAACAAAATAAATCCTGGTCAGCTTGACCTCTGACTAAACATGCAGGTTTCCCTAACTAACAACTGGGATCAGCCTGGTGCTGTCCTAGTCCCTAAGTCCCTGGTTTAGTAAATGTCCAAACAAATAGCCACACAGGCTTTGTCTCACCGCACAGGGGTTCACTCTCCCTAGACAGTCCACACAGGTCTGGGTCCAGGCATGAGCAAACACCTAATGAAGCTGGGAGTTTTTATAGAGGGCTTAAACGAGCTGACAAGCTTCAGCTGGTCTCATCAACTCCCTGCCTGCACGACGCCCAGCACTCTCCCTAGAGGTATGAATCATCCATGAGCCCACTAGCCTCAGCTGGGCTTCATCAACTCTCTCCCTAGTTGTATAAGTCGGCATAAAGCCTGAATCTGGGAGAAATATACCTACCCCCCTGGATGCAACCAGGTGACTTTACCTTCCTGCTGTCACAGTAGCTATGAGTAAGCATCATCTCTGATGTGAAACACGTCAGCCTTGTTTTCCTGCATGCCCTTTTTGATTGCTTTTGATGGATTTTGATTATTCTTTGTTTGGATATTTTTGAATTTTATTTTTGGCAAATAACGTTTGAACAGAGTGCGGCAGTCCAGACAACCTTCTTTTTCTTTGCTGTGTGACCTGATCCTGAGCCTGCATCTGATCCTATACTGACCTAGCTTCCTGACCTTGCTGCTGTCTCCAGTCCTGACCCTTGGCTTCCTTTGATTTTGCTTCTTACACTTGTCTGCCTGATCCTCCATTGCCAACCTGGCCTGAACTCTGACCATTCCTTGCCTGCCGTCTCTGCTAACTGATCCGCTGTATATGACTTGGCTTGTCTGACCTTGCTCCTGCCTGCTGTCCTGCAACTTCAGTGCTCCTGCATCTGCTGACCTGCACCCACAGCGCACCTGCACCCTTGCCATGCATCCATGGAATACCTGCATCCAGTGTCCTGCATCCACAGCACCTAAGCCTGTTCCTGTTCCTCGGCAGCTGCCATCATCTCCAGCCAAGAGAACTCTGCAGGTACTCATACCTCACTGTCCTCCTACGGTCACTGTCTCAACTCCAGTGACTCCAGAACCAGGGCTGTACGAGAGGTCTCCTTCTGCATGTCAGGCTCACCTCCAAGGTACGTGTCAGTGACTGTCTGTACTAATGTGTGCAATGTGCAGCTGCAATATGTAGTGTCAGTGCAGAGCAGTGTACACAAAGTTCAGTGAGCAGTATTCAGTGTGGGGCAGTGAGCAGTATGAAATGGCAGTGTGGAGTGTGATATGTAGCAGTAGGAAAATGCATGGCAGTGACTGGCACACAAAGAGCAGTATGTAGTACTAAATAAGTAGGGCCATGCACAGTACCTAGTGGCAGTGTAGAGCAGGCCAGGGGCTGTATGTACTGACAGTGGCAGGTAGGGATGAGCCAAACACCCCCCAGTTCTGTTCGCACCAGAACTTGCGAACAGGCAATAAATTTGTTCGAACATCCGAACACCTTTAAAGTCTATGGGACTCGAACATGAAAAATCTAAAGTGATAATTTTAAAGGCTTATATGCAAGTTAAAGAATAATGAAGCAGCGCTAAATGTCCGTGAACGATGATACAATAAAAACGTGCTATAAAAGTGCTAGAATACAAATAACGAATCCAATATAAAGTGCTATAAAACATCAATACACAATAGTGTTGACTATTAATAAACGTGCATAATGTGCAAAAAATGCAAAAAACATCCAAATGTTGATGTGTCCCAAAAAAATATATATGTAAAAATTGGCAGAAATTTCACACATAAAGTGCTAATCTTCCCAAAAAATTAGCATCCAAGAGCAGGAAAGAAGGAAAGGAACAGGCGTGGGAGTCCAACTCATCACATCAAAAAAAGGGGAACCAGTAGGGAATCGGTATAAATGTAAAATCCTCCCCCATTGACACCAGCCTCTCACCTTACTGATGGACCCCAAGGGGTCAGATACAGCCTTAATGGATCTCCACTGCTCTGGATGATGATCTCCAATTCTTATATGCAAACAGGGATTACTGCAACCTTTTCACCACTTCCAATCGTGGTTTCTTAGGGTATAGAAAAACAACAACAATCTCCTGCGCTCTCAGTGCACAGTCAGGGTACGGGTAGTGTGGTTCCGTCTAAAAGCAAAGTCTGAAGTCTTGCAGCCCTCCTCAGAACAATGGGTGTTCACATGGCTAGAAAAAAGAAAAGAAAAAGGAGGGCGCACCAACCTCGTGCATTACCACTTAAAAGTTTTATTAAAATATAAATAAAAAGCAATGGTCCTACTCACAGACGGAGCTTAAGTACAAGCTTATCGGACAATTTAGGCTGGAAATTCTTGGCACCCACCGACCGAACTTGATGACAGAGAGGGTCCGGCAGCACCTCAAACATCTATATTAGCTGTATAGATGTTTGAGGTGCTGCCGGACCCTCTCTGTCATCAAGTTCGGTCGGTGGGTGCCAAGAATTTCCAGCCTAAATTGTCCGATAAGCTTGTACTTAAGCTCCGTCTGTGAGTAGGACCATTGCTTTTTATTTATATTTTAATAAAACTTTTAAGTGGTAATGCACGAGGTTGGTGCGCCCTCCTTTTTCTTTTCTTTTTTCTTAGGGTATACCCTGCTCCAGGGTTTCAGGAATAAAACAAGAGGGACTCCATGGTGAAGTAAATAATAAAGCCAGGAAACAGCGTTTATTTGAATTAAAATAACTTTTTTTAAGTTATTTTAATTAAAATAAACGCAGTTTCCTGGCTTTTATACCGATCCCCTACTGGTTCCCCTTTTTTTGATGTGATGAGATGGACTCCCACGCCTGTTCCTTTTCTTCTTTCCTGCTCTTAGCTCCTAATTTTTTGGGAAGATTAGCACTTTATGTGTGAACTTTCTACCAATTTTTGCATATATATTTTTTTGGGACACATCAACATTTGGATGTTTTTTGCATTTTTTGCACATTATGCACGTTTATTAATAGTCAACACTATTGTGTATTGATGTTTTCTAGCACTTTTATAGCACGTTTTTATTGTATCATCGTTCACGGACATTTAGCGCTGCTTCATTATTCTTTTACATTATTTGTTTGTGTTGGTTGCACTATAGAAGTCAGCTGCTGTATGTCATATATGTTTATATTAGTTATTTATACTAGCACTTTGTACTGAGCACTTTATAATAGCACTTTAGTTTAGTTTAGTTGTACCTATTGGTAGGCGCATAGGTACCTTCCTTTAACATTTATATGCAAGTTATTGTCATAAAAAGTGTTTGGGGACCCGGGTCCTGCCCCAGGGGACATGTATCAATGAAAAAAAAAGTTTTAAAAACTGCAATTTTTACGGGAGTAGTGATTTTAATAATGCTTAAAGTGAAACAATAAAAATGAAATATTTCTTAAAATTTTGTACCTAGGGAGTGTGTATAGTATGCCTGTAAAGTAGCGCTTGTTTCCCGTGCTTAGAACTGTCCCTGCACAAAGTGTAATTTCTGAAGGAAAAACAGTAATTTAAAAGCACTCACGGCTATAATGAATTGTCGGCTCTCGGCAATACAGAGAAGAGTCATTGATAAAAACAAATGTGTGGGGGTCCCCCCAAACTCAATTACCAGGTCCTTAAGGTTTGGTATGGATATTAAGGGGAACCCTGCGTAAAAAAAAAGAAGTGGGGTTCCCCCAAATATCCATACCAGACCCTTCAGGTCTGGTATGGATTTTAACCACTTGCCGACCGCGCCATGGACGAAAGACGTCTACAGCGCGGTCGAGTTATCCTGAGTGGATGTCCCAGGGACGTCCTCACAGAATCTTGCTCCCGCGCGCCCCCTGGGGCGCGCTCCAGGAAATGTCCGTGACCGCCGGGTCCGGAAGACCCGGCGCATCACGGATCACGGTAGATGGCCGCTAATCGCGGCCGTTTACCACGTGATCGCTCCGTCAAATGACGGAGCGATCACTTGTAAACAGATCGGCGTCATGTGATGACGCCGGTTCCTCTCTCCCCTCTGTGTACCGATCGGAACAGTGTGAGAGGAGAGGGGAGGGAGCGGATCATGGCAGCTCCCTCCCCCATGACAGCTGTGGGCTGGATCTGTGACAATTGCAGTCACAGATCCAGCCATCCATCCATCCCTGCTCAGCCATCCCTGTACAATACCCTGTGCAATACTCTGCAATACCCTGTACAATACCCTGTGCAATACTCTGCAATACCCTGTGCAATACTCTGCAATACCCTGTGCAATACTCTGCAATACCCTGCCAATACTCTGCAATGCCCTGTGCAATACTCTGCAATACCCTGCCAATACTCTGCAATACCCTGCCCATACTGCGCAATACCCTGCCCATACTGTGCAATACTCTGCAATACTCTGCAATACTCTGCAATACTCTGCCCATACTGTGCAATACCCTGCCATACTGTGCAATACTCTGCCATATTCCGTAATACCCTGCCATACTCCTCAATACTCCGCAATACTCCTCAATACCCGGCAATACTCTGCAATACCCGGCAATACTCCGCAATACCCGGCAATACCCCGCAATACCCGGCAATACTCCGCAATACCCGGCAATACTCCGCAATACCCGGCCATACTCCGCAATACCCGGCCATACTCCGCAATACCCGGCCATACTCCACAATACCCGGCCATACTCCGCAATACCCGGCAATACTCCGCAATACCCGGCAATACTCCGCAATACCCGGCAATACTCTGCAATAACCACTTCCCACCCGCCGGCCGTCATATGACGTCCTTAACTTTATGCAGGGATATCTGAATGATGGGTGCAGCTACAGGCATCATTCAGATATTCGCTTTTTCAGCCGGCGATTCCCTACACCATAAGAACAATCATAGCGGCTGTTCCACCGCTTGATCACTCTTACGGGAGGTGAGAGGGGATGCCCCCCCTCCCGCTGCCCTCCGGTGCTTCTACCGACTCACCGCTACGATCAAAGCCAAGATTGTTTTTTTTTTTTCAGGCTTCCCAGCCTAGAGGTGAGATGTGGGTTCTTATTGACCTCATATCTCACTGTAAAGAGGACCTGTCATGCCATATTCCTATTACAAGGGATGTTTACGTTCCTTGTAATAGGAATAAAAGTGATCAAAAAAAAATTTGGGGCAGAAAAACCTGTCAAACTAAAATAAATAAAGTAAAATGAACAATAAAATATATATATATTTTTTAAAGCGCCCCTGCCCCCGCGAGCTCGCATGCAGAAGTGAACGCATACGTAAGCCCCGCCCACATATGAAAACGGTGTTCAAACCACACGTGAGGTATCTCTGCGAACGTTAGAGCGAGAGCAATAATTTTGTCCCTAGACCTCCTCTGTAACTCAAAACATGTAACCAGTAAAAATATTTAAAGCGTCGCCTATGGGGATTTTTAAGTAGCAAAGTTTAGCGCCATTCCACGAGCGTGTGCAATTTTGAAGGGTGACATGTTAGGTATCTATTTACTCAGCGTAACTTCATCTTTCACATTATGCAAAAACATTGGGCTAACTTTACTGTTTTTTTTCTTTTAAGCACAAAACAGTTTTTTCCGTAAAAAACGCGTTAGAAAAATTTCTGCGCAAATACCGTGCAAGATAAAAAGTTGCAACGACCACCATTATATTCTTTAAGGTCTTTGCTAAAAAAACATATATAATGTTTTGGGGTTCTATGTAATTTTCTAGCAAATAAATGATGATTTTTACATGTAGGAGAGAAATGTCAGAATTGGCCTGGGTGCTCCAGAACGCCTGACGGTGCTCCCTGCATGTTGGGCCTCTGTATGTGGCCACGCTGTGTAAAAGTCTCACACATGTGGTATCGCCATACCCGGGAGGAATAGCAGAATGTGTTTTGGGGTGTAATTTGTGGTATGCATATGCTGGGTGTGAGAAATAACCTGCTAATATGACAATTTTGTGAAAAAAGAAAAAAGAAAAAAAAAATCTTGATTTTGCAAAGAATTGTGGGAAAAAATGACAACTTCAAAAAACTCACAATGCCTCTTTCTAAATACCTTGGAATGTCTTCTTTCCAAAAAGGGGTAATTTGGGGGGTATTTGTACTTTTCTGGCATGTTAGGGTCTCAAGAAATTAGATAGGCCGTCAGTACTTCAGGTGTGATCAATTTTCAGGTATTGGCACCATAGCTTGTGGACTCTATAACTTTCACAAAGACCAAAAAATATGCACCAATTTGTACTTATTTTTACCAAAGATATGTAGCAGTATAAATTTTGGCCAAAATTTATGAAGAAAAAATACTAATTTGCAAAATTTTATAACGGAAACAAAGAAAAATTCATTTTTTTACAAAATTTTCTCTTATAGCGCAAAAAATAAAAAACCCAACAGTGATTAAATACCACCAAAAGAAAGCTCTATTTGTGTGAAAAAAAGGACAAAAATTTCATATGGGTACAGTGTTGTATGACTGAGTAATTGTCATTCAAAATGTGAGAGCACCGAAAGCTGAAAATTCGTCTGGTTAGGAAGGGGGTTTAAGTGCCCAGTTGTCAAGTGGTTAAGGGGAACGCCACGTCAAATAAAAAAAATAGCGTGGAGTTCCCTCCAAAAATCCATACCAGACCCCTTACCAATTCACATAGGGGGTGGGATCTGGGGGTCCCCTTTGTTAAAGGGGTCTTCCAGATTCCGATAAGCTGTTGAGGGCATGTGGCCTGGTACGGTTCAGGAGGGGGGGCACTCTCTTGTCCCCCCCTCTTTTCCTGCGGCCTGCCAGGTTGCGTGCTCGGATAAAGTGTCTGATATGGATTTTTGGTGGGAACTCCATGCCATTTTTTTTAATTTGGAGTGGAGTTCCCCTTAAAATCCTAAAGGGCCTGGTAATTGAATTTGGGGGGACCCCCACGCATTATTTTTTTTATCAATGTCTTTCAATGACTGTTCTCTGTATTGCCGGGAGCCGACAATTCATTATAACCGCGAGTGCTTTAAAATGACTTTTTTTCCTTCAGAAATTACACTTTGTGCAGGGCCAGTTCTAAACACGGGAAACAGGCGTAATTTACAGGCATACTATACACACCCCCCAGGTACGAAATTTAAAGGAATATTTCACTTTTATTGTTTCACTTTAAGCATTATTAAAATCATTGCTCCCGAAAAAACAGGCGTTTTTAAAACTTTTTTTGCATTGATACATGTCCCCTGGGGTAGGACCCGGGTCCCCAAACACTTTTTATGGCAATAACTTGCATATAAGCCTTTAAAATTAGCACTTTATATTTCTCCCATAGACTTTTACAGGGTGTTCCGTGGCTTTTCGAATTTCCCGCGAACACCCCAAATTGTTCGCTGTTCGGCGAACTGGCGAACAGGCAATGTTCGAGTCGAACTCGAAGCTCATCCCTAGTGGCAGGGCATTAAGTGAACAGTAGGCAGTGGCAGAATACTGAGCAGTATGTAGCTGCAGGGTAGTGAGGACAGTCAGTGAGCAGTGTGCAGTTGGGTCAGCCAGTGGGCAGTATGCAGTGAGGGCAGCCAGTGAGCAGTATGCAGTGCAGACAGCCAGTGAGCAGTATGCAGTGGGGACAGTCAGGAACAGTATGCAGTGGGGACAGTGAGGAACAGTATGTAGTGGGGACAGTCAGTGAACAGTAGGGATGAGCTTTGAGTTCAAGTCAAACTTATGTTCGACTTGAACATTGCCTGTTCGCTAGGGATGAGCTTCGAGTTTGAGTCAAACCCATGTTCGACTCGAACATCGGCTGTTCGATCGTTCGACGAAGATCGAACATTATGGGATGTTCGTGCCAAGTTCGAGTGGCGCGTCACGGCCCATCACTATGCACTATGACCCGCATGCTTGGCCAATCTGAGCGCCGTCTGAACAGAGATCCATAATTGGCCAAAGCCAGGGTGGCTTTGGCCAATTATGGCTCAGGGGGCTTAGTACACGCCCCACACTATATAAGGCCGCCGGCTCTGTGGCCTTGTGTAGTGTGTTGGAGTTGTGAAAAGAGAGAGTTTACAGAGACAGACAGTGTCATTTATATTGAGTTAGATAGAGCAGGCAGGCGAGTCAGTTAGCTGCAGTTACAGTGTGTAGAGAATATATATGCATCCTAGGTGTTGTATATATATTTATACACTGTATTGAGTTTAGCTAGATCCGTTCCTGTTACTCTCTATACTGTGACAGGCAGGCAGGTGATTGTGCTAGCTGCAGACAGTCAGTGTTTCACTTAGTGTACTACTGTGTGCTTTGCATAGCGTTCACCTAAAGCTCACCTGAATACAGTTAGTCTCTATACTGTGACAGGGCAGGCAGGTGATTGTGCTAGCTGCAGACAGTCAGTGTTTCACTTAGTGTACTACTGTGTGCTTTGCATAGTGTTCACCTAAAGCTCCCCTGAATACAGTTAGTCTCTAATACAGTTAGTCTCCCTGCTGATGGTGGCTTGCATGTGGATTTTGTGAACATCAGTGGAATTTTGAACTACAGTGAAGAGTTAAAAACCAGGAGATTTGCTTTTAACTGCTTCTGCTTGCAAGTGTTGCTTTATTTTTATTTTTTGTCCTTTATTTGATACGTTTATCAGTTTTAAAAATACTTCCCCCCCCCCACTCCTTTCTCTGACACTTTTTAAACAGCTTTTTTTCTTTCTGCTAATTAAGGGGAGTGGTTAATTGTTCACAGGTGAGTATATAAGTGTCTGTACAAACTCCCTTAGGAGCTGGCTCCCTGCTGATGGTGGCTTGCATGTGGATTTTGTGAACATCAGTGGAATTTTGAACTACAGTGGAGAGTTAAAAACAGGAGTTAAGACAGGAGTCTTCTAAACTGTGAGTAACATTATAAACTTCCTACAAGTAATTATATTGTAGCTGGGAAATGAGTGTCAGCAGGGTTGAAGGTTTTGCTCAGTGCACAGTGTGCCACATGTATGCAAAATTGGTGCAACAGCTCCAGGATGGATACCGCTGTGACAGATGTGAGCAGGTTGCCCTTCTGGAAGCTCGCATTAGAGATCTGGAAGAGCAAGTTGCAACACTGGGCGGAAAGGACAACCTTGAAAGGGGTCCTCTGCTCGCTGAGCAGGTGGTCAGTAGGGCTGATATGGAGGGTGGAGTGGCAAGTCAGGATTATCAGATAGGAAGATGGGTTGATGTAGTTAGAGGGAGTGGAAGGGGCTTGCAGAAAAGGAAGGCCAGTCCTGTATTTGTGCATCAAAACAAATTTTCCACGTTGGGTGAAGATGTGGAGGTGGCAAACACAGAGGTGGCAGCCCTAGATGTCACTGCTACCCCTAACAGCCGGGAGAGCAACCCATCTAGTAGAGGTGGTGAGGGGAGTGCAGGTAGGCCAAGACAGTTGGTGGTTATAGGTGATTCTATAATCAGAAGGACTGATAGAATAATTTGTCGCCAGGATCGCCTCAACCGAATGGTTTGCTGTCTCCCTGGTGCCAGGGTTCGGCATGTGGTGGACCGGGTGGATAAATTACTGGGAGGGGCTGGGCATGACCCAGCTGTCTTGGTCCACGTTGGAACCAATGACAGTATACATGGAAGGTGGAGGCTCCTTAAGAATCAATTTAAAGAACTAGGCTGCAAGATGAAGGCAAGGACCTCCAAGGTGATATTCTCTGAAATATCGCCTGTGCCATGCACAACACAGGAAAGGCAGGGGGAGATTAGAGAGCTGAATGCATGGCTAAAGACCTGGTGTAGGGAGGAGGGATTTGGGTTTCTAGAGCACTGGGCTGACTTTTCATTGGGGTGCAACCTATATGCTAAAGATGGTTTGCACTTGAATGGAAGGGGGTCTGCTGTGCTGGGGGAGAGGTTTATGGGAAGGCTGGAGGAGTATTTAAACTAGGTTTGAGGGGGGAGGGTGAACTAGAATTACATCGGGCACACAGGTCAGTTAGTGGTCAGACATTAATGGAGAGTGGAATGGGGATAGATGGGGGGAGGGTTATGGCAGGTGACAAGAAAGTTCCCATGTTGCAAACAGCCATTGGAAACTATAGTGCCATTTGTACTACTAAAAATTATATGAAAAACACCAGAGAAAAATTTAATACATTAAAGTGTTTGTTCACCAATGCCAGAAGTCTGCCAAGCAAAATAGGTGAGTTGGAAGCTCTGGTGCATGAGGAGAGCTATGACGTAATCGGTATTGCTGAAACCTGGCTTCAATCCTCACATGACTGGATTATTAATATTCCTGGCTATGCACTCTTTCTGAGAGACAGGGCAAAAAGGAAAGGTGGCGGGGTCTGTCTCTATGTGAGAAGTGATCTCAAAGCGAGTATGAAAGAGGACCTGGTTGATGGAGAGTGTGATGAGGCTGAAGCATTATGGGTGGAACTGCGTACAGATGTGCGTAGTTCAAAGTTAATCATTGGAGTTTGTTATAGACCACCCAATGTTAATGAGGAGGTGGAGACTCAGCTCCTTGCACAGATGGAAAGGGCTGCAAGGGCTGGGACGGTGATAATAATGGGGGATTTTAACTACCCAGAAATTGACTGGAGTAATGGCACTGCTGGGACAGTTAAAGGGCAAAAATTTATAAGCCTATTGCAGGACAATTTTATGGTCCAGTTTATTGAGGCCCCAATTAGGAATGATGCTCTGTTGGACCTGGTAATCTCAAACCATGCAGAGCATATTACTAATGTTCAGATAAAGGAACACCTGGGTAGCAGTGACCATAACATGATTTCATTTGATGTTAGCTGTAAGCAAGAAATACATGCAGGAAGGATAAAAACACTTAATTTCAATAAAGCAAATTTTCCAAGGATGAGGGCTGCTCTCCAGGACTTAGACTGGGAGAGAATATTGGCATCAATGGGCACAGAACAGAAATGGGAATTCTTCAAAAAGACTGTTTGTGAACTCACTGCAAAGTATATTCCCATGGGCAATAAGCTTAAAAGGCTAAAAAAAAAACTATGTGGCTCACAGTTAAAGTTAAAAAAGCTATAAACAATAAGAAAAGCGCTTTTAAAAAATATAAAAATGAAGGAACACTAGTGTCGTTTAAATGTTACAAAGAATATAACAGGATATGTAAAAAGGAAATCAAGGATGCAAAAATTCAAAACGAACGACAGATTGCAAAAGATAGTAGGACAAACCCCAAAAAATTCTTCAAATATATTAATAGTAAAAAGGTCAAGGAAAGGAAAAAAACTATTTAAGCAACAGACAGCATGGATTCATGAAAGACAGAAGTTGTCAGACAAACCTGAATTCTTTTTATGAAGAGGTAAGTAAAACCTTGGACAGAGGCGTGGCTGTGGACGTGTTATACTTGGATTTTGCAAAAGCGTTTGATACAGATCCCCACACACGGCTCATGTGTAAGGTAAAGTCTACTGGATTGGAAATATCAGTTTGTAAATGGATAGAAAACTGGCTAAAAGACAGAATTCAGAGAGTAGTAGTTAATGATTCTTACTCTGAATGGTCTAAGGTTATCAGTGGTGTACCCCAAGGTTCAGTGCTGGGACCCTTACTTTTTAATATCTTTATAAATGATATTGGGTCTGAGATCAAAAGTAACATTTCTGTCTTTGCAGATGACACCAAGCTATGCAGTGGAATAACGTCCTTACAAGATGTCTCCAATTTACAAGCCGACCTCGATGCCCTGTCTAATTGGGCGACTATGTGGCAGATGAGGTTTAATGTTGATAAATGTAAAGTTATGCACTTGGGGGCTAAGAATATGAATGCATCATACATACTAGGGGGAATACAACTGGGGGGATCCGTAGTGGAGAAGGATCTGGGGGTTTTGGTAGATCATAAGCTCAATAATGGCATGCAATGCCAAGCTGTGGTTTCCAAAGCGAGCAAAGTCCTTTCTTGTATTAAGAGAGGTATGGACTCCAGAGAGAGAGACATCATTTTGCCCCTGTACAAATCATTAGTAAGGCCTCATCTGGAATACGCAGTTCAGTTTTGGGCACTAGTTCTCAAAAAGCATATCGGGGAACTGGAGAAAGTGCAGAGAAGGGCAACCAAACTGATAAGAGAAGAAGAAGAAAGATTAGAGGAACTGAATTTATTCACTCTTGAGAAGAGGAGAATAAGGGGGGATATGATTAACATGTACAAATATATAAGGGGTCCATATAGTGAACTTGGTGATGAGTTATTCACTTTACGGTCAACACAGAGAACAAGGGGGCACTCTTTACGTCTAGAAGAAAAAAGATTTCATCTCCAAATGCAGAAAGGTTTCTTCACAGTAAGAGCTGTGAAAATGTGGAACAGACTCCCTGCAGAGGTGGTTCTGGCCAGCTCAGTAGATTGCTTTAAGAAAGGCCTGGATACTTTCCTAAATGTACATAATATAACTGAGTACTAACAGTTCTAGGTAAAGTTGATCCAGGGTAAATCCGATTGCCTCTCGGGGGATCAGGAAGGAATTTTTTCCCCTGCTGTAGCAAATTGGATCATGCTCTGCTGGGGTTTTTTGCCTTCCTCTGGATCAACTGTGGGTATAGAATTGGGTATATGGGATTGCACGATATTTATTTTATTTTATTTTAGTTATTTTTTTATGGTTGAACTGGATGGACTTTGTCTTTTTTCAACCTGACTAACTATGTAACTATGTAACTGTGAAGGGCAGGCAGGTGATTGTGCGAGCTGCAGACAGTCAGTGTTTCACTTAGTGTACTACTGTGTGCTTTGCATAGCGTTCACCTAAAGCTCACTAGAATAAAGTTAGTCTCTATACTGTGACAGGCAGGCAGGGAGGTGATTGTGATAGCTGCAGACAGTCAGTGTTTCACTTAGTGCACTACTGTGTGCTTTGCATAGCGTTCACCTAAAGCTCACCTGAATACAGTTAGTCTCTATACTGTGACAGGCAGGCAGGTTATTGTGCTAGCTGCAGACAGTCAGTGTTTCACTTAGTGTACTACAGTGTGCTTTGCATAGCGTTCACCTAAAGCTCACCTGAATACAGTTAGTCTCTATACTGTGACAGGCAGGCAGGTGATTCTGCTAGCTGCAGACAGTCAGTGTTTCACTTAGTGTACTACTGTGTGCTTTGCATAGCGTTCACCTAAAGCTCACCTGAATACAGTTAGTCTCTATACTGTGAAGGGCAGGCAGGTGATTGTGATAGCTGCAGACAGTCAGTGTTTCACTTAGTGTACTACTGTGTGCTTTGCATAGTGTTCACCTAAAGCTCACCTGAATACAGTTAGTCTCTATACTGTGAAGGGCAGGCAGGGAGGTGATTGTGCTAGCTGCAGACAGTCAGTATTTCACTTAGTGTACTACTGTGTGCTTTGCATAGCGTTCACCTAAAGCTCACTAGAATACAGTTAGTCTCTATACTGTGACAGGCAGGCAGGTGATTCTGCTAGCTGCAGACAGTCAGTGTTTCACTTAGTGTACTACTGTGTTCTTTGCATAGCGTTCACCTAAAGCTCACCTGAATACAGTTAGTCTCTATACTGTGAAGGGCAGGCAGGTGATTGTGCTAGCTGCAGACATTCAGTGTTTCACTTAGTGTACTACTGTGTGCTTTGCATAGCGTTCACCTAAAGCTCACTAGAATAAAGTTAGTCTCTATACTGTGACAGGCAGGCAGGGAGGTGATTGTGCTAGCTGCAGACAGTCAGTGTTTCACTTAGTGCACTACTGTGTGCTTTGCATAGCGTTCACCTAAAGCTCACCTGAATACAGTTAGTCTCTATACTGTGACAGGCAGGCAGGTTATTGTGCTAGCTGCAGACAGTCAGTGTTTCACTTAGTGTACTACAGTGTGCTTTGCATAGCGTTCACCTAAAGCTCACCTGAATACAGTTAGTCTCTATACTGTGACAGGCAGGCAGGTGATTGTGCTAGCTGCAGACAGTCAGTGTTTCACTTAGTGTACTACAGTGTGCTTTGCATAGGGTTCACCTAAAGCTCACCTGAATACAGTTAGTCTCTATACTGTGACAGGCAGGCAGGTGATTCTGCTAGCTGCAGACAGTCAGTGTTTCACTTAGTGTACTACTGTGTTCTTTGCATAGCGTTCACCTAAAGCTCACCTGAATACAGTTAGTCTCTATACTGTGAAGGGCAGGCAGGTGATTGTGCTAGCTGCAGACAGTCAGTGTTTCACTTAGTGTACTACTGTGTGCTTTGCATAGCGTTCACCTAAAGCTCACCTGAATACAGTTAGTCTCTATACTGTGAAGGGCAGGCAGGTGACTGTGCTAGCTGCAGACAGTCAGTGTTTCACTTAGGGTACTACTGTGTGCTTTGCATAGCGTTCACCTAAAGCTCACCTGAATACAGTTAGTCTCTATACTGTGACAGGCAGGCAGGGAGGTGATTGTGCTAGCTGCAGACAGTCAGTGTTTCACTTAGTGCACTACTGTGTGCTTTGCATAGCGTTCACCTAAAGCTCACCTGAATACAGTTAGTCTCTATACTGTGACAGGGCAGGCAGGTGATTGTGCTAGCTGCAGACAGTCAGTGTTTCACTTAGTGTACTACTGTGTGCTTTGCATAGTGTTCACCTAAAGCTCACCTGAATACAGTTAGTCTCTATACTGTGAAGGGCAGGCAGGTGATTGTGCTAGCTGCAGACAGTCAGTGTTTCACTTAGTGTACTACTGTGTGCTTTGCATAGCGTTCACCTAAAGCTCACTAGAATAAAGTTAGTCTATATACTGTGACAGGCAGGCAGAGAGGTGATTGTGCTAGCTGCAGACAGTCAGTGTTTCACTTAGTGCACTACTGTGTGCTTTGCATAGCGTTCACCTAAAGCTCATCTGAATACAGTTAGTCTCTATACTGTGACAGGCAGGCAGGTTATTGTGCTAGCTGCAGACAGTCAGTGTTTCACTTAGTGTACTACAGTGTGCTTTGCATAGTGTTCACTAAAGCTCACCTGAATACAGTTAGTCTCTATACTGTGACAGGCAGGCAGGTGATTCTGCTAGCTGCAGACAGTCAGTGTTTCACTTAGTGTACTACTGTGTTCTTTGCATAGCGTTCACCTAAAGCTCACCTGAACACAGTTAGTCTCTATACTGTGAAGGGCAGGCAGGTGATTGTGCTAGCTGCAGACAGTCAGTGTTTCACTTAGTGTACTACTGTGTGCTTTACATAGCGTTCACCTAAAGCTCACCTGAATACAGTTAGTCTCTATACTGTGAAGGGCAGGCAGGTGATTGTGCTAGCTGCAGACAGTCAGTGTATCACTTAGGGTACTACTGTGTGCTTTGCATAGCGTTCACCTAAAGCTCACCTGAATACACTTAGTCTCTATACTGTGACAGGCAGGCAGGCAGGTGATTGTGCTAGCTGCAGACAGTCAGTGTTTCACTTAGTGCACTACTGTGTGCTTTGCATAGCGTTCACCTAAAGCTCACCTGAATACAGTTAGTCTCTATACTGTGACAGGCAGGCAGGTTATTGTGCTATCTGCAGACAGTCAGTGTTTCACTTAGTGTATTGTGTGCTTTGCATAGTGTTTACCTAAAGCTCACCTGAATACAGTTAGTCTCTATACTGTGACAGGCAGGCAGGTGATTGTGCTAGCTGCAGACAGTCAGTGTTTCACTTAGTGTACTACTGTGTGCTTTGCATAGCGTTCACCTAAAGCTCACCTGAATACAGTTAGTCTCTATACTGTGAAGGGCAGGCAGGTGATTGTGCTAGCTGCAGACAGTCAGTGTTTCACTTAGGGTACTACTGTGTGCTTTGCATAGCGTTCACCTAAAGCTCACCTGAATACAGTTAGTCTCTATACTGTGACAGGGCAGGCAGGTGATTGTGCTAGCTGCAGACAGTCAGTGTTTCACTTAGTGTACTACTGTGTGCTTTGCATAGCGTTCACCTAAAGCTCACCTGAATACAGTTAGTCTCTATACTGTGAAGGGCAGGCAGGTGATTGTGCTAGCTTCAGACAGTCAGTGTTTCACTTAGTGCACTACTGTGTGCTTTGCATAGCGTTCACCTAAAGCTCACTAGAATAAAGTTAGTCTCTATACTGTGACAGGCAGGCAGGTTATTGTGCTAGCTGCAGACAGTCAGTGTTTCACTTAGTGTACTACTGTGTGCTTTGCATAGCGTTCACCTAAAGCTCACCTAAATACAGTTAGTCTCTGTACTGTGACAGGCAGGCAGGTGATTGTGCTAGCTGCAGACATTCAGTGTTTCACTTAGTGTACTACTGTGTGCTTTGCATAGCGTTCACCTAAAGCTCACCTGAATACAGTTAGTCTCTATACTGTGACAGGCCGGCAGGCAGGTGATTGTGCTAGCTGCAGACAGTCAGTGTTTCACTTAGTGCACTACTGTGTGCTTTGCATAGCGTTCACCTAAAGCTCACCTGAATACAGTTAGTCTCTATACTGTGACAGGCAAGCAGGTTATTGTGCTAGCTGCAGACAGTCAGTGTTTCACTTAGTGTACTACTGTGTGCTTTGCATAGTGTTTACCTAAAGCTCACCTGAATACAGTTAGTCTCTATACTGTGACAGGCAGGCAGGTGATTGTGCTAGCTGCAGACAGTCAGTGTTTCACTTAGTGTACTACTGTGTGCTTTGCATAGTGTTCACCTAAAGCTCACCTGAATACAGTTAGTCTCTATACTGTGACAGACAGGCAGGTGATTGTGCTAGCTGCAGACAGTCAGTGTTTCACTTAGTGTACTACTGTGTGCTTTGCATAGCGTTCACCTAAAGCTCACCTGAATACAGTTAGTCTCTATACTGTGAAGGGCAGGCAGGTGATTGTGCTAGCTTCAGACAGTCAGTGTTTCACTTAGTGTACTACTGTGTGCTTTGCATAGCGTTCACCTAAAGCTCACTAGAATAAAGTTAGTCTCTATACTGTGACAGGCAGGCAGGTTATTGTGCTAGCTGCAGACAATCACTGTTTCACTTAGTGTACTACTGTGTGCTTTGCATAGCGTTCACCTAAAGCTCACCTAAATACAGTTAGTCTCTATACTGTGACAGGCAGGCAGGTGATTGTGCTAGCTGCAGACATTCAGTGTTTCACTTAGTGTACTACTGTGTGCTTTGCATAGCGTTCACCTAAAGCTCACTAGAATAAAGTTAGTCTCTATACTGTGACAGGCAGGCAGGGAGGTGATTGTGCTAGCTGCAGACAGTCAGTGTTTCACTTAGTGCACTACTGTGTGCTTTGCATAGCGTTCACCTAAAGCTCACCTGAATACAGTTAGTCTGTATACTGTGACAGGCAGGCAGGTGATTCTGCTAGCTGCAGACAGTCAGTGTTTCACTTAGTGTACTACTGTGTTCTTTGCATAGCGTTCACCTAAAGCTCACCTGAATACAGTTAGTCTCTATACTGTGAAGGGCAGGCAGGTGATTGTGCCAGCTGCAGACAGTCAGTGTTTCACTTAGTGCACTACTGTGTGCTTTGCATAGCGTTCACCTAAAGCTCACCTGAATACAGTTAGTCTCTATACTGTGACAGGCAGGCAGGTTATTGTGCAAGCTGCAGACAGTCAGTGTTTCACTTAGTGTATTGTGTGCTTTGCATAGTGTTTACCTAAAGCTCACCTGAATACAGTTAGTCTCTATACTGTGACAGGCAGGCAGGTGATTGTGCTAGCTGCAGACAGTCAGTGTTTCACTTAGTGTACTACTGTGTGCTTTGCATAGTGTTCACCTAAAGCTCACCTGAATACAGTTAGTCTCTATACTGTGACAGGCAGGCAGGTTATTGTGCTAGCTGCAGACAGTCAGTGTTTCACTTAGTGTACTACTTTGTGCTTTGCATAGCGTTCACCTAAAGCTCACCTAAATACAGTTAGTCTCTATACTGTGACAGGCAGGCAGGTGATTGTGCTAGCTGCAGACATTCAGTGTTTCACTTAGTGTACTACTGTGTGCTTTGCATAGCGTTCACCTAAAGCTTACCTGAATACAGTTAGTCTCTATACTGTGACAGGCAGGCAGGTGATTGTGCTAGCTTCAGACAGTCAGTGTTTCACTTAGTGTACTACTGTGTGCTTTGCATAGCGTTCACCTAAAGCTCACTAGAATAAAGTTAGTCTCTATACTGTGACAGGCAGGCAGGTGATTGTGCTAGCTGCAGACAGTCAGTGTTTCACTTAGTGTACTACTGTGTGCTTTGCATAGCGTTCACCGAAAGCTCACCTAAATACAGTTAGTCTCTATACTGTGACAGGCAGGCAGGTGATTGTGCTAGCTGCAGACAGTCAGTGTTTTACTTAGTGTACTACTGTGTGCTTTGCATAGCGTTCACCTAAAGCTTACCTGAATACAGTTAGTCTCTATACTGTGACAGGCAGGCAGGTGATTGTGCTAGCTTCAGACAGTCAGTGTTTCACTTAGTGTACTACTGTGTGCTTTGCATAGCATTCACCTAAAGCTCACTAGAATAAAGTTAGTCTCTATACTGTGACAAGCAGGCAGGTGATTGTGCTAGCTGCAGACAGTCAGTGTTTCACTTAGTGTACTACTGTGTGCTTTGCATAGCGTTCACCTAAAGCTCACCTGAATACAGTTAGTCTCTATACTGTGAAGGGCAGGCAGGTGATTGTGCTAGCTGCAGACATTCAGTGTTTCACTTAGTGTACTACTGTGTGCTTTGCATAGCGTTCACCTAAAGCTCACTAGAATAAAGTTAGTCTCTATACTGTGACAGGCAGGCAGGGAGGTGATTGTGCTAGCTGCAGACAGTCAGTGTTTCACTTAGTGCACTACTGTGTGCTTTGCATAGCGTTCACCTAAAGCTCACCTGAATACAGTTAGTCTCTATACTGTGACAGGCAGGCAGGTTATTGTGCTAGCTGCAGACAGTCAGTGTTTCACTTAGTGTACTACAGTGTGCTTTGCATAGCGTTCACCTAAAGCTCACCTGAATACAGTTAGTCTCTATACTGTGACAGGCAGGCAGGTGATTGTGCTAGCTGCAGACAGTCAGTGTTTCACTTAGTGTACTACAGTGTGCTTTGCATAGGGTTCACCTAAAGCTCACCTGAATACAGTTAGTCTCTATACTGTGACAGGCAGGCAGGTGATTCTGCTAGCTGCAGACAGTCAGTGTTTCACTTAGTGTACTACTGTGTTCTTTGCATAGCGTTCACCTAAAGCTCACCTGAATACAGTTAGTCTCTATACTGTGAAGGGCAGGCAGGTGATTGTGCTAGCTGCAGACAGTCAGTGTTTCACTTAGTGTACTACTGTGTGCTTTGCATAGCGTTCACCTAAAGCTCACCTGAATACAGTTAGTCTCTATACTGTGAAGGGCAGGCAGGTGACTGTGCTAGCTGCAGACAGTCAGTGTTTCACTTAGGGTACTACTGTGTGCTTTGCATAGCGTTCACCTAAAGCTCACCTGAATACAGTTAGTCTCTATACTGTGACAGGCAGGCAGGGAGGTGATTGTGCTAGCTGCAGACAGTCAGTGTTTCACTTAGTGCACTACTGTGTGCTTTGCATAGCGTTCACCTAAAGCTCACCTGAATACAGTTAGTCTCTATACTGTGACAGGGCAGGCAGGTGATTGTGCTAGCTGCAGACAGTCAGTGTTTCACTTAGTGTACTACTGTGTGCTTTGCATAGTGTTCACCTAAAGCTCACCTGAATACAGTTAGTCTCTATACTGTGAAGGGCAGGCAGGTGATTGTGCTAGCTGCAGACAGTCAGTGTTTCACTTAGTATACTACTGTGTGCTTTGCATAGCGTTCACCTAAAGCTCACTAGAATAAAGTTAGTCTATATACTGTGACAGGCAGGCAGAGAGGTGATTGTGCTAGCTGCAGACAGTCAGTGTTTCACTTAGTGCACTACTGTGTGCTTTGCATAGCGTTCACCTAAAGCTCATCTGAATACAGTTAGTCTCTATACTGTGACAGGCAGGCAGGTT
This sequence comes from Rana muscosa, assembly GCA_029206835.1. Lineage (NCBI taxonomy): Eukaryota > Metazoa > Chordata > Amphibia > Anura > Ranidae > Rana > Rana muscosa. The sequence continues at coordinate 597,690,907 of CM055122.1, read as the reverse complement.
ATTGTGCTAGCTGCAGACAGTCAGTGTTTCACTTAGTGTACTACAGTGTGCTTTGCATAGTGTTCACCTAAAGCTCACCTGAATACAGTTAGTCTCTATACTGTGACAGGCAGGCAGGTGATTCTGCTAGCTGCAGACAGTCAGTGTTTCACTTAGTGTACTACTGTGTTCTTTGCATAGCGTTCACCTAAAGCTCACCTGAACACAGTTAGTCTCTATACTGTGAAGGGCAGGCAGGTGATTGTGCTAGCTGCAGACAGTCAGTGTTTCACTTAGTGTACTACTGTGTGCTTTACATAGCGTTCACCTAAAGCTCACCTGAATACAGTTAGTCTCTATACTGTGAAGGGCAGGCAGGTGATTGTGCTAGCTGCAGACAGTCAGTGTATCACTTAGGGTACTACTGTGTGCTTTGCATAGCGTTCACCTAAAGCTCACCTGAATACACTTAGTCTCTATACTGTGACAGGCAGGCAGGCAGGTGATTGTGCTAGCTGCAGACAGTCAGTGTTTCACTTAGTGCACTACTGTGTGCATTGCATAGCGTTCACCTAAAGCTCACCTGAATACAGTTAGTCTCTATACTGTGACAGGCAGGCAGGTTATTGTGCTATCTGCAGACAGTCAGTGTTTCACTTAGTGTATTGTGTGCTTTGCATAGTGTTTACCTAAAGCTCACCTGAATACAGTTAGTCTCTATACTGTGACAGGCAGGCAGGTGATTGTGCTAGCTGCAGACAGTCAGTGTTTCACTTAGTGTACTACTGTGTGCTTTGCATAGCGTTCACCTAAAGCTCACCTGAATACAGTTAGTCTCTATACTGTGAAGGGCAGGCAGGTGATTGTGCTAGCTGCAGACAGTCAGTGTTTCACTTAGGGTACTACTGTGTGCTTTGCATAGCGTTCACCTAAAGCTCACCTGAATACAGTTAGTCTCTATACTGTGACAGGCAGGCAGGGAGGTGATTGTTCTAGCTGCAGACAGTCAGTGTTTCACTTAGTGCACTACTGTGTGCTTTGCATAGCGTTCACCTAAAGCTCACCTGAATACAGTTAGTCTCTATACTGTGACAGGGCAGGCAGGTGATTGTGCTAGCTGCAGACAGTCAGTGTTTCACTTAGTGTACTACTGTGTGCTTTGCATAGCGTTCACCTAAAGCTCACCTGAATACAGTTAGTCTCTATACTGTGAAGGGCAGGCAGGTGATTGTGCTAGCTTCAGACAGTCAGTGTTTCACTTAGTGCACTACTGTGTGCTTTGCATAGCGTTCACCTAAAGCTCACTAGAATAAAGTTAGTCTCTATACTGTGACAGGCAGGCAGGTTATTGTGCTAGCTGCAGACAGTCAGTGTTTCACTTAGTGTACTACTGTGTGCTTTGCATAGCGTTCACCTAAAGCTCACCTAAATACAGTTAGTCTCTGTACTGTGACAGGCAGGCAGGTGATTGTGCTAGCTGCAGACATTCAGTGTTTCACTTAGTGTACTACTGTGTGCTTTGCATAGCGTTCACCTAAAGCTCACCTGAATACAGTTAGTCTCTATACTGTGACAGGCCGGCAGGCAGGTGATTGTGCTAGCTGCAGACAGTCAGTGTTTCACTTAGTGCACTACTGTGTGCTTTGCATAGCGTTCACCTAAAGCTCACCTGAATACAGTTAGTCTCTATACTGTGACAGGCAAGCAGGTTATTGTGCTAGCTGCAGACAGTCAGTGTTTCACTTAGTGTACTACTGTGTGCTTTGCATAGTGTTTACCTAAAGCTCACCTGAATACAGTTAGTCTCTATACTGTGACAGGCAGGCAGGTGATTGTGCTAGCTGCAGACAGTCAGTGTTTCACTTAGTGTACTACTGTGTGCTTTGCATAGTGTTCACCTAAAGCTCACCTGAATACAGTTAGTCTCTATACTGTGACAGACAGGCAGGTGATTGTGCTAGCTGCAGACAGTCAGTGTTTCACTTAGTGTACTACTGTGTGCTTTGCATAGCGTTCACCTAAAGCTCACCTGAATACAGTTAGTCTCTATACTGTGAAGGGCAGGCAGGTGATTGTGCTAGCTTCAGACAGTCAGTGTTTCACTTAGTGTACTACTGTGTGCTTTGCATAGCGTTCACCTAAAGCTCACTAGAATAAAGTTAGTCTCTATACTGTGACAGGCAGGCAGGTTATTGTGCTAGCTGCAGACAATCACTGTTTCACTTAGTGTACTACTGTGTGCTTTGCATAGCGTTCACCTAAAGCTCACCTAAATACAGTTAGTCTCTATACTGTGACAGGCAGGCAGGTGATTGTGCTAGCTGCAGACATTCAGTGTTTCACTTAGTGTACTACTGTGTGCTTTGCATAGCGTTCACCTAAAGCTCACTAGAATAAAGTTAGTCTCTATACTGTGACAGGCAGGCAGGGAGGTGATTGTGCTAGCTGCAGACAGTCAGTGTTTCACTTAGTGCACTACTGTGTGCTTTGCATAGCGTTCACCTAAAGCTCACCTGAATACAGTTAGTCTGTATACTGTGACAGGCAGGCAGGTGATTCTGCTAGCTGCAGACAGTCAGTGTTTCACTTAGTGTACTACTGTGTTCTTTGCATAGCGTTCACCTAAAGCTCACCTGAATACAGTTAGTCTCTATACTGTGAAGGGCAGGCAGGTGATTGTGCCAGCTGCAGACAGTCAGTGTTTCACTTAGTGCACTACTGTGTGCTTTGCATAGCGTTCACCTAAAGCTCACCTGAATACAGTTAGTCTCTATACTGTGACAGGCAGGCAGGCAGGTGATTGTGCTAGCTGCAGACAGTCAGTGTTTCACTTAGTGCACTACTGTGTGCTTTGCATAGCGTTCACCTAAAGCTCACCTGAATACAGTTAGTCTCTATACTGTGACAGGCAGGCAGGTTATTGTGCAAGCTGCAGACAGTCAGTGTTTCACTTAGTGTATTGTGTGCTTTGCATAGTGTTTACCTAAAGCTCACCTGAATACAGTTAGTCTCTATACTGTGACAGGCAGGCAGGTGATTGTGCTAGCTGCAGACAGTCAGTGTTTCACTTAGTGTACTACTGTGTGCTTTGCATAGTGTTCACCTAAAGCTCACCTGAATACAGTTAGTCTCTATACTGTGACAGGCAGGCAGGTTATTGTGCTAGCTGCAGACAGTCAGTGTTTCACTTAGTGTACTACTTTGTGCTTTGCATAGCGTTCACCTAAAGCTCACCTAAATACAGTTAGTCTCTATACTGTGACAGGCAGGCAGGTGATTGTGCTAGCTGCAGACATTCAGTGTTTCACTTAGTGTACTACTGTGTGCTTTGCATAGCGTTCACCTAAAGCTTACCTGAATACAGTTAGTCTCTATACTGTGACAGGCAGGCAGGTGATTGTGCTAGCTTCAGACAGTCAGTGTTTCACTTAGTGTACTACTGTGTGCTTTGCATAGCGTTCACCTAAAGCTCACTAGAATAAAGTTAGTCTCTATACTGTGACAGGCAGGCAGGTGATTGTGCTAGCTGCAGACAGTCAGTGTTTCACTTAGTGTACTACTGTGTGCTTTGCATAGCGTTCACCGAAAGCTCACCTAAATACAGTTAGTCTCTATACTGTGACAGGCAGGCAGGTGATTGTGCTAGCTGCAGACAGTCAGTGTTTTACTTAGTGTACTACTGTGTGCTTTGCATAGCGTTCACCTAAAGCTTACCTGAATACAGTTAGTCTCTATACTGTGACAGGCAGGCAGGTGATTGTGCTAGCTTCAGACAGTCAGTGTTTCACTTAGTGTACTACTGTGTGCTTTGCATAGCATTCACCTAAAGCTCACTAGAATAAAGTTAGTCTCTATACTGTGACAAGCAGGCAGGTGATTGTGCTAGCTGCAGACAGTCAGTGTTTCACTTAGTGTACTACTGTGTGCTTTGCATAGCGTTCACCTAAAGCTCACCTAAATACAGTTAGTCTCTGTACTGTGACAGGCAGGCAGGTGATTGTGCTAGCTGCAGACATTCAGTGTTTTACTTAGTGTACTACTGTGTGCTTTGCATAGCGTTCACCTAAAGCTCACCTGAATACAGTTAGTCTCTATTCTGTAAAGGGCAGGCAGGTGATTGTGCTAGCTGCAGACAGTCAGTGTTTCACTTAGTGCACTACTGTGTGCTTTGCATAGCGTTCACCTAAAGCTCACTAGAATAAAGTTAGTCACTATACTGTGACAGGCAGGCAGGTGATTGTGCTAGCTGCAGACAGTCAGTGTTTCACTTAGTGTACTACTGTGTGCTTTGCATTGCGTTCACCTAAAGCTTACCTGAATACAGTTAGTGACTATTATAGTGGTGTTCTCATAATAAAACCACAAGCAGAGAGCTGCAAGAATTTTCAGTGTACTGTGTCTTCTGCACTGTTTTCACCTAAAACTAACTGAAAACAAAACAATTGCTGCTTTTCCCATACTAACACCACAGCAGGCAGTTGATTCTGATAGCTGCATTATCAGTACAGACAAATATATATATATATATATATATATATATATATACATACATCCCACCTTTGTGCAGCTACATCTCACTGCAGGCCATTAGTATGTCTGGAAGGCAAACAATGAGAGGCAGACAGTCACGAGGCAATAAAAGAGGGCAAGCAGGCTCTGTGCCTACAAGCAACAGTGCTGCTGGTCGTGGACACGGTGCATCCTCATCAGCAGGTGGCCGTGGGACACGCTTGTCCTTCTTTTCGGCAGCTGGCCATGTTGAGCCGCAACATGCCCAAGACTTGGTAGAGTGGATGACCAAGCCGTCCTCCTCCTCCTCATCCTCTCTCACCCAGGCTCAGGGTACTTAGTCTGGCAAAGCAGCTGGCAAAGCGGCCTCTTCCCTCGGCTCAATGGCATCAGTCACTCCTTCCCTAGCCCCACCATGTCCTCCTGAGGAGTCCCCCGAACTGTTTGAGCAAAGTGTTGGGTACATGCTCCAGGAGGATGCCCAGCGTTTTGAAGGCTCTGATGATGGAACCCAGCAGGAGGAAGGCAGTAACGTGAGCTTAGAGAGAGGGGGTAGTAACGTGAGCCCAAAGAGATGGGGTGCCCAACAAGGTGAGCTATCTGGCAGTCATGTTCCTCCAGCTGCAGCATGCTGTCAGATTGGCTCCAGTGATGAGGAGGGAGGGGATGATGAGGTCACTGACTCCACGTGGGTGCCTGATAGGAGAGAGGAGGAGGAGGAGGCACATCTCCAACGAGGCAGGATGCCCTCCAGGAGCCAGCTTAAGGGCAGCACACCAACTGCATCACACCGCAGAGCTCCGCATGTGCAGGGTGCTGCTGTCTCTGCGCGTTATTCAAAAAGTTCTTTGGTGTGGGCCTTTTTTCAGACGTGTGCAGCACATCGCACCATTGCCATTTGCAACATATGTCTAAAGCGTATCTCGCATGGCCAAAACATCAGCCGCTTGGGCACCACGTGCTTGACCAGACATATGTTGACCTGCCATGCAGTCCGCTGGCAAGCTTACCTAAAAGACCAACACCAAAGAACAAAGCGGACCTCTCCTTGCTCCTCATCAGCTGGGATCTCCAACCCCACTATACCTTCAGTCCTCTCAGAAACCTGCACTGAGAGGAATGAAGGTGTAGAATTAGGTGTGTCACAGCCAAGTACTTGCGGGAAATCTGCTATCGGTACACCGATGTCCAATTGTACCAGGCAAATTTCCCTGCCCCAGCTGCTGCACCGCCGAAAGAAGTTCGCTCCCAGTCATCCACATGCCCAGCGGTTGAATGCTAGCTTGGCTAAATTGCCAGCACTTCAACTTCTGCCTTTTCAGTTGGTAGACTCTGCCCCCTTCCGTGAGTTTGTGGAATGTGCGGTTCCTCAGTGGCAGGTTCCCAAACGCCACTTTTTCTCACGGAAGGCGATTACGGCTCTCTACCGGCATGTGGAAGGCAATGTCTTGGCCTCGTTGGACAGAGCGGTCAGCGGTAAGGTGCATATTACCGCTGACTCATGGTCCAGCAGGCATGGACAGGGACGTTACCTATCTTTCACTGTGCATTGGGTGACTCTGATGGCAGCTGGGAAGGATGCAGGACAAGGTGCAGTAGTGTTGGAGGTTGTTCCACCACCACGCTTCCAAGCTGTTACTACTGGTGATTCTGACACACCTCTCTCCTCCACCCCCTCCTCTTCTTCTTCCTCCATGACCTCTTCCTCTGCTGATTTCTCCTCGGAACCAGCGGTGCTCCGTAGGCGTTCAAGGGGCTACGCAAGTACGCAGGCAAAAAGATGCCATGAGGTGCTTTAGCTGGTGTGCTTGGGGGACAGGAGTCACACTGGGGCAGAGATTCTGTCAGCTCTGCAGGGGCAGGCTCAGAGGTGGTTGACGCCACGCCAGCTTAAACCAGGAAAGGTGGTTTGCGACAATGGCACCAACCTCCTCTCCGCTCTCCGACAGGGACAACTGACCCATGTGCCCTGCTTGGCTCACGTCCTTAACTTGGTGGTGCAGCGGTTCTTGGGCAGGTACCCGGGCTTACAGAAGGTCCTTAAGCAGGCCAGGAAACTCTGTGGTCATTTCCACCGGTCATATAATGCCAGTGTTTGGCTGTCTGACCTGCAAAAGGATTACAACCTGCCCAAGAACCGTCTAATCTGTGACTTGCCCACCAGGTGGAACTCTATGTTGGCCATGCTGCAACGGCTGCACACGCAGCAGAGGGCCATCAATGAGTATCTGTTGCAATATGGCACCAGGACAGTGTCAGGGGAGCTTGGATTTTTTTCGCCACGCCAGTGGGCCATGATCAGGGATGCATGCACTGTCCTGGCACCATTTGAGGAGGCCACGAGGATGGTGAGCAGTGACAGTGCATTCATCAGTGACACTGTCCCTCTTGTCCACCTGTTTGAACACACGCTGCGTGGAATAATGTACAGGGCACTTGAGGCAGAACAGAGGCAAGAAAAAGGAGGACTTCCTTACCTCTCAAGGCCCCCTTTATCCAGACAGTGTTCCTGCTGGCCCGGGTATCACGCAGGACGAGGAGGAGGAGGAGGAGAATTCTGTCAGCATGGAGGTGGAGACTAGCACTCAGCATCAGCAGCAGTCTTCAAGGGATCAATTACAGTCCCAAGACAACCATGGACTTGTACGTGGCTGGGAGGAGGTGGCTGCGGATCATGTCATCCTCAGTGACCCAGAGGACTCTGCACCGAATGCCTCAGCAAAACTACGCTGCATGGCCTCCCTGATCCTGCAAAGCCTGCAGAAGGATCCTCGTATTCGTGCGATCAAGGAGAGGGATCATTACTGGCTGGCAACCCTCCTTGATCCACGTTACAAGGGTAAGGTTGCAGACATTATCTTGCCATCGCAGAGGGAGCAGAGGATGATGCATATTCAGGAGGCCTTGCAGAAAGGTCTGTGCAACGCGTTCCCAGAGACTGGGAGGTTACAAATTCCTGGTCCTGGACAACGAGTTGCTGAGGCTTCGGTCAGTCAAAGAAGGAGCGGTGGAGAAGGTGGCCGTCTGACCGATGCGTTCAGGCAATTTTGTAGTCCGCAGCCCCAAGGTATGATCGGTCCCAGCAGCCATTGCCAGCGTCTGGTTTACATGGTGCAGGAATATCAGACTTGGACACCTTTCCCACCGAAAATCCTCTGAGTTACTGGGTCTTGAGGATGGATCACTGGCCAGAGCTTGCACAGTATGCAATTGAGATACTGGCCTGTCCTGCATCCAGCGTTCTTTCGGAACACGCATTCAGTGCTGCTGGAGGCTTTGTAACCGATCACAGGGTGTGCCTCTCAACCGACTTGGTCGATCGACTGACTTTCATAAAAATGAATCAGTCTTGGATCACCACCAGCTACTAAGCACCTGATGCTGATGTAACAGAATAATTTTCTTTTAACCACTTGGCAACCACCTGCCGACAAATAACGTTGACAAGGTGGTTGCTTAACTCTGGGAGGACGTTATATAACGTCCTCCCAGAACCGCGCTCCCGTGCGCCCCCTGGGGCGCACACACGGGGATCTCCGTGACCGCCGGGTCCAGAGGACCCGGCGCATCACGAATCGCGGTAAATCGCCGCTGATAGAGGCCGTTTACCACGTGATCGCTCCGTCAAATGACGGAGCAATCACTTGTAAACAGACCGGCGTCATGTGATGACGCCGGTTCCTCTCTCCCCTCTCTGTACCGATCGGTACAGTGTGAGAGGAGAGGGGAGGGAGCGGATCATGTCAGCTCCCTCCCCCATGTCAGCTGTGGGCTGGATCTGTGACAATTGCAGTCACAGATCCAGCAATCCATCCATCCCTGCTCAAATTACCCTGCGCAATACTCTGCAAAATACTCTGCAATACCCTGGTGCAATACTCTGCAATACCCTGGTGCAATACTCTGCAATACCCTGGTGCAATACTCTGCAATACCCTGGTGCAATACTCTGCAATACCCTGCACAATACTCTGCAAAATACTCTGCAATACCCTGCGCAATACTCTGCAATACCCTGCGCAATACTCTGCAATACCCTGCGCAATACTCTGCAATACCCTGCACAATACTCTGCACAATACTCTGCAATACCCTGCACAATACTCTGCAATACTCTGCGCAATACCCCCCGTGCAATACCCCGTGCAATATCCTGCAATACTCCGCAATGCCCTGCAACACTCCGCAATGCCCGGCAATACTCCGCAATGCCCGGCAATACTCCGCAATGCCCGGCAATACTCTGCAATGCCCGGCAATACTCTGCAATGCCCGGCAATACTCTGCAATGCCCGGCAATACTCTGCAATAACCACTTCCCGCCCGCCCGCCGGCCGTCATATGACGTCCTTGACTATGTGCGGGGATATCTGAATGATGGGAGCAGCTACAGGCATCATTCAGATATCAGCTTTTTCAGCCGGCAATTCCCTACACCATAACAACAATCATAGCGGCTGTTCTGCTGCTTGATCATTCTTACGGGAGGCGAGAGGGGATGTCCCCCCGCCACCCTCCGGTGCTTCTACCGACTCATCGCTACGATCAAAGCCAGGATTGTTTTTTTTATTATTTTTTTTTTCAGGCTTCCCAGCCTAGAGGTGAGATGTGAGGTCCTATTGACCCCATATCTCACTGTAAAGAGGACCTGTCATGCCATATTCCTATTACAAGGGATGTTTACGTTCCTTGTAATAGGCATAAAAGTGATCAAAAAAATTTTTGGGGCGGAAAAACATGTCAAACTAAAATAAATAAAGTAAAATGAACAATAAAAAAATATATATTTTTTTTTAAGCGCCCCTGTCCCCGTGAGCTCGCATACAGAAGCGAACGCATACGTAAGTCCCGCCCACATATGAAAACGGTGTTCAAACCACACATGTGAGGTATCTCTGTGAACGTTAGAGCGAGAGCAATAATTCTGGCCCTAGACCTCCTCTGTAACTCAAAACATGTAACCAGTAAAAGTATTTAAAACGTCGCCTATGGGGATTTTTAAGTAGCGAAGTTTGGCGCCATTCCACGAGCGTGTGCAATTTTGAAGGGTGACATGTTAGGTATCTATTTACTCGGTGTAACTTCATCTTTCACATTATGTAAAAACATTGGGCTAACTTTACTGGTTTTTTTAGCACAAAACATTTTTTTTCCGAAAAAAAAGGGGTTAAAAAAATTGCTGCGCAAATATCGTGCAAGATAAAAAGTTGCAACGACCACCATTATATTCTCTAAGGTCTTTGCTAAAAAAACATATATAATGTTTTGGGGTTCTATGTAATTTTCAAGCAAACAAATGATGATTTTTACATGTAGGAGAGAAATGTCAGAATTGGCCTGGGTGCTCCAGAACGCCTGATGGTGCTCCCTGCATGTTGGGCCTCTGTATGTGGCCACGCTGTGTAAAAGTCTCACACATGTGGTATCGCCATACTCGGGAGTAATAGCAGAATGTGTTTTGGGGTGTAATTTGTGGTATGCATATGCTGTGTGTGAGAAATAACCTGCTAATATGACAATTTTGTGAAAAAAAATAAAAAAGAGAAAAAAAAATCTTGATATTGCAAAGAATTGTGGGAAAAAATGACAACTTCAAAAAACTCACAATGCCTCTTTCTAAATACCTTGGAATGTCTTCTTTCCAAAAAGGGGTAATCTGGGGGGTATTTGTACTTTTCTGGCATGTTAGGGTCTCAAGAAATGAGATAGGCCGTCAGTACTTCAGGTGTAATCAATTTTCAGATATTGGCACCATAGCTTGTGGACTCTATTACTTTCACAAAGACCAAATAATATGCACCAATTTGTACTTATTTTTACCAAAGATGTGTAGCAGTATAAATTTTGTCCAAAATTTATGAAGAAAAAATAGTAATTTGCTAAATTTTATAACAGAAACAAAAAGAAATTTTTTTTTTTACTGAATTTTCAGTCTTTTTTCTCTTATAGCGCAGAAAATAAAAAACTCAACGGTGATTAAATACCACCAAAAGAAAGCTCTATTTGTGTGAAAAAAATGACAAAAAATTCATATAGGTACAGTGTTGTATGACTGAGTAATTGTCATTCAAAATGTGAGAGCACCGAAAGCTGAAAATTGGTCTGGTTATTAAGGGGGTTTAAGTGCCCAGTGGTCAAGTGGTTAAATGTCAGATCCCTTCAAGACTCCCTATGCTGATGCAGAGTGACTATCCTGTTATGCTGAGTGACTATCCTCTTCCTCCTCAATAATCATGCTGATAGCTTGAAAGAACATTTTGGTTCTGGGCACCGCCACCAGTGGCTAAGGCCCAATTTTTCAGCCCCTGTTTAACAGGGGCGTGTATTTACAATTTTTGATGCAATGCTTTTCAGCAGGGCTCATTGCTGTGCTCCAACTACAGTATCTGTGAGGGGTTGCAGTGTTGTGGCACCAGCACCAGTGCCTAAGGCCCAATTTTTCTGCCCCTGTTTAACAGGGGTGTGTAATTACAATTTTTGATGCAATACTTTGCAACAGGGCTCATTGCTGCGGTCCTAGTACAGTATCTGTGAGGGGTTGCAGTGTTGTGGCACCAGCACCAGTGCCTAAGGCCCAATTTTTCTGCCCCTGTTTAACAGGGGCATGTAATTACAGTTCTTGATCTAATAATTCACAGCAGGGCCCATTCCTGCGCCCACCAAGAGTAACTGTGAGGACTTATGCGGCATACACACGATCGTTTTTCATGCCATTTTTTAACCCAACGTTTTCTTTCATGTTTCCTCTCAAGCCTGTCTTGCGTACACATGATCATTTTAAAAAACGTTCAAGCAAAGCGCAGTGTCGTACAACACGTACAACGGCACTATAAAGGGGAAGTTCCCTTCAAATGGCGCCACCCTTCATGTTAGTAAACTTTGTTGAGCGGCGATTCGCGCTTTTCAGCCTTGTGCTTTTCAGTCTGTTACAGCGTGACGAATGTGCTATCTCCATTACGAACGCTAGTTTTACCAGAACGAGCACTCCCGTCTCATACTTGATTCTGAGCATGCACGGTTTTTTCCCCTCGTAAAAGCATACACACTATCGTTTTTCATGTCGTTAAAAAAAACGGCATGAAAAACGACGTGAGAAAATAGAGCATGTTCGAAATTTTTAATGGCTGTTTTTCACGTTGTTAAAAATGCTCTGGAGCATACACACGATCGGTTTTAATGCCCATTTTTAAAAATTGCATTTTTAACGGCATGAAAAATGATCGTGTGTATGGGGCATAACAGTGTTGTGGCACCAGCACCACCGCCATCACCAAAGGCCCAATTTTTCAGGCCCTGTTCAACAGGGGCATGCAATTACAATTCTTTATCTAATAATTCACAGCTGGGCCCATTCATGCGCCCACTAAGAGTAACTGTGAGGGCTTACAGTGTTGTGGCACCAGCACCACCACCAAATGCCCAATTTTTCCTACCACTGTTCAACAATGGCATGTAATTACAATTCCTGATATAATAGTTCACAGCAGGGCATTCCAGCGCTCACCAAGAGTAACTGTGAGGGCTTACAGTGTTGTGGCAACACCAACACCTCCACCACCAAAGGCCCAATTTTTCCTACCACTGTTCAACAATGGCATGTAATTACAATTCTTGATTAGTGATGAGCCGAACACCCCCGGGTTCGGTTCGCACCAGAACCCGCGAACGGACCGAAAGTTCGTACGAACATTAGAACCCTATTAAATACAATGGATGCGAACGTTCGAATTCTAAAGTGCTAATTATAACAACTATTATGCATGTTATTGTCCTAAAAAGGGTTTGGGAACCCGGGTTGTGCACCAGGGGACATGTATCAATGCAAAAAGAAGTTTTAAAAACGGTCGTTTTTCGGGAGCAGTCATTTTAATGATACATAAAGTGAAAAAAAAAAAGTCAAATATTCCTTTAAATATCGTACCTGGGGGTGTCTAAAGTATGCCTGTGAAGTGCCACGTGTTTCCCGTGTTTAGAACTGTCCCTGCACAAAATGACACTTCTAAAGGAAAAAAAAGCCATTTAAAACTGCTTGCGGCTTTAATGTAATGTCTGGTCCCGGTAATATGGATGAAAATCTTTAAGAAAAATGGCATAGCTACCCCATGACCCCCCCCTACCCCAGCCCATTACCAGCCCCTTTGGGTCTTGTATGGATATTAAGGGGAACCCCGCACATAAAATAAAAAAGGCCCTATATACTCTGAACAGCCGTATACAGGCGGTGCATACAAGACAGGGACTGTAGGTTTGTTCTTATGTAGAATCTGTTTGTAATTTTGAACAGGTACATTGTTTAAGTGTAGCTCCAGCCCAAAAATCTATTTTTAAACTTTTTGGAAAACATAGGTAAGGGTTATCACCCCTGTAACATTTGTTTTGCTGTCTGTGCCCCTGTTCAGAACATTTCACCTCACTTTCCGTCCCAATGACAACTGTTTTTGAAATGTGGTGTTTTTCTTGAAACAAGGATTGGTGATAAAGCATCAGTACAGAGGAGACACCTTTCTCCCATATTTATTCTTACAGGAGAGAATTTTCCTTCCTAGTGGTAGATTTCCTCTCACTTCCTGTTGTCTTCTTGCATTTGCAAGTAGGAGTCGTTTGTAAGTTGGATGTTTGAAAGTAGGGACCTGCCGTATATACTCTGCAGAAATAGGCCCCTTCGTTGTTGGTGTTGGCACAACACTGTAAGCACTCACAGTTACTCTTGGTTGGTGCTGGAACGCCCTGCTGTCAACTATTATATCAGGAATTTTAATTACATATAATTGTTGAACAGTGGTAGTAAAAATTGGGCCTTTGATGGTGGTGCTGGTGCCACAACACTGTAAGCCCTGACAGTTACTCTTGGTGGGTGCAGCAATGGGCCCTGCTGTGAATTATTAGATCAAGAATTGTAATTGCATGCCCCTGTTGAACAGGGGCTGAAAAATTGGGCCTTTCGTGGTGGTGGTGGTGGTGGTGGTGTTGCCACAACACTGTAAGCCCTCAGAGTTACTCTTGGTGGGTGCAGGAATGGGCCCTGCTGTGAATTATTAGATCAAGAATTGTAATTACATGCCCCTTTTGAACAGGGGCTGAAAAATTGGGCCTTTCGTGGTGGTGGTGGTGGTGGCGTTGCCACAACACTGTAAGCCCTCAGAGTTACTCTTGGTGGGTGCAGGAATGGGCCCTGCTGTGAATTATTAGATCAAGAATTGTAATTACATGCCCCTTTTGAACAGGGGCTGAAAAATTGGGCCTTTCGTGGTGGTGGTGGCGTTGCCACAACACTGTAAGCCCTCAGAGTTACTCTTGGTGGGTGCAGCAATGGGCCCTGCTGTGAATTATTAGATCAAGAATTGTAATTACATGCCCCTTTTGAACAGGGGCTGAAAAATTGGGCCTTTCGTGGTGGTGGTGGTGGTGGCGTTGCCACAACACTGTAAGCCCTCAGAGTTACTCTTGGTGGGTGCAGCAATGGGCCCTGCTGTGAATTATTAGATCAAGAATTGTAATTACATGCCCCTTTTGAACAGGGGCTGAAAAATTGGGCCTTTCGTGGTGGTGGTGGTGGTGGCGTTGCCACAACACTGTAAGCCCTCAGAGTTACTCTTGGTGGGTGCAGGAATGGGCCCTGCTGTGAATTATTAGATCAAGAATTGTAATTGCATGCCCCTGTTGAACAGGGGCTGAAAAATTGGGCCTTAGGCACTGGTGGCACAACACTACAACCCCTCACAGATACTGTACTTGGAGCACAGCAATGAGCCCTGTTGCAAAGTATTGCTTCAAAAATTGTAATGACACGCCCCTGTTAAACAGGGGCTGAAAAATTGGGCCTTAGGCACTGGTGCCACAACACTCCAACCCCTCACAGATACTGTACTTGGAGCACAGCAATGAGCCCTATGGCAAATTATTGCTAAAAAAATTGTAATTACACGCCCCTGTAAAACAGGGGCTGAAAAATTGGGCCTTAGCCACTGGTGGCGGCACCCATAAACAAAAATGATCTTCCAAGCTATCATCATCAATCGTATCATTGAGGACTCGGAGGAGGAGGATAGCCAGTCAACATAACAGCACAGGCACTCAGCATCAGCATCAGTCTTGAAGGGATGTGACATGTTAAAATCAATTAGTCTGTTATATCAGCATCAGGTGTGTGGTAGCTGGTGGTGATCCAAGACTGGTTCATCTTGATGAAAGTCAGTCGATCAATCGAGTCGGTGGACAGGCGCACCCTGTGATCCGTGACAAATCCTCCAGCAGCACTGAATGTGCGTTCCGAAAGAACGCTGGATGCAGGACAGGCCAGTAGCTCAATTGCATACTGTGCAAGCTCTGGCCAGTGATCCATCCTCAAGACCCAGTAAGCCAGAGGATTTTCGGTGGGGAAGGTGTCCAAGTCTGACCTTGCCCCTAGATATTCCTGCACCATGTTTATCAGACGCTGGCGATGGTTGCTGGAACCGATCATACTTTGGGGCTGCGGACTAAAGAATTGTCTGAACGCATCGGTCAGACGGCCACCTTCCCCACCGCTCCTTCTTTGACTGGCCGAAGCCTCAGCAACTCGTTGTCCAGGACCAGGAGTTTGTAACCTCCCAGTCTCTGGGAACGCGTTGCACAGACCTTTCTGCAAGGCCTCCCGCAGTTGTCTCATCCTCTGCTCCCTCTGCGACGGTAACATAAGGTCCGCAACCTTACCCTTGTACCGTGGATCAAGGAGAGTGGCCAGCCAGTAATGGTCCCTCTCCTTGATCCGAAGAATACGAGGATCCTTCCGCAGACTTTGCAGGATCAGGGAGGCCATGCAGCGTAGGTTTGCTGAGGCATTCGCTCCGGAGTCCTCTGGGTCACTAAGGACGACATGATCCGCAGCCACCTCCTCCCAGCCACGTACAAGTCCACTGGTTTCTTGGGACTGTAAATCATCCCTAAAAGACTGCTGCTGATGATTCTGAGTGCCAGCCTCCACCTCCATGCTGACACAATCCTCCTCCTCCTCCTCCTCCTCCTCTTCCTGTGCGATGGGTGGGACAGAAGGAACACTGTCTGGGTAAAGGGGGCCTTGAGAGGCAAGGAAGTCCTCCTCTTCCTGCCTCTGTTCTGCCTCAAGTGCCCTGTCCATTATTCCACGCAGCGTGTGCTCCAACAGGTGGACAAGAGGTACAGTGTCACTGATGCATGCACTGTCACTGCTCACCATCCTCGTGGCCTCCTCAAATGGTGCCAGGACAGTGCATGCATCCCTGATCATGCCCCACTGGCGTGGAGAAAAAAAACCAAGCTCCCCTGACCCTGTCCTGGTGCCGTAGTCGCACAGGTACTCATTGATGGCCCTCTGCTGCGTGTGCAGCCGCTGCAGCATGGCCAACGTTGAGTTCCAACTGGTGGGCATGTCACATATAAGGCGGTTCTTGGGCAGGTTCAACTCCTTTTGCAGCTCAGCCAGGCGAGCACTGGCATTATAAGATCTGCGGAAATGCACACAGACTTTCCTGGCCTGCCTCAGGACATCCTGTAAGCCCGGGTACCTGCCCAAGAACCGCTGCACCACCAGGTTAAGGACGTGAGCCACACAGGGCACATGGGTCAGTTGTCCCTGTCGGAGGGCGGAGAGGAGGTTGGTGCCATTGTCGCAAACCACCATTCCTGGCTTAAGCTGGCGTGGCGTCAACCACCTCTCGGCCTGGCCCTGCAGAGCAGACAGGACCTCTGCCCCAGTGTGGCTTCTGTCCCCCAAACACACCAGCGCAAGCACGGCATGGCATCTTTTTGCCTGCGTACTTGCGTAGCCCCTTGAACGCCTACGGAGCACCGCTGGTTCCGAGGACAAACCACAGGAAGAGGCCATGGAGGAAGAAGAAGAGGAGGGGGTGGAGGAGAGAGGTGTGTCACAACCAGTAGTAGCATTTTGGAGGCGTGGCGGTGGAACAACCTCCAACACTACTGCACCTTGTCCTGCATCCTTCCCAGCTGCCAAAGAGTGACCCAATGGGCCGTGAAAGAAAGGTAACGTCCCTGTCCATGCCTGCTGGACCATGAGTCAGCGGTAATATGCACCTTACCGCTGACCGCCCTGTCCAGCGAGGCCAAAACATTGCCTTCCACATGCCGGTAGAGAGCCGGAATAGCCTTCCGTGAGAAAAAGTGGCGTTTGGGAACCTGCCACTGAGGAACCGCACATTGCACAAACTCACGGAAGGGGGCCGAGTCTACCAACTGAAAAGGCAGCAGTTGAAGCGCTAGCAATTTAGCCAAGCTAGCATTCAACCGCTGGGCATGTGGATGGCTGGGAGTGAACTTCTTTCGACGGTCCAGCAGCTGGGGCAGGGAAATTTGCCTGCTAGAATCGGACGTCGGTGTACTGCTAGCAGAGTGGCCGCAAGTACTTGGCTGTGACACACCTAATTCTACACCTTCATTCCTCTCAGTGCATGTTTCAGAGAGGACTGAAGTTATAGTGGGGTTGGAGATCCCAGCTGATGCGGTGCAAGGAGAGGTCCGCTTTGTTCTTTGGTGTGGGTCTTTGAGGTAGGCTTGCCAACGAGCTGCATGGCAGGTCAACATATGTCTGGTCAGGCATGTGGTACCCAAGCGGCTGATGTTTTGGCCACGCGATATACGCTTGAGACATATGTTGCAAACAGCAGCTGTGCGATCTGATGCACTAGCCTCAAAAAAGGCCCACACCAAAGAACTTTTTGAATGACGGGCAGAGGCAGCGCCCTGCACAGGCGGAGCTCTGCGGTGTGATTCCGTCGGTGTACTGCCCTTACGCTGGCCACCAAAGGGCATCCTGCCTCGTTGGAGATGTGCCTCCTCCTCATCCTCCTCCTCTCTCCTATTATGCACCCACGTGGAGTCAGTGACCTCATCATCCCCTCCCTCCTCATCACTGGAGCCAATCTGGCAGTATGCTGCAGCTGCTGGAACATGACTGCCAGATTGGTGTCCTTCTTGAGCATCCCCTCTGTCTGCTCTCACGCTACTGCCTTCCTCTAGCTGGGTTTCATCATCAGACCCTTCGAAAGGCTGGGCATCCTCCTGGAGCATGTACCCAACACTGTGCTCAAACAGTTCGGGGGACTCCTCAGGAGGAGGACATGGTGGGTCTAGGGAAGGAGTGACTGATGATGAGTCTGACATTGATACCAGGGAAGAGGACGCTTTGGCAGCTGCTTTTCCAGTACCCTGAGCCTGGGTGAGAGAGGATGAGGAGGAGGAGGAGGGCTTGGTCATCCACTCTACCAAGTCTTCGGCATGATGTGGCTCAACATGTCCAGCTGCCGAAAAGAAGGACAAGCGTGTCCCATGGCCATGTGCCGATGACAATGCACCGCGTCCACGACCAGCACTGTTGCCCCCAGACACAGAGCCTGCTTGCCCTCTTTTATTGCCTCCTGACTGTCTGCCTCTCCTTGTTTGCCTTCCAGACATTCTAATAGATGGCCTGCAGGGAGATGGGAAAAAAGCAATAAGGGCTACCTTCAGGTGTCCTTCTCTGTCCCTTTACTTAAGGATTTCTAAATATGGTTGAGGATGATTGCTTTTGCACAGAATAGCACAACGACAATTTCCCTGACTGTCCAAAAAAACAAGGATTTCAAAGATGGTTGATGAGGAATGCTTTAGCACACTATAGCACAAGGAGAATTTCCCTCACTGTCCTTCCCTGTCCCTAGAAACAAGGATTATCACAGTGAAAGAAACTGACACTCTTCCTACCTATAGTTTTCTGTCCCTAGAAAAAATGTTTTTTTAAAGCACACTATAGCACAAGGAGAATTTTCCTCACTGTCCTTCCCTGTCCCTAGAAACAAGGATTATCACAGTGAAAGAAACTGACACTCTTCCTACCTATAGTTTTCTGTCCCTAGAAAAAATGTTTTTTTAAAGCACACTATAGCACAAGGAGAATTTCCCTCACTTTCCTTCCCTGTCCCTAGAAACAAGGATTATCACAGTGAAAGAAACTGACACTCTTCCTACCTATAGTTTTCTGTCCCTAGAAAAAATGTTTTTTTAAAGCACACTATAGCACAAGGAGAATTTCCCTCACTTTCCTTCCCTGTCCCTAGAAACAAGGATTATCACAGTGAAAGAAACTGACACTCTTCCTACCTATAGTTTTCTGTCCCTAGAAAAAATGTTTTTTTAAAGCACACTATAGCACAAGGAGAAATTCCCTCACTTTCCTTCCCTGTCCCTAGAAACAAGGATTATCACAGTGAAAGAAACGGACACTCTTCCTACCTATAGTTTTCTGTCCCTAGAAAAAATGTTTTTTTAAAGCACACTATAGCACAAGGAGAATTTCCCTCACTTTCCTTCCCTGTCCCTAGAAACAAGGATTATCACAGTGAAAGAAACTGACACTCTTCCTACCTATAGTTTTCTGTCCCTAGAAAAAATGTTTTTTTAAAGCACACTATAGCACAAGGAGAATTTCCCTCACTTTCCTTCCCTGTCCCTAGAAACAAGGATTATCACAGTGAAAGAAACTGACACTCTTCCTACCTATAGTTTTCTGTCCCTAGAAAAAATGTTTTTTTAAAGCACACTATAGCACAAGGAGAATTTCCCTCACTTTCCTTCCCTGTCCCTAGAAACAAGGATTATCACAGTGAAAGAAACTGACACTCTTCCTACCTATAGTTTTCTGTCCCTAGAAAAAAAATGTTTTTTTAAAGCACACTATAGCACAAGGAGAATTTCCCTCACTTTCCTTCCCTGTCCCTAGAAACAAGGATTATCACAGTGAAAGAAACTGACACTCTTCCTACCTATAGTTTTCTGTCCCTAGAAAAAATGTTTTTTTAAAGCACACTATAGCACAAGGAGAATTTCCCTCACTTTCCTTCCCTGTCCCTAGAAACAAGGATTATCACAGTGAAAGAAACTGACACTCTTCCTACCTATAGTTTTCTGTCCCTAGAAAAAATGTTTTTTTAAAGCACACTATAGCACAAGGAGAATTTCCCTCACTGTCCTTCCCTGTCCCTAGAAACAAGGATTATCACAGTGAAAGAAACTGACACTCTTCCTACCTATAGTTTTCTGTCCCTAGAAAAAATGTTTTTTTAAAGCACACTATAGCACAAGGAGAATTTTCCTCACTGTCCTTCCCTGTCCCTAGAAACAAGGATTATCACAGTGAAAGAAACTGACACTCTTCCTACCTATAGTTTTCTGTCCCTAGAAAAAATGTTTTTTTAAAGCACACTATAGCACAAGGAGAATTTCCCTCACTTTCCTTCCCTGTCCCTAGAAACAAGGATTATCACAGTGAAAGAAACTGACACTCTTCCTACCTATAGTTTTCTGTCCCTAGAAAAAATGTTTTTTTAAAGCACACTATAGCAC
The DNA here is from genome assembly GCA_029206835.1 of Rana muscosa. NCBI lineage: Eukaryota > Metazoa > Chordata > Amphibia > Anura > Ranidae > Rana > Rana muscosa. The sequence continues at coordinate 597,671,065 of CM055122.1, read as the reverse complement.
AAGGAGAATTTCCCTCACTTTCCTTCTTTGTCCCTAGAAACAAGGATTATCACAGTGAAAGAAACTGACACTCTTCCTACCTATAGTTTTCTGTCCCTAGAAAAAATGTTTTTTTAAAGCACACTATAGCACAAGGAGAATTTCCCTCACTTTCCTTCCCTGTCCCTAGAAACAAGGATTATCACAGTGAAAGAAACTGACACTCTTCCTACCTATAGTTTTCTGTCCCTAGAAAAAATGTTTTTTTAAAGCACACTATAGCACAAGGAGAATTTCCCTCACTGTCCTTCCCTGTCCCTAGAAACAAGGATTATCACAGTGAAAGAAACTGACACTCTTCCTACCTATAGTTTTCTGTCCCTAGAAAAAATGTTTTTTTAAAGCACACTATAGCACAAGGAGAATTTTCCTCACTGTCCTTCCCTGTCCCTAGAAACAAGGATTATCACAGTGAAAGAAACTGACACTCTTCCTACCTATAGTTTTCTGTCCCTAGAAAAAATGTTTTTTTAAAGCACACTATAGCACAAGGAGAATTTCCCTCACTTTCCTTCCCTGTCCCTAGAAACAAGGATTATCACAGTGAAAGAAACTGACACTCTTCCTACCTATAGTTTTCTGTCCCTAGAAAAAATGTTTTTTTAAAGAACACTATAGCACAAGGAGAATTCCCTCACTGTCCTTCCCTGTCCCTAGAAACAAGGATTCGCACAGTAAAACACACTGACACTCTCCCTACCTATAGTTTTCTGTCCCTAGAAAAAATGTTTTTTTAAAGCACACTATAGCACAAGGAGAATTCCCTCACTGTCCTTCCCTGTCCCTAGAAACAAGGATTCGCACAGTAAAACACACTGACACTCTCCCTACCTATAGTTTTCTGTCCCTAGAATTTTTTTTTTTTTAAAGCACACTATAGCACAAGGAGAATTCCCTCACTGTCCTTCCCTGTCCCTAGAAACAAGGATTCGCACAGTAAAACACACTGACACTCTCCCTACCTATAGTTTTCTGTCCCTAGAAAAAATGTTTTTTTAAAGCACACTATAGCACAAGGAGAATTCCCTCACTGTCCTTCCCTGTCCCTAGAAACAAGGATTCGCACAGTAAAACACACTGACACTCTCCCTACCTATCCTTCTCTTTCCCTAAACTAAAGGAATCCAGGTTAAGCAAGAAAAAATAAATGTCACTGTCCCTGCCTATGCTTCTCTTTCCCTGCTCCGGAACACACTACACTAGGCCACCGTGCTGGCGGCCTTTTATAGTGTGGGGCGTGTACTAAACACCCTCAGCAATAATTGGCCACAGGCATCCTGCCTGTGGCCAATCATTGCTCTCCTCGCTGCCGGCGCTGTGATTGGCCAAGCATGCAGGGTCACAGTGCATGCTTGGCCAATCACAGCGCCTGGATGACACTGCGATGGCGTAGTGCATTGTGGGCCGTTCGCGTCACTCGAATTTGGCGCGAACGGCCCAAATCGTTCGATCTTCGTCGAACGATCGAACAGCCGATGTTCGAGTCGAACGTATGTTCGACTCGAACACGAAGCTCATCCCTATTCTTGATATAATAGTTAACAGCGGGGCATTCCAGCGCCCACCAAGAGTAACTTTGAGGGCTTACACTGTTGTGGCAACACCAACACCTAAGGGCCAAATTTCTGCAGAGTATATACGGCAGGCCCCTACTTTCAAACATCCAACTTACAAACGCTCCTACTTGCAAACGGAAGGAGACAACAGGAAGTGAGAGGAAATCTACCCCTAGGAAGGGAAATTCTCTCCTCTAAGAGTTAATACGGGAAAAAGGTGTCTCCTCTCTACTGATGCTTTATCACCAACCCTTGTTTCAATAAAAAAAAACAATTTTCCAAAAACATTTGTAATTGGGACGGAAAGTGAGTTGAAATGTTCTGAACAGGTGCACAGACAGCAAAACAAATGTTACAGGGGTGATAACCCTTCCCTATGTTCTCCAAAAAGCTTAAAAATAGATTTTTTGGCTGGAGCTACACTTAAAAATGTACCTGTTCCAAATTACAAACAGATTGTACTTAAGAACAAACGTACAGTCCCTGTCTTGTTTGCACCGCCTGTATACTGCTGTTCAGAGTATATAGGGCCTTTTTTTATTTTGGGTGCAGGGTTCCCCTTAATATCCATACAAGATCCAAAGGGGCTGGTAGTGGGCTGGGGTGGGGGGGGGTACCCATGCCATTTTTCTCAATGATTTTCATCGATATTGCCGGGACCAAACATTACATTAAAGCCGCAAGCAGTTTTAAATGACTTTTTTTCCTTTAGAAATGTCATTTTGTGCAGGGACAGTTCTAAACACGGGAAACACGTGCCACTTCACAGGCATACTTTTGACACCCCCCAGGTACGATATTTAAAGGAATATTTCACTTTTTTCTTCACTTCATGTATCATTAAAATCACTGCTCCTGAAAAAACTGCAATTTTTAAAACTTATTTTTGCATTGATACATGTCCCCTGGGGCAGGACCCGGGTCCTCAAACCCTTTTTAGGACAATAACTTGCATATTAGCCGTTATAATTAGCACTTTTGATTTCGAACGTTCGCGTCCATTGTATTTAATAGGGTTCTAAAGTTTGCGCAAACTTTCGGTCCGTTAGCAGGTTCTGGTGCGAACCGAACAGGGGGGTGTTCGGCTCATCCCTACTGTTCGCCAGTTCGCCGAATAGCAAACAATTTGGGGTGTTCACGGCAAATTCGAAAAGCCGCGGAACAGCCTGTAAAAGTCTATGGGAGAAATATAAAGTGCTAATTTTAAAGGCTTATATGCAAGTTATTGTCATAAAAAGTGTTTGGGGACATGTATTAAAGCAAAAAAAAAGTTAAAAAAACCTCAGTTTTTTCGGAAGCAGTGATTTTAATAATGCTTAAAGTGAAACAATAAAAGTGAAATATTCCTTTAAATTTCGTATATCTAGGGGGTGTGTATAGTATGCCTGTAAAGTAGCACTTGTTTCCCGTGCTTAGAACTGTCCCTGCACAAAATGTAATTTCTGAAGGAAAAAAAGTAATTTAAAAGTACTCGCGACTATAATGAATTGTCGGCTCCCGGCAATACAGAGAAAAGTCATTGAAAGTCATTAGTAAAACAAAAAAAAATGCGTGGGGGTCCCCCAAATTCAATAACCAGGCCCTTAAGGTCTGGTATGGATATTAAGGGGAACACTGTGTCAAATATAAAAAAAAGATGTGGGGTTCCCCCCAAATATCCATACCAGACCCCTCAGGTCTGGTATGGATTTTAAGGGGAACTCCACGCCAATTTTTCCCTCCAAAAATCCATACCAGACCGTTTATAACAATTTTACTATTTTTTACATTTTCTTTGTGAAATGGTAGGGGTACAATGTACCCCTTACCAATTCACATGGGGGGGGCTGGGATCTGGGGGTCCCCTTTCTTAAAGGGGTCTTCCAGATTCCAATAAGCTGTTGAGGGCATGTGGCCTGGTACGGTTCAGGAGGGGGGGGCGCTCTCTTGTCCCCCCCTCTTTTCCTGCGGCTTGCCAGGTTGCGTGCTCGGATATTTTTTTAAATTTGGCGTGGAGTTCCCCTTAACCACTTTGCGCCTGCCATATGACAAATGAGGGCCGCAAAGTGGTTCTAAAATGCCTGGAGACAGTCATTATATGGCCTCCGCTCCTCCGGCCACTGGGGGGCGCGCGAGCGCTGCCGGCGCATCACTGAGATGCCGATGCGCGTGCCTGGCGGGCGCGATGTCCGCCAGGTACCCACGGGTGCCAGACGATGCATTTGGATGCGAAACGCGTCGGGAGACCCTACTGTTGCCATTTGATCATTTGATAAAGCGCTGTTACATTCTTCTAAATGTAAGTGTTCCTACCTACATTAAATACCCTTTTTATACAGTATTACACTATGTGCCTTTTCTTTCCTTTTACTTTCTGGCATATATCTGGTATCACCACCTGGCCCTAACCGGGCACTACCTGCAAGTGTCATCACCATCTGGATACAAGAGACACTTCTCCCTACCTTCTGTATTTGATTGAAGTTTGAGGTTCCTGTTTGAATCGCAGCTGGAGATTCGCTGTTCACAGTGGCTTACCCATGTCTGGTTGACCCTCTGAACGTATGTTTTTGGGGTCCACTCTCTCTGGTAAGCCTTTTCTACTATCGATTGGTGGTGGTCACTTTAAGTGCACTCGCTTCACGTCAAGTTCATTTAGGAGCACCATTATTTTGATTCTCACCAGCATCTATCAATTTTGTTTTTATTAATGAACTCAGTATTTTCTGGTGACTTTTACATTACACAACTCATATCACTGAGGACTATTTGAATATTTTAATTTATTCATTTATCACTTCTTGAATGTTACATTGTTTATTTTGACTGTTTATCACTGTTACATACTGCACTTCATTCCAGTGCAGTTCTCATTTAGTTTAGCGCTACACTTTTTTGTCTTGTTCACCACAATATAGGTCACTGGGAGAGAATACACACACACTGACACGGATTGTTCTGAAAACTTGGGATATAATACACAACAAAAATAAATGAAAATATAATTCACCACTGATGGCACTAAAAGACAACAATTTTTTTGCACCGGGAAAAGTTCAATAGGGGGGAACTGGATTAAAAAAGAAAATGTACAATTACGTGATATTACACAGGGGGGAAAAAATTGCACTATGCAAGATTTAAAATTAAAAAAAGATATGTTAGTGATTGATGAGTGGAGATACTTCCAGCTCAAGCATTTTATAGCAGCCCTACCACATCCAATAAGAGACGGAGATGTTCTTACATTAATAGAGCGACTATGTACCATGGGGGAATATATCCTGGATATTTAAAACCCTAATGGAAGTAGAAGAACTGGAAGTCCCGACATTTATAAAAAACTGGGAGAGGGAACTAGGGAAACGAGGAAGGAATCAAGAACTGGGAAAAATTTTGAAATTAGTACATGGATCATCAGTAAACAATGGGATGGTGGAAATTAACTATAAATGTGTAGTTAGGTGGTATAGAACCCCAGCTATACTAGGGAAGTATCAAATAGGACAAACAACTGAGTGTTGGCGGGGCTGTAAACAAACGGGAACTATGGCCCATATATGGTGGGGGTGCCCCAAGATTCAAACTTATTGGAAGGAAATATTAAGATTTATTAAGGAGATTACCAACATAGAACTATCGGAGGAACCATGGACATGCCTATTCCATGGGGTATATATCCCGATTAAGGAATATAGAAATTCAATGACAGAACACATGATGAATGCTGCAAAAAGCCTGATACCGAAGAAATGGAAAGAAGTAGAAATTCCAAAAATCAGAGAGTGGTTCGACATAATAGAAGAAATATATAATATGGAATGCCTAAGACACAGTCACAAAGATATCAGAGAGGGGTTTGATAAGAGATGGGAAAAGTGGAAAAAGTTTAAATTAACGAAGAACTATAGCGAGATTAAGTGTACTTAGAGATGAGGAGAAAGAAGTGACTAAGGAAGAGGGAAGATGGAAGAAAAGGAGGGAATGAGTTGGAAGGTGGGTGAGGGGTGGGGGAGGGAGGGAAAGGGTAGATAAGGCATTGGAAATAAAATATGTTAATGTATATCACTATTGGAATGGGAAAATGTCTTTTACAATCTTGTATTTGATAAATTTTGATAAAATAAGTAAAAAAGTAGTAAAAAAATAAAAATAAGAAAATATATCACGTTTGGGGGTTTCATGTAATCTTCAGGCCTAAAATGATTATTTAACCATGTGTGCTAAAAGTTCAAAACCAGCTCTGTAAGCTAAAGAGTTAAAGATCAGCAACTGCAAAATCTTTGCTGTTTTTAGGTTGTTTGGCTGAGGAAAAACCACATACGTTAAAGCTTAATGTAAATATGTTCTAAAGGGGAGTTAGCTGCACCCTGTTCTTCATTCTTCAAATCTGTATTACTTTATGTATCTGTAAGGATACATTTACAAAGATTTTAATAAAACATACTTTATGTATTTAAAATGTGTTGCATGAATTTATGCACAGAGTTCTATGCTCATATGGACGGTCGGTATATAAATGTCTTGATGTCCATTGTTAAAATCTGACAAGGCAATTTGGTATGCATTTGTTTTTATATGTTGAAAAACAATCACACACACTTGATGCAGTAAAATAATTATACATTCAATTAGGAGCTTGTCTGTCATCTTCCATAATGTCATAAACTTTTTTCTTTCAACGTGCCTATGATATTTTAGAATAATACATTCCAAATGTTGATTCTTAAAACCAGCACCGATATTTAGCTTGTTCAAATCGTTTTAAGTGCCTAAAGCTATAAATGTGTGTTTTAGGCAGTCCTATAATTCATACTTTCAGAAGTGTACAATAAAACTTTGACAGAAAACGTGTCTGTGTAGAATAAACAAGTCTATCTCATTTGCGAGATGATACATTTTCTCAAGCGATATCCACATTAGGTCTGAGATTCCCTAGTATTTCCTCTTTTTACTTGTGCATACTTCTAACAGGAACTTTATTCAGAGGCAAATTATAGTTGCTGAAAAGCAATTTACTTTTTATGTTCAGTAACTCGATAGCACTTTGTGTGGACTTAGAAGTAGCAAAGTTACATGCATATATCATATATGAAACCAATGCATATATCAATGACTAAGTGACACTGATAATCTTAGGATGAAAAGATGTGTGATGTGTGTTTATTTATCTGTATATATGCGTATTAGGGATGAGCTCGGTGTTCGAGTCGAACATACGTTCGACTCGAACATCGGCTGTTCGATCGTTCGCCGAACAACGAACGATTTGGGCCGTTCGCGCCTAATTCGCGGCCCACAATGCACTACGCCATCGCAGTGTCATCCAGGCGCTGTGATTGGCCAAGCATGCACTGTGACCCCGCATGCTTGGCCAATCACAGCGCCGGCAGCGAGGAGAGCAATGATTGGCCACAGGCAGGATGCCTGTGGCCAATTATTGCTGAGGGTGTTTAGTACACGCCCCACACTATAAAAGGCCGCCAGCACGGCGGCCTAGTGTAGTGTGTTCCGGAGCAGGGAAAGAGAAGCATAGGCAGGGACAGTGACATTTTTTTTCTTGCTTAACCTGGATTCCTTTAGTTTAGGGAAAGAGAAGGATAGGTAGGGAGAGTGTCAGTCTGTTTTACTGTGCTAAACCTTGTTTGTAGGGACAGGGAAGGACAGTGAGGGAAATTCTCATTGTGCTATACTGTGCTAAAGCATTCATTATCAACCATCTTTAAAAAAACATTTTTTATAGGGACAGAAAACTATAGGTAGGGAGAGTGTCAGTGTGTTTTACTGTGCTAATCCTTGTTTGTAGGGACAGGGAAGGACAGTGAGGGAAATTCTCACTGTGCTATACTGTGCTAAAGCATTCATCATCAACCATCTTTAAAAAAACATTTTTTATAGGGACAGAAAACTATAGGTAGGGAGAGTGTCAGTGTGTTTTACTGTGCTAATCCTTGTTTGTAGGGACAGGGAAGGACAGTGAGGGAAATTCTCATTGTGCTATACTGTGCTAAAGCATTCATCATCAACCATCTTTAAAAAAAAATTTTTATAGGGACAGAAAACTATAGGTAGGGAGAGTGTCAGTGTGTTTTACTGTGCTAATCCTTGTTTGTAGGGACAGGGAAGGACAGTGAGGGAAATTCTCATTGTGCTATACTGTGCTAAAGCATTCATCATCAACCATCTTTAAAAAAACATTTTTTATAGGGACAGAAAACTATAGGTAGGGAGAGTGTCAGTGTGTTTTACTGTGCTAATCCTTGTTTGTAGGGACAGGGAAGGACAGTGAGGGAAATTCTCATTGTGCTATACTGTGCTAAAGCATTCATCATCAACCATCTTTAAAAAAACATTTTTTATAGGGACAGAAAACTATAGGTAGGGAGAGTGTCAGTGTGTTTTACTGTGCTAATCCTTGTTTGTAGGGACAGGGAAGGACAGTGAGGGAAATTCTCATTGTGCTATACTGTGCTAAAGCATTCATCATCAACCATCTTTAAAAAAACATTTTTTATAGGGACAGAAAACTATAGATAGGGAGAGTGTCAGTGTGTTTTACTGTGCTAATCCTTGTTTGTAGGGACAGGGAAGGACAGTGAGGGAAATTCTCATTGTGCTATACTGTGCTAAAGCATTCATCATCAACCATCTTTAAAAAAACATTTTTATAGGGACAGAAAACTATAGGTAGGGAGAGTGTCAGTGTGTTTTACTGTGCTAATCCTTGTTTGTAGGGACAGGGAAGGACAGTGAGGGAAATTCTCATTGTGCTATACTGTGCTAAAGCATTCATCATCAACCATCTTTAAAAAAACATTTTTTATAGGGACAGAAAACTATAGGTAGGGAGAGTGTCAGTGTGTTTTACTGTGCTAATCCTTGTTTGTAGGGACAGGGAAGGACAGTGAGGGAAATTCTCATTGTGCTATACTGTGCTAAAGCATTCATCATCAACCATCTTTAAAAAACATTTTTTATAGGGACAGAAAACTAAAGGTAGGGAGAGTGTCAGTGTGTTTTACTGTGCTAATCCTTGTTTGTAGGGACAGGGAAGGACAGTGAGGGAAATTCTCATTGTGCTATACTGTGCTAAAGCATTCATCATCAACCATCTTTTTAAAAAAAAATTATAGGGACAGAAAACTATAGGTAGGGAGAGTGTCAGTGTGTTTTACTGTGCTAAACCTTGTTTGTAGGGACAGGGAAGGCCAGTGAGGGAAATTCTCATTGTGCTATACTGTGCTAAAGCATTCATCATCAACCATCTTTAAAAAAAAAAATTTATAGGGACAGAAAACTATAGGTAGGGAGAGTGTCAGTGTGTTTTACTGTGCTAATCCTTGTTTGTAGGGACAGGGAAGGACAGTGAGGGAAATTCTCATTGTGCTATAATGTGCTAAAGCATTCATCATCAACCATCTTTAAAAAAACATTTTTTATAGGGACAGAAAACTATAGGTAGGGAGAGTGTCAGTGTGTTTTACTGTGCTAATCCTTGTTTGTAGGGACAGGGAAGGACAGTGAGGGAAATTCTCATTGTGCTATACTGTGCTAAAGCATTCATCATCAACCATCTTTAAAAAAAACATTTTTTATAGGGACAGAAAACTATAGGTAGGGAGAGTGTCAGTGTGTTTTACTGTGCTAATCCTTGTTTGTAGGGACAGGGAAGGACAGTGAGGGAAATTCTCATTGTGCTATACTGTGCTAAAGCATTCATAATCAACCATCTTTAAAAAAACATTTTTTATAGGGACAGAAAACTATAGGTAGGGAGAGTGTCAGTGTGTTTTACTGTGCTAATCCTTGTTTGTAGGGACAGGGAAGGACAGTGAGGGAAATTCTCATTGTGCTATACTGTGCTAAAGCATTCATCATCAACCATCTTTAAAAAAACATTTTTTATAGGGACAGAAAACTATAGGTAGGGAGAGTGTCAGTGTGTTTTACTGTGCTAATCCTTGTTTGTAGGGACAGGGAAGGACAGTGAGGGAAATTCTCATTGTGCTATACTGTGCTAAAGCATTCATCATCAACCATCTTTAAAAAAACATTTTTTATAGGGACAGAAAACTATAGGTAGGGAGAGTGTCAGTGTGTTTTACTGTGCTAATCCTTGTTTGTAGGGACAGGGAAGGACAGTGAGGGAAATTCTCATTGTGCTATACTGTGCTAAAGCATTCATCATCAACCATCTTTAAAAAAACATTTTTTATAGGGACAGAAAACTATAGGTAGGGAGAGTGTCAGTGTGTTTTACTGTGCTAATCCTTGTTTGTAGGGACAGGGAAGGACAGTGAGGGAAATTCTCATTGTGCTATACTGTGCTAAAGCATTCATCATCAACCATCTTTAAAAAAACATTTTTTATAGGGACAGAAAACTATAGGTAGGGAGAGTGTCAGTGTGTTTTACTGTGCTAATCCTTGTTTGTAGGGACAGGGAAGGACAGTGAGGGAAATTCTCATTGTGCTATACTGTGCTAAAGCATTCATCATCAACCATCTTTTAAAAAAAAAATTATAGGGACAGAAAACTATAGGTAGGGAGAGTGTCAGTGTGTTTTACTGTGCTAAACCTTGTTTGTAGGGACAGGGAAGGCCAGTGAGGGAAATTCTCATTGTGCTATACTGTGCTAAAGCATTTCTCATCAACCATCTTTAAAAAAAAATTTTTTATAGGGACAGAAAACTATAGGTAGGGAGAGTGTCAGTGTGTTTTACTGTGCTAAACCTTGTTTGTAGGGACAGGGAAGGACAGTGAGGGAAATTCTCATTGTGCTATACTGTGCTAAAGCATTCATCATCAACCATCTTTAAAAAAACATTTTTTATAGGGACAGAAAACTATAGGTAGGGAGAGTGTCAGTGTGTTTTACTGTGCTAATCCTTGTTTGTAGGGACAGGGAAGGACAGTGAGGGAAATTCTCATTGTGCTATAATGTGCTAAAGCATTCATCATCAACCATCTTTAAAAAAACATTTTTTATAGGGACAGAAAACTATAGGTAGGGAGAGTGTCAGTGTGTTTTACTGTGCTAATCCTTGTTTGTAGGGACAGGGAAGGACAGTGAGGGAAATTCTCATTGTGCTATATTGTGCTAAAGCATTCATCATCAACCATCTTTAAAAAAAACATTTTTTATAGGGACAGAAAACTATAGGTAGGGAGAGTGTCAGTGTGTTTTACTGTGCTAATCCTTGTTTGTAGGGACAGGGAAGGACAGTGAGGGAAATTCTCATTGTGCTATACTGTGCTAAAGCATTCATCATCAACCATCTTTAAAAAAACATTTTTTATAGGGACAGAAAACTATAGGTAGGGAGAGTGTCAGTGTGTTTTACTGTGCTAATCCTTGTTTGTAGGGACAGGGAAGGACAGTGAGGGAAATTCTCATTGTGCTATACTGTGCTAAAGCATTCATCATCAACCATCTTTAAAAAAACATTTTTTATAGGGACAGAAAACTATAGGTAGGGAGAGTGTCAGTGTGTTTTACTGTGCTAATCCTTGTTTGTAGGGACAGGGAAGGACAGTGAGGGAAATTCTCATTGTGCTATACTGTGCTAAAGCATTCATCATCAACCATCTTTAAAAAAAACATTTTTTATAGGGACAGAAAACTATAGGTAGGGAGAGTGTCAGTGTGTTTTACTGTGCTAATCCTTGTTTGTAGGGACAGGGAAGGACAGTGAGGGAAATTCTCATTGTGCTATACTGTGCTAAAGCATTCATCATCAACCATCTTTAAAAAAACATTTTTTATAGGGACAGAAAACTATAGGTAGGGAGAGTGTCAGTGTGTTTTACTGTGCTAATCCTTGTTTGTAGGGACAGGGAAGGACAGTGAGGGAAATTCTCATTGTGCTATACTGTGCTAAAGCATTCATCATCAACCATCTTTAAAAAAACATTTTTTATAGGGACAGAAAACTATAGGTAGGGAGAGTGTCAGTGTGTTTTACTGTGCTAATCCTTGTTTGTAGGGACAGGGAAGGACAGTGAGGGAAATTCTCATTGTGCTATACTGTGCTAAAGCATTCATCATCAACCATCTTTAAAAAAACATTTTTTATAGGGACAGAAAACTATAGGTAGGGAGAGTGTCAGTGTGTTTTACTGTGCTAATCCTTGTTTGTAGGGACAGGGAAGGACAGTGAGGGAAATTCTCATTGTGCTATACTGTGCTAAAGCATTCATCATCAACCATCTTTAAAAAAACATTTTTTATAGGGACAGAAAACTATAGGTAGGGAGAGTGTCAGGCCTCGTACACACGACCGATTTTCTCGTCGTAAACAGTCAAGAAAAGTGCCGCGAGAGTTTTTTTGTCTAGAAAAACGTTCGTGTGTATGGTTTTACGACGAGAAACTTGACGAGAATCTCGACGAGAAAATAGAGAACCTGCTCTCTATTTTCTCGTCAGGAGTCCAGATTTCCTCGTCGTGTTTCTCGTCGGCCTGTTTTGTGACGAGAAAATGGTTCGTGTGTATGCTTTTACGACTCTTCCAAAAGCGCGCATGCTCAGAATCAAGTATGAGACGGGAGCGCATCTTCTGGTAAAACAAGCCTTCGTAATGGAAATAGCACATTCATCACGCTAAAACGAACTGAAAGCACGAAGACTGAAAAGCGCGAATCGTCTCTTCCCAAACTTTTACTTCACACGCGGTAACACGAGATCAGCAAAAGCAGCCCAAGGGGTGGCGCCAAGAAAAAAGATCTTCCCCTTTATAGTGCCGTCGTACGTGCTGGACGTGAGCGCAGAGAACCACGAGGAAATTGGGAAATGACAGTGTGTACGCATAGAAAGCTTGACGAGAAAATCGACAAGCTTAACAAGAATCTCGTCGAAAAAAACGACGTGTTTTTACGACGAGAAAATCGGTCGTGTGTACGAGGCCTTTGTGTGTTTTACTGTGCTAATCCTTGTTTGTAGGGACAGGGAAGGACAGTGAGGGAAATTCTCATTGTGCTATACTGTGCTAAAGCATTCATCATCAACCATCTTTTAAAAAAAATATTATAGGGACAGAAAACTATAGGTAGGGAGAGTGTCAGTGTGTTTTACTGTGCTAAACCTTGTTTGTAGGGACAGGGAAGGCCAGTGAGGGAAATTCTCATTGTGCTATACTGTGCTAAAGCATTCCTCATCAACCATCTTTCAAAAAAAATTTTTTATAGGGACAGAAAACTATAGGTAGGGAGAGTGTCAGTGTGTTTTACTGTGCTAAACCTTGTTTGTAGGGACAGGGAAGGACAGTGAGGGAAATTCTCATTGTGCTATACTGTGCTAAAGCATTCGTCATCAACCATCTTTAAAAAAACATTTTTTATAGGGACAGAAAACTATAGGTAGGGAGAGTGTCAGTGTGTTTTACTGTGCTAATCCTTGTTTGTAGGGACAGGGAAGGACAGTGAGGGAAATTCTCATTGTGCTATAATGTGCTAAAGCATTCATCATCAACCATCTTTAAAAAAACATTTTTTATAGGGACAGAAAACTATAGGTAGGGAGAGTGTCAGTGTGTTTTACTGTGCTAATCCTTGTTTGTAGGGACAGGGAAGGACAGTGAGGGAAATTCTCATTGTGCTATACTGTGCTAAAGCATTCATCATCAACCATCTTTAAAAAAAACATTTTTTATAGGGACAGAAAACTATAGGTAGGGAGAGTGTCAGTGTGTTTTACTGTGCTAATCCTTGTTTGTAGGGACAGGGAAGGACAGTGAGGGAAATTCTCATTGTGCTATACTGTGCTAAAGCATTCATCATCAACCATCTTTAAAAAAACATTTTTTATAGGGACAGAAAACTATAGGTAGGGAGATTGTCAGTGTGTTTTACTGTGCTAATCCTTGTTTGTAGGGACAGGGAAGGACAGTGAGGGAAATTCTCATTGTGCTATACTGTGCTAAAGCATTCATCATCAACCATCTTTAAAAAAAAAACATTTTTTATAGGGACAGAAAACTATAGGTAGGGAGAGTGTCAGTGTGTTTTACTGTGCTAATCCTTGTTTGTAGGGACAGGGAAGGACAGTGAGGGAAATTCTCATTGTGCTATACTGTGCTAAAGCATTCATCATCAACCATCTTTAAAAAAACATTTTTTATAGGGACAGAAAACTATAGGTAGGGAGAGTGTCAGTGTGTTTTACTGTGCTAATCCTTGTTTGTAGGGACAGGGAAGGACAGTGAGGGAAATTCTCATTGTGCTATAATGTGCTAAAGCATTCATCATCAACCATCTTTAAAAAAACATTTTTTATAGGGACAGAAAACTATAGGTAGGGAGAGTGTCAGTGTGTTTTACTGTGCTAATCCTTGTTTGTAGGGACAGGGAAGGACAGTGAGGGAAATTCTCATTGTGCTATACTGTGCTAAAGCATTCATCATCAACCATCTTTAAAAAAAACATTTTTTATAGGGACAGAAAACTATAGGTAGGGAGAGTGTCAGTGTGTTTTACTGTGCTAATCCTTGTTTGTAGGGACAGGGAAGGACAGTGAGGGAAATTCTCATTGTGCTATACTGTGCTAAAGCATTCATCATCAACCATCTTTAAAAAAACATTTTTTATAGGGACAGAAAACTATAGGTAGGGAGAGTGTCAGTGTGTTTTACTGTGCTAATCCTTGTTTGTAGGGACAGGGAAGGACAGTGAGGGAAATTCTCATTGTGCTATACTGTGCTAAAGCATTCATCATCAACCATCTTTAAAAAAAACATTTTTTATAGGGACAGAAAACTATAGGTAGGGAGAGTGTCAGTGTGTTTTACTGTGCTAATCCTTGTTTGTAGGGACAGGGAAGGACAGTGAGGGAAATTCTCATTGTGCTATACTGTGCTAAAGCATTCATCATCAACCATCTTTAAAAAAAACATTTTTTATAGGGACAGAAAACTATAGGTAGGGAGAGTGTCAGTGTGTTTTACTGTGCTAATCCTTGTTTGTAGGGACAGGGAAGGACAGTGAGGGAAATTCTCATTGTGCTATACTGTGCTAAAGCATTCATCATCAACCATCTTTAAAAAAACATTTTTTATAGGGACAGAAAACTATAGGTAGTGTGACAGCAGGAAGGTAAAGTCACCTGGTTGCATCCAGGGGGGTAGATATATTTCTCCCAGATTCAGGCTTTATGCTGACTTATACAACTAGGGTGGAGAGTTGTATAAGCCCAGCTGAGGCTAGTAGGCTCATGGATGACTCATACCTCTAGGGAGAGTGTGGGGCGTCGTACAGACAGGGAGTTGATGAGGCCAGCTGAAGCTTGTCAGCTCATTTAGGCCTCTATAAGAACTCCCAGATTCATTAGGTGTTAGCTCATGCCTGGACCCAGACCTGTGTGGACTGTCTAGGGAGAGTGAACCCCTGTGCGGTGAGGCAAAGCCTGTGTGGCTATTTGTTTGGACTTTTACTAAACCAGGGACTTAGGGACTAGGACAGCACCAGGCTGATCCCAGTTGTTAGTTTAGGAAACCTGCATGTTTAGTCAGAGGTCAAACTGACCAGGATTTATTTTGTTTGTTTCTTTTTGGCTTTGCTGTGTTTTTGTCACTGTACATAGAGAAATAAACCGCACCTTTTGATTTTGAAAACCACAACCTCCGTCTGCTGGCCCTGTTTTTGTGTGGGGAGCCCAACCAGGGGGTCACACACACCCGCTACCGAGGGAACCCCCTCACAGTTGGTGGAGAACCAGTGGCAGTTTTTTTTAAGCCAGCATGGAGGAGATACTGAAACAGCTGGCTCTAGCAAATGCCAATCAACAGCAGACAAATGCAGGTTTGCAAAGGAGCCTTGCAGCCCAGCAGCAAGCTCATCAACAAGCCCAGCAGCAATCTGAGGCCCGCTTCATAGACCTGTTACAGAAGCAAGAGCAGAGACTACAACAAATGGAAGCAGTAATGCAGCAACGTCCGCAGACCAGTGAGGAAAGCCGTCCCACTAATACCGCGTCCTTTGGGGTGAGTCGTTTATTGACAAAAATGACTGGAGAGGATGATCCAGAGGTATTTTTGACCACATTTGAAAGGACTGCTGAAAGAGAAAAGTGGCCTGAGGAGCAGTGGGCTGGACTGGTGGCTCCTCTGTTAACTGGTGAATCGCAGAAGGCTTACTATGACCTAGAGCCTGACCAAGCAAAAGACTATGTGATGCTAAAAGCTGAAATATTGGCAAGGCTGGGTGTCACCCTGGCTGTCCGGGCTCAGCGTGTGCATAACTGGACTTTCCAGCTTGGAAAACCCCCCAGGTCTCAAATGTATGATCTCATTCACCTGAGCAGGAAGTGGCTACAGCCAGAGACTTTGTCCGCACCGGAGATTGTGGAACGTGTTGTGATGGATCGTTTCTTGAGAGCTCTTCCTACCGCCATTCAAAAGTGGGTAAGCCATGGAGACCCAGAAACGGCCGGTAAACTTGTGGATCGTGTAGAGAGATACTTGGCTACAGAGAACCTGACGGCCTCTTCCAGAGACTCTCGGACTTTCCACCCTAAGACCAGACCATCCCCAGGGGCGGATAAGAGGATTCCAAGGGGTGAGGGTGGAGAGAGTGAGAGGGTGGGAGCTCTACCCAAAGTTTGGCGAGAACAGCCTGGGAAGTCAGGGGCTCAAGAGGCAGCCAAAAGGATTGTTTGCTACCGCTGCCGGCAAGCGGGACATATTGCAGCAAATTGCCCGGTTGTGGAGGAACCCATGCAATGTGACTTTCTGACGGACAGACGTCAGTCGCTGTGTGCGACAGTCGCATGCACTGCCATTCGGGGAACTGAGAAACATTTATGCAAAATGTGTATTAATGGTAGAAATGTTGTGGTATTACTGGATTCAGGTAGCCTTGTGACCCTGATAAAGGCTGAATTAGTTAAAACAGAGGTCTCTGGGAATAGCAAGGTAGCTGTTATTTGTGTGCATGGGGACACCCGAGAGTATCCAGTGACTACAGTGTGTTTCGAGACCCCCAAAGGTACCCTCTCTCATCCAGTGGGGTTAGTATCTCAATTACCGCATGATGCCATTGTGGGAAGGGATTTTCCGAAGTTCTGGGAACTGTGGGATGATCCTGAGCCCCCCACTGGTGCCCCTATGTACCAGGAATGTGATAGCCAGAACTCCTCTGAGAGTGGTGAGGACTCTCCAGAATTTCCCTTGTCAGTATTGGCAGGGGAGACTCAAGAAACTGGAGAGGAGCCCACCTCCTCAGACGAAAACCTACCGTCTGTGGAGTTTTCTGATCTGGAGGTTCACAGGGAAAATTTTGCCACAGAACAGTTAAAAGACCCCGCCCTAATAAAGGCACGGGAAAACGTAGTGGAAATAGATGGCGAGTTAGTGAACCCAGATAATACCTGCACTTACCCATACTTCAGCGTAGAGAAGGACCTACTGTATCGGGTGGCAAAAAGGGCAGAAGAAACCGTTGAGCAGCTTGTGGTGCCCAAACCTTACAGGAAGTTGGTGTTGGAGTTGGCCCATGGGCACATTCTTGGAGGTCATCTGGGGACAGAGAAAACCCGAGAGAGGGTATTACAGAGATTCTATTGGCCTGGGGTGATGAAGGACATAGAAAATTATTGTTCCTCCTGCCCTGTGTGTCAGAGGTCGGCCCCGATGCCACATTTCCGTAGCCCGCTGGTCCCTCTACCCATCATTGAGGTCCCGTTTGAGAGAATCGCAATGGATTTGGTAGGTCCTATAATCAAGTCCGCTAGGGGGCACCAGTACATATTGGTTATAATGGACTATGCCACCCGTTATCCAGAAGCGATCCCTCTCAGAAATACCTCGGCCAAAACCATAGCCAAAGAGCTATCTCTTGTTTTTAGCCGGGTGGGTATTTGTAAAGAACTGCTTACGGACCAAGGTACACCCTTTATGTCCCGGGTTATGAAAGAGCTGTGTAAATTGTTCAAAGTGACGCAATTGCGTACATCTGTGTATCACCCCCAAACCGATGGGCTGGTTGAAAGATTCAACAAAACCCTAAAACAAATGTTGAAGAAAGTGGTGGATAGAGATGGAAAGGATTGGGACTGTCTACTTCCTTATTTGATGTTTGCTATTAGGGAGGTGCCCCAATCCTCTACGGGATTCTCCCCCTTTGAGTTACTGTATGGGAGACACCCAAGAGGGCTGTTGGATATTGCCAAGGAAACTTGGGAAAGTGAGAGTTCTCCCCACAGGAGTGTGATTGAGCATGTCGCCCTGATGCAAGATCGAATTGCACAGGTAATGCCCATCGTGAAGGAACATTTGGCCCAAGCGCAGTTGGCACAGCAGAGAGTGTACAACCGTGGAGCAAAGACCCGTACCTTTTCCCCGGGGGATAGGATATTGGTACTTGTCCCTACGGTTGAAAGTAAATTCCTTGCCAAATGGCAAGGCCCCTACGAGATAATGGAAAAAGTGAGCGAAGTGAATTACAAGGTCAGACAACCAGGAAGGCGAAAGCCCGAACAGATATATCACGTTAATCTGTTGAAAGCCTGGAGGGATAGAGAGTCCCTAGTCGCAGAAACTTGGTCACCAGCTCAAACTGGTTGCGTGATTCCGGAGGTTGGAATAGCAGCCACCTTGTCACAACCCCAACAACAGGAGGTTAAGGAGTTTGTGCTTCGCAACAAGGAGGTGTTCTCTGAGCTGCCGGGACAAACATCTGGGGTAGAGCATGATATTATTACCCCGCCCGGTGAAAGGGTGAAGTTAAAACCCTATCGGATCCCAGAGGCCCGACGGGAGGCAATACGGGAGGAAGTACAGAAAATGCTGAACTTAGGGGTGATAGAGGAGTCCCAAAGTGATTGGTCTAGTCCCATTGTGTTGGTGCCTAAACCGGATGGGAGCTGGCGATTTTGTAACGATTTTCGTCAGTTGAACAAAGTTACAAAATTTGACACCTACCCCATGCCACGTATAGATGAGTTGATCGACCGGCTGGGAACAGCCCGATACATGACGACTCTTGACCTCACAAAAGGGTATTGGCAAATTCCCCTGGCCAAGTCGGCCAAAGAGAAAACCGCATTTGTAACCCCAGACGGGGCGTTCCAATATAAGAGAATGCCGTTCGGGTTACAGAATGCGCCGGCCACATTCCAGCGGAAAATGGACCAGATACTGAGGCCCCATCGGAAGTATGCTGCGGCTTACCTGGATGACGTAATTGTCCATAGCACAGATTGGGCCTCACATCTGCCAAAAGTGCAAGCAGTCCTAGACTCTATCCGGGAAGCGGGGTTTACGGCTAACCCCAAGAAGTGTACCATTGGGCAGGAGGAGGCCAAATATCTTGGGTACACCATTGGCAGGGGAGTGATAAAACCCCAACTCAACAAAGTCGAGGCCATCCAGAGTTGGCCACGTCCCAACAGCAAGAAGCAGGTACGGGCCTTTCTGGGAATCGCGGGTTATTATCGGCGCTTCATTCCCCACTTTGCTTCTAAGGCTGTGCCCCTAACCAACCTGACGAAAGGGAAAGGGTCGGTCATGATTAAATGGACCCCCGAGGCTGAGGCAGCATTCCAATTCTTGAAACAAGCCTTATGTAGCCAGCCAGTGTTGTACTCACCCGACTTCTCTAAAGACTTTGTCGTACAAAGTGATGCGTCAGATGTGGGGTTAGGAGCAGTATTGTCCCAGGTCTGGAACGGGGAAGAGCACCCAGTCATTTACCTCAGCAGGAAGTTGAAGTCCCATGAGGTAAATTACGCCACGGTTGAAAAGGAGTGTTTAGCGGTGAAGTGGGCTCTAGATTCCCTTCGGTACTATCTGCTAGGTAGGCACTTTGACATGGTTACGGATCACGCTCCGTTAAAGTGGATGGCTCAAAACAAGGAGACAAATAGAAGAGTGAATAGGTGGTTCCTGGCCCTACAGGAATTCAACTTCACAGTAAAGCATCGCCCTGGCGTTCAAATGGGGAATGTGGATGCTTTGTCTCGAGTACATGAATGCCTGATTGCTGGTGTTCCAACCCCAAGGTTAAAACAAGAGGGGGGGGTATGTGACAGCAGGAAGGTAAAGTCACCTGGTTGCATCCAGGGGGGTAGATATATTTCTCCCAGATTCAGGCTTTATGCTGACTTATACAACTAGGGTGGAGAGTTGTATAAGCCCAGCTGAGGCTAGTAGGCTCATGGATGACTCATACCTCTAGGGAGAGTGTGGGGCGTCGTACAGACAGGGAGTTGATGAGGCCAGCTGAAGCTTGTCAGCTCATTTAGGCCTCTATAAGAACTCCCAGATTCATTAGGTGTTAGCTCATGCCTGGACCCAGACCTGTGTGGACTGTCTAGGGAGAGTGAACCCCTGTGCGGTGAGGCAAAGCCTGTGTGGCTATTTGTTTGGACTTTTACTAAACCAGGGACTTAGGGACTAGGACAGCACCAGGCTGATCCCAGTTGTTAGTTTAGGAAACCTGCATGTTTAGTCAGAGGTCAAACTGACCAGGATTTATTTTGTTTGTTTCTTTTTGGCTTTGCTGTGTTTTTGTCACTGTACATAGAGAAATAAACCGCACCTTTTGATTTTGAAAACCACAACCTCCGTCTGCTGGCCCTGTTTTTGTGTGGGGAGCCCAACCAGGGGGTCACACACACCCGCTACCGAGGGAACCCCCTCACAGTAGGGAGAGTGTCAGTGTGTTTTACTGTGCTAATCCTTGTTTGTAGGGACAGGGAAGGACAGTGAGGGAAATTCTCATTGTGCTATACTGTGCTAAAGCATTCATCATCAACCATCTTTAAAAAAAACATTTTTTATAGGGACAGAAAACTATAGGTAGGGAGAGTGTCAGTGTGTTTTACTGTGCTAATCCTTGTTTGTAGGGACAGGGAAGGACAGTGAGGGAAATTCTCATTGTGCTATACTGTGCTAAAGCATTCATCATCAACCATCTTTAAAAAAACATTTTTTATAGGGACAGAAAACTATAGGTAGGGAGAGTGTCAGTGTGTTTTACTGTGCTAATCCTTGTTTGTAGGGACAGGGAAGGACAGTGAGGGAAATTCTCATTGTGCTATACTGTGCTAAAGCATTCATCATCAACCATCTTTAAAAAAACATTTTTTATAGGGACAGAAAACTATAGGTAGGGAGAGTGTCAGTGTGTTTTACTGTGCTAATCCTTGTTTGTAGGGACAGGGAAGGACAGTGAGGGAAATTCTCATTGTGCTATACTGTGCTAAAGCATTCATCATCAACCATCTTTAAAAAAACATTTTTTATAGGGACAGAAAACTATAGGTAGGGAGAGTGTCAGTGTGTTTTACTGTGCTAATCCTTGTTTGTAGGGACAGGGAAGGACAGTGAGGGAAATTCTCATTGTGCTATACTGTGCTAAAGCATTCATCATCAACCATCTTTTAAAAAAAAAATTATAGGGACAGAAAACTATAGGTAGGGAGAGTGTCAGTGTGTTTTACTGTGCTAAACCTTGTTTGTAGGGACAGGGAAGGCCAGTGAGGGAAATTCTCATTGTGCTATACTGTGCTAAAGCATTTCTCATCAACCATCTTTAAAAAAAAATTTTTTATAGGGACAGAAAACTATAGGTAGGGAGAGTGTCAGTGTGTTTTACTGTGCTAATCCTTGTTTGTAGCGACAGGGAAGGACAGTGAGGGAAATTCTCATTGTGCTATAATGTGCTAAAGCATTCATCATCAACCATCTTTAAAAAAACATTTTTTATAGGGACAGAAAACTATAGGTAGGGAGAGTGTCAGTGTGTTTTACTGTGCTAATCCTTGTTTGTAGGGACAGGGAAGGACAGTGAGGGAAATTCTCATTGTGCTATACTGTGCTAAAGCATTCATCATCAACCATCTTTAAAAAAACATTTTTTATAGGGACAGAAAACTATAGGTAGGGAGAGTGTCAGTGTGTTTTACTGTGCTAATCCTTGTTTGTAGCGACAGGGAAGGACAGTGAGGGAAATTCTCATTGTGCTATAATGTGCTAAAGCATTCATCATCAACCATCTTTAAAAAAACATTTTTTATAGGGACAGAAAACTATAGGTAGGGAGAGTGTCAGTGTGTTTTACTGTGCTAATCCTTGTTTGTAGGGACAGGGAAGGACAGTGAGGGAAATTCTCATTGTGCTATATTGTGCTAAAGCATTCATCATCAACCATCTTTAAAAAAAACATTTTTTATAGGGACAGAAAACTATAGGTAGGGAGAGTGTCAGTGTGTTTTACTGTGCTAATCCTTGTTTGTAGGGACAGGGAAGGACAGTGAGGGAAATTCTCATTGTGCTATACTGTGCTAAAGCATTCATCATCAACCATCTTTAAAAAAACATTTTTTATAGGGACAGAAAACTATAGGTAGGGAGAGTGTCAGTGTGTTTTACTGTGCTAATCCTTGTTTGTAGGGACAGGGAAGGACAGTGAGGGAAATTCTCATTGTGCTATACTGTGCTAAAGCATTCATCATCAACCATCTTTAAAAAAACATTTTTTATAGGGACAGAAAACTATAGGTAGGGAGAGTGTCAGTGTGTTTTACTGTGCTAATCCTTGTTTGTAGGGACAGGGAAGGACAGTGAGGGAAATTCTCATTGTGCTATACTGTGCTAAAGCATTCATCATCAACCATCTTTAAAAAAAACATTTTTTATAGGGACAGAAAACTATAGGTAGGGAGAGTGTCAGTGTGTTTTACTGTGCTAATCCTTGTTTGTAGGGACAGGGAAGGACAGTGAGGGAAATTCTCATTGTGCTATACTGTGCTAAAGCATTCATCATCAACCATCTTTAAAAAAACATTTTTTATAGGGACAGAAAACTATAGGTAGGGAGAGTGTCAGTGTGTTTTACTGTGCTAATCCTTGTTTGTAGGGACAGGGAAGGACAGTGAGGGAAATTCTCATTGTGCTATACTGTGCTAAAGCATTCATCATCAACCATCTTTAAAAAAACATTTTTTATAGGGACAGAAAACTATAGGTAGTGTGACAGCAGGAAGGTAAAGTCACCTGGTTGCATCCAGGGGGGTAGATATATTTCGCCCAGATTCAGGCTTTACGCCGATTTATACAGCTAGGTGGAGAGTTGTATAAGCCCAGCTGAGACTAGTGGGCTCATTGATGACTCATACCTCTAGGGAGAGGGCTGGGCGTCGTGCAGGCAGGGAGTTGATGAGGCCAGCTGAAGCCTGTCAGTTCGTTTAAGGCCTCTATAAAAACTCCCAGATTCATTAGATGTTAGCTCATGCCTGGAAGCAGACCTGTGTGGACTGTCTAGGGAGAGTGAACCCCTGTGCGGTGAGAGAAAGCCTGTGTGGCTATATTTTGCTTGGACATTTAAAACCAGGGACTAGGACAGCACTAGGCTGATCCCAGTTGTTAGTTAGGAAACCTGTATGTTTAGTCAGAGGTCAAGTTGACCAGGATTTATTTTGTTTGTTTCTTTTGCTTTGCTGTGTTTTTGTCACTGTAAATAGAAAATAAACGGCACCTTTTTGATTTTGAAAACCACAACCTCCGTCTGCTGGGCCTGTTTTTGTGTGGGGAGCCCATCCCGGGGGTCACACACACCCGCTGCCGAGCTAACCCCCTCACAGTTGGTGGAGAACCAGTGGCAGTTTTTTTTTAAGCCAGCATGGAGGAGATACTGAAACAGCTGGCTCTAGCAAATGCCAATCAACAGCAGACAAATGCAGGTTTGCAAAAGAGCCTTGCAGCTCAACAACAGAACTTCGCAGCCCAGCAGCAAGCTCATCAACAGAGCCTTGCAGCCCAGCAGCAAGCTCACCAACAGAGTCTGGAAGCTCAGCAACAAGCCCAGCAACGATCTGAGGCCCGCTTCATAGACCTATTACAGAAGCAAGAGCAGAGACTACAACAAATGGAAGCAGTAATGCAGCAACGTCCGCAGACCAGTGAGGAAAGCCGTCCCACTAATACCGCGTCCTTTGGGGTGAGTCGTTTATTGACAAAAATGACTGGAGAGGATGATCCAGAGGTATTTTTGACCACGTTTGAAAGGACTGCTGAAAGAGAAAAGTGGCCTGAGGAGCAGTGGGCTGGACTGGTGGCTCCTCTGTTAACGGGTGAATCGCAGAAAGCTTACTATGACCTAGAGCCTGACCAAGCAAAAGACTATGTGATGCTAAAAGCTGAAATATTGGCAAGGCTGGGTGTCACCCTGGCTGTCCGGGCTCAGCGTGTGCATAACTGGACTTTCCAGCTTGGAAAACCCCCCAGGTCTCAAATGTATGATCTCATTCACCTGAGCAGAAAGTGGCTACAGCCAGAGACTTTGTCCGCACCAAAGATTGTGGAACGTGTTGTAATGGATCGGTTTTTGAGAGCTCTTCCTACGGCCATCCAAAAGTGGGTAAGCCATGGAGACCCAGAGACGGCCGATGGTCTTGTGGATCGTGTGGAGAAATACTTGGCTACAGAGAACCTGACGGCCTCTTCCAGAGACACTCGGACTTTCCACCCTAAGACCAGACCATCCCCAGGGGCGGATAAGATGATTCCAAGGGGTAAGGGTGGAGAGAGTGAGAGGGTGGGAGCTCTACCCCAAGTTTGGCGAGAACAGCCTGGGAAATCAGCGGCTCAAGAGGCGGCAAGAAGGATCATTTGCTACCGCTGCCGGCAAGCGGGACATATTGCAGCAAATTGCCCGGTTTTGGAGGAACCCATGCAGTGTGACTTTCTGACGGGCAGACGTCAGTCGCTGTGTGCGACAGTCGCATGCACTGCCATTCGGGGAACTGAGAAACATTTATGCAAAATGTGTATTAATGGTAGAAATGTTGTGGTATTGCTGGATTCAGGTAGCCTTGTGACCCTGATAAAGGCTGAATTAGTTAAAACAGAGGTCTCTGGGAATAGCAAGGTAGCTGTTATTTGTGTGCATGGGGACACCCGAGAGTATCCAGTGACTACAGTGTGTTTCGAGACCCCCAAAGGTACCCTTTCTCATCCAGTGGGCTTAGTGTCTCAGTTACCGCATGACGCCATTGTGGGAAGGGATTTTCCGAAGTTCTGGGAACTGTGGGATGATCCTGAGCCCCCCACTGGTGCCCCTATGTACCAGGAATATGATAGCCAGAACTCCTCTGAGAGTGGTGAGGACTCTCCCGAATTTCCCTTGTCAGTATTGGCAGGGGAGACTCAAGAAACTGGAGAGGAGCCCACCTCCTCAGACGAAAACCTACCGTCTGTGGAGTTTTCTGATCTTGAGGTTCACAGGGAAAACTTTGCCACAGAACAGTTGAAAGACCCCGCCCTAATAAAGGCACGGGAAAACGTAGTGAAAATAGATGGCGAGTTAGTGAACCCAGATAATACCTGCACTTACCCATACTTCAGCGTAGAGAAGGACCTACTGTATCGGGTGGCAAAAAGGGCAGAAGAAACCGTTGAGCAGCTTGTGGTGCCCAAACCTTACAGGAAGTTGGTGTTGGAGTTGGCCCATGGGCACATTCTTGGAGGTCATCTGGGGACAGAGAAAACCCGAGAGAGGGTATTACAGAGATTCTATTGGCCTGGGGTGATGAAGGACATAGAAAATTATTGTTCCTCCTGCCCTGTGTGTCAGAGGTCGGCCCCGATGCCACACTTCCGTAGCCCGCTGGTCCCTCTACCCATCATTGAGGTCCCGTTTGAGAGAATCGCAATGGATTTGGTAGGTCCTATAATCAAGTCCGCTAGGGGGCACCAGTACATATTGGTTATAATGGACTATGCCACCCGTTATCCAGAAGCGATCCCTCTCAGAAATACCTCGGCCAAAACCATAGCCAAAGAGCTATCTCTTGTTTTTAGCCGGGTGGGTATTTGTAAAGAACTGCTTACGGACCAAGGTACACCCTTTATGTCCCGGGTTATGAAGGAGCTGTGTAAATTGTTCAAAGTGACGCAATTACGTACATCTGTGTATCACCCCCAAACCGATGGGCTGGTTGAAAGATTCAACAAAACCCTAAAACAAATGTTGAAGAAAGTGGTGGATAGGGATGGAAAGGATTGGGACTGTCTACTTCCTTATTTGATGTTTGCTATTAGGGAGGTGCCCCAATCCTCTACGGGATTCTCCCCCTTTGAGTTACTGTATGGGAGACACCCAAGAGGGCTGTTGGATATTGCCAAGGAAACTTGGGAAAGTGAGAGTTCTCCCCACAGGAGTGTGATTGAGCATGTCGCCCTGATGCAAGATCGAATTGCACAGGTAATGCCCATCGTGAAGGAACATTTGGCCCAAGCGCAGTTGGCACAGCAGAGAGTGTACAACCGTGGAGCCAAGACCCGTACCTTTTCCCCGGGGGATAGGATATTGGTACTTGTCCCTACGGTTGAAAGTAAATTCCTTGCCAAATGGCAAGGCCCCTACGAGATAATGGAAAAAGTGAGCGAAGTGAATTACAAGGTCAGACAACCAGGAAGGCGAAAGCCCGAACAGATCTATCACGTTAATCTGTTGAAAGCCTGGAGGGATAGAGAGTCCCTAGTCGCAGACACTTGGTCACCAGCTCAAACTGGTTGCGTGATTCCTGAGGTTGGAATCGCAGCCACCTTGTCACAACCCCAACAACAGGAGGTTAAGGAGTTTGTGCTTCGCAACAAGGAGGTATTCTCTGAGCTGCCGGGACAAACATCTGGGGTAGAGCATGACATTATTACCCCGCCCGGTGAAAGGGTGAAGTTAAAACCCTATCGGATCCCAGAGGCCCGACGGGAGGCAATACGGGAGGAAGTACAGAAAATGCTGAACTTAGGGGTGATAGAGGAGTCCCAAAGTGATTGGTCTAGTCCCATTGTGTTGGTGCCTAAACCGGATGGGAGCTGGCGATTTTGTAACGATTTTCGTCAGTTGAACAAAGTTACAAAATTTGACACCTACCCCATGCCACGTATAGATGAGTTGATCGACCGGCTGGGAACAGCCCGATACATGACGACTCTTGACCTCACAAAAGGGTATTGGCAAATCCCCCTGGCCAAGTCGGCCAAAGAGAAAACCGCATTTGTAACCCCAGACGGGGCGTTCCAATATAAAAGAATGCCGTTCGGGTTACAGAATGCGCCGGCCACATTCCAGCGGAAAATGGACCAGATGCTGAGGCCCCATCGGAAGTATGCTGCGGCTTACCTGGATGACATAATTGTCCATAGCACAGATTGGGCCTCACATCTGCCAAAAGTGCAAGCAGTCCTGGACTCTGTTCGGGAAGCAGGGTTTACGGCTAACCCCAAGAAGTGTACCATTGGGCAGGAGGAGGCCAAATATCTTGGGTACACCATTGGGAGGGGAGTAATAAAACCCCAACTCAACAAAGTCGAGGCCATCCAGAGTTGGCCACGTCCCAACAGCAAGAAGCAGGTACGAGCCTTTCTGGGAATCGCTGGGTATTATCGGCGATTCATTCCCCACTTTGCTTCTAAGGCTGTGCCCCTAACCAACCTGACGAAGGGGAAAGGGTCGGTCATGATTAAATGGACCCCCGAGGCTGAGGCAGCATTCCAATTCTTGAAACAAGCCTTATGTAGCCAGCCAGTGTTGTACTCACCCGACTTCTCTAGAGACTTTGTCGTACAAAGTGATGCGTCAGATGTGGGGTTAGGAGCAGTATTGTCCCAGGTCTGGAACGGGGAAGAGCACCCAGTCATTTACCTCAGCAGGAAGTTGAAGTCCCATGAGGTAAATTACGCCACCGTTGAAAAGGAGTGTTTAGCGGTGAAGTGGGCTCTAGATTCCCTTCGGTACTACCTGCTAGGTAGGCACTTTGACATGGTTACGGATCACGCTCCGTTAAAGTGGATGGCTCAAAACAAGGAAACAAATAGAAGAGTGAATAGGTGGTTCCTGGCCCTCCAGGAATTCAACTTCACAGTAAAGCATCGCCCTGGCGTTCAAATGGGGAATGTGGATGCTTTGTCTCGAGTACATGAATGCCTGATTGCTGGTGTTCCAACCCCGAGGTTAAAACAAGAGGGGGGGGTATGTGACAGCAGGAAGGTAAAGTCACCTGGTTGCATCCAGGGGGGTAGATATATTTCGCCCAGATTCAGGCTTTACGCCGATTTATACAGCTAGGTGGAGAGTTGTATAAGCCCAGCTGAGACTAGTGGGCTCATTGATGACTCATACCTCTAGGGAGAGGGCTGGGCGTCGTGCAGGCAGGGAGTTGATGAGGCCAGCTGAAGCCTGTCAGTTCGTTTAAGGCCTCTATAAAAACTCCCAGATTCATTAGATGTTAGCTCATGCCTGGAAGCAGACCTGTGTGGACTGTCTAGGGAGAGTGAACCCCTGTGCGGTGAGAGAAAGCCTGTGTGGCTATATTTTGCTTGGACATTTAAAACCAGGGACTAGGACAGCACTAGGCTGATCCCAGTTGTTAGTTAGGAAACCTGTATGTTTAGTCAGAGGTCAAGTTGACCAGGATTTATTTTGTTTGTTTCTTTTGCTTTGCTGTGTTTTTGTCACTGTAAATAGAAAATAAACGGCACCTTTTTGATTTTGAAAACCACAACCTCCGTCTGCTGGGCCTGTTTTTGTGTGGGGAGCCCATCCCGGGGGTCACACACACCCGCTGCCGAGCTAACCCCCTCACAGTAGGGAGAGTGTCAGTGTGTTTTACTGTGCTAATCCTTGTTTGTAGGGACAGGGAAGGACAGTGAGGGAAATTCTCATTGTGCTATACTGTGCTAAAGCATTCATCATCAACCATCTTTAAAAAAACATTTTTTATAGGGACAGAAAACTATAGGTAGGGAGAGTGTCAGTGTGTTTTACTGTGCTAATCCTTGTTTGTAGGGACAGGGAAGGACAGTGAGGGAAATTCTCATTGTGCTATACTGTGCTAAAGCATTCATCATCAACCATCTTTAAAAAAACATTTTTTATAGGGACAGAAAACTATAGGTAGGGAGAGTGTCAGGCCTTGTACACACGACCGATTTTCTCGTCGTAAACAGTCAAGAAAAGTGCCGCGAGAGATTTTTTGTCTAGAAAAACGTTCGTGTGTATGGTTTTACGACGAGAAACTTGACGAGAATCTCGACGAGAAAATAGAGAACCTGCTCTCTATTTTCTCATCAGGAGTCCAGATTTCCTCGTCGTGTTTCTCGTCGGCCTGTTTTGTGACGAGAAAATGGTTCGTGTGTATGCTTTTACGACTCTTCCAAAAGCGCGCATGCTCAGAATCAAGTATGAGACGGGAGCGCATCTTCTGGTAAAACAAGCCTTCGTAATGGAAATAGCACATTCATCACGCTAAAACGAACTGAAAGCACGAAGACTGAAAAGCGCGAATCGTCTCTTCCCAAACTTTTACTTCACACGCGGTAACATGAGATCAGCAAAAGCAGCCCAAGGGGTGGCGCCAAGAAAAAAGATCTTCCCCTTTATAGTGCCGTCGTACGTGCTGGACGTGAGCGCAGAGAACCACGAGGAAATTGGGAAATGACAGTGTGTACGCATAGAAAGCTTGACGAGAAAATCGACAAGCTTAACAAGAATCTCGTCGAAAAAAACGACGTGTTTTTACGACGAGAAAATCGGTCGTGTGTACGAGGCCTTTGTGTGTTTTACTGTGCTAATCCTTGTTTGTAGGGACAGGGAAGGACAGTGAGGGAAATTCTCATTGTGCTATACTGTGCTAAAGCATTCATCATCAACCATCTTTTAAAAAAAAAATTATAGGGACAGAAAACTATAGGTAGGGAGAGTGTCAGTGTGTTTTACTGTGCTAAACCTTGTTTGTAGGGACAGGGAAGGCCAGTGAGGGAAATTCTCATTGTGCTATACTGTGCTAAAGCATTCCTCATCAACCATCTTTCAAAAAAAAATTTTTATAGGGACAGAAAACTATAGGTAGGGAGAGTGTCAGTGTGTTTTACTGTGCTAAACCTTGTTTGTAGGGACAGGGAAGGACAGTGAGGGAAATTCTCATTGTGCTATACTGTGCTAAAGCATTCGTCATCAACCATCTTTAAAAAAACATTTTTTATAGGGACAGAAAACTATAGGTAGGGAGAGTGTCAGTGTGTTTTACTGTGCTAATCCTTGTTTGTAGGGACAGGGAAGGACAGTGAGGGAAATTCTCATTGTGCTATAATGTGCTAAAGCATTCATCATCAACCATCTTTAAAAAAACATTTTCTATAGGGACAGAAAACTATAGGTAGGGAGAGTGTCAGTGTGTTTTACTGTGCTAATCCTTGTTTGTAGGGACAGGGAAGGACAGTGAGGGAAATTCTCATTGTGCTATACTGTGCTAAAGCATTCATCATCAACCATCTTTAAAAAAAACATTTTTTATAGGGACAGAAAACTATAGGTAGGGAGAGTGTCAGTGTGTTTTACTGTGCTAATCCTTGTTTGTAGGGACAGGGAAGGACAGTGAGGGAAATTCTCATTGTGCTATACTGTGCTAAAGCATTCATCATCAACCATCTTTAAAAAAACATTTTTTATAGGGACAGAAAACTATAGGTAGGGAGAGTGTCAGTGTGTTTTACTGTGCTAATCCTTGTTTGTAGGGACAGGGAAGGACAGTGAGGGAAATTCTCATTGTGCTATACTGTGCTAAAGCATTCATCATCAACCATCTTTAAAAAAAAACATTTTTTATAGGGACAGAAAACTATAGGTAGGGAGAGTGTCAGTGTGTTTTACTGTGCTAATCCTTGTTTGTAGGGACAGGGAAGGACAGTGAGGGAAATTCTCATTGTGCTATACTGTGCTAAAGCATTCATCATCAACCATCTTTAAAAAAACATTTTTTATAGGGACAGAAAACTATAGGTAGGGAGAGTGTCAGTGTGTTTTACTGTGCTAATCCTTGTTTGTAGGGACAGGGAAGGACAGTGAGGGAAATTCTCATTGTGCTATAATGTGCTAAAGCATTCATCATCAACCATCTTTAAAAAAACATTTTTTATAGGGACAGAAAACTATAGGTAGGGAGAGTGTCAGTGTGTTTTACTGTGCTAATCCTTGTTTGTAGGGACAGGGAAGGACAGTGAGGGAAATTCTCATTGTGCTATACTGTGCTAAAGCATTCATCATCAACCATCTTTAAAAAAAACATTTTTTATAGGGACAGAAAACTATAGGTAGGGAGAGTGTCAGTGTGTTTTACTGTGCTAATCCTTGTTTGTAGGGACAGGGAAGGACAGTGAGGGAAATTCTCATTGTGCTATACTGTGCTAAAGCATTCATCATCAACCATCTTTAAAAAAACATTTTTTATAGGGACAGAAAACTATAGGTAGGGAGAGTGTCAGTGTGTTTTACTGTGCTAATCCTTGTTTGTAGGGACAGGGAAGGACAGTGAGGGAAATTCTCATTGTGCTATACTGTGCTAAAGCATTCATCATCAACCATCTTTAAAAAAACATTTTTTATAGGGACAGAAAACTATAGGTAGGGAGAGTGTCAGTGTGTTTTACTGTGCTAATCCTTGTTTGTAGGGACAGGGAAGGACAGTGAGGGAAATTCTCATTGTGCTATACTGTGCTAAAGCATTCATCATCAACCATCTTTAAAAAAAACATTTTTTATAGGGACAGAAAACTATAGGTAGGGAGAGTGTCAGTGTGTTTTACTGTGCTAATCCTTGTTTGTAGGGACAGGGAAGGACAGTGAGGGAAATTCTCATTGTGCTATACTGTGCTAAAGCATTCATCATCAACCATCTTTAAAAAAACATTTTTTATAGGGACAGAAAACTATAGGTAGGGAGAGTGTCAGTGTGTTTTACTGTGCTAATCCTTGTTTGT
This sequence comes from Rana muscosa, assembly GCA_029206835.1. Classification (NCBI taxonomy): domain Eukaryota; kingdom Metazoa; phylum Chordata; class Amphibia; order Anura; family Ranidae; genus Rana; species Rana muscosa. Next base: position 597,639,741 of record CM055122.1, on the reverse strand, counting down.
AGGGACAGGGAAGGACAGTGAGGGAAATTCTCATTGTGCTATACTGTGCTAAAGCATTCATCATCAACCATCTTTAAAAAAACATTTTTTATAGGGACAGAAAACTATAGGTAGGGAGAGTGTCAGTGTGTTTTACTGTGCTAATCCTTGTTTGTAGGGACAGGGAAGGACAGTGAGGGAAATTCTCATTGTGCTATACTGTGCTAAAGCATTCATCATCAACCATCTTTTAAAAAAAATATTATAGGGACAGAAAACTATAGGTAGGGAGAGTGTCAGTGTGTTTTACTGTGCTAAACCTTGTTTGTAGGGACAGGGAAGGCCAGTGAGGGAAATTCTCATTGTGCTATACTGTGCTAAAGCATTCCTCATCAACCATCTTTAAAAAAAAATTTTTTATAGGGACAGAAAACTATAGGTAGGGAGAGTGTCAGTGTGTTTTACTGTGCTAAACCTTGTTTGTAGGGACAGGGAAGGACAGTGAGGGAAATTCTCATTGTGCTATACTGTGCTAAAGCATTCATCATCAACCATCTTTAAAAAAACATTTTTTATAGGGACAGAAAACTATAGGTAGGGAGAGTGTCAGTGTGTTTTACTGTGCTAATCCTTGTTTGTAGGGACAGGGAAGGACAGTGAGGGAAATTCTCATTGTGCTATAATGTGCTAAAGCATTCATCATCAACCATCTTTAAAAAAACATTTTTTATAGGGACAGAAAACTATAGGTAGGGAGAGTGTCAGTGTGTTTTACTGTGCTAATCCTTGTTTGTAGGGACAGGGAAGGACAGTGAGGGAAATTCTCATTGTGCTATACTGTGCTAAAGCATTCATCATCAACCATCTTTAAAAAAAACATTTTTTATAGGGACAGAAAACTATAGGTAGGGAGAGTGTCAGTGTGTTTTACTGTGCTAATCCTTGTTTGTAGGGACAGGGAAGGACAGTGAGGGAAATTCTCATTGTGCTATACTGTGCTAAAGCATTCATCATCAACCATCTTTAAAAAAACATTTTTTATAGGGACAGAAAACTATAGGTAGGGAGAGTGTCAGTGTGTTTTACTGTGCTAATCCTTGTTTGTAGGGACAGGGAAGGACAGTGAGGGAAATACTCATTGTGCTATACTGTGCTAAAGCATTCATCATCAACCATCTTTAAAAAAATCATTTTTTATAGGGACAGAAAACTATAGGTAAGGAGAGTGTCAGTGTGTTTTACTGTGCTAATCCTTGTTTGTAGGGACAGGGAAGGACAGTGAGGGAAATTCTCATTGTGCTATACTGTGCTAAAGCATTCATCATCAACCATCTTTAAAAAAACATTTTTTATAGGGACAGAAAACTATAGGTAGGGAGAGTGTCAGTGTGTTTTACTGTGCTAATCCTTGTTTGTAGGGACAGGGAAGGACAGTGAGGGAAATTCTCATTGTGCTATACTGTGCTAAAGCATTCATCATCAACCATCTTTAAAAAAACATTTTTTATAGGGACAGAAAACTATAGGTAGGGAGAGTGTCAGTGTGTTTTACTGTGCTAATCCTTGTTTGTAGGGACAGGGAAGGACAGTGAGGGAAATTCTCATTGTGCTATACTGTGCTAAAGCATTCATCATCAACCATCTTTAAAAAAAACATTTTTTATAGGAACAGAAAACTATAGGTAGGGAGAGTGTCAGTGTGTTTTACTGTGCTAATCCTTGTTTGTAGGGACAGGGAAGGACAGTGAGGGAAATTCTCATTGTGCTATACTGTGCTAAAGCATTCATCATCAACCATCTTTAAAAAAACATTTTTTATAGGGACAGAAAACTATAGGTAGGGAGAGTGTCAGTGTGTTTTACTGTGCTAATCCTTGTTTGTAGGGACAGGGAAGGACAGTGAGGGAAATTCTCATTGTGCTATACTGTGCTAAAGCATTCATCATCAACCATCTTTAAAAAAACATTTTTTATAGGGACAGAAAACTATAGGTAGGGAGAGTGTCAGTGTGTTTTACTGTGCTAATCCTTGTTTGTAGGGACAGGGAAGGACAGTGAGGGAAATTCTCATTGTGCTATACTGTGCTAAAGCATTCATCATCAACCATCTTTAAAAAAACATTTTTTATAGGGACAGAAAACTATAGGTAGGGAGAGTGTCAGTGTGTTTTACTGTGCTAATCCTTGTTTGTAGGGACAGGGAAGGACAGTGAGGGAAATTCTCATTGTGCTATACTGTGCTAAAGCATTCATCATCAACCATCTTTAAAAAAACATTTTTTATAGGGACAGAAAACTATAGGTAGGGAGAGTGTCAGTGTGTTTTACTGTGCTAATCCTTGTTTGTAGGGACAGGGAAGGACAGTGAGGGAAATTCTCATTGTGCTATACTGTGCTAAAGCATTCATCATCAACCATCTTTAAAAAAACATTTTTTATAGGGACAGAAAACTATAGGTAGGGAGAGTGTCAGTGTGTTTTACTGTGCTAATCCTTGTTTGTAGGGACAGGGAAGGACAGTGAGGGAAATTCTCATTGTGCTATACTGTGCTAAAGCATTCATCATCAACCATCTTTAAAAAAACATTTTTTATAGGGACAGAAAACTATAGGTAGGGAGAGTGTCAGTGTGTTTTACTGTGCTAATCCTTGTTTGTAGGGACAGGGAAGGACAGTGAGGGAAATTCTCATTGTGCTATACTGTGCTAAAGCATTCATCATCAACCATCTTTAAAAAAACATTTTTTATAGGGACAGAAAACTATAGGTAGGGAGAGTGTCAGTGTGTTTTACTGTGCTAATCCTTGTTTGTAGGGACAGGGAAGGACAGTGAGGGAAATTCTCATTGTGCTATACTGTGCTAAAGCATTCATCATCAACCATCTTTAAAAAAACATTTTTTATAGGGACAGAAAACTATAGGTAGGGAGAGTGTCAGTGTGTTTTACTGTGCTAATCCTTGTTTGTAGGGACAGGGAAGGACAGTGAGGGAAATTCTCATTGTGCTATACTGTGCTAAAGCATTCATCATCAACCATCTTTAAAAAAACATTTTTTATAGGGACAGAAAACTATAAGTAGGGAGAGTGTCAGTGTGTTTTACTGTGCTAATCCTTGTTTGTAGGGACAGGGAAGGACAGTGAGGGAAATTCTCATTGTGCTATACTGTGCTAAAGCATTCATCATCAACCATCTTTTAAAAAAAAAAATTATAGGGACAGAAAACTATAGGTAGGGAGAGTGTCAGTGTGTTTTACTGTGCTAAACCTTGTTTGTAGGGACAGGGAAGGCCAGTGAGGGAAATTCTCATTGTGCTATACTGTGCTAAAGCATTCCTCATCAACCATCTTTAAAAAAAAAAAAATTATAGGGACAGAAAACTATAGGTAGGGAGAGTGTCAGTGTGTTTTACTGTGCTAAACCTTGTTTGTAGGGACAGGGAAGGACAGTGAGGGAAATTCTCATTGTGCTATACTGTGCTAAAGCATTCATCATCAACCATCTTTAAAAAAACATTTTTTATAGGGACAGAAAACTATAGGTAGGGAGAGTGTCAGTGTGTTTTACTGTGCTAATCCTTGTTTGTAGGGACAGGGAAGGACAGTGAGGGAAATTCTCATTGTGCTATACTGTGCTAAAGCATTCATCATCAACCATCTTTAAAAAAAAAAATTTATAGGGACAGAAAACTATAGGTAGGGAGAGTGTCAGTGTGTTTTACTGTGCTAATCCTTGTTTGTAGGGACAGGGAAGGACAGTGAGGGAAATTCTCATTGTGCTATACTGTGCTAAAGCATTCATCATCAACCATCTTTAAAAAAACATTTTTTATAGGGACAGAAAACTATAGGTAGGGAGAGTGTCAGTGTGTTTTACTGTGCTAATCCTTGTTTGTAGGGACAGGGAAGGACAGTGAGGGAAATTCTCATTGTGCTATACTGTGCTAAAGCATTCATCATCAACCATCTTTAAAAAAAACATTTTTTATAGGGACAGAAAACTATAGGTAGGGAGAGTGTCAGTGTGTTTTACTGTGCTAATCCTTGTTTGTAGGGACAGGGAAGGACAGTGAGGGAAATTCTCATTGTGCTATACTGTGCTAAAGCATTCATCATCAACCATCTTTAAAAAAACATTTTTTATAGGGACAGAAAACTATAGGTAGGGAGAGTGTCAGTGTGTTTTACTGTGCTAATCCTTGTTTGTAGAGACAGGGAAGGACAGTGAGGGAAATTCTCATTGTGCTATACTGTGCTAAAGCATTCATCATCAACCATCTTTAAAAAAACATTTTTTATAGGGACAGAAAACTATAGGTAGGGAGAGTGTCAGTGTGTTTTACTGTGCTAATCCTTGTTTGTAGGGACAGGGAAGGACAGTGAGGGAAATTCTCATTGTGCTATACTGTGCTAAAGCATTCATCATCAACCATCTTAAAAAAACATTTTTTATAGGGACAGAAAACTATAGGTAGGGAGAGTGTCAGTGTGTTTTACTGTGCTAATCCTTGTTTGTAGGGACAGGGAAGGACAGTGAGGGAAATTCTCATTGTGCTATACTGTGCTAAAGCATTCATCATCAACCATCTTTTAAAAAAAAAAATTATAGGGACAGAAAACTATAGGTAGGGAGAGTGTCAGTGTGTTTTACTGTGCTAAACCTTGTTTGTAGGGACAGGGAATGCCAGTGAGGGAAATTCTCATTGTGCTATACTGTGCTAAAGCATTCCTCATCAACCATCTTTAAAAAAAAACATTTTATAGGGACAAAAAACTATAGGTAGGGAGAGTGTCAGTGTGTTTTACTGTGCTAATCCTTGTTTGTAGGGACAGGGAAGGACAGTGAGGGAAATTCTCATTGTGCTCTACTGTGCTAAAGCATTCATCATCAACCATCTTTAAAAAAACATTTTTTTTAGGGACAGAAAACTATAGGTAGGGAGAGTGTCAGTGTGTTTTACTGTGCTAATCCTTGTTTGTAGGGACAGGGAAGGACAGTGAGGGAAATTCTCATTGTGCTATACTGTGCTAAAGCATTCATCATCAACCATCTTTAAAAAAACATTTTTTATAGGGACAGAAAACTATAGGTAGGGAGAGTGTCAGTGTGTTTTACTGTGCTAATCCTTGTTTGTAGGGACAGGGAAGGACAGTGAGGGAAATTCTCATTGTGCTATACTGTGCTAAAGCATTCATCATCAACCATCTTTAAAAAAAAAAATTTATAGGGACAGAAAACTATAGGTAGGGAGAGTGTCAGTGTGTTTTACTGTGCTAATCCTTGTTTGTAGGGACAGGGAAGGACAGTGAGGGAAATTCTCATTGTGCTATACTGTGCTAAAGCATTCATCATCAACCATCTTTAAAAAAACATTTTTTATAGGGACAGAAAACTATAGGTAGGGAGAGTGTCAGTGTGTTTTACTGTGCTAATCCTTGTTTGTAGGGACAGGGAAGGACAGTGAGGGAAATTCTCATTGTGCTATACTGTGCTAAAGCATTCATCATCAACCATCTTTAAAAAAACATTTTTTATAGGGACAGAAAACTATAGGTAGGGAGAGTGTCAGTGTGTTTTACTGTGCTAATCCTTGTTTGTAGGGACAGGGAAGGACAGTGAGGGAAATTCTCATTGTGCTATACTGTGCTAAAGCATTCATCATCAACCATCTTTAAAAAAACATTTTTTATAGGGACAGAAAACTATAGGTAGGGAGAGTGTCAGTGTGTTTTACTGTGCTAATCCTTGTTTGTAGAGACAGGGAAGGACAGTGAGGGAAATTCTCATTGTGCTATACTGTGCTAAAGCATTCATCATCAACCATCTTTAAAAAAACATTTTTTATAGGGACAGAAAACTATAGGTAGGGAGAGTGTCAGTGTGTTTTACTGTGCTAATCCTTGTTTGTAGGGACAGGGAAGGACAGTGAGGGAAATTCTCATTGTGCTATACTGTGCTAAAGCATTCATCATCAACCATCTTTAAAAAAACATTTTTTATAGGGACAGAAAACTATAGGTAGGGAGAGTGTCAGTGTGTTTTACCGTGCTAATCCTTGTTTGTAGGGACAGGGAAGGACAGTGAGGGAAATTCTCATTGTGCTATACTGTGCTAAAGCATTCATCATCAACCATCTTTTAAAAAAAAAAAATATAGGGACAGAAAACTATAGGTAGGGAGAGTGTCAGTGTGTTTTACTGTGCTAAACCTTGTTTGTAGGGACAGGGAAGGCCAGTGAGGGAAATTCTCATTGTGCTATACTGTGCTAAAGCATTCCTCATCAACCATCTTTAAAAAAAAACATTTTATAGGGACAAAAAACTATAGGTAGGGAGAGTGTCAGTGTGTTTTACTGTGCTAATCCTTGTTTGTAGGGACAGGGAAGGACAGTGAGGGAAATTCTCATTGTGCTCTACTGTGCTAAAGCATTCATCATCAACCATCTTTAAAAAAACATTTTTTATAGGGACAGAAAACTATAGGTAGGGAGAGTGTCAGTGTGTTTTACTGTGCTAATCCTTGTTTGTAGGGACAGGGAAGGACAGTGAGGGAAATTCTCATTGTGCTATACTGTGCTAAAGCATTCATCATCAACCATCTTTAAAAAAACATTTTTTATAGGGACAGAAAACTATAGGTAGGGAGAGTGTCAGTGTGTTTTACTGTGCTAATCCTTGTTTGTAGGGACAGGGAAGGACAGTGAGGGAAATTCTCATTGTGCTATACTGTGCTAAAGCATTCATCATCAACCATCTTTAAAAAAAAAAAATTATAGGGACAGAAAACTATAGGTAGGGAGAGTGTCAGTGTGTTTTACTGTGCTAATCCTTGTTTGTAGGGACAGGGAAGGACAGTGAGGGAAATTCTCATTGTGCTATACTGTGCTAAAGCATTCATCATCAACCATCTTTAAAAAAAAATTTTTTATAGGGACAGAAAACTATAGGTAGGGAGAGTGTCAGTGTGTTTTACTGTGCTAATCCTTGTTTGTAGGGACAGGGAAGGACAGTGAGGGAAATTCTCATTGTGCTATACTGTGCTAAAGCATTCATCATCAACCATCTTTAAAAAAACATTTTTTATAGGGACAGAAAACTATAGGTAGGGAGAGTGTCAGTGTGTTTTACTGTGCTAATCCTTGTTTGTAGGGACAGGGAAGGACAGTGAGGGAAATTCTCATTGTGCTATACTGTGCTAAAGCATTCATCATCAACCATCTTTAAAAAAACATTTTTTATAGGGACAGAAAACTATAGGTAGGGAGAGTGTCAGTGTGTTTTACTGTGCTAAACCTTGTTTGTAGGGACAGGGAAGGACAGTGAGGGAAATTCTCATTGTGCTATACTGTGCTAAAGCATTCATCATCAACCATCTTTAAAAAAACATTTTTTATAGGGACAGAAAACTATAGGTAGGGAGAGTGTCAGTGTGTTTTACTGTGCTAATCCTTGTTTGTAGGGACAGGGAAGGACAGTGAGGGAAATTCTCATTGTGCTATACTGTGCTAAAGCATTCATCATCAACCATCTTTAAAAAAACATTTTTTATAGGGACAGAAAACTATAGGTAGGGAGAGTGTCAGTGTGTTTTACTGTGCTAATCCTTGTTTGTAGGGACAGGGAAGGACAGTGAGGGAAATTCTCATTGTGCTATACTGTGCTAAAGCATTCATCATCAACCATCTTTAAAAAAACATTTTTTATAGGGACAGAAAACTATAGGTAGGGAGAGTGTCAGTGTGTTTTACTGTGCTAATCCTTGTTTGTAGGGACAGGGAAGGACAGTGAGGGAAATTCTCATTGTGCTATACTGTGCTAAAGCATTCATCATCAACCATCTTTAAAAAAACATTTTTTATAGGGACAGAATACTATAGGTAGGGAGAGTGTCAGTGTGTTTTACTGTGCTAATCCTTGTTTGTAGGGACAGGGAAGGACAGTGAGGGAGATTCTCATTGTGCTATACTGTGCTAAAGCATTCATCATCAACCATCTTTAAAAAAACATTTTTTATAGGGACAGAAAACTATAGGTAGGGAGAGTGTCAGTGTGTTTTACTGTGCTAATCCTTGTTTGTAGGGACAGGGAAGGACAGTGAGGGAAATTCTCATTGTGCTATACTGTGCTAAAGCATTCATCATCAACCATCTTTTAAAAAAAAAAAATATAGGGACAGAAAAATATAGGTAGGGAGAGTGTCAGTGTGTTTTACTGTGCTAAACCTTGTTTGTAGGGACAGGGAAGGCCAGTGAGGGAAATTCTCATTGTGCTATACTGTGCTAAAGCATTCCTCATCAACCATCTTTAAAAAAAAACATTTTATAGGGACAAAAAACTATAGGTAGGGAGAGTGTCAGTGTGTTTTACTGTGCTAATCCTTGTTTGTAGGGACAGGGAAGGACAGTGAGGGAAATTCTCATTGTGCTCTACTGTGCTAAAGCATTCATCATCAACCATCTTTAAAAAAACATTTTTTATAGGGACAGAAAACTATAGGTAGGGAGAGTGTCAGTGTGTTTTACTGTGCTAATCCTTGTTTGTAGGGACAGGGAAGGACAGTGAGGGAAATTCTCATTGTGCTATACTGTGCTAAAGCATTCATCATCAACCATCTTTAAAAAAACATTTTTTATAGGGACAGAAAACTATAGGTAGGGAGAGTGTCAGTGTGTTTTACTGTGCTAATCCTTGTTTGTAGGGACAGGGAAGGACAGTGAGGGAAATTCTCATTGTGCTATACTGTGCTAAAGCATTCATCATCAACCATCTTTAAAAAAAAAATTTTATAGGGACAGAAAACTATAGGTAGGGAGAGTGTCAGTGTGTTTTACTGTGCTAATCCTTGTTTGTAGGGACAGGGAAGGACAGTGAGGGAAATTCTCATTGTGCTATACTGTGCTAAAGCATTCATCATCAACCATCTTTAAAAAAAAATTTTTATAGGGACAGAAAACTATAGGTAGGGAGAGTGTCAGTGTGTTTTACTGTGCTAATCCTTGTTTGTAGGGACAGGGAAGGACAGTGAGGGAAATTCTCATTGTGCTATACTGTGCTAAAGCATTCATCATCAACCATCTTTAAAAAAACATTTTTTATAGGGACAGAAAACTATAGGTAGGGAGAGTGTCAGTGTGTTTTACTGTGCTAATCCTTGTTTGTAGGGACAGGGAAGGACAGTGAGGGAAATTCTCATTGTGCTATACTGTGCTAAAGCATTCATCATCAACCATCTTTAAAAAAACATTTTTTATAGGGACAGAAAACTATAGGTAGGGAGAGTGTCAGTGTGTTTTACTGTGCTAATCCTTGTTTGTAGGGACAGGGAAGGACAGTGAGGGAAATTCTCATTGTGCTATACTGTGCTAAAGCATTCATCATCAACCATCTTTAAAAAAACATTTTTTATAGGGACAGAAAACTATAGGTAGGGAGAGTGTCAGTGTGTTTTACTGTGCTAATCCTTGTTTGTAGGGACAGGGAAGGACAGTGAGGGAAATTCTCATTGTGCTATACTGTGCTAAAGCATTCATCATCAACCATCTTTAAAAAAACATTTTTTATAGGGACAGAAAACTATAGGTAGGGAGAGTGTCAGTGTGTTTTACTGTGCTAATCCTTGTTTGTAGGGACAGGGAAGGACAGTGAGGGAAATTCTCATTGTGCTATACTGTGCTAAAGCATTCATCATCAACCATCTTTAAAAAAACATTTTTTATAGGGACAGAAAACTATAGGTAGGGAGAGTGTCAGTGTGTTTTACTGTGCTAATCCTTGTTTGTAGGGACAGGGAAGGACAGTGAGGGAAATTCTCATTGTGCTATACTGTGCTAAAGCATTCATCATCAACCATCTTTAAAAAAACATTTTTTATAGGGACAGAATACTATAGGTAGGGAGAGTGTCAGTGTGTTTTACTGTGCTAATCCTTGTTTGTAGGGACAGGGAAGGACAGTGAGGGAGATTCTCATTGTGCTATACTGTGCTAAAGCATTCATCATCAACCATCTTTAAAAAAACATTTTTTATAGGGACAGAAAACTATAGGTAGGGAGAGTGTCAGTGTGTTTTACTGTGCTAATCCTTGTTTGTAGGGACAGGGAAGGACAGTGAGGGAAATTCTCATTGTGCTATACTGTGCTAAAGCATTCATCATCAACCATCTTTAAAAAAACATTTTTTATAGGGACAGAAAACTATAGGTAGGGAGAGTGTCAGTGTGTTTTACTGTGCTAATCCTTGTTTGTAGGGACAGGGAAGGACAGTGAGGGAAATTCTCATTGTGCTATACTGTGCTAAAGCATTCATCATCAACCATCTTTAAAAAAACATTTTTTATAGGGACAGAAAACTATAGGTAGGGAGAGTGTCAGTGTGTTTTACTGTGCTAATCCTTGTTTGTAGGGACAGGGAAGGACAGTGAGGGAAATTCTCATTGTGCTATACTGTGCTAAAGCATTCATCATCAACCATCTTTAAAAAAACATTTTTTATAGGGACAGAAAACTATAGGTAGGGAGAGTGTCAGTGTGTTTTACTGTGCTAATCCTTGTTTGTAGGGACAGGGAAGGACAGTGAGGGAAATTCTCATTGTGCTATACTGTGCTAAAGCATTCATCATCAACCATCTTTAAAAGAAAAAAAATTATAGGGACAGAAAACTATAGGTAGGGAGAGTGTCAGTGTGTTTTACTGTGCTAAACCTTGTTTGTAGGGACAGGGAAGGCCAGTGAGGGAAATTCTCATTGTGCTATACTGTGCTAAAGCATTCCTCATCAACCATCTTTAAAAAAAAAAAATTTATAGGGACAAAAAACTATAGGTAGGGAGAGTGTCAGTGTGTTTTACTGTGCTAATCCTTGTTTGTAGGGACAGGGAAGGACAGTGAGGGAAATTCTCATTGTGCTATACTGTGCTAAAGCATTCATCATCAACCATCTTTAAAAAAACATTTTTTATAGGGACAGAAAACTATAGGTAGGGAGAGTGTCAGTGTGTTTTACTGTGCTAATCCTTGTTTGTAGGGACAGGGAAGGACAGTGAGGGAAATTCTCATTGTGCTATACTGTGCTAAAGCATTCATCATCAACCATCTTTAAAAAAAACATTTTTTATAGGGACAGAAAACTATAGGTAGGGAGAGTGTCAGTGTGTTTTACTGTGCTAATCCTTGTTTGTAGGGACAGGGAAGGACAGTGAGGGAAATTCTCATTGTGCTATACTGTGCTAAAGCATTCATCATCAACCATCTTTAAAAAAAAATTTTTATAGGGACAGAAAACTATAGGTAGGGAGAGTGTCAGTGTGTTTTACTGTGCTAATCCTTGTTTGTAGGGACAGGGAAGGACAGTGAGGGAAATTCTCATTGTGCTATACTGTGCTAAAGCATTCATCATCAACCATCTTTAAAAAAACATTTTTATAGGGACAGAAAACTATAGGTAGGGAGAGTGTCAGTGTGTTTTACTGTGCTAATCCTTGTTTGTAGGGACAGGGAAGGACAGTGAGGGAAATTCTCATTGTGCTATACTGTGCTAAAGCATTCATCATCAACCATCTTTAAAAAAACATTTTTTATAGGGACAGAAAACTATAGGTAGGGAGAGTGTCAGTGTGTTTTACTGTGCTAATCCTTGTTTGTAGGGACAGGGAAGGACAGTGAGGGAAATTCTCATTGTGCTATACTGTGCTAAAGCATTCATCATCAACCATCTTTAAAAAAACATTTTTTATAGGGACAGAAAACTATAGGTAGGGAGAGTGTCAGTGTGTTTTACTGTGCTAAACCTTGTTTGTAGGGACAGGGAAGGACAGTGAGGGAAATTCTCATTGTGCTATACTGTGCTAAAGCATTCATCATCAACCATCTTTAAAAAAAACATTTTTTATAGGGACAGAAAACTATAGGTAGGGAGAGTGTCAGTGTGTTTTACTGTGCTAATCCTTGTTTGTAGGGACAGGGAAGGACAGTGAGGGAAATTCTCATTGTGCTATACTGTGCTAAAGCATTCATCATCAACCATCTTTAAAAAAACATTTTTTATAGGGACAGAAAACTATAGGTAGGGAGAGTGTCAGTGTGTTTTACTGTGCTAATCCTTGTTTGTAGGGACAGGGAAGGACAGTGAGGGAAATTCTCATTGTGCTATACTGTGCTAAAGCATTCATCATCAACCATCTTTAAAAAAACATTTTTTATAGGGACAGAAAACTATAGGTAGGGAGAGTGTCAGTGTGTTTTACTGTGCTAATCCTTGTTTGTAGGGACAGGGAAGGACAGTGAGGGAAATTCTCATTGTGCTATACTGTGCTAAAGCATTCATCATCAACCATCTTTAAAAAAAACATTTTTTATAGGGACAGAAAACTATAGGTAGGGAGAGTGTCAGTGTGTTTTACTGTGCTAATCCTTGTTTGTAGGGACAGGGAAGGACAGTGAGGGAAATTCTCATTGTGCTATACTGTGCTAAAGCATTCATCATCAACCATCTTTAAAAAAACATTTTTTATAGGGACAGAAAACTATAGGTAGGGAGAGTGTCAGTGTGTTTTACTGTGCTAATCCTTGTTTGTAGGGACAGGGAAGGACAGTGAGGGAAATTCTCATTGTGCTATACTGTGCTAAAGCATTCATCATCAACCATCTTTAAAAAAACATTTTTTATAGGGACAGAAAACTATAGGTAGGGAGAGTGTCAGTGTGTTTTACTGTGCTAATCCTTGTTTGTAGGGACAGGGAAGGACAGTGAGGGAAATTCTCATTGTGCTATACTGTGCTAAAGCATTCATCATCAACCATCTTTTAAAAAAAAAAATTATAGGGACAGAAAACTATAGGTAGGGAGAGTGTCAGTGTGTTTTACTGTGCTAAACCTTGTTTGTAGGGACAGGGAAGGCCAGTGAGGGAAATTCTCATTGTGCTATACTGTGCTAAAGCATTCCTCATCAACCATCTTTAAAAAAAAAAATTATAGGGACAGAAAACTATAGGTAGGGAGAGTGTCAGTGTGTTTTACTGTGCTAAACCTTGTTTGTAGGGACAGGGAAGGACAGTGAGGGAAATTCTCATTGTGCTATACTGTGCTAAAGCATTCATCATCAACCATCTTTAAAAAAACATTTTTTATAGGGACAGAAAACTATAGGTAGGGAGAGTGTCAGTGTGTTTTACTGTGCTAATCCTTGTTTGTAGGGACAGGGAAGGACAGTGAGGGAAATTCTCATTGTGCTATACTGTGCTAAAGCATTCATCATCAACCATCTTTAAAAAAAAATTTTTATAGGGACAGAAAACTATAGGTAGGGAGAGTGTCAGTGTGTTTTACTGTGCTAATCCTTGTTTGTAGGGACAGGGAAGGACAGTGAGGGAAATTCTCATTGTGCTATACTGTGCTAAAGCATTCATCATCAACCATCTTTAAAAAAACATTTTTTATAGGGACAGAAAACTATAGGTAGGGAGAGTGTCAGTGTGTTTTACTGTGCTAATCCTTGTTTGTAGGGACAGGGAAGGACAGTGAGGGAAATTCTCATTGTGCTATACTGTGCTAAAGCATTCATCATCAACCATCTTTAAAAAAACATTTTTTATAGGGACAGAAAACTATAGGTAGGGAGAGTGTCAGTGTGTTTTACTGTGCTAATCCTTGTTTGTAGGGACAGGGAAGGACAGTGAGGGAAATTCTCATTGTGCTATACTGTGCTAAAGCATTCATCATCAACCATCTTTAAAAAAACATTTTTTATAGGGACAGAAAACTATAGGTAGGGAGAGTGTCAGTGTGTTTTACTGTGCTAATCCTTGTTTGTAGGGACAGGGAAGGACAGTGAGGGAAATTCTCATTGTGCTATACTGTGCTAAAGCATTCATCATCAACCATCTTTAAAAAAACATTTTTTATAGGGACAGAAAACTATAGGTAGGGAGAGTGTCAGTGTGTTTTACTGTGCTAATCCTTGTTTGTAGGGACAGGGAAGGACAGTGAGGGAAATTCTCATTGTGCTATACTGTGCTAAAGCATTCATCATCAACCATCTTTAAAAAAACATTTTTTATAGGGACAGAAAACTATAGGTAGGGAGAGTGTCAATGTGTTTTACTGTGCTAATCCTTGTTTGTAGGGACAGGGAAGGACAGTGAGGGAAATTCTCATTGTGCTATACTGTGCTAAAGCATTCATCATCAACCATCTTTAAAAAAACATTTTTTATAGGGACAGAAAACTATAGGTAGGGAGAGTGTCAGTGTGTTTTACTGTGCTAATCCTTGTTTGTAGGGACAGGGAAGGACAGTGAGGGAAATTCTCATTGTGCTATACTGTGCTAAAGCATTCATCATCAACCATCTTTAAAAAAACATTTTTTATAGGGACAGAAAACTATAGGTAGGGAGAGTGTCAGTGTGTTTTACTGTGCTAATCCTTGTTTGTAGGGACAGGGAAGGACAGTGAGGGAAATTCTCATTGTGCTATACTGTGCTAAAGCATTCATCATCAACCATCTTTAAAAAAACATTTTTTATAGGGACAGAAAACTATAGGTAGGGAGAGTGTCAGTGTGTTTTACTGTGCTAATCCTTGTTTGTAGGGACAGGGAAGGACAGTGAGGGAAATTCTCATTGTGCTATACTGTGCTAAAGCATTCATCATCAACCATCTTTAAAAAAACATTTTTTATAGGGACAGAAAACTATAGGTAGGGAGAGTGTCAGTGTGTTTTACTGTGCTAAACCTTGTTTGTAGGGACAGGGAAGGCCAGTGAGGGAAATTCTCATTGTGCTATACTGTGCTAAAGCATTCCTCATCAACCATCTTTGAAATCCTTGTTTTTTGGACAGTCAGGGAAATTGTCATTGTGCTATTCTGTGCGAAAGCAATCATCCTCAACCATATTTAGAAATCCTTAAGTAAAGGGACAGAGAAGGACACCTGAAGGTAGCCCTTATTGTTTTTTTCCCATCTCCCTGCAGGCCATCCATTAGAATGTCTGGAAGGCAAACAAGGAGAGGCAGACAGTCAGGAGGCAATAAAAGAGGGCAAGCAGGCTCTGTGTCTGGTCGTGGACGCGGTGCATTGTCATCAGCACATGGCCATGGGACACGCTTGTCCTTCTTTTCGGCAGCTGGACATGTTGAGTCACATCATGCCGAAGACTTGGTAGAGTGGATGACCAAGCCCTCCTCCTCCTCCTCATCCTCTCTCACCCAGGCTCAGGGTACTGGCAAAGCAGCTGCTAAAGCGTCCTCTTCCCTGGTATCAATGTCAGACTCATCATCAGTCACTCCTTCCCTAGACCCACCATGTCCTCCTCCTGAGGAGTCCCCCGAACTGTTTCAGCACAGTGTTGGGTACATGCTCCAGGAGGATGCCCAGCGTTTCGAAGGGTCTGATGATGAAACCCAGCTAGAGGAAGGCAGTAGCGTGAGAGCAGACAGAGGGGATGCTCAAGAAGGACACCAATCTGGCAGTCATGTTCCAGCAGCTGCAGCATACTGCCAGATTGGCTCCAGTGATGAGGAGGGAGGGGATGATGAGGTCACTGACTCCACGTGGGTGCCTAATAGGAGAGAGGAGGAGGAGGAGGATGAGGAGGAGGCACATCTCCAACGAGGCAGGATGCCCTTTGGTGGCCAGCGTAAGGGCAGTACACCGACGGAATCACACCGCAGAGCTCCGCCTGTGCAGGGCGCTGCCTCTGCCCGTCATTCAAAAAGTTCTTTGGTGTGGGCCTTTTTTTAAGGCTAGTGCATCAGATCGCACAGCTGCTGTTTGCAACATATGTCTCAAGCGTATATCGCGTGGCCAAAACATCAGCCGCTTGGGTACCACATGCCTGACCAGACATATGTTGACCTGCCATGCAGCTCGTTGGCAAGCCTACCTCAAAGACCCACACCAAAGAACAAAGCGGACCTCTCCTTGCACCGCATCAGCTGGGATCTCCAACCCCACTATAACTTCAGTCCTCTCTGAAACATGCACTGAGAGGAATGAAGGTGTAGAATTAGGTGTGTCACAGCCAAGTACTTGCGGCCACTCTGCTAGCAGTACACCGACGTCCGATTCTAGCAGGCAAATTTCCCTGCCCCAGCTGCTGAACCGTCGAAAGAAGTTCACTCCCAGCCATCCACATGCCCAGCGGTTGAATGCTAGCTTGGCTAAATTGCTAGCGCTTCAACTGCTGCCTTTTCAGTTGGTAGACTCGGCCCCCTTCCGAGAGTTTGTGCAATGTGCGGTTCCTTAGTGGCAAGTTCCCAAACGCCACTTTTTCTCACGGAAGGCTATTCCGGCTCTCTACCGGCATGTGGAAGGCAATGTCTTGGCCTCGCTGGACAGGGCGGTCAGCGGTAAGGTGCATATTACCGCTGACTCATGGTCCAGCAGGCATGGACAGGGACGTTACCTTTCTTTCACGGCCCATTGGGTCACTCTTTTGGCAGCTGGGAAGGATGCAGGACAAGGTGCAGTAGTGTTGGAGGTTGTTCCTCCGCCACGCCTCCAAAATGCTACTACTGGTTGTGACACACCTCTCTCCTCCACCCCCTCCTCTTCTTCTTCCTCCATGGCCTCTTCCTGTGCTTTGTCCTCTGAACCAGCGGTGCTCCGTAGCCGTTCAAGGGGCTACGCAAGTACGCAGGCAAAAAGATGCCATGCCGTGCTTGCGCTGGTGTGTTTGGGGGACAGAAGCCACACTGGGGCAGAGGTCCTGTCTGCTTTGCAGGGCCAGGCCGAGAGGTGGTTGACGCCACGCCAGCTTAAGCCAGGAATGGTGGTTTGCGACAATGGCACCAACCTCCTCTCCGCCCTCCGACAGGGACAACTGACCCATGTGCCCTGTGTGGCTCACGTCCTTAACCTGGTGGTGCAGCGGTTCTTGGGCAGGTACCCAGGCTTACAGGATGTCCTGAGGCAGGCCAGGAAAGTCTGTGTGCATTTCCGCAGATCTTATAATGCCAGTGCTCGCCTGGCTGAGCTGCAAAAGGAGTTGAACCTGCCCAAGAACCGCCTTATATGTGACATGCCCACCAGGTGGAACTCAACGTTGGCCATGCTGCAGCGGCTGCACACGCAGCAGAGGGCCATCAATGAGTACCTGTGCGACTACGGCACCAGGACAGGGTCAGGGGAGCTTGGTTTTTTTTCTCCACGCCAGTGGGGCATGATCAGGGATGCATGCACTGTCCTGGCACCATTTGAGGAGGCCACGAGGATGGTGAGCAGTGACAGTGCATGCATCAGTGACACTGTACCTCTTGTCCACCTGTTGGAGCACACGCTGCGTGGAATAATGGACAGGGCACTTGAGGCAGAACAGAGGCAGGAAGAGGAGGACTTCCTTGCCTCTCAAGGCCCCCTTTACCCAGACAGTGTTCCTTCTGTCCCACCCTTCGCACAGGAAGAGGAGGAGGAGGAGGAGGAGGAGGATTGTGTCAGCATGGAGGTGGAGGCTGGCACTCAGCATCATCAGCAGCAGTCTTTTAGGGATGATTTACAGTCCCAAGAAACCAGTGGACTTGTACGTGGCTGGGAGGAGGTGGCTGGGGATCATGTCGTCCTTAGTGACCCAGAGGACTCCGGACCGAATGCCTCAGCTAACCTACGCTGCATGGCCTCCCTGATCCTGCAAAGTCTGTGGAAGGATCCTCGTATTCTTCAGATCAAGGAGAGGGACCATTACTGGCTGGCCACTCTCCTTGATCCACGGTACAAGGGTAAGGTTGCGGACCTTATGTTACCGTCGCAGAGGGAGCAGAGGATGAGACAACTCCGGGAGGCCTTGCAGAAAGGTCTGTGCAACGCGTTCCCAGAGACTGGGAGGTTACAAACTCCTGGTCCTGGACAACGAGTTGCTGAGGCTTCGGCCAGTCAAAGAAGGAGCGGTGGGGAAGGTGGCCGTCTGACCGATGCGTTCAGACAATTCTTTAGTCCGCAGCCCCAAAGTATGATCGGTTCCAGCAACCATCGCCAGCGTCTGATAAACATGGTGCAGGAATATCTAGGGGCAAGGTCAGACTTGGACACCTTCCCCACCGAAAATCCTCTGGCTTACTGGGTCTTGAGGATGGATCACTGGCCAGAGCTTGCACAGTATGCAATTGAGCTACTGGCCTGTCCTGCATCCAGCGTTCTTTCGGAACGCACATTCAGTGCTGCTGGAGGATTTGTCACGGATCACAGGGTGCGCCTGTCCACCGACTCGGTTGATCGACTGACTTTCATCAAGATGAACCAGTCTTGGATCACCACCAGCTACCACACACCTGATGCTGATATAACAGACTAATTGATTTTAACATGTCACATCCCTTCAAGACTGATGCTGATGCTGAGTGCCTGTGCTGTTATGTTGACTGGCTATCCTCCTCCTCCGAGTCCTCAATGATACGATTGATGATGATAGCTTGGAAGATCATTTTTGTTTATGGGTGCCGCCACCAGTGGCTAAGGCCCAATTTTTCAGCCCCTGTTTAACAGGGGCGTGTAATTACAATTTTTGAAGCAATACTTTGCAACAGGGCTCATTGCTGTGCTCCAAGTACAGTATCTGTGAGGGGTTGGAGTGTTGTGCCACCAGTGCCTAAGGCCCAATTTTTCTGCCCCTGTTTAACAGGGGCGTGTCATTACAATTTTTGAAGCAATACTTTGCAACAGGGCTCATTGCTGTGCTCCAAGTACAGTATCTGTGAGGGGTTGCAGTGTTGTGCCACCAGTGCCTAAGGCCCAATTTTTCAGCCCCTGTTCAACAGGGGCATGTAATTACAATTCTTGATCTAATAATTCACAGCAGGGCCCATTGCTGCACCCACCAAGAGTAACTCTGAGGGCTTACAGTGTTGTGGCAACGCCACCACCACCACCACCACGAAAGGCCCAATTTTTCAGCCCCTGTTCAAAAGGGGCATGTAATTACAATTCTTGATCTAATAATTCACAGCAGGGCCCATTCCTGCACCCACCAAGAGTAACTCTGAGGGCTTACAGTGTTGTGGCAACACCACCACCACCACCACGAAAGGCCCAATTTTTCAGCCCCTGTTCAACAGGGGCATGCAATTACAATTCTTGATCTAATAATTCACAGCAGGGCCCATTGCTGCACCCACCAAGAGTAACTGTCAGGGCTTACAGTGTTGTGGCACCAGCACCACCATCAAAGGCCCAATTTTTACTACCACTGTTCAACAATTATATGTAATTACAATTCCTGATATAATAGTTGACAGCAGGGCGTTCCAGCACCAACCAAGAGTAACTGTGAGTGCTTACAGTGTTGTGCCAACACCAACAACTAAGGGGCCTATTTCTGCAGAGTATATACGGCAGGTCCCTACTTTCAAACATCCAACTTACAAACGACTCCTACTTGCAAACGCAAGAAGACAACAGGAAGTGAGAGGAAATCTACCCCTAGGAAGGAAAATTCTCTCCTGTAAGAATTAATATGGGAGAAAGGTGTCTCCTCTGTACTGATGCTTTATCACCAATCCTTGTTTCAAGAAAAACACCACATTTCAAAAACAGTTGTCATTGGGACGGAAAGTGAGGTGAAATTTTCTGAACAGGGGCACAGACAGCAAAACAAATGTTACAGGGGTGATAACCCTTACCTATGTTTTCCAAAAAGTTTAAAAATAGATTTTTGGGCTGGAGCTACACTTAAACAATGTACCTGTTCAAAATTACAAACACATTCTACATAAGAACAAACCTACAGTCCCTGTCTTGTATGCACCGCCTGTATACGGCTGTTCAGAGTATATAGGGCCTTTTTTATTTTGTGTGCGGTGTTCCCCTTAATATCCATACAAGACCCAAAGGGGCTGGTAATGGGCTGGGGTAGGGGGGGGGGGTCATGGGGTAGCTATGCCATTTTTCTTAAAGATTTTCATCCATATTACCGGGACCAGACATTACATTAAAGCCGCAAGCAGTTTTAAATGGCTTTTTTTTCCTTTAGAAGTGTCATTTTGTGCAGGGACAGTTCTAAACACGGGAAACACGTGGCACTTCACAGGCATACTTTAGACACCCCCCAGGTACGATATTTAAAGGAATATTTGACTTTTTTTTTTCACTTTATGCATCATTAAAATGACTGCTCCCGAAAAACGACAGTTTTTAAAACTTCTTTTTGCATTGATACATGTCCCCTGGTGCAGAACCCGGGTTCCTAAACCCTTTTTAGGACAATAACATGCATAATAGTCGTTATAATTAGCACTTTAGAATTCGAACGTTTGCATCCATTGTATTTAATAGGGTTCTAATGTTCGTACAAACTTTCGGTCCGTTTGCGGGTTCTGGTGCGAACCGAACCCGGGGGTGTTCGGCTCATCACTAATGCGTATATATATATATATATTGTGAGGGGGTTAGCTCGGCGGCGGGTGTGTGTGACCCCCTGGATGGGTTCACCACACAAGAACAGGCACAGCAGACAGAGTTTGTAGTTGCAAAAACAAAAGGTGCGGTTTATTTTAACTATTTACAGTGGAAAAACAGCAAAACAAAAGAAACATAAAAAGAAATCCTGGTCAGCTTGACCGCTTACTACACACGTAGGTTCCCTGTCTGACAACTAGGTGCAGCCTTGTGCTGCCCCAGCCCCTATCTCCCGGTTTTTAAGGTTTTAGCCACACAGGCTTTATCTCACCGCACAGGACAGAAACACACTCCCCAGTCTTGCACAACACAGAACTGGTTCCAGGATGGAGCATCTCCCTTAGCATGCTGGGAGTTCTTGTAGAGGCCTCAATGAGCCACTTGATTCAGCTGGGCTCATTAACTCTTCCCCCCGCAAGACTCCCAGCACTCCTCCTAGTGGTATGAGCTTGCATAAAGCCTGAATCTAGGGCATACATACCTACCATCCTGGATGCAACCTGGTGATTTTACCTGCCTGCTGTCACATACCCCCCCTCTTGTTTTAACCTTGGGGTTGGAACACAAGCAATCAGGCATGCATGTACTCGAGACAAAGCATCCACATTCCCCATTTGAACGTCAGGGCGATGCTTTACCGTAAAGTTGAATTCCTGTAGGGCCAGGAACCACCTATTCACTCTTCTATTTGTCTCTTTGTTTTGAGCCATCCACTTTAAAGAAGTGTGATCAGTAATCATGTCAAAGTGCCTACCTAGCAGAAAGTACCGAAGGGAATCTAGAGCCCACTTCACAGCTAAACACTCCTTCTCAATCGTGGCATAATTTACCTCATGGGACTTCAATTTCCTGCTGAGGTAAATGACTGGGTGCTCTTCCCCGTTCCAGACCTGGGACAATACTGCTCCTAACCCAACGTCGGATGCATCACTTTGTACGACAAAGTTCCTAGAGAAGTCTGGTGAGTACAACACTGGCTGGCTACATAAGGCTTTTTTTAAGAATTGGAATGCTGCCTCAGCCTCTGGGGTCCATTTAACCATGACAGACTCTTTCCCTTTTGTCAGGTTGGTTAGGGGCACAGCCTGAGAAGCAAAGTGGGGAATGAATCGCCGATAATAACCAGCGATTCCCAGAAAGGCTCGTACCTGCTTCTTGCTGTTGGGACGTGGCCAATTCTGTATGGCCTCGACTTTGTTGACTTGGGGTTTTATTACTCCCCTCCCAATGGTGTACCCAAGATATTTGGCCTCCTCCTGCCCAATGGTATACTTCTTGGGGTTGGCCGTAAACCCAGCTTCCCAGATAGAGTCTAGGACTGCTTGCACTTTTGGCAGATGTGAGGCCCAATCTGTGCTGTAGATAATTACATCATCCAGGTAAGCCGCAGCATACTTCTGATGGGGCCTCAGTATCTGGTCCATTTTCCGCTGGAATGTGGCCGGCGCATTCTGTAACCCAAACGGCATTCTTTTATATTGGAACGCCCGTCTGGGGTTACAAATGCGGTTTTCTCCTTGGCCGACTTGGCCAGGGGAATTTGCCAATACCCTTTTGTGAGATCAAGAGTTGTCATGTATCGGGCTGTTCCCAGCCGGTCGATCAACTCATCTATACGTGGCATGGGGTAGGTGTCAAATTTTGTAACTTTGTTCAGTTGTCGAAAATCGTTACAAAATCGGCAGCTCCCATCCGGTTTAGGCACTAACACAATGGGACTTGACCAATCACTTTGGGACTCCTCTATCACCCCTAACTTAAGCATTTTCTGTACTTCCTCATTTATTGCCTCCCGTCGGGCCTCCGGGATCCGATAGGGTTTTAGTTTCACCCTTTCACCGGGCAGGGTAATAATATCATGCTCTACCCCAGACGTTTATCCCGGCAGCTCAGAGAAAACCTCCTTGTTGCGAAGCACAAACTCCTTAACCTCCAGTTGTTGGGGATTTGACAAGGTGACTGCTATTCCAACCTCAGGAATCACGCAATCAGAGTGAGCTGGTGACAAAGTTTCCGCGACTAGGGATTCCCTATCCCTTCAGGCTTTCAACAGATTAACGTGATAGATCTGTTCGGGCTTTCGCCTTCCTGGTTGTCTGACCTTGTAATTCACTTCACTAACTTTTTCCCTTATCTCATAGGGGCCTTGCCATTTGGTGAGGAATTTGCTTTCCACCGTAGGGACAAGTACCAATACCCTATCCCCCGGGGAAAAGGTACGGGTCTTGGCTCCACGGTTGTACACTCTCTGCTGTGCCAACTGCACTTGGGACAAATGTTCCTTTACGATTGGCATTACCTGTGCAATTCTATCTTGCATCAGGGCGACATGCTCAATCACACTCCTGTGGGGAGAACTCTCACTTTCCCAAGTTTCCTTGGCGATATCCAACAGCCCTCTTGGGTGTCTCCCATAGAGTAACTCAAAGGGTGAGAAACCCATAGAGGATTGGGGTACCTCCCTAATAGCAAACATTAAATAGGGAAATAGACAATCCCCATTCTTTCCATCTTTATCCACCACCTTCTTTAACATTTGTTTTAGGGTTTTGTTGAATCTTTCAACCAACCCATCTGTTTGGGGGTGATACACAGATGTACGCAATTGTGTCACTTTGAACAACTTACACAGCTCTTTCATAACCCGGGACATAAAGGGTGTACCTTGGTCCGTAAGCAGTTCTTTACAAATACCCACACGGCTAAAAACAATAAAAACAAGAGATAGCTCTTTGGCTATGGTTTTGGCCGAGGTATTTCGGAGAGGTATCGCTTCCGGATAACGGGTGGCATAGTCCATTATAACCAAAATGTACTGGTGCCCCCTAGCGGACTTCATTATCGGACCTACCAAATCCATTGCGATCCTCTCAAAGGGGACCTCAATGATGGGAAGAGGTACCAGCGGGTTACGGAAATGTGGCATCGGTGCCGACCTCTGAAACACAGGGCAGGAGGAACAATAATTTTCTGTTTCCTTCATGACCCCAGGCCAATAGAAT
Source organism: Rana muscosa (assembly GCA_029206835.1). Taxonomy (NCBI): domain Eukaryota; kingdom Metazoa; phylum Chordata; class Amphibia; order Anura; family Ranidae; genus Rana; species Rana muscosa. Next base: position 597,616,383 of record CM055122.1, on the reverse strand, counting down.
CTCTGCAATACTCTCTCTCAGGTTTTCTCTGTCCCCAGATGACCTCCAAGAATGTGCCCATGGGCCAACTCTAACACCAACTTCCTGTAAGGTTTGGGCACCACAAGCTGCTCAATGGTTTCTTCTGCCCTTTTAGCCACCCGATACAGTAGGTCCTTTTCCACGATGAAGTATAGGTAAGTGCAGGTCTCATCTGGGTTCACTAACTCGCCATCTATTTCCACGATGTTTTCCCGTGCCTTTATTAGGGTGGGGTCTTTTAACTGTTCTGTGGCAAAATTTTCCTTGTGAACCTCGAGATCAGAAAACTACACAGACAGCATATTTTCGTCTGAGGATGTTGGCTCCTCCCCAGTTTCTCGAGTCTCCCCTGCCAATACCGACAAGGGAATTCTGGAGAGTCCTCACCACTCTCAGAGGAATTCTGGCTATCACATTCCTGGTATATAGGGGCACCAGTGGGGGGCTCAGGACAATCCCATAGTTCCCAGAACTTTGGAAAATCCCTTCCCACAATGGCATCATGAGGCAAGTGAGACACTAATCCAACCCGATGAGAGAGGGTACCTTTGGGGGTCTCAAAACACACTGTAGTTACCGGATACTCTCGGGTCTCCCCATGCACACAAATAACCGCTACCTTGCTATTCCCAGAAACCTCTGTAGTAACTAATTCAGCCTTTATCAGTGTCACGAGGCTACCTGAATCCAGCAATACAACAACATTTCTACCATTAATGGCAGTGCATGCGACTGACGTCTGTCCGTTAGAAAGTCACATTGCATGGGTTCATCCACAACCGGGCAATTTGCTGCAATATGTCCCTCTTGTCGGCAGCGGTAACAAACAATCCTTCTTGCTGCCTCTTGAGCCCCTGACTTCCCAGGCTGTTCTCGCCAAACCTTGGGTAGAACTCCCACCCTCTCACTCTCTCCACCCCTTGGAATCATCTTACCCGCCACTGGGGATGGTCTGGTCTTAGGGTGGAAAGTCCGTGAGTCTCTGGAAGAGGCAGTCAGGTTCTCTGTAGCCAAGTACTTCTCTACACGATCCACAAGATTATCGGCCGTTTCTGGGTCTCCATGGCTTACCCTCTTTTGGATGGCAGTAGGAAGAGCTCTCAAGAAATGATCCATCACAACACGTTCCACAATCTTTGGTGCTGACAAAGTCTCTGGCTGTAGCCACTTCCTGCTCAGGTGAATGAGATCATACATTTGAGACCTGGGGGTTTTCCAAGCCGGAAAGTCCAGTTATGCACATGCTGAGCCCGGACAGCCAGGGTGACACCAAGCTGTGCCAATGATTCGGTTTTTAGCATCACATAGTCTTTTGCTTGGTCAGGCTCTAGGTCATAGTAAGCTTTCTGCGATTCACCAGTTAACAGAGGAGCCACCAGTCCAGCCCACTGCTCCTTAGGCCACTTTTCTCTTTCAGCAGTCCTTTCAAATGTGGTCAAAAACACCTCTGGATCATCCTCTCCAGTCATTTTTGTCAATAAACGACTCACCCCAAAAGGACGCGGTATTAGTGGAACGACTTTCCTCACTGGTCTGCGGACGTTGCTGCATTACTGTTTCCATTTGTTGTAGTCTCTGCTCTTGCTTCTGCAACAGGTCTATGAAACGGCCTCCGATTGCTGCAGGGCTTGTTGCTGAGCTTCCAGACTCTGTTGGTGAGCTTGCTGCTGGGCTGCAAGGCTCTGTTGATGAGCTTGCTGCTGGGCTGCAAGGCTCTGTTGATGAGCTTGCTGCTGGGATGCAAAGCTCTGTTGTTGAGCTACAAGGCTCTTTTGCAAACCTGCATTTGTCTGCTGCTGATTGGCATTTGCTAGAGCCAGCTGTTTCAATATCTCCTCCATGCTGGCCTTAAAAAACTGCCCGCATTCTCCACCAACTGTGAGGGGGTTAGCTCGGCAGCGGGTGTGTGTGACCCCCTGGATGGGTTCACCACACAAGAACAGGCACAGCAGACAGAGTTTGTAGTTGCAAAAACAAAAGGTGCGGTTTATTTAAACTATTTACAGTGGAAAAACAGCAAAACAAAAGAAACATAAAAAAGAAATCCTGGTCAGCTTGACCGCTTACTACACACGTAAGTTCCCTGTCTGACAACTAGGTGCAGCCTTGTGCTGCCCCAGCCCCTATCTCCCTGTTTTTGCAGGTTTTAGCCACACAGGATTTGTCTCACCGCACAGGACAGAAACACACTCCCCAGTCTTGCACAACACAGAACTGGTTCCAGGATGGAGCATCTCCCTTAGCATGCTGGGAGTTTTTGTAGAGGCCTCAATGAGCCACTTGATTCAGCTGGGCTCATTAACTCTTCCCCCGCAAGACTCCCAGCACTCCTCCTAGTGGTATGAACTTGCATAAAGCCTGAATCTAGGGAATACATACCTACCATCCTGGATGCAACCTGGTGATTTTACCTGCCTGCTGTCACAATATATATATACAGTATATATATATATTTTTTTTTTCATTATTCTCTGCTGCTCTTGTCTTTCTTTGCCTGCAGATGTTGATGTATACAGAATTGAAAATAGATACAAGCTGTTGTGGTTCCACAGATGCCTTTTAACAACAGATCTGATATTTTTATGATTACCAGTTCTGTCCAAAACATAAGTGAATTCCACACACTCAAATAACAAACATTTCTGGCAGCACATCAAGTCAGCCCAAGGACAAGTGTGTAGACCTTTTTATTTCAAGACAGAAAAAAAAATTATATATTGATTGTATTATTTTCTTTTAGTGAGCAACATTTTCATTGAAACGTTTAAGAAAACTGTTTTGTTTCTTGAGTAAAAAGTATTTCATGAGTAGTGAGCGGTCATCACATGTTCATTTCATTACCAAGATTTCTGTGTTCTACATTATTTTAATGAGAAGAATGTTGGAAATTCCACGTGTTATCTTTGTGATATTATCCATGGAAGAAATAAAAAAAATATGTAACCTTTGTAGTTACAGTGGACAAATATAAAATTCACAAAAAAAAAAAATGAGTATTCTACTATCTTCTGTCCTGTGAGAAATATGGGGTGCTGCCATATCTGAACTCTTTAAAGCAGAACTAAGGTTATATTAGCAAAAATTGTTAGCAGATAGGGTTTTTAGGGCAGGGGGAACTCCGTATGTATTTTGTGCAATAAAATTCCTCTTCTGGCTGGCTACCAATATTTTTTTTTATTGCACACTGACATCCCTGCATTCACAGCTCAGTGTAAAATCACAGATTCTTAGTAGCGCCAGTTGCAGAGACAAAGTAACTCCTGTGTGATAGAGAGGGAACTGGACATTATATCACTGGAGGAAAGCACTTTAGGAGATAAGTGTGTCATAATAAGTGTCAAATTGCTGAGCAAGAGCCCTAGAGATAGAAATATCTACAGTTCCACCTTAAATGCTAGTCATTTGACTGTAATGCTGGCCTTGTGTCTTCCATACTTCATGAGTTAAGTATGTAGAACAGAAGAATTATACATTTTTAACAGTATACTTTTCTTGGGTCATTTACTAGTATTGATGACATAAGATTAGCATAACAGTAGCATTTTTAAAAGGATACCAACTATGGTAGTCTTCATGTTTCTTTCATGCTAGTTTACCTTTAAAGTAGTCAAACAGCTTTAATTGCCTGCCAATCTGTAAATAGAAAAAGCTAAAAACATGCCCTGATTCATCTTAACTTTTTCAAACTGCTTGGGATTGTGGGATAGTTTTAATGTCTTCCTAATTTATGGACGATTGAAAGGTCAGGAGAATTGTTATTGTTAACACAAGGTATTTAGAAAAATATTGCTTTAAAGGGTTAGTTTACCTTTTTAAAAAACTGCCTATAGGTAAAAACAAACTGTGCATCTTTGACCAAAGTTAAATAATGCCCCTGCTACAGTATAGGTGTAGGTTATTAATGCACCTCCTGAAATTTGACTAAAAAACTTCCAAAGATGGCATCATCCCATCCTGCCTTGTTGTTACAACATTGCTAAGGTACTACCAGCCAATTCAAACCCCCTCACATGTGCTTTCTCTCCCCTGTCACAGTGGCTCAGACCTCAGTGATTCTGCAATGGTAGAAATAGTGGATCACACATGTGAGGGGGAACTCGCTCCTGTGAATATAATGATGGGGTTGAGCAGTGAAAGCTGGGAGGGTCTTTGCAACATCCCAGTAAAAAAGCATGACAGGATGATGCCAACAGTTGGAGTTTTTCAGCCAGGCTTTGGGAGGTAACTAAATGGGCCACACCTAGAGCAAGGGTATCCAACTTTAATCAACTTTAGTCAATATTCTTTTTTTTCAACATTAAGAAAACAGAACGAGAATGATGTTATTTGTTAATTTTCTCTTCTACAAGCATTGTATCTGTCCAGATTGGCTGATATTTTAGCTCTCTTCTCTGGCAACACAAAAGATCTTACTCTCAGAGAGCTAGCAAGATCAAATCAGGAGGGGAATGGACTGCAACGCGTTTCCAAGGCGCCGCCTCCTTCTTCAGGCAACCCGCCCCCCCCTAGAGGGGAAAATTTATACGGTCAGGACAATAGTTATATAGTTATTATTTGATTTTTTACCATTTATTATAAAATACTATCATAGATGTGTTACTATGCAGCTGTTCATTCGGATCAGATGACATATTTTATCATTTTTAAGGATTTTTTATAATCATGCCCATTTTCCTTTATTCTATTTAATATACTTTTTAGCTCATTGCGCGCTGTGCTATAGGTACACTTGTGCCATGCTATGACAGCTATACATGTTGGAGATTTGATTGCAGATAAAAAAGTTGGCCAGTATAGCCCCGTTGATTGGACGACTGGCCACGCCCAGTCTCTGTACTGATTGGGTGTTTTTTGTTTTATTTTGCCCTGACAATATAAAGGGGCGGGTTTGCCTTAAGAAGGAGGCGGCGACTCGGAAATGCATTGCTGCCCGCCCCTGTCCTGATTTGAGCTCTTGCTAGCTCTGTGAGAGCAGGTGTAAGAGCTCGAGTTACTGCTGGTTATACACCTCCATATGGCAGGTCTGAGCTTATCCCCACACTGGTCTTCTCATCCCTTGTGACGGCTGACTGCTTGATTGGTCACATCCTGCACCCTGTGTGCAGCTTGCAAGATACTTTTTTTGCAAGATACTTTTTTTTATCATTGAAAATGTTATTAGTTTTTAACGATTACAAGGTCATAGTTTTACATATTTGCAGTTCGTATATATATATTAAGTAACAAGTTTGTACCTTACAGGTAATGTTCCACATAACAGTGTGATATTTTGTCAAGGGTGTAATAGTAATAGTATCTTTTTTACCAATCTTGACCTTATAGAGCGTAACAGACATAAAGTGAAAAAAGAAACTGTCGAACAACACAAAAAGTAGAAAACAAGTAGCGATCGTACTACAGCCATAGTATCCATCAACTACTACTACTACTACTACTAGTCTTCACTTGCAAGATACTGTTATGTAAGTGTATCTGAATAAAGTGTTACTTGCTTTTACTATCACACTGACCCTGGCGCCCTCTTTCTGCTGTTTTTGTTTGTCTGAGGGAACTCCCATTTCCTGCTGAGGAGCTGCCGGTGACTGTGTGCAATCCACCTGTGGATCCATCTGTTCTGTGGACTTCTGCTTGATATCCCTTATTACTATGGACTGTATGGACTAATTCTTATTAATTCATTTTGGGTATATCTTGTTGTTTTCCCCCTCCCTGTTATTGATCCCTTATGATCCACGTTATAGCTGCCAGAGAGCGCTGACTCACACACTACTTGACAGTTCTGTGTGATATATTGCTAGTAGAGTTGAGCGGACACCTGGATGTTCGGGTTCGACAGGTTCGGCCGAACTTCGGAAAAAAGTTCGGGTTCGGGACCGAACTTTAACCCGAACCCGAACCCGAACCCCATTGAAGTCAATGGGGACCCGGACTTATAAGGACTAAAAAGGCTCTAAAAAAGTAATGGAAAGGGCTAGAGGGCTGCAAATGGCAGCAAAATGTTGTTAAGAGCATGGCAAGTGCTCTGCAAACAAATGTGGATAGGGAAATAACTTAACCACTTAAGCCCCGGACCATTTGGTAGCTAAAGGACCAGAGGTGAATTCAGAATTTTGCACTGCGCTGCTTTAACTGTAAATTGTGCGGACATGCAACGTTGTACCCAAACGAAATTTGCGTCCTTTTCTTCCCACAAATAGAGCTTTCTTTTAATGGTATTTAATTGCCTCTGCGATTTTTATTTTTTGCGATATAAATGGAAAAAGACCGAAAATTTTGAAAAAAAATGATATTTTCTACTTTTTGTTATAAGAAAAATCGAATAAACTCAATTTTAGTCATACATTTAGGCCAAAATGTATTCAGCCACATGTCTTTAGTAAAAAAATGTCAATAAGCGTATATTTATCGGTTTGCACAAAAGTTATAGCGTTTACAAACTAGGGTACATTTTCTGGAATTTACACTGCTTTAAATTTATGACTGCCTATCTCATTTCTTGAGGTGCTAAAATGGCAGGGCAGTACAAAACCCCCCCAAATGACCCCATTTTAGAAAGTAGACACCCCAAGGAAATTGCTGAGAGGCATGTTGAGCCCATTGAATATTTTTTTTTGGTCCCAAGTGATTGAATAATGACAAAAAAAATAAAAAATAAAATAAATTACAAAAAGTTGGCACTAAATGATATATTTCTCACACATGCCATGGTTATATGTGGAATTGCACCCCAAAATACATTCTGCTGCTTCTCCTGAGTACGGGGATACCACATGTGTGGGACTTTTTAGGAGCCTAGCCACGTACGGGACCCCGGAAACCAAGCACCGCCTTCAGGATTTCTAAGGGTGTAAATTTTTGATTTCACTCCTCACTACCTATCACAGTTTTGAAGGCCATAAAATGCCAAAATAGCACAAAACCCCCCCAAATGACCCCATTTTAGAAAGTAGACACCCCAAGGAAATTGCTGAGAGGCCTGTTGAGCCCATTGAATATTTTTTTTTGTCCCAAGTGATTGAATAATGACAAAAAAAAATTAAATAAAAAAAATTACAAAAAGTTGTCACTAAATGATATATTGCTCACACATACCATGGTTATATGTGGAATTGCACCCCAAAATAAATTTTGCTGCTTCTCCTGAGTACGGGGATACCACATGTGTGGGACTTTTTAGGAACCTAGCCGCGTACGGGACCCCGAAAACCAATCACCGCCTTCAGGATTTCTAGGCACAAATTTTTGATTTGACTCCTCACTACCTATCACAGTTTTGAAGGCCATAAAATGCCAAAATAGCACAAAACCCCCCCAAATGACCCTATTTTGGAAAGTAGACACCCCAAGCTGTTTGCTGAGAGGCATGGTGAGTATTTTACAGCTCTCATTTGTTTTTGAAAATGAAGAAAGAACATTTTTTTTTTTTTTTTTTTTCAATTTTCAAAACTTTGTGACAAAAAGCGAGATCTGCAAAATACTCACAATACCTCTCAGCAAATAGCTTGGGGTGTCTACTTTCCAAAATGGGGTCATTTGGGGGGGTTTTGTGCCATCTGGGCATTCCATGGCCTCCGAAACTGTGATAGGCAGTGAGAAGTGAAATCAAAAATTTACACCCTTTAGAAAGCCTGAAGGCGGTGATTGGTTTTTGGGGTCCCGTACGCGGCTAGGCTCCCAAAAAGTCTCACACATGTGGTATCCCCATACTCAGGAGAAGCAACAGAATGTATTTTGGGGTGTAATTCCACATATGCCCATGGCATGTTTGAGCAATATATCATTTAGTGACAACTTTGTGCAAAAAAAAAAAAAAAATTGTCTTTTTTCCGCAACTTGTGTCAACATATAAAATATTCCATGGACTCGACATGCCTCTCAGTATATAGCTTGGGGTGTCTACTTTCCAAAATGGGGTCATTTGGGGGGGTTTTGAACTGTTCTGGCATTTTTATACACAACATTAGGAAGCTTACATCCACTCTTCTAACCACTTGAAGACAAAGCCCTTTTTGACACTTTTTGTTTACATGAAAACATATTTTTTTTTGCAAGAAAATTATGTTGAACCCCCAAACATTATATATATTTTTAAAGCAAAGGCCCTACAGCGATTTTTCAAACGCATCTTTTGGGGAAAAAATACACTTTTTTTTAATTTTAATGCACTAAAACACACTATATTGCCCAAATGTTTGATGAAATAAAAAAGATGATCTTAGGCCGAGTACATAGATACCAAACACGACATGCTTTAAAATTTCGCACAAACGCGCATTGGCGACAAACTAAATACATTTTTAAAAGCCTTTAAAAGCCTTTACAGGTTACCCCGTTAGATTTACAGAGGAGGTCTACTGCTAAAATTACTGCCCTTGATCTGACGTTCGCGGTGATACCTCACATGCATGGTGCAATTGCTGTTTACATATGACGCCAGACCGACGCTTGCGTTTGCCATTGGGCAAGAGCAGGGCAGGACAGGGGTGCTTTTTTTTTTTTTTTTTTATTATTAATTTTGCTTTTTTATTTTATTTTTAAACTGTTGCTTCCATATTTTTTTTTTTTTTTATCATTTTTATTGTTATCTCAGGGAATGTAAATATCCCCTATGATAGCTATAGGTAATGACAGGTACTCTTTTTTGAAAAAACTGGGGTCTATTGGACCCTAGATCTTTCCTCTGCCCTCAAAGCATCTGACCACACCAAGATCGGTGTGATAAAATGCTTTCCCAATTTCCCAATGGCGCTTTTTATATCGGGGGGGGTCATTCCCTCCCACTGCTTGTAAAAGCAGTCCAGAGGCTAATTAGCCACTAGGATTGCTTTTACATGAAAGCCGGCCGCTGGCTGAAAAGAATGATACCAAGATGATACCTAAACCCGCAGGCATCATTCTGGTATAAACATTCAAAGTCCAGCAACATACCAGTACGTTGCTGGTCCTTGTTGGACATGTACTGTAATCTTTTTTTTTCATGCAGCCTGTTGGCTGAACGAAAAAAAAAGATTGATCGGTGGGTATGCCCACCATTAGAATACCGCCCTTCATCCACCCACTTCTAATGATGGGCAGACATGCACCATTTATATATGCCGAAGCATGGGGGCATCTTCCCGCAAAAGTTATGCCACGTACACATGGTCAGACTTTTCCACGGGCAAGCCTCCGTCGGAATTTCGACTGTATGTACGCGGCATTAGGAGCAAAATCGCTCCTACGCCCCTGCTGCCCCAATGCTTCGGCATATATGCTTTTTTTTTTTTAACTGTGGTGGCGAAATCACCTCCTACAGCACTGGAGTCGCAGGGATCAGGCCTGTCTCTGCGAACGCTGCAGTTATGTGTGTTGTGTTTTGCAAGTGACAGTGATCGATCGATACTGCACTTGGGTGGCCTGGGCTGGACGGAGGGGCAAAACGCAGGTGCTAGCAGGTATCTGGGCTGATCCCGCTAACACTGCGTTTTTGGGAACCCTAAACTGCTGGGGACGCTAGTATAGATCTGATCAGATCAGATATTGATCTGTTCAGATACTATACCACTAAGGGGGGTGTATGCTTCACGCGTGGTTGTTAGCGTTACTGGCACTAACCTGACGCTGCCTGGGGTGTGACGCAGACCCTCTCTGATGCTAAAACCTAATTGATATCACCCGCCGGGCGATCAGGGGGTTAAACCTTTATTGGGTTATATACGGCGGGTGCCCTGACACTATAAAAAGCAAACTAACTATCCAGCGTCACCCGTAACACTTATATGGTGATTACTGGTGAAAGGGTTAACTAGGGGCAATTCTGGGGTAAAAACCTTTATTAGGTAATATATGGGGGTACCTGACGCTATGTAAAAACCTGACGGCGAACCTAAAAAAAAATTACTGGCTACCGATCTGCATCACCGACACTAAGACAACGATCATAAAAATTATCGCTTAGCGACAGTGGTGATAGGGGGTGAAAGGGTTGCCTGGGGGGCGATCAGGGGGTTAAACCTTTATTAGATAATATATGGGGGTACCTGACGCTATAAAAACCTGCGGCGAACCTAAAAAAAATTACTGGCTACCGATCTGCATCACCGACGCTAAGACAGCGATCAGAAAAATGATCGCTTAGCGACAGTGGTGATAGGGGGTGAAAGGGTTACCTGGGGGGCGATCAAGGGGGTTAAACCTTTATTAGGTAATATATTGGGGTACCTGACGCTATAAAAACCTGCGGCGAACCTAAAAAAAATGACTGGCTACCGATCTGCATCAACGACGCTAAGACAGCGATCAGAAAAATTATCGCTTAGTGACAGTGGTGATAGGGGGTGAAAGGGTTACCTGGGGGGCGATCAAGGGGGTTAAACCTTTATTAGGTAATATATGGGGGTACCCGACGCTATAAAAACCTGCGGCGAACCTAAAAAAAATTACTGGCTACCGATCAGCATCACCGACGCTAAGACATCGATCAGAAAAATGATCGCTTAGTGACAGTGGTGATAGGGGGTGAAAGGGTTACCTGGGGGGTGATCAAGGGGGTTAAACCTTTATTAGGTAATATATGGGGGTACCCGACGCTATAAAAACCTGCGGCGAACCTAAAAAAAATTACTGGCTACCGATCAGCATCGCCGACGCTAAAACATCGATCAGAAAAATTATCGCTTAGTGACCGTGGTGATAGGGGGTGAAAGGGTTACCTGGGGGGCGATCAAGGGGGTTAAACCTTTATTAGGTAATATATGGGGGTACCGACGCTATAAAAACCTGCGGCGAACCTAAAAAAAATTACTGGCTACCGATCAGCATCACCGACGCTAAGACATCGATCAGAAAAATGATCGCTTAGTGACGGCGGTGCTAGGGGGTGAAAGGGTTATCTGGGGGTGATCAGGGGGTTAAACCTTTATTGGGGGGGTTAGGGGGCTACACTGGACCTAAAACTAAATGTACTGACGCTTTTACAGTAACAAATGTCACTGATTGCAGTGATCACTAAATAAATGGTCACTGCAATCAGTGACACTGTGACTGGGGGCTGGGGGGTGATCTGGGGGGGTCTGGGGGGGCCTGGGGGGGGGCGATTTATGTGCCTATGTGTCCTGGTGTCAGTGTAGTGTTGTGTGCACTAACCTGCATCTTCTCCTGTACGGCGCTCGGTATATGTGAGCGCCGCAGGAGAGATGACATCACTTCCTCCAGCCTGTGTAAACAAGCACACAGGCAAGGGAAGCTCTCATTCGCCGGGAGCGATCGAGAGGGGGTGGCCGGAATCGAACGGCCGTCCCCTCATGCCGGATCGCTCCCGAAGGTAAAACGACCACTCACTGTAAAGAAGGGGGGTCCGATCGGACCCCCCAACTATACAAAGGCAAACTCGTACATATACGTGATTCTGCCTGTCGGTGCCATTCTGCCGACGTATATTTACAGTGGGCGGTCGTTAAGTGGTTAAAATAACATAAAAAAAATTTAAAAATTTAAAAATATGCTTGCGGCCCCCTTTTCAGCAGAAGAGGTACGGGAAGTCATTAAGAACCTCAGAAACTCAACGGCACGATGCCACACATATGGTGGGAATGCCCCAGAAAAGGCCCTTTCTGGAATAAATTATTCAATTTAATAGATAAGCTAGTGGGAAAATAAAATACTTTGAAATAAAAATGTAGCGGGGTGCTAAATTTAAGGGAAGTGTTTGAGTGGTAAATAGGCTCAAACACCCTAATTCTGTAGGATTCATGGACCATTTTGTCCTCGGGGGACAGTATTGGTGTGCAGTTCCCTGCGGCCTACAGGTGGCGCTGCCATGGTAGGCTAGGGTTGAACCGCTGATACAGTGCTGTGCCTTTCGTGTCCCCTCTTGGCAGTAGTACAGCGGGGCGGGGAACCTGCTGTGCATGCCGGGAGAGCATATAAAAGGGGCAGACCTTTGGCCTGGGGACTGATGTCCAGTGGGGTCCACGCCCAGGTGCCTTCGGCCTGGGTGCATGTGTTCCTGTTCCATCTCGGGTACCTTTATCCCGGGGTGAGGTACTATCCTGGAGTTCCTGCTGCCCTGGGTATGGAGTCCTAGGTGCGGGAGTAAAGCCTGGAGTCCAGAGCCTTCGTCTGGAGTCCGCTAAGGGTCGAGGAGTCTTAGGGTGCCGCCTCCTGTAGGGGACCATGTTCCAGGGAAGGGAGGATCATTCTGATGGACCGATGTGGGAGTCACGGTGAAGGAAGGGTCTGTTGACTCCCTGGAGAGAGGTCTTCCCCTTGATATGGGCTAGGTTCATAGAAGGAGAAGCTCAAGGTCATCTTGACTGTATCAGAGGCCATATTCACCCGGCCCGTGGCAGGGGCCTTATACACCCTGGTCTGTGGCAGAGACCAAAGTTCTCCAGGTCTGTGGCAGGGGCCTTGTACACCCGGTCTGTGGCAGAGACCAACCTCAAGGTCTGTGGCAGAGACCGTGCACCTAAAACTGTTTGAGAAACCTAAGCAGTGAAGTGAATGTGCTACGTTTGTGCCTGGACCTCCTCCACACCTTAAGCTGTCCTGTTTCTTTGCTCTAACCTTTTCTATCCGAGTAGAGTTTATTTTGCCATGAGAGAATAAGAGTTGTAATTTCAGCTGGTGTGGACATTGACTTTACTGGGAATTAAAGGACTTGCCTCTACCTACAGTAGAGGTGAGAATCATCAACCCAATCTACTATCGCCTGTACTTGTCCTGGTATAAACATTCGTACAGCCTCATTAGGTGCGACAAAATACCGCCGCAGGCTCGGTCGCCTACTCGCACCTGAGGAAGGTGTTTCACTTGTGCGTGTATCTGGCACAGATCCACCACGTCCTCTCCCTGCAACAGGAGCTCCACCAGCAGCACCACGACCGGGGCCACCACGTCCCTTTGACCTTCTCCTCATATTTTCCAAATTTAGGATGTTGCCCTAAATGGGTGTTTTTGGAAGAGCAGAACACACCCACAGTACGTAACCGCTGAATCGCACAGCTACAGAACTGCAGAAAATGCTATTAAAAAAAAAATTGTTTTTTTTAGTATAGCACAGTAGAAGAAAACTATATATAAATTGTTTTTTTCACACACCTCCACATATGTATAACACACTGCAAAGTATTTTTTGTGGCCCTAAATGGCGTTTTTTGGAAGACCACAATACACCCACAGTACATAACCACTGAATCACACAGCTACAGAACTGCAGAAAATGCTATTCAAAAAAATGTTTTTTTTTTAGTATAGCACAGTAGAAGAAAACTATATATAAATTGTTTTTTTCACACACCTCCACATATGTATAACACACTGCAAAATATTTTTTGTGGCCCTAAATGGCGTTTTTTGGAAGACCACAATACACCCACAGTACGTAACCGCTGAATCGCACAGCTACAGAACTGCAGAAAATGCTATTAAAAAAAAGTTTTTTTTTTAGTATAGCACAGTAGAAGAAAACTATATATAAATTGTTTATTTCACACACCTCCACATATGTATAACACACTGCAAAATATTTTTTGTGGCCCTAAATGGCGTTTTTTGGAAGACCACAATACACCCACAGTACGTAACCGCTGAATCGCACAGCTACAGAACTGCAGAAAATGCTATTAAAAAAATGTTTTTTTTTTAGTATAGCACAGTAGAAGAAAACTATATATAAATTGTTTATTTCACACACCTCCACATATGTATAACACACTGCAAAATATTTTTTGTGGCCCTAAATGGCGTTTTTTGGAAGACCACAATACACCCACAGTACGTAACCGCTGAATCGCACAGCTACAGAACTGCAGAAAATGCTATTAAAAAAAAAAGTTTTTTTTTAGTATAGCACAGTAGAAGAAAACTATATATAAATTGTTTATTTCACACACCTCCACATATGTATAACACACTGCAAAATATTTTTTGTGGCCCTAAATGGCGTTTTTTGGAAGACCACAATACACCCACAGTACGTAACCGCTGAATCGCACAGCTACAGAACTGCAGAAAATGCTATTAAAAAAAATGTTTTTTTTTAGTATAGCACAGTAGAAGAAAACTATATATAAATTGTTTATTTCACACACCTCCACATATGTATAACACACTGCAAAATATTTTTTGTGGCCCTAAATGGGTCTTTTTGCAAGCGTACATTAAAGTGCAAATTTTATTTTATTTTTTTTGCCCTAAACGGGTCTTTTTGTGCACGAGCAAAATTAAATGGAATTTTTTATATTTTTTTGCCCTTAATGGGTCTTTTGGAAAAGAGCACAATAAAGTGCCTTTTTTTTTGTCCTATATTGATCTTTTTCCAAGAGCAGAATACACCCACAGTATGGAAACGGTGTATCTCTCAACGTAATATATGCAGTGCTGGTGCACTGAGCTTGCAGATAAAAGGTAGATTTTCTCTGACACTGGGCTCATAGCAGTGTAAAAAGACTGCACTGCAACACAAACAGGTAAACCTATGCAGATCGCTGAGTTATATCTCTGAATCTGGACTCCTATTCCTATATAATATATCTCTCTCCCTAAAAGCAAAAAACAGGAACCTGGCCCTACACTACACTGTCTCTCTATCTTTTCCCTCACATTCCAGAATCAGGACTAACTCATGTATTTTTCTATCTCTCCCTAAAAGCAGCAGCAGCAGACAAGATCCTCTCCCTATCTATTCTGAAGCAGAGTGACGTGTGTGCTGTGTGCCTCTAGCTTATATAGAAGCTGGGTCACATGTTGCACTGACCAATCACAGCCATGCCATTAGTAGGCATGGCTATGATGGCTTCTAAGGGCACACCAGCTAATCAAAAGGTGATTGGCTGGCCCCTGAAGCATTTCTAACTGCGTAATTAGATTGCCGAACCCGAACCCGGACTTTTGCGCAAAGTCCGGGTTCGGGTTTGGGTTCGGGAAAAGCTAAAGTTCGGTACGGACCCAAACTTTACAGTTCGGGTTCGCTCAACACTAATTGCTAGAGCTCTTAAAGTGTATCCTTTTGCAACCAAATTGAGATAATACCTACCTTATAATTGTAATATATCCTCATTCACACACAGTAGCATGAAAATGCATTTTACTTATTTATACGCTCTATTCTAGATGCTCCAGCAAGGAAAACATCTTAGATATTTCTTTATGTTTGTGATGGGACTAAGGAGATGTGTTTGCTATAGTTAACCCTGTCTGTACTTTGCAGGGAGGTCTTCATTATCAGTTCTATGTAGATTTAAACCCTTTCTATCCTAAAACCTAGTACACACTAGTAGTTTTTTTTTATTCAACCCTGCAGGGTTGGATAAAAAAAAACAACCGGACAGCTCAGGAGGAGCCGCTGTGCTAACTAACCAATGTTGATACAGAGATCTTACCTGCTGTGCTATTGTGTTCTGACAGGGAGATGTCAGAACACCCCCCCCCCCCCCCCGCCAAAACACCCAGGTCAGTGCTCTCAGCCATTGAACTGTCAGACTGGCTGTACCACACACGAGCCGAATGCCGCCCACTTTCTATTGAACCGGCTGATGCTGCCCAACATTGTGTACTAGCCTTAAAGTGGTAGTAAGCCATCAGCTGATGGGAAAATGATGGCAGCATACCTGTGACAAGCTCTGCCTAGGGTCCTTCCTAAGGACCAGTGAATATTATAAAATAAAAGAATTAGTGCACTCCCAGCATTCTACTTAATATAGCATATGAAAGGGTGGGATTATATGCTGCCATGGATATCCACCAGGAAAATAAAATTACGGTAAGTATAAAACACATTTCTGTTTTCCTGGTGCCTCCATGGCAGCATACCTGTGACAAATAACTAGCTGAAATGGGTGGGATGATGCATAGTAAAAGATTTATTTGAAAAAGGATTTAAAATAGGAATATGCTGGCCTGATAGCCTGTCTGCCAGATTCTACAGATGAGAAAGCTGTCGGTCTACTCTTTCACATCTCGTAAATGCATGTTAGGATGACCATGATGCTACCCTTTAGATTGTTTTGATGGCTACGTTTGCTCTGGCTGTCCAATAAGCAGAAAAAAAACGGGTGGCATACAGCACAACTGAAGAGGATAATTTGATTATCCATGAAGCTATTGTATTAGAGCAGAAATCTGTAAACTATGGCTTCCCAGCTGCCGCAGAACCACATGTCCCATGAGGTAATTTAAAGCTCTGATATTGACACATGACTAGGCATGATGGATACTGCAGTTTCAGAATGGCCGGAGGGCCACATTCCAGAGGCCTCCCACCCAGATGATGCTTTTTTGCCCCTCATTTTTTTTGGGGGGTAGGGTATTTTAAATAGGTTAGATGAAAATCTGAAGGGAGTTGTGGCTTGAAGATTTTGTCTTAGTACTGAAGTAATATCTTCGTGAAGAAGGTCGAAATTGGATCTGAAAATATTGGCAGGGCCCAAGGCTCAGAGATAGTAGAGGAAGAGGAGAACTTAGGGATGAATCCATGTATCATTCTAAGTTCCACTCTATCCAAGTACAGAAAATAATATTATTGAATTCTGATCCCAGAGCCTGAAGTTCTGATACTCCCCAGCTGATGTCATTGCCACAAAGAAAAATAGTTTCCAAGTGAGGTTGCACAAGGAATCAAAGGGGGCAAAAGGCTGTTTGGATAAGGACTCCAGAGCAATAGAGAGATCCCAAGTGGGAAAGATTTGTTTTAATGGGTGGGCATTACCTTCTTGACTGTCTTCAAGAATTTGATTATTAAAGGATCTTCGGCCCATCGGTCACAGCAGAGATTGCCACCTGCTGTACTTTTTAAATTTCTTAATTCTAATCCTAAATCAGGTCTGTTTGCAGGAAGTCAAGGAGTTGTGAGGAAGAGGGTACATCAGGATTGAAGCATAAGATATAAGCTTTTTCCAAACCTTGTCATACGCATTGTTCGTTGAAGGCTGTGAAGGCTGTGCTGTGATGTAAATGTAAAGGTTCAATCTGTGAGGATTCTGATGGGTTTGATGCGTCGAGCCAGAAGAAAGGGTATCAGAGGAATATTTACCAGAGGCTGGACACTAAGATATATTGCCATAGGTAATCATGGGTCTCCCTGCAAATATGGCAGGACTTTTATCATCGTTATTGTTGATATTGAAAGCCTCAAGAGAATTTTTGAGATAGGAGGCCGGAGGAGGCCTAAATTAGATTGCATGCCCAAGGACTTGACAGGGCATCTATTGCTTCTGCCCAAGGGTGAGGTAGATGAAAAAAAAAACTCTGCAGCTTGGTATTGCTTGCTGTAGCAAAAGGATGCAGTTCAGGAAAGGTCCACTGGCCCACAATCCAACTGAATAACTTCGGTTGTAGGAACCATTTTTTGAGAACCAGGAATCCTAGGGATAGGTGATTGGCATTTTGTGTTTAAGTTGGCTGGAAGATAGACCACTCTTAGGTCCTTCAGATTCCCCTCTGCTCAAATGAAGATGGGTTCCACTTCCCTTAGTATGGAACTGTTGTGGGTTCTGCCTTTGTGTTGTATGTATGATATTGCAGCTCTATTGTCTATCCGAATCAGAACTGATTTGTCCTTGATCTGAGAGAGAAAATGCTGGCAATGTGAAATAAGCCATCTGGATTTCCAGGATATTTGCAATGATGTCTGCCGCATTGAACGCCTATCTCTCTTGAATCAACATCTGGTTACAATGTGCCTCTTAGCCTATTGCATTTGCGTCTGGTAACTGTGGTCCAGAAGACATGCCTTAATGGATGTGGCTTTACAGGCATCTCTCTCTTTGTCCACTAGTGAAGACCCCTGTGCATCAAACTTGTTTGATATATGGACTGGGATAGACCGTTTTCTCCATTGCTTCAGGAATTCTAGATAAAAGTTGCCTGAGGTATCCATGTGTCCATGGGACCATCGGGATACAAATAAACAAAAATCCCTATTAAATTGGTTGTAAAGGTTCCCATTAAAAAAATATATATAATAATAAACATGTCATACTTACCTCTACTGTGCAGTTTGTTTTGCACTGAGTGGCCCCGATCCTCCTGTTCTGGGTTCCCTACAGCGACTCTCTCGGCTCCTCCCCGCAATAGATAACCCCCTCTAGGAAGCTCTCTCCTGAGGTAGTTACCTTGCGGGCGTGCTCCCGTGTCATACACTCGGCACCCAAAGCCGCAGAGTGTATGACTCGGCCCTGCCCCCGGCCCCCCTTTATTGGATTTGATTGACAGCAGTGGGAGAAAATGACTGCGCTGCTATAAATCTATCCAATGAAGAGCCGAGAAGCCATTGAGAGAGCGACGTGGGATCTCGCCCACGGAAATTCGGGGCTCAGGTAAGTAAAATGGGGGGGCTGGGGGGCCGGACAATGCAAGGTGTTTTTTCACCTTAATTCATAGGATGCATTAAGGTGAAAAAACACAAACCTTTACAACCCCTTTAAATTGGGTTAGCTTGAGGCTGTTATGTAGGACCATGTCCTCACTCTCCTTACTTTCTGAATGATCACCCACACTTTCTTAGATGGCAGGGACACTGTCCCTTTTGCGGTGTGGAATAAGGCGCCTAAACTGGAGAAAAGATGACCAGTTTGATGATTTGCCATCCAATCGTATCTTGATAGTGTAGGCCACAGCCTCCACCTGTGTTCCACTAGCTGGGTTGGATCTTTTGATAAAAGGAGGATAATATCTTGTTAGTGATAAGAACTGAGACCCAGTTCTCGTAAAGAAGCTTGGATAGTGATCCAAGCCCTCATGAGGGCTCTGAGGGAAGTGCAGCGTCCAAAGGGGATATTCTGGAATTGTAGATGGACCTGGTTGACTGAAAATCTCAGATACTTCTGTAACAGTTGTAGTATGGGTGTGTGCAAGTAAGCATCCCTGAATCCCCAGGTATGTCTAATTCTGCTGTTCTGGGGAATCAAGTCTGATTTTCCTCCTGTGACACGGGAAATAGCTTTCTGTAACCTTTCTTCAAAGAGTGATTTACCATTAAAAAAAACGGTATGTATACTAATTTTGTTTTGACACAGTGTCGGCTGCCCGTAGTTCTGACCACAATAACCATATGGCTATCACAAGTAGTGATGTTGATCTTGCGAAGTATCGAATTGTAACCATCGCCGTCTCACCAGTGAAGTTTGCTGAGAGCCATAATTCGTCCAAAGCCTTGACTATATTTTCACTAGGGACATTTTTTTTTTTTTAAATAGATTTTATTGAAGGCATAAGTCATACAGATTACTACAGCAATAGAAGTAATCCTATTTTAACATATCAATAGTTGTGTCAAACCAGTAAATATGGTAAAAGAAGACAACAATGCATAGACAACAATACGCATCCTAGGAGACAAAAGAGACAAAGAACAAGGTCCCATGCGAGGGATGCATAAACAATGTAGGAGGTAAGAGCTTTCAAAGCTAAACATCCCATGTAAGGGGGGGAGGATAAATGAATGGATCCTGGAACAGGGGAGGACCCTAGGAAAACTGGAGAGCAGAGAACAGGACAAAAACAAAAAAAACCGAAATTAAAAAAAACCTAGGGAGAAAGAATGGGAGATGATGGGGGGGGAGGGGGGGTGGAAGTAGACACCAAGCTACCATTATGAGAGGTAACAAGGAGGTAGACATCAAATTACACTGGAAATATCTAGAGTGCATCACACCATATAGATTCAGGTCCAGATTTAGAATTAGAATTAGAATTAGAAATTGTCCCATCAAGATAGGTCACCTGGGGGGGGGGGGGAGAGTAGAGTCACTGGAGGTGATGGGAGGGGTGTCCCGTAATAGGAGAATGAAAACAGCTCGAGGTTTGCCCGGTCTTCAGGGGAGTGCGCATAGACCAAGTATGCTTGCCATCTGTGGTAGAAACGATGCTTAGCAGTGTCAAGCGAGAAGTCTGTATTTAGTCTGTCTTTGAAAAGAAGCAGCAGAAGTTCCTTTTTGACTTGTGATGTATTCGGGGGTATATTGGATATCCAATTTTTCAAAATGGCTCTCCTGGCGAGTAGTAGGCATATCAAAGACCAATCTTTATGTGAAGGGGGGGCCTTCGGGGACCATGGCAGTAACAAGGGGTCCCAATAACCAAAGATGAGGAGGAGTGGGTCCTTAGGTAGTTTCATCAGGGTCACTTTGAAGATGTAAGCCAGGACTTTATCCCAGAAGACGGATATGTGGGGGCACGACCAGAAGCGATGCGTCAGGGAAGGTTTGAGTTGACGGCAGAGAGGGCATGAAGAGGAGGTTTGTGATTGATTGGCATAGAGAAAGGGAATGTGAGCACGATGCATAATTTTCAGCTGAGTTTCCCTCCAAATTTCATTGGGGATCAGTTTATGTACAGTATTAAGACCCTGTAATAGTTTGTTGACCAGTTCTGTGTCTGGGAAGTCTTTGGTCCAGTTGGCCACTGATGAGGAGACTAGGGATGACGTTGTTTTTAGTAGAAGAGGGCGATATATATCTGAGATCTTATACGAACCTTCCGAAAGAAAGACTTCCGTTATAGAATTTTTGAACCGTGTGTTACCGTGTCTACATGCATTCTTTAGGAAACTGACACATTGTCCATAGTGAAAAGCGTGGGAATGTGGAAGTGAGAATGTGTCGGCTAAGGATTTGAAATTTATGGGACGACCTGTCTCCGGGTCACAGAGTTGTGAAAATTTCGTGAGACCTTTCCGATGCCAGGAGGCAAAGGGATGTTGCTCTAGGCCTGGGATGAAACTCGGGTGGCCTTGAATTGGAAGGTGGCCGGATATGAAGGGCGAAAGATGTAGGCTTTTTCTGACTTCTCTCCAAGCAATGGACGTGTCTCTTAGTAAAAGGTTATGTTGGAATGGTATTGGAACAGATTTCCACTTGCAGTGGAGGAGAGCTACTAGGGAGTATGGGTGTGCCATTTGAGTTTCCAAGGCATAATTGGAGTAGCGGGACGCTTGGGCTATCCAGTCTAGACCTGTCCGTAGTAGGCAGGCTAGGTTATAGGTTCTAATATTGGGAAGACTAATACCCCCGTCGCGCCTGGGAAGATATAGTTTCTGGAGGGCTATACGCGGTCGCCTACTTTTCCAAAGGAATTTAGAGATAGCTGCATTGAGAGCTTTTGTATGCTTGTGGTGTAGAAGCAGTGGTATAGTTTGGAGTGGGTAAAGTAAACGAGCAAAGCTGACCATTTTCACCAGGTGACATCTTCCCAAGAGCGAGAGAGGCAGATCTATCCAATTATCAAGTTCCTGAGTTATTTTCGTGAGTAGAGGGGGATAGATGAGATGATAGAGAGAGGCAGGTGTTTTCCCTATTTTGATCCCTAGGTATGTGATATGTGAATGTGCTACCTTGAAGATAGAGTGATGCATCCATGGAGGGTCAGGGCGTGGGCCTATGGGAAGGATTTCACTTTTGCTATAATTTATACGAAGGCCCGAACATGTTCTGAATTCATCGAATACTGATTTGATCGTGGGCATATCCAGAGATGGGTTAGAAGAGAAAATAAGGACATCGTCGGCAAAGAGGGAAGTACGTAGTTCGTGATCACCAATGTGAATGCCATGTAGTGGGGCCGTTTGGTTTAACAATCGCGATAAGGGTTCTAATGCTATATTGAACAGGAGCGGGGACAAAGGACATCCCTGCCTGGTGCCTTTATGTAGACGAAATTCCTCTGAAAGAAGGCCCGCTGCCACCAGCCTAGCTGTTGGAGCAGTATACATGGACTCTATGAGGCGGTAAAAGGGGCCGGTGAATCCCATTGAGGACATTACTAAAGAAAGCCATTCGAAACTAACGTTATCGAAGGCTTTCTCCGCATCTAGAGTAATGATTGCAAAATCACCCCTCAGATTATTTTTGGCATGATCCAGGGCCAGCATCACTTTCCTGATATTTAGAGTGGCAGTCCTGCCTTTAACAAAACCCGATTGAGCGGAGTGGATCAAAGAAGGAATGATGGATGCTAACCTGGTGGCAACAATTTTTGAGAGAATCTTAATATCTAGATTTAGGAGTGAGATAGGCCGATATGAACCTGGGTCTAGGGGGTCTTTGCCTTTTTTGGACAGCAATTTTATGGTGGCTTGGTTCCCTGTGGGTAAGTACGGGCCACCAGACCATATATGTTGATATACCTTACATAGGGTGGGTTCCAATAGTGATCTTAGGGACTTGTAAAATTCGCCTGTGAAACCATCAGGGCCAGGGGCTTTAGAAGGGGCTAGGTTCCGGATGGCCAATGATATCTCAGAGAGGGATATGGGCAGGTTCAGGCTTTCCAATTGTGAGGTAGTGACTTTGGTGAGGGATATTTTTTCAAGGAATGAGAGTGCCAATGGTTTATCTATGGGATCTGCAGCGTATAGGGATGAGTAGTATTGGAGCATAGCTTTGTTGATGTCTCGCTGTGAGGTCTTGATAGAACCTGTAGCGTCTCGGAGGGAGGAGATATATGTCGGGCGTTGAGGACCCCTGCAAAGTCTGGATAGTAGTTTCCCTGCTTTGTTCCCGAATTTATGTAGGGAGGCGTCAATGTGCGCTTTTTTCGTTAGTTCAAGGGTGTCTGCCCATGATTCAAAGGCTCGTTTAGCTACCTGCCAAGCCTTCCTATTTTCAGGGGAGTCCTGTAAGTACAGGGAACGTTGGGTGTGGTGTAGCCGGGAGCTAGCCAATTTGTAATTTGCCACGGCATTCCTTTTGAAAGAGGCGGCATAAGATATAATCCGACCTCTCAGGAAGGATTTTCCAGCTTCCCAAAACAAATTAGGGTTATCTAGGTGCAGAGCATTGGCCGAGGCGTATTCGGACCATGATTTTTCTATGTACTGTAAAAAATCAGAGTTATTATGTAGGTATGTGGGGAATAGCCATAGTCTGGGGTTTGGGTGAAGGTCGGGAATGTCGAGTGATACCGAAACAGGAGCATGGTCTGAGATGACAATGTCATGAATGTCAGATTCCGATATCATGGGGACTATGTCGTCAGAGCAGAAAATGTAGTCAATCCTGGTGAAAACGTTATGGGGGTTGGAGTAGAAAGTGAATTCTCTGTCAGCTGGGTGCCTGAGACGCCAAACGTCATGAAGTTGAAGGGAGTCAATCATGGAGGCAAAGAGGGTCGTGTCTCTGGGGACAACTAGAGATCGGGGGCTTCTGGAGCAAGACCTTTCGTCAATAGGGTGAAGGATAGTGTTAAAATCTCCGCCGATAATATGTGGGATAAGCGGATCTCGAAGGAGCCAAGTAGACAGTTCGCTAAAAAAAAGTTTGGGGGGGTTATTAGGGGCGTAAATGTTAGAGATAATGAAGTCTTTTACCCCTAACTGAACATGAATCGATAGGAGACGTCCTTGTGTATCTGAGTGGGTAGAGACCACCGTGCATGGAAGATTTTTGTGAATGAGTATTAGGACCCCTGCCCTGCGCCCCTGAGATCCGGAGCCGAGGACTGAGCCCACCCATAATTTTTTCATGCGTGGGAAATCTGAAGTGGAGAGGTGGGATTCCTGAAGGAGGGCAATGTCTGTTTTGAGTCTTTTTAGATGACGGAGAATCTTCAGTCTCTTATTAGGGGAGCGAAGGCCTTTAACATTCCAGGAGACTATTCTCATAATAAGGGGTCAATCGAGAGGAGTTGGGCCAGTATGACAGGATTAGATTGACGTAGGTAACGGAAGCAAGCTATGAGAGTAGTATGGGACAATGAGGTGTCTACGGTATAAGGAGGTGGTGATGAAGTGATCAGTGTTGGAAGCATAACTTGGCTTGGGTGAGGTAGAGGAACAGAAGGGTAGCGGGGGAGGGGTTGTGAAAATAAGAACAAAAAAATATATCGTATGGACTTCACTTTTTTCCGCATGGAGTCGCTGTGTAGTCCAGCTCCCATTGCAAGACCCGAATAATGCAGCCTTGACAAAAGGAAAACCCACGTTGTCAGGGGTGGTCAATGGAGCAGATTCGGATCGTGTACGGAGAGATATAAAGGTTCTACGCAGAGAGGCCAGAGGGAACAAACATTTGTACCAGCAATTTAAAAGCGAGAGAGAGAAAAAAAAAAGATTTTCATAAACATGTAGAGAGCAAGGAGAGAAAAGGGGAAAAAAAAAGAAAAAAAGGAAAGGACTGGCCTACCATCAAAATGCAAGTCTGGTTTTCAAAGTCTGTAGGAGAGACCGGTGAGGTACCTCGCCTCAGGGGTAGGGCTGATCAGTTCAGTTGGGTCAGGCGTGGCTATAGCCGCGAAGGTGGAAGAAGAGTATTAGTCGATTCAGCTGAGCATGGGTTGGTGTAGGTCTGGTTTCGAGGGCCTGAATCTTTTTGGAGAGTCCTTACGCGGGCTTCTTTGGTCGAGACCACGGTTGATTGGAGGCGTCCTGGGTGAGGGGCTGATGTGAGGTCCCGAGTGAAGAGAGCGTAGGAAGGCTTCCGCTTCAGATGGGTTTTGGAATGATAGCTGGTCGCCATTGGGAGCTTTGAGCCGCAGGGTGGCAGGGAAGGCCAAGGTGAATTTTATTTGTTGGCGGTGTAGTTCCGTGCAGACTTGCTGGAAAGCCTTCCTTTTTTTTGACACTTCTATGGAGTAGTCCGCAAAAATTAAGATCTGCATTCCATCTATCTGGAGAGATCTGGATCGCCGGAAGTTTTGCAGAATGGAGGCTTTGTCTGCGTAGTTTAGATATTTGGCAATAATCGGTCGTGGCGACTTGCGCTCTGAGTTAAAAAGACCCAATCGGTGTGCCCTTTCCACTGTGCAGGGGCCGGGGAGGCCTAAGGACTCTGGAATACGTCTTGCACATAGATCCGTGAGGGCTGATGGTTGCAGAGATTCTGGTATACCAATAAAGCGCAGATTGCACCTCCTGGACCTGTTTTCCAAATCGTCCAGCTTGTCTAATATGAACTGATTGGTTTTATCCTGAGCATGTTCCAGGGCCTGGGCTTGGTACAATTCATCCTCCAAGGTAGATATGCGGTGTTCTGCCTCATTGAGCCTAGTAGAATGTTCTCCTAATTGAGCCTTGAGCTGTTGCATGCCTGCACTGACAGCTTTCTCCACAGAGGCAGCTATCATGGGGGTGAGGAGAGCTGCTACAGCCTGTGCAATCCTTTCTGTGGTGTCGTCCCCAGCAGGAGGTGAAGGAGGAGAAGGCTGTGGTGGGAAGGTGAGCGAAGCACTGCTTACCTCCATTGCAGGCACCGTTTCCGAGAAGGGAGCCGAGTAGGCCGAAGCCGCGGACTCGATTTGCGGGTGCGCCTGTGGAGCCGCCGCGGTCGCGTGCGGGCGAATGCCGTTTTTTTCGACGAAGCGGTCCATGGCGTGGCCGTGAATGACCAGGGGGATGAGCGGGTGATAAGGGTAGGCGTCCTGATGGTTTATATGCCGATTTTTTGGGGTCGAGCTGCGGAGCTAGTGAGGGAGGCAGCTACTCCATACGGCGCCGGAACCGGAAGTACTAGGGACATTTTGATGAATTACTGTTTCCATGTTTTCGATCCATGCCCGCAGGGCTTTTGGTACAGATAAAGCAATTTCTGACTTCCAGGCGTTTACCCGCCATTTGGTAAGCTTTTTTAAGTTGGGGACTATTCGTCTGTCTAAAGGATCCTTAATAGAGGCTGTATTTTTTTCAACAATGTCTTTGACATCATCCATCAGAGTAAGCCTATGTTTCCACTATAGCGACCTGAAAGTTGCTAGATTTTGCAGAAATGCTGTAAAATAAGAATGCTTTCAAAAATATATTTTTTGATTGTTTATTTTTGTCAATTTACAAAATGCAAAGTGAGTGAACAGAAGAAAAATCTAAATCAAATAAATGTTTGTTGTGACTACCCTTTGGCTTCAAACACAGCATCAATTCTTACATTTGCACGCTTTGTACAATTGCACAACATCAGGAATTTTGTAGGATTAAAGCCAGGTGTATGGTTAATCAATTTTACCAAGCAGGTGCTAATGAATTAGACATGTGCAGAATGGAAACAATTGTTTTGTTTTGGATAGATTCGTTATCTTACTAATTTAGTTTCGTCATGGATTTAGTTTGTTTTGGTTTGGGAATTCGTTAAGTTTCATTTAGTTTTCATTTAAATTTGTTTCGTTTTTCTTAAAATTTGTTTCCTCTATTAATGTTCTGACAAATTCCAACTTTTCAAAACAATTAGAATTCGGATCGGTCAAAAAACAATAGACTGATTTTGAATTCTGTGTGAAGAAATAGCTGGTTGTTAAGCAGAGGGCCGAGAAGCCGGCCGCCGCGTCCTTAACAACCATGAGTCATCTGTCAGCTGGCTTCCAAACTGACAGATGAATCTAAAGAAAATAATTCTGGTAATTGCCCAGCAATAGAAAAAAAAAAAAAAAACGGTGTAGGTTCCCCCCAAAATCCATACCAGATCCTTATCCGGGCATGCTGCCTGGCAGGTCAGGAAAGGGGGGACGAGCGAGCGCCCCCCCTATTGAACTATACAATGTCACATGCCCTCAACATGGGGGATGGGTGCTTTGGGGCAGGGAGGACTCTGCCCGCCCCACAAGGGCCTCATTCCCACATCCGTGCAGGCAGGCAGGGGGCTTATTGGAATCTGGAAGCCCCTTTTAACAAGATCCATCTCGCCCCCCCTATGTGAATGAGTATTGGGTACAAAGTACCTGTACCCATTCACCAAAAAAGTGTCAAAAAGTAATAATTACAACAGACAAGTTTTTGACATCTCTTTTATTAAAAAATAAAAAATAGTGTCCCTCAATGTAAAATCTTTAATCACGCCGCCCACTGACCCGAAAAAAAAAAAACACTCCGCCACCTGTGAGGCTTTGCATCGAATGCCTGCTGTGAAATTTGACATTTCTTATATAGGTAAGGGGCCACCTGGCTACATCACCCAAGGGCACCAACTTTTTTGACATCACGGACTGGTGCATGACCGGGTGATGTATCCAGGTGGCCCCGCTCCTTACATATATAAGAAATGTAAAAGCACAGAGCAGGCATTTGGCAGGAGGCCTCCCAGGAGGCGGAGCATTTAAAATATATATTTTTCAGGTCGGCGGGCGGTACAACGAGGGACACAATTTTATTTTTATTTTTTAAATCAACAAACAAGTTTATTGAGTTGCCATCCTCAGTTACAAACATTCAATACAAATAAAGTACATTGACTCATACCCAGATAGTCAGAGCCAATCAAAGTAACACTTAATCTTACAGATACTATGAAGTGTACCCACCAACCATTGTTCTTCCACTTATGCAAACCCTTACATTCCCAATCATAAACAGCATAATACAGGAGACACCCTCCAACCTATCACAGGAGCACTCTTTCCATAAGTAAATCAGTTGGAGCTAAACCCGGTGTATTTAACCAGCTTTCCCATACCTTCTCGACTTTAACCACTTGCTTACTGGGCACATATACCCCCTTCCTGCCCAGGTGAAATTTGAGCTTTCAGCACTGTCACGCTTTGAATGACAATTGCACGGTCGTGCAATGTGGCTCCCAAACAAAATTGACGTCCTTTTTTTTCCCACAAATAGAGCTTTCTTTTGGTGGTATTTGATCATCTCTGCGGTTTTTATTTTTTGCGCTATAAACAAAAAAAGACTGACAATTTTGAAAAAAAACACAATATTTTTAACTTTTTGCTATAATAAATATCCCAATTAAAAGAAAAAAAACCTATTTTTTTTTCTCAGTTTAGGCCGATATGTATTCTTCTACATATTTTTGGTAAAAAAAAATCGCAATAAGCGTATAGTGATTGGTTTGTGCAAAAGATATAGCGCCTACAAAATAGGGGATAGAATTATGAATTTTTTTTTTATTTTTTATTTTTTACTAGTAATGGCAGTTATCTGTGATTTTTGTCAGGACTGCGATATTACGGCAGACACATCGGACACTTTTGACACATTTTTGGGGCCATTCACATTTATACAGCGAACAGTGCTATAAATATGCACTGATTACTGTATAAAAGTGACTGGCAGGGAAGGGGTTAACACTAGGGGGCGATCAAGGGGTTACATGTGTGCCCTGCTAGGTGATTCTAACTGTGGGGGGAGGGGACTGACTGGGGGAGGTGACCGAACGGTGACCCTATGTACAAGGGACACACCATTGGTCTCCTTTCCCTGACAGGACGTGGATCTCTGTGTTTACACACAAAGATCCACATCCCTGGCTCTGTAACTTCCGATCGTGGGTACCTGGCGGACATCGCGGCCGCCAGGCACGCGCATCGGCACCTGAGTGAAGCGCGCGCATCCCCCAGCGGCCGGGTGGCCCGAGGACGTCATATGACGACCTCCTGGCATTGTAGAGCCACTTTGTGGCCGTCATTTTACAATAGCCGGGTTGGGAAGTGGTTAAAGAGACTACCTCTGTGTTGGTATATAAGTTTTTCAAATCTTAACATAGTGCCCACCTGTTCTAGCCACATTTTAGCTGTAGGGGGATTCGGAGAGATCCATTGCATAAGTATGACCCTACGGGCCTGAAATAGCGCCTTCGCTGCTGCCTCCTTCAAATTTTTATCTGGAATGATATTGTCAAGCATGCCCAAAACACATTGTTTAGCTTCCATCGGAATTGAGACCTGCAGGGCAGTATTAATTGCTGACACTACTGACCCCCAATAACGGTGGAGCTTCGGACATCTCCACATGAGGTGGATTAAATCACCCACGTTCCTCTCACATCCACTACAAAGAGAAGTTGGACAAGTCCCATGCATGGAGCTTAAGCGGAAAGTGGTGTGTCCGCAATAGGATGTAAAGCTGGGATATTCGCTGTGATACATTCAATGAGCTTATCCAAACATTTTCTAGGGCCTCCTCCCACAATTCCCCCGGTATCTCTCCGACATTCATTACCCAACTATCACAGGCCGAGCTAGGATATTTGTCCAGGTACATTCCCAGTAGAGAGAGGCGTAGCAACTGGAAATAAAGCCTTTGGTGGAGGAGGCCTGCTGCAAAAGGGCAAACACTGGCGTGGGCGAAAGTGCGAGATTATCTATCGACCTCTGAGCTTTAATAACATGTTTCAGCTGCATATAATAAAATAGAATATTCTGCAGAACTTTTAATCTAGACTTTAGTTGAGCAAATGAGAGCAATACACCATTGTCAAAAATGTGTTTTAGATGTGTTATACCCAACGAGCGCCATCTATTAGCATGTTGTAACTTTAGAAGTTCAGGATATGCGTGGTTGTCCCAAATTGGGCTATAACTGGTGTAACCCTGCACCCCTTGTAATTGTTTATTTTTCTCCCACACTTTTTGAAGTAACCTGTAAGTTGGGAACTGTTTGTTAGGTTAGGAAAATAATTGTGCCTCCAATCCCTCCGCCAATGAAGGAGCCCCACTAAACTGCAGCATTATGGCTAGTGTAAAGTTACCTGGCATCTGCGACAGCCCCCCTGCCATTTGTTGGAGCTGGGCGGCCAAATAGTATACCCATGGGTTGGAAAGTGCCAACCCCCCCTACATCTTTGGGTTTTTATAACTGCTCCAGTTTAATCCTGGCTGTCCCCCCTTTCCAGAGTAGGGACTGAAAAATAGAGCTGACTATCCAAAATACTTTTAGGGGAACTACTACCAGGGAGTTATGGAGATGGTATAATAATTGTGGCATCAATACCATTTTAATCAGGTTTGCTCTGTGCGTGACCGAGAGCCACAGTTTGTTTCATATTTTAACTTTATCCGTAAACATTACCAGTAACGGTTGGATATTGAGACGGCAGAAGTCCAGTGGTTGGGGAGATATGACTACTCCTAGGTGACTTAACTATGGGGACCGGGCAGTAAGTGTCTAATTGTGAGTGTACTCCTTGATCCAGGGGCAGAAGTGCTGATTTGGACCAATTGATTGTGAGGTCGGAAAATCTACCGAAATCCGTTATAATGGACATCACTGTTCGTAAGGATATATCCGTGTCCCCCAACAAGAGAAGCATATTGTCTGCATAAAGCAGAATCTTCTCTTGTATGGTGCCATATCTGAACCCCACTATACTTTCATGGAGTTGTCAAAGGAGTTGTCAAAAACATGTGTAGCGGGTATGTACTTTCCCGGGTGTAAATTTGAATTTGGAAGTGACACCAGTGATGTGTGATTCACCGCGGCCCATTGGGTGGCGCTGTCGCCCTGGGTTGTGTTGGATTATCGCTGTGTGCCGTCCTCCTTTTTGTCCTCCCTCGGCAGCGGTATGGTGGGGCGGGGAACCCGCCGTGCTTGCTGGGAGAGGGTATAAAGGGGGCCGGCCATCTTGGTCATGGGGTCGAAGTCCCAGGCACCTTCAGCTTGCGGACGGTGGGTCGTGTCGCTCCTCTGGGTGGCTTAGGCCCAGAGGACAGCGGAGGTCGAGTTCCATCCCAGGCACCTTTAGCCTGGGGTGAGGTACTTAGATGAAGGTCTGGAGCTCAGTGCCCAACACTGGGTTCCGCGAGGGAAGGAGATCCTACGGTACTCAAGGATTGGGTACCCAAATCCGGAAGCCGCATTGGACCAGGGGGAGCTCCTCATTTGAAGACCCGGTGCAGCATATTGCCAGTGACAAGTGAGTCTCTCGTCGGAGACCGCCTGGAAGGAAATCTACCCTCGTGCGGAGACCAGGAAACACTTCTAGGAAGGGAAGTGGCAACTTACATTGTGTCTGGGCCTGTTCGCATCCACACCTCCTTTTCTGTTCTGTTCTACCAAGGGAGTTCAACTGTTTGTGTTCATTCGAGAAGAATAAAGGAGTGTTGAACTTTAATGGTGTGGAGCTCATTTTCTAACGGACATGGTTCACGGTGACTCTTGGAGGGAGGATCCAGGTGCACAGCACTGACCCGAAGGTAATACAAAACCGTTGCTTATACCGCACTAAGACCTGTGGTGGAAGCCAGGCGTGGTGTCCCCGCTCCCTCCCCTCTAAGGTACCCCTAGACAAGAGAAAGACGAGACGAGACAAAGAGGGGAGTGGAGGTGGTCACTACACGTGGAGGCTCGGGTCCGGTATAGTGTTTGTGCACCACAGTATTGAACGTGTCTGTTGGATAAGTTAAGCGAACAGGCGGGCCTTCACTGGCCGAAGTGCACCCCGGTGCTCAAAGTCGTGGACATGACCCATTGAAGGGAAAGGCCCGCACAGAAGAGCGAGGAGAGGGGGAAACCCAGCCGTGTGAGGGACTACACGTGAGGGTTTCTAGTTGCACTGCGCCACCAGGCACACCCCCACCGCTTAGTTCGTGGGTGTGACTCAGAAACAGAAAAGAAGAAAAGCCCGCGAACTGGAGCAAAGGGGAGGAGTCCGATACGTGTGAAGGACTACACGTGGGACGTTGGCGCAAAAACTTTGCAGTGTGCGATGGATCAGCAACAGGTCGCCATGTTTGGACACACCTCGTGGATTCCAGTTCACCCTTCCACCACGACTTTGACTGCTGCTGCTCCAGTAACGGATACGGGATCCGACTAAAGCCAAGGGGTCGATTCGCCCTGTACTCGTGCATGGACGTTGAGGCCCTGGGTGTGATTTGTCCCGGGTGTTCGGGACTGGTGTGCCAGTTGAAGCCGTTCGGACGCTGTGAGGCCTGTGGGGAGTTCCTGTTCGAAGTGGATCCGGCGGTGGAGAGGCCGATAACCATTTACCCTGGCCGGGCTTCAGGCAACACCACTCAGAGAGGAGGAATCACTGCTGTGAGAGTCACCCCTGCGCACACTGCAACGACCGCGGAGGAGGTCGTAAAATCTCAACGGGAGAAATCCGAGGATGCTGACTCGGTCACCACTGTCTCGCAGCGTCCACCACCGAAGAGGAAGACCGGCATGGTAGCCCCGACCAGCGGTTGTGGTGGACCGTCTCGCCTGCTTACACCCGGCCCGAATGAATCCATCGACAAGAGTTCCGGACATCCCGCTTCAAGTAAAGGCCGAGGTAAGCCAGGCGGGGAGACTTGGTGTGTGGGCGGAGGTGTCGGGAAGTCATGGCCTAGCGAATCCGCGGGAGGTGGTGGCTCCGTTTCTACAACCGGCTACATACCCGCGGAGGAGTGTGACACCTCTGACCTGGAGTCGCTCTCGGACATGGGAGACGACGCTGCCATTGACGATTTGTTTGCCGGGAAGGGCTGGGACAAAGTACCTCTCGCTTCATCTCGGAGAATCAGAGATCCACCCATGTCAACAGGGGAAAGTACACCCCGGGTGGAGGCATCAGCGCCTGAAGAGAGTTCCGGTCCCCAGCCTGCTTCTACATCCCCGGTGCCATCAGTACCGAAGGCCGGGGAAAAGAGACTGCGGCTGCGGGCACCTATGCCCAGATCAGATGTGATCAAGGTCCCTCGCCACCCGGACTCAATAGTTTTGCCTGGTGAAGGGGACAAAGCTACCATGCCTCCTTTGGCGAGATTGCAACGGCTGTTTGGTCAGAAGGTTGCTGCAGATTATGGATGGGAGTATCCATACTTATCGAAGGAATTGCTTTAGGAGGTGGAAGTGTGCCGGGAGCGCTGGTACAATGACTTTGTGTGGACCCACCTTCAGGTTCCCCACGCCCGCAGGTACCTGGCATGCTCTCCAAAGGCCTCTCAACGTTTTAAAGACTGCAAGGCAGAGTGGATGTTGGGATGACACATCCATGCAGATAAAGTGTTGATCCGGCGCAAAGAAGGAGAAGATGTGGAGTATCATCTGGAGACCATGGATCAGCACTTGAAACCACTTGTTCTGCCGCATCCCCACTTTTACTTATAGGAGAGAGAAAGACTCTGTTTGTTCTTATCATGTTGCTGAACTTTCTGGGGCCCGTTGCTTTTGTGCCCAGAGGAATGAAGAACTGTTCCTGGTTGCTCTTCACTTTCCAGCAAGAGATTATTGACTCTGGGGTAGATAGGGCCGAAAGAAAAGAGGAAAGCTCCACGAGTGCAGTTACCGCGGTGCTGTCACCAGGTGGCAGTGTTGCGCAACGTTTAAACACTTATGCCCCGTACACACGATTGTTTTAATGTCATTTTTTAAACCAACGTTTTTCTCCTCGTTTTTTTTCATGTTTCCTCTCAAGCCTGCCTTGCGTACACACCATCATTAAAAAAAATGATCAAGCAAAGCGCAGTGACGTTCAACACGTACGACAGCACTATAAAGGGGAAGTTCCGTTCGAATGACGCCACCCTTTGGGACGCTTTTGCTAATTCCGTGTTACCGCGTGTTAGTAAAAGTTTGGTGAGAGACGATTCGCGCTTTTCAGTCTTCGTGCTTTGAAGATCGTTTTCGGGAGTTCAGTTTGCGCCTGTGGGTTTGTATCTGTTTAGCACTGCTTGTAGTCAGTTCGTATCTGTTTATTCAGTGCGGCCTGCTCTGCACGTTTGTGTTTTTCAGCTTGTTCTTCATAGGCCTTGCTGTTCTTCCGTGCGTTCTTCTAGTTCGTTCTGTTCAGCCGACCGTTATCTAGCCATGTTGCGGCTACGTACTCGTCGTAGAGTTCGTGCTGTAGTTGGTGCAGGGGTTCATGCTGTATCCCGACTCCATGCCATGAGCAGGGTCAGGAGGAGTTCATGGACCAAGAATTGGTTGCTCCAGCGGCACCAATTCTGTCACATGCCTTTGTTGCGGGAGATCAGGGAGAATAATCCTGATGATTTCAGGAATTTTCTCAGGATGTCTGACCCCGTATTTCAGCAGCTGTTGGCTTTGGTGTCCCCCTATATTACCAGGCAGGACACCGTTATGCGGGAAGCCATCAGTGCTGAGCAGAGGCTCATCGCCACGTTGCGATACCTGGCGACTGGGAGAAGCCTGCAGGACCTTAAGTTCTCCACAAGCATATCCCCCCAGGCTCTGGGGATCATTATACCAGAGACTTGTTCTGCCATCCTTCAAGTTTTGCAGGAGGACAATATTAAGGTAAGTGTTCTTCTTCAAAAATTCACATTGTATGGTTTTTATTTTTGGATACTTTTTAATTTGCTTTATTTGCAGTCCCTAATTCACATGATTCTTAGCTGCAGGGAATGTCCCCTTTCTCCCCATGTTTTATTATTTAAAGTTTGGGGTTTGAGGCCTACCTGTAAATTTGGCTTACCTAACCTCTCCAGCATGCTATCCTGGGGCCATACCTACCTTGCCTAGTCATTTCCATGTTTTTTATTCTATGTTCCATCGTAGTGCTTTACCCAAAACGCACCCTAAATTTTGCCTAGGAATGTTTCATTTTTGTTAACTTCAATACAGAGTGCTACAGCCTTCATGTGTGATATTCCCAACTCATCTTCAACCCCCCCCCCCCCATAATTTTTTGGTTTGTTTGTTTTTTGTTGCTTCCAATTTTTTATGTTTTGAACAGTTTCTACCAATGTTGGCCATGAATGTGTGTATGAAATCAGCTTTCAATGTTTCTGGCTCCAAGTATTAATTTATTATTTCTTTAATTCCACAGTTCCCTTCTTCGCCACATGAATGGCAGAATGTGGCTTCCGAGTTTGCCCAGCGATGGAACTTTCCGAACTGTGGAGGAGCCATCGACGGCAAACATGTTCGGGTCGTACCACCTCCCCATTCGGGATCCTTTTATTATAATTATAAGGGGTTCCACAGCGTCGTGATGATGGCAGTGGTGTCGGCCACCTACGAGTTCCTCTATGTGGACGTTGGCAAGAATGGCAGGATGTCTGATGGAGGAGTTTTTGCCCAGACGGAGTTTGGGGAACGGCTCCTTTTGGATCTGCTGGCCTTGCCACCAGCGGAGCAGAATGTGGAGGGACTACCTTTTGTCTTTGTGGCGGATGAGGCGTTTGGCCTGGGACCCCATTTGATGAGGCCATTCCCGCAACACACCCTCACCCCTGAGAGGAGGGTGTTCAATTATCGGCTGGCCAGAGCCAGAAGGGTGGTGGAAAATGCATTTGGGATCATGGCCAGCCGATTTTGCCTCTTCCTTACCTCCATCCACCTTGCCCCATACAAATGGAACCATGTGGTTATGACGTGCTGTGTGCTGCATAATTTCCTAAGGGTGCATTCAACGAGTTATATATCTTTGAGTGGGCCTGAGGCCTCTTTAATCAATGCAGAAACTTTGGTGGCCCTGGAACCTGGCCGTCCTGGCTTGGCCCCCCCAACCGGACGTGAGGTCCGTAACCAATATGTGGACTATTTTATGGGTAGGGGGGCCATTGAAATGCCAGACAATCTTTAATAATTTTATACCAAAAAAATAAAACTTTTTCTGGAGTAAAGATTGGTTTGGATTTTTTATTGTATAATGTTTGATGTTTCTGGTAGGTTTACCTAGTGCACTTGTTTTGCCATGTGGATTAAACAATCTTAATTAGCCTTCATTGTCAGTGTAAACACCAAACATTGATTAGTTCACTCAGCACCACATTTACATAATGAAGCCACAATTATTTGTTATGTAAAAATACCTTTATTTCTTTTTTTAGGTGGGAAACTTCCTTAGAAATGTGGATGTTCCCTTAATTTCGGGTGTATTAAAACGCATGACCAGCCATGCATAAACAAACTATATTCGTCAAAATTTTGAAAAAGCTAAACATGTGCTAGTCATTAAAGGGTAAAATAACAAAAATACTTATAAAACTCTGCAAGTAAAACGTTACTTAGTGTAAAAACATTAGACACGCCCAAGCACAGCCATGATATTTTGGAGCCTTTCCTCCACCCGCTTTGTATTTGCCCTGATCTCTAGCAAGTCTCCCTTAATTTTTTCGAGGTCACGACAGCAGACCATCAGGTATTGGATCAGGATCTGGGCACTGTGATGTGTCAACTTATTGGGGTCTTCGGCCAGAACTGCACCTAAATGTAAAAAGAAATATGTAGGATAGAATATGTAGGCCTACATCTATTTAACATGCATGTGTCTGGTTTCTCTCTGACCTGTGGTGGTGCCACTTTCCACTTCCACAACATCACATTCCTCTCCATCCTGGGGTTCTGGGGATATTGTTGTAGGTGTTGCAATTATCGTCTCATCTGAGGTAGCTTTTCGAATCCCTAGGGAGATTGAAATAAAAGGAATAGTTTCATTAGTAGCGACTCAATTTTGCTAAAATAAGAAACATGAAAAAATACTTTGTAATCATTCTTTTGAAGCATGCTCCATTTCAAATTTTACCCCCTGTGCCACCGGGACAAATGATTGGATACATAGCCAAAACCAGAGCATATACATTTTGAACACAAATTTGACACATTGTAACACCCCAAAGTATCTACACAGGATCACCTGTGTGTGACACCCTCAAGCTTTTTGGCTTTAGGCCCACACTTGTACTACTGCGTTCAGATGTTTCATCAGCTGCTGAGCATTCACTCCCTTAACATTACCATGCATATCGTTTTTTCTAACGAACAAATGTCCTTTGGATTAGCACCCAAAAAATAAGTGAGGCCCAAATTTACTCCCCCAAATAAACCAAAATACATGGGTGTTCACACTAGATGATCCTAAAACATTGTTTGAGGAACTGTACGGAGAAAGAGGTTTAATACGTCCGTTTACAGTGCGGACGAACCTGAAAGATGGTATCTTTCAGTGTACTATATGAAAGTTAAAAATACACGACAGAATACAAGAAAATAATATATACCATGGAAACTAAAAAAAATTACTTACTTTTTACTATAACTTTCTTGATTCTTTTATATTGGTTGGCCTCCCGCAACTTCAGATCAGACCATCGTTTTCTGAGCTGTTCCTTCGTTCTGCACACCCCAAATTTTTTGTGAAGACTTTTGACCACTTTGCCCATAATTCTGGACTTGACCAGATTAGGCCTTTTATACGGACCATGCTTGGCATCATAATCCTCCTTCTTTAAAATGGCGACCATCTCCACCATTTCCTCGAATGACATGTTGGATGCCTTATATCTCCTGGGTCTTGATTTGGGCTCCTCTGGAATTTCATCCTCTGTAGAGGTAATCTCAGCCACCTGTGTCTCCGCCATGTTT
Organism: Rana muscosa; assembly: GCA_029206835.1. Lineage (NCBI taxonomy): Eukaryota > Metazoa > Chordata > Amphibia > Anura > Ranidae > Rana > Rana muscosa. The sequence continues at coordinate 597,579,422 of CM055122.1, read as the reverse complement.
TGTTCAGCACTACGAGCGAGAAGGGGCGGGGAAAGTACAATATCGAAAGTCAGGGGCGGGGAAAGCGTGCGGAGTTTCACGCATGCGCTGTGTATATCAATGAAGATCCATGTCTCGGAAATACGTTCATTTGTCGGGAGAGGGAGTTAGCAACGAACGTCGTGACGAAGGTACCTAACAATTTTACTTTTTGAGGTTCATCAGACGAGGAGATTTGTGTGCTCAAAATATGTAGACAATGCACAGTTGAGGAATGTTGCCTGAAATATATATTTTTTTTGGTTTCTCGCTTTTACAGATATCATGAATACTTTTAAAAACCCAGACTTCATGGGGGAGTTCATCGACAAATGGCAAGAGCTCCCTATATTATGGCAAACAAAAAGTGGCGCTAATAAAAATAAAGACGCCAGGAAAGCAGCACTGGAGAGCCTGCTTGCATTTGTGCAAACAAAGATACCCACAACAACTCTCCAAGATGTCAAAACCAAAATTGCGACCATCAGAGGGACATACAGGACCCAGAGGACTATGGTCCTGAGGTCCCAGAGGTCAGGTGCACCAGCAGATAAGGTTTATAAACCCAGTCTGTGGTACTACAGTAAGCTTGCTTTTCTGGATGACCAGCTGGAAGTGCGGGAATCTCTCTCCACCCTTCCCCCCAGAGGTCAATCCAGCCTTCCTTGTACCCAACTCTCCAGCCTTCCCTGCAGCCAGTCCTCCAGCCTTCCTGTCAACCCTGCTCTGGCTTCCTCTGAGGATCAAGATCAGGGCCTTGAGGAGGCAGATTTGGAGATATGGAGCCAGGTAAAGTATTGATATCTATATTTATATCTTACAAAATTGTAGAATTTAAATAGATGTTAGTATTGTTAAAGGTATGTACACTTCTACCAATAAAGTTTGTGAAGAGCAAGATACAGTAGTGGCCTAATTTTATGTGCACAAGACAACAAAACCAGGATGCGGAATCAATGAAAATGACATAACTTTTGGCATTGATTTCAACAATGTCTAGAGGTGAACAATGTCTGTGAATGATGATGTGGCAAAATAAATAATGTCCCTTTCTTTTTTTACAGCCAGAGCAGAGCCAGGAAGAGGGTGATGTTGGGGATCAGGAGGAGGCAGGGCCCAGTGGCACCCAGGAGGAGGCTGGGCACAGTGGCACCCAGGAGGAGGCTGGGCCCAGCACAAGAGCCCAGATGCCTCCCCTGGTAGTTAAACCACGAGGGCCAAGGAGAGATAGGCAGGTGGAGGATGAAACCAGGGCCTTCCTCAGAGAGGCAACAGCGGCCCTCAGAGAGGCACCCTCTGTTGATGAGGGATTTGCCGCAGTCCTCGCCCACAAACTAGGGCAAATGGAGTAAAAAATTTACAGTGAGACCCTGCTATTGAAAGTCATCAATAAGGGCGTGCTGGGTGAACTCACTAGGTACACGGACATAACGGAGGTTGTCCCTACTCCTCCACCTCCTCCTCCTCCTCCTACTACTCCCCCTGCCACAACCTCTCCTCCTGATCCCCAGCCTCCAAGGAAGAAACCAACCAAGGCTGCAGAGAAGGCTGGAGAGAAGGCGACAAGGAAGAGGAGAAAATAATGCCTGCTGTAGTACCACAGACTGGGGACATATAGGACTTATCTGCTGTGGCTCCTGACCTCTGGGAGCTCAAGACAAGATTGGGCTCCTTTTTTTTGGGGATCTAATCTCTATTTTGGTTTTGACATCTTGGATGGTTGTTGTGGGGTCAAAGGGATGCACAAATGCAAGCAGGCTCTCCAGTGCTGCCTTCCACTTTAATTTGTTAATGTTCTGAAATAAAAAAAAAATTAGTGCCCTTAAAAAACTTGACTATGTGATTTGTATTTCAAAAGAGAGCTTGCTAGGGAGCAGGCAGGGACATCTCAAATTATATTATTGTTATTATCAGGGGACACAAACCTCCCTGAGGCCAAATGAGACACATTTGGAAGGTTGTTGTGGTAACTTTACACAAGAATAATTTAAGCCAAAATAATAAAAAAAAGGCCACAAAAAAAAACACAATAGTAAAATATAATTTAAAGAAAAAAGGAGAATTACATTATTTTATTATTATTATTATTATTTATGAGGGAGGTCCGGCTTATAAATAATATTTTACTATCATTAGAGCAATTTGGAATTACTTTAGAAACAAGTTTGGCATAACTCTCAATGTCATTATCAAAAGAGGGTAATTTTAAAGCATTATCAAAAGAAGAACGGAATGCGCAGCATTAAAACGATGCTATTAATTCCACCGTGACGAATGTGCCATCTCCATTTCCAACATTAGCTTTACCAAAACGAGCGCTCCCGTCTCATAGTTGCTTCTGAGCATGCGCGGTTTTTTTTCACGTTGTGAAAGCATACACACTATCGTTTTTCACGGCGTTAAAAAAAATGACATGAAAAACGACGTGAAAAAAGAGAGCATGTCCGGAATTTTTAATGGCCGTTTTTCACGTCGTTAAAAATGCTCTGGAGCATACACACGATCATTTTTCAGGGCCATTTTTTAAAATGGCAGTTTTAACGGCATGAAAAACGATCGTGTGTACGGGGCATTATACACTCACTCTGGAAAAAAAGGATTTCTTCTTGAAGAAGTTTCTTTCCTCCTACACGAATATATGTGTCAGGGTTTATGTGTGTTGTTTATTTTTTTCCCTCTGCAGGAGAGCAACCCTTCAAGATCACTGAGAATGCAGTGGTTCTTAGTTAGGATGGGTGGGAAAAGTTGAATGTGGAATGTGATTCTAATGCCGCGTACACACGATCATTTGAGAAAAACGGCAGGAAAAACGACGAGAAAAATTAGAACATGTTCTAAATTTTCTCATCGTTTTTTCCATCATTTTTTTCCGCGGCAGTTTTCCCATAGGGAGACACTGCCGCGGAGCCCACAGACGGTCGTTTTTCTCGACAAAGAAAAAAATGACGGGAAAAACGGTCGTGTGTGGGGGAAAATGCCGTTCCCCTCGTTTTTCATTTTTTTTCATGTCGTGATTCACGGCGGTGTTTTCACCGCCGTGAATCACGATCGTGTGTACGCGGCATAAGTCATGTGTCAAAATAGTTGTTTCTTGTTTGTCTTATTTCCCTTTCTTTACAGGGCTCAGACACAATGTTTAGTAGGATAGTTTTCCAAAGTTTTAAAAAAAAAAAAAATTGTTAGTCGGTTTCTGGATTGGATTATGTCAGCGGTTGAGGGCATGATTTACTCCAGACACTGGGGACCAGTGTCAAAGGACCGAGGGGAGAGTGTAGCGGGTATGTACTTTCCCGGGTGTAAATTTGAATTTGGAAGTGACACCAGTGATGTGTGATTCACCGCGGCCCATTGGGTGGCGCTGTCGCCCTGGGTTGTGTTGGATTATTGCTGTGTGTGCCGTCCTCCTTTTTGTCCTCCCTCGGCAGCGGTATGGTGGGGCGAGGAACCCGCCGTGCTTGCTGGGAGAGGGTATAAAGGGGGCCGGCCATCTTGGTCATGGGGTCGAAGTCCCAGGCACCTTCAGCTTGCGGACGGTGGGTCGTTTCGCTCCTCTGGGTGGCTTAGGCCCAGAGGACAGCGGAGGTCGAGTTCCATCCCAGGCACCTTTAGCCTGGGGTGAGGTACTTAGATGAAGGTCCGGAGCTCAGTGCCCAACACTGGGTTCCGCGAGGGAAGGAGATCCTAGGGTACTCAGGGATTGGGTACCCGAATCCGGAAGGCGCATTGGACCGAGGGGAGCTCCTCATTTGAAGACCCGGTGCAGCATATTGCCGGTGACAAGTGAGTCTCTCGTCGGAGACCGCCTGGAAGGAAATCTACCCTCGTGCGGAGACCAGGACACACTTCTAGGAAGGGAAGTGGCAACTTACATTGTGTCTGGGCCTTTTCGCATCCACACCTCATTTTCTGTTCTGTTCTACCAAGGGAGTTCAACAGTTTGTGTTCATTCGAGAAGAATAAAGGAGTGTTGAACTTTAATGGTGGAGCTCATTTTCTAACGGACATGGTTCACGGTGACTCTTGGAGGGAGGATCCAGGTGCACAGCACTGACCCGAAGGTAATACAAAACCGTTGCTTATACCGCACTAACACCTGTGGTGGAAGCCAGGCATGGTGTCCCCGCTCCCTCCCCTCTAAGGTACCCCTAGACAAGAGAAAGACGAGACGAGACAAAGAGGGGAGTGGAGGTGGTCGCTACACATGTCTCTTGTGTTTATTACTTTATGACACTTTTTTGGTGAATGGGTATGGGTACTATGTACCCGGTACTCATTTACAAAGGGGGGCAGGACCTGGAGGCCCCCTTTTTAAAGGGGGCTTCCAGATTCCAATAGGCACCCTGCCCGCAGACCCCCACAACCACCAGCCACGGTTGTGGGGATGAGGCCCTTGTCCCCATCAACATGGGGACCCAACCCCCATGTTGAGGGCATGTGGCCTGGTATGGTTCGAGGGGGTGCTCACTCACCCCCATTTTCTGACCTACCTGGCTGCATGCCCGGATAAGGGTCTGGTATGCATTTTTTGGGGGACCTCATGCCGTTTTTTATTATTTTAGCATGAAGTTCCCCTTAAAATCCATACCAGACCCAAAGGGCCTGGTATGGACTGGGGGGACACCACGTATTTTTTTAAACATTTTTCTATTGCCGGGCAATTGCCGGCATTCTTTTCTTTACATTTATCTGTCAGTGGGGAAGCCAGCTTACAGATGATAACTCATGGTTGTTATGGACCCATGCGGGTGGCTTCCCAGCCTGCTGCTTAACAATCAGCTATTTCTTCAAACAGAATTCAAATCGGTTTATAATTTTCAAAATTCTAATTGTTCTGAAAAGTTGGAATTCATTAGAAAATGAATAAACAAAATAAATTTCAATGGATTTCAATGAAATTTGTTACTATTCATTACTATTTCATTTGGAGATTCGGATGCATCCGAATCTCCGAATAACCAAAAATTGATCCGAATTTGTATTCGGACCGAAACTAATTGCACATGTCTACTAATGATCATCAATTTCATATGTAGGTTAAAACACAGTCATTAACTGAAACAGAAACCGCTGTGTAGGAGGCTTAAACCTGTTTGTTAAAGTGCAGTTCCACCCAAAAATGGAACTTCCGCTTTAAGGAATCCTGACCCCCTGACATGCCACTCTTGGCAAGCCATTTTTTTGGAGTGGAGCGGGTACTTAATTTTGACAGGTACCCAGCTCCCACTTCAGCTCATGGCACTGTGGCGCAGAGCAGAAGTTCTCCCCTCCCCCTCCCCCCTGCAATATTCTGGGACACATTACAGGTCCCAGAAGATTGCCCAGCCATTCAGAACTCTCAGCGTGACTCGCAAATGCGCAGTGCGCACCAGGCTGTAAAACCACAAGCTGTCATAGCCGGGTACCCACACGTGTAATGCTGGCACCGCGGAGAGGAGAAGGAGAGAAGCGAGGTGAGTGTCTCTTTATTGAAAGTCAGCAGCTACAATTTTTGTAGCTGCTGACTGTTAATAAACGCAGAAATGGGTGGAACTCCGTTTTGATTAATAAAAATTACCTAAAAAATTAACTATAGAGGTGCATGAGTGGAAGCTCCCAAGATGGCCACGACCCTCTAGAGCTCAGTACCACCACGGCCCTGTGACAGCCCGCTATAGCCTTTAGAATGCCCGTCCGACTGCTTCACCAGGACGAACAGGACGAACAGGCAGGGGAACACTCAGGGAATGAATGGATGTCCTCAGCTTCGGCCAGGAGAAGCCTCGCCCGCCAAATGAACTCCGCCGCAGGCCCGCTCAGCTACACCAAAATGGCGGCCGCTCCACGAGGGAGATACACAGAGGCTGTAGCAGAAGAGTCCATAGCAGATCAGGACGCCGCTCCTCCATCCTCACCAGGTACAGCAAACTCCCCACTGACTATGGCACCCTCTCCCACATCCACTGAATCCCTGCTGGGGAGATCACTGCCAGGAATCCCTACAACCCCTATGCATGATCCAAACACAGGCCTATTAGCATGTGTGGAGTAAGGCTGTTACACCGCTCCAGCTCCCACTGACTTTCCATCTATGATGTCTGCCTTATCACAGATGTTGTCAAGAGGCCTTGCGCTAAATGCAGCCCAAATCACTTCATCAATTCATGCAGACCTGCAGCACCCTGGGGATGAGGATAGAGGTCATTGAAAAGAAGGCTGACCAGTCTGTTGCAAGAATAAATCAAAACTCGGCCAGGATCCAAGACATACAGGACCAGCTAGAAACCGCACTTTCAAAGATCGATGACCTGGAGAATAGGTCAAAAAGGTACAACTTCAGGATCAGGAGTCGCCCTGAATCAGTGAAGGACATCCAGCAAGCTGTCAAGGCCCTTATCACAGGGCTTATTCATGATATAGCAGACCACCGCCTGGAACTCGACAGGGTGTTGCAGCCCCCCGCTCAGACGGACTTCCTAGAGACATTATAGTTAAACCTCACTATCATTCAGTGAAGGAGGAGGTGATGAGGAAATCGAGAGGGGCTGCAGCTCTCATTATTCTGGGCCACACAGTCCAGATTTTCGCTGACCTTTCACCCTACACAGTACAAAAGAGAAGATCACTTAAACCACTACTCCAGATCCTACAGCAGAAGGAGATAGCGTATAGATGGTCTTTTCCTCTCTGTCTGAACTTTTCATACGGCAATAAGGGATACGGCTTCTCGTCCTTTGTGGATGGGGAACGTCTACTGCTCCACCTTGGCTTACTCTCCCAGGAACCTCTTCCTCCTCCACCCAACAAGGGACCCTCCTCGTCCTCGAAAAGACCACCTCCTGCATGTCCCCTGCAACCCACCTGGCTGACACATCATTCAAAGCGGTCAAAAGAGACTCTATCAACATGACTGGCATATCCACATTCCTAAACCAGGGCTCTGGTCTGGGACATATCCTTCTCACTCGACCTGGGCTTAACCCCATACCTCTCTGAGGGATGCTCTCCCCCTAGTAAAAACTCCCCAGAAGCCTAGGCTTGGCATTGTTTATTCCTCCTCCCTTACAGTTGTATGCAGTTAGGCATAGTTGGGGCCTCTTCCTCGAGGAGACGGTCAGGGCAGCGGGGTCCAGTAAAGAAGCTAGAGAGTGAGACCCTGATGGTCGCTAATATTTGAGTTGTTTCCTCTACTCATATCATAATATAACTGTTTATCCTGCAATTTATGTTTTTATTTCCCAATATGTGTTCCAAGTTTCACAGTGTTCTCGTTAAGATATTGTTTGCCTCTAGGCCCATAGTTATATCTCAGCTCCTCCTGCAACTAGGACGCCCTTCTTCTCGATCTCACGGTCGAGCGGGGTGAAACCGAAGATGGGTTCTGGGGCAATTGACTTTCCCTGCTCGGGACCGGCCTCACCCGGGGCGGGAGGTCCAGGTGACAGATGACAGGAGACAGATGCCATAAACAAATGGATTGTTCAATTTGCAAGGCAGATTTGATTTCACATGACAGATTATGATCCTTAAATTACTAATTTCAAGGGCGTTCTGTTCATTGTATAAAGTTGATGTTTCCCACAAGGGGAAGGGCCGGGGTGGGCTCAGTGCACCTCCACTAGTCTCTGAGGGCACCTAATCTGCCTCTCAGGGACGAATCGGAGACCCTGATTTAGGGCACTCCAGATCTTTCAGGTTATAGGATGGGCGCTAGCAGGTCCACGCCTACCCCATGTTGGGAGGGGCCAGGGGGCCCCACATTTCTCTACTCTTTTTGCCAATACCTAATGTTTGAAATAATCTGCTTAATATTCTTTCTCTTCTTTACTTCCCTCCCACCCTCTCTTTCTACTGCCTCTCTCCATCCCCCTAGGATCACCAGGAATCCCCAGACTCTCCGATACAGGACCCAGGCCTTGGTTCACCTTCTGGAATGGTCACCCCTTTTGGAATCTTTGCTGAGTGATGGTAAGAGATGCATCAGGCATGAGATATTCTCCCCTCTGATCCATGGCTGGCATAAAATCCCCATCCCCTACTTTCAAAGTTATCTCCCACAACACACAGGGCCTCAATTCCCCAATCAAACACCAGAAATTATTTCAACTCTACCATGACATGAATGCTGACATCCTTTTCTTGCAGGAAACACACTTCCCCGCTTCCTATAGACCCTCTTTTCTACACCAGCTCTACCCACAATTTTTCCTCTGTTCCTCTGTTTATTTGTTTTAAGCAAATCATCCTCTGTGTTTCAAAATTTCTGGAAATGCATTGATATGTAGCTTTCAATATGGGAAAAAGAGGCAATGTGAAATAAAGTGCAATTATTTATTAGATCACATTTTCCTTAGCTGTAATTAAATGAGTATACACACTTAAGACTTAAGTGTGATATTTGAATATATATATATTGTAACCTGGGGGACAGGTAGTCGGTACAAACGCTCCCTGGGATGAGCAGGCACAGATACCAAGTCCATTGGATCAGTGAAAACACAGTGTTATTTATTGGTGCTATATACAAAGTCAATGACAGGTGCTGTACAGTGCTGGAAACAAACAGAAGAAAAACTAACTAAACAAAAGCCTAGCCGTGTCTCGGCTCTAACTATACAGTATTTACAAGCCCTCCCTACCAGGCTAGACAAGCCTAGCGCTTGTCAGCTTCCACATTCACAGAGTCACAAGTTTTACAAACCTTCTTGCTCTCACAGACCAATGCTGTCTGTGTTTCCCAGGCAGAGCAAAGGCTGTCTGCTCAGGTGAGCTTTTAATTAACCTGTGGGAGAGAACCAACACCTGAAGTGGATCCTGGCTCAGAGATCCCTGAATGTATATGAGAGGAGCCTGGGAGATGTATAAACCCCGAATAGGACTTTCCCAGGCTCTCTCTGGGATGCTCTGTCACAATATATATATATATATATATAAATATTTATATATATATATATATATATATATATATATATATATATATATATATATATATATTGCCATATGGATTACCATGTGTAGAAGATGATTAGGTGAGGTCATGACTAGAGATGTCCCGAACTATTCGCCGGCGAATAGTTCCCGGCGAACATAGCTTGTTCGTGTTCGCCGCGGCGGGCGAACATATGCGATGTTCGGTCCGCCCCCTATTCGTCATCATTAAACAAACTTTGACCCTGTACCTCACAGTCAGCAGACACATTCCAGCCAATCAGCAGCATACCCTCCCTCCCAGACCCTCCCACCTCCTGGACAGCATCCATTTTAGATTAATTCGGAAGCTGCAGTCTTAGTGAGAGGAGGGACAGTGTAGCTGCTGCTGATTTAATAGGGAAATCTTTAGCTAGGCCAGTGTATTCAGTGTCCACTCCAGTCCTGAAAGACTCATCTGATCTCTGCTGTAAGGACAGCATCCTGACAGCACCCCAAAAAGCCATTTTTAGGGCTAGTACATCAGTCTGCTTTTTTTTCCCTCTGTAATCTAATTGCAGTTGCCTGCCAGCGTGTGTGTATTCAGTGTCCACTCCAGTCCTGAAAGACTCATCTGATCTCTGCTGTAAGGACAGCGTCCTGACAGCACCCCAAAAAGCCCTTTTTTGGGCTAGTACATCAGTCTGCTTTTTTTTTTTCCTCTGTAATCTAATTGCAGTTGCCTGCCAGCGTGTGTGTATTCAGTGTCCACTCCAGTCCTGAAAGTCTCATCTGATCTCTGCTGTAAGGACAGCGTCCTAACAGCACCCCAAAAAGCCCTTTTTAGGGCTAGTACATCAGTCTGCTTTTTTTTTCCCTCTGTAATCTAATTGCAGTTGCCTGCCAGCGTGTGTGTATTCAGTGTCCACTCCAGTCCTGAAAGACTCATCTGATCTCTGCTGTAAGGACAGCGTCCTGACAGCACCCCAAAAAGCACTTTTTAGGGCTAGTACATCAGTCTGCTTTTTTTTTTTTTCCTCTGTAATCTAATTGCAGTTGCCTGCCAGCGTGTGTGTATTCAGTGTCCACTCCAGTCCTGAAAGACTCATCTGATCTCTGCTGTAAGGACAGCGTCCTGACAGCACCCAAAAAGCCCTTTTTAGGGCTAGTACATCAATCTGCTTTTTTTTTTTCCTCTGTAATCTAATTGCAGTTGCCTGCCAGCGTGTGTGTATTCAGTGTCCACTCCAGTCCTGAAAGACTCATCTGATCTCTGCTGTAAGGACAGCGTCCTGACAGCACCCCAAAAAGCCCTTTTTAGGGCTAGTACATCAGTCTGCTTTTTTTTTCCCTCTGTAATCTAATTGCAGTTGCCTGCCAGCGTGTGTGTATTCAGTGTCCACTCCAGTCCTGAAAGACTCATCTGATCTCTGCTGTCAGGACAGCGTCCTGACAGCACCCCAAAAAGCCCTTTTTAGGGCTAGTACATCAGTCTGTTTTTTTTTCTCTGTAATCTAATTGCAGTTGCCTGCCAGCGTGTGTGTATTCAGTGTCCACTCCAGTCCTGAAAGATTCATCTGATCTCTGCTGTAAGGACAGCGTCCTGACAGCACCCCAAAAAGCACTTTTTAGGGCTAGTACATCAGTCTGCTTTTTTTCTCCCTCTGTAATCTAATTGCAGTTGCCTGCCAGCGTGTGTGTATTCAGTGTCCACTCCAGTCCTGAAAGACTCATCTGATCTCTGCTGTAAGGACAGCGTCCTGACAGCACCCCAAAAAGCCTTTTTTAGGGCTAGTACATCAGTCTGCTTTTTTTTTTCCTCTGTAATTTAATTGCAGTTGCCTGCCAGCGTATGTGTATTCAGTGTCCACTCCAGTCCTGAAAGACTCATCTGATCTCTGCTGTAAGGACAGCATCCTGACAGCACCCCAAAAAGCCCTTTTTAGGGCTAGTACATGAGTCTGCTTTTTTTTTCCTCTGTAATCTAATTACAGTTGCCTGCCAGCGTGTGTGTATTCAGTGTCCACTCCAGTCCTGAAAGACTCATCTGATCTCTGCTGTAAGGACAGCGTCCTGACAGCACCCCAAAAAGCACTTTTTAGGGCTAGTACATCAGTCTGCTTTTTTTTTTCCTCTGTAATCTAATTGCAGTTGCCTGCCAGCGTGTGTGTATTCAGTGTCCACTCCAGTCCTGAAAGACTCATCTGATCTCTGCTGTATAGACAGCGTCCTGACAGCACCCCAAAAAGCCCTTTTTAGGGCTAGTACATCAGTCTGCTTTTTTTTTTTCCTCTGTAATCTAATTGCAGTTGCCTGCCAGCGTGTGTGTATTCAGTGTCCACTCCAGTCCTGAAAGACTCATCTGATCTCTGCCGTAAGGACAGCGTCCTGACAGCACCCCAAAAAGCACTTTTTAGGGCTAGTACATCAGTCTGCTTTTTTTTTTCCCTCTGTAATCTAATTGCAGTTGCCTGCCAGCGTGTGTGTGTCAGGCTCACAGCGTATACTGTGCCCACTTGCCCAGTGCCACCACTCATATATCTTGTGTCACAGTAGATTACATTTAAAAAAAAATAAAAAAAATTGACTGCAATAGAATAGCAGTCAGTTGCCTGCCAGCGTGTGTGTCAGGCCTACAGCGTCTACTCTGCCAACTTCTGCCAGTGCACAGTGCCACTCATATCTGGTGTCACAGTAGCTTGCACGCATAGTACAACTAAACTAATCTAAAAAAAATGACAGAAAGAGGCAGGCCACCCCGCAGGGGCCGTCGTGGTCGTGGTGCCCAGTGTTCAGAGGCCACGTACCCTGAACTCGAAAAGTTCTGAGGACATATTTGACTGGCTAACACAGGACACCCAATCTTCTACAGCTTCCGCTCGGAACCTTGACGCACCATCCTCCTCCAGCTCAGCTTCGGGCACCTCTCAAGTTAACGCTCGCCCGCCTGCCGCCACCACCAACACTAGCACCACAGCTGCTTCACTTGATCTGTCAGAGGAGTTATTTACACATGAGTTGGAAGAAATGACCGATGCGCAGCCATTATTGCCAGAGGATGTAGATAAAAGGGATATGTCTCAGTCAGGCAGCATTACACACATGGACGTACGGTGTGATGATGGTGATGTTGTACCCGCTGCTGCTTCCTTTGCTGAGTTGTCAGATACAAGTAAAGCGGTTGATGATGACGATGTGTCTGTGGATGTCACGTGGGTGCCCGCTCGAAGAGAAGAAGAACAGGGGGAAAGTTCAGATGGGGAGACAGAGAGGAGGAGGAGACGAGTTGGAAGCAGGGGAAGGTCGTCGCAAGGAGCTAGTGGCACAGTCAGACTGCATGTATCGGCACCCGGGGTCAGCCAGACAGCACGCCAATCAACACATGCTGTTGCCACCACCAGAATGCCGTCATTGCAAAGCTCAGCAGTGTGGCATTTTTTTTGTGTGTCTGCCTCTGATAACAGCGATGCCATTTGCAACCTGTGCCAAAAGAAACTGAGTCGTGGGAAATCCAACACCCACCTAGGTACAACTGCTTTGCGAAGGCACATGATCGCACATCACAAACGCCTATGGGATCAACACATGATGACGAGTACAAGCAGCACACAAGCTCAAAGCCACCATCCTCCTCCTGGTCCAGCATCTTCAGCCACGTCAACCACTGCTGTCCTCCTTGCCCCCTCTCAACCATCCGCCACTCCGTCTCTCGCCTTGAGCAGTTCCTGCTCATCTGCCCACAGTCAGGTGTCTGTCAAGGACATGTTTGAGCGTAAGAAGCCAATTTCACAGAGTCACCCCCTTGCCCGGCATCTGACAGCTGGCTTGTCGGAACTCTTAGCCCGCCAGCTTTTACCATGCAAGCTGGTGGAGTCTGAGGCCTTCAAAAAATTTGTAGCTATTGGGACACCGCAGTGGAAGGTACCCGGCCGAAATTTATTTTCACAAAAGGCAATCCCAAACCTGTACTCTATTGTGCAAAAGGAAGTCATGGCATGTCTGGCACACAGTGTTGGGGCAAGGATCCATCTGACCACTGATACCTGGTCTGCAAAGCACGGTCAGGGCAGATATATCGCCTACACTGTGCATTGGGTAAACCTGCTGACGGCTGCCAAGCATGTAATGCGTGTCTCTGCAGAGGAGTTGGTGGTGACACCGCCACGACTTGCAGGCAGGCCTGCTGCCACCTCCTCTACTCCTCCTACTCTATCATCTTCGATAACCTCCTCGGCTGAGTCCTCTTCTGCTGCTGCGTCTTGCTCCACATCAACTGCACCCCCCCAGCTCCCCAGGGGCTATTCCACATCCCGGATACGACAGTGTCACGCCGTCTTGGGGTTGACTTGCCTGAAAGCAGAGAGTCACACCAGACCAGCACTCCTGTCCGCCCTGAACGCACAGGTGGATCAGTGGCTGACTCTGCACCAACTGGAGATCGGCAAAGTGGTGTGTGACAACGGAAGCAATTTGTTGGCGGCATTGAATTTGGGCAAGTTGACACATGTGCCGTGCATGGCACATGTGTTGAATCTGATTGTACAACACTTTGTGCATAAATACCCAGACTTACAGGACGTCCTCAAGCAGGCCAGAAAGGTGTGTGGCCATTTCAGGCATTCCTTTCAGATATCCAGCGGCGAAACAACATGCCAGTGAGGCGCTTGATTTGTGACAGCCCGACACGTTGGAATTCAACACTCCTAATGTTCGACCACCTGCTCCAACAAGAAAAAAACGTTAACGAGTATTTGTATGACCGGGGTGCTAGGACAGCCTCTGCGCAGCTGGGAATTTTTTTGCCACGTTACTGGACACTCATGCGCAATGCCTGTAGGCTCATGCGTCCTTTTGAGGAGGTGACAAACCTAGTCAGTCGCACTGAAGGCACCATCAGCGAGTATTTGTATGACCGGGGTGCTAGGACAGCCCCTGCGCAGCTGGGAATTTTTTTGCCACATTACTGGACGCTCATGCGCAATGCCTGTAGGCTCATGCGTCCTTTTGAGGAGGTGACAAACCTAGTCAGTCGCACTGAAGGCACCATTAGCGACATCATCCCATTTGTTTTCTTCCTGGAGTGTGCCCTGCGAAGAGTGCTGGATCAGGCCGTAGATGAGCGTGAAGAGGAAGAGTTGTGGTCACCATCACCACCAGAAACAGCCTTATCAGCATCGCTTGCTGGACCTGCGGCAACGCTGGAAGAGGAGTCTGAGGAAGAGGAGTCAGAGGAGGAATGTGGCTTTGAGGAGGAGGAGGAAGACCAACCACAGCAGGCATCCAGGGGTGCTCATTGTCACCTATCTGGTACCCGTGGTGTTGTACGTGGCTGGGGGGAAGAACAGACCTTCAGTGAGATCAGTGAGGACGAGGAACGGGACATGAGTAGCTCGGCATCCAACCTTGTGCAAATGGGGTCTTTCATGCTTTCGTGCCTGTTGAGGGACCCTCGTATAAAAAGGCTGAAGGAGAACGACCTGTACTGGGTGGCCACGCTACTAGAGCCCCGGTATAAGCAGAAAGTGCCTGAAATGTTACAGAATTACCGGAAGTCGGAAAGGATGCAGCAGTTCCAAAATAAATTAAAAAGTATGCTTTACACAGCGTATAAGGGTGATGTCACAGCACAACGGGAATTTAACAGGGGAAGAGGTGAAAGTAATCCTCCTCCTACCACGACCACGCCGGCAAGGACAGGACGCTTTACAGATGTGTTGTTGATGGAGGACATGCAGAGCTTTTTAAGTCCTACGCATCGCCACAGCTCTTCAGGGTCCACCCTCAGAGAACGACTCGACCGACAGGTAGCAGACTACCTCGTCCTTAACTGCAGATATCGACACTCTGAGGAGCGATGAACCCCTTGAATACTGGGTGTGCAGGCTTGACCTGTGGCCTGAGCTATCCCAATTTGTGATCGAACTTCTGGCCTGCCCCGCTTCAAGTGTCCTTTCAGAAAGGACCTTCAGTGCAGAAGGAGGTATTGTCACTGAGAAGAGAAGTCGCCTAGGTCAAAAAAGTCTAGATTACCTCACCTTTTTTAAGATGAATGACGCATGGATCCCGAAGGGACTGACAGTGGGCGATACATTTGACTAAAAAAGGCCTGATGAGATGAGCTGCCTTGGGCTAAAAATGGTCCACACGCTGCTGTATTTTATCTCTGCATGCCGAATGACTTGCGTGACTTATCCGCCACCAACTAGGGTTCAAGCCTGTCAGGTCACCTGTGGCCAGATGACAGATGCACACCGTAGGAGGACAGGAGTGCACCACAAGATAGTGAACCCTATGGCTGACTGGGTGGTTGTGGAAAGCGGGACCAGAGGAGCACAACCGGAATCCACAGGAAGCTAGAGCCGAGATTCCCCAGGGCACGGAGTCTAAGACCCAGCAGGTCTTCACCAGAGCCTCTAGTGGTGAGGATGTTGTGCTGCAGCTAGGTCCAGGTCGCGGCCCCTAGAGTCTCCTATCTCACGCCCCGTAGGGTAAGGGGGAAAGAGGGGAAGCAGCACAGGATACAAGAATAGCAAAGGACAAGCCGAAGGTCAAGGGTTACAAGCAGACAAGGATAAACGAAGGACAAGCCGAAGGTCAAGGGTCACAAGCAGACAGGGATAGTCAGGAACAAGCCAATATCATAACAGAGAGACAGACGTAGCACACGGCAGGCAGGAACCCAAACACACAATGCTTAACAAACACGTTGATCAGCAAAGCAGGCTTGCAGTGCACAGGTTAATATAGTGTTCTGTGATAGGGCCTGGGGTGGAGTCAGGCTGGGAGGAGATTATAAAGGAAGCCAGGTGAAGGGGTCTGGCCTCTAAGATGAACACATGAGGAGGAAAGGTAAGATGGCAGACAGATATTAGTGCATATCCATATCCATGACAAAGCCGCAATGTCTTAGGGCACTTTCTGCCTGGAAAACATACATTTTTCTGGCCGCTGCTACTGCAGCGGCTGCAACAATACCTGATTTTTCAGGCATGTGTACATGCCTAATTTTTCTGGCCTCTGATGCTGCACTGTGGCTGCAAAAACAAAACAAAAAAAAAAGCACATACATGTGTCAATTCCCCTTCGTGATCGTTACCTTGTTGTGGTGACTGGTGAAGGGGCTTGCGTATCACAATGAAGCGACCACCTCTATGAGTGTGTTGGCAATGGCAATGTTGGCACACCCCAGATGATAGGTCGTTGCTTCATTGTGAACAGACCAAAAGCGATCGGCTGGATAATTTTGCATAGAAAAAAACATTAATTTTCTTTGTGATCATCTAAGGTGATCATTAAAGCCTTGCGGTTGTGCAAATGGACTGTTTGCGGTTGTTTGCGGTGCGTTAAATGGGGAGTTTGGTCTGTCAGAGTTTGGTCTGTCACTGTGAAGCGGGCGTAACCCTTACACTACCTAATCGATACAACATCATACCCTTTATGGATTAAAACCCGACTCTGCGTCAACTACGTAATTTTCCATGGGAGTTTTGCCATGGATCCCCCTCTGGCATGCCACAGTCCAGGTGTTGGTCCCCTTGAAACAACTTTTCCATCACTATTGTGGCCAGAAAGAGTCCCTGTGGGTTTTAAAATTTGCCTGCCTATTGAAGTCTATGGCGGTTTGCCTGGTTCGCCCGTTCGCGTGCATTTGCGGAAATTTGCGTTCGCCGTTCGCGAACGGAAAATTTTATGTTCGCAACATCACTAGTCATGACTTCAGAATAAAAAAAATCTAAATAAAAGCCATATTCTTATTTGCATGTCTTTCTGCATTCATGGCCGAGGTATGATACTTCTAGTTTGAGTACCAAAGTTTTCTGACTGCTTCTGACATGTAACACTTTGGATAAATGCATATATATATATATATATATATATATATATATATATATATACACACATACATTATTCCTGATTTAAGCTGTGAAGGACAAAGTATTGCCCTAATCCAAGGCTTTTTGTATTTTATAGTCAAGTGCAGGAGCCAAAAAAACACATATTACTAAGTCTGTTTTCTTAATATAGAATATTCGTGCCAATCTACTGGTAACTCCATTAACCATTAGGAAATCCTGCAGGACATGGAAATATAATGGGGTTATAGTGCACTGCTTTTACCTTTTCAAGGTCTGCAATAAACAGATGTTATATGTACATTTTTCTTTTCAGTGTTTAAATATGTATGTGAAGTGCTTGGATCTAGTCTCTGGCTACAGTGTAAAGCCACTTTAGGCGCTCACAAAATTTAACTTACATTCTTTAACCAAAGAAACTTGAGTAAGAATACTGGAAAGATGATAGAATTCCAGATCAATGCTTTCTACAAAAATATTAAGCTTTTATAAAATATTGTAAATAGTAGCTATTGGAGTAGTGAATGAAAGCAGGCACAATAGAGTGCCTGCAACATGGGATTGTGGCCACCTTAAAGTTTAAAAAAAAAAAAAAAAGAAAAGAAGAATGTTTGTTTTAAAATTTATTTATTTATTTATTTTTATTTTTTTCCAAAAACAGTTTATTGAAATGTAAAAAGCATTTACAGATATCTTGAACAATAGTAGTACAATAAGGTATTAATACAACCACAAAACATGGATGAATAACATGTGTCACATACAATTCAACTTGCGGGTAGTGAAAATGAAATGGCTATGTGCATCCTTCATGAACTAGGCCGTGTTGGGGTGGGCTACCTTAATTCAAGGTAGTTGTGGGGTCTAGTCAAAGTCCACTACCATTGACGGGGATAGATCTTGTTGGTAGGTTAGAGCTAGGTAGGTTCACGGATGCCGTTATGGACTTTTGGTCTGTGTGGGAGGGAAAGGCCAACAGGTGCAATATGGCAGAAAGGGAGGGAAGGAGCTATAAACAGGTTTATTTCGTTGAGAGTGTATGAATGCGGGAGTGTAGGCTGGAGCTATGTTAGTGGTTGTATTGTACAGAAGCTTGTGGATGAGAAAGTAGGAGGGGTAAGTGGTGGAAGGAGAAGGGGTGGGGTGGGGATCGAGGGGAGGGGAGTGAGGCAGGAAGGGATGGCGTTGGCAGGGGGTCCGTCTCTGACTTCCCCGACCCCTTGGGGTGTTCAAGGGGCGTGTTATGAGAAACTAGGGGCGGATCTGTATAGGGGGAGATATAGGAGGAGAGAGGTGTCTTTGTAAGGTTTAGGGTTAAGGGGAGATCCTGGCACGTCGTAGATTTTTAATGACAATTCTCAGAGGAGTAATTTATCCTTTGTCAGGGTTCAGGGAGTTTGCAAATTCTGGGGTCGTTTTATAGTGTAACCAGCAGGCCCATTTTTTACTAAATGATGACGGAGTCTCTCTTGCAATATGTATAAGATTTTCCATTTCCTCAATTTTGCATATTCTGTTAAACCATTCTTTTATGGTTGGTTGGTGAGTCGATTTCCAGTGTATAGGGATACACTGCTTTGCCGCATTGATCATGTGCATTGCTAGGGATTTGTGATAGGAATTGTGCGACAGGGGTGAATGGTGTAGAAGGAATTGAGAAGGGGAAAGGTCCAAATGATATGAGGTGACTCGAGAGGTTATATGGCATACCTTTTCCCAGAAGTCTTTTAGAGATGGACAGGACCACCAGATATGGAGAAGGGTTCCCCTTTCCCGGAGACATCTCCAGCAAACCTCTGGGATTGTGGGATTATATTTATGCAGAAGGGTGGGCGTGCGGTACCATCTAGATTGGATCTTAAAGCCGTTTTCCTGGGTCGACACATTCGTCGACCCTTTATGTATGTTGAGGAAAATTAGTTCCCATTGTTCCGCTGAAAGAGATACCGAGAGGTCTGACTCCCAGTTCTTACAGGCTAAGGTCTCGTTAGCTTTCATCTCGGCGAAGAGGAGTTCATGTGTGGTAGAAACTAGATGAGATTGGGGTGTCGTTTGGATACATAGCTTTTCGAAAGGGGTGAGTTCTCTGGAGCATTGTATATTCTTGTTAAGGGATTTTAGAAAATGAGCAATTAAAATATATGTCCAAGGGGGAATGGGTGGCTTGTTTAGTTGGGAGGAGAGTTGGGATGTAGACAATAGTTTGCCCCGGAGGAAGAACTGATGTGATCTAATTGGGCTCTGTGTCCAGTTATCGGTAAGAAACTTTGCGTGCATACCTGGTGGGAACCCAGGGTTCATTTTTACAGGTGTCAGTGGGCCGGGAATCGAAGATATGGGTGATCGGTAGCAAAGCTTTTTGAAGCATTGCAAGGTTGGGCCTATAAGTGGGTGTACGTGTAATTCAGAGGGGACGTGGGGTGAGAGTAACCATGGGAGAGACTCCAAAGGGAGAGCAGAAAAAGATGCTTCTAGGGAAACCCAATCTTTGTGGAGAGATTGAGTATTCCAGTCCACTATCCTGGTAAGGTGTGTAGCAGTGTAATAATTGAGAAGGTTGGGGAGGCCTATGCCCCCAAGTCTTTTAGATCGGGTGAGCTGCGTAAAGCTGATTCTGGGTCTACGGTTCCCCCATAAGAATTTAGTGCATATGTTTCTATAAGATTTAAAAAAGGCCGGAGGTATATGTATAGGGATCGCCTGCAATATATAGAGTATTCTCGGGAGGGCATTCATTTTGAGGATCGCCGCTCTGCCAAACCAAGAGAAAAGCGGTTTGTTCCATGTTTCAAGATCAGAGGATATTCTGTGTAGGATAGGAACATGGTTTTTAGCGTAGAGGTTTGAGAGTTTGGAAGGGAGTTGTATCCCTAGGTATGTGATGGAATCATGTTTCCATTGGAACGGGAAGTTAGCCTTACATTGATCAACTATGTGTTGAGGTAATGTTATATTAAGGGCAAAGGATTTCGAGAAATTAATTTTAAGGTGGGAGAGGAACTGAAATTGTTTAAATTCAGAAAGAAGGTTTGGTAGGGAGATCAGTGGGTTCGACAGGAACAACAAAATATCGTCTGCGAAAGCAGCGTATTTATATTCTCTTTTGGAGGAACTTATACCTTGGATATCTGGGTTGTATGTCAGTTTACGGAGGAATGGTTCAAGTGTGAGTACAAAGAGGATGGGGGACAGGGGGCAGCCCTGTCTTGTGCCATTTCCGATGGGAAAGGCGTCCGACAGAGTATTGTTGACCCGTACCTTAGCAGATGGTCCCGTGTATAGTGACAGGATTAGGCCTAACATATATGGGCCCAATCCTATGGCCCTCAGAACCGCTGTCATATAGTCCCAAGCTACTCTGTCGAACGCCTTCTCCGCATCGAGTGACAAAAACAGGCCTTTTTGGGTTGTCTGTGTCATAAGGTGGTGTAAGTTTATTGCTTTAACAGTGTTGTCCCTGGCTTCACGTCCAGGGATAAAGCCGGTCTGGTCATGAGAGATTAAGGAAGGGAGAAGCGGTAAGAGTCTGTTTGCCAAAATCTTAGAAAAGATTTTGACATCTACATTCAATAATGAGATTGGTCTATAATTTCCCGTTTGGGTGGGGTCCTTATCTTCTTTGGGGATAACAACGATATGTGCTTCTAACATTTCGCTTTTGAAAGGATTTGTGGGAGAGAGTGTATTGAAGGCGTCAAGGAAGGGTTGTTGAAGAAGGTCTGAGAATGTCTTGAAATATACGGCGGAAAGACCATCAGGTCCCGGGCTCTTACCAGGCTTAAGTTGTTTTAAAGCTTTTTTCCATTCCTGAATAGAGATCGGGGATTCCAGAATCGTGGTGGTGTCAGTGGGGAGCTTTCCTGGAGCAAATTGGTCTAAGAACGAGTTAATATCATTGGGTCTGTCATTCGATAAGGTAGTAGGGGGTTCGGATTTATCTAGATTATATAGGGACGAGTAGTACTTCTCAAACTCTCTGGCTATGTCATTGTTATTCGTGAGAGTCTTACCCGTGGGGGATTGTATGTGGTGTATCGTATTAGCAGCCCTTTTCTTGCGTAAGGCTTGAGCAAGAAGATGGCCACTTTTGTTGCCGAATTCGTAAAAAAGTTTCTGAGATAGAGTGTATTTCTTCCTGAGGTGATGGCCCAATTCTTCCTGAATGAGTGTACGAGTCTCTAGTAGTTCTACGAGGGTTTGCTGGGCCAGGTTTCGTTTGTGTAGTGCTTCTAGTTTATTAAGTTTGGAAAAGAGATCAGCCAGTTTGGCCCGTTTTTCCTTTCTAATTGCGGCCCCCAGGGAAATCAATTTCCCTCGGACAACACATTTGTGAGCCGCCCACTGAGTAAGTTTAGAAATGTCCGGGGTGTTGTTCTCAGTGAAATAATTGCTTAGGCAAGTTTGAATCTCTAATTCTTTGGTTTTGTCTGTCAGGATGGAAGGGTCTAGTCTCCAAATTTGCGAGCGGTATACTTTTTCAGGGAAAGTGAGGGTCATTGAGATAGGGTGGTGGTCCGAGAAGGTCATCGGTTCGACGGTTGCTGCTTTCAGGGACGGGAGATCCTGTTGGGTAAGAAATATGTAGTCTAGTCGTGAATATTTGTTATGTGGGGCGGAGAAGAATGTAAAATCCTTTACGTTCGGGTGTAAGGTGCGCCATGTGTCGTGGAGCAAGAGTTCTTGGAAACATTTTCTGATTTGTCGGAGCGCCCTGTATGGTAGGTGGGATTTCCCCGACGAGGTGTCTAAAAGGGGGTTCAGGGGTACATTGAGATCCCCTCCCAGTATAAGAATACCCTCTTGGAAATTGGTTAGGTGTCTTGTTACAGCCCTAAAAAAGGGAACTTGGGACGAGTTGGGGCTGTATATGTTAGCCAAAGTGATTGGTTTGTTCCTGAGTGTCCCTTTTAGGAAGATATACCTGCCTAGTTCGTCAAGGTGAGTGTCTGTAATTTGGATGGGAAGGTTTTTGGAAATGATTATGGAGACTCCTTTGGATTTCGAGATAGGTGAGGTGGCATGGAAACTATGGGGGAAGAGGCGATTAGTCATGTTGGGAACTGATTTCTTACAAAAGTGGGTTTCCTGTAAGAAGATTATGTCAGCTTTCATGCTGCGCATGAGGGAAAAGAGTTGTGTTCGCTTTTCAGGTATGTTCAGTCCTTTGGCGTTAAGGGAGACTACCTTTAGGGACAGGTTGGCGCCTCGGACATTATCGGGGCTCATGTTGGTAGTAGAGGTTTAAGCGAGTGGGGGGCGGGAGGATATGGGGAAGCCAGAGACGGGAGGAAAAGAAAGGGGGGGGTTATGCGGATGGGGAGAAGGGAAGATGTGGGGTAGGTGAGGTTAGGACGTTGAGGAGGAAGATAACCAGGGAGGAAGGAGGGGACAGGTAGGGGGATGGGGTATTATACCGGGTGTGGGACTTGACCTGCAAGCCCACCAATTAGGAGTGGGGGTACCGGTGAGGTTCAGCGGTGTCTACCAGAGTCCGCTGTGTGTGAGAGCGGTAGGTGGAGTTCAACTAGAGAGAGGTGAGGTCTGCGTCTCTCTATGAGGTCTTAAGGATAACAGACGCTGCTGATTGTTAGCGTCATCTATGGCTCATTTTGGTGTCAGAGGAGTAATCTTGTTGTGTAGATGACGGACAGGTCATCCTATAAGGACATGGTGAGAGGGTGATTCGTAGGTGACTTCAGGGCTGTGTGTAACGGCTTATTCTCATAAAGCATGAAGGCTGTGGAGTTGTAAGGGCATTTATTCGGCAATTAGAGGAGGATGTTTAGCATTGTGTAATCTGGGGGTTTGTGTGGAAGAGGGGGATAAGAAATTAAGTGTATTGCTCAAATTTCAGATGTCACATGACAGAGAATAGGGGGCATATACTTTGGTTTAGAGGAATATGCAGGGAACAGAGTCAGTAACATGGTGAATTAGTTAAAACAGAACAGAACAGAACGTACAGCTTGCGTTACCGTGAACAAGTATGCATCTGCAGTTATGGCTGACATCAAAAATCCAAATATGGATAACATAGCAAACAAAACATAGTAAACAAAAACATAGTAAACAAAATCATACCCAGGGGTTAAGGGCAGGCTGTCTAAATCCGAGGGGGGCACGCCCATTCCCAAACCTGAGAATGGATTCTACCGGACATCCACGTAGGCCACACACCTGTGCATGTCCCCCTCGGATCCCCGACCACCCTCAGTGCTGTAAAGCAGAAAATTCAGGAGCTAGGAGCTAGTAGGGCCTGTGGGGAGAAAGACAGCACATAATGCAATCGGGGGATTATATATCGACATGTCATTAGCTGCATTGGAGTAGATAGGAGAATGTAGGAAGAAGGCTTCAATAGAAAAAGGGTACAGCCGATGAGCAAGAATGAATACAGTGTGAGGAGAAGGAGGAAAAGACAATCAGTGTGGGAGAAGGTAGTCTCTGACCCGACATAAGGAAGTTAGGGCGACCGGGGAAACCTTCGGGAGTTGTCCAAGAGGGAAAGAGGGTACCAACCGTTCTGCCAGTGTTCCCTAGGGATTGCTGTATAAAGTTACCTGCGAATTGGAGTGGTCCAGAGTCCAGCTGTGAGGTGGAAACAGAAGGACGGTATTCATGTTTCTTGTTAGGCGATGCGTGCTTTGCGGGGCACTGGAGAAGCCGTCGGGCTACCATTACGCGGGGCTCTTTGATCCTTTGAAGGAGTGTGGGGAGGAGGTGGGTGAGAGCGTCGGCGGCCGATACTAAAGTTGCCTGCTTCTGCGATACCTTCCATGGAGGTGACTCTTCTGAATGGCGGTATACGGAAGTCGCTGTACCAGTCTGGTACTTCCACATACGGTATCTCCATGGCCGTGCAGAAGTGGTCTAAATCCTCCGGGACTTTTAGATTGGCTGTGCGGCCTTGGTGAGTTGCTGTCAGGCAGAAGGGGAACTTCCATCGGTAGATTATGGATCTGGCCCTCAGTGTTTCCAGGAGGGGACGTAGCTCGCGTCTGCGCTGCAGGGTGATGTTAGATAGGTCCTGGTAGATTCTGATATCCGTTCCCTGGAAAGACAGTTGGTTGCGGTGTCTGGCCTTGCGTAATATTTCCTCCTTCAAGGGAAAGTCTGTGAGGCAGCAGACTGCATCCCGTGGGGGATCTGTGTCCCTTCCCCGCGGGCGCAGTGCCCTGTGGAGCCGTTCGAACGCGATCGGGGTATCAGGGGCTCTTTCAAGTAGATCGTTAAAGATGGTAGTTACTGCCACTGGGAGCTGGCTGGCATCGATCATTTCTGGAATACCCCTCACTCTAAGGTTGTGACGCCTTCCGCGATTATCTAAATCTTCCATGTGGCGATTGATCTCCCTGAGGTGGATCGCATGCGACTCTGTTACCTGTTGAACGTGACAAATCGCTGTGTCTTGGCGGGCTTGAGCATATTCCACCTCTTCCACCCTAAGCGTCATGGCGTGTATGTCCGACCTCATGTCCAAGATGGCCGCCATGAGGGTGTTTTTAATATCCGTAGCGACGCTGTGCAGGTCATTAAGGCTCACTGCCGGGGGGTGAGTCATCCCCGTTGCCAGACCTGGGGATCTCTGCTCCTCGGGTCGCTGCGGGCTGGAGCTCTGGGCGCGTGGCGCTTGGGAGGAGGCTGCTTGCGAGGCCTGCATCCTGGCCGTAGGCCGTGACCGGAATATCTCGGGGATTTGCTGACTCAGCGGGGTGTCGGTGTTCAGCGGGGATCGGGAACGGGTTGCCGAGGCACTGCGAGCGGTTCTCACCATGTCCGGTGGAGCAGGTAAGCTGATAAGCTGAAGTTGCTGGACCTCGGGACGGGAGCTCGCACACTACACGTCCATCCTGGAACGGCACCAGACCACGCCCAGGTTTTAAAATTTATTAATAAAAAATAAAAAAAAAGATAAGAAGTTTGAGCGGGCTTGTCACAGGGAAATGTGCGGGAAAACGTTCTCTGCAGGTGAGAGGAGGTTATAAATAACCCTGCCTGACTGACCCGCTCACAGTTCCCCCTGAGGCGGTGTAAGTTTGAGCTTCTCTGCATCTCCTCAGCTCGTCGTGGGACATGAAGTCTTTAGTGAGGAGAGTGCTTGAGAGGGCTGAGGCTGAAGGGGGGAATGAATGGCTTCAGCGGTGTTTAGCGCTGACTGGGGAGGACACTTCTCCTGTGTCAGCGCCGCCGGAGCAGCAGCCTATGCAGAGCATGGGAGTTGGGTCCTTCACAGCTGACGCTGCATATACACAGCGGTCACCACCTCGCGGTTTGCAGAGAAGCATACCTCCTGAGAGAGGGGTATCTGAGACAGCAATTGGGGGTGGTGAACAGTCCCAGTCAGCAGCAGAGAGGGAGGTCACGGTTCCAGAACCTTGGAGCGCCAGTCGGAATGGGAAGAGAAATAGACGGGTATTATCTCCATCCCCTATCCGAGGCAAGGGGGGTGGAGGCAGGACCCACAACTCGCCATCACTGCGGGCCCCCCCCCCCCTCACCTGGAGGAAATGTCATTTCCAATCCTAGCAGATGCTACTCCTGCTTCTCCTCATGTCAGCATGGCTTTGCATGGAGATGTAATGTCTCACACTTCTGCTGGGTTACAGCCCAGGCAGTCACCTCAGTTCAGAGATGTGGCATCACTTGCATCCAGGCCATCCAGGCTGGATACAGTGAGGGTCCCTGTGTGTCTTTCCTCCCATACAGGTCCAGAAATTAACCAGGTCTTCCAAGGAACCCACATACCAGTTGTATGCAGTTCTCCAGGGCCGAATCATGCTGGTGAGTCTGTGCAGAATGAATTGATAAATCAGTTACTTATTTCTCTGACTAAATTTAATGAAAATTTATCTATTAACCAGTCCGCACCTGCATCTTCTTCTCCAGCGAATGTATGGTCAGGTAACCCAGTAGCTAGTGTTAATCCTGTACATTGTTCTAATATTCCTATGAGTATGTCTGCTTCTGTTTCTGAGACATGTTTCAAGGAGGTGCTTCCTTGTGAGATGTCTCCTTTAGGATTCCATTTGTCTACATCTATCAAAGAAAGAATTTGGAAAGGTGAATTCTTAGATTTACTATCCTTGCTGCCAATTTCAAAGGATTTTCTCACAAAATCAGAAAAGAGGTCTGAGGACGGTACTGAAGATAGGCGCCGTCCCGTGTCTAGATCCTTTTTTAATTGGTTGCAGGCCTTTTGCATTTTTTCCGCAATAATGGGTGAAAAGCACCCGGAAAGATGCACTGGGCTTTTTCAGCATTTAGAACACATTCTGGAAGCATATAAGAGTTTTGGCGGTATGGGTTGGTTCAATTACGACGAATCCTTCCGTCAAAAAATCGCAATTTATCCAGCGTTTAAATGGGGTAATAAGGACGTAGGGTTATGGTTGAACCTTATTATTCCTCAAAAACCTGTTTTTTCAAGACAACAGCCCCAGTCAACTTTGAATACAAATCCGTCAGCTTCTGTATATGTTTTGCATTTAATGAATCTCAATGAAAATGGTTGAATTCATGTCGCTATCGTCATGAATGTTCTTTTTGTTTTGGCAGCCACCCGGTCTCAAAATGTTTTAAAAGAGCCTCGAGCAGCCAGGGAAGCAGGGATCATTCAAGAAGCCTGCACGCCAGTGAGGCTTCACGCAATGCGCCCCTGGCTAATGTTGTACCCCGACAAGGAGAAAGCCCAATTACTACTTGATGGATTTTATATAGGCTTTAAATTACCTATTCTTACAGGTACTGGTTGTCAGTTAGCAAAAAATTTAAAGTCAGTATCAATTCACACTGATGTAGTGAGGGAAGAATTTATAAAATAAATTTTAGCTAATAGAATTGCTGGTCCTTTTATTTCTCCCCCATTTGTTAATTTTAGAGTGTCTTTATTTTGACGATTATTTTTTCTATGATAAATGCCTGCCAATGGGCTGTTCATTGTCGTGCTACTTTAAAATTTTTGACCCTTTTCTTCAATGGGTTTTATTTTTTGAATCTGGTCATACGGGAATAATTCACTACCTAGATGATTTTCTTTTCATTGGTCCTCCTGATTCTGTGGTCTGTTCATTAATTCTTAAACAATTTTTTCATATTGCGGAATATTTTGGTATTCCCTTAGCTGGCCTTCCACAATTATTGCATTTTTGGCCATAAAAATTGATACAGTATTATTTAAATTTGAGCTTCCTGCATTAAAAATTTGCAGACTCCAATCTCAAATTTCTTTCTTCCTGCGCAGAAAGAAAATCTTGTTGAAAGAACTTCAATCCTTTTTAGTTCTGTTGGCTTTTGCCACTTGGATCATGCCCATGGGTAGGATATTTTCAAGAAGGTTATCTTTGGCTATGTCCGGTTTTAAATCTCCTTTTTCCCATATTAGGCTTACTAGCGATCTGAAAGATGATTTGATCATATGGTCTCAATTTTTACAAGATTATAACGGCAGATCTTTTTTCCAGGAGGATTTTGTATTCGCAGCAGATCTGGAATTATTCACAGATGCCCCAGGTTCTCTTGGTTTTTCGGCCATTTTTCGTTCACACTGGTGTTCAGGCACTCCAAAAACATGGGCTGATTACTCAGTTGCATGGAACAAATGGTTGAATTTTAATTCTGAGCTGGGCTCTCCTGGTTCGCCTCCCTCTGAGGATTCAATATTGGCTTTTCTTTGCTCATTAATACAGTCGGAGTTCTCTTTTAGTCATTTAAACAAGGTTTTAGCAGGAGTTTCATTTTTCTTTAAACTACATAATTTTCCAGCTTGCAACAGCTTCTTCTCAGTTAGGCAAGCATTAATAGGTTTAAGGAAGGTTAGTTTTGCTCCAGATCTTCCTAGACCAATTACATTGGATTTATTATCTCGACTGTGTTTGTCCACTTCGGTCGTTTGCATTTCTGATTATGAGGCTTTATTGTTTCACGCAGCGTTCGTTTTAATGTTTTTTGCTGCGTTTCGTATTTCAGAAATGCTACCGAATAACAAACACAGTCGAGGGGGTCTCATTTCATCGGATGTTTCTTTGTTTGATGACAAGGTTCTTATTTTTATTAAAAGATCAAAAACAGATCGATTAGGTAAAGGCTGTTGGCTTAATCTATTTGCTTATGGCGACTCCATCCTGTGTCCTGTGATAATCCTTAAAAAATATTTTTCCATTAGACCGGTTTCCGGTCATCAATTTTGTGTCCATAAGGATTTATCGCCTATGACAAAATTTCAGTTTTCTTCTGTATTAATTTTTTTTTTTCATAATTTAGGCCTCTCCAATTTTAAATTCTCTTCCCATTCTTTCAGGATTGGAGCCGCCACTGAGGCGGCTAGATTGGGTCTTAATGATTCAGTGATTAGGAGTTTAGGCAGATGGGATTCTAGTAGATTCAACGTTTACATTCGACCTAACTTGTCTCTTTAATTTATAGGTGACAAATCGTACATTTAGATAGTTGGCCATTCATATATTTACTGGGCAAAAAAAAGAGCTTCTCAACGTTGCTATGGTTCGAATTTATCATTACCTCCAGATAAGTTTGTTATTCTTTGGAAAGGCATTCGAGGGCTGCAATGGACTAATCTTTTCTTACATCTTTCTGATTTATTTAATTCTTGGCCTTGTCCATCTATTATAATTTTACACCTTGGAGGTAACGATATTGATAGACTTAAAACTTTAGATTTGATGTTTTTGATGAAACATGATTTACACCGTTTGAAAATATATTTTCCAAATACGGTTATTATATTTTCCGAAATGGTCTTGCGTTTCCCTTGGCTATACGCTGAGGGCGGCAAGCCGCTTGAAAAAATTAAGCGGAGAATTAACCATTTGATGGAAAAAAAATTGCCAGTAATAGGGGGGGATCTCTTTCCGTCATGTTGATTTGGAAAGGGGTTTCCCCGGATTATATAGACAGGATGGTGTTCATCTGTCAGATGTCGGTTTGGACATTTTTAACCTAGGTCTTCAGAACTGCATCGAACAGGCCGCGGTGCTGGGGTAGCCATTTTGTTTACAACAAATCCGGCTGGTTGGGGCTTTGGTTTATTAATTGATTATTTACAGCTCGAGTTCTATGACTGAGCGGATTTAGAATTTATTTGAATGTTTTAATATTATTTATTTATTATACTCTGAATTAATTATTTTAATAAAGGAATTTAAATTTATTATTTAATACCAATAAAGGTGCCGCGGCCATTTTAAACACCATCTGGTTGTAGTGTGTATTTATTATTATTAATAGAATGTGCGACCTACAGTCCCATGAAAGCAGGCAAAATATAGTGCCTGCAACATGGGATTGTGGCCGCCTTAAAGTAAAAAAAAAAAAAAAAGAAGAAGAATGTTTGTTTTAAAATGTATTAATAAAAAAATTAAAAAAAGATAAGAAGTTTGAGCGGGCTTGTCACAGGGAAATGTGCGGGAAAACGTTCTCTGCAGGTGAGAGGAGGTTATAAATAACCCTGCCTGACTGACCTGCTCACAGTTCCCCCTGAGGCGGCGTAAGTTTGAGCTTCCCTTCCCTCCCACCCTTGTCGCAGGCACCATTTATGTGGATATGTCACCCTTGGATCAAGGGGGGACTTTGGTTTATTAATTGATTATTTACAGCTCGAGTCCTATGACTGAGCGGATTTAGAATTTATTTGAATGTTTTAATATTATTTATTTATTATACTCTGAATTAATTATTTTAATAAAGGAATTTAAATTTATTATTTAATACCAATAAAGGTGCCGCAGCCATTTTAAACACCATCTGGTTGGAGTGTGTATTTATTATTATTAATAGAATGTGCGACCTACAGTCCCATGAATAAACTCTAATGAAAAGACAGAAAAGTTATATGTTTTTCAGTGTGTCAAGAGGCCTCTTTTATAGAGAAGTTACAAGCATCTAGTTTGCTACATTATGTTTATAATTTTGTTACCTGTTTCTTTGCCTGTTTTCTCATATATTTAGAAAGCTGGGAATCAATAGAATATTGAACTAGAAAACTACCAACATTTTTATTTTAACCACTTCAGCCTCGGACCATTTGGCTGCCCAAAGACCAGAGCACTTTTTGCGATTCCGCACTGCGTCGCTTTAACTGACAATTGCGCGGCTCCCAAACAAAATTGACATTCTTTTTTCCCCACAAATAGAGCTTTCTTTTGGTGGTATTTGGTCAACTCTGCGGTTTAAATTTTTTGCGCTATAAACAAAAAAAGTGACAATTTTGAAAAAAATGCAATATTTTTTACTTTTTGCTATAAAAAATATCCCCAAAAAATATTTTAAAAAATTGGTTTGCGCAAAAGTTATAGTGTCTACAAAATAGGGGATAGTTTTATGGCATTTTTATTAATAATATTTTTTTTTTACTAGTAATGGCGGCAATCAGTGATTTTTATCGTGACTGCGACAATATGGCAGACACATCGGACACTTTTGACGCTATTTTGGGACCATTGTCATTTATACAGCGATCAGTGCTATACAAATGCACTGATTACTGTAAAAATGACACTGGCAGTGTAGGGGTTAACCAGTAGGGGCGCTGAAGGGGTTAAGTGTGTCCTAGGGATGTGTTCTAACTGTGGGGGGATGGGCTATGTGTGACACGACACTGAACACCGCTCCCAATTACAGGGAGCTGTAATCAGTGTCCTGTCACTAGGCAGAATGCTTGTTTACATCAGCATTTCCCCATTCTTCCTCTCCGTGAGACGATTGCGGGACTCCCGTTGGATATCAAGTCCGCGGGACCCACAGTCACACTCACGGAGCTCGCGGCGGGCGCGTGCCTACAATGCTGCGTTTTAAAGGTGACGTATATATACGTTGATATGCCCAGCCGTGCCATTCTGCCGACGTATATCGGCGTGGCACGGTCCTTAAGTGGTTAAATGTGATGAATGGGCAACAGTATTTTAATAAAAGTACTGAGAAAAATAACTGCTGTAATTTGAAATCTCTCTCACTCTGTCTCTCTCTATAACACTCCCTAACTCCTGAAAAAATCTACTTTCGGATGATACTCTTGGAGGTGACTTTAGTTTCTCAGAAGCATCAGCACTATGGATGAGCCAAACACACCTGGGTTTTGTCTGAAGCACTGAGAGTTCAAATTAACCCCACTTTTGCACTCAGGAGTTTCCAGCTCAAAAATTACTCCAAAAGTCAGCAGTATGATATTCTACTAGAGCTAGGATGGTCTATGCAGCTGTCCCCTTAATTTTAAAGACAAGGACTATGAGAAGTCTGTACAAAAAAGGCAAAAAAACAAGGGAACCACAACCATTGCAGAATAAACCTCTTTATTAATAGATAAGCCCTGTACACACGATCGGATTTCCTATGGATTCTAATCCAATGGATTTTTCCATCGGAAATCCGATGAAGCTGACTTCCATCAGTATTGCCTACACACCATCAGTCAAAAATCCGACCGTCCCAAACGCCATGACGTAAAACACTCCGACAAGCCGAGAAAAATGAAGTTCAATGCTTCTGAGCATGTGTCGACTTGATTCTGAGCATGCGTGGGTTTTTTATCTGATGGAGTTCCACACAGACGATCGGAATTTGCTATCAGTTTTTTTTCATGTCAGTAATGATGCCCCACCTGTAGACGTAGAGCTCATATAGACAAACGAGTGGGGTCTCCCAGATGATGTAATTGACCATACAGTATATGCACATGACCATATGTGATAATTTATGTCATTCAGATGTCCATAGAGATACAGAAGTGTTGGCTGGGACAGACAGATGATGTATCAAATGTAGAAAGAGAATAATGCTGGGGAGCATAGGTTCTAGGGGAAAATGTGCAAAAGGAGAGAGATGATGATGTTGGTAGAGAGAGTTGATTATGGTGGTGGAAAAAGATGTCAGTGCAGTGGAGAGGGGTTATGGCAATGGAGAAGAGAGTTTCTAAGGAACTGAATACTGTTAAAAAATGGTAGAGACTACATGAAAATACTTCACACTAAACATATACTAATCCAGCAAGTAACCAAAAACATTGTGTGAATTTTATACGGTTTGACATTTCTGTAATAATCTCTGTATCTTATCACAAGCTCCACAAAGCAATATAAATTTGGATGAAAATAAAGCTAAGATCTGTAAAACTGTAATGAAGCTGTGCAATACAAACATGAATAATAGTGACACACAAAAATGAGCTATGCAAAAACCATAATAGCTACAAAATATTGTATATAAAAGTATTTTGCTTCAGTTGTCGAGCTTAGAATGGAAAAAAATAAAGTTTTGAAAACTGATCCCATCCCTATCTATTATTGCTCTAAACTTTTAAGAAATATGCTCAGGTTTTAGGTGTTTAACAGCACTGACTGCATTACATACCTAAAGTTTTGTCCTGATTTTTCAACACTCCTCAAAAATCATAGGATGTTAATGAAAATGTAAATGGAGTACATTAATTCCCTAAAATATTAAAGTATAAAATAATTTTAAACATAAATACAATTTACATATTTTTCTTATATGAACATTTTTGTTACAGCTTTTCTTTAATTTATCAGTTTTGGATGGTAGTGGAGTTAGCACTTGCATTTGAACAGTTGCACTTCCAGAGAGTTTGTTCAAAACAGCTCTCTTCACAGTGCCACATCCATAATACTCTTGTTAACACATGAACACCTAAAAATAGCAGTTATGAGTGAATCAGACAAAAAGCTCTAGTACCGCCAATGCTCGGGAATAGGGATGAGCTTCGAGTTCGAGTCAAACTCATGTTCGACTCGAACATTGCCCGTTCGCCCGTTCCCCGAACAGCGAACAATTTGGGGTGTTCGCGGAAAATTCGAAAAGTCTATGGGAGAAATCTAAAGTGCTAATTTTAAAGGCTTATATGCAAGTTATTGTCCTAAAAAGTGTTTGGGGACCCGGGTCCTGCCCCAGGGGACATGTATCAATGCAAAAAAACGTTTTAAAAACTGCAGTTTTTTTCGGGAGCAGTAATTTTAATAATGCTTAAAGTGAAACAATAAAAGTGAAATATTCCTTTAAATTTCGTACCTAGGGTGTGTGTATAGTATGTATGTAAAGTTGCGCTTGTTTCCCGTGCTTAGAACTGTCCCAGCACAAAGTGTCATTTCTGAAGGAAAAAAAGTAATTTAAAACTCACTCGCGGCTATTAATGAATTGTCGGCTTCCGGCAATACATAGAAAAGTAATTGATAAAAAAAAAAAAGTGTGGGGGTCCCCCCAAATTCAATTACCAGGCCCTTCAGGTCTGGTATGGATATTAAGGGGAACCCTGCCGCAAATTTTAAAAAAAAATGCGTGGAGTTCCCCCAAATATCCATACCAGGCCCTTCAGGCAGAATTGTTTCACTTTAAGAATTATTAAAATCATTGCTCCTGAAAAAATGGCAGTTATTAAAACTTTTTTTGCATTGATGCATGTCCCCTTCGGCAGGACCCAGGTCCCCAAACACTTTTTATGGCAATACCTTGCATATAAGCCTTTAAAATGAGCACTTTTGATTTTTCATGTTCGTGTCCCATAGACTTTAAACAATGTTCGCGTCTTCACACAATTTTTTTGCCTGTTAGCAAGTTCTAGTGCAAACCGAACCGGGGGGGGGGGGTGTTCTGCTTATGCCCACCATGCACTATTCCCTCAATGGTCCTCAACTAATTAACATGGTGGTTGTACCTTCACAGGTGGAGTCTTGAGGAAATCCATTCTGATATCTCTTTTTTTGTGCCATAATATGCAAAATTTAAGAGACCCCACCTCTGAAGTAAAGATCAGAGGTAGCACACTAAAAGTGTATTTCCAAAGCTCTTAAAGTGTGTTTGTCATAAGAAACCTTGTCTGTAGATTGCAGAAAAATCTTCATCATCATTGTTATTATTATTACTATTCATTATTTATGTAGCTCCAATCTTGACTACATTTGAACACCCTCTGCCCTAAAAAGGGGTTAGAGGTATAGAGACTGGGTTTCTTGAAGTATTTGTTAATGAGGACAGACTTGAAAGAAGCTCACTCTAACATTGTTCAAAAACATTTTGCCGTCAGCCATGATACCTCCTAATGAGAAACATCTAAAAAGTAAAAAACATTTTTTTTTTCAAAATATGAATGGGAATGGCAACACTTAAGAAACATATAGTGGAGTTTAGACTTGTAGTGATGATTTAACTGCAAGTGGAAATACGCTTTAAGTAGAAGTTTCAACCTGTTCTAAAGAGTTTTATAGTGACCAATCATCCACTAATTTCTTACAAAGAATATATTATTTAGAAAATCATCTACTAATGTTTGACTGTTTGGCCTCCCTGAAGAGATTTTTGGTCAAAATGCCCCCCACTTCCATGCTAACACAAGTCCCCTCCCCTTCCAAAGCACCCGCCAGCACATATCCACCCCCCCACACCCCTATGCTAACACAAATCTTCTCCCTTTCCAAAGCACCCCCTAGCACATATCCACCCCCACCCCTATGCTAACACAAGTCCTCTCTCCTTCTAACAAACCCCCTAGCACATATCCTCTTACCTCCACTCCCCCATATGAAAGAAATGTTGGATGCCACAGAGGGGATGATTGTGGCATTTGGGATTCTGCACACCCCGCAAGAGATGCAGGACAATTGCTTCGGGTGCCCACACTAGCACCCCCATGCCAGGCAAGTTAGTGGAGCCAAATTCTGGAACTTGTTTTGGTAAAGGCCCACAAAAACTGGGACAGTTCAGGAGTATGGATTTGTATTAGAAGGGGGACATGATTTATGTTTGGGGGTAGGCTTTGTACAGGGTTGGAGAATTGTGATGGAACTGGGGAAAGGACTTGTGTAGGGGGTTTGGGAGAAAGTTGTGCTGGAGAGGATGAGGGGGTATTTGTTTCAGGGGCATTTTGAGCTGGAAGGGGAGATTTGGAAGAGATTTATGCTTGGGAGAAATTGGGGTATTTGTGCTGGGATGAGGAGAATTGGGGGGCTGGAAGAAGATTTGTGTTGAGAAGGGGGATTGGGAGGAAATATTTGTACTAGGAGGGAATCTTTGCTTAAAAGGGGATGAGAATTTAAAAGTAATTTCTCCCAGCAAATAAGGAGAGGTAATTCCTCCCAGGGGGATTTGGGTACTGGGAAGGGGGATTTGGGGGAAATAGGATTTGAGCTAGGGGGAATTGAGGAGTTGTGTGGGGGAGGATTTGTATTGAAATGGGGGGTTGTGCTGCAAGGGAGGGTCTGGGGGTGGAAGGGGATTTATTTTTAGAGGAATACTGGGTGAATGACAATTTGTACTGGTAGGGGAAATGATTTGTATTGAATTGAGGGGGAGTAGGGCTAATTTAATGGATGGGGAAGAAAGGGGGAAGAAAATTTGTTTTGGGGGGAATTTTTGGGGAGGGGGAGAGATGATTTTGGATTAGTGCTGGATTTTTCATTTGTTTTTAAAAGGGGATAGAGTGGAGATTTTTGCTGAAAGGGTAAAGTGGGTGAGTATTGACTGTGGGGGGAATTTTGCACTCGGCTTACCCATACACTGTGCATTACACACCCCTGACTCATGCACTCTTTCTGTTTGTACACCTGACTCCTTGACTCCTACCATGCATTACACACTCTTAACCCTTGCATTTCATACATTAAATATCCCTGACCCTTGCATTCTGTGCATAACACTCCTGTCCCCTGCATTCTTTGCATTACATAGACCCTTGCATTCTGTGCAAAACACTCCTGTTCCCTTCATTATGTGCAATATGTACTCCTGGACCTTGCTCTCTGTGTGTCATGTACTACTAAACCTGGCACTGACTACAGCGCTCAATACTAGTGTTGAGCGAACCCGAACTGTAAAGTTCGGGTCCGTACCGAACGTTAGCTTTTTCCCGAACCCGGACTTTGCGCAAAAGTCCGGGTTCGGGTTCAGGTTCGGCAATATAATTACGCATTTAGAAATGCTTCAGGGGCCAGCCAATCACCTTTTGATTAGCTGGTGTGCCCTTAGAGGCCATCATAGCCATGCCTACTAATGGCATGGCTGTGATTGGTCAGTGCAACATGTGACCCAGCTTCTATATAAGCTAGAGGCACACAGCACACACGTCACTCTGCTTCAGAATAGATAGGGAGAGGATCTAGTCTGCTGCTGCTGCTTTTAGGGAGAGATAGAAAAATACATGAGTTAGTCCTGATTCTGGAATCTGAGGGAAAAGATAGAGAGACAGTGTAGTGTAGGGCCAGGTTCCTGTTTTTTGCTTTTAGGGAGAGAGATATATTATATAGGAATAGGAGTCCAGATTCAGAGATATAACTCAGCGATCTGCATAGGTTTACCTGTTTGTGTTGCAGTGCAGTCTTTTTACACTGCTATGAGCCCAGTGTCAGAGAAAATCTACCTTTTATCTGCAAGCTCAGTGCACCAGCACTGCATATATTACATTGAGAGATACACTGTTTCCATACTGTGGGTGTTTTCTGCTCTTGGAAAAAGATCCATTTAGGACAAAAAAAAAGGCACTTTATTGTGCTCTTTCCAAAAGACCCATTGGGCAAAAAAAAATAAAAAATTCCATTTTATTTTGCTCGTGCAAAAAAAGACCAGTTTAGGGCAAAAAATAAATAAAAAATTTGCACTTTAATGTGCGCTTGCAAAAAGAGCAATTTAGGGCCACAAAAAATATTTTGCAGTGTGTTATACATATGTGGAGGTGTGTGAAATAAACAATTTCTATATAGTTTTCTCCTACTGTGCTATACTAAAAAAAAAACATTTTTTTGAATAGCATTTTCTGCAGTTCTGTAGCTGTGCGATTCAGCGGTTACGTACTGTGGGTGTATTGTGGTCTTCCAAAAAACACCATTTAGGGCCACAAAAAATATTTTGCAGTGTGTTATACATATGTGGAGGTGTGTGAAATAAACAATTTATATATATAGTTTTCTTCTACTGTGCTATACTAAAAAAACATAAAAAATTTTGAATAGCATTTTCTGCAGTTCTGTAGCTGTGCGATTCAGCGGTTACGTACTGTGGGTGTATTGTGGTCTTCCAAAAAATGCCATTTAGGGCCACAAAAAATATTTTGCAGTGTGTTATACATTTGTGGAGGTGTGTGAAATAAACAATTTCTAAATAGTTTTCTTCTACTGTGCTATACTAAAAAAACAAAAAATTTTTTGAATAGCATTTTCTGCAGTTCTGTAGCTGTGCGATTCAGCGGTTACGTACTGTGGGTGTATTGTGGTCTTCCAAAAAACGCCATTTAGGGCCACAAAAAATATTTTGCAGTGTGTTATACTAATGTGGAGGTGTGTGAAATAAACAATTTCTAAATAGTTTTCTTCTACTGTGCTATACTAAAAAAACAATTTTTTTTTTGAATAGCATTTTCTGCAGTTCTGTAGCTGTGCGGTTACGTACTGTGGGTGTATTGTGATCTTCCAAAAAACGCCATTTAGGGCCACAAAAATATTTTGCAGTGTGTTATACATATGTGGAGGTGTGTGAAATAAACAATTTCTAAATAGTTTTCTTCTACTGTGCTATACTAAAAAAACAACATTTTTTTTGAATAGCATTTTCTGCAGTTCTGTAGCTGTGCGATTCAGCGGTTATGTACTGTGGGTGTATTGTGGTCTTCCAAAAAACGCCATTTAGGGCCACAAAAAATATTTTGCAGTGTGTTATACATATGTGGAGGTGTGTGAAATAAACCATTTATATATAGTTTTCTTCTACTGTGCTATACTAAAAAAACAATTTTTTTTTTTAATAGCATTTTCTGCAGTTCTGTAGCTGTGCGATTCAGCGGTTACGTACTGTGGGTGTATTGTGGTCTTCCAAAAAACGCCATTTAGGGCCACAAAAAATATTTTGCAGTGTGTTATACATATGTGGAGGTGTGTGAAATAAACAATTTCTAAATAGTTTTCTTCTACTGTGCTATACTAAAAAAACAACATTTTTTTTGAATAGCATTTTCTGCATTTCTGTAGCTGTGCGATTCAGCGGTTACGTACTGTGGGTGTATTGTGGTCTTCCAAAAAACGCCATTTAGGGCCACAAAAAATATTTTGCAGTGTGTTATACATATGTGGAGGTGTGTGAAATAAACAATTTCTAAATAGTTTTCTTCTACTGTGCTATACTAAAAAAACAAAATTTTTTTTGAATAGCATTTTCTGCAGTTCTGTAGCTGTGCGATTCAGCGGTTACGTACTGTGGGTGTATTGTGGTCTGCCAAAAAACGCCATTTAGGGCCACAAAAAATATTTTGCAGTGTGTTATACATATGTGGAGGTGTGTGAAATAAACAATTTCTAAATAGTTTTCTTCTACTGTGCTATACTAAAAAAACAATTTTTTTTTTTGAATAGCATTTTCTGCAGTTCTGTAGCTGTGCGATTCAGCGGTTACGTACTGTGGGTGTATTGTGATCTTCCAAAAAACGCCATTTAGGGCCACAAAAATATTTTGCAGTGTGTTATACATATGTGGAGGTGTGTGAAATAAACAATTTCTAAATAGTTTTCTTCTACTGTGCTATACTAAAAAAACAACATTTTTTTTGAATAGCATTTTCTGCAGTTCTGTAGCTGTGCGATTCAGCG
The DNA here is from genome assembly GCA_029206835.1 of Rana muscosa. Lineage (NCBI taxonomy): Eukaryota > Metazoa > Chordata > Amphibia > Anura > Ranidae > Rana > Rana muscosa. The sequence goes on along the minus strand of CM055122.1, from coordinate 597,541,078 downwards.
GTTATGTACTGTGGGTGTATTGTGGTCTTCCAAAAAACGCCATTTAGGGCCACAAAAAATATTTTGCAGTGTGTTATACATATGTGGAGGTGTGTGAAATAAACAATTTCTAAATAGTTTTCTTCTACTGTGCTATACTGCTCTTCCAAAAACACCCATTTAGGGCAACATCCTAAATTTGGAAAATATGAGGAGAAGGTCAAAGGGACGTGGTGGCCCCGGTCGTGGTGCTGCTGGTGGAGCTCCTGTTGCAGGGAGAGGACGTGGTGGATCTGTGCCAGATACACGCACAAGTGAAACACCTTCCTCAGGTGCGAGTAGGCGACCGAGCCTGCGGCGGTATTTTGTCGCGCCTAATGAGGCTGTACAAATGTTTAGGCCAGGACAAGCACAGGCGATAGCAGATTGGGTTGCTGACAGTGCCTCGGGTTCCTTCACATTGTCTCCCACCCACTCTTCTGATGAAAGATCAGAGTTGGCACCTGAAACCCATGTCCATCAGTCTTTCACCTCACCCCCTTGCAAATCAGCCAAGCAGTCTGAGCCCCAAATCATGCAGCAGTCTCTTCTGCTTTTCGATGACTCTGTTAGCAGGGTTTCCCAGGGCCATCCACCTAGCCCTGCCCCAGAAGTGGAAGAGATTGAATGCACCGATGCCCAACCACTTATGTTTCATGATGAGTACATGGGAGGACCATCGCAGCACGTCTCGGATGATGACGAAACACAGGTGCCAACTGCTGCTGCTTTCGCAATTGTGCAGACAGACAAGGAGGGCAGGGGTGAAGACTGGGTGGAAGATGATGTGGAGGACGATGAGGTCCTCGACCCCACATGGAATCAACGTTATGCAGGTGACCAGTGTAGTTTGGAGGAAGAGGCGGTGGTCGCACAGAGCCACCAGCACAGCAGAAGAGGGAGCAGGGTGCAAAAGCAGAGCGTCCGTCCCCTAGACAGTATGTCTGCTACTGCCCAACACAGCAAGGGACCGAGCACACCAAAGCCAGGTCCAAGGAGTTCCCTAGCGTGGCAGTTCTTCACACAATGTGCTGATGACAAGACACGAGTGGTTTGCACGCTGTGCAATCAGAGCCTGAAGCGAGGCATAAACGTTCTCAACCTGAGCACAACCTGCATGACCAGGCATCTAAGTGCAAAGCACAAGCTGCAGTGGAGTAGACACCTCAAAAACCAAGAAAGGTCTCTGGCTCCTCCTGCTTCCTCTTCGGCTGCAGTCTTGGCCTCTTCATCCACCTCTGTAGTGACAGTGGCACCTGCCACCCCGCAAACAGAGGATCTGCCAGCAACACTACCACCTGGGTCACCAACCATCTCCACAATGTCCCATGGAAGCGTTCAGCTCTCTATCTCCCAAACATTGGAGCGGAAGAGGAAGTACCCCCCTAGCCACCCGCGATCCCTGGCCCTGAATGCCAGCATTTCAAAACTCCTGGCCTTTTAAATTCTGTCATTCCGTCTGGTGGAGACGCAGAGTTTTAAAAGCCTGATGGCATTGGCTGTCCCACAGTACATCGTGCCCAGCCACCACTACTTTTCCAGGCAAGCCATCCCTTCCCTGCACAACCAAGTGGGGGACAAAATCAGGTGTGCACTGCGCAACGCCATCTGTGGCAAGGTCCACCTAACTACGGATGCGTGGACCAGTAAGCACGGTCAGGGACGTTATATCTCCCTAACAGCACACTGGGTAAATGCAGTGGCGGTTGGGCCTGAGGCAGATAGCAGTTTGGCGCATGTCCTTCCACCACCGAGGATTGCAGGGCGCTTCAGTTTGCCTCCTGTTGCTAACTCCTCCTACTCCGCTTCCTCATCCTCTACCGCCTCCTCATCCGGTCAGCGTAACACCTTCACCACCAACTTCAGCACAGCCAGGGGTAAACAACAGCAGGCAGTTTTAAAACTTTCCTGTTTGGGGGAAAAACCCCACACCGCGCAGGAGTTGTGGAGGGACATGGAACAACAGACCAATGAGTGGCTGCTGTCAGTGATCCTCAAGCCCGGCCTGGTGGTGTGCGATAATGGGCAAAATCTCGTAGCAGCTCTGGGCCTAGCCGGTTTGACGCACATCCCTTGCCTGGCGCATGTGCTGAACTTGGTGGTCCAGCGGTTCCTTAAAAATTACCCCAATATGCCAGAGCTGCTGCAGAAAGTGCGGGCTGTCTGTGCGCACTTTCGGTGTTCTCACCCAGCTGCTGCTCGCCTGTCAGCGCTGCAGCGTAACTTCGGCCTTCCCGCTCAACGCCTCATATGTGACGTGCCCACAAGGTGGAACTCCACCTTGCACATGCTGGCCAGACTGTGCGAGCAGCAGCAGGCGATAGTGGAGTTTCAGCTGCAGCAATCACGCGTGAGTCGCTCTGCGGAACAGCACCACTTCACCACCAATAACTGGGCCTCCATGCGAGACCTGTGTGCCTTGTTGCGCTGTTTCGAGTACTCCACCAACATGGCCAGTGCCAATAACGCCGTTCTCAGCGTTACTATCCCAGTTCTATGCCTCCTTGAAAAACCGCTTTGGGCGATGATGGAAGAGGATGTGGCATAGGAGGATGAGGAGGAGGAGGAAGAAGCGGGATCATTTCAAAGGCTTTCAGGGCAGTCTTTCACAAGTGGCTACGAGGGTGGGTTCCTGCACCAACAAACGCCAGGTACACAATTGTCCGGCAGAAAGGGCACAGTTCTGGAGGATGACGAGGTGGAGGAGGAGATGGAGGAGGAGGAGGAGGAGCCATGTTCACAGCAGGGTGGCACCCAGACCAGCTCGTGGCCATCACTGGTGCGTGGCTGGGGGGATACAGAGGACACAGACGATACACCTCCCACAGAGGACAGCTTTTCTTTGCCTCTGGGCAGCCTGGCACACATGAGCGATTACATGCTGCAGTGTTTCCGCAATGACCGCTGAGTTGCCCACATTTTAACTGGTGCTGATTACTGGGTGGCCACCCTGCTGGATCCCCGTTACAAGGACAACGTACCGTCCTTAATTTACTCACTGGAGCGGGATCGTAAGATGCGTGAGTACAAGCGCACGCTGGTAGACGCGCTGCTGGTGGCATTCCCACCTGACAGCGGGCGTACGGTGGAAGCACAAGGCGAAGGCAGAGGAGGAGGAAAAGGTCGCCAACGCAGCCGGGGCACCGGCAGCACCTCAGAAGGCAGGGTTAGCATGGCCGAAATGTGGAAAAGCTTTGTCAGCACGCCACAACAACCAGCACCACCAGCTGAGATGGAACGTCTTAGCAGGAGGCAGCATTTTACCAACATGGTTGAGCAGTATGTGTCCACAGGCCTACACGTACTGGATGACGGGTCTGCCCCCTTTAACTTCTGGGTCTCCAAATTGGGCACATGGCCTGAGCTTGCCCTTTATGCCTTGGAGGTGCTGGCCTGCCCTGCAGCCAGTGTATTATCTGAACGTGTATTTAGCACGGCAGGGGGCGTTATCACAGACAAGCGCAGCCGCCTGTCCAGAGCCAATGTGGACAAGCTCACGTTCATTAAAATGAACCAGGCATGAATCCCACAGGACTTGTCCGTACCTTCTGCAGAATAGACATGTATACCGGTGTTGTGACAAAAACTGTCCGGCCATCGGATTGTGTCCGGCCCGTACTGCGAAGGCGCAGCGCTTGCGCAGTACAGAGGACAAGGAGATTCACAAGATCTCCGAAGATGAACGGCGCCTGCGCCGTGAGTGCAGGTTCAAGCCCCACCATCCAAGTGGACATACGGTAGCACATAGTAACAGGGCCCCTCACGGGCTCGGTTCGATCGCCACGCTTCGGGCACGGCCTCACTTGGCTCGGCTTGAACCACGGATGGTGTGGCCTTCACCTGAACTCACCACGCAGGCGCCGTTCGTCTTGGGAGATTTTCGAAATCCACTTGTCCTACATACTGAGCAAGCGCAGTACAGGGTGGACACTATTTGACGGGGGACAGAATTCGACACATCACTGGCCTTACCCAGCCATTGTTGTATTTTTGAACCAGTGTTGGCTACCTCGTCCTCCTCCACCGCTGCTTCCACCTACATAGCCACATCCACCGCCACCTCAACCTCCTACTCCATATGGACCTCGTCCTCCTAGGTCAAGATTATAATTTTTATTTTATTTTTTTGTAGCGCACAGATCCTTTCCCCCTTACCTGCCTTTATGTTGTTGGCTCCTCGCAGGAGGGATAAAGGCACACCGCACTACCAGCCCGTACCCTCCTATATAAAGAGGTTGAGCGGTGTACTTGACGGGCCGTGTCCACAGCCGGAGTCAAAACTCCTCCAGAGGATGATTCTCACCTCTACTGTAGGTAGAGGCAAGTCCTTTAATTCCCAGTAAAGTCAATGTCCACACCAGCTGAAATTACAACTCTTATTCTCTCATGGCAAGATAAATTGTACTCGAATAGGAAAGGTTAGAGCAAAGAAACAGGACAGCTTAAGGTGTGGAGGAGGTCCAGGCACAAACGTAGCACATACACTTCACTGCTTAGGTTTCTCAAACAGTTTTAGGTGCACGGTCTCTGCCACAGACCTTGAGGTTGGTCTCTGCCACAGACCGGGTGTACAAGGCCCCTGCCACGGACCTGGAGAACTTTGGTCTCTGCCACAGACCAGGGTGTATAAGGCCCCTGCCACGGGCCGGGTGAATAAGGCCTCTGATACAGTCAAGATGAACTTGAGCTTCTCCTTCTACGAACCTAGCCCATATCAAGGGGAAGACATCTCTCCAGGGAGTCAACAGACCCTTCCTTCACCGTGACTCCCGCATGGGTCCATCAGAATGATCCTCCCTTCCCTGGAACAGGGTCCCCTACACGAGGCGGCACCCTAAGACTCCTCAACCCTTAGCGGACTCCAGACGAAGGCTCTGGACTTCAGGCTTTACTCCCACACCTAGGCCTCCATACCCAGGGCAGCAGGAACTCCAGGATAGTACCTCACCCCGGGCTAAAGGTACCTGAGATGGAACAGGACACATGCACCCAGGCCGAAGGCACCTGGGCGCGGACCCCACTGAACATCAGCCCCCAGGCCAAAGGTCTGCCCCTTTTATATGCTCTCCCGGCATGCACAGCAGGTTCCCCGCCCCGCTGTACTACTGCCAAGAGGGGACACGAATAGCACAGCACTGTATCGGCGGTTCAACCCTAGCCTACCATGGCAGCGCCACCTGTAGGCCGCAGGGAACTGCACACCAATACTGTCCCCCGAGGACAAAATGGTCCATGAATCCTACAGAATTAGGGTGTTTGAGCCTATTTACCACTCAAACACTTCCCTTAAATTTAGCACCCCGCTACATTTTTATTTCAAAGTATTTTATTTTCCCACTAGCTTATCCATTAAATTGAATAATTTATTCCAGAAAGGGTGTATTCTGGGGCATTCCCACCATATGCGTGGCATCGTGCCGTTGAGTTTCTGAGGTTCTTAATGACTTCCTGTACCTCTTCTGCTGAAAAGGGGGCCTCCAGCATATTTTTTTATGTTTTTAATTTTTTTAATGTTATTTTAAGTTATTTCCCTATCCACATTTGTTTGCAGAGCACTTGCCATGCTCTTAACAACATTTTGCTGCCATTTGCAGCCCTCTAGCCCTTTCCATGACTTTTTTAGAGCCTTTTTAGTCCTTAGAAGTCCGGGTCCTCATTGACATCCAGGTGTCTGCTCAACTCTACTCAATACGTTACATATTTCTGATCCTTGAACACATTGCATTACAGCACTGACTGCAGCACACTCAACCCCTGCACCCTGCCTTACAGACTCCTGCACTATTTACACAATACTGTACATGTAAAACTTATCGCCAAAGTGTTAATTTTCTTAACAGTTGCTGGTTGCTAAGCAGTCCCTGACTATTTTAATGAATGTCTTCTTCAAGGTAGGCTCAGATAAAAATTTAGCTCTCTGCAAAATCATATGTAACGGAAGAGTTTAATTTTTTTTTTTAAATGATCGTGTTGAGTAGTGATGAGCCGAACACCCCCGGGTTCGGTTCGCACCAGAACCCGCGAACGGACCGAAAGTTCGAACGAACATTAGAACCCTATTAAATACAATGGATGCGAACGTTCGAATTCTAAAGTGCTAATTATAAAAACTATTATGCATGTTATTGTCCTAAAAAGGGTTTGGGAACCCGGGTTCTGCACCAGGGGACATGTATCAATGCAAAAATAAGTTTTAAAAACGGTCGTTTTCCGGGAGCAGTCATTTTAATGATGCATAAAGTGAAAAAAAAAAAGTCAAATATTCCTTTAAATATCGTACCTGGGGGGTGTCTAAAGTATGCCTGTGAAGTGCCACGTGTTTCCCGTGTTTAGAACTGTCCCTGCACAAAATGACACTTCTAAAGGAAAAAAAAGCCATTTAAAACTGCTTGCGGCTTTAATGTAATGTCTGGTCCCGGTAATATGGATGAAAATCTTTAAGAAAAATGGCATAGCTACCCCATGACCCCCCCCCTACCCCAGCCCATTACCAGCCCCTTTGGGTCTTGTATGGATATTAAGGGGAACCCCGCACATAAAATAAAAAAGGCCCTATATACTCTGAACAGCCGTATACAGGCGGTGCATACAAGACAGGGACTGTAGGTTTGTTCTTATGTAGAATCTGTTTGTAATTTTGAACAGGTACATTGTTGAAGTGTAGCTCCAGACCAAAAATCTATTTTTAAACTTTTTGGAAAACATAGGTAAGGGTTATCACCCCTGTAACATTTGTTTTGCTGTCTGTGCCCCTGTTCAGAACATTTCACCTCACTTTCCGTCCTAATGACAACTGTTTTTGAAATGTGGTGTTTTTCTTGAAACAAGGATTGCTGATAAAGCATCAGTACAGAGGAGACACCTTTCTCCCATATTTATTCTTACAGGAGAGAATTTTCCTTCCTAGTGGTAGATTTCCTCTCACTTCCTGTTGTCTTCTTGCGTTTGCAAGTAGGAGTCGTTTGTAAGTTGGATGTTTGAAAGTAGGGACCTGCCGTATATACTCTGCAGAAATAGGCCCCTTAGTTGTTGGTGTTGGCACAACACTGTAAGCACTCACAGTTACTCTTGGTTGGTGCTGGAACGCCCTGCTGTCAACTATTATATCAGGAATTTTAATTACATATAATTGTTGAACAGTGGTAGTAAAAATTGGGCCTTTGATGGTGGTGCTGGTGCCACAACACTGTAAGCCCTGACAGTTACTCTTGGTGGGTGCAGCAATGGGCCCTGCTGTGAATTATTAGATCAAGAATTGTAATTACATGCCCCTGTTGAACAGGGGCTGAAAAATTGGGCCTTAGGCACTGGTGGCACAACACTGCAACCCTTCACAGATACTGTACTTGGAGCACAGCAATGAGCCCTGTTGCAAAGTATTGCTTCAAAAATTGTAATGACACGCCCCTGTTAAACAGGGGCTGAAAAATTGGGCCTTAGGCACTGGTGGCACAACACTGCAACTCCTCACAGATACTGTACTTGGAGCACAGCAATGAGCCCTGTTGCAAAGTATTGCTTCAAAAATTGTAATTACACGCCCCTGTTAAACAGGGGCTGAAAAATTGGGCGTTAGGCACTGGTGGCGGCACCCATAAACAAAAATGATCTTCCAAGCTATCATCATCAATCGTATCATTGAGGACTCGGAGGAGGAGGATAGCCAGTCAACATAACAGCACAGGCACTCAGCATCAGCATCAGTCTTGAAGGGATGTGACATTTTAAAATCAATTAGTCTGTTATATCAGCATCAGGTGTGTGGTAGCTGGTGGTGATCCAAGACTGGTTCATCTTGATGAAAGTCAGTCGATCAACCGAGTCGGTGGACAGGCGCACCCTGTGATCCGTGACAAATCCTCCAGCAGCACTGAATGTGCGTTCCGAAAGAACGCTGGATGCAGGACAGGCCAGTAGCTCAATTGCATACTGTGCAAGCTCTGGCCAGTGATCCATCCTCAAGACCCAGTAAGCCAGAGGATTTTCGGTGGGGAAGGTGTCCAAGTCTGACCTTGCCCCTAGATATTCCTGCACCATGTTTATCAGACGCTGGCGATGGTTGCTGGAACCGATCATACTTTGGGGCTGCGGACTAAAGAATTGTCTGAACGCATCGGTCAGACGGCCACCTTCCCCACCGCTCCTTCTTTGACTGGCCGAAGCCTCAGCAACTCGTTGTCCAGGACCAGGAGTTTGCAACCTCCCAGTCTCTGGGAACGCGTTGCACAGACCTTTCTGCAAGGCCTCCCGGAGTTGTCTCATCCTCTGCTCCCTCTGCGACGGTAACATAAGGTCCGCAACCTTACCCTTGTACCGTGGATCAAGGAGAGTGGCCAGCCAGTAATGGTCCCTCTCCTTGATCCGAAGAATACGAGGATCCTTCCGCAGACTTTGCAGGATCAGGGAGGCCATGCAGCGTAGGTTTGCTGAGGCATTCGCTCCGGAGTCCTCTGGGTCACTAAGGACGACATGATCCGCAGCCACCTCCTCCCAGCCACGTACAAGTCCACTGGTTTCTTGGGACTGTAAATCATCCCTAAAAGACTGCTGCTGATGATGCTGAGTGCCAGCCTCCACCTCCATGCTGACACAATCCTCCTCCTCCTCCTCCTCCTCCTCTTCCTGTGCGATGGGTGGGACAGAAGGAACACTGTCTGGGTAAAGGGGGCCTTGAGAGGCAAGGAAGTCCTCCTCTTCCTGCCTCTGTTCTGCCTCAAGTGCCCTGTCCATTATTCCACGCAGCGTGTGCTCCAACAGGTGGACAAGAGGTACAGTGTCACTGATGCATGCACTGTCACTGCTCACCATCCTCGTGGCCTCCTCAAATGGTGCCAGGACAGTGCATGCATCCCTGATCATGCCCCACTGGCGTGGAGAAAAAAAACCAAGCTCCCCTGACCCTGTCCTGGTGCCGTAGTCGCACAGGTACTCATTGATGGCCCTCTGCTGCGTGTGCAGCCGCTGCAGCATGGCCAACGTTGAGTTCCACCTGGTGGGCATGTCACATATAAGGCGGTTCTTGGGCAGGTTCAACTCCTTTTGCAGCTCAGCCAGGCGAGCACTGGCATTATAAGATCTGCGGAAATGCACACAGACTTTCCTGGCCTGCCTCAGGACATCCTGTAAGCCCGGGTACCTGCCCAAGAAGCGCTGCACCACCAGGTTAAGGACGTGAGCCACACAGGGCACATGGGTCAGTTGTCCCTGTCGGAGGGCGGAGAGGAGGTTGGTGCCATTGTCGCAAACCACCATTCCTGGCTTAAGCTGGCGTGGCGTCAACCACCTCTCGGCCTGGCCCTGCAGAGCAGACAGGACCTCTGCCCCAGTGTGGCTTCTGTCCCCCAAACACACCAGCGCAAGCACGGCATGGCATCTTTTTGCCTGCGTACTTGCGTAGCCCTGTGAACGGCTACGGAGCACCGCTGGTTCATAGGACAAACCACAGGAAGAGGCCATGGAGGAAGAAGAAGAGGAGGGGGTGGAGGAGAGAGGTGTGTCACAACCAGTAGTAGCATTTTGGAGGCGTGGCGGTGGGACAACCTCCAACACTACTGCACCTTGTCCTGAATCCTTCCCAGCTGCCAAAAGAGTGACCCAATGGGCCGTGAAAGAAAGGTAACGTCCCTGTCCATGCCTGCTGGACCATGAGTCAGCGGTAATATGCACCTTACCGCTGACCGCCCTGTCCAGCGAGGCCAAGACATTGCCTTCCACATGCCGGTAGAGAGCCGGAATAGCCTTCCGTGAGAAAAAGTGGCGTTTGGGAACCTGCCACTGAGGAACCGCACATTGCACAAACTCACGGAAGGGGGCCGAGTCTACCAACTGAAAAGGCAGCAGTTGAAGCGCTAGCAATTTAGCCAAGCTAGCATTCAACCGCTGGGCATGTGGATGGCTGGGAGTGAACTTCTTTCGACGGTCCAGCAGCTGGGGCAGGGAAATTTGCCTGCTAGAATCGGACGTCGGTGTACTGCTAGCAGAGTGGGCGCAAGTACTTGGCTGTGACACACCTAATTCTACACCTTCATTCCTCTCAGTGCATGTTTCAGAGAGGACTGAAGTTATAGTGGGGTTGGAGATCCCAGCTGATGCGGTGCAAGGAGAGGTCCGCTTTGTTCTTTGGTGTGGGTCTTTGAGGTAGGCTTGCCAACGAGCTGCATGGCAGGTCAACATATGTCTGGTCAGGCATGTGGTACCCAAGCGGCTGATGTTTTGGCCACGCGATATACGCTTGAGACATATGTTGCAAACAGCAGCTGTGCGATCTGATGCACTAGCCTCAAAAAAGGCCCACACCAAAGAACTTTTTGAATGACGGGCAGAGGCAGCGCCCTGCACAGGCGGAGCTCTGCGGTGTGATTCCGTCGGTGTACTGCCCTTACGCTGGCCACCAAAGGGCATCCTGCCTCGTTGGAGATGTGCCTCCTCCTCATCCTCCTCCTCCTCCTCTCTCCTATTAGGCACCCACGTGGAGTCATTGACCTCATCATCCCCTCCCTCCTCATCACTGGAGCCAATCTGGCAGTATGCTGCAGCTGCTGGAACATGACTGCCAGATTGGTGTCCTTCTTGAGCATCCCCTCTGTCTGCTCTCACGCTACTGCCTTCCTCTAGCTGGGTTTCATCATCAGACCCTTCGAAACGCTGGGCATCCTCCTGGAGCATGTACCCAACACTGTGCTGAAACAGTTCGGGGGACTCCTCAGGAGGAGGACATGGTGGGTCTAGGGAAGGAGTGACTGATGATTTGTCTGACATTGATACCAGGGAAGACGACGCTTTGGCAGCTGCTTTTCCAGTACCCTGAGCCTGGGTGAGAGAGGATGAGGAGGAGGAGGAGGGCTTGGTCATCCACTCTACCAAGTCTTCGGCATGATGTGGCTCAACATGTCCAGCTGCCGAAAAGAAGGACAAGCGTGTCCCATGGCCATGTGCTGATGACAATGCACCGCGTCCACGACCAGCACTGTTGCCCCCAGACACAGAGCCTGCTTGCCCTCTTTTATTGCCTCCTGACTGTCTGCCTCTCCTTGTTTGCCTTCCAGACATTCTAATAGATGGCCTGCAGGGAGATGGGAAAAAAGCAATAAGGGCTACCTTGAGGTGTCCTTCTCTGTCCCTTGAAACAAGGACTTTCACAGTGAAAGAAACTGACACTGTCCCTACCTAGAGTTTTCTGTCCCTAGAATAAATGTTTTTTTTAATCACAATATAGCACAAGGACAATTCACTCAATGTCTCTCCAGGTCCCTGGAAACAAGGACTTGCAGAGTGAAAGAAACTGACACTGTCCCTACCTAGAGTTTTCTGTCCCTAGAATAAATGTTTTTTTTAAGCACAATATAGCACAAGGACAATTAACTCACTGTCCTTACAGGTCCCTGGAAACAAGGACTTGCAGAGTGAAAAAAAAAAAACACTCTCCCTACCTACAGTTTTCTGTCCCTAGAAAAAATGTTTTTTTTAAGCACAATATAGCACAAGGACAATTAACTCACTGTCCTTACAGGTCCCTGGAAACAAGGACTTGCAGAGTGAAAGAAACTGACACTGTCCCTACCTAGAGTTTTCTGTCCCTAGAATAAATGTTTTTTTTAAGCACAATATAGCACAAGGACAATTAACTCACTGTCCTTACAGGTCCCTGGAAACAAGGACTTGCAGAGTGAAAGAAAAAAAACACTCTCCCTACCTACAGTTTTCTGTCCCTAGAAAAAATGTTTTTTTTAATCACAATATAGCACAAGGAAAATTAACTCACTGTCCTTACAGGTCCCTGGAAACAAGGACTTGCAGAGTGAAAGAAACTGACACTGTCCCTACCTAGAGTTTTCTGTCCCTAGAATAAATGTTTTTTTTAATCACAATATAGCACAAGGACAATTAACTCACTGTCCTTACAGGTCCCTGGAAACAAGGACTTGCAGAGTGAAAGAAACTGACACTGTCCCTACCTAGAGTTTTCTGTCCCTAGAATAAATGTTTTTTTTAAGCACAATATAGCACAAGGACAATTAACTCACTGTCCTTACAGGTCCCTGGAAACAAGGACTTGCAGAGTGAAAAAAAAAAAACACTCTCCCTACCTACAGTTTTCTGTCCCTAGAAAAAATGTTTTTTTTAAGCACAATATAGCACACGGACAATTAACTCACTGTCCTTACAGGTCCCTGGAAACAAGGACTTGCAGAGTGAAAGAAACTGACACTGTCCCTACCTAGAGTTTTCTGTCCCTAGAATAAATGTTTTTTTTAAGCACAATATAGCACAAGGACAATTAACTCACTGTCCTTACAGGTCCCTGGAAACAAGGACTTGCAGAGTGAAAGAAAAAAAACACTCTCCCTACCTACAGTTTTCTGTCCCTAGAAAAAATGTTTTTTTTAATCACAATATAGCACAAGGAAAATTAACTCACTGTCCTTACAGGTCCCTGGAAACAAGGACTTGCAGAGTGAAAGAAACTGACACTGTCCCTACCTAGAGTTTTCTGTCCCTAGAATAAATGTTTTTTTTAATCACAATATAGCACAAGGACAATTAACTCACTGTCCTTACAGGTCCCTGGAAACAAGGACTTGCAGAGTGAAAGAAACTGACACTGTCCCTACCTAGAGTTTTCTGTCCCTAGAATAAATGTTTTTTTTAAGCACAATATAGCACAAGGACAATTAACTCACTGTCCTTACAGGTCCCTGGAAACAAGGACTTGCAGAGTGAAAAAAAAAAAAAACTCTCCCTACCTACAGTTTTCTGTCCCTAGAAAAAATGTTTTTTTTAAGCACAATATAGCACAAGGACAATTAACTCACTGTCCTTACAGGTCCCTGGAAACAAGGACTTGCAGAGTGAAAGAAACTGACACTGTCCCTACCTAGAGTTTTCTGTCCCTAGAATAAATGTTTTTTTTAAGCACAATATAGCACAAGGACAATTAACTCACTGTCCTTACAGGTCCCTGGAAACAAGGACTTGCAGAGTGAAAGAAAAAAAACACTCTCCCTACCTACAGTTTTCTGTCCCTAGAAAAAATGTTTTTTTTAATCACAATATAGCACAAGGAAAATTAACTCACTGTCCTTACAGGTCCCTGGAAACAAGGACTTGCAGAGTGAAAGAAACTGACACTGTCCCTACCTAGAGTTTTCTGTCCCTAGAATAAATGTTTTTTTTTAATCACAATATAGCACAAGGACAATTAACTCACTGTCCTTACAGGTCCCTGGAAACAAGGACTTGCAGAGTGAAAGAAACTGACACTGTCCCTACCTAGAGTTTTCTGTCCCTAGAATAAATGTTTTTTTTAAGCACAATATAGCACAAGGACAATTAACTCACTGTCCTTACAGGTCCCTGGAAACAAGGACTTGCAGAGTGAAAGAAAAAAAACACTCTCCCTACCTACAGTTTTCTGTCCCTAGAAAAAATGTTTTTTTTAAGCACAATATAGCACAAGTAAAATTAACTCACTGTCCTTACAGGTCCCTGGAAACAAGGACTTGCAGAGTGAAAGAAAAAAAACACTCTCCCTACCTACAGTTTTCTGTCCCTAGAAAAAATGTTTTTTTTAATCACAATATAGCACAAGGAAAATTACCTCACTGTCCTTACAGGTCCCTGGAAACAAGGACTTGCAGAGTGAAAGAAACTGACACTGTCCCTACCTAGAGTTTTCTGTCCCTAGAATAAATGTTTTTTTTAATCACAATATAGCACAAGGAAAATTAACTCACTGTCCTTACAGGTCCCTGGAAACAAGGACTTGCAGAGTGAAAGAAACTGACACTGTCCCTACCTAGAGTTTTCTGTCCCTAGAATAAATGTTTTTTTTAAGCACAATATAGCACAAGGACAATTAACTCACTGTCCTTACAGGTCCCTGGAAACAAGGACTTGCAGAGTGAAAGAAAAAAAACACTCTCCCTACCTACAGTTTTCTGTCCCTAGAAAAAATGTTTTTTTTAATCACAATATAGCACAAGGAAAATTAACTCACTGTCCTTACAGGTCCCTGGAAACAAGGACTTGCAGAGTGAAAGAAACTGACACTGTCCCTACCTAGAGTTTTCTGTCCCTAGAATAAATGTTTTTTTTAATCACAATATAGCACAAGGACAATTAACTCACTGTCCTTACAGGTCCCTGGAAACAAGGACTTGCAGAGTGAAAGAAACTGACACTGTCCCTACCTAGAGTTTTCTGTCCCTAGAATAAATGTTTTTTTTAAGCACAATATAGCACAAGGACAATTAACTCACTGTCCTTACAGGTCCCTGGAAACAAGGACTTGCAGAGTGAAAAAAAAAAAACACTCTCCCTACCTACAGTTTTCTGTCCCTAGAAAAAATGTTTTTTTTAAGCACAATATAGCACAAGTAAAATTAACTCACTGTCCTTACAGGTCCCTGGAAACAAGGACTTGCAGAGTGAAAGAAAAAAAACACTCTCCCTACCTACAGTTTTCTGTCCCTAGAAAAAATGTTTTTTTTAATCACAATATAGCACAAGGAAAATTACCTCACTGTCCTTACAGGTCCCTGGAAACAAGGACTTGCAGAGTGAAAGAAACTGACACTGTCCCTACCTAGAGTTTTCTGTCCCTAGAATAAATGTTTTTTTTAATCACAATATAGCACAAGGAAAATTAACTCACTGTCCTTACAGGTCCCTGGAAACAAGGACTTGCAGAGTGAAAGAAACTGACACTGTCCCTACCTAGAGTTTTCTGTCCCTAGAATAAATGTTTTTTTTAAGCACAATATAGCACAAGGACAATTAACTCACTGTCCTTACAGGTCCCTGGAAACAAGGACTTGCAGAGTGAAAGAAAAAAAACACTCTCCCTACCTACAGTTTTCTGTCCCTAGAAAAAATGTTTTTTTTAATCACAATATAGCACAAGGAAAATTAACTCACTGTCCTTACAGGTCCCTGGAAACAAGGACTTGCAGAGTGAAAGAAACTGACACTGTCCCTACCTAGAGTTTTCTGTCCCTAGAATAAATGTTTTTTTTAATCACAATATAGCACAAGGACAATTAACTCACTGTCCTTACAGGTCCCTGGAAACAAGGACTTGCAGAGTGAAAGAAACTGACACTGTCCCTACCTAGAGTTTTCTGTCCCTAGAATAAATGTTTTTTTTAAGCACAATATAGCACAAGGACAATTAACTCACTGTCCTTACAGGTCCCTGGAAACAAGGACTTGCAGAGTGAAAAAAAAAAAACACTCTCCCTACCTACAGTTTTCTGTCCCTAGAAAAAATGTTTTTTTTAAGCACAATATAGCACAAGGACAATTAACTCACTGTCCTTACAGGTCCCTGGAAACAAGGACTTGCAGAGTGAAAGAAAAAAAACACTCTCCCTACCTACAGTTTTCTGTCCCTAGAAAAAATGTTTTTTTTAATCACAATATAGCACAAGGAAAATTAACTCACTGTCCTTACAGGTCCCTGGAAACAAGGACTTGCAGAGTGAAAGAAACTGACACTGTCCCTACCTAGAGTTTTCTGTCCCTAGAATAAATGTTTTTTTTAATCACAATATAGCACAAGGAAAATTAACTCACTGTCCTTACAGGTCCCTGGAAACAAGGACTTGCAGAGTGAAAGAAACTGACACTGTCCCTACCTAGAGTTTTCTGTCCCTAGAATAAATGTTTTTTTTAAGCACAATATAGCACAAGGACAATTAACTCACTGTCCTTACAGGTCCCTGGAAACAAGGACTTGCAGAGTGAAAGAAAAAAAACACTCTCCCTACCTACAGTTTTCTGTCCCTAGAAAAAATGTTTTTTTTAATCACAATATAGCACAAGGAAAATTAACTCACTGTCCTTACAGGTCCCTGGAAACAAGGACTTGCAGAGTGAAAGAAACTGACACTGTCCCTACCTAGAGTTTTCTGTCCCTAGAATAAATGTTTTTTTTAATCACAATATAGCACAAGGACAATTAACTCACTGTCCTTACAGGTCCCTGGAAACAAGGACTTGCAGAGTGAAAGAAACTGACACTGTCCCTACCTAGAGTTTTCTGTCCCTAGAATAAATGTTTTTTTTAAGCACAATATAGCACAAGGACAATTAACTCACTGTCCTTACAGGTCCCTGGAAACAAGGACTTGCAGAGTGAAAGAAAAAAAACACTCTCCCTACCTACAGTTTTCTGTCCCTAGAAAAAATGTTTTTTTTAAGCACAATATAGCACAAGTAAAATTAACTCACTGTCCTTACAGGTCCCTGGAAACAAGGACTTGCAGAGTGAAAGAAACTGACACTGTCCCTACCTAGAGTTTTCTGTCCCTAGAATAAATGTTTTTTTTAATCACAATATAGCACAAGGACAATTAACTCACTGTCCTTACAGGTCCCTGGAAAAAAGGACTTGCAGAGTGAAAGAAACTGACACTGTCCCTACCTAGAGTTTTCTGTCCCTAGAATAAATGTTTTTTTTAAGCACAATATAGCACAAGGACAATTAACTCACTGTCCTTACAGGTCCCTGGAAACAAGGACTTGCAGAGTGAAAGAAAAAAAACACTCTCCCTACCTACAGTTTTCTGTCCCTAGAAAAAATGTTTTTTTTAAGCACAATATAGCACAAGTAAAATTAACTCACTGTCCTTACAGGTCCCTGGAAACAAGGACTTGCAGAGTGAAAGAAAAAAAACACTCTCCCTACCTACAGTTTTCTGTCCCTAGAAAAAATGTTTTTTTTAATCACAATATAGCACAAGGAAAATTAACTCACTGTCCTTACAGGTCCCTGGAAACAAGGACTTGCAGAGTGAAAGAAACTGACACTGTCCCTACCTAGAGTTTTCTGTCCCTAGAATAAATGTTTTTTTTAATCAAAATATAGCACAAGGACAATTAACTCACTGTCCTTACAGGTCCCTGGAAACAAGGACTTGCAGAGTGAAAGAAACTGACACTGTCCCTACCTAGAGTTTTCTGTCCCTAGAATAAATGTTTTTTTTAAGCACAATATAGCACAAGGACAATTAACTCACTGTCCTTACAGGTCCCTGGAAACAAGGACTTGCAGAGTGAAAGAAAAAAAACACTCTCCCTACCTACAGTTTTCTGTCCCTAGAAAAAATGTTTTTTTTAATCACAATATAGCACAAGGAAAATTAACTCACTGTCCTTACAGGTCCCTGGAAACAAGGACTTGCAGAGTGAAAGAAACTGACACTGTCCCTACCTAGAGTTTTCTGTCCCTAGAATAAATGTTTTTTTTAATCACAATATAGCACAAGGACAATTAACTCACTGTCCTTACAGGTCCCTGGAAACAAGGACTTGCAGAGTGAAAGAAACTGACACTGTCCCTACCTAGAGTTTTCTGTCCCTAGAATAAATGTTTTTTTTAATCACAATATAGCACAAGGACAATTAACTCACTGTCCTTACAGGTCCCTGGAAACAAGGACTTGCAGAGTGAAAGAAACTGACACTGTCCCTACCTAGAGTTTTCTGTCCCTAGAATAAATGTTTTTTTTAAGCACAATATAGCACAAGGACAATTAACTCACTGTCCTTACAGGTCCCTGGAAACAAGGACTTGCAGAGTGAAAGAAAAAAAACACTCTCCCTACCTACAGTTTTCTGTCCCTAGAAAAAATGTTTTTTTTAATCACAATATAGCACAAGGAAAATTAACTCACTGTCCTTACAGGTCCCTGGAAACAAGGACTTGCAGAGTGAAAGAAACTGACACTGTCCCTACCTAGAGTTTTCTGTCCCTAGAATAAATGTTTTTTTTAATCACAATATAGCACAAGGACAATTAACTCACTGTCCTTACAGGTCCCTGGAAACAAGGACTTGCAGAGTGAAAGAAACTGACACTGTCCCTACCTAGAGTTTTCTGTCCCTAGAATAAATGTTTTTTTTAAGCACAATATAGCACAAGGACAATTAACTCACTGTCCTTACAGGTCCCTGGAAACAAGGACTTGCAGAGTGAAAGAAACTGACACTGTCCCTACCTAGAGTTTTCTGTCCCTAGAATAAATGTTTTTTTTAAGCACACTATAGCAGAAGCACAAAACACACTGACACTCTCCCTACCTATCCTTCTCTTTCCCTAAACTAAAGGAATCCAGGTTAAGCAAGAAAGAAATAACAGTCACTGTCCCTGCCTATGCTACTCTATCCCTGCTCCGGAACACACTACACTAGGCCGCCGTGCTGGCGGCCTTTTATAGTGTGGGGCGTGTACTAAACACCCTCAGCAATAATTGGCCACAGGCATCCTGCCTGTGGCCAATCATTGCTCTCCTCGCTGCCGGCGCTGTGATTGGCCAAGCATGCGGGGTCACAGTGCATGCTTGGCCAATCACAGCGCCTGGATGACACTGCGATGGCGTAGTGCATTGTGGGCCGTTCGCGTCACTCGAATTTGGCGCGAACGGCCCAAATCGTTCGATCTTCGTCGAACGATCGAACAGCCAATGTTCGAGTCGAACGTATGTTCGACTCGAACACGAAGCTCATCCCTAGTGTTGAGGTTTATACATGTCTTCGAGACTCTTATTTGTGGCACAACAATCTAAGCATATTTTATGCTTTTGTTTTATTTAAGCCCTTCCCACTGCTAACACAATTTGGCCACACACACTGTTCGCGGCACATTACTCCTCTACTCAGGACACCCAAAGGTGACACCCAAAGGTTGGTAGAGGAGTGTACCTGGATAAGTCCAGGATCAGGAGCTTGAAGAAAAAGTATTCTGAAGAGGGCAGAAGCTGGGCGAAGAAACTTGCTGAGTGGGCAGGGTGCACAAGTGACATCATTGGTTGCTAGGATTACGGTTGTCCTAGCAACCAATGACAGTAGTGCAGTGGGGATCTGGCACTGCAGACTGACAGCAGAGTCACCATTTAATGAAGACTGCAAGAGGACTGCAGTACTACATAATTAAATAGTAATGGAATCAGATCTGGGGAAAGCACAGACCTTCCCACTGGGTTGGAGGGACTGACATCCCCAATCACAGTTCTGAGTGACGGAAGGAAAGGAGTTGGCTCCCCCATCTGTGCAAGTGGCTGGGAATTCTACCTCTCCCATCCTTGTGCCGTAAGGCGGCTGCCTAAGATGCCTTATGGTAGCACCAGCCCTGACCTTAATTGAGTTATAAGACAAAGCCAATTCCAATAATTCTAATTCCGCGTACACACGACCGTTTTTCATGACGAGAAAAATGGCATTATTTAAATTGGCCATTAAAAACGATTGTGTGTAGGCTCCAGAACGTGAAAAATGTCCATTAAAAATTTTGAACATGCTCTATTTTTTCTCGTCGTTTTTCACGTTGTCGTTTTTCTCGTCGTGAAAAACGGGCATGTGTAGGCTTTAACAACGTGAAAACAACGTGCATGCTCAGAAGCAAGTTATGAGACAGGAGAGCTTGTTCTGGTAAAACTAGCGTTCATAATGGAGATAGCACATTCGTCATGCTGTAACGGACTGAAGAGCACGAGGCTGAAAAGGGCGAATCGTCTCTCACCAAACTTTACTAACACAAGGATCAGCAAAAGCAGCTCAAAGGGTGGCGCCATCCGAATGGAACTTCCCATTTATAGTGCCGTCGTACGTGTTGTACGTCACCACGCTTTGCTCAAGCGTTTTTTTTCAAGATAGTGTGTAGGCAAGGCAGGCTTGGGAAGAATCACGTCGAGAAAAACATTGTATTTTTCAATGACATTAAAAACGGCTGTGTTTACGCGGCATAAAACTTTGGTTAGAGCTGGAGTGTCTGGAGAGAACTCCCTTTGTTGCCCAAACATCACAAAACATCTACCACTGCACTCTAACACTTGCACCTGGCTGCGAACACCAGTAACTGAGCATTTAGAGGGGTTGCTGTGAAGTCTATTGACAGGGCCTCATTGGGCAAATACCAGTTTGAGATATTTTCTTCCTGCTTAATTGATCTGCCAACTGTTTTTGATTCCCTGGCAAATAGACCGCTGCAAGGTTTCCATTGATTTCCATGAATGTTCCAAAGGTGAACTTATCCATATAATAACTCATCCAATTTATCTTTAGTGCAGTTGTCATTTAAACTACTTACCTTACTCCCCATTACTGTGTCATTCACTGTACAGCTGAAGGTCACTATGATTAAAACTCATTCATAGGAATGGTTGGGGCCACAGTGTGCATGTGCAGTGGGAAGATGCTGGGCCAGGACATTTTCCTTGCAAAGGCTGTAAGTACTGAGCAGGGCGATACTGGTTGGGGGGATTTAATCAAAATTATTAATCCTGCTTTGCTTCAAACATTCAATAGGACTAAACCGTTGTTTTAGAAAATCTCATTAACCTGACTAGTTGTTTGAGAATAATAAATTTACTGGTACGTTTTTTTTTATTACTCCTTGGTATCATTAGGACACTAACTTGGATGGTAGAGAAGACATGGAACCATTCTATCAAGTCCAAAAAAATGGTTTGCAATCCTTCTGTAAGATTCTTTAAAATAAAACTGAAGCCAAGATGTATTTTTCCTGGCCCATCTCATGTAGGCACACAATAGGTTAACTCCACATTTGGACTATCCAGGACCTTCTCAGGGCAATAAATGGACTCTCTTCCCATAACTACCGTATATACTCGAGTATAAGCCGAGATTTTCAGCCCTTTTTTTTGGGCTGAAAGTCCCCCCCCCTCGGCTTATACTCGAGTCAGTGTACCTTGAGCGTCCATTTTTTAAATTTCGCGCTCCCTCCTGGTCCCGTGCAGTTCCGTGATATGCGATTGACACTGTGTTTAGTGATCCGCCAATCACAGACGTTCTCCTCTTGTTCGAGGATGAAAGAACGTCCGTGATTGGCGGATCACTAAACACAGTGTCTGCTGGGAAAGTCCGGGGATGAGAAGATGGCCGTGATAGGCGGAACACTGAACACAGTGTCAATAGCCTATCACGGAACCGCACGAGACCAGGAGGAAGCCGCAAATTTTAAAAAATGGATGCCCGCAGCGCGATGGACATGGGAGGTGATCCTTAGAAGCCTGATCTTCGCTGTAGCAAGCAGAAGGTGAGTGTGGAGGGTAATGGGCACAGTGAGGTAATGGGCACAGTGAGGTAATGGGCACAGTGAGGTAATGGGCACAGTGAGGTAATAGGCACAGTGATGTAATGGGCACAGTGTGGTAATGGGCACAGTGAGGTAATGGGCACAGTGAGGTAATAGGCACAGTGATGTAATAGGCACAGTGATGTAATGGGCACAGTGATGTAATGGGCACAGTGAGGTAATGGGCACAGTGAGGTAATAGGCACAGTGATGTAATGGGCACAGTGAAGCTGCAAATGGGCATTGTTGACCCTCTTTTCCGCTTACAGTAGCTGCTGCATTTTTACCCTAGGCTTATACTCGAGTCAATACGTTTTCCCAGTTTTTTGTGGTAAAATTAGGGCCTCGGCTTATATTTGGGTCGGTTTATACTCGAGTATATACGGTAAGTGTTTTTTTTTCTTTTTTGGTCGGACTCCAGTATAAGCACTACATTGCTATGGGTTACTACCAAGTTGTGATAGATCCCCCTACCGTACTTACCTGCCCTAGGTTCAGTATCTGGAGGACCCAGAAACTTAGAGGTAAATTCTCCTGAATCTGGGTGCCAGAATGTTGGGGCTGCGGACATATGTGCTTAAACAGCACTTTCTGTTTTCTCTTCTGCATCTCTCCTGGATTTTTGGCTTCGGCCTCCTATAGGCAGAGTGCCACTCTCATGTATTTATCCTCTATGGAAGAGAGGTTGGCAATGATGTCACAGGGGGTGGGGGAACGCAGTCTGCCCACCCATTGCTTAGAAACAGAGTTAAAATCTAATATAAGCAAGATTTTTTTTTCCCTGTGTTCCCTGTGATATTGTCTACCTGACAGGTCTGCTCTCTTCACAGGTTACCAACTGTTGCTGTCTATCTGCCTTTGTTTAGCTGCCTGACCTTCCCTGCTGCCACGTTATTGTGAGTACAGAGCTGCAGTAAAGACTTAAAGTGACACACAAATGAAAACTTGAGAAGTGTGAGGAACCAGAATGGACATGGCTCTATCAGAATAAAAGGTTATTGTATCAGAACTCTCAACACTAATCTCAGATCCCATGAAAGGAATAAGGATCTCTTGGGTAGCCATATCCATTCATCAGCCCATCAGCAACCCATTAAAGATGATAGGAAGGACGTTTGTACCTGAATCAGGACTGGTGCAAGGATTTTTGTCTTCTCAAGCGAAGGTGCCACCCCTCTCCTCCATAATGCAACCCCCCACCCCATAGGACATACACTTAATTTGTGCTCCATTAAGCTATAATGGTTCTGGTGCTTAGAGCAGGGGTATTGAATTAAAATTCAAGGAGGTCTTGTCACCAAATCTTAAGATTGTGCTCAGGGATGAGCCGAACACCCCCCTGTTCGGTTCGCACCAGAACCTGCGAACAGACAGAATGTTTGCGCGAACTTTAGAACCCTATTAAATACAATGGACTCGAATGTTCGAAATCTAAAGTGCTAATTATAAAGGCTAATATGCAAGTTATTGTCCTAAAAAGTGTTTGGGGACCTGGGTCCTGCCCCAGGGGACATGTATCAATGCAAAAAAAGGTTTAAAAAATAGACGTTTTTACGGGAGCGGTGATTTTAATAATGCTTAAAATGAAAAAATAAAAGTGAAATATTCCTTTAAATTTCGTACCTGGGGGGTGTGTATGATATGCATGTAAAGTGGCACATGTTTCCTGTGCTTAGAACTGTCCCTGCACAAAGTGTCATTTTTGAAGGAAAAAAAGTCATTTAAAACTCAGTCGCGGCTATTAATGAATTGTCGGCTTTTATCAATACATAGAAAAGTCATTGATAAAAAAAAAAAAAGCAGGGGTTCCCCCAAATTCAATTACCAGGCCCTTTAGGTCTGGAATGGATATTAAGGGGAACCCCGCCGCAAATTTAAAAAAAAATGGCGTGGGGTTCCCCCTAAATATCCATACCAGGCCCTTATCCGAGCACGTAACCTGGCTGGCCGCAGGGGAAGAGGGGGGGACGAGAGAGCGGCCCCCCCTCCCTCCTGAACCGTACCAGGCCACATGCCCTCAACATGGGGAGGATGTCCCCATGTTGATGGGGACAAGGGCCTCATCCCCACAACCCTTGCCTGGTGGTTGTGGGGGTCTGCGGGCGGGGGGCTTATCGGAATCTGGAAGACCCCTTTAACAAAGGGGACCCCCAGATTCTGCCCCCCCTATGTGAATTGGTAAGGGGTACATTGTACCCCTACCATTTCACGAAGAAAGCGTAAAAAAATGTAAAAAAAACACACAAACACCTTGAAAAAGTCCTTTATTAAAAAAAAAAAAAAACATTCCAGCGATGAAATCCAGTGTCCCGCGGCGATCCCGATGTCCATCGCTGTCCGTCATTGGTTTTGCCTGAGCGGGCCTGATGGGGAACTTACTCCTCAGTGTTTTAAATGTATAGACCCGCCCCTTCTAAAGTTCCCCATCAGGTCCGCTCAGCGGACCAGATGCGGAACATGAGAAGGGGCGGGTCTATACATGTATTACCAAAGTGAGAGAAGTTCCCCATCGGGTCCGCCCCCTCGGTATGTCGGACCCGCCTACGTCATTGGCTTGAGCGGGGAACTTCCTTCACTGTGTAATTTAAATTTACACAGTGAAGGAAGTTCCCCGCTCAGGCCAATGACGTAGGCGGGGTCCGACATACCGAGGGGGCGGACCTGATGGGGAACTTCCTTCACTGCGTAATACATGTATAGAGTCTATAGCAGTGAAGGGGTCTATAGACTCTATACATGTATTACGCAGTGAACAAAGTTCCCCATCAGGTCCGCCCCCTCGGTATGTCGGACCCCGCCTATGTCATTGGCCTGAGCGGGAAACTTCCTTCACTGTGTAAATTTAAATTACACAGTGAAGGAAGTTCCCCGCTCAAGCCAATGACGTAGGCGGGTCCGACATACCGAGGGGGCGGACCTGATGGGGAACGTCTCTCACTTTGGTAATACATGTATAGACCCGCCCCTTCTCATGTTCCGCATCTGGTCCGCTGAGCGGACCTGATGGGGAACTTTAGAAGGGGCGGGTCTATACATTTAAAACACAGCGGAGGAAGTTCCCCATCAGGTCCGCTCAGGCAAAACCAATGACGGACAGCGCTGGACATCGGGATCGCCGCGGGACACTGGATTTCATCGCTGGAATTTTTTTTTTTTTTTAATAAAGGACTTTTTCAAGGTGTTTGTGTGTTTTTTTTTTACATTTTTTTACGCTTTCTTCGTGAAATGGTAGGGGTACAATGTACCCCTTACCAATTCACATAGGGGGGCCGGGATCTGGGGGTCCCCTTTGTTAAAGGGGTCTTCCAGATTCCGATAAGCCCCCCACCCGCAGACCCCCACAACCACCGGGCAAGGGTTGTGGGGATGAGGCCCTTGTCCCCATCAACATGGGGACATCCTCCCCATGTTGAGGGCATGTGGCCTGGTACGGTTCAGGAGGGAGGGGGGGCCGCTCTCTCGTCCCCCCCTCTTCCCCTGCGGCCGGCCAGGTTACGTGCTCGGATAAGGGTCTGGTATGGATTTTTGGGGGGACTCCATGCCATTTTTTTTTTAATTTGGGGTGGAGTTCCCCTTAAAATCCATGCCAGATCTCAAGGGCCTAGTATGGATATTTAGGGGGAACCCCACACCATTTTTTTTTTATTTGCGGCGGGGTTCCCCTTAATATCCATTCCAGACCTAAAGGGCCTGGTAATTGAATTTTTTTTTATCAATGACTTTTGTATGTATTGCCGAGAGCCGACAATTCATTAATAGCCGCGAGTGAGTTTTAAATGACTTTTTTTCCTTCAAAAATGACACTTTGTGCAGGGACAGTTCTAAGCACGGGAAACATGCGCCACTTTACATGCATATCATACACACCCCCCAGGTACGAAATTTAAAGGAATATTTCAGTTTTATTGTTTCACTTTAAGCATTATTAAAATCACTGCTCCCGAAAAAACGGGCGTTTAAAAAAAAAAAAATTGCATTGATACATGTCCCCTGGGGCAGGACCCGGGTCCCCAAACACTTTTTAGGACAATAACTTGCATATTAGGCTTTATAATTAGCACTTTAGATTTCTCCCATAGACTTTTCGAATTTGCCGCAAACTCCCCAATTTGTTCACTGTTCGGCGAACAGGCGAACAGGCAATGTTCGAGTCGAACATGAGTTCGACTCGAACTCGAAGCTCATCCCTAATTGTGCTACAAAAAATGAAAAATTTACAATTTCTATAGCATGTCAACCAGTGCTGGTCCAAGACATTGTGCTGCCTGGTACCAAGAATGAAATGCTGCCCCCCCCCCAAAAAAAAACACGCCCAGTCGCCCACCAAAAAGCCCCCACATTCATAATTTTATATCATGATAAATTAAGAGGACCTGTCATGGCTCTATACATGTATATAGAAGTATAATGAGGACCTGTCATGGCTCTATATATGTATGTAGGAGTATAAAGAGGACCTGTCATCGCTCTTGACATGTATGTAGCAGTATAAAGAGGACCTGCCATGGCTCTATATATGTATGTAGCAGTATAAAGAAGACCTGTCATTGCTCTTGACATGTATGTAGCAGTATAAAGAGGACTTGTCATGGCTCTATAAAAAGGACCTGTTATGGCTCTATTCATGTATAGAAGTATAAAGAGAACTGGTCATGGCACTATGTGTGTGTAAATCAATATGCAAGTGTAAAAACACCCCACTGCACATCCGTTTCCCCCCTCCCCACACACATATATCTGTTCACCCTCTGTACCCCCTACACACATCTGTTCCCCCTGCACATCTGTTCCCCCCACACACATCTGTTCCCCCTCTGTACCCCCCACACATATCTGTTCCCCCTCTGTACCCCCCTGCACATCCGTTTCCCCCCCTCCCCACACACACATATCTGTTCCCCCTTTCCTACCCCTACACACATATCTGTTCCCCCTCTGTACCCCCCAAACATCTGTTCCCCCTCTGTACCCCCCTGCACATCCATTTCCCCCCTCCCCACACACACACATCTGTTCACCCTCTGTACCCCCTACACACATATCTGTTCCACCTGCACATCTGTTCCCCCCACACACATCTGTTCCCCCTCTGTACCTCCCTGCACATCCGTTTCCCCCCTCCACACACACACACACATATCTGTTCCCCCTCTGTACCACTGCCCCCCCCCACATATCTGTACCCCCTGCACACTCCCCCACACACACACACACATATCTCTGTACCCCCTGCACACCTGCCCCCCCCTCCCCACACACACATATCTGTACCTCCTGCTAACCTGTCCCCCCCTACACACACACATATCTGTACCTCCTGCACACCTGTTCCCCCCCCCACACACACATCTGTACCCCCTCTGTACCCCCTGCACACCTACCCCCCACACACACACACATATCTGTACCCCCTCCCACACACACATATCAGTTCCCTCTGTACACAGTGCAATGCACTATAAACTGACAGCAGAGTAAAATTTTTGTTTCTTGTAAATGGGTGCAGGCTGCAGCACTGAGCTTCCACTATACCTGAGCCAGCGAAGGTGGTGGTTAACTTTACTCCAGGACTGGAGAGTGGCGCTGCTGCCTGCCAGTCCTCCCACAACAGATCCCTGAGCGACCAGGAGGAGGGGGGGAGGCAGGAGCAGATATCGCGGCAAGCCCGTAGTTACATGATGCAGGGCTTCCATATCATCTACCCCAGCCGGTTCCACTAAACATGCAGCACTTCCGGCCAGCTTCTCCTCGTCCCGGCTCTCTCCCCTCATCTTCTCACTGCAGCTGCTAGGGCGGCACTGCATACTGGGGATAGAGTGGTCTGTCCGGGATGTCTTCACAGCCACAACTGCCCCCTAGGCTGGCGCCATAAAGGCATGCATTTCAAAAATGCCGGGACCTTTCTTGGCAGAACACTGGCCCTGCTCGCAATGGGATAAGCAGGGGAACGGGCTAGCTGGCTGGTGGGCGGCAATTTGCCGCCCCCTTGAAAGTGCCGCCTGGGACCGAGGTACCTTCGGGTCCCATGGTAGGGCCGGCCCTGATGTCAACAGTATTTATCAGAGTGCCCATTTACATCAGGTCCCCCTATTAGAGTGCCCTCTTAAATCATATGTTCTCATCAGAGTGGCCCCATAGATCAGGTGTCCCTATCAGAGTGGAAAAATAAAAAATTGTGCTAACCCCCTAACCATATGGTGTAGAATAAACAAATTGGCAAAATAAATTACCAACAAGAAATTAATACCCAAATCAGGTTAGTGATAAATACAATAAAAGACACCAGCTTATATCTATGATACAAGGTGAATTAATAAACGTGTTCAAACATAAATAAATATGAAAAAATCCAAAAAATCAAAACATTTGTTAATGACACCAAATAATGATAAACCAATATATAAGGTTTGTGACTCAAAAATAGATCAAAAAAAGGTCCATGAATATTAATACAAATTACCTCCAACTAATAAAATAAACACCAGTGCTCAGTGCAAAAAGTCCACGTATTAGTGAATTCTCATGTCCAAAAACAGTGTTGAATCCTCCACCAATCAGCAGAAATTACTTCTTACCAGCTCGCTATGATCCCCCGTGACAGAAGATATATATATATATATATATATATATATATATGCATGTAATCAAGAAGCTCACTCCAGAAACCAGCAAACACAAATCCGATATTATAGGCAGTGACTCCCATCCAATGGCAAACATGAACCGTCAGCAGATGCAGCAGATGCACCCATATGAAAAATAAATGCTCAACATAGTGCATTAAACGTATAAAAGGTTTATTAAAAAGTTAAATGTTGCACTTACAATGTTGCAGAGTAGGGATGAGCTCGGTGTTCGAGTCGAACATACGTTCGACTCGAACATCGGCTGTTCGATCGTTCGACGAAGATCGAACGATTTGGGCCGTTCGCGCCTAATTCGAGTGACGCGAACGGCCCACAATGCACTACGCCATCGCAGTGTCATCCAGGCGCTGTGATTGGCCAAGCATGCACTGTGACCCCGCATGCTTGGCCAATCACAGCGCCGGCAGCGAGGAGAGCAATGATTGGCCACAGGCAGGATGCCTGTGGCCAATTATTGCTGAGGGTGTTTAGTACACGCCCCACACTATAAAAGGCTGCCAGCACGGCGGCCTAGTGTAGTGTGTTCCGGAGCAGGGAAAGAGAAGCATAGGCAGGGACAGTGACATTTATTTTTTCTTGCTTAACCTGGATTCCTTTAGTTTAGGGAAAGAGAAGGATAGGTAGGGAGAGTGTCAGTGTGTTTTACTGTGCAAATCCTTGTTTCTAGGGACAGGGAAGGACAGTGAGGGAAATTCTCCTTGTGCTATAGTGTGCTTTAAAAAAAAAAATTCTAGGGACAGAAAACTATAGGTAGGAAGAGTGTCAGGTTCTTTCACTGTGATAATCCTTGTTTCTAGGGACAGGGAAGGACAGTGAGGGAAATTCTCCTTGTGCTATAGTGTGCTAAAGCATTGATCATCAATCAGCTTTAAAAAAACATTTTTTCTAGGGACAGAAAACTATAGGTAGGAAGAGTGTCAGTTTCTTTCACTGTGATAATCCTTGTTTCTAGGGACAGGGAAGGACAGTGAGGGAAATTCTACTTGTGCTATAGTGTGCTAAAGCATTGATCATCAATCAGCTTTAAAAAAACATTTTTTCTAGGGACAGAAAACTATAGGTAGGAAGAGTGTCAGTTTCTTTCACTGTGATAATCCTTGTTTCTAGGGACAGGGAAGGACAGTGAGGGAAATTCTACTTGTGCTATAGTGTGCTTTAAAAAAACATTTTTTCTAGGGACAGAAAACTATAGGTAGGAAGAGTGTCAGTTTCTTTCACTGTGATAATCCTTGTTTCTAGGGACAGGGAAGGACAGTGAGGGAAATTCTACTTGTGCTATAGTGTGCTTTAAAAAAACATTTTTTCTAGGGACAGAAAACTATAGGTAGGAAGAGTGTCAGTTTCTTTCACTGTGATAATCCTTGTTTCTAGGGACAGGGAAGGACAGTGAGGGAAATTCTCCTTGTGCTATAGTGTGCTTTAAAAAAAATTTTTTCTAGGGACAGAAAACTATAGGTAGGAAGAGTGTCAGTTTCTTTCACTGTGATAATCCTTGTTTCTAGGGACAGGGAAGGACAGTGAGGGAAATTCTCCTTGTGCTATAGTGTGCTTTAAAAAAACATTTTTTCTAGGGAGAGAAAACTATAGGTAGGAAGAGTGTCAGTTTCTTTCACTGTGATAATCCTTGTTTCTAGGGACAGGGAAGGACAGTGAGGGAAATTCTCCTTGTGCTATAGTGTGCTTTAAAAAACATTTTTTCTAGGGACAGAAAACTATAGGTAGGAAGAGTGTCAGGTTCTTTCACTGTGATAATCCTTGTTTCTAGGGACAGGGAAGGACAGTGAGGGAAATTCTCCTTGTGCTATAGTGTGCTAAAGCATTGATCATCAATCAGCTTTAAAAAAACATTTTTTCTAGGGACAGAAAACTGTAGGTAGGAAGAGTGTCAGTTTCTTTCACTGTGATAATCCTTGTTTCTAGGGACAGGGAAGGACAGTGAGGGAAATTCTCCTTGTGCTATAGTGTGCTAAAGCATTGATCATCAATCAGCTTTAAAAAAACATTTTTTTCTAGGGACAGAAAACTATAGGTAGGAAGAGTGTCAGTTTCTTTCACTGTGATAATCCTTGTTTCTAGGGACAGGGAAGGACAGTGAGGGAAATTCTACTTGTGCTATAGTGTGCTAAAGCATTGATCATCAATCAGCTTTAAAAAAACATTTTTTCTAGGGACAGAAAACTATAGGTAGGAAGAGTGTCAGTTTCTTTCACTGTGATAATCCTTGTTTCTAGGGACAGGGAAGGACAGTGAGGGAAATTCTACTTGTGCTATAGTGTGCTAAAGCATTGATCATCAATCAGCTTTAAAAAAACATTTTTTCTAGGGACAGAAAACTATAGGTAGGAAGAGTGTCAGTTTCTTTCACTGTGATAATCCTTGTTTCTAGGGACAGGGAAGGACAGTGAGGGAAATTCTCCTTGTGCTATAGTGTGCTTTAAAAAAACATTTTTTCTAGGGACAGAAAACTATAGGTAGGAAGAGTGTCAGTTTCTTTCACGGTGATAATCCTTGTTTCTAGGGACAGGGAAGGACAGTGAGGGAAATTCTCCTTGTGCTATAGTGTACTTTAAAAAAACATTTTTTCTAGGGACAGAAAACTATAGGTAGGAAGAGTGTCAGTTTCTTTCACTGTGATAATCCTTGTTTCTAGGGACAGGGAAGGACAGTGAGGGAAATTCTCCTTGTGCTATAGTGTGCTTTAAAAAAACATTTTTTCTAGGGACAGAAAACTATAGGTAGGAAGAGTGTCAGTTTCTTTCACTGTGATAATCCTTGTTTCTAGGGACAGGGAAGGACAGTGAGGGAAATTCTCCTTGTGCTATAGTGTGCTTTAAAAAAACATTTTTTCTAGGGACAGAAAACTATAGGTAGGAAGAGTGTCAGTTTCTTTCACTGTGATAATCCTTGTTTCTAGGGACAGGGAAGGACAGTGAGGGAAATTCTACTTGTGCTATAGTGTGCTTTAAAAAAACATTTTTTCTAGGGACAGAAAACTATAGGTAGGAAGAGTGTCAGTTTCTTTCACTGTGATAATCCTTGTTTCTAGGGACAGGGAAGGACAGTGAGGGAAATTCTACTTGTGCTATAGTGTGCTTTAAAAAAACATTTTTTCTAGGGACAGAAAACTATAGGTAGGAAGAGTGTCAGTTTCTTTCACTGTGATAATCCTTGTTTCTAGGGACAGGGAAGGACAGTGAGGGAAATTCTCCTTGTGCTATAGTGTGCTTTAAAAAAACATTTTTTCTAGGGACAGAAAACTATAGGTAGGAAGAGTGTCAGTTTCTTTCACTGTGATAATCCTTGTTTCTAGGGACAGGGAAGGACAGTGAGGGAAATTCTCCTTGTGCTATAGTGTGCTTTAAAAAAACATTTTTTCTAGGGAGAGAAAACTATAGGTAGGAAGAGTGTCAGTTTCTTTCACTGTGATAATCCTTGTTTCTAGGGACAGGGAAGGACAGTGAGGGAAATTCTCCTTGTGCTATAGTGTGCTTTAAAAAACATTTTTTCTAGGGACAGAAAACTATAGGTAGGAAGAGTGTCAGGTTCTTTCACTGTGATAATCCTTGTTTCTAGGGACAGGGAAGGACAGTGAGGGAAATTCTCCTTGTGCTATAGTGTGCTAAAGCATTGATCATCAATCAGCTTTAAAAAAACATTTTTTCTAGGGACAGAAAACTGTAGGTAGGAAGAGTGTCAGTTTCTTTCACTGTGATAATCCTTGTTTCTAGGGACAGGGAAGGACAGTGAGGGAAATTCTCCTTGTGCTATAGTGTGCTTTAAAAAAACATTTTTTCTAGGGACAGAAAACTATAGGTAGGAAGAGTGTCAGTTTCTTTCACTGTGATAATCCTTGTTTCTAGGGACAGGGAAGGACAGTGAGGGAAATTCTCCTTGTGCTATAGTGTGCTTTAAAAAAACATTTTTTCTAGGGAGAGAAAACTATAGGTAGGAAGAGTGTCAGTTTCTTTCACTGTGATAATCCTTGTTTCTAGGGACAGGGAAGGACAGTGAGGGAAATTCTCCTTGTGCTATAGTGTGCTTTAAAAAACATTTTTTCTAGGGACAGAAAACTATAGGTAGGAAGAGTGTTAGGTTCTTTCACTGTGATAATCCTTGTTTCTAGGGACAGGGAAGGACAGTGAGGGAAATTCTCCTTGTGCTATAGTGTGCTAAAGCATTGATCATCAATCAGCTTTAAAAAAACATTTTTTCTAGGGACAGAAAACTGTAGGTAGGAAGAGTGTCAGTTTCTTTCACTGTGATAATCCTTGTTTCTAGGGACAGGGAAGGACAGTGAGGGAAATTCTCCTTGTGCTATAGTGTGCTAAAGCATTGATCATCAATCAGCTTTAAAAAAACATTTTTTTCTAGGGACAGAAAACTATAGGTAGGAAGAGTGTCAGTTTCTTTCACTGTGATAATCCTTGTTTCTAGGGACAGGGAAGGACAGTGAGGGAAATTCTACTTGTGCTATAGTGTGCTAAAGCATTGATCATCAATCAGCTTTAAAAAAACATTTTTTCTAGGGACAGAAAACTATAGGTAGGAAGAGTGTCAGTTTCTTTCACTGTGATAATCCTTGTTTCTAGGGACAGGGAAGGACAGTGAGGGAAATTCTACTTGTGCTATAGTGTGCTAAAGCATTGATCATCAATCAGCTTTAAAAAAACATTTTTTCTAGGGACAGAAAACTATAGGTAGGAAGAGTGTCAGTTTCTTTCACTGTGATAATCCTTGTTTCTAGGGACAGGGAAGGACAGTGAGGGAAATTCTCCTTGTGCTATAGTGTGCTTTAAAAAAAATTTTTTCTAGGGACAGAAAACTATAGGTAGGAAGAGTGTCAGTTTCTTTCACTGTGATAATCCTTGTTTCTAGGGACAGGGAAGGACAGTGAGGGAAATTCTCCTTGTGCTATAGTGTACTTTAAAAAAACATTTTTTCTAGGGACAGAAAACTATAGGTAGGAAGAGTGTCAGTTTCTTTCACTGTGATAATCCTTGTTTCTAGGGACAGGGAAGGACAGTGAGGGAAATTCTCCTTGTGCTATAGTGTGCTTTAAAAAAACATTTTTTCTAGGGACAGAAAACTATAGGTAGGAAGAGTGTCAGTTTCTTTCACTGTGATAATCCTTGTTTCTAGGGACAGGGAAGGACAGTGAGGGAAATTCTACTTGTGCTATAGTGTGCTTTAAAAAAACATTTTTTCTAGGGACAGAAAACTATAGGTAGGAAGAGTGTCAGTTTCTTTCACTGTGATAATCCTTGTTTCTAGGGACAGGGAAGGACAGTGAGGGAAATTCTCCTTGTGCTATAGTGTGCTTTAAAAAAAATTTTTTCTAGGGACAGAAAACTATAGGTAGGAAGAGTGTCAGTTTCTTTCACTGTGATAATCCTTGTTTCTAGGGACAGGGAAGGACAGTGAGGGAAATTCTCCTTGTGCTATAGTGTGCTTTAAAAAAACATTTTTTCTAGGGAGAGAAAACTATAGGTAGGAAGAGTGTCAGTTTCTTTCACTGTGATAATCCTTGTTTCTAGGGACAGGGAAGGACAGTGAGGGAAATTCTCCTTGTGCTATAGTGTGCTTTAAAAAACATTTTTTCTAGGGACAGAAAACTATAGGTAGGAAGAGTGTCAGGTTCTTTCACTGTGATAATCCTTGTTTCTAGGGACAGGGAAGGACAGTGAGGGAAATTCTCCTTGTGCTATAGTGTGCTAAAGCATTGATCATCAATCAGCTTTAAAAAAACATTTTTTCTAGGGACAGAAAACTGTAGGTAGGAAGAGTGTCAGTTTCTTTCACTGTGATAATCCTTGTTTCTAGGGACAGGGAAGGACAGTGAGGGAAATTCTCCTTGTGCTATAGTGTGCTAAAGCATTGATCATCAATCAGCTTTAAAAAAACATTTTTTTCTAGGGACAGAAAACTATAGGTAGGAAGAGTGTCAGTTTCTTTCACTGTGATAATCCTTGTTTCTAGGGACAGGGAAGGACAGTGAGGGAAATTCTACTTGTGCTATAGTGTGCTAAAGCATTGATCATCAATCAGCTTTAAAAAAACATTTTTTCTAGGGACAGAAAACTATAGGTAGGAAGAGTGTCAGTTTCTTTCACTGTGATAATCCTTGTTTCTAGGGACAGGGAAGGACAGTGAGGGAAATTCTACTTGTGCTATAGTGTGCTAAAGCATTGATCATCAATCAGCTTTAAAAAAACATTTTTTCTAGGGACAGAAAACTATAGGTAGGAAGAGTGTCAGTTTCTTTCACTGTGATAATCCTTGTTTCTAGGGACAGGGAAGGACAGTGAGGGAAATTCTCCTTGTGCTATAGTGTGCTTTAAAAAAACATTTTTTCTAGGGACAGAAAACTATAGGTAGGAAGAGTGTCAGTTTCTTTCACGGTGATAATCCTTGTTTCTAGGGACAGGGAAGGACAGTGAGGGAAATTCTCCTTGTGCTATAGTGTACTTTAAAAAAACATTTTTTCTAGGGACAGAAAACTATAGGTAGGAAGAGTGTCAGTTTCTTTCACTGTGATAATCCTTGTTTCTAGGGACAGGGAAGGACAGTGAGGGAAATTCTCCTTGTGCTATAGTGTGCTTTAAAAAAACATTTTTTCTAGGGACAGAAAACTATAGGTAGGAAGAGTGTCAGTTTCTTTCACTGTGATAATCCTTGTTTCTAGGGACAGGGAAGGACAGTGAGGGAAATTCTCCTTGTGCTATAGTGTGCTTTAAAAAAACATTTTTTCTAGGGACAGAAAACTATAGGTAGGAAGAGTGTCAGTTTCTTTCACTGTGATAATCCTTGTTTCTAGGGACAGGGAAGGACAGTGAGGGAAATTCTACTTGTGCTATAGTGTGCTTTAAAAAAACATTTTTTCTAGGGACAGAAAACTATAGGTAGGAAGAGTGTCAGTTTCTTTCACTGTGATAATCCTTGTTTCTAGGGACAGGGAAGGACAGTGAGGGAAATTCTACTTGTGCTATAGTGTGCTTTAAAAAAAAAAATTTCTAGGGACAGAAAACTATAGGTAGGAAGAGTGTCAGTTTCTTTCACTGTGATAATCCTTGTTTCTAGGGACAGGGAAGGACAGTGACGGAAATTCTCCTTGTGCTATAGTGTGCTTTAAAAAACATTTTTTCTAGGGACAGAAAACTATAGGTAGGAAGAGTGTCAGTTTCTTTCACTGTGATAATCCTTGTTTCTAGGGACAGGGAAGGACAGTGAGGGAAATTCTCCTTGTGCTATAGTGTGCTTTAAAAAAACATTTTTTCTAGGGAGAGAAAACTATAGGTAGGAAGAGTGTCAGTTTCTTTCACTGTGATAATCCTTGTTTCTAGGGACAGGGAAGGACAGTGAGGGAAATTCTCCTTGTGCTATAGTGTGCTTTAAAAAACATTTTTTCTAGGGACAGAAAACTATAGGTAGGAAGAGTGTCAGGTTCTTTCACTGTGATAATCCTTGTTTCTAGGGACAGGGAAGGACAGTGAGGGAAATTCTCCTTGTGCTATAGTGTGCTAAAGCATTGATCATCAATCAGCTTTAAAAAAACATTTTTTCTAGGGACAGAAAACTGTAGGTAGGAAGAGTGTCAGTTTCTTTCACTGTGATAATCCTTGTTTCTAGGGACAGGGAAGGACAGTGAGGGAAATTCTCCTTGTGCTATAGTGTGCTAAAGCATTGATCATCAATCAGCTTTAAAAAAACATTTTTTTCTAGGGACAGAAAACTATAGGTAGGAAGAGTGTCAGTTTCTTTCACTGTGATAATCCTTGTTTCTAGGGACAGGGAAGGACAGTGAGGGAAATTCTACTTGTGCTATAGTGTGCTAAAGCATTGATCATCAATCAGCTTTAAAAAAACATTTTTTCTAGGGACAGAAAACTATAGGTAGGAAGAGTGTCAGTTTCTTTCACTGTGATAATCCTTGTTTCTAGGGACAGGGAAGGACAGTGAGGGAAATTCTACTTGTGCTATAGTGTGCTAAAGCATTGATCATCAATCAGCTTTAAAAAAACATTTTTTCTAGGGACAGAAAACTATAGGTAGGAAGAGTGTCAGTTTCTTTCACTGTGATAATCCTTGTTTCTAGGGACAGGGAAGGACAGTGCGGGAAATTCTCCTTGTGCTATAGTGTGCTTTAAAAAAACATTTTTTCTAGGGACAGAAAACTATAGGTAGGAAGAGTGTCAGTTTCTTTCACTGTGATAATCCTTGTTTCTAGGGACAGGGAAGGACAGTGAGGGAAATTCTCCTTGTGCTATAGTGTACTTTAAAAAAACATTTTTTCTAGGGACAGAAAACTATAGGTAGGAAGAGTGTCAGTTTCTTTCACTGTGATAATCCTTGTTTCTAGGGACAGGGAAGGACAGTGAGGGAAATTCTCCTTGTGCTATAGTGTGCTTTAAAAAAACATTTTTTCTAGGGACAGAAAACTATAGGTAGGAAGAGTGTCAGTTTCTTTCACTGTGATAATCCTTGTTTCTAGGTACAGGGAAGGACAGTGAGGGAAATTCTCCTTGTGCTATAGTGTGCTTTAAAAAAACATTTTTTCTAGGGACAGAAAACTATAGGTAGGAAGAGTGTCAGTTTCTTTCACTGTGATAATCCTTGTTTCTAGGGACAGGGAAGGACAGTGAGGGAAATTCTCCTTGTGCTATAGTGTGCTTTAAAAAAACATTTTTTCTAGGGACAGAAAACTATAGGTAGGAAGAGTGTCAGTTTCTTTCACTGTGATAATCCTTGTTTCTAGGGACAGGGAAGGACAGTGAGGGAAATTCTCCTTGTGCTATAGTGTGCTTTAAAAAAACATTTTTTCTAGGGACAGAAAACTATAGGTAGGAAGAGTGTCAGTTTCTTTCACTGTGATAATCCTTGTTTCTAGGGACAGGGAAGGACAGTGAGGGAAATTCTCCTTGTGCTATAGTGTGCTAAAGCATTGATCATCAATCAGCTTTAAAAAAACATTTTTTCTAGGGACAGAAAACTATAGGTAGGAAGAGTGTCAGTTTCTTTCACTGTGATAATCCTTGTTTCTAGGGACAGGGAAGGACAGTGAGGGAAATTCTCCTTGTGCTATAGTGTGCTAAAGCATTGATCATCAATCAGCTTTAAAAAAACATTTTTTCTAGGGACAGAAAACTGTAGGTAGGAAGAGTGTCAGTTTCTTTCACTGTGATAATCCTTGTTTCTAGGGACAGGGAAGGACAGTGAGGGAAATTCTACTTGTGCTATAGTGTGCTAAAGCATTGATCATCAATCAGCTTTAAAAAAACATTTTTTCTAGGGACAGAAAACTATAGGTAGGAAGAGTGTCAGTTTCTTTCACTGTGATAATCCTTGTTTCTAGGGACAGGGAAGGACAGTGAGGGAAATTCTACTTGTGCTATAGTGTGCTTTAAAAAAACATTTTTTCTAGGGACAGAAAACTATAGGTAGGAAGAGTGTCCGTTTCTTTCACTGTGATAATCCTTGTTTCTAGGGACAGGGAAGGACAGTGAGGGAAATTCTCCTTGTGCTATAGTGTGCTTTAAAAAAACATTTTTTCTAGGGACAGAAAACTATAGGTAGGAAGAGTGTCAGTTTCTTTCACTGTGATAATCCTTGTTTCTAGGGACAGGGAAGGACAGTGAGGGAAATTCTCCTTGTGCTATAGTGTGCTTTAAAAAAACATTTTTTCTAGGGACAGAAAACTATAGGTAGGAAGAGTGTCAGTTTCTTTCACTGTGATAATCCTTGTTTCTAGGGACAGGGAAGGACAGTGAGGGAAATTCTCCTTGTGCTATAGTGTGCTTTAAAAAAACATTTTTTCTAGGGACAGAAAACTATAGGTAGGAAGAGTGTCAGTTTCTTTCACTGTGATAATCCTTGTTTCTAGGGACAGGGAAGGACAGTGAGGGAAATTCCCCTTGTGCTATAGTGTGCTAAAGCATTGATCATCAATCAGCTTTAAAAAAACATTTTTTCTAGGGACAGAAAACTATAGGTAGGAAGAGTGTCAGTTTCTTTCACTGTGATAATCCTTGTTTCTAGGGACAGGGAAGGACAGT
Source organism: Rana muscosa (assembly GCA_029206835.1). Classification (NCBI taxonomy): domain Eukaryota; kingdom Metazoa; phylum Chordata; class Amphibia; order Anura; family Ranidae; genus Rana; species Rana muscosa. Next base: position 597,503,270 of record CM055122.1, on the reverse strand, counting down.
GAGGGAAATTCTCCTTGTGCTATAGTGTGCTAAAGCATTGATCATCAATCAGCTTTAAAAAAACATTTTTTCTAGGGACAGAAAACTATAGGTAGGAAGAGTGTCAGTCTCTTTCACTGTGATAATCCTTGTTTCTAGGGACAGGGAAGGACAGTGAGGGAAATTCTACTTGTGCTATAGAGTGCTAAAGCATTGATCATCAATCAGCTTTAAAAAAACATTTTTTCTAGGGACAGAAAACTATAGGTAGGAAGAGTGTCAGTTTCTTTCACTGTGATAATCCTTGTTTCTAGGGACAGGGAAGGACAGTGAGGGAAATTCTACTTGTGCTATAGTGTGCTAAAGCATTGATCATCAATCAGCTTTAAAAAAACATTTTTTCTAGGGACAGAAAACTATAGGTAGGAAGAGTGTCAGTTTCTTTCACTGTGATAATCCTTGTTTCTAGGGACAAGGAAGGACAGTGAGGGAAATTCTCCTTGTGCTATAGTGTGCTTTAAAAAAACATTTTTTCTAGGGACAGAAAACTATAGGTAGGAAGAGTGTCAGTTTCTTTCACTGTGATAATCCTTGTTTCTAGGGACAGGGAAGGACAGTGACGGAAATTCTCCTTGTGCTATAGTGTGCTTTAAAAAAACATTTTTTCTAGGGACAGAAAACTATAGGTAGGAAGAGTGTCAGTTTCTTTCACTGTGATAATCCTTGTTTCTAGGGACAGGGAAGGACAGTGAGGGAAATTCTCCTTGTGCTATAGTGTGCTTTAAAAAAACATTTTTTCTAGGGACAGAAAACTATAGGTAGGAAGAGTGTCAGTTTCTTTCACTGTGATAATCCTTGTTTCTAGGGACAGGGAAGGACAGTGAGGGAAATTCTCCTTGTGCTATAGTGTGCTTTAAAAAAACATTTTTTCTAGGGACAGAAAACTATAGGTAGGAAGAGTGTCAGTTTCTTTCACTGTGATAATCCTTGTTTCTAGGGACAGGGAAGGACAGTGAGGGAAATTCTCCTTGTGCTATAGTGTGCTTTAAAAAAACATTTTTTCTAGGGACAGAAAACTATAGGTAGGAAGAGTGTCAGTTTCTTTCACTGTGATAATCCTTGTTTCTAGGGACAGGGAAGGACAGTGAGGGAAATTCTCCTTGTGCTATAGTGTGCTTTAAAAAAACATTTTTTCTAGGGACAGAAAACTATAGGTAGAAAGAGTGTCAGTTTCTTTCACTGTGATAATCCTTGTTTCTAGGGACAGGGAAGGACAGTGAGGGAAATTCTCCTTGTGCTATAGTGTGCTAAAGCATTGATCATCAATCAGCTTTAAAAAAACATTTTTTCTAGGGACAGAAAACTATAGGTAGGAAGAGTGTCAGTTTCTTTCACTGTGATAATCCTTGTTTCTAGGGACAGGGAAGGACAGTGAGGGAAATTCTACTTGTGCTATAGTGTGCTAAAGCATTGATCATCAATCAGCTTTAAAAAAACATTTTTTCTAGGGACAGAAAACTATAGGTAGGAAGAGTGTCAGTTTCTTTCACTGTGATAATCCTTGTTTCTAGGGACAGGGAAGGACAGTGAGGGAAATTCTCCTTGTGCTATAGTGTGCTTTAAAAAAACATTTTTTCTAGGGACAGAAAACTATAGGTAGGAAGAGTGTCAGTTTCTTTCACTGTGATAATCCTTGTTTCTAGGGACAGGGAAGGACAGTGAGGGAAATTCTCCTTGTGCTATAGTGTGCTAAAGCATTGATCATCAATCAGCTTTAAAAAAACATTTTTTCTGGGGACAGAAAACTATAGGTAGGAAGAGTGTCAGTTTCTTTCACTGTGATAATCCTTGTTTCTAGGGACAGGGAAGGACAGTGAGGGGAATTCTCCTTGTGCTATAGTGTGCTAAAGCATTGATCATCAATCAGCTTTAAAAAAACATTTTTTCTAGGGACAGAAAACTATAGGTAGGAAGAGTGTCAGTTTCTTTCACTGTGATAATCCTTGTTTCTAGGGACAGGGAAGGACAGTGAGGGAAATTCTCCTTGTGCTATAGTGTGCTTTAAAAAAACATTTTTTCTAGGGACAGAAAACTATAGGTAGGAAGAGTGTCAGTTTCTTTCACTGTGATAATCCTTGTTTCTAGGGACAGGGAAGGACAGTGAGGGAAATTCTCCTTGTGCTATAGTGTGCTAAAGCATTCCTCATCAACCATCTTTGAAATCCTTGTTTTTTGGACAGTCAGGGAAATTGTCGTTGTGCTATTCTGTGCAAAAGCAATCATCCTCAACCATATTTAGAAATCCTTAAGTAAAGGGACAGAGAAGGACACCTGAAGGTAGCCCTTATTGCTTTTTTCCCATCTCCCTGCAGGCCATCTATTAGAATGTCTGGAAGGCAAACAAGGAGAGGCAGACAGTCAGGAGGCAATAAAAGAGGGCAAGCAGGCTCTGTGTCTGGGGGCAACAGTGCTGGTCGTGGACGCGGTGCATTGTCATCAGCACATGGCCATGGGACACGCTTGCCCTTCTTTTCGGCAGCTGGACATGTTGAGCCACATCATGCCGAAGACTTGGTAGAGTGGATGACCAAGCCCTCCTCCTCCTCCTCATCCTCTCTCACCCAGGCTCAGGGTACTGGCAAAGCAGCTGCCAAAGCGTCCTCTTCCCTGGTATCAATGTCAGACTCATCATCAGTCACTCCTTCCCTAGACCCACCATGTCCTCCTCCTGAGGAGTCCCCCGAACTGTTTGAGCACAGTGTTGGGTACATGCTCCAGGAGGATGCCCAGCGTTTCGAAGGGTCTGATGATGAAACCCAGCTACAGGAAGGCAGTAGCGTGAGAGCAGACAGAGGGGATGCTCAAGAAGGACACCAATCTGGCAGTCATGTTCCAGCAGCTGCAGCATACTGCCAGATTGGCTCCAGTGATGAGGAGGGAGGGGATGATGAGGTCACTGACTCCACGTGGGTGCCTAATAGGAGAGAGGAGGAGGAGGAGGATGAGGAGGAGGCACATCTCCAACGAGGCAGGATGCCCTTTGGTGGCCAGCGTAAGGGCAGTACACCGACGGAATCACACCGCAGAGCTCCGCCTGTGCAGGGCGCTGCCTCTGCCCGTCATTCAAAAAGTTCTTTGGTGTGGGCCTTTTTTGAGGCTAGTGCATCAGATCGCACAGCTGCTGTTTGCAACATATGTCTCAAGCGTATATCGCGTGGCCAAAACATCAGCCGCTTGGGTACCACATGCCTGACCAGACATATGTTGACCTGCCATGCAGCTCGTTGGCAAGCCTACCTCAAAGACCCACACCAAAGAACAAAGCGGACCTCTCCTTGCACCGCATCAGCTGGGATCTCCAACCCCACTATAACTTCAGTCCTCTCTGAAACATGCACTGAGAGGAATGAAGGTGTAGAATTAGGTGTGTCACAGCCAAGTACTTGCGGCCACTCTGCTAGCAGTACACCGACGTCCGATTCTAGCAGGCAAATTTCCCTGCCCCAGCTGCTGGACCGTCGAAAGAAGTTCACTCCCAGCCATCCACATGCCCAGCGGTTGAATGCTAGCTTGGCTAAATTGCTAGCGCTTCAACTGCTGCCTTTTCAGTTGGTAGACTCGGCCCCCTTCCGTGAGTTTGTGCAATGTGCGGTTCCTCAGTGGCAGGTTCCCAAACGCCACTTTTTCTCACGGAAGGCTATTCCGGCTCTCTACCGGCATGTGGAAAGCAATGTCTTGGCCTCGCTGGACAGGGCGGTCAGCGGTAAGGTACATATTACCGCTGACTCATGGTCCAGCAGGCATGGACAGGGACGTTACCTTTCTTTCACGGCCCATTGGGTCACTCTTTTGTCAGCTGGGAAGGATGCAGGACAAGGTGCAGTAGTGTTGGAGGTTGTTCCACCGCCACGCCTCCAAAATGCTACTACTGGTTGTGACACACCTCTCTCCTCCATCCCCTCCTCTTCTTCTTCCTCCATGGCCTCTTCCTGTGGTTTGTCCTCTGAACCAGCGGTGCTCCGTAGCCGTTCAAGGGGCTACGCAAGTACGCAGGCAAAAAGATGCCATGCCGTGCTTGCGCTGGTGTGTTTGGGGGACAGAAGCCACACTGGGGCAGAGGTCCTGTCTGCTCTGCAGGGCCAGGCCGAGAGGTGGTTGACGCCACGCCAGCTTAAGCCAGGAATGGTGGTTTGCGACAATGGCACCAACCTCCTCTCCGCCCTCCGACAGGGACAACTGACCCATGTGCCCTGTGTGGCTCACGTCCTTAACCTGGTGGTGCAGCGGTTCTTGGGCAGGTACCCGGGCTTACAGGATCTCCTGAGGCAGGCCAGGAAAGTCTGTGTGCATTTCCGCAGATCTTATAATGCCAGTGCTCGCCTGGCTGAGCTGCAAAAGGAGTTGAACCTGCCCAAGAACCGCCTTATATGTGACATGCCCACCAGGTGGAACTCAACGTTGGCCATGCTGCAGCGGCTGCACACGCAGCAGAGGGCCATCAATGAGTACCTGTGCGACTACGGCACCAGGACAGGGTCAGGGGAGCTTGGTTTTTTTTCTCCACGCCAGTGGGGCATGATCAGGGATGCATGCACTGTCCTGGCACCATTTGAGGAGGCCACGAGGATGGTGAGCAGTGACAGTGCATGCATCAGTGACACTGTACCTCTTGTCCACCTGTTGGAGCACACGCTGCGTGGAATAATGGACAGGGCACTTGAGGCAGAACAGAGGCAGGAAGAGGAGGACTTCCTTGCCTCTCAAGGCCCCCTTTACCCAGACAGTGTTCCTTCTGTCCCACCCATCGCACAGGAAGAGGAGGAGGAGGAGGAGGAGGATTGTGTCAGCATGGAGGTGGAGGCTGGCACTCAGCATCATCAGCAGCAGTCTTTTAGGGATGATTTACAGTCCCAAGAAACCAGTGGACTTGTACGTGGCTGGGAGGAGGTGGCTGCGGATCATGTCGTCCTTAGTGACCCAGAGGACTCCGGAGCGAATGCCTCAGCAAACCTACGCTGCATGGCCTCCCTGATCCTGCAAAGTCTGCGGAAGGATCCTCGTATTCTTCGGATCAAGGAGAGGGACCATTACTGGCTGGCCACTCTCCTTGATCCACGGTACAAGGGTAAGGTTGCGGACCTTATGTTACCGTCGCAGAGGGAGCAGAGGATGAGACAACTCCGGGAGGCCTTGCAGAAAGGTCTGTGCAACGCGTTCCCAGAGACTGGGAGGTTACAAACTCCTGGTCCTGGACAACGAGTTGCTGAGGCTTCGGCCAGTCAAAGAAGGAGCGGTGGGGAAGGTGGCCGTCTGACCGATGCATTCAGACAATTCTTTAGTCCGCAGCCCCAAAGTATGATCGGTTCCAGCAACCATCGCCAGCGTCTGATAAACATGGTGCAGGAATATCTAGGGGCAAGGTCAGACTTGGACACCTTCCCCACCGAAAATCCTCTGGCTTACTGGGTCTTGAGGATGGATCACTGGCCAGAGCTTGCACAGTATGCAATTGAGCTACTGGCCTGTCCTGCATCCAGCGTTCTTTCGGAACGCACATTCAGTGCTGCTGGAGGATTTGTCACGGATCACAGGGTGTCCGCCTGTCCACCGACTCGGTTGATCGACTGACTTTCATCAAGATGAACCAGTCTTGGATCACCACCAGCTACCACACACCTGATGCTGATATAACAGACTAATTGATTTTAACATGTCACATCCCTTCAAGACTGATGCTGATGCTGAGTGCCTGTGCTGTTATGTTGACTGGCTATCCTCCTCCTCCGAGTCCGCAATGATACGATTGATGATGATAGCTTGGAAGATCATTTTTGTTTATGGGTGCCGCCACCAGTGGCTAAGGCCCAATTTTTCAGCCCCTGTTTTACAGGGGCGTGTAATTACAATTTTTTTAGCAATAATTTGCCATAGGGCTCATTGCTTTGCTCCAAGTACAGTATCTGTGAGGGGTTGTAGTGTTGTGGCACCAGTGCCTAAGGCCCAATTTTTCAGCCCCTGTTTAACAGGGGCGTGTCATTACAATTTTTGAAGCAATACTTTGCAACAGGGCTCATTGCTGTGCTCCAAGTACAGTATCTGTGAGGGGTTGTAGTGTTGTGCCACCAGTGCCTAAGGCCCAATTTTTCAGCCCCTGTTCAACAGGGGCATGTAATTACAATTCTTGATCTAATAATTCACAGCAGGGCCCATTGCTGCACCCACCAAGAGTAACTCTGAGGGCTTACAGTGTTGTGGCAACGCCACCACCACCACCACCACGAAAGGCCCAATTTTTCAGCCCCTGTTCAAAAGGGGCATGTAATTACAATTCTTGATCTAATAATTCACAGCAGGGCCCATTCCTGCACCCACCAAGAGTAACTCTGAGGGCTTACAGTGTTGTGGCAACACCACCACCACCACCACCACCACGAAAGGCCCAATTTTTCAGCCCCTGTTCAACAGGGGCATGCAATTACAATTCTTGATCTAATAATTCACAGCAGGGCCCATTGCTGCACCCACCAAGAGTAACTGTCAGGGCTTACAGTGTTGTGGCACCAGCACCACCATCAAAGGCCCAATTTTTACTACCACTGTTCAACAATTATATGTAATTAAAATTCCTGATATAATAGTTGACAGCAGGGCGTTCCAGCACCAACCAAAAGTAACTGTGAGTGCTTACAGTGTTGTGCCAACACCAACAACTAAGGGGCCTATTTCTGCAGAGTATATACGGCAGGTCCCTACTTTCAAACATCCAACTTACAAACGACTCCTACTTGCAAACGCAAGAAGACAACAGGAAGTGAGAGGAAATCTACCCCTTGGAAGGAAAATTCTCTCCTGTAAGAATTAATATGGGAGAAAGGTGTCTCCTCTGTACTGATGCTTTATCAGCAATCCTTGTTTCAAGAAAAACACCACATTTCAAAAACAGTTGTCATTGGGACGGAAAGTGAGGTGAAATGTTCTGAACAGGGGCACAGACAGCAAAACAAATGTTACAGGGGTGATAACCCTTACCTATGTTTTCCAAAAAGTTTAAAAATAGATTTTTGGGCTGGAGCTACACTTAAACAATGTACCTGTTCAAAATTACAAACAGATTCTACATAAGAACAAACCTACAGTCCCTGTCTTGTATGCACCGCCTGTATACGGCTGTTCAGAGTATATAGGGCCTTTTTTATTTTATGTGCGGGGTTCCCCTTAATATCCATACAAGACCCAAAGGGGCTGGTAATGGGCTGGGGTAGGGGGGGGGGGTCATGGGGTAGCTATGCCATTTTTCTTAAAGATTTTCATCCATATTACCGGGACCAGACATTACATTAAAGCCGCAAGCAGTTTTAAATGGCTTTTTTTTCCTTTAGAAGTGTCATTTTGTGCAGGGACAGTTCTAAACACGGGAAACACGTGGCACTTCACAGGCATACTTTAGACACCCCCCAGGTACGATATTTAAAGGAATATTTGACTTTTTTTTTTCACTTTATGCATCATTAAAATGACTGCTCCCGAAAAACGACCGTTTTTAAAACTTCTTTTTGCATTGATACATGTCCCCTGGTGCACAACCCGGGTTCCCAAACCCTTTTTAGGACAATAACATGCATAATAGTTGTTATAATTAGCACTTTAGAATTTGAACGTTCGCATCCATTGTATTTAATAGGGTTCTAATGTTCGTACGAACTTTCGGTCCGTTCGCGGGTTCTGGTGCGAACCGAACCCGGGGGTGTTCGGCTCATCACTATTGCAGAGTATAGTAGGCCTGTAAAGTCTGGTGTGCCGGCCGGTACACAAATCACAGACACCCGTCCTACTGGGGAATCGTATGGAGCTCGAGGTGACGTCAGTACGCCGCTCTGCCCTACGTCCGTTTCGTAACAACTTACTTTGTCCCTATCAGAGTGTCCCCATCAGAGGATCAGGTGTCCTCATCAGAGCACCCCCATATATCAGGTGTCATTATCAGAGCAAAAATGAATAAAAGAAAAGAGGGCGCACTGGCCTAGTGCATTATTCAACCATTTTTTTTTAGAAAGTAATAAACAAACAATACTCACTCAGGTGTTAAAAATGTTCATCAAGCCTAGGGATGAGCTTTATGTTCGAGTCGAACATGAGTTTGACTCGAACATTGGCTGTTTGCCCGTTCGCCGAACAGCGAACAATTTGGGGTGTTCGCGGCAAATTCGAAAAGCCGCTGGAACACCCTTTAAAAGTCTATGGGAGAAATCTAAAGTGCTCATTTTAAAGGTTAATATGCAAGATATTGTCATAAAAAGTGTTTGGAGACCCGTGTCCTGCCCCAGGGGACATGTATCAATGCAAAAAAAAGTTTTAAAAACTGACGTTTTTTCGGGAGCAGTGATTTTATTAATGCTTAAAGTGAAACAATAAAAGTGAAATATTCCTTTAAATTTCGTACCTAGGGGGTGTCTAAAGTATGCCTGTAAAGTATCGCGTGTTTCTCGTCTTTAGAACTGTGTCTGCACAAAGTGTCATTTCTGAAGGAAAAAAAGTCATTTAAAACCACTCGTGGCTATATGTCGGGTCCCAGGCAATACAGATCAAAGTCATTGAAAAAAATGGCAGGGCTCCCCCCCACTGTCCATTACCAGGCCCTTTGGGTCTGGTATGAATATTAACCACTTAAGCCCCGGACCATTTGGTAGCTAAAGGACCAGAGGTGAATTCAGAATTTTGCACTGCACTGCTTTAACTGTAAATTGTGCGGACATACAATGTTGTACCCAAACGAAATTTGCGTCCTTTTCTTCCCACAAATAGAGCTTTCTTTTAATGGTATTTGATTGCCTCTGCGATTTTTATTTTTTGCGATATAAACGGAAAAAGTCCGAAAATTTTGAAAAAAAATGATATTTTCTACTTTTTGTTATAAGAAAAATCGAATAAACTCAATTGTAGTCATACATTTAGGCCAAAATGTATTCAGCCACATGTTTTTAGTAAAAAAAAATGTCAATAAGCGTATATTTATTGGTTTGCGCAAAAGTTATAGAGTTTACAAACTAGGGTACATTTTCTGAAATTTACACAGCTTTAAAGTTATGACTGCCTATCTCATTTCTTGAGGTGCTAAAATGACGGGGCAGTACAAAACCCCCCCAAATTACCCCATTTTGGAAAGTAGACACCCCAAGGAAATTGCTGAGAGGCATGTTGAGCCCATTGAATTTTTTTTTTTGTCCCAAGTGATTGAATAATGACTAAAAAAAAAAAATTACAAAAAGTTGTCACTAAATGATATATTGCTCACACATGCCATGGTTATATGTGGAATTTCACCCCAAAATACATTTTGCTGCTTCTCCTGAGTACGGGGATACCACATGTGTGGGGACTTTTTGGGAGCCTAGCCGCGTACGGGACCCCGGAAACCAAGCACCGCCTTCAGGATTTCTAAGGGCGCAAATTTTTGATTTCACTCCTCACTACCTATCACAGTTTCGAAGGCCATAAAATGCCAAAATAGCACAAAACCCCCCCAAATGACCCCATTTTAGAAAGTAGACACCCCAAGGAAATTGCTGAGAGGCCTGTTGAGCCCATTGAATATATTTTTTTTGTCCCAAGTGATTGAATAATGACAAAAAAAAAAAAATTACAAAAAGTTGTCACTAAATTATATATTGCTCACACATGCCATGGTTATATGTGGAATTACACCCCAAAATACATTTTTCTGCTTCTCCTGAGTACGGGGATACCACATGTGTGGGACTTTTTAGGAGCCTAGCCGCGTACGGGACCCCGAAAACCAAGCACAGCCTTCAGGATTTCTAGGCACAAATTTTTGATTTCACTCCTCACTACCTATCACAGTTTCGAAGGCCATAAAATGCCAAAATCGCACAAACCCCCCCCCCCCCCCAAAATGACCCCATTTTGGAATATAGACACCCAAGCTATTTGCTGAGAGGCATGGCGAGTATTTTACAGCTCTAATTTGTTTTTGAAAATGAAGAAAGAAAATATATATATATATATATATTTTTTTTTTCAATTTTCAAAACTTTGTGACAAAAAGCGAGATCTGCAAAATACTCACAATACCTCTCAGCAAATAGCTTGGGGTGTCTACTTTCCAAAATGGGGTCATTTGGGGGGGTTTTGTGCTATCTGGGCATTCCATGGCCTCCGAAACTGTGATAGGCAGTGAGAAGTGAAATCAAAAATTTACACCCTTAGAAAGCCTGAAGGCGGTGCTTGGTTTTTGGGGTCCCGTACGTGGCTAGGCTCCCAAAAAGTCTCACACATGTGGTATCCCCGTACTCAGGAGAAGCAACAGAATGTATTTTGGGGTGTAATTCCACATATGCCCATGACATGTTTGAGCAATATATCATTTAGTGACAACTTTGTGCAAAAAAAAATAAATAAAAAATTGTCGTTTTTCCGCAACTTGTGTCAACATATAAAATATTCCATGGACTCGACATGCCTCTCAGTATATAGCTTGGGGTGTCTACTTTCCAAAATGGGGTCATTTGGTGGGGTTTTGAACTGTTCTGGCATTTTATACACAACATTAGGAAGCTTACATCCACTCTTCTAACCACTTGAAGACTAAGCCCTTTTTGACACTTTTTGTTTACATGAAAACATTTTTTTTTTTGCAAGAAAATTATGTTGAACCCCCAAACATTATATATATTTTTAAAGCAAAGGCCCTACAGATTAAAATGGTGGGTGTTGCATTTTTTTTTCTACACAGTATTTGCGCAGCGATTTTTCAAACGCATTTTTTGGTTAAAAAATACACTTTTTTAAATTTTAATGCACTAAAACACACTATATTGCCCAAATGTTTGATGAAATAAAAAAGATGATCTTAGGCCGAGTACATAGATACCAAACACGACATGCTTTAAAATTTCACACAAACGCGCATTGGCGACAAACTACATACATTTTTAAAAGCCTTTAAAAGCCTTTACAGGTTACCCCAGTAGATTTACAGAGGAGGTCTACTGCTAAAATGATTGCCCTCGATCTGACCTTCGCGGTGATACCTCACATGCATGGTGCAATTGCTGTTTACATATGACGCCAGACCGACGCTTGCGTTCGCCATTGGGCAAGAACAGGGCAGGACAGGGGTGCTTTTTTTTTTTCTTTTTTTTTATTATTAATTTTGCTTTTTTATTTTATTTTTAAATTGTTCCTTCCAAGTATTTTTTTTTTATCATTTTTATTGTTATCTCAGGGAATGTAAATATCCCCTATGATAGCAATAGGTAGTGACAGGTACTCTTTTTTTGAAAAAACTGGGGTCTTCTAGACCCTAGATTTTTCCTCTGCCCTCAAAGCATCTGACCACACCAAGATCGGTGTGATAAAATGCTTTCCCAATTTCCCAATGGCGCTTTTTATATCCGGGGGGCATTCCCTCCCACTGCTTGTAAAAGCAGTCCAGAGGCTAATTAGCCGCTAGGATTGCTTTTACATGAAAGCTGGCCGCAGGCTGAAAAGAATGATACCAAGATGATACCTAAACCCACAGGCATCATTCTTGTATAAACATTAAAATCCAGCAACATGCCAGTACGTTGCTGGTCCTTGTTGGACATGTATTGTAATCTTTTTTTTTCATGCAGCCAGTTGGCTGAACGAAAAAAGAGATTGATCGGTGGGTATGCCCACCATTAGAATACCGCCCTTCATCCACCCACTTCCAATGATGGGCATACACGCACCATTTATATATGCCGAAGCATGGGGGCATCCTCCCGCAAAAAAGTTATGCCGCACACACATGGTCGGACTTTTCCACGGGCAAGCCTCCGTCGGAATTTCGACCGTATGTACGCGGCATTAGGAGCAAAATCGCTCCTCCGCCCCTGCTGCCCCAATGCTTCGGCATATATGCTTTTTTTTTTTAACTGTGGTGGTGAAATCACCTCCTACAGCACTGGAGTCGCAGGGATCAGGCCTGTCTCTGCGAACGCTGCAGTTATGTGTGTTTTTGTTTTGTAAGTGACAGTGATCGATCGATACTGCACTTGGGTGGCCTGGGCTGGACGGAGGGGCAAAACGCAGGTGCCAGCAGGTATCTGGGCTGATCCCGCTAACACTGCGTTTTTGGGAACCCTAAACTGCTGGGGACGCTAGTATAGATCTGATCAGATCAGATATTGATCTGTTCAGATACTATACCACTAAGGGGGTGTATGCTTCACGCGTGGGTGTTAGCGTTACTGGCACTAACCTGACGCTGCCTGGGGTGTGACGCAGACCCTCTCTGACGCTAAAACCTAATTGATATCACCCGCCGGGCGATCAGGGGGTTAAACCTTTATTGGGTTATATACACGGCTGGTGCCCTCACACTATAAAAAGCAAACTAACTAACCAGCGTCACCCGTAACACTTATATGGTGATCACTGGTGAAAGGGTTAACTAGGGGCAATCAGGGGGTTAAAACCTTTATTAGATAATATATGGGGGTACCTGACGCTATAAAAACCTGCGGCGAACCTAAAAAAAATTACCAGCTACCGATCTGCATCACCGACACTAAGACAGCGTTTAGAAAAACGATCGCTTAGTGACAGTGGTGATGGGGGTGAAAGGGTTACCTGGGGGGCGATCAAGGGGGTTAAACCTTTATTAGATAATATATTGGGGTACCTGACGCTATAAAAACCTGCGGCGAACCTAAAAAAAATTACCAGCTACCGATCTGCATCACCGACACTAAGACAGCGTTTAGAAAAACGATCGCTTAGTGACAGTGGTGATGGGGGTGAAAGGGTTACCTGGGGGGCGATCAAGGGGGTTAAACCTTTATTAGATAATATATTGGGGTACCTGACGCTATAAAAACATGCGGCAAACCTTAAAAAAATTACTGGCTACCGATCTGCATCACCGACACTAAGACAGCGTTTAGAAAAACAATTGCTTAGCGACAGTGGTGATAGGGGGTGAAAGGGTTACCTGGGGGGCGATCAAGGGGGTTAAACCTTTATTAGATAATATATTGGGGTACCTGACGCTATAAAAACCTGCGGCGAACCTAAAAAAAATTACTGGCTGCCGATCGGCATCACTGACGCTAAGACAGCGATCAGAAAAATGTTTGCTTAGCGACAGTGGTGATAGGGGGTGAAAGGGTTATCTGGGGGGTGATCAGGGGGTTAAACCTTTATTAGGGGGGGTTAGGGGGCTACACTGGACCTAAGACTAAACTTTGGTGACACTTTTACAGTCACAAATGTCACTGATTGCAGTGATCACTAAATAAATGGTCACTGCAATCAGTGACACTGTGACTGGGGGCTGGGGGGGTGATCTGGGGGGTGATCTGGGGTGTCTGGGGGGGCCTGGGGGGCGATTTATGTCCCTATGTGTCCTGGTGTCAGTGTAGTGTTGTGTGCACTGACCTGATGTCTTCTCTTGTACGGCGCTCGGTATATGTGAGCGCCGCACCAGAGATGACATCACTTCCTCCTGCTCCCTCTGTCTGACACAGACAGAGGGGGCATTTCCATTCGCCGGGAGCGATCGCGAGGGGGTGGCCAGAAACGAATGGCTGCCCCCTCATCCCGGAACGCTCCCGGACACTTAGCCACCGCTCACTGTATAGGAGGGGGTCCGATTGGACCCCCCAACTATACAAAGGCAATCACGTATGCTCTACGTGATTGTGCCTGTCGGTGCCATTCTGCCAACGTATATATACAGTGAGCGGTCGTTAAGTGGTTAAGGGGAACCCCGAACCCCCAAAAAAAAAAAGCGTGGGGTCCCCCCCAAATTCCATATCCGGCCCTTCAGGTTTGGTATGGATATTAAGGGAAACCCTGCACCAAAATAAAAAAAATGGCGTGGGATCACCCCCAAAAATCCATACCAGACCCTTCAGGTATGGTATGTATTTTAAGGGGAACACTGCACCAAAATGTAAAAAAATGGCGGTGGGTTCCCCCCAAAAATCCATACCAGACCCTTATCCAAGCACGCAACCTGGCAGGCCGCAGGAAAAGAGGGGGACGAGAGAGAGCCCCCCCCCTCCTGAACTGTACTAGGCCACATGCCCTCAACATGGGGAGGGAAGTTCCCATGTTGATGGGGACAAGGGCTTCATCCCCACATCCCTTATCCGGTGGTTGTGGGGGTCTGCGGGCGGGGGGCTTATCGGAATCTGGAAGCCCCCTTTAACAAAGGGGACCCCAGATTCCGCCCCCCCTATGTGAATTGGTAATGGAGTACGTTGTACCCCTACCATTTCACAAAGAAAGTGCAAAAAATAAAAAATAAAAACACACAGGCACAGTTGGGCTAAGTCCTTTATTAAAAATAAAAAATCAGAAAACCATTCCAGCGATGTAATCCAGTCTGTCCAGCGTTGTTCTCTCTATCCCGCGGTGATCCGATGTCCAGCGATGCTGCAGTCTCAGTCTCCACTCCATACGAAACCCCCATGACCCGTCATAGGGTAAGCCCCGGCTTTCCCCGGCAAGCGGGAAATACCCAATGATGGGGCAGGGTCACCCGCCGACGTCATAGGGTATTCCCCGGAAAGCGGGGAAAGCCGGGGCTTACCCTATGATGTGGACGGGTGACCCCGCTCCCTCTTACATCATGGGGGTTTCGTGTGGAGTGGAGACTGAGACTGCAGCATTGCTGGACATCGGATCACCGCGGGACATAGAGAACAACGCTGGACAGACTGGATTACATCGCTGGAATGGTTTTCTGATTTTTATTTTTTTTATTTTTAATAAAGGACTTATCCCAACTGTGTCTGTGGTGCCAGGTTGAGTGTTCGGATAAGGGTCTGGTATGAATTTTTGGGGGGACCCCACGCCATTTTTAACCACTTAAGCCCCGGACCATTTGGTAGCTAGAGGACCAGAGGTGAATTCAGAATTTTGCACTGCGCTGCTTTAACTGTAAATTGTGCGGACATGCAATGTTGTACCCAAACGAAATTTGCGTCCTTTTCTTCCCACAAATAGAGCTTTCTTTTAATGGTATTTGATTGCCTCTGCGATTTTTATTTTTTGCGATATAAACGGAAAAAGACCGACAATTTTGAAAAAAAATGATATTTTCTACTTTTTGTTATAAGAAAAATCGAATAAACTCAATTGTAGTCATACATTTAGGCCAAAATGTATTCAGCCACATGTTTTTAGTAAAAAAAATGTCAATAAGCGTATATTTATTGGTTTGCGCAAAAGTTATAGAGTTTACAAACTAGGGTACATTTTCTGAAATTTACACAGCTTTAAATTTATGACTGCCTATCTCATTTCTTGAGGTGCTAAAATGACAGGGCAGTACAAAACCCCCCCAAATGACCCCATTTTGGAAAGTAGACACCCCAAGGAAATTGCTGAGAGGCATGTTGAGCCCATTGAATTTTTTATTTTTTGTCCCAAGTGATTAAATAATGACTAAAAAAAAAAAAAAAAAAAAATTACAAAAAGTTGTCACTAAATGATATATTGCTCACACATGCCATGGTTATATGTGGAATTTCACCCCAAAATACATTTTGCTGCTTCTCCTGAGTACGGGGATACCACATGTGTGGGACTTTTTGGGAGCCTAGCCGCGTACGGGACCCCGGAAACCAAGCACCGCCTTCAGGATTTCTAAGGGCGCAAATTTTTGATTTCACTCCTCACTACCTATCACAGTTTCGAAGGCCATAAAATGCCAAAATCGCACAAAACCCCCCCAAATGACCCCATTTTGGAATATAGACACCCCAAGCTATTTGCTGAGAGGAATGGCGAGTATTTTACAGCTCTCATTTGTTTTTGAAAATGAAGAAAGAAAATATATATATATATATATTTTTTTTTCAATTTTCAAAACTTTGTGACAAAAAGCGAGATCTGAAAAATACTCACAATACCTCTCAGCAAATAGCTTGGGGTGTCTACTTTCCAAAATGGGGTCATTTGGGGGGGGTTTGTGCTATCTGGGCATTCCATGGCCTCCGAAACTGTGATAGGCAGTGAGAAGTGAAATCAAAAATTTACACCCTTAGAAAGCCTGAAGACGGTGCTTGGTTTTTGGGGTCCCGTACATGGCTAGGCTCCCAAAAAGTCTCACACATGTGGTATCCCCGTCCTCAGGAGAAGCAACAGAATGTATTTTGGGGTGTAATTCCACATATGCCCATGGCATGTTTGAGCAATATATCATTTAGTGACAACTTTGTGCAAAAAAAAAAAAAAAAATTGTCGTTTTTCCGCAACTTGTGTCAACATATAAAATATTCCATGGACTCGACATGCCTCTCAGTATATAGCTTGGGGTGCCTACTTTCCAAAATTGGGTCATTTGGGGTGGTTTTGAACTGTTCTGGCATTTTATACACAACATTAGGAAGCTTACATCCACTCTTCTAACCACTTGAAGACAAAGCCCTTTTTGACACTTTTTGTTTACATGAAAACATTTTTTTTTTTGCAAGAAAATTATGTTGAACCCCCAAACATTATATATATATATTTTTAAAGCAAAGGCCCTACAGATTAAAATGGTGGGTGTTGCATTTTTTTTTTCTACACAGTATTTGCGCAGCGATTTTTCAAACGCATTTTTTGGGTTAAAAAATACACTTTTTTTAATTTTAATGCACTAAAACACACTATATTGCCCAAATGTTTGATGAAATAAAAAAGATGATCTTAGGCCGAGTACATAGATACCAAACACGACATGCTTTAAAATTTCGCACAAACGCGCATTGGCGACAAACTACATACATTTTTAAAAGCCTTTAAAAGCCTTTACAGGTTACCCCAGTAGATTTACAGAGGAGGTCTACTGCTAAAATGATTGCCCTCGATCTGACCTTCGCGGTGATACCTCACATGCATGGTGCAATTGCTGTTTACATATGACGCCAGACCGATGCTTGCGTTCGCCATTGGGCAAGAGCAGGGCAGGACAGGGTGCTTTTTTTTTTTTTTTTTTTTTTTTAATTATTAATTTTGCTTTTTTATTTTATTTTTAAATTGTTCCTTCCAAGTATTTTTTTTTAATCATTTTTATTGTTATCTCAGGGAATGTAAATATCCCCTATGATAGCAATAGGTAGTGACAGGTACTCTTTTTTTGAAAAAACTGGGGTCTTCTAGACCCTAGATTTTTCCTCTGCCCTCAAAGCATCTGACCACACCAAGATCGGTGTGATAAAATGCTTTCCCAATTTCCCAATGGCGCTTTTTATATCCGTGGGGGGACATTCCCTCCCACTGCTTGTAAAAGCAGTCCAGAGGCTAATTATCCGCTAGGATTGCTTTTACATGAAAGCCGGCCGCAGGCTGAAAAGAATGATACCAAGATGATACCTAAACCCGCAGGCATCATTCTGGTATAAACATTCAAAGTCCAGCAACATACCAGTACGTTGCTGGTCCTTGTTGGACATGTATTGTAATCTTTTTATTTCATGCAGCCAGTTGGCTGAACGAAAAAAGAGATTGATCGGTGGGTATGCCCACCATTAGAATACTGCCCTTCATCCACCCACTTCCAATGATGGGCATACACGCACCATTTATATATGCCGAA
This sequence comes from Rana muscosa, assembly GCA_029206835.1. Taxonomy (NCBI): domain Eukaryota; kingdom Metazoa; phylum Chordata; class Amphibia; order Anura; family Ranidae; genus Rana; species Rana muscosa. The sequence goes on along the minus strand of CM055122.1, from coordinate 597,485,716 downwards.
GCATGGGGGCATCCTCCCGCAAAAAAGTTATGCCGCACACACATGGTCGGACTTTTCCACGGGCAAGCCTCCGTTGGAATTTCGACCGTATGTACGCGGCATTAGGAGCAAAATCGCTCCTCCGCCCCTGCTGCCCCAATGCTTCGGCATATTTGCTTTTTTTTTTAACTGTGGTGGTGAAATCACCTCCTACAGCACTGGAGTCGCAGGGATCAGGCCTGTCTCTGCGAACGCTGCAGTTATGTGTATTTTTGTTTTGTAAGTGACAGTGATCGATCGATACTGCACTTGGGTGGCCTGGGCTGGACGGAGGGGCAAAACGCAGGTGCCAGCAGGTATCTGGGCTGATCCCGCTAACACTGCGTTTTTGGGAACCCTAAACTGCTGGGGACGCTAGTATAGATCTGATCAGATCAGATATTGATCTGTTCAGATACTATACCACTAAGGGGGGTGTATGCTTCACGCGTGGGTGTTAGCGTTACTGGCACTAACCTGACGCTGCCTGGGGTGTGACTCAGACCCTCTCTGACGCTAAAACCTAATTGATATCACCCGCCGGGCGATCAGGGGGTTAAACCTTTATTGGGAAATATACACGGCGGGTGCCCTGACACTATAAAAAGCAAACTAACTAACCAGCGTCACCCGTAACACTTATATGGTGATCACTGGTGAAAGGGTTAACTAGGAGCAATCAGGGGGTTAAAACCTTTATTAGATAATATATGGGGGTACCTGACGCTATAAAAACCTGCGGCGAACCTAAAAAAAATTACCAGCTACCGATCTGCATCACCGACACTAAGACAGCGTTTAGAAAAACGATTGCTTAGCGACAGTGGTGATGGGGGTGAAAGGGTTACCTGGGGGGGCGATCAAGGGGGTTAAACCTTTATTAGATTATATATTGGGGTACCTGACGCTATAAAAACCTGCGGCGAACCTAAAAAAAAATACTGGCTACGATCTGCATCACCGACACTAAGACAGCGTTTAGAAAAACAATTGCTTAGCGAGAGTGGTGATAGGGGGTGAAAGGGTTACCTGGGGGGCGATCAAGGGGGTTAAACCTTTATTAGATAATATATTGGGGTACCTGACGCTATAAAAACCTGCGGCGAACCTAAAAAAAATTACCGGCTACCGATCTGCATCACAGACACTAAGACAGCGTTTAGAAAAACGATCGCTTAGTGACAGTGGTGATAGGGGGTGAAAGGGTTACCTGGGGGGCGATCAAGGGGGTTAAACCTTTATTAGATAATATATTGGGGTACCTGACGCTATAAAAACATGCGGCGAACCTAAAAAAAATTACCGGCTACGATCTGCATCACCGACACTAAGACAGCGTTTAGAAAAACGATCGCTTAGTGATAGTGGTGATAGGGGGTGAAAGGGTTACCTGGGGGGCGATCAAGGGGGTTAAACCTTTATTAGATAATATATTGGGGTACCTGACGCTATAAAAACCTGCGGCGAACCTAAAAAAAATTACTGGCTGCCGATCGGCATCACTGACGCTAAGACAGCGATCAGAAAAATTATCGCTAAGCGACAGTGGTGATAGGGGGTGAAAGGGTTATCTGGGGGGTGATCAGGGGGTTAAACCTTTATTAGGGGGGGTTAGGGGGCTACACTGGACCTAAGACTAAACTTTGGTGACACTTTTACAGTCATAAATGTCACTGATTGCAGTGATCACTAAATAAATGGTCACTGCAATCAGTGACACTGTGACTGGGGGCTGGGGGGGTGATCTGGGGGGTGATCTGGGGTGTCTGGGGGGCCTGGGGGGGCGATTTATGTCCCTATGTGTCCTGGTGTCAGTGTAGTGTTGTGTGCACTGACCTGATATCTTCTCTTGTACGGCGCTCGGTATATGTGAGCGCCGCACCAGAGATGACATCACTTCCTCCTGCTCCCTCTGTCTGACACAGACAGAGGGGGCATTTCTATTCGCCGGGAGCGATCGCGAGGGGGTGGCCAGAAACGAATGGCTGCCCCCTCATCCCGGAACGCTCCCGGACACTTAGCCACCGCTCACTGTATAGAAGGGGGGTCCGATTGGACCCCCCAACTGTACAAAGGCAATCACGTACACTCTACGTGATTGTGCCTGTCGGTGCCATTCTGCCGACGTATATATACAGTGAGCGGTCATTAAGTGGTTAAAAAAAATTGGTGCGGGGTTCCCCTTAAAATTAATACCAGACCTGCAGGGTCTGGTATGGATTTTTGGGGGGGGCATTTTTTTTTATTTTGGTGCGGGATTCCCCTTAATATCCATAAGACCTGAAGGGCCTGATATGGAATTTGGGGGGACCCCATTCTTTTTTTTTGGTTCAGGGGTCCCCTTAATATTCATACCAGACCCAAAGGGCCTGGTAATGGACTGTGGGGGGACCCCTGCCATTTTTTTCAATGACTTTGATCTGTATTGCCGGGGACCCGACAATTCATTATAGCCGCGAGTGGTTTTAAATGACTTTTTTTCCTTCAGAAATGACATTTTGTGCAGGGACAATTCTAAACACAGGAAACATGCGCGACTTTACAGGCATACTTTAGACATCCCCCAGGTATGAAATTTAGAGGAATATTTAACTTTTATTGTTTCACTTTAGGCATTATTAAAATCACTGCTCCCGAAAAAACGTCAGTTTTTAAAAACTTTTTTTTGTATTGATACATGTCCCCTGGGGCAGGACCCAGGTCCCCAAACAAATTTTATGACAATAACTTGCATATTAACCTTTAAAATTAGCACTTTTGATTTTTCATGTTCGTGTCCCATAGACTTTAATGGTGTTCGCTTATTTCGAACAAATTTTTTGCCTGTTCGCATGTTCTGGTGTGAACCGAACTGGGGGGGTGTTCGGCTCATCCCTAATAAAGCCACATCATGTGGCAGAACACTCCCAGACTGCCTGGAACCTCTAGAATGGGGGGGGCTGACCTCGGTTCCTGCTGTCTGACGTGTTTTGAAGGAAAGTCCTTTTTCTTCAGAGCCCAGGTTCCAGGCGGTCTGGGAGTGTTCAGCCACATGGTGTAGCTTGATGAGCGTTTTTAACACCTCTATTTGTGAGTAGTTATTGTTTGTTTATTATTTTGTTTATTATTTTCTAATAAACATTTGTTGGATAATGCACTAAGCCAGTGCACCCTCTTTTCTTTTATTCATTTTTTTAGTGCATTAAGGACAATTCCAGTTCTAGAGGGCAGCAAGGTTCCAAAGAATTATCCACATTTGTTGCGGTTGAACAGTCACTATTGGGTCATTTCACTCATGCGCAGGAGTATTGTTGTTGTCCCCATCAGAGTGCTCCTTATATCAGGTATCTCTATTAGAATGCCCCTATACAGCAGATGTCCCCATCAGAGTGCCCCATAGAGCATGTGTCCTCATCAGAGAGCAGGTGTCCCCATCAGGGTGGCACAATAGAGCAGGTGTCCCCATCAGATTGTCCCCTTCTATTAGGTGTTTTCATCAGAGTCTCCCCATCAAAGAGCAGGTGTCCCCATCAGAGTGTCCCCATAGAGCCAGAGTCACCATCAGAGTGACTCCATAGAGCAGATGTCCCCATCAGAGTGCCCCAATCAGTAAACAGATGTCCCCATCAGAGATTTCCATTCATTTTAAGGTGGAACATGTAACATGTTCTAGCATCTGCACCTTCTTCCCTCGATCCCCCACCCATGACAGTGACAGGGGGATCCTCTCTATGCACCCACTGTCCCAATTTGAAAATAGCTCCACCCCATGGCCAAATTATTTATTAACAGTTTCCTGTGAACTAATAGACTATAAGAACGGATGATGGCTTGTAGTTCTCATAGTTCATTGACCTTCCTTCAAGTAACCGCCTGCCCATATTGGAGGTATGGGCAGACAGCTATTCTTAGAGTCTCCAGGAGCTGGACATTGCACCTGTGATCTGCTGATCACAGGTGCAGAGCTCTGCAGGCCACATAGCAAAAAATGTGCATTTATTATGTTTTGTTTTTTTTCCAAAAAAAACTTAGCTTGGAATCATTATTTGCTGCATACATTTTGTTGATCACAATAATCATTACTGCAATAAATACCTAACTGAATTACAGTTTGTGAGACATGCACAAAGTGTTTTTTTAAATAAATAGACCCCATAATGTCCTCTAATTCATAAACTATTACTGCACACAAAACTGTTGGTTTTCTATAATTTATTTTAATGATTTTACTGTGAACTATTCAAGGAAGTTTCTGGAAAATTAACAGCTAAGCAAGGCTTTTTTGTTCATTGAATGGTAGAAATAGAAAAGAGCTGAGGTAGGAAGTTGTTGATGAGAAAGAAGTGAATATATTGTATTTACTGGTTAATTCAGTGCAAATATATTCAACACATAGCAATATAAAATGTAATAAATGAAACATAGGCACATGAAGAACAGGCAAACGTCTTTAGTAAATCGAATTCAAACCTCACATAAATACATAATTACAGTTACAGTGCTGTATGGTTAAGTTTTGAAGCCACACATAACTCCATTATTGTCTTTGTGACAAGAAATATTTAATTAAATAGATTTTTTATTTCATTTATTTATTTTTATATTGGTTTAACTACATGGGCTTGTCTTTTTTGTATACTTACCTACATAGACACATCTAGTTTAAGCAATATAAAAATTAATAAATACATAAATAAATAAATAAACCACATTACTGTATTATCAAAGCAATATATTAATTATTGGCATGAAGAAATAGATAGAAGCTTAACTATGAAGCACCCCTTTATAAAATGGTTGTCAAAATGGTTGCTTTACAAAATGTTTGCTTAAAACCGCTGTCTCCATCGGTTCTTGTGCCGTTGTAAAACTATAAATAAAGCTACTCTCAAGAAGGGCATGCCACATGTCTTGAAAGCTGAATAAATGCAGTACATATTCTTCACATCAACGCCAATTTTCACAGTAGTTGTCCTTTAAGAAAAAACATAACCGATGTAATAATCTTTGTGAATTGACTACATAATGCATCATGGGTCTACTATAAAAGGGCCAGTTGGTAGTATTTCACCACACTTTCTATCCTAGAAACATAACAGTATGTGACTGAAAATCTCTATAAACTGTCTGGAAATGCCATCTTTGATATTTGTTAGTGGAATAGGTATCCTCTGTGGAAGATTTTCAAGTTCCAGTGATAAAGATATGAAGATATAAAATACTATTATGGTTTATATTAAAAATGTGCCACATCCTGTTTCAACAGACTTTATAAAGAACCAGAGAGTTTATTTACCAAGCAGACTTTTAAGCCACCCCCCAAATAAAGTCAAAACAATTTGTTTTATTTGTATAAACATAAAAATAATATTCAAATAAAATCAAACCTATATACAGTGGAACCTTGGATTACGAGCACAATCCTTTCCAGGAGAATGTTCGTAATCTAAAGTACTCGCATATCAAAGCGAGTTTCCCCATTGAAGTCAATGGAAACGAAAATAATTTGTTCCGCATTGACTTCAACCGCATGTGGCCAGAAGTGGGGGGCACCGGAGAGCCTCAGAAACACATGGAAAGGCCCAAGGACACCTCGGCTGAACTCAGAAAACCTCGGAAAGGCTTGGGAACAGAGTATTTCCGAGATTTTTCAAGCATTTCCGAACAGTTCCGAAATACGCCGATCGGCTCCGATCGGCGACGTTCAGCTCTACTCGGCTCTGACGCCCCCACCTCAGGCCAAACGTGGTATTGCACACCGCTTTGGCTTGAATCCTGCTTGTTTTGTGAGACAACACTCGCAAACCAAGTCAGGATTTTCTTAAATACAGTGCTCATATTGCGAAAAAGCTCGTTACTCGCAATCCGAGTGTCCACTGTACGTGTATTTTGAATAAATCAGCCTCATTCGAAAAGATTTATGTTGCACTCCCAGCTATTGCAGTAATGTATTCATATGTATGCATAACAACATAATACTCAACATATATGTTGTTATAGATAGAACATTTCTTCAAACATATGTGGCTGGGTAGGGGGTGACTATCCAGAATCTCAGCTTGTTTCCCAGAAACAAATTCTCCGTCTTCATCAGATGTACAATCAACATTACACTTCTACCAAAAAGTATTTAGGGCCCTTTGAATGCTCACAAGGTCATACTATAGGCCCCATTATTTATAATACGTATATTAACCGCTTCACGACCTTCCACCGCACATATACTGTGGCAGGGCAGCCGTTCTGCACCAGATCACGTATCTAGTACAATATCTGACACTTCTGGGAAGAGCGCCTTTGCGCCCCACCGGCAACCCACCAGCTGGAGTCCAGTGGTGGGTACCACAGACTCAATGTCCGCTGGCACCAGCCGATTGTTTAGCACACAGGCAGAACGCCAATCTGCCTATGTAAACAAGGCAGACTGCAGTTCTGTCAGTAGGGAAGATATTTATCCTGTGTTCCTGCTAAGCAGGAACACAGATCGTTGTCTTCCATTAGTAGAAGCACCTCCCACACAGTAAGTATGCACTGGCTAGGAACAAATTTAACCTTTTGATTGCCCCTGCTGTTAACTCCTTCCCTGCCAGTGTCATTAGTACAGTGACAGTGCATATTTTTTAGCACTGATCACTGTATTAGTGTCACTGGTCTCCAAAAAGTGTCAAAAGTGTCAATTAGTGTCCGATTTGTCTGCCACAATATCCCAGTCCTGCTATAAGTCGCTAATTGCTGCCATTACTAGTACAAAATAAGAGTAAATAAATACAAATATCCCATAGTTTGTAGATAACTTTTGTGCAAACCAATCAACATACGCTTATTGGGATTTTTTTTACCAGAAATATGTAGCAGAATACTGTACAAATTGATGAATACATTATATTTTTTCCATTTTTTTTATTAGATATGTTTTATCGAACAAAGTAAAAAATATTGTTGTTTTTTTTTTTCAAAATTGTCAGTCTTTTTTTAAAGTGCAAAAATAAAAACCGCAGAGGTGATTAAATACCACCCAAAAAAATCTCTATGTGTGGGGAAAAAAGGATATAAATGTTATTTGTGTACAGCATCGCACGACTGCACAACTGTAAGTTAAAGTAACGCAGTGCTGTACTGCAAAAATTCCCTGGTCAGGAGGAGGGGTAAATCTTCTGGAGCTGAAGTGGTTAGATACAATTCAATACAAATACACAATGTCTACTGGGCAGATGTCGAGGCCATCAAAGATAAAACAGGGAGCGAGCCACAAGGGAAGTTGAAAATAAAAAATAAATGGATGACAGTATCTAAAAAAATAATAATATGTAACTAGTGAAAACCCCTGCTGGACCTATTAGAGTAACAATATACATGTATTTCAAAGTGTATTACCTAACTGGGCCCACTCCAAAGGCATTTCACAAATTAATGGTTGTCCCTTTTCTGTGTATGAAACTGTACAATACTGCAGATGATCACTACTGCGAACAAGGATTCTGCAAAATCTTACACTCAGCAGAGTTTATATTCACCTAAAAAAAACAGCAACATGGCATAAGGCACTGAAAAGAGAGATCTCACATCAGTAATACAGCTTCTGCAGCCAGCATTAGTAAATATATACACCAAAGTTGTCAAGAATACTGACCCAGATGCAGTGCAATAGGGACTAAATCCATAAGTCTCTTGTTGGCGGTGTGTTATCTCAATGGGCTACGTGGCTCCACTTCTCCCTGTCTCTCCCTTATATAGAGAGTAAACTGTGAATTGCCTCCATCATGGTGGAACTGACGCTTTCAGTGATACGTTCAGTGTGACTACCGCTAGAGAACTGCCTTTTTTTCAAATCAATCCCTCTTGGATTTGGGTGAAGCCTGTCAAGTGCAAGAAAAAATAAGCAGGAGGCATCAAATTTATGTTTCAGCCCCACATAACAGCTAATAGGTGTTGTCATCTTTCCATTTATATAAAGATATCCTACGTCTGAAAGGATGAAGGTCTTCGCCACATAAAAATCACCACAATTACACAACATTAGATAGACAATCCCCATTGTCCCACAGTCCACATAGCGGTGTGGGTGAAACAGATGGGTGAACAAATTGTTGTAGACTTGAGGACCCATGGACACTGTGGGCACTGCTGGTGCCCTACTGATTACAGGAATCACCCCTCTCCTTGCCTGCATAAGGACTAGATGTAAGTCCATCTCAAATGGATATTTCATGTCTGTATACCATCTCCAGAGTAGGATGTACATAATTGTCAACTGTGGGATCATTTGTCAACAGGCACCAGTACTTTTGTATTGAAATCCCCACAATCAACACAGTCAATATTCAAGCCAAATATACACTACAAACTGTACATGAATACACCAAAAGTTGATGCTAAAACATTGTTAGGGGTTTCTCCACACATCACTGTTTATGATTATATGCATTTAGGAGTGTGAAGAAACCCCTAATGATTATATATGGCCATATATAATTATTTATCCCAAAAAGTCTCAAATAAAAAAAGCCCATTCAGAAGCATGCATCCAACAACCAATATGTGACTTCACCACACTCCTAAATGCATATAATCATAGACAATGTTATAGCACACCCATATATAATAATTTATAAAAAACAATCCAAAATAATAAAAAAATAGTAGTAGTGACCCAACTTGTTGGACAATAATTTGTACGTCTCAGAATTAGATTTTCTAGGACCTACACTCCATTGTGAATTTCAAATTAAACAAATGGGTATCAAGTGCCAACATAAATGCTTCCATCTCTTTCCTGGTGACCTTCCACACAACAAGGAGATCATCAATTTACCTGTGCCACATAAGCATGTGGCAGAGGTACATAGAGAGGGCCTCATCTGAGAATAATGTCCACTCCCACTCCCCCCAGGGACAGGTCCCCATCACAATTCCCTGCAAGGGGAGGTAGTGGGAGACTGAGAACATAAACACATTACTGTCAAGATAAATCACAGTAATTTTAATATATACTAATTAAGGGGCCGAGTAGACCTATCTTGTTCAATAAGGAACTGTTTAAAAGGCTGCTTTATGTGGATTGCTAGAATTGTCGGCATGGATATCGATAGATACTAGCATAGCCTTAATAGAAATTAGCATTCCCTTCAATATTCTGAGTAGGCCCATCTTATCTTTAATGAGTGAAGGAAAGTTGTGGGTCAAGTGAGTCAAGATAGAAGTCCACAAATTTACTAGCAATTTGAGAAATCAAATCAATTACAGAAAAATTGTCCAAATTGATCACTAAAACCTAATATGTGACAAACAGTAAAATGCATAGCAGATAAAAAGTATATATAATTTATATTTGGATTGTCCATTCATTGGTGAAACACTCATCGAAATAGGCACCTCATCCCAGGTAATTTATAATAAAGGGGAGGTAGGACAAAAGGGATTTTTGTGGTGCATAGATAGATCAATGAGAGAGAGTTTCTAAAAATATATAATTTTTTATTTACTACAAATATAGACAAAAGATATAAAAACAGATCCTAGGTATATTCAATACATGGTATGTCATACAGAAGTGGTGGTCATAATGCATAGAGTTTGGATGAAATACAAGAACTCGCATAGAAACCCGACATGTTTCGCTTAAAAAAGCTTCCTCAGGGGTATGCGATGACCATCAATATTTGTCAAGTATGACTATACAAAAGAGAGAAAAGGGATACAAGATTATACATTTAAATAGATAATAAACTATATTTAAACAGATTAGATACAAGCAAGGTTAGACTGCAGGGTCAGATCCCTCCCTCTGTGACTTACCATGCCACCCGTACCGCCTGCAACGCACCACCAGGAAATGCAGGATCAAGAATGACGATCAACCCATATATAGAGAAAGGCGCGGTTGTGTGACCACAGCGAACAATAGATAGGGGACCGGCTATATGTCAAAGACAAAGACAGGAATAAGAAAGGAAAAAGGAAAAAGGGAAAAAAGAAAAATTAGAATGAAAACACAGTGAGATTGGTAAGCCAATAAGCAAACCATAGAGGACGGAAAAATCCGTCTGCTATGAATTCAGTGGATAGTTGCAGTAAATAAAGTTAACTTACATAGAGTCAAGTGAACACAGGAATGTTCACTTGCAAATATTGTGGGGCTGTCTGCTTGAAGAAAAACACAGATTTATGTTGTAGAAGCCACTAAAAGAAACCACAATAGATTTAGTTTATTTAGGTATGAATAGCATGGCGTGCCTATATCCTCCAAAAATAAGCACACAAAATCAAAAAGTAAAATTGATCAAAAGTAATTAATTGACTGGATGTATACAGGACGTGTATTGCATTTAAGCAATATTGTTGTAAATAGATATTTAGATATTTAACCACTTAAGCCCCGGACCATTTCGGGCCATTAGGACCAGGCCTGTTTTTGGGATTCGGCACTGCGCTGCTTTAACTGTAAATTGTGCGGACATGCAATGTTGTACCCAAATGAAATTTGCGTCCTTTTCTTCCCACAAATAGAGATTTATTTTAATGGTATTTGATTGCCTCTGCGATTTTTATTTTTTGCGATATAAACAGAAAAAGACCAAAAATTTTGAAAAAAAAATGATATTTTCTACTTTTTGTTATAAGAAAAATCGAATAAACTCAATTTTAGTCATACATTTAGGCCAAAATGTATTCAGCCACATGTCTTTAGTAAAAAAAATGTCAATAAGTGTATATTTATTGGTTTGCGCAAAAGTTATAGCGTTTACAAACTAGGGTACATTTTCTGAAATTTACACAGCTTTATATTTATGACTGCCTATCTCATTTCTTGAGGTGCTAAAATGGCAGGGCAGTACAAAACCCCCCCAAATGACCCCATTTTGGAAAGTAGACACCCCAAGGAAATTGCTGAGAGGCATGTTGAGCCCATTGAATATTTTTTTTTTGTCCCAAGTCATTGAACAATGACAAAAAAAAAAAAAATTACAAAAAGTTGTCACTAAATGATATATTGCTCACACATGCCATGGTTATATGTGGAATTGCACCCCAAAATACATTCTGCTGCTTCTCCTGAGTACGGGGATACCACATGTGTGGGACTTTTTAGGAGCCTAGCCACGTACGGGACCCCGGAAACCAAGCACCGCCTTCAGGATTTCTAAGGGCGCAAATTTTTGATTTCACTCCTCACTACCTATCACAGTTTCGAAGGCCATAAATGCCAAAATATCACAAAACCCCCCCAAATGACCCCATTTTGGAAAGTAGACACCCCAAGCTATTTACTGAGAGGCATGTTCAGTCCATGGAATATTTTATATTTTGCCACAAGTTGCGGGAATATGACAAACTTTTTTTTTTTTGCACAAAGTTGTCACTAAATGATATATTGCTCACACATGCCATGGGCATATGTGAAATTACACCCCAAAATACATTCTGCTGCTTCTCCTGAGTACGGGGATACCACATGTGTGGGACTTTTTGGGAGCCTAGCCGCGTACGGGACCCCAAAAACCAAGCACCGCCTTCAAGGTTTCTAAGGGCATACATTTTTGATTTCACTCCTCACTACCTATCACAGTTTTGAAGGCCATAAAATGCCAAGATGGCACAAAACCCCCCCAAATGACCCCATTTTGGAAAGTAGACACCCCAAGCTATTTGCTGAGAGGCATGTTGACCCCATTGAATATTTTTTTTTTTGTCCCAAATGATTGAATAATGACAAAAAGAAAAAAAAAATGTACAAAAAGTTGTCACTAAATGATATATTGCTCACACATGCCATGGTTATATGTGGAATTGCACCCCAAAATACATTCTGCTGCTTTTCCTGAGTACGGGGATACCACATGTGTGGGACTTTTTGGGAGCCTAGCCGCGTACAGGGCCCCAAAAACCAAGCACTGCGAACGCTGCAGTTATGTGTGTTGTGTTTGGTAAGTGACAGTGATCGATCGATACTGCACTTGGGTGGGCTGGGCTGGGCTGGGCGGAGGGGCTAAACGCAGGCGCTAGCAGGTATCTGGGCTGATCCCACTAACACTGCATTTTTGGGAACCCTAAACCGCTGGGGATGCTAGTATAGATCTGATCAGATCTGATCAGATACTATACCACTAAGGGGGGTGTATGCTTTGCGCGTGGGTGTTAGCGTTACTGTCACTAACCTAACACTGCCTGGGGCGACGCAGACCCTCTCTGGCACTAAAACCTAATTGATCTCACCTGCCGGGCGATCAGGGGGGTTAAACCTTTATTGGGTTATATACGGCGGGTGCCCTGATGCTATAAAAAGCAAACTAATCAACCAGCGTCACCCGTAACCTTTATATGGTGATCACTGGTGAAAGGGTTAACTAGGGGCAATCAGGGGGTTAAAACCTTTATTAGGTTAAATATGGGGGTACCTGACACTATCTAAAAACCTGACGGGTAACCTAAATAACTAAATAACTTACTGGCTAACCAGTGACACCAGTGACGCTTATACGGCGATCACTGGTGAAAGGGTTAACTCTAGGGGCAATCAGGGGGTTAAAATAATATATGGGGGTACCTGACACTAATAAAAACCTGCGGCGAACCTAAAAAAAAATAACTGCCTATCTAAAACACCAGCGACACGAATACAGCGATCGGAAAAACAATCGCTTAGTGACGCTGAAGTTAGGGGGTGAAAGGGTTACCTGGGGGGTGATCAAGGGGTTAAACCTTTATTAGGGGGCTACCCTGGACCTAAAGGGGCCTAATCCTAACTGCCCTGCAACTTTTTACAATCACAGATGACACTAAATGCAGTGATCAGTAAAATAAATGATCACTGCAATCAGTGACACTGTGATTGGGGGCTTTGGGGTGACCTGGGGGGGTGATCTGGGGGTGACTGGGGGGTGATTTGTGTGCCTATGTGTACCTACGTGTCAGTGGACTGTTGGTGCACTAACCTGCTTCTTCTCTGCTCGGCGCCGGGAACGAAAAGACCGCGGCGAGGGAGATGACATCACTTCCTCCAGCCTTGTTTACATCACATGGCGGAGGAAGCATTTTCATTGGCCGGGAGCGATCGCGAGGGGGGGGGGCGGAATCGAGCGGCCGCCCCCTCATGCCTGATCGCTCCCGAACACTTAACGGCTGCTCACTGCAGTGAAGGGGGGTCCGGATGGACCCCCCAACTGCACAAAGGCGATCACGTAGATCTACGTGATTCTGCCTGTCCGTGCCATTCTGCCGACGTAAATCGGCGGTGGGCGGTCGTTAAGTGGTTAAAGTTGTTCCATATAAAAAATGGAACATCATGGACAATAGTCTCCATATATATATATCTGAATCAAATAATAGAGATTGAAAAAATAATTACAAGTCCGACAGTCCAAAATAATGTGGGACAAAAGCCCACTCTAACCTATGAAAAACAATATCATATAAACTTAGTATAGTCCCTCATTAATAGTGCGGACTAAGAAATAAGTTATAAGCAGAGAGAATATGAAATGGCGAAAAGGGAAAAGCAAAAATTAGCTGAACCTTACCTATAGATGTCCAAGGCACCAGCTTAGGCTCCACCAGCCCACACTGCTGCAAACAGCGTGTGAGCTGGTTATATACTGTCCGCCATTGCGGTCTGCGTCTGACATCACCGACCACAATGCGGGCTAAGAGCGCATGACATCAGCCCGTAGGGCACAACACGTGCCGAGGACTGCAAGAACCAGAGTGCACCAGGGCAGGGGGAGGAGCCGCTCACCGTCACCGCAGGCGGGGCAGACGCAAGCGGACACTCCCCACTGGAACAACCGACCAACAGGGGATGTGCAGACACATCCTCCGATGGAGATGATGAAAGCAGCCGAAGCGGACAACGTGCCTGTCACCAAGGATAACGCTGCGCTGAAATAGGGTCATCCGTGGAGGATCATAGATGACCCTGGGCGCCCATATGGTCACACCGCACAAATCAAGGGGGAATCATGGCCTGAGTGAGATGGTGGCGCGCAACAGACAGGGCAGGTGGCTGATGTCAAAAAGATAAGCACAGATACAGAGCAACATAGCCTGATGCTCCGAGGGGGGGGGAAAGACCCATGTCAATCTCCAAACAATCATATCAAAACTAAATGATACAGATAAATAAAATGTTACATAATATCGACAAAAAATACAAAACATTATAGAATATAATAACCTTTGAATAGATATTGAAACTCGAATGTCCGTGACATGAAGGGCCATGAGAATGTACTCATGACCCTTTATGCAGAGACATACACCATTTTACTGTGGCGGCAGTAGGCAGCTAATTGGACAAAAAAAATAAAAAATTTGAGGAATGGGAAGAAGGGGAAAAGGAAAGGGGAAGAAGAAAAAGGGAAGGAAAAAGGGAGAAGAGGAGGGAAGGACAATGAATATAAAACCAAAAATCAATTCGGAAGATAACATCAAAGAAATGGTCTAAAACTGAGATTTTCATTAAATCCTGGAAAATGGGTGGCCCTAAGGTCATAGATCCAGCGCGCCTCGAGTTGGAGCAGGGTCCTATCTACACTGCCCCCCCTCGAGTCGAGCGGGACATGATCCAGGGCCAAAAACTTGATGACATCGGGATCAAAGTTATGATAGTGACTGACATGCCCACTGATTGCCGTCATTACTTTTCTCTTCAAAATGGGTTTCATATGGTCCCTTATTCTCTTAAAGAAAGGTCTTTTGGTTTTCCCAACATAGTACCCACCGCATTGACACTGGGCCAGATAAATCACCCCCACTGTTTGGCAGGTGACTACATCTCGGGTAGAGTGCCAATTGCCATTATGTAATCTGAACTTAATTTTGGTATCTACAAAGCGACAAACGTCGCAATGGCCACAAGGCGATGTGCCCCCAGTGGATATATTTTTTGGAGACTGGAGAGGTCTGAAAATGACTATGAACAAGGCGGTCTCTCAAAGAGGGAACCCGTCTAAAGGTAATCTCTGGGTGTTTTTTAACATATTTGTTCACAGTCGAATCTGCTAGTAATAATGGCCAGAATTTTTGTAAGATGTTTCTCATTTCTTTATGTTGGGAAGCGTATCTAGTAATTAGTCTGACCGTGTCAGTAGTTGCAGAATTTTTAGAAGAAAAAATGAGAGAGCTTCTTTTTTTGGTCTTTACCCGATTAAAGGCTCATTTTAAACATTTATGGCTGTAGCCTCTAGCTTTTAGTCTCCGATAAAGGTCTTTTGAAGTGTCTCTAAAATCTGCATCCTTACTGCAGTTACGCCTAAGTCAAAGGTATTGACTATAGGGAATGCTCTGCTCTATATATGGGTTGATCGTCGTTCTTGATCCTGCGTTTCCTGGTGGTGCGTTGCAGGCGGTACGGGTGGCATGGTAAGTCACAGAGGGAGGGATCTGACCCTGCAGTCTAACCTTGCTTGTATCTAATCTGTTTAAATATAGTTTATTATCTATTTAAATGTATAATCTTGTATCCCTTTTCTCTCTTTTGTATAGTCATACCTGACAAATATTGATGGTCATCGCTTACCCCTGAGGAAGCTTTTTTAAGCGAAACATGTCGGGTTTCTATGCGAGTTCTTGTATTTCATCCAAACTCTATGCATTATGACCACCATTTCTGTATGACATACCATGTATTGAATATACCTAGGATCTGTTTTTATATCTTTTGTCTATATTTGTAGTAAATAAAAAATTATATATTTTTAGAAACTCTCTCTCATTGATCTATCTATGCACCACAAAAATCCCTTTTTTCCTACCTCCCCTATATATAATTTAAACATATATGATGCATACATAATTCACATAATAAATACAAACAAAGAACATAATAAATTGAGGTTATTGGAGCAAGCGTGGCTTGGCATCGCTGGATGGACACTCTATGCATTTCATGGCCTTTTGCCAATTGTCACATATCATGTTTTAGTGATCAATTCCCTTATCAATAAATGTATTATAAATATATCAACTTTTGTTGAATTTTATGACTGTATTTTTACATCATAAATGCCTGATTATATTGCTTAATTATGTTTACTTATATCACTACCATGAATCACCCCTAGGGGTTTGTGACACTCAGGGTATTTTCATGCTACGAACCTATTATTACAAACACCCAAAGGCCTCACTCAAAGTCCCAACCCAACCCCTTTTTGGGTTTCCATATACATATATATTTAGGGATGGAGGCTTGTCGGTGTAGAGTTTCAGGATGGGACAGGTCACCCCCCTTATCCAAAAGTTATATATGTGTGGAAGACACACGCCTTTTTTCCCCCCCTTGACCTGTCCCACCTTGTACTATATTATTGACCTATATAAGTGGTTTTACTAACCCATTAATTAATCCAATTTACACATAGAACATGCATTCATACTTCCTTATTAAAATATCATTTGATCGTTTACATTTCATTATCTTAAACCATTTTCATTCAAATCAATATATCATCTTGTTTTAATGGCTACCCTAGAGTTCCCCCATACAGCGTATGGTTCTATTTCTTGTGCATAGCTTTCATGCCACCTTGTTTCCCATCCAGCTCCAGGATGGAGGGACTGGTGTTTTTTGGTATCGCTTCCCCGGGGCTGCGATGCACCCAGCTCTCTCTCCCCCTTCCAGATCTGACTGGAGGGGCGGAGCCTGATCTCTGTGCATCGGCGTCATATGAGTGCACCTAGTCCTTGGCGTTTCCAACGCCTGTTCGGACAGATACGCACTATTCACATCTCTCACTTTGGCAGAGGGAGACAGGTATCCATTAGTCTGTTTAATGAGCACCTGTGGAGCCTTGCCGTCCCGCCCATTGGCCAATTATGAGTTATATATGACGTTGGCGGGGATATACACACCCAGATCCAGGGAATTCTCAGGCAGGAGCAGACCGACGCCTCACTCTGTCTGTCTTAAGAGTGAATTTTTTTTATTTCAATAATTTTTATTGAAAAATATGAAGCAGGGTAATATGTAATACATTGTACATTGTACTTGCAATGATTTGAGTGTAACAGGTGGTACAAAAAAAAGAGAACAAGCATACACTAGCAGTAACGTTAACACAATGAATTTCTAGTTTGTAAAAGAAAACATATTCAAACAGTAATGCGAGTATCGACTTTCGGGGGCTTATCTCCTCCAGGATCACCCCAATTGGGAGCAAACAGTGATCCAAGAGGAGAGCGGCCCATTGTTGCTTCAGCTGAGAGAGGTTAAGCCTCTCGTAGGGATTGGACCCTTTAAAATAGTAAAGTATTATCATCTACGGTTTGCATTGGGTATAGTACAGGTTAGTCGGTCAAGAGAAAGTATTTTGTGGCATATGGTAGGTTAGTAGGTTTTAAGGAGGTGGGACAGCTCTAGATCCGGAGGCCCAGGGAATCCAGGCTTTCCGGATTTTTTCTGCTCGTCCATTACTGGCAGCCATTATAGATTCATAGCAATGGTGCAGGTTCACTAGGTCTATAGTTTGGGCAATTACCGGTGATTCATCTGACCTCCACTTCCGAGTTATACATAGCCTGGAAGCCAGAAGTATGTGAGATAGAACAAACCTATAGTTTGGGGGTATATTCTCTATTGTTAGGTTGAGTAATGCCAAGGCAGGGGAGGGAGTAATATTGCAATTGAAAGTATCCGAAAGGAGGTTGAAAACATCCTTCCAGAAGTGTCTAATGCGTGGACAAGACCAGAAGATGTGTAACATATCTACTTTAGAGGATTTACATCTCCAGCACAGGTTGAAAGTCTGGGAATTGAAGGATGCTAGTCTCGCTGGAGTCAGATACCAGCGTAGGGTAATTTTTTGTGTAAGTTCCCATAGGGCGGAGCACTGTGTGGATCTATATATAGATCAAAAGGCTAAGGTCCATTGGTCCTCTGAGTATGATGTGGATATATCTGCTTCCCAATGGTAGTGAGCCGGGAGTTTAACGAATTGGGTTTTGGACCGAAGGAGGTTGTAAAAATGGGATATACCCTTGGTAGTGGTGAGAGTGTCCATGAGATAAGCCATGTTTTAGTGGGGATGGCGTAGAGGGGTAGGGGTATAGTCTTTAGACTATGTGAAATCCGCATATGGGTAAAGAAATCTGACCTGGGGATATTGAACACCTTTTGTAGGACAGAAAGGGGTTTGGGGCGAGACTCGAGGATAAGACTTTGGAGGGATTGTACCCCCAGCAGGGACCAATGTGAGATATAGAGATCCGGGGTAAGAAAATGGAGGGTGTCTAGTGGTATTTGGTGATTAGGTGTTGAAGGGGAGTATTTTATCAGAGTGAGTAGTTTCTTCCAGGAGAGGGCAGAAGCTTTCACGGTGGGTGGGAAAGAGTCAGGTACGGTTGCTCCCAGTGGTATACTCATTATCCAGGACTTTAAGTTGGAGCGACGGAGGAGGGCTTGTTCTATTTGTCCCCATGGGGTGACTGGTTGGGGGCGAAAGCACTCCGGTAATTGGGCGAGAATGGAAGCTAGATAGTAGTCTTCGAAGGCAATTGAGCCTACTCCTCCTACTTGTTTGGATTTAATCAGATTGGAATGGGCACACCTGGGTTTCTTTCCGTTAAACAGGAGGGTGTTAAGAAGCGATTGTAGGGACCTAAAGTATGACGCAGGGAGTGGAATGGGTAGGGTTCGGAAAAAATATAGTATTTGTGGTAGGCACATCATTTTGAAGGCCGCTAATCTACCTGACATTATAATTTGCGTTTCCTAATTTGTTGGGATTCATTTTGTATTTTGAGGAGCAGGGGTGGGAAAACAGGGATTTGGTTGATCTGGTTAATTTGACTCCTAGATGGGTGATTTCTTTATCTGCCCATTTAAAATTATATTGTAGTTGTAGGAGATTTTGTGTAGTGGTATCTAAGTTAATGTCTAGAATATATGATTTTGTGGTATTAACCTTGTAATATGAGATTTCGCTAAACCATTGTAGTAAATTATCTATCTCCGCCAGGGAAGAAGCCGGGTTGGTGAGGATGAGAATAACGTCGTCCGCGAATAGACTAATTTTGTGTGACGATTGCCCTATGCGTATGCCTGAAATGGAGGGATGGTTCCTAACGTGCGTTGCTAGGGGCACCATAAGGAGGTTGAAAATGAGGGGGGTTAACGGGCATCCTTGGCGAGTGCCATTGGTTATGGGGAACGATCGGGAGGTCATGTCTTCAGTGTATACCAAGGCAGAAGGCGAGGAGTAGAGTGCCATGATGGCTCCCAAAATATGCCCAGTAAAGCCGAACTTTTGGAGAACCAAATTAAGATAGGACCAGTGTACTCTATCGAACGCCTTCTCTGCATCCAGCGAGAGGAGCAGGGAAGGCGTTCCGGTAGATTCTGCTTGGTGGATAATGTTTATTAATCGCCTGGTGGCATCCGATGCCTGTCTACCTTTGGTGAAGCCAGTCTGGTCTCTATGTATTAGGGTGGGCATTATATCTAATAGCCTTATCACAATTGTTTTAGCATAAATTTTGACGTCAAGATTTAGTAGCGAAATCGGACGGAAGTTTTGGGGGACATTCGGCTCCTTCTCTGGTTTCGGTATGGTGATAACCATAGCATTCAGCATTTCAGGTTGGAAGTGTGATGAGGAGGCAGCGATATTGAAAACACCCACTAAGTGGGGGATTAGGTGGTTTGAAAATTGTTTATAGTATTCGCCTGACTGGCCGTCCGGCCCCGGAGCTTTGTTTAGGGGGAGGGACTGAATTGTCTTCCGAATCTCCTGTTCTGAAAAAGGGGCGTTCAGTTTTGATAGTTGGATCTCGGTCAAGGTAGGTAGTCAAAGATTGAGCAAGAATCAGTTGATGTCAGCTAGGGTAGGTTGGGGAGTATCAGGGTCATGTTTTAAGTTATATAGGTCACTGTAATAGTCACTAAATGCATTAGCTATGTCCTAGGGGTTAGTAAGAGGAGTTTGGTCATGGGGATGGAATAGTTTGTTAATTTTTGTCTTGGAGCGTTTGGTTTTGAGGCGTTGTGCCAGTCTTTTCCCTGCTTTGTTAGATGTGGAGTAAGTGGTAGCTTTAAAGCGTCTCTGCAGATGGTCATAGGAGTGAAGGAGTAGGGAACGGAGTTCCTGTCGTAGTGTCACTAATTGGTCAGGGATCGGGGAGTGAGGATTGGCTTTGTGGTGGTTTTCTAGAGCAGAAATTTGGGCGGTAATCTCATAAAATCGCTGCGTCCTCTTTCTTTTGTGCATAGCACTCATTTTCATCAAAATACCCCTTACAAAGGCTTTGTGTGCGCACCACAGCACCCCAAGGTCAGCCATAGGGATGAGCTTCGAGTTCGAGTCAAACTCATGTTCGTGTCGAACATTGCCAGTTCGCCCGTTCGCCGAACAGCGAACAAATTGGGGTGTTCGTGGCAAATTCGAAAAGTCAATGGGAGAAATCTAAAGTGCTAATTATAAAGGCTTATATGCAAGTTATTGTCATAAAAAGTGTTTGGGGACCCGGGTCCTGCCCCAGGGGACATGTA
This sequence comes from Rana muscosa, assembly GCA_029206835.1. Lineage (NCBI taxonomy): Eukaryota > Metazoa > Chordata > Amphibia > Anura > Ranidae > Rana > Rana muscosa. Next base: position 597,465,237 of record CM055122.1, on the reverse strand, counting down.
TCAATGCAATTTTTTTTTTTTTAAAACTGCCGTTTTTTTGGGGAGCAGTGATTTTAATAATGCTTAAAGTGAAACAATAAAAGTGAAATATTCCTTTAAATTTCGTACCTGGGGGGTGTGTATGATATGCATGTAAAGTGGTGCATGTTTCCCGTGCTTAGAACTGTCCCTGCACAAAGTGTCATTTTTGAAGGAAAAAAAGTCATTTAAAACTCACTCGCGGCTATTAATGAATTGTCGACTCCCGGCAATACATAGAAAAGTCATTGATAAAAAAAAAACAAAAAACGTGGGGGTCCCCCAGAATTCAATTACCAGGCCCTTCAGGTCTGGAATGGATATTAAGGGGAACCCTGCCGCAAATTAAAAAAAAATGCGTGGATTTCCCCCAAATATCCATACCAGGCCCTTCAGATCTGGCATGGATTTTAAAGGGAACTCCACCCCAAATAAAAAAAAAATGGCGTGGAGTCCCCCAAAAATCCATACCAGACCCTTATCCGAGCACGCAACCTGGCTGGCCGCAGGGGAAAAGGGGGGGACGAGAGAGCGGAACCCCCTCCCTCCTGAACCGTACCAGGCCACATGCCCTCAACATGGGGAGGATGTCCCCATGTTGATGGGGACAAGGGCCTCATCCCCACAACCCTTGCCCGGTGGTTGTAGGGGTCTGCGGGCGGGGGGCTTATCGGAATCTGGAAGACCCCTTTAACAAAGGGGACCCCCAGATCCCGGCCCCCCTATGTGAATTGGTAAGGGGTACATTGTACCCCTACCATTTCACAAAGAAAGTGTAAAAAAATAAATAAAAAAACACACAAACACCTCCTTTATTAAAAAAACAAAAAAAAACATTCCAGCGGAGAAATCCAGTGTCCCGCGGCAATCCGATGTCCAGCGCTGTCCGTCATTGGCTGAGCCTGAGCGGACCTGATAATAACTTGCATATAAGCCTTTATAATTAACACTTTAGATTTCAAACGTTCGAGTCCATTGTATTTAATAGGGTTCTAAAGTTCACACGAACATTTTGTCTGTTCGCAGGTTCTGGTGCGAACCGAACAGGGGGGTGTTCGGCTCATCCCTGGTCAGCCACCGTTCCAGTGTTAATCTGAAAGAATTCTTCAATATGGTGCGCTATGACAGGGGCATAGTCCCCATGTTGCAAAACGTAATTGTTAGCTCTCCAAATTTGAGAGTTGGGGATCCCTTTGGGATCACCTATGGCGATTGTGATTGGGGCGTGGTCTGACCATGTGGTGGTGTGGATTGCTGAAGCCGAAATGTTTTGTAATAGCCATTTATCGGACAAAAATAAATCTAAACGAGAGTATGAGTTATGTCTAGGGGAGAAAAAGGTGTAGTCTCTTTCAGTGCTGTGATGGCATCTCCAGATGTCATACAGTTCATGCGTAGGGATGAGGTTCTGCAGTGGGGATGGTCGTCTTTTTGCGGCGGAGGTGGAGACTATAGAGATGTCCGGCACCAGGTTAAAGTCTCCGCAGAATAGGAGGTGGCCCTTCTGAAGAGATTTGGATAACTTGAGAACCTTGCGCAAAAAATTGGTTTGATGATCATTGGGGCGTAGATGTTGACCAAAGTGTAGGTCTTTTTGGCGATTGTGCATATCAGGATTATGAATCTACCCTCAGGGTCAAGGGTTACATCCGAGAGTTGGAAGTCAAGTTTGGAGCTGATCGCAATCATGACTCCTCTGGCCTTTGAGTTGTGAGATGCATGAAAAATATGAGGGAATTGGCTGTTAACACATAGGTTCCAGTCAGATTGAAGGAGGTGAGTCTCCTGTATGCAAATTATGTCACTGCGAAGGTCTTTGACAGTCCTCCAAAGAGATTGTCTTTTAGCGGGGTGGTTGAGCCCATTAACGTTGAGTGACATAATATTGAGCAGCATTTTGTGCTGTGAAAGGAGTGATGTGTGTAGGTAACACTTACAGTTTGTCGCCACACCTTCTGGATCAGGGAGTACTGATGGCTCTTTTGTTGAGGGACAGAGGTTGACCGTAAATGTCCTGCACCAAGTCTCCTAGAGCTGTGGATAGAGCAATCTGTCGTGGAGATAAACACAAATACTAGAAAGCCGAAAGTGTACACGCACTTATAACAGAACAGGTAATCAGTGTAAACGGAAAGGTTGAAAATCGGAGGTGGAGCAGAGCAACGCTACGACCTCTTTCGGCGGGTAAAAAAGTTCAACTCGAGGTGAAGTGTTTCAATGGTAGAGTTTCTCTATCAGGACCCAGGAGAGTATAGGGTTAGTAATGTGGCCCTCCAAAAAGGCAGTATATCAGGCTATCGGAGCTTGAGGCTGGTCAGCGGGGTGGGCGGATCAGGTAGGATACCCCAAGTGTGGAGTAGAGCGAGTCCCGCTTGTAGATCGTTGACAATGTGCGACTTACCATTCATGGTTATGAGGAGTGTAGCCGGGTATCTCCATTTGTATTGGACTTTGTGGTTTTGGAGCCCCTTGGTTATTGGACTCATTTGTCTCCTCATTTGTAGAGTGAATTTGGACAGGTCAGGGAAAAGTTGTACATCAGTAAAGGGTGGCGGGAGGAGTGATTTAGCTTTGACCCCATACATGAGCTGCTCCTTAATGTGAAAAAAATGCACCCTCATGAGGACATCTCTGGGTACAGAGGCTGCAAGGTGGGACGGCTTTGCAATCCTGTGGATTCTGTCTATGATGAGGTCTCTAGGAGACGTGTCCGGTATTATAACATGCATCAGTTCTTTTGCGAACTTAGGTAGGTCCGCAGGTAAGATGGTTTCTGGCACACCTCTCAGCTTAACATTATTCCTGCAGGACCTGTCCTCTAAATCGGCCAGCTTGGTGCGCATCCATTTTTGTTCCTCTCTAATATCATCATAGGCATCTATGACACCGTCAACTGTGGATACACAGCCCGACATACTCTCTTCTATATGCGTTACCCTGTTGTCCAGTGAGTGAATGTCAGAGGTGACCTTGTGGAAAGAGAGGATAGGTCCGTCATGAGCGAGGTCTGCAGGGACAGTAGCATATCCTTTAAGGTTGAATCTAGCACTGGTTGGCCCGAGGTAGGAAAGGAGGCCATAGAGGAGTGCAGGGCCTGGTTGTATATGAGGGGATTGAAAGCCGGGGCCTCAATTAGTGAATGCAGTGGGCGTTGCGGTGGTGTAGCCATCCACATCCTGGCTTTCGCCGGGCTTCTGGTGAGGGGATCAGTCTCAGGAGGGCGATCTGAGCTACTCATGGACCCTGGGGTGGACGATTCAGCCGGAATTTCGTCCGGTAGGTCCGTGTATGAGTCCTGCGAGTCCCATGGCGCGGCCTGGCCGGCGCCATCTTTGCTAGCACTGACCTTCTCCGCCGGCTTGAAGGCAAACTCTGTTAGTTTCTGTGGCTTATAGTCTGTAAATCTCTTCCGAGACATCTCGGCTAGGGTCTAGGGCTTCACTGGAGTAAGGATGGCCTTGGATTATGTAGCTGAAGGGCCGTTGTCGCTTCGTGATGTCCCCTGGGTTGACGAGCTAGAAGCTTAAGCAGCCATCTTCGACTCTGTCTGTCTTGATCTTGTTTGAGAAGCAGACTTTTCATATCTAAACCATTCACACAGGTATTTGAAAATGCCATTCACCTTCTTTCCTTTTTCTTTATCCTTCTTTTAGACACGCACACTCACTTTTACTTACACATACCATTTAACACATAGACTCCAATACACATATACACACACACATCTACATTTCAACATATACTCATACATACATATTCATACGTTCATAGGTACAGACATCTATTCCTCACTCATTAACCTTTTAATCTTAAGCCCCGTACACACGATCGGATAACCTATGGATTTTCGTCCGATGGATTTGTCCATCGGATATCCGATGAAACTGTTTTCCATCAGTCTTGCCCACACACCATCAGTCAAAAAACCGACCGTTCCAAACGCGGTAACGTAAAACACTCCGATGAGCCGAGAAAAATGAAGTTTAATGCTTCTGAGCATGCGTCGACTTGATTCTGAGCATGCGTGGGTTTTTGAAAATTTTAAAACAAGTTCTATTTTTTACAACCGATGGAAAAAAGACCGATGGGTACCATACACGATCGGTTGGTCTGATGAAAACCATCCATTGGATGGTTTTCATCAGTCAAACCGATCGTGTGTACGGGGCTTTAGTTTTATTTATTTATTCTTTCTTTTTCACCATGCTTGTCCTTCACCATACATATTCCTACATTTTATGCTCCATCACTCATTAATAGGATACTTCCAGCACTCACACCTATTTCTAGGTGTGCATATAAGTGTATTTAATTACACTCGTCTACACATCACTTCACACAGTCATTCATTCATACATTTACTTACTTCCACCTCTTCATCCTTTTACATCATCTTCCCTCTTCTCTTCATCTCCTTTTTGCATCCCCTCTTTTAATTTTCTTTTTTTGCCATTATGTCACACAGATTCCGTTCAATGCGAATCCTGCATCTAGTATGCATAATACATACACATTCAGTGAGCAGCGACCAGCGCCTGCGACTGCATGTCTTCCCTGGTTATCATCTGGCGATTCCCCGCCTCAGTCCCAGGTGAGACTACTTTCACCAGACCCCTGTTCAATGCCATCCCTGGAGCTGATCTCCATCCATGGGCTACTATGTAAGTAATAAAGTAACCAGCCTTATTTTCCATCCTCAGGGTTAAATACCTAGATAACCATTTTAAATTATTTCATATCCCATTATTCCATAGTAATACACATGCATCCAACTCCTGACGATTGGCAAAAGGCCATGAAATGCATATAGTGTCCATCCAGCAATGCCAAGCCACGCTTGCTCCAATAACCTCAATTTATTATGTTCTTTGTTTGTATTTATTATGTGAATTATGTATGCATCATATATGTTTAAATTATATATACTTTTTATCTGCTATGAATTTTACTGTTTGTCACATATCATGTTTTAGTGATTCCCTTATCAATAAATGTATTATGATTATATCAACTTTTGTTGAATTTTATGACTGTATTTTTACATCATAAATGCCTGATTATATTGCTTAACCACTTGCCGCCCGCCCTATAGCAGATTGACGGCGGCAAAGTGGTTTAAAAATCCTGACTGGACGCATTGCGGCGATCGTTGCTGCAGGGTGTCAGTCTGACACCCCGCAACACCGATCTAGGTAAAGAGTCTCCGACGGAGACTCTTTACCACGTGATCAGCCGTGTCTAATCACGGCTGATCACAGTGTAAACAGGAAAAGCCGTGATCGGCTTTTCCTCACTCGCGTCTGTCAGACGCGAGTAAAGGAGAGCCGATCGGCTGCTCCTCTGACAGGGGGGGGTTTGTGCTGATCGATTATCAGCACAGCCCCCCCGAGGATGCCCACTGGACCACCAGGGATGCCACTAGACCACCAGGGATGCCACTAGATCACCAGGGAAGCCCACCATAAGGTATGCCACCCTAGACCACAAGGGATAATGGATGCCAATCAGTGCCACAATGGATGCCAATCAGTGCCCACAATGGGCATCACTGATTGGCAGGCATTATTGTTTGGCACTGATTGGCATCCATTAGTACAGTACAGTGCCACCTATCAGTGCCCACCCATGCCACCTATCAGTGCCCATCAATGCCCATCTGTGCCACCTATCAGTGCCCATACATGCCGCCTATCCGTGCCCATCAGTGCCCACCCGTGCTACCTATCTGTGCCCACCCGTGCCGCCGATCGTTGCCCACCTGAGCCGCCGATCGTTGCCCATCCGTGCCGCCGATCGTTGCCCATCCGTGCCACCTCATCGGTGCCCATCCGTGCCGCCTTATCCATGCCCGTCAGTGCAGCCCCATCAGTGCCCATCAGTGAAGGAGAAAACTAACTTATTTACAAAGTTTTGTAACTGAAACAAAAAAACTATTTTTTTTTTTAAATTTTCGGTCTTTTTTTTTTTTTTGCAGAAAATAAAAATCATAGAGGTGATCAAATACCACCAAAAGAAAGCTCTATTTGTGGGAACAAAATGATAAAAATTTAGTTTGGGTACAGTGTAGCATGACCACGCAATTGTCATTCAAAGTGCAACAGCGCTGAAAGCTGAAAATTGGTCTGGGCAGGAAGGTGTATAAGTGCCCAGTATGGAAGTGGTTAATTATGTTTACTTATATCACTACCATGAATCACCCCTAGGAGTTTGTGACACTCAGGTTATTTTCATGCTACGAACCTATTATTACAAACACCCACAGGCCTCACTCAAAGTCCCAACCCAACCCCTTTTTGGTTTTCCATATACATATATATTTAGGGATGGAGGCTTGTCGGTGTAGAGTTTCAGGATGGGACAGGTCACCCCCCTTATCCAACAAACATACAATTCAACACTGACACACATTTGAGGCAAGTTATCTTTGCTATCTGGGATTGTTAAGTTCCCTTTCAAATTTCTTGACCATATTGATATTAATAGGTTTGTACTAATTAAGGTTGTTCAAGTTCTTAAGGCATATAGCCACATTATCCATTACACAATATTCCCTTGCTGGACAGTGTAATGACAAAGATGTGTTTATTGGACCAGTTAAACAGTTTTACTGGGGGTGGGCATGTTAGTAAACTCAACATGGTCAAACTTTTTAAAGTGGTTGTAAACCCACTTACGCAACTTGCACCTACAGGTAGCCTAGATTAAGGCTTACCTGTAGGTGTTTGCAATATCTCCTAAACCTATACGGTTTAGGAGATATTTGCCAAAAGGTATACACCGTTGTCTATGGTGCATGCACGCCGTAGACAACGGTGCATTCACAGTCAGAATACCCATTCACAAATCTGGCTTTGCCGGATTTGACGGCTCCCGCGTGCATCCGCGGAGTGATGTCTTCGCCGCTCCGGGCAATCACAGCGCCGGAGCGGCGCTGTGATTGGCCGGAGCGGCGATACCCGAAAGTAACCTTCCGGGTATCTGTGGAGAGATGGCTGCAGCTGGAGGCGGAGACGAGGACGGCTTTGGGGGCTTCGATCTAAGGTAAGTAATACATAATTAGCTAGTATGCTAGTCATACTAGCTCATTATGGCTTTGTCTTGCAGGTGTTTTTTTTATTTTTTTTATTTCAGAGTTTACAACCACTTTAATAATCTGCTCTAAAAAAGTCCACACACATGGACAAGACTGCTAGAAGGGGAATTTGGATGACTGCTTTTAAAGAGCGTCTGTTAGAAATTGCTGGGGTAAAATCCATCATTCTATCCTTGCCTGGGCTTGGCATTTTGGTGTTAAACTCTGCATTAGTTAACCACTTCCATACAGGGCTTTTTATACCACTTCAATACCGGGCCTATTCTGGCACTTCTCTCCTACATGTACAAATCATCATTCTTTTGCTAGAAAATTACTCAGAACCCCAAAACATTATATATGTTTTTTTAGCAGACACCCTAGGGAATAAAATTACGGTTGTTGCAACTTTTTATCTTGCACGGTATTTGCGCAATAATTTTTCAAACGCCTTTTTTTGGGGAAAAAATGGTTTAATGAATTAAAAAATAACAAAACAGTAAAGTTAGCCCAATTTTTTTGTAAAATATGAAAGATGATGTTATGCCGAGTAAAACGATACCTAACATGTCACGCTTTAAAATTGCGCACACTCATGGAATGGCGCCAAACTTTGGTACTTAAAAATCTCCATAGGCGACGCTTTGATTTTTTTTACAGGTTACCAGGTTAGAGTTACAGAGTAGGTCTAGTACTAGAATTGTTGCACGCGCTCTAACGCACGCGGTGATACCTCACATGTGTGGTTTGAACGGCGTTTACATATGCGGGCGGGACTTACGTGTGTGTTCGCTTCTAAGCGCAAGCTATTGGGGACGGGCGTTTAAAAAAAAATATATATATATTTTTTTTATTTTACTTATTTTTTTTTATTTTTACTTTTTTTTTACACTTTTTTTTATCACTTTTATTTCTATTACAAGGAATGTAAACATCCCTTGTAATAGGAATGTGTGTGACAGGTCCTCTTTATGGAGAGATGCGGGGTCAATAAGACCCAACATCTCTCCTACAGGCTGGAAAGCATGAGATCGTGAAACAAATTTCACTGATCTCATACTTACAGCCGCAATGGCGGCTTTGTTTACATTTGAGGACCCAGGCGTGACGTCATCACATCGCGCCCGGGCCTCCGACGATCATAGAGATGACTGGTGACCATCACGTGACCCACCACCGGCGCAGACGATTCTCTCCGGGTCCCCGACCGCACGGGAGAGCCCGGAGAAGCACCGGATGGCGGCGGGAGGGGGGTGTCCCCTCCCACCGCCTATAAGAACGATCAAGCGGCGGAACCGCCGCTATGATCATTCTTATGGTGCGCAGGATCGCCGTCTGCAAACAAGGATATCTGAATGATGCCTCTAGCCAAGGACAGGACCCGATCGCCTCTGCTCGCCACCGATTAAAGTGATCTTGTGGCGCATCCGCCGCTGAGATGATTTTTATCTTAAAGCGGACCGCCCGCTGAAGAAGTGGATACTGGGGTTATGGAAGCTAGCTGCTGCCATAACAACGGTACTCCACTTTAAAGAGCTGCCGTATAATGACAGCGGGCGGTCTGTAAGTGGTTAAAGCTGAGTTCACACTGATGCTGAATACAGCTCGCTTGCCCCTGGGATATTGATCTGGTTGCAGAGGGTGTTGTTAATCAACTGATTTGATGTTAATGAAATTAACAACAGATGCACTGGATGAGACAACCTCCAAAACAGGAATGGTTTTACAGGTGGAGGCCACTGACATTTTTTTCCTTACTCATCTTTTCTGACTGTTTTTCACTAGTTTTGCAGTTGGCTAGGGTCAGTGTCAATACTAGTAGCATAAGGCGATACTTGGACTCTATGGAGGTTTCACAGGCAGTCCAACTCCTCCAGGATGGCACATCAATATGTGCCATTGCTAGAAGGTTTGCTGTGTTTCCCAGCACAGTCTCAAGAGCATGGAGGAGATTCCAGGAGACAGGTAGTTATTCTAGGAGAGCTGGACAGGACTGTGAAGGCCCTTAACCCATCAGCAGTAACAGTATCTGCCAGGGGCGTACCTAGACCATTTGGCACCCAGGGCGGATCCTATATCTTAAAAGTGGACTGCAGGGCTGGTGCACAGAGTTTTCTTCTACACAAGTTAAAGTACAGTTTGCATTACAGTTTGTCATGGATATGCATTAATGTCTGTCTGCCATCTTACCTTCCTCCTCATGTGTTCATCTAGAGACCAGACCTCCTTCACCTGGCTTCCTTTATAATCTCCTCCCAGCCTGACTCCACCCCAGGCCCTATCACAGAACACTATATTAACCTGTGCACTGCAAGCCTGCTTTGCTGATCAACGTGTTTGTTAGGCATTGTGTGTTTGGGTTCCTGCCTGCCGTGTGCTACGTCTGTCTCTCTGTTAAGTTATTGGCTTGTCCCCGACTATCCCTGTCTGCTCGTGGCCCTTGACCTTCGGCTCGTTCTTCGTTATCCTTGTCTGCTTGTGGTCCCTGACCTTCAGCTTGTTATTCGGTTCTCTCTTATCGTGTGCTGCTGCTTCCCCTCTTTTCCCCTTATCCTACGGGGCGTGAGCTAGGAAACTCCAGGGGCCGCGACCTGGTCCCAGCCTGCAGCTAACATCCTCACCACTAGAGGCCCTGGAGAAGACCAGCTGGGTCTTAGACTCCGCGCCCTGGGGAATCTTGGCTCTAGCTTCCGTTTGGATCCCGGTTGTGCTCCTCTGGTCCCGCTTTCCACAACCACCCAGTTTCCTATCCGCAGAAGCCAGCCATAGGGTTCACTACCTCGCGGTGCACTCCTGTCCCCCTACGGTGTGCATCTGTCACCTGGCCACAGGTGATCCTGACAGTTTGATCAACCATGAACCCGGCTGACATCCCGCTCCCCGCGGATGATCCATTGCAGGGCATAGTTCGCAGACTTGAGACCCAGGAATCAAATCAGACTCAGGTGATGCGATTCCTCCAGGATCTGGCTTCTCGATTCGAGCAGCTTCAGGTCTCCTTGGGAACCCCGAATCCGCAACCCCAAGTACAACCAGCGGCTGTACCTATCGCACCAGTCGCAGCCTCACACTCACTGGGATTGCCAGCTCCGTCCCGTTTCTCTGGGGACTCCAAGGCCTGCAGGGGGTTTCTCAGCCAATGCACAATTCATTTTGAGCTTCAGCCTCAAAGCTTCCTGTCTGACCGGGCTAAGGTAGCCTATATCATTTCCCTCCTCTCCGGTGAAGCTTTGGCCTGGGCTGCCCCCCTGTGGGAGAGGAACGATCCGGTGGTTTCCAGTCTGTCCGATTTCTTGAAGCTCTTTCGTAATATCTTCGAAGAGCCGGCTCGGGCTTCTTCAGCGGCTAGTGCTGTCTTACGTCTTCGCCAAGAATCTAGTTCAGTGGGGCAATATGCTCTTCAGTTCCGTACCCACACAGCTGAATTGAGCTGGAATAATGAGGCCCTGGTCGCTACCTTTTTACATGGCCTCTCTGACCGAGTGAAAGACGAATTAGCGGGAAGAGCCATCCCCGTCGGTCTGGACGATGTAATTTCATTATGCAACCAGATCGACATTCGTTTTCAAGAGAGGTCCTTAGAAAAAAGACGCCAGCACTCTCTGGGTCCTAGCCAGTCTGAGCTCCCCTCCCTTCATTCCGTGGAGCATCCTCTACCTGCTGAAGAACCTATGCAGCTGGGCCGGACCAGACTAACCCCCGAAGAACGTGCTAGGCGCAGAACTCTGGGCTTGTGCCTCTATTGTGGGGGCAAGGGTCATTTTCGTGACTCCTGCTCGCTTCGTCCGGGAAACGCTCGGGTCTAATACATTTGGAAGGTGGAGTATTGGACCCAGAATCATCACCTTCTCGCCTGCTCTTGCCAGTGTTCCTTCATGTAGGCACTTCTCCTCAGTCAACCCTTGCATACCTGGATTCCGGGGCTGCCGGCAATTTTATGGATTGGAGAACTGCTTCTTCTATGAAGCTTACCCTTTCACCTCTCACTACCCCATTGGTAGTCTCGGCAATTGATGGCACTGTTCTCCCAGGGGGCCCTATTCGCTTCCAGACGCTACCCATTAGGATGTCGGTAGGGATTCTCCACCAGGAGTGGATATCCTTTCTTATTCTACCCAAGGCCTCTACCCCAGTTGTATTGGGCCTCCCTTGGCTACAGCTCCACTCTCCACATGTGGACTGGGTCTCTGGGCAGATCCTGGCCTGGGGTTCCTCATGTTTCTCGTCGTGTCTTCTCAAGGTGACCCCCAAGGAGAGTCTTCCGGTTGCTGCCACTTCTGTTTCTTCTGATCTTCCTGCTGCATACAGCGATTACCGGGATGTGTTCTGTAAGAAATCAGCTGAGGTGCTTCCTCCCCACAGGTCTTTTGACTGTGCTATTGATCTTCTCCCCGGAGCAACTCTACCCAGGGGTCGTACCTACCCTCTGTCCATCCCAGAGACCCAGGCCATGTCGGAGTATGTCGCAGAGAATCTGGAGAGTGGTTTCATCCGGAAATCCTCATCGCCTGCAGGGGCAGGGTTCTTTTTTGTTGCCAAAAAGGATGGTACCTTAAGACCCTGCATCGATTATCGGGGTTTAAATGCGGTTACTATTAAAAATCGATACCCCTTACCCTTAATATCTGAGCTATTCGATAGGTTGAAGGGTGCCTCCATTTTCACCAAGTTGGATCTCAGAGGCGCGTACAATCTCATTCGAATACGGGAGGGTGACGAATGGAAGACTGCATTCAACACTAGAGACGGGCATTACGAATATCTGGTGATGCCTTTTGGTCTGTGTAATGCTCCAGCCGTGTTTCAAAACTTTGTCAATGAAATCTTCAGAGATCTGCTGTACCAGTTTGTTGTCATCTATCTGGATGACATTCTGATCTTTTCTGAAAATCTGCTCGTCCACAGAAACCATGTCCGCACTGTACTTCAACGTCTTAGAGAGAACAATCTCTATGCCAAGCTGGAGAAATGTTCCTTTGAACTGAGGTCCTGTTTTTGGGGTGCTTCGTCTCATGTTCGGGTCTTCGTATGGACCCTGGGAAGGTCTTGGCTATCACCAACTGGCCTCTTCCTGCTAGCCTCAAGGCCACACAGCGCTTTCTTGGCTTCACTAATTATTATAGGCAGTTCATAAGGAATTACTCTTCCATTGCCGCGCCTATTATCGCTTTGACCAAGAAGGGTGTGAATGCCAGAGACTGGCCTCCCGAAGCTGTCTCTGCATTTCACAACCTGAAACAGGCCTTTGTTTCTGGCCCCCTCTTGAGGAGACCAAATCCTGGGAATGCATTTTTTATTGAAGGGGACGCTTCCTCAATGGGGGTGGGAGCTGTGCTTCTTCAAATCTTTGAGAAGAGACGCCAACCATGTGCGTTCTTCTCCAAAAAAAATTCTCAGGCAGAGAGGAATTATGCCATCGGTGATCGGGAACTTCTCGCAATTAAATTGGCGTTAGAGGAGTGGCGTCATCTCTTGGAGGGTTCCCCTCACTCCATAACGATCTTTACCGATCACAAGAATTTACAGTATCTACAGAATGCTAAACGTCTGAATCCTAGACAGGCCAGGTGGAGTCTCTTCTTTGCCCGTTTTAATTTCACGATTACCTACAAACCTGGTTCCTGCAACGGTCGGGCTGATGCGCTCTCTAGGTCATTTGACACTTTGGACGAGGAGTCCGCCCCTGAACCTGAGCCGATCATTCCCACCTCATGCATTGTTGCCCACTCTACCACCCTGAAGTCAAAAATTCCGCCTGGTAAGACCTTTGTCCCCACTGAGCTAAGAGCTAAGATCCTTCGTTGGGGACATGATTCCAAGGTGGCAGGCCATTCTGGATTCCTCCGTTCCTTCCTACTCATCAGTCGTCACTACTGGTGGCCTAATCTCCGCTCAGACGTCAAAGACTACGTTAAAGCTTGTCATGTCTGCGCTCAGTCCAAATCCTCCACACAATCTCCTGCTGGTCTCCTCATGCCCTTGCCCATTCCTAAGGAACCCTGGGCCCATATTGCCATGGATTTTATCACCGATCTCCCACTGTCTGAGAATAATACAGTCATTTGGGTGGTAATCGATCGATTCTCCAAGATGGCTCATTTTGTTCCTCTTCCTGGTCTTCCTTCTGCCCCTGCCTTGGTTCCCATTTTCATTCAGGAAATTCTCCGCCTACATGGGGTCCCTTCTCATATTGTTTCCGACAGGGGAGTCCAATTCACGTCTCGTTTTTGGAGAGCCTTTTGCAAATCCCTCAATATTGTCTTGGATTTTTCTTCTTCTTACCATCCCCAATCCAATGGACAGACTGAGAGGGTTAATCAGGAGTTAGAGGTCTTTCTTCGCACCTTTGTGTCTTCTCACCATGACGATTGGTCCTCTCTACTCCCGTGGGCAGAATTCTCCCATAACAATCATGTGAATACCAGTTCGCAGAAGACACCCTTTTTCACAGTTTATGGAAAACACCCTCAACTTCCTCTTCCCATGATCTGTTCTCCAGACATTCCAGCTTTGGCTTCGGTTCAGGAGTCTCTCAATTCCGTTTGGGGTCACGTTCATGATTCCCTCCGGGCAGCTGCTGAAAAATTCAAAGGCTTTGCCGACCGCCGCAGGCGTAAACCGCCTTCTCTTCAGCCAGGGGACAAAGTCTGGCTCTCTACCAGGAACATCAAGCTCCGAGTTCCTTCTCTGAAGTTTGCTCCACGATTCATCGGTCCATACACGGTAACTGCTAAACTGAATCCGGTTTGTTTCAAACTCCAGATTCCTAAGAGCCTTAAAATCACTAACTCCTTTCATGTTGCTCTTCTAAAGCCTTTAGTCCTCAATAAATTCTCTCGTCCTCTCCCTACCGTGGCGCCTGTCTCTGAGGATAATCAGGAGTACGAGATCAGTCAAATTCTGGACTCCCGACTCTGTAAAGGCGTTCTTCAGTACCTCGTTCATTGGAAAGGGTTTGGTCCTGAGGAGAGGTCTTGGATTACTGCATCTGAGGTCTTTGCACCTCGTCTGTTAAAGGAGTTTCATCTGAAGTTTCCCTCTAAACCTGGGCCCAGGCGGGGAAGGGGGAGGCCTCGTAAGAGGGAGGGTACTGTCATGGATATGCATTAATGTCTGTCTGCCATCTTACCTTCCTCCTCATGTGTTCATCTAGAGACCAGACCTCCTTCACCTGGCTTCCTTTATAATCTCCTCCCAGCCTGACTCCACCCCAGGCCCTATCACAGAACACTATATTAACCTGTGCACTGCAAGCCTGCTTTGCTTTGCTGATCAACGTGTTTGTTAGGCATTGTGTGTTTGGGTTCCTGCCTGCCGTGTGCTACGTCTGTCTCTCTGTTACGTTATTGGCTTGTCCCCGACTATCCCTGTCTGCTCGTGACCCTTGACCTTCGGCTCGTTCTTCGTTATCCTTGTCTGCTTGTGGCCCCTGACCTTCAGCTTGTTATTCGGTTCTCTCTTATCGTGTGCTGCTGCTTCCCCTCTTTTCCCCTTATCCTACGGGGCGTGAGCTAGGAAACTCCAGGGGCCGCGACCTGGTCCCAGCCTGCAGCTAACATCCTCACCACTAGAGGCCCTGGAGAAGACCAGCTGGGTCTTAGACTCCGCGCCCTGGGGAATCTTGGCTCTAGCTTCCGTTTGGATCCCGGTTGTGCTCCTCTGGTCCCGCTTTCCACAACCACCCAGTTTCCTATCCGCAGAAGCCAGCCATAGGGTTCACTACCTCGCGGTGCACTCCTGTCCCCCTACGGTGTGCATCTGTCACCTGGCCACAGGTGATCCTGACACAGTTGCTCCACTAATATTACATTATGCTCCACCACTAATATTACATTATGCTCCACCACAAATATTACATTATGCTCCACCACTAATATTACATTATGCTCCACCCCTATTATTACAGTTACTCCACCACAAATATTACATTATGCTCCACCACAAATATTACGTCATGCTGCACTACAAATATTACAGTATACTGCTCCACAAATAGCACAGCACACCTCCATAACCCCTCAGCACATCTTTGTACCCACAGAACACCCTGTACTCTCTAACACATCTCTGTAACCCCAGTATGCTTTTTTACCTATTTGGACATCTCTGCACTCACAGAATGCCTCTGAACCCTTAGCATGCCTTAGCATCTCCATATCCACATTTTATCCTTGTACCACCCCAGGACACCTCTGTACCCTCTTGCTCATCTCTGCACCCCCTTGCACACCTTCACAGCCCCCTGCAAACTTACATCCCCCCCACAATCCTCTGCACCCCTCATATGTATCCCCAAGTACACCTCTGTAACCCCAGCAAACCTTTGTATCCCAGCACACCTCTGAACCCTCCCACCCACCTCTGCACCACCCCCAGATATCTTTGTACTTCCCAGCATGGATTTGTTACCCCCAAGAGGCCTCTGCTCCCCCAGCACAGTTCTGTACACCTCTGTATCCTTCAGTAATTCTCCATATATAAAGAAAAAGCTGCGCCAAAAACATTAATGAGCAATCCTCAAAAATCAATGATGATATGAAGGCAGTCCAAAGGAGTGACCTATAAGTGCCAATATAGTATCAGAAGGGATGAATCACATATGCTGTAGAACATCCAGAAACAGTACAGCAGGGATATGCAATTAGCGGACCTCCAGATGTTGCAGAACTGCAAGTCCCATGAGGCATAGCAAGACTTTTACAGCCACAAGCATTACACCCAGAGGCAGAGGCATGATGGGACTTGTAGTTTTGCAACAGCTGGAGGTCCGCTAATTGCATATCACTGCAGTACAGTATAGTAACACCACCGTGCTTGACAACCGGAGTGACCACCACCATAGTAAAAATGGCTGCTTACCAGAAGCAAGCAAAGGAGTGCAGTCGGCTATAACCTAGCCGCGGCCTTTAGCTTGCATGTAGTGGGTAGATGGAACTCAAACCCAGTTGGAACACCCAGGACGCTCCTCCAGTATGCAATATGGTGTGCTGTATGATGGCTCCGTATGCAATAAGTATCAAAAAGAGGAGAGGACCATAGGGTGATAACGTCTAAAATGCGTTTAATAAGAAAAAGTAGCGTACTTACATCAATATAAATTTAAAAAAGCGTAGAGAAATGTGCCGGCCAGCATAGGCAGAAGCCCTTCCTCGAACGAGCTGCGTGGTGACGTCAGGTATAGCAGATAATCCCAGTTCCAACCAATTCACTGGCAGAAAGCTCTGCATGTAAATAAAAGAAGTGCTCAAAATAGCGTGATACTGTAAAATCAGTTTAATATCACACTTAATTCTTCAAATATAGCACTCACATGAATCTCAAAAAATAGACCAATACACTGCACAGAAAACATTCGGTCAGAGATGAACCGAAAACTGAGTATATTTGTTGCGGCGAACCCAAGGTGTCCACTGATCGCTCACCACCTCCCCGCTGTTCCTTCCTGGATCTCCACTTCCTTGATACGTCACACGTTCACTTCAGATGGTTGCTGCACAGCTACGCCCCGACATGTTTCATCATAAAGACTTAGTCATGGGATTGACAAGTCTCCATAAGTCTCAGCACGCCTCTAGCACATGTTCTCCACTGAACATCTCTGCAACCCCCCCACCCCACACACACACACACAGCTGCACTACTGATTAGCAGCTCTGTGATGCCTACTATAGTGGCCGAGCAACTCCCTTTACACAAGCCAGTGCCTGTCCCGGTCAGATGCCCCTCCCCCTCCACTGTAAAGTATGCACTGCTGGCCGGAGGTGTAAAAGGAGATGCCGGGCACCATAGAGCTTCTCCCCACACCACTTTATAATAGGCTCGTGTCCTCTCCTGGCTGTCTGTCTCTGCCTGCCTCCCTCCCTGCACATCGCTCGACTGCACCGAGAGAAGGAGCGGAGCTGCCAGCCCGCTCCATGGGGACTGCTAATGAAAAAAAAATTTACTGCACCACCATCAATGTGTAACACCCAGGACGGAACACCCCTCCATTCCCCCGGAGGCCCGCCATGGGGAATTATTTACACAACAGGAAAAGAGACACCAGCAGCAATTAGAGGCCATCATGAAACAGCTTCAGCAGGGCAGCAGACCGAGGCTGGGAGTCATGCTGGTAACATACCGACTTTTCGGGTAAGTCACCTGTTGCCAAAGATGATTGCAGATGATGACCCTGAGATGTTTCTGACCACCTTTGAAAGGACAGTGGAAAAAAAAAGTTGGCCTAAAGAACAATGGGCTGGACTAGTGGCCCCCTACTATCTGGAGAATCCCAAAAGGCTTATTTTGACTTGGAGCCTGTGGATGCACAAAACTATGATCGCTTGAAAATGGAAATATTGGCACGACTGGGTGTAACCCTGGTTTTTCCATGCTCAGCATGTCCATAATTGGAGTTATCGGCTGAGAAAGCCACTCCAGTCAGGAAATGGCTGCAGCCAGAAACTCTGTCCGGACCAAAAATTGTGGAGTGGGTAGACAAATTTCTGAAGTTTCTTTCTTCCACCTTGCAGAAATGGGTGAGCCATGGAGACCTGGAAACAGCAGACAAACTTGTAGACCTTGTGGAATAGTTCCTAACGACTGAGAATCTGACATCTTCACTCAGAGACTCACAGACTTTCCACCCCAAGACCAGACCATCCCCAGCTACGGGTAAGACTGCATCAAGGGATGGGGGTGGAGAGAGTGAAAAAGGGGGAACTAAAGGTATTTTTGAGACTGGTTATAATGTCTGGCGAGAGCAGCCCGGGAAGACCAATCCCACAGGAGGTGACTAAAAAGTTAATTTGTTAACGTTGCCAGGAAGAGGGACATGTAGCGGCAGTTTGCCCAGCTATTGATGAACCAATGCACTGTGAGTCTGTGACTTTCTTTCAGAGAGAATGCAGTCTCTATTTGCAACTACATGTACTGCAGTAAAAGGAAATTAGAAACCTTTATGCAAAATGTGTTTAGATGGTAAAAATGTTGCTGTATTGTTGGACTGGTTAGTCTGGTTACCTTAGTAAAAAACTGAAGTAACCGAAGTACACTGAAGTACTTCTTACGTACTTCAGTGTATCACCCTCAAACAGATGGGCTGGTTGAAAGATTTAACAAAACGGTAAAACAAATGATGAGGAAAGTGGTTGATAAAGACGGAAAGAATTGGGGTTGTCTACTCCCTTATTTGATGTTTGCTATCAGAGAGGTTCCCCAATCGTCCACAGGGTTCTCTCCTTTTGAGCTACTGTATGGGAGGCACCCATGGGGACTACTGGACATTGCCAGGGAAACATTGGAGACTGAGAGTTCCCCTCATAGAAGTGTGATTGAACATGTGTTATAAATGAAAGACAGAATTGCTCAAGTGATGCCTATTGTAAAGGAACATTTGGCACAAGCCCAGTTGGCTCAGCAGAGGATTTACAATCATGGGGCCCAGGTCCATTCTTTTTCACTTGGGGATAGGGTGTTGGTCCCCACGGTCGAAAGTAAATTCCTATCCAAATGGCAGGGTCCCTATGAAGTGTTGGGAAAAAAAATGGGTGAATTATAAAATTAGCCAACCAATGTGCAGTGCAGATATATCATGTGAATTTGCTAAAACCTAGGAAGAATAGAGAATCCTTGGTCGCTGAGACTACCCCACTTTCTGCTCCATCTAACCTGGTTATCCCTGAAGTCGGGATAGCGGAGACTCTGTCCAAAACTCAGTAACAGGAAGCTAGAGTGCTTCGAAATAAAGAGAAATTTTCAGAATTGCCAGGTTGGTTGTCTGGGGTTGAACATGACATTGTCACTAGGGTTGAGTGAACCCGAACTGTAAAGTTCGGGTCCGTACCGAACATTTGAGTTTTTGGGTACCGGACCCGAACCCGAACAATTGCGTGTATGTTCGGGTTCGGGTCTGGTGTTCGGCGATGTAATGGCGCATTTAGAAAAGCTTCAGGGGGCAGCCAATCACCTTTTGTTTAACTGGTGTGCCCTTAGAAGCCATCATAGCAATGCCTACTAATGGCATGGCTGTGATTGGCCAGTGCAACATGTGACCCAGCTTCTATATAAGCTAGAGGCACACAGCACGTCACTCTGCTTTAGACAGGATAGGGAGAGGATCCTGGCTGCTGTTGCTTATTAGGGAGAGATTGAAATACTATGAGTTAGTCCTGATGCTGCAATCTGAGAGAAAAGATAGAGAGACAGTTTAGGGCAAGGTTCCTGTTGGTGCTTTCAGGGAGAAAGATTTAGAGATCTAATAACTCAGTGATCTGCATAGGTTTACCTGTTTGTGTTGCAGTGCACAGTCTTCTTACACTGCCATGAGCTCAGTGTCAGAGAAATTTTAACTTTTATCTGCAAGCTCAGTGCACCAGCACTGCATATGTTACGTTGAGAGATACACCCTGTACATACTGTGGGTGTATTGTGCTCTTGCAAAAAGACCCATTTAGGGCAAAAAAAATAAAAAAATTGCAGTGTTTTCTGCATATATGCAAGTGTGAGATTTACAATTTATATATTTTTCTTGTATTGTGCTATTCCCCCAAAAAAAAATTAGGGCAAAAAAGATTTTTTTATTAGCATTTTTCTGTATTGCTGTAGGTGTGAGATACAGTGTTTACATACTGTGGGTGTGTTGTGCTCTTCCAAAAACACCCATTTAGGGCCACAAAAAATATTTTGCAGTGTTTTCTGCATATCTGGAGGTTTGTGAAATAAACAATTTATATATTTTTCTTCTACTGTGCTATCCTAAAAAAATTATTGTAGGACAAAAACATTTTTTTTGAATAGCATTTTCTGCAGTTCTGTAGCTGTGAGATACAGCGTTTACGTACTGTGGGTGTGTTGTGCTCTTCCAAAAACACCCATTTAGGGCCACAAAAAATATTTTGCAGTGTTTTCTGCATATCTGGAGGTGTGTGAAATAAACAATTTATATATTTTTCTTCTACTGTGCTATCCTAAAAAAAAAATAAAAAAAAATTGAATAGCATTTTCTGCAGTTCTGTAGCTGTGAGATACAGCGTTTACATACCGTCAATGTGTTGTGCTCTTCCAAAAACACCCATTTAGGGCAAGATCCTAAATTTGGAAAATATGAGGAGAACGTCAAAGGGACGTGGTGGCCCCGGTCGTGGTGCTGCTGGTGGAGCTTCTGTTGCAGGGAGAGGACGTGGTCGATCCGTGCCAGCTACATGCACAAGTGAAACACCTTCCTCAGGTGCGAGTAGGTGTCCGAGCCTGTGGTGGTATTTTGTCGCGCCTAATGAGGCTGTACGAATGTTGAGGCCAGGACAAGTACAGGTGATAGTAGATTGGGTTGCTGACAGTGCCTCCGGTTCCTTCCCTTAAATGTAGCACTCCGCTACATTTTTATTTCAAAGTATTTTATTTTCCCACTAGCTTATCCATTAAATTGAATAATTTTTTAAAGAAAGGGCGTATTCTGGGGCATTTCCACCATATGTGTGGCATCGTGCCGTTGAGTTTCTGAGGTTCTTAATGATTTCCTGTACCTCTTCTGCTGAAAAGGGGGCCTCCAGCATATCATAATTTTTTTTATGTTATTTTAGGTTATTTCCCTTTCCATTACTTTTTTAGAGCATTTTTAGTCCTCAGAAGTTCGTGTCCCCATTGACTTCAATGGGATTCGGGTTCGGGGTCAAGTTCGGTCCCGAACTCGAACTTTTTTCCGTCGAACCCGAACATCTAGGTGTCCGCTCAACTCTAATTGTCACCACACCAGAGGAAAGGGTCAAGTTGAAACCTTATTGAATTCCTGAAGCCCATGAGAGGCAATTCGCCAAGAAGTAAAAAAAATGTGTGAGCTGGGGGTTATAGAAGAGTCAAATAGTGATTGGTCCAGTCCCATTGTGTTAGTGTCAGGGCTGGGCTCAGCCCATCCTTCTAAGAGTTCTGTGATCAGCTGTCGGGTTAATTGCCAAAGACTCTTCCTTCCACAGTGACTTACTTGGTTTTCATTTCCTGCTTGTCAGCTAGCTCTGCTAGCTATTTAAACTGCATGGATCAGATCTTCTGTGCCTTCGCCTTGGTCAACATATCCGGACTCTCTCTGCTGTGTTTTCCTGTGAAAGAATTTTGCTTGGCTGACTTCCCTTCTGATTCCTGATCCTGCTTGCTGCACCCGACTTACCTGATCTCTGGACTCCTGTTTATCTGGCTTGTTCTGACTACCGGTCCTGGTTACCGAACTCTGGCTATGTTTTGACTACATTTGCTCTGTTTATACGATTTTATTAAATAGTGTGATTTTTACTGCACTTCTGTCTGATTCATGGTTCCTGGCAGTTAGTGCCCAAACCAGATGGAAGTTGGCGGTTTTGTAATGACTTTCGCCACTTGAATAAAATCACTAAGTTTGACACCTATCCTTTGCCCCGCATAGACAAACTGATTGATTGCCTAGAGACAGCCCATTATATGATGACGTTAGACCTGACCAAAGAGTATTGGCAAATTCCTCTCTCGGAATCAGTCAAGAAAAAAAACAGCATTTGTAACTCAAGAGGGGTCTTTCCAGTATCCGAGGATGCCTTTTGGGTTACAGAATGCTCCGGCCACATTTCAATGGGTAATGGATAAGACGCTTTGGCCTTATCAAGCCTATGCTGTTAAATATCTAGATGACGTGGTCATCCATAGTGAGAATTGGGACTCACACTTACCAAAGGTTAAGTCTTTGTTTGATTCCATCTGGAAAGCCGGGTTTGCACCAATCCCAAAAAAATTACCCTTGTGCTATAGGAGGCAAAGTATCTGGGATATACCACTGGAAGAGGTCTAATAAAGCCCCAAGTAAACAAATTTGAGGCTATTCAGAGTTGGGCACGTCCCACCAACAAGAAGCAGGTTTGAGCATTTTTAGGAATCGCTGGCTATTATCGCCACTTTATTCTACATTTTGCCTCACAGGCTCCTCCCCTGACCAATTTGACAAAAGGGAAGGAGTCTGTCATGATCAAATGTACCCCCTGAAGCAGAATCAGCTTTTGAGGCCTTAAAACAGGCCTTATGTAGTAAACCAGTGTTATACTCGCCTGACTTTTCAAGGGACTTTGTGGTCCAGACTGATGCATCAAATGTTGGGTTAGGAGCTGTGTTGTCTCAGGTTTTCAAGGGGGAAGAACACCCTGTCATTTACCTCAGTTGGAAATTGAAGGCCCATGAAGAAAATTACACCACCATTGAGAAAGAATGTTTAGCGATAAAATGAAATGGTCTTTAGATTCTTTCCGTGAATAATAGTAGGGTGAACTCCGCGCCAATATATTATTAAGATAAAACTTTATTAATAGTTAACTAAGCTGCTCCCCTGAGAAGTGACAGGCTCCCAGTGAAAATGTGTACAATATAGGGGGCGCTGGCGTGCTAAATAAATAAAGCACAATACTGCACATATAAGTGAACCATGATGATAACAAATAATATAATGCAAATGATAAAATAAATATGTCCCAATATTAGTGATCCAAAACGTGACATTCAGAGTCCATAAACCAACACAAATATCTGCTTGCTGTCGTGTATAACTTGAAATTTAGTGGTGTAAAAGATGTTAGCAATCCATACATCAAACGTGACCATTCAATGCTGCTAAAGAAAAACTTGAAGTGATATACAAAGTGATCCTTCACCAACTCTATAGAAACACACCCAATGTGCCTGGATATAGAATCTGCTTACCAGAGGTATTTGACCACTTTAACCAAAAAGTAGGTCAATTAGCGCTTATGCAGGATTGTGCCTGCTCACATGAACGGAAACTGGAGATGTACACCTACCTCCTCATAAGTGACGGCCGGATAATGAAAGAAAATAATGGAGGATATCCATAGCGTAAAACCATTTATTTTGATATAAAAGCATAAAAATTAGCCAAAAGGCTACTCACATTTATAAGTGCCTAACCTGGCTGGGGCAACTGGGGCTGCTGGTTTGTCAGAAGATATGTTGCGGGGAACCGCTACGATCCTACCACCTCCGTGGATGGCGTGCGTTCCACCTCCTTACTTCCGGCAACCACCCAGTCCAGATGTAGCGTATGGAACGTGACCAGGTACAGCCTTTCCGGTACTATCTCTTGGGTAGACAATTTGAACTGGTAACAGATCATGCTCCATTAAAGTGGATGGCACAGAACAAAGAACAATAGGAGGGTGAATAGGTGGTTCCTGGCCTTTCAAGAATTCCGTTTTACAGTGAAACATCGCCCCTGTATTAGAATGGGAAATGCTTATGCTTTGTCCCGCGTGCATGCATGCCTGGCAACCTGTGTCTCAATACTAGGGTTGAAACAAGAGGGGGGATATTGTGACAGGGCCAGGAAAATCTATGGGTTGTGTCCAAGATAGGAGATACAGTGGAACCTCGGTTTAAGAGTAACTTGGTTTGAGAGCGTTTTGATTTGCGAGCAACTTTTTTTTTTTTTATTCTGACTCGGTTTGCGAGTGTTGACTCGCAAGACGAGCAGAATTCAAGCTAAAAATGCCTGCAGTACCTCATTTGGCCTGAGGTGCGGGGGAGCAGGAGCCGAGAAAAGCCGAACATTAGCCTGCAGTACCTCATTTGGCCTGAGGTACGGGGGCGCAGGCCCCGAGCCGAAGTGTCCTCGGGCCTTTTCGGACGTTTTTGTCGCTCTCTGGCGCCCCCCACCTCTGGCCGCATTCGGTATTGCGTCCCATTGAAGTCAATGCGGAACAAATTATTTTAGTTTCCATTGACTTCAATGGGAAAACTCGCTTTGATATGCAAGTATTTTGGATAAAAGCATACTCCTGGAACGGATTATGCTCGTAATCTGAGGTTCATCTGTATATTTATCCCAGGTTTATGCTGTACACTGATTGCTTTTGGGTTTCTGCTGGGTAGTGAGCCTGTTTGGGGCTCAATGAGGGTTAACAAGCTCAGGTGTAACAGATGAAGCACTCAGGGCTCTATAAAACTCCCAGGTTGCTTCAACAAGGGGCTCAACCCTGGAACCAGATTCCTGCATAGGACTGGGTAGCAGCTTCTTCTGAGTGGTGAAATTAAAGTGGAAGTAAACCCTCCTATCATTTTCAGTCAAGGAAGCTGCCATATTGGCCTCTGTTTAATCTTCAACTGCTATGATGCTGCACATGTGATCAGTTATGACAACAGCCATTGGATAGTTTGTCAGTTTGGTTGAGAGCACAACCAATGTGACAGTTGGCATTCCTGGCATGCCGGGAATGTAACTGCTTTTTGAAACTGTTAAATCGATGGGTTTACTTCCGCTTTAAGTCTGTATGACTAAAAGACTGTTCTTCTGTGTGTCAGACAGGTTTGGCGGTAGGCTGTTCCAGACCAGGGAGATAGGTTCCTGTGTTTTGCAGTTAGACACCCAAAGTGGCAAGGGTTTATTTTCTGTTTTGTTTTATTTTTGCTGTTTTTGATACCTGCACTTGTAACTACAGACTTGGAAATGAACCAATGTTTTGTTTTCACAAATATGCTGTCTGACTGTGCCTACTTCACTGAGCTGTGACCCATCCAGGGGGTCCTGCACACCCTGCTACTGAGCTAATCCATTACAATATATATACATCCCAGTCTTAGCCCATAGGGTTCAATATTGGGTTGGCCCACCCTTTGCAGCTATAACAGCTTCAACTCTTCTGGGAAGGCTGTCCACAAGGTTTAGGAGTGTGTCTATATGAATGTTCGACCATTCTTCCAGAAGCGGATTTTTTGAGGTCAGGCTCTGTTGTTGAACGAGAAGGCCTGGCTCGCAGTCTCCCCTCTAATTCATCACAAAGGTGTTCTAACGGGTTGAGGTCAGGACTCTGTGCAGACCAGTCAAATTCCTCCACCCCAAACTTGCTCATCCACACTATATTGCCAAAAATAATGGGCCACCCCTTCAAATCATTTAGTGGAGGGGGGATTATGCTATGGGATTGTTTTTCAAGAGTTGGGCTTGCCATACCAAGACATATTGAACAATTTGATGCTCCCAACTTAGTGGGAACAGTTTGGGGATGGACCCTTCCTGTTCCAACATGACTGTGCACCAGTGCACAAAGCAAGGTCCATAAAGACATGGATGACCGAGTTTGGGGTGGAGGAACTTGACTGGCCTGCACAGAGTCCTGACCTGAACTGGATAGAACACCTTTGGGATGAATTAGGGTGGAGGCCTTCTTGTCCATACAGTATATATCAATAAAACCATATTATACTGTATATAAATAACTAATGCTTCCTTTGTGTAATGAAAATAGTAATGATATTATGTCCAATTGTGTAAAAATAGTGAACTTGCGCAAACACATTTTTTCGTATACAACTGTGATTCTGTGACACAAACAAATCCACTCCTAAAATTGTGATGAAACCTCTTAGAACATGATCTCCACACACTTTGCACACGGATGTAAGCCCATAAAATGTCATAAACAACATATGGATTTATCTTAGAAACATAGAAGAGCGATGGCAGAAAAAAATTAAAATCCATTGAGTCAGTCTGTTTTATATATATATATATATATATATATATATATATATATATATATATATACAGTGTGTGTGTGTGTGTATATGTATATGTGTGTATATGTATATGTGTGTGTATATATATATATATATATATATATATATATTGTAATAGTGAGAGTCCCTGTCTCTGGGGAAATGGAGCAATAATTGACACAGAGTCTGCATGTCGGCGGACTGCAGAGCTACAGAGCGTAGATATGAAAAGGAGAGGACTGCTCTGGCAGCTTTCTCTGGATTTTACTATCTTCAGATGGGGCTGTGTAGTTTGGAGATTCCTCAGAGTCTTGGGTGGGACGGAATCTCCAACCCTGTGCCCGGGTCTTGAGGACAGCCAGAAGGGTGTGTGCCCAGGTGCATACAGCCCATATAAGGAGGGGCTGGTGAGAGCAGAAGTGGAAGGAAGGTGGAGTGTGAGCAGCTTGATACTGCTGGTGAAAGACAGACCCCTGTCAGGAAACGTGTCTGCCCTGTGTGAGGCTACATAACTGGTGAGGGGGGACTTTGTGTCTGAAGGACTGGGAAGGTTGGGACGGCTGCAAGGGCCTGTGAGACCAGAGGGTCTGGGAGGCAGGGAGAGCCGAGGCGACTAGCAAGTCCAAGGGGGCTGAAGGAAGTCCTGAAGTCTGGGGGACATAGTGAGCAAACCCAGGGGGCTGGAGAATCCTGTTAAGACCAGGAGTAGGCCGGTTTATCAGGGAACTGCAAGGCAAAGTAAGCCTGGGAGCCAGGAGGCTTGGCATTTTCTGTTGTGTGAGTTTACTGGAGAAGAACCCCTGTGTGGGAAATCCTGTGTATAAACTTTTATTTTGTTCCTTTTAATAAAAATGGGCTGTCATGCCCTCAAACCTGATAACTGACTGCTGTGGACGCATCTACCACTGAGATAAACACCCCAATGTCACAAAATATATACACTTTTTTTTTATAAAAATTTTTGTCTGAGTATAGAGCTACATTTGTCTCAAGCATGTTTGAATCCACCTACTGGTGATCAACCACTCCTTAGGAAAAATAACACTTTCTAAGATTAGAGGTCATGTCATGATTCATATTGAAAATACTGCCCTCCTGAACCTTTTTCACCCCATTGATATATTTTAAGGTTTTAATCATGTCTCTCCTTAATGTATAATGTCCATGTACACAAATCATACGATAAAGATCACAGCATACAGATCTTACCCTCAGTCATTTTACAGATTATACGAACAGTGACTGTACAATTGGCCACATCCCTTCCTATTTATTTGCAACACACCTACATCTCAGTATAGAAAGATCCCATGCCAACTTTTATTTATTTTTTTTTTTTTTCATTGAAAGATGTTTATTAAGATTTTTTTTAACAGTATACAAGGAAATAGGGATATCAAAGAAAATTTAAATATAAAATAACAGTGAGAAACAAGAAGAAGCACATAATCAGAGCAAATGTACTTACACATCCAAAATTGTTAGAAACTCAACAGTTTATACATACAGATATTCAAGCAGTGTTATAGTTGCTAGTCCAGATTTCCCACAGATTATCAAATTTGCCGCATTTCAGTGAATTGATTGCTAAAAGTCATTCGAATGTGTAGTTTTGTTGAACTTTTCTGGTTACATTAGTAAGATTAACTGCAGGAATGTTTTTCCAATTGTGAAGTATCAAGGACCTAGCAGCTAATAGGATGTGAGATACCACATGTCTCATGGTGTATGGAAAGTTTTCTAGACCAATGTGTAGTATAGCCAGTGTTGGATTGGGGGGTGTGAATATTTGCGTAAGGGATGAGATGAGTTTGAATATTTGATTCCAGAAGCTAGTTAAACTGGGGCATTCCCAGAACATGTGAAGGAGGTGGCCTTTGTGTCCGGATTCTCTCCAGCATAAAGGTGAAGAGTTAGGAAACATTTTTGCAATCCTGCAGGGGGTATATTGCCAACAATTACGGTAATTGTCTTGATCATTGATTCCCAATAGCTAATACAGTGTGATGTGTGTTGTATAGTTTGAAACGCAAACTTCCATTGTTCATCTGTAGTATTCGTGCCCAAATCTGTGTCCCAATTCATGTGTACAGCTGATTTTTTAAACGCCTTTTTATTTTCAAGTACCGTAGATTATAATATATTGATATGCCCTTGTTGTGCAATGAACCGCTCGTGAGGTGTTGCCATACTACGGTCGGAAGGTGGGTTATAGGGGGCGGGTTTGTTTGCATAAAGTGAGCCATGCGTATACAAGTGAAAAGCATGTGATTTGGCATATAAAATTCCCTCTTTAACCACTTCCATACAGGGCTTTTTATACCACTTCAATACCGGGCCTATTCTGGCACTTCTCTCCTACATGTACAAATCATCATTCTTTTGCTAGAAAATTACTCAGAACCCCAAAACATTATATATGTTTCTTTTAGCAGACACCCTAGGGAATAAAATGACGGTCGTTGCAACTTTTTATCTTGCACTGTATTTGCGCAATAATTTTTCAAACGCCTTTTTTTGGGGAAAAAAATGGTTTCATGAATTAAAAAATAACAAAACAGTAATGTTAGCTCAATTGTTTTGTAAAATATGAAAGCTTATGTTACGCAGAGTAAAAAGATACCTAACATGTCACGCTTTAAAATTGCGCACACTCATGGAATGGCGCCAAACTTCGGTACTTAAAAATCTCCATAGGCGACGCTTTGAAAATTTTTACAGGTTACCAGGTTAGAGTTACAGAGGAGGTCTAGTGCTAGAATTGTTGCACGTGCTCTAACGCATGTGGATATACCTCACATGTGTGGTTTGAACGGCGTTTACATATGCGGGCAGGAATTACGTGTGTGTTCGCTTATAAGCGCGAGCTATTGGGGAGGGGCATTTTAAAAAAAAAAATATTATTTTTTATTTTTATTTTACTTATTTTTTTTATTTTTACTTTTTTTTACACTTTTTTTTTTTTGATCACTTTTATTCCTATTACAAGGAATGTAAACATCCCTTGTAATAGGAATGTGTGTGACAGGTCCTCTTTATGGAGAGATGCGGGGTCAATAAGACCCCACATCTCTCCTCCAGGCTGGAAAGCATGAGATCAGTGAATTTTTTTTCACAATCTCATACTTACAGCCGCAATGGCGGCTTTGTTTACATTTGAGGACCCGGGCGTGACGTCATCACATCGCGCCCGGGCCTCCAACGATCATAGAGATGACTGGTGACCATCTGGTCACCAGTCATCTCTATGCTCATCATGTGACCCACCACCGGTGCCGACGATTCTCTTTGGGTCCCGATCGCATGGGAGAGCCCAGAGAAGCACCGGATGGCGGCCTATAAGCACCCTCCCGCCGCCTATAAGAACGATCAAGCGGCGGAACCGCCGCTATGATCGTTCTTATGGTGCGCAGGATTTCCGGCTGAAAAAAAGGATATCTGAATGATGCCTCTAGCTGCAGGCATCATTCAGATATCCCCCCTCAAACCCAGGATGTCATATGACGTCCACCCAGAGGGAGAGATGGTTCCTGCCGGCGTCATTTTGCTATGGCCCGGTATGGAAGGGGTTAAGCATTCTGCTGATTTTGGGCAATTGTTTTGGAGTAAGTCATGCACCATGTTTATCCCTTGGGAGAGGAATGTTTTCAAGGATAGCATTGGTATATTAGCTTAAATTATGCTTAGAGGGAGTTTGAAGTCTATCGCCTTGCAATTGCTAAGTTGGCAGGTTAGGAGGAATCTCCAAGCTTGCAATGAAATGGAGAATAGTGGGGGGTGTATTTCTGGTGTTCCAGGGTATCCAATTGTCTCCCATAAGAACCGCTGGAAGATCTGGTATAGGAGCTAGGGATTTTTCGATTTGTACCTAAAGTGGTATGTCAGTGGAAGAAAACCAGTATTTGAGTTGGTCAAGTCTGGTTGCCTACATATAGTCGTGGATATCGATTAGTCCCGCCCCCCTACACTTTTGTGAGAGATTAGTTTGTGAGCATCTAGCTTTCTTTGTGCCCCATAAGAGTATCGATTGAAGATTAGAGGGGGCCTTGAGGTATTGCGCTGGAATGGCTATCGGGAGAACCCTGAAAATGTATATAATCTGTGGTAAAATAAGCATTTTAAATGCTGCTAACGTGCCCATCCAAGATAGTTCACCTTTGGCTATATTTCTGGTTTGGATTTCTATTTTGCTTAGAAGGGGTTTTAGGTTAGAATCTGCTAGTAAGCTAGTGGTACTAGTCAGGGTGATGCCCAAGTATGTTATACCTTTTATCATTCCAGGAATACGGAACAGATTGACGTAACTTGAGACAATCTTTGGCTGGTACCCCCAGATTCAGGATGAGGGATTTGGTCAAATTGACCTTATAATAGGAAACATCCCCAAAGGATTTCAGTATTTCATGTGCCATAGGGAGTGATATAGGTGGGTTTGTTAACAGCAATACAACATAGTCCGCGAACAGGTTTATAACGTGGGGAGTAGAACCAAATTAAAAACCTGATATGCTATTATGTGTTCTGATGGCCTCCGCCAGGGGTTCAATCATGAGATTTAAGACTGTTGGAGATAGGGGACAACCCTGGCGGGTTCCGTTGGTTATCTGAAAGGGAATGGAGAGCATGCTGGACGTGTACACCTGTGCTGAGGGACAGGAGTATAAGGCTAGAACTGCATTCAGTATATGACCACAAAATCCAAACTTAGACAACGTTATTGACATGTACTCCTAATGTACTCTATCAAACGGCTTCTCTGCGTCTATGAAAAGCAGCAGAGAAGGTGTTTTGTTTTTTTCAACATGGTGGATTATATTAATGATTCTCCTTGTAGCATTTGAGGTTTGTCTCCCCTTCACGAAGCCCATCTGGTTGAGCTAGAAAAGGGATGGAATGAAGTCAGCTAGTTTGGCTAATAGTTTAGCGTAAATTTTTGACATCAGTGTTCAATAGAGAGATAGGGCGAAAATTGGGTGGTGTAGTAGGTTCCTTGCCAGGCTTGGGGAGGGTGACTATGTACTGTTTGCTCGTAACATGTCTGGGGGAAATGTCGCTGTGTCTGCAGCCTTATGCCGCGTACACACGATCATTATTCACGGCGGTTAAAAAAACGCCGTGAATAATGACAGGAAAAACGAGGGAACCGCTTGGTTCCCTACACACGGTCGTTTTTCCCGTCATTTTTTCTCTTGACGAGAAAAACGACCGTCTGTGGGCTCCGCGGCAGTGTTTCCCTATGGGAAAACTGCCGCGGAAAAAAATGCTGGAAAAAACGATGAGAAAATTTAGAACATGTTCTAAATTTTCTCGTCGTTTTTTATGCCGTTTTTCTAGACGAGAAAAACGACATAAAGCCCACAGACGATCGTTTTTGTCGGCGAAAAAAAAAAATGCAGTTTTTCTCGTCGAGAAAAGCGGTCGTGTGTACGCGGCATTAGTGAAGACTGTTTGCATATGTGGTGTAAGGTAAGAGCTAAACGTTTTAAAATATTCATTTGAAAACCCGTCAGGCCCGGGTGATTTGCCATTCGGTAATGTAGCTATGACAGCTTCTATCTCAGATGTGGTGAACGGGGAGTTCAATGAGAGAATTTGGGTCTCTGAGAGAGAGGGCAAATTTAGTTTCTGTAGGAAGGCCTGAATGTTTTCAGTTGTAGGTTGATGTGTGGAGGGATCATCTTTGATATTATACAGATTACTGTAGTAAGTAGCGAATTGGTTTGCGATGTCCTGTGGATTAATGATTTTGTGTTTGAGAGTGGGAAGTATCAAGTGGACAATTCTTGTCTTAGTGTGTGCAGCTTTTATTCTATTGGCTAAGTATTTGCCTGCTCTGTTGGCATTGGTGTACAAATTCAGTTTCAGGCGTCTTAAGTGGTAGTCATTTTGTTGGGACAGAAGTGCTCTCAGTGTCTCTCTTAGTTGGGAAAGTTTTTGGGTGAGGGTATGGTCGGGTGCTTGTTTATTTTGTGTTTCCAATGTATGTATATCAGTTAGGATAGAGTTGACATTAGCTGCATGGCGTTTCTTTTCTCTAGCACCGAGTTGTATTAAAATGCCCCTCATGTATGCCTTATGGGCATTCCAGAGAGTAAAAGGATTCTCCACAGAGTCTGCATTGTTCAGAAATAAAGTACTAAGGTGTTGAGAGATCGTTGTGGAGGTTCGGGGTTCTTGTATTAATCTGATATTGTTGCGCCAGATGGGTGGGGAAGAGGAGACAACCTGATCGTTAATGGCAATAGTAATAGGTGCGTGGTCAGACCACGTAATGTCATGTATCAGTGCAGAGGAAACTTTTTGCAGTAACCATTTGTCTGTTAGAAATAAGTCAATGCGCGAGTAGGAACAATGCCTGTGGGAAAAGAAGGTGTAGTCCCTTGCATTCGCGTTTGAGTATCTCCAAACATCAAACAGTTCCGCGTTATGAATTGTTTTGCTCAGATATGTGGAGCTGTTTGTTTTTTAAGTGGACGTATCTAGTCTTGGATCTACGATGAGATTGAAGTCACCACAGAAAATGAGATTGTCATATTGTTGAGACTTGATTTTCCTTAGCAGCCTGCTAAGGAAGCGGATCTGATGTGAGTTTGGGGCATACAGAGATACCAACGTGTATGGATTTGAGTTAATATCTCCCTTCAAGATGATGTATCTGCCATTTATATCAAGAATGGTTTCTTTATGCTGGAAAGATAGAGTATTCCTCAATGCAATTAACACTCCTCCCTTTTTAAGACCTGGCATACATGCCAAGAACACATGAGGGTAGTCTTTATGTGAACATTTTGGAGCTTTGGATTCCTGAAAGTGGGTCTCCTGGACACAGGATATCTGCCCTGTGTTTCTTGGATTCTGTCCACATGGATAGTCTTTTCACGGGGTGGTTCAGTCCCCTGGCATTGATAGATAGGCAGTTAATGGGCATGGGGAGGGTTATGAGAAGTCTGCAGTGCTATGTAGTGCATATACTCACTGTGACCATGGTTGATGTCCAGGGAGGGAGTATTAATTCTGGCTTTGTCCTGGGTGGAATGAGAGTTCACTGCTGGTCGGCGTACTTCAACGAGCAAAATAAAAATAGTAATAGAGAAAAAACAAAGTTAATAGAGCAGATTCAAGAGCACAATAAGAAAAGGATCAATGAACCGATACATGTGCAGGCGTAACTGCTATGAAAAGACTAGGGGGATGAAAACAGGGATTATAACTTGGAACCCCTGTGTCCGGAGAGAACTGAGTGGTATGGATTTCGTTAAACTCACACGTTTTTCTTGGAGGAGCATTTGCGTGAGACCACTTGCCAGTCCTCTTGTATCGGACTAAGATTTGGAGCAGGAGCAGATAGCAGAGCGTGGTCAGGTAGAATGCCCCATTGACGCATTGCTGCGATACCTTCTTCCAGTGTTGAGATCAAGACCGATGTACTATTGTGGGTAACCGAGACCTTGGCAGGATACTTCCATATATGGATAATATTGTGGTTCCTCAGAGCTTTAGTTATCGTTGCTAGGTTGCGATGTTGTTGGAGTGTGTGCCTGGATAGGTCCAGGAGCAGTTGTAGTTCTGCAATACTGTGGGTGCTTGTTGTCGGTTCTGCGGAAAGTTGTTAGGATTTGTTCCTTAACATGGTAGTAGTGTACCCTGAGCAACACGTCTCTAGGCGTGTTTTCTGGAAGGAAGGAGGGTTTGGGAATAAGATGAATGCGATCCACAATGAGATCCTGTGGTGACAGAGATGGCAGTAAAGTTGAGAATAATACCTGGGCATATGACAGTAACTGCATGGCAGGTATGGTTTCAGGGTTCCACCTGATTTTTATGTTGTTCCTCCTGGAACGGTCTTCTAGGTCTGACACTTTGTTTTTTATCCAGGCAATTTCCTCACTGTGGTTGCGATGGGCATCCACCATTGTGTTAAAGGATGAGGTAAAGTCACTCATGCGTTGTTCAACGTGATCCACCCTGCTGCCTAAGGCCTGTACTTCTCTCTGACAGTGATTTTATCCCAGCAGTCATATCAGCATGCACTGAGACTTTCAGGGCTAGCAACATGTCTTTGAGAACAGTGTCTGATACCGGCCTGTCAGATGTGGGGAATGCAGGTATAGGGTCCTGTACATTGTGCAGCACTGTCGCCTCAGCCTCATTAGGTCTGCTTACCTCCATGTCTGGGTCCCTCAGCGGCCTATCAGGTGAGGAAATTCTCTGTTTTTGCTTAGCTGGGCTCCTGGTGGATGGGCTGGGGGTCCCAGAGGAGGATCCGCTGTGTAGGAGGGCACCGTGAGGCTGTTTTGAGGGACCGGATCGGCCGTTGGATGCACTCGCGGCCCGCGGCTCCGTCTGTCTCCCTGGAGCGCCGGGGCCATTTTGTTGAAGCCTGCGCGCTTTGAAGAAATCTATAAGCTTCTGGGGATTTTGTGGGTTTTTACGCTGGCGAGTCATCTTGGCAGATGCAGCGGGTCTCTGTGATTCAGTGGATGCTCTGTAAGGCGCGGATGTTGCTGGATTCTCTCCGGCGGCCGAGCGGAGCTCTCAGTTCAAGCGTCCATGTTGGAGCTTGGTCGCCACGCCCCCCCTCAAACCTTTTTTTTTATGTTTGAGTATCTGTAAGTAGAAAATGCAGAGACACAGAGATGAGGAGAAGTGGTTCTTCAAGTAAATTTAGAACATTTCCACTGAATGGCAGGTTCGTTTCTACAAGATGTTGTGCATTCCCAGATTTATATTACAAGATAAAGCAGCCGTCCAAGCCTCTTGCTAGTCACTATTGTTCGACTTTCTTTTCTTTAGCAGACAATAAAAAAATCATGGCTGACATTTGGGAAACAATGTGATGACATTTGGGAAAACTTTTCAATACAAAAAGTTTAAATCTAGACAGAGTTTTCTAACAGTACAGTAACATGTTAATAATAGAAGAGAACAAAACACTACCTTCATATTATGTAACCCTAATTAAAATATTATGATAACACCTATGTTATTTTGGCAATTAGATCATCTTGTATACTTTTACATTTGTTAATCTTGCTGCATCTTTTGGGCATTTACTTTTTGCTTCTTGACGTTAGGTGTTGAATGCATTATTTTTATTCACCACTGCTGTTCAATTTCTTCTGAGGCTACACAGTACATCTATAATTCGGTCTATCAGTTGTTTAGGATGATACCCTCTGGCATAGTTTTACTTGTGTGTAATGCTTTTCCACATTGGCAGATCCCTTGATTTTAAATTAATTGAATCACTTTTTTTTTTTACTGCTTTACACAATAAATAAATAATCACAAGTAACAATATGAAGCTTTGTTCAACTGGCTGCATTTTAGTATGGAGTAGTTTCACTTAAAATGAATTTGAATCTATTATTATTTATTTGATTTTACCTCTGTTTTACAATGTAAATATTGAAAGTAAAGCAAAAAAAATAAAAAAAATCCATATAATATAAATAAAAAAATATTTTTGCTGTCTCACTTTCTACTAGAGAAAAACATTGGGATATGGGAAATCCTCTTGTGTATTCAAATGTACACAAAAGTGGCCAGAACTATTTGCATGTGTAAGCAGAATTTGACATTTATACACACAACAGGGTTAAAATTGAAAAGCAAACAACATATTTGATGAATGTGAAAAAAGGTATAGGATATTCCTAAACTGCCTAGTATTCAAATCAACTTGTGTTATACAACTTGAAGCTTCTGCTGACATCTGGCATGTGTTCCAACATAGACAAAGATAATATTAAACTAATAAGGTGTTGTGCTGCTGAACAAATACAATACCTTGTGAAAACATCTTACAAAAATACAGCTAACCAAAAAGCTTAATAGATGACCTTCAAATGCATGATAGCACAAGTGACATACACTTTTTGTGATTAGACAGTAAAACAACAGCTCCAGTGCTGCAACAGCCATAAAAAAAAAAATAGTTAACACACAACTCTGGTGCTCCAATGACTGTCAAACAAAAAGTGTTTAAATAAAGTCCCAGTGTCAGGGGGGCGCATGTGCAGCTCGTAAGATGGCGGACGCATAAGACCAGAGCTCCGGCCTCTTCTCACCTATCCAAAGCTCCCGCTCCGTAACGTTAGCTTTTACAGCCCCGGGAGCCTTCTCACTTGTTTCGGGAACTACTCAGCTATCCCACGGACACTTTATGGGTAAGATCGGAGATCAGAGGCATATTTACCAGAAACACACGTCGCAAGTCGCACTCAAGCCCTCCCACCTCATGGATCGTTTCCTCTGTAGGCCTCAATCCCTGGCCCCAGGAACTTCGGCTGATGTCGCGGATCCGCCAGACGCACTCCCGCTAGATGATCCCTCTCTTTTCACTGAAAAGCTCTCACATCAACCACAAGCACCCGAACAGCCAGCTATTTGTGACAGTGGAGGTACTAGATTTAAGGCTGCAGGCCCTGCTTCAAAGCCTCACTCACAACATTGCCAAGGAGGTGGGCAAACTCGCACATGAACTTAGAGGGGAAATAGATCACCTAGGGGAACGCACTGACACCCTTGAAACCAAATTTGACAATATGGTCCAATTTGTTCATGTTCTAGAAGATGAAAACGCCACCCTCAAAAAT
The DNA here is from genome assembly GCA_029206835.1 of Rana muscosa. Lineage (NCBI taxonomy): Eukaryota > Metazoa > Chordata > Amphibia > Anura > Ranidae > Rana > Rana muscosa. Next base: position 597,429,051 of record CM055122.1, on the reverse strand, counting down.
GCAGTGTCAAGATCTCGAGAACAGGGAACGCTGACAGGACCTACGGATCCATGTAGTCCCTGAATCGATCACTGACAAAGAAATCTGGCCCTATCTTCTTGCTCTTTTCATCACTCTAGCACCCAATATTCCTGATATAGCCTGGCTCCTTGACAGAGCACACAGATCGTTGGCTCCCAAACCTCTTCAGGGAGCCAATCCTAGGGATATCATTGTTCGCTTCCATTTCTACGAAAGTAAAGAAACTTTGACCATCGCACCCGCAACAGATCGAGGATCGAATTCAAGGGTACAAAAATTCAACTTTTTAGTGATTTTTTCCCCCATTACACTGGCCAAACGCCGCACTCTACGGCCTGTTACAGCTCATTTACAATGTCACCAAACCCCGTACCGCTGGGGCTTTCCATTTCACCTAACAGTAACCAAAGATGGCTCGCAACACTCCATGAGGGATCTCCATGAATGGGAATCTTTCATCAGAAATCTGGGTCCTCCCCCCATTCCATATGAGGATCTGCAAGCACAAGTTCCAGCACCCAGACCACTATCTACTCCGGGAAAGATCTGGACCCCAGTTTGCCAGAAATCTAGGAATGCCTCTTTCACTCATCAAAGGGCTTCAACGTCCAAAGGCCCCATCTGAACTTGCCTTTTGAACTGTCTATTTGCCTCATTTTTACACAGAGGTCCCGATCTCCACTTCTGTGTCTAAGGACTCTGGACTCTGAGTCTGGATTCCGTCCTTGTTGTGTCCCGTTCGGGCACCATCTCCTGAACAGTTACTTGTTGACAATTTCCTGGTTATCTTCTACTCAAGCCATTCGGATTGGACTGAGGCCGGTAAGTTGGATCTTGCGGGCAGTCATGTCCCCTCAACATGGTCGGACTATGACCGTGGTCCCCTGAGGAACCCACTCTCCTCAGGCTCTAAACCTACATGGTTTATATATATATATATATATATTTTTTTTTTTTTCTCATATAGATCTTTTTTGAACGTACCATTGATCCTGTTCTCTTTTTTGACTTTTGACTTTTTTCTCCAGTGTACTTGGAACTTTTTTGTTTTTTCCTTATTTTTTTTCTTTATTTTTGAGATCCTTTTGTGATCCACAGCTGTGTTTCCACTACCTTTTTTCAACTTGACTTGTTTATATGTATTACTCTAGTTTTCAGTTTCTTTACATCATGGTATCTGCTCAATTTATGGTTTCTGAATGTAATGCGTGCTATGTCCACATTGTTTAGTTAGTAATGGCTATTAGTATGTTCTCATGCAATGTTAAGGGCTTGAACTCCATTCGTAAACGTTGGCTAGCATTGAAGGAGTTCAAATCCTCTAATGCAGACGTGATCATGGTTCAGGAGACACACTTCAAGGCAGAGGGCTCATTCAAATTTGCATCTAAGCACTTCCCCACCGCATTTGTAGCCTCTGACCCCTCTGGTAAAGCTGGAGTGGCCATTCCTTTCAAACGCTCCTCTACCATACGTATCAAATCCTCCTATTTGGATCCTCATGGCCGGTTTGTCCTCCTGAGCTGTGATCACATGAACACCTCTTTTACCCTTGCAAATATATATGCCCCCAACTCGGGAAAGATCAGGTTCCTTGAAGAATTTTTTGAGAAACTCCAACCCTTTTCCCAACCCTTTATGATTATTGGAAGGATTTAAATTTATGAATGTCTCCGTCTAAGGACAGGTTTGCCCTGTTTCAAAACACCCCCTCTCTGCATGTACAAAAGTCTTCCTCCTCATTCCGTAGAGTGATCAGGGCCCATAACTTGTTTGACAATTGGAGGGTGAAACATCCAACTGTCAGACAGTTCACATTTTCTCCCCACCCCATAAACTATATACGAGGTTAGATCACTTCTTCGTTTAAGCACCATTACTGACATATTTGATCGACTCAAACAAACACCCGATCACATGGTCTGATCACGCACCCATAACCCTCGATCTTCTTCTGTCTGCACCAACACCTAGAATGTGTCACTGGCGCCTTAACGAATCCCTTCTCAATACTCCTACAGTCCAATTACATTTACAGCACCAATTGACCGATTTTTTCAAATCGACGAGGGTTCAGTTACCGAGACCTCCACTTTGTGGGAAGCTCATAAGGCCTAGTTCAGGGGTGAATGTATCGCCTCTGGATCTCGCCTTAAAAGGGATCGAGCCCTTCAGCGCTCGTCCCTATTGGCTAACTTAGCTGAAGCTGAAAGATGCCTACTTAAATCCCCCACGGTGGATCGTCTCCGCATTGTGACCTCTCTGCGAAACCGTATTAAATCCTACGATTTGAACGGGATTGCTAAATCCATGCTTTGGTCGAAAAAAAAGTTTTATGAGTTTGCCAACAAACCTCATAGAATGTTGGTCAATAAATTAAAACCACGTCCCCATGCCTCTATACTCTATACTGTACCTGACTTCTTATCACAATCCGACGGCAACCCCACTTATTGCCCTCGGGTTATGACTAAGGTCTTTGGAGACTTTTAATAGAAATTGTATAACTGCCTCTCCACAGACCCAGAATCTCAGTTCACCCAGGAGAAATTTGACACTTTCGTCAAATCCCTGAATCTACCTATGCTATCCTCAGATGACCACTCTGGATTAAATGCACATATCACGGCTGAGGTCTCTATGGTCATTAAACAACTTCCGTCCCACAAATCTCCAGGCCCTGACGGACTCCCCTACTCCTATGCCCCATATGGTAGCTCTTTTTGCTTCTCTGATGAATGGGAAGGTCCCCCATACTCAATTTTTATATGCTTACGTAACAGTCATCCCGAAACCGGATAAAGACCCATCGCCTGCCTGACAATTACCGCCCCATAGCTCTTCTAAATTCCGACTATAAAATTTTTACTAAAATTTTAGCAAATAGACTTTCTCTACTACTCCCTTCCCTAATACATAAAGACCAGGTTGGGTTTGTTCCCACCAGACATGCTGGTGACAACACCAGACGTACCATAGACCTTATTGACCTCCTGACTAGGGATGAGCCGAACATCCCCCTGTTCGGTTCGCACCAGAACCTGCGAACAGACCTAAAGTTCGCGTGAACTTTAGAACCCTATTAAATACAATGGACTCGAACGTTCGAAATCAAAAGTGCTAATTATAAAGGCTAATATGCAAGTTATTATCCTAAAAGGGGTTTTGGGGACCCGGTTCCTGCCCCAGGGGACATGTATCAATGCAAAAAAAAGTTTTAAAATTTTCCAGGAGCAGTGATTTTAATAATGCTTAAAGTGACACAATAAAAGTGAAATATTCCTTTAAATTTCGTACCTGGGGGGGGGGTGTATAGTATGCCTGTAAAGCAGCGCTTGTTTCCCTTGCTTAGAACTGTCCCTGCACAAAATGTCATTTCTGAAGGAAAACAAGTAATTTAAAAGCACTCGCGGCTATAATGAATTGTCGGCTCCCGGCAATATAGAGAAAAGTCTTTGATAAAAAAAAAAAAAATGTGTGGGGGTCCCCCCAAATTCAATTACCAGGCCCTTCATGTCTGGTATGGATATTAAGGGGAACCCTGCGTCAAATTTAAAAACAAAATTATGTAGGGGTCCCCCCAAATATCAATACTAGACCCTTCAGGTCTGGTATGGTTTTTAAGGGGAACTCCACCCCAAATCCACCTCATGTTCGACTCGAACATCGTCTGTTCGGCCGTTCGCCGAATTTCGAACAATATGGGCCGTTCGCGCCAAATTCGAGTGGCGGGTCACGGCCCATAATTCACTGCGTCATCACAGTGCATTGCTGGCTGATGATTGGCCAAGCATGCACTATGACCCGCATGCTTGGCCAATCACAGCGCCGTCAGTACAGAGAGCCGTAATTGGCCAAAGGAAGGGTGCCTTTGGCCAATCATAGCTCAGGGGAGTAGGTACACGCCCCCCACACTATATAAGGCCGCCTGCGTGACGGCCTTGTGTAGTGTGTTGCGGCGTGTGAGAGAGATGGATAGAGAGTAAGGCCGCGTACACACGACCGGGAGAGCTTTCTTGCCGAGAAAACCGGCTGTGTGTACGCGGGTCTTTTTTCTCGTCGAGAATCTCATCGGCCTGTTTCTCGACGAGAAACCCGAGCGTGTGTACACTTACCTGTCGCCGTGGAAACCCACGCATGCGCGGTAGCTTCATAGGCATAGGGTGAAGCAAGATGGCGGCAACGGCATCGAATGTGATGAGCGCACGCTCGTGGTAGTCGATGACGTCACTGCGTTCGTGCCATTCAAAAGAACGGCGGTTCTTTTGAATCGTACGTGTGTACACTCGGCCAGGACAAGTTTCTTCCTGAAGAGAATCTCGGTCGTGTGTACAAGGCTTCTGAGTGTCATTTAATTTCAGTTAGATAGAGCAGGCAGGCGATTGAGTTAGGTTTAGTCAGTGTATTTAGTATATATATGCATCCTAGGAGTTGTGTGTGTGTGTATGTGTATATATATATATATATATATATATATATATATATATATATATATATATATATATATATATATTATACACTGTATTGAGTTTAGCTAGATTTCACTTCAGAGTGATCCTATGTTATTCTCGCTGCAGTATATGAAGTCAGTGTAGTGTATACTGGGCTCAGTGTGCATGTAAAGCTGACTGCAGACTATTGCTTTTCTATTACTGATAATACAAGCAGTTGATTGAGCTAACCTGCAGTTTCTTAAGTCAGTGTAGTGTAGTCTGGCCACAGTGTGCACGTAAAGCTGACTGCAGACTATTGCTTTTCTATTACTGATAATACAAGCAGTTGATTGAGCTAACCTGCAGTTTCTTAAGTCAGTGTAGTCTGGCCACAGTGTGCACAAAAAAGTTGACTACAGACAATTCCTTGTGTACCTACCTATTCCAATACATCAAAAAAAATATGTCTGGAAGGCCAACAAGGAGAGGCAGACACACACAGGCCAATAAAAGAGGGCAAGCAGGCTCTGTGTCTAGAGGCAACAGTGCTGGTCGTGGACAAGGTGCATCCTCATCAGCACGTGTCCGTGGGGCACGCTTGTCCTTTTTTTTCGGCAGCTGGCCGCGTTGAGCCGCAACATGCAGAAGAGTTGGTAGAGTGGATGACCAAGCCGTCCTCATCCTCCTCATCCTCTCTCACCCAGACTCAGGGTACTTTGTCTGCCAAAGCGGCCTCTTCCCTCGGCTCAATGGCATCAGTCACTCCTTCCCTAGCCCCACCATGTTCTCCTGAGGAGTCCCCCGAACTGTTTGACCACAGTGTTGGGTACATGCTGCAGGAGGATGCGCAGCGTTTTGAAGGCTCCGATGATGGTACCCAGCTTGAAGAAGGCAGTAACGTGAGTCCAGAGAGAGGGGGTGCCCAAGAAGGACAGCAAACTGGCAGTCATATTCCCCCAGCTGCAGCATACTACCAGATTTGCTCCAATGACGAGGAGGGAGGGGATGATGAGGTCACTGACTCTACATGGGTGCCTGATATGAGAGAGAAGGAGGAGGCATATCTCCAACGAGGCAGGATGCCCTCCAGGGGCCAGCTTAAGGGCAGCACACCGACTGCATCACACCGCAGAGCTCCGCATGTGCAGGGCGCTGCTGTCTCTGTGCGTTATTCCAAAAGTTCTTTGGTGTGGGCCTTTTTTGAGACGTGTACATCAGATTGGACCGTTGCTATTTGCAACATATGTCTGAAGTGTATCTCGCGTGGCCAAAACAGCAGCCGCTTAGGCACCACATGCTTGACCAGACATTTGTCGACCTGCCATGCAGTCCGTTGGCAAGCGTACATAAAAGACCCACACCAAAGAACAAAGCAGACCTCTCCTTGCTCCTCATCAGCTGGGATCTCCAACCCCACTATACCTTCAGTCCTCTCAGAAACCTTCACTGAGAGGAATAAAGGTGCAGAATTAGGTGTGTCACAGCCAAGTACTTGTGGGCAATCTGCTATCGGTACACCAATGTCAGATTGTACCAGGCAAATTTCCCTGCCCCAGCTGCTGCACCGCCGAAAGAAGTTCGCTCCCAGCCATCCACATGCCCAGCGGTTGAATGCTAGCTTGGCTAAATTGCTAGCACTTCAACTGCTGCCTTTTCAGTTGGTAGACTCTGCCTCCTTCCATGAGTTTGTGGAATGTGCGGTTCCTCAGTGGCAGGTTCCCAAACGCCACTTTTCTTCACGGAAGGCGATTGCGGCTCTCTACCGGCATGTGGAAGGCAATGTCTTGGCCTCGCTGGACAGGGCGGTCAGCGGTAAGGTGAATATTACCGCTGACTCATGGTCCAACAGGCATGGACAGGGACGCTACCTATGTTTCACGGTGCATTGGGTGACTCTTCTGGCAGCTGGGAAGGATGCAGGGCAGGGTGCAGTAGTGTTGGAGGTTGTTCCACCACCATGCCTCCAAAATGCTACTAGTGGTGATTCTGACACACCTCTCTCCTCCACTCCCTCCTCTTCTTCCTCCATGGCCTCTTCCTGTGCTGATTTGTCCTTGGAAAGCGTAAGCGTTCAAGGGGCTACGCAAGTACGCAGGCAAAAAGATGCCATGCGGTGCTTGAGCTGGTGTGCTTGGGGGACAGGAGCCACACTGGGGCAGAGATTCTGTCAGCTCTGCAGGGGCAGGCTCAGAGGTGGTTGACGCCACGCCAGTTTAAGCCAGGAATGGTGGTTTGCGACAATGGCACCAACCTCCTCTCTGCCCTCCGACAGGGACAACTGACCCATGTGCCCTGTTTGGCTCATGTTCTTAACTTGATGGTGCAGGGGTTCTTGGGCAGGTACCCAGGCTTACAGGAGGTCCTGAAGCAGGCCAGAAAACTCTGTGGGCATTTCTGCCGGTCATATAATGCCAGTGCTCGGATGGCTGAGCTGCAAAAGGATTACAACCTGCCCAAGAACCGCCTTATCTGTGACATGCCCACCAGGTGGAACTCAATGTTGGCCATGCTTCAGCGGCTGCACACGCAGCAGAGGGCCATCAATGAGTATCTGTGCCAATATGGCACGAGGACAGGGTCAGGGGAGCTTTTTTTTTTTTTCCATGCCAGTGGGTCATGATCAGGGATGCATGCACTGTCCTGTCACCATTTGAGGAGGCCACGAGGATGGTGAGCAGTGACAGTGCATGCATCAGTGACACTGTCCCTCTTGTCCACCTGTTGAAGCACACGCTGCGTGGAATAATGGACAGGGCACTTGAGGCAGAACAGAGGGAGGAAGAGGAGGACTTCCTTACCTCTCAAGGCCCCCTTTATCCAGACAGTGTTCCTACTGGCCCGCCTATCACACAGGAAGAGGACGAGGAGGAGGAGGATTGTGTCAGCATGGAGGTGGAGCTTAGCACTCAGCATCAGCAGCAGTATTCAGGGGATCAATCACAGTCCCAAGAAACCCATGGACTGTACGTGGCTGGGAGGAGGTGGCTGCGGATCATGTCATCCTTAGTGACCCAGAGGAATCCAGACCGAATGCCTCAGCAAACCTACGCTGCATGGCCTCCCTGATCCTGCAAAGCCTGCGGAAGGATCCTCGTATTCATAGTATCAAGGAGAGGGATCATTACTGGCTGGCAACTCTCCTTGATCCACGTTACAAGGATAAGGTTGCAGACCTTATCTTGACGTCGCAGAGGATGAAACATCTTCGGGAGGCCTTGCAGAAAGGTTTGTGCAACGCGTTCCCAGAGCCTAGGAGGTTACAAATTCCTGGTCCTGGACAACGTGTTGCTGAGGCTTCAGTCAGTCACAGAAGGAGCGGTGGAGAAGGTGGCCATCTGACCGATGCGTTCAGACAATTTTTTAGTCCGCAGCCCCAAGGTATGATCGGTTTCAGCAGCCATCGCCAGGGTCTGTTTTACATGGTGAAGGAATACCTAGGGGCAAGATCAGACTTGGACACCTTTCCCACCGAAAATCCTCTGGGTTACTGGGTCTTGAGGATGGATCACTGACCAGAGCTTGCACAGTATGCAATTGAGCTACTGGCCTGTCCTGCATCCAGCGTTCTTTCGGAATGCACATTCAGTGCTGCTGGAGGCTTTGTAACCGATCACAGGGTGCGCCTGTCCACCGACTCGGTCGATCGGCTGACCTTCATAAAAATGAATCAGTCTTGGATGACCACCAGCTACCAAGCACCTGATGTAACCGAATAATTTTTTTTTTGAATGTCAGATCCCTTCAAGACTGCCTATGCTGATGCTGAGTGACTATCCTGTTATGCTGAGTGACTATCCTCTTCCTCCTCAATGATCATGCTGATAGTTTGTAAGAAATTTTTTGGTTCTGGGCACCGCCACCATTGGCTAAGGCCCAATTTTTCTGCCCCTGCTTATCAGGGGCGTGTAATTACAATTTTTGCTGCAATACTTTGCAGCATGGCTCATTGCTGCGTTCCAAGTACAGTATCTGTGAGGGGTTGCAGTGTTGTGCCACCGCCACCAGTGGCTAAGGCCCAATTTTTCAGCCCCTGTTTAACAGGGGCGTGTAATTACAATTTTTGCTGTAATACTTTGCAGAAGGGCTCATTCCTGCTCTCCAACTAGAGTATCTGTGAGGGGTTGCAGTGTTGTGGCACCTGCACCAGTGCCCAAGGCCCAATTTTTCAGCCCCTGTTTAACAGGGGCATGTAATTACAATTCTTGATCTAATATTTCACAGCAGGGCCCGTTCCTGCGCTTACCAAGAGTAACTGTGGGGGCTTACAGTGTTGTGGCAACACCAACACCTAAGGCCCAAATTTCTGCAGAGTATATAGGGCAGACCCCTACTTTCAAACATCCAACTTACAAACGACTCCTACTTGCAAACGGAAGAAGACAACAGGAAGTGAGAGGAAATCTACCCCTAGGAAGGGAAATTCTCTCCTGTAAGAGTTCCTTGTTTCACTAAAAAACCCAAATTTTCAAAATCCAATTGTCATTGGGACGGAGAGTGAGGTGAAATGTTCTGAACAGGTGCACAGACAGCAAAACAAATGTTACAGGGGTGATAACCCTTCCCTATGTTTTCCAAAAAGCTTAAAAATAGATTTTTTGGCTGGAGCTACACTTTAAAAATGTACCAGTTCAAAATGACAAAACAGATTCTACTTAAGAACAAACCTACAGCCCCTGTCTTGTTTGCACCGCCTGTATACTGCTGTTCAGAGTATATAGGGCATGGGGCCCCCACGCCTTTCCTTTTTTAAATGTGTGTGTGCGGGGTTCCCCTTAATATCCACACAAGACCCAAAGGGGCTGGTAATGGGCTGGGGGGTACCCATGCCGTTTTTCTCAATGCTTTTCATCCATATTGCTGGGACCAGACATTACATTAAAGCCGCAAGCAGTTTTAAATTACTTTTATTCCTTTAGAATTGTCATTTTGTGCAGGGACTGTTCTAAACACAGGAAACACGCGCCACTTCACAGGCATACTATAGACACCCAGGAATAAGAAAAGTGTTTTACTGCGCTAATGTGAAATATAAAGTAATGAAAAATAATTGTGCTAATCACACCAGGGCTGCGACAATAAAATATGTGAAACCATATAAAAACAATATAAATTAAAAAATAACGCGCCCAAAATAATTAATTAAAAATGCGAACTTGATAAACGACACAGGTAACACAAAGTAAAAAGTGTCAAATGATACCTATGAACATAGTCCAACCATATATAGTACTAGATGAAACCAGAATACATGTGGATATATGATAAAAAGGTGCAAACATTGATAAACACTAATTACCATAAGCTGATCAGTCAATCAAAATAGATAATTAACCACCTGAAGCTGAGCAGCAATACTATGCAAATGCATATATATGTGTTTGAAAAAGAGTCCTTGAAAAACTTGAAAAACACACAAAATAATACAAAAACAATGTCCACCACATATGTAGAAATGTTTCTTTCACACTGGAAAGAAGGGGAGGGAAAAAACTTTGATAGAAATGTTCAAGAGGAAGGATGATGGTGTAGGAGAGATATCCCAAAGAATCCACAGATGTCAGAGAAGACCACATCCACCGCGGTGAGTAAATGTGTAAGAGATGGGTACGTTACCAGAGGTGGTGGACCTCCACTGTGGCGAGGTCTGACAAGCCTGCAGATATCACCCTCTGTGGGGTACAGGAGTTTATCCACCTGATTTCACGGAGTGATGATCCCAGTATAGGTTCTTAGCATCTGTTGTGCTGATCCTTTCACTCCAGCTGCTGCGATTAATCACTCCAAAATAATAAAACAAACCTCCGAGTTTGTGTGGGAACCATGAAAAAAAGGAGAAGAAGACTCCAGTAGTGTATTACCTCAGTGTAAATTTATTCCCAATGCATAGAGGTATACAAACGAACAGCAGAGTAGTAAAACAATATTTAAAAAATAGCCGGCATAAAAAGTGGCATTCGCCCGTGCTAGCGGGGTCACGTGGTAGTGACGTCAGTGCGCTGCACCGCCCTAAAAGTGCAGCGCACTGACGTCACTACCACGACGAGTCTTCTTCTCCTTTCCCACACAAACTCAGAGGTTTGTTTTATTATTTTGGAGTGATTAATCGCAGCAGCTGGAGTGAAAGGATCAGCACAACAGATGCTAAGAACCTATACTGGGATCATCACTCCGTGAAATCAGGTGGATAAACTCCTGTACCCCGCAGAGGGTGATATCTGCAGGCTTGTCAGACCTCGCCACAGTGGAGGTCCACCACCTCTGGTAATGCCGTTTAAAAAAAAAAATTTGCATTGATACATGTACCCTGGGGCAGGACCCGGGTCCCCAAACCCTTTTTAGGACAAAAACTTGCATATTAGCCTTTAAAATTCGCACTTTTGATTTCTCACGTTCGAGTCCCATAGACTTTAACAGGGTTCGAAAGTTCGCGCAAACTTTCGGTCCGTTCGCACCGAACCGGGGGGTGTTCGGCTCATCCCTACTTCTGACCAAAACCAAGAGACCCGCTATTGTGTTAAGCTTGGATGCACAGAAAGCTTTCGGCCGACTAAACTGGTCTTTTATGTTTGCCACATTGACAAAGTATGAATTTTCGGACTTTAAGAGCGCTGTACTCTAATCCTACATCCCAGGTGCAGTTTGCTTCTCATGTGTCTCCGCCATTTCCCCTGAGTAATGGTACCAGACAGGGCTGCCCCTTATCCCCTCTATTTATTCTCAGTCTTGAACCTCTAGCCACAGCCATTCGATCTCATCCAGACATGCGGGGTGTGGCGTTGAGACATAAGAAGTACAAACTGTCCCTTTTTGCAGATGACATATTGCTAAATATCACGCATCCACATATCTTGCTCCCATCTCTCCATTTAACTCTTAACTCATTTGGCAGCCTTTCAGGCTTTAAATTTAACCCGACCAAAACTGAAGCCCTTCCTATAAATATCCCGGCTGATGTACTTACAGTAGGTGCAGGAAATGAAGGTATATCTTCAGGCAGCAAAAAGTTTAAGTGATGGCAAACAAACTGTTCTGCTCTATTACTACTACAATTCTATCAAAAAGTAAAAGGTTTTGCTATGCATACACTTTAAGCCATTCATCATTATAACATTTAGGCAACTATACTGTATAGGCTTCCTTTAACTATGATATTACTTAACCACTTAACGACCGCTCACTGTATATATACGTCGGCAGAATGGCACCGACAGGCACAATCATGTACAGTGTATGTGATTGCCTTTGTACAGTTGGGGGGTCCGATCGGACCCCCCTCCTATACAGTGAGCGGTCGTTATTCATTGGGGAGCGATCCGACATGAGGGGGCGGCCATTCGATTCCGGCCACCCCCCCGCGATTGCTCCCAGCGAATGGAAATGCTCCCTCTGCTGTGTAATGTTTACACAGGCAGAGGAAGCAGGAGGAAGTGATGTCATCTCTCATGCGGCGCTCACATATACCGAGCACCGTACAAGAGAAGACACACAGGTCAGTACACTAACACTACACTGACACCAGGACACATAGGCACACAAATTGCCCCCCAGGCCCCCCAGATCACCCCCCAGCCCCCAGTCACAGTGTCACTGATTGCAGTGACCATTTATTTACTGATCACTGCAATCAGTGACATTTGTGACTGTAAAAGTGTCACTAAAGTTAGTTTTAGGTCCAGTGTAGCCCCCTAACCCCCCCTAATAAAGGTTTAACCCCCTGATCACCCCCCAGATAACCCTTTCACCCCCTAGCACCGCCGTCGCTAAGCGATCATTTTTCTGATCGCTGTCTTAGCGTCTGTGATGCAGATCGGTAGCCAGTAATTTTTTTTAGGTTCGCCGCAGGTTTTTATAGCGTCGGGTACCCCCATAAATGATCTAATAAAGGTTTAACCCCCTTGATCGCCCCCCAGGTAACCCTTTCACCCCCTATCACCACTGTCGCTAAGCAAACATTTTTCTGATCGCTGTCTTAGCGTCGGTGATGCAGATCGGTAGCCAGTTATTTTTTTTAGGTTCGCCGCAGGTTTTTATAGCGTTGGGTACCCCCATATATTACCTAATAAAGGTTTAACCCCCTTGATCGCCCCCCAGGTAACCCTTTCACCCCCTATCACGACTGTCACTAAGCGATCATTTTTCTGATCGCTGTCTTAGCGTCGGTGATGCAGATCGGTAGCCAGTAATTTTTTTTAGGTTCGCCGCAGGTTTTTATAGCGTCAGGTACCCCCATAAATTATCGAATAAAGGTTTAACCCCTTGATTGCCCCCCAGGTAACCCTTTCACCCCCTATCACCACTGTCGCTAAGCGATAATTTTTCTGATCGCTGTCTTAGCGTCGGTGATGCAGATCGGTAGCCAGTTATTTTTTTTAGGTTCGCCGCAGGTTTTTATAGCGTTGGGTACCCCCATATATTACCTAATAAAGGTTTAACCCCCTTAATCGCCCCCAGGTAACCCTTTCACCCCCTATCACGACTGTCGCTAAGCGATAATTTTTCTGATCGCTGTCTTAGCGTCGGTGATGCAGATCGGTAGCCAGTAATTTTTTTTAGGTTCGCCGCAGGTTTTTATAGCGTCAGGTACCCCCATAAATTATTGAATAAAGGTTTAACCCCTTGATCGTCCCCCCAGGTAACCCTTTCACCCCCTATCACCACTGTCGCTAAGCGATCATTTTTCTGATCGCTGTCTTAGTGTCGGTGATTCAGATCGGTAGCCAGTAATTTTTTTTAGGTTCGCCGCAGGTTTTTATAGCGTCAGGTACCCCCATAAATTATCTAATAAAGGTTTAACCCTCTTGATCGCCCCACAGGTAACCCTTTCACCCTCTATCACCACTGTCGCTAAGCGATCATTTTTCTAATCGCTGTCTTAGTGTCGGTGATGCAGATCGGTAGCCAGTAATTTTTTTTAGGTTCGCCGCAGGTTTTTATAGCGTCAGGTACCCCCATAAATTATCAAATAAAGGTTTAACCCCCTTGATCGCCCCCCAGGTAACCCTTTCACCCCCTATCACCACTGTCGCTAAGCGATCATTTTTCTGATCGCTGTCTTAGCGTCGGTGATGCAGATCGATAGCCAGTAATTTTTTTTAGGTTCGCCGCAGGTTTTTATAGCGTCAGGTACCCCCATATATTATCTAATAAAGGTTTTAACCCCCTAATTGCCCCTAGTTAACCCTTTCACCAGTGATCACCATATAAGTGTTACGGGTGACGCTGGTTAGTTAGTTTTCTTTTTATAGTGTCAGGGCACACGCCGTATATATAACCCAATAAAGGTTGGTGATATCAATTAGTTTTTTTTCCATAAATGATTTTATTGAAAGAAAAGTAAGGTTACATGTACATACAAGACATACAGGCTCATGGACATTTCAAGACTAACCAACGCTAACACAGAGTAATAACCAGTAACTGAAAGAGAGCAAGTAAACCCGTGTAAGAGTGCAAGGACCCACCCTAGGCCAATATCAGCAGGCCTATCCGGGGTCATGGTAAAACTTCTGAAATCGGAAACTGCACTGGTTGTATAGGTATTGGGAGCCCCTAGTAAGGCTCCAGGCTATCTTTTGGTCGGTTAATTCGATATTGGGAAAGACAAATAGAGAAAAATAACAATCATATCGGGGGGGGGAGCAGACAGAGAAGAGGTTTACATTGACATAGGCGTGGGAAAGGGGTAAAAGGAGAAGAAGAAAGGTAGGTAGAGGGTAGCAGTCAAGAATAGAAAATAGAGAGAAGTGGGGCGAAAAGAGAAGCGTGAGGTGGGGGGTGGTGGGGGCCGCTCTCCGTCCCAGGCCCCTGCACCAGATTAAAACGCAGGAAAGATTACTGTGTGAACTGTTTTTACTTCAAATACTTCAGGACAGCATTCTAGAAGAAGGACTTATAGTAATCCGTAGTCCTAAAATTAGGTTTTAGCGTCAGAGAGGGTCTGCGTCACACCCCAGGCAGCGTCAGGTTAGTGCCAGTAACGCTAACACCCACGCGTGAAGCATACACCCCCCTTAGTGGTATAGTATCTGATCAGATCAATATCTGATCTGATCAGATCTATACTAGCGTCCCCAGCAGTTTAGGGTTCCCAAAAACGCAGTGTTAGCGGGATCAGTCCAGATACCTGCTAGCACCTGCGTTTTGCCCCTCCGTCCAGCCCAGGCCACCCAAGTGCAGTATCGATCGATCACTGTCACTTACAAAACACAACACACATAACTGCAGCGGTCGCAGAGACAGGCCTGATCCCTGCGACTCCAGTGCTGTAGGAGGTGATTTCACCACCACAGTTAAAAAAAAAAAAGCATATATGCCGAAGCATTGGGGCAGCAGGGGCGGAGGAGCAATTTTGCTCCTAATGCCGCGTACATACAGTCGAAATTCCGACGGAGGCTTGCCCGTGGAAAAGTTCGACCATGTGTGTGCGGCATAACTTTTTTGCGGGAGGATGCCCCCATGCTTCGGCATATATAAATGGTGCATGTATGCCCATCATTAAAAGTGGGTGGATGAAGGGCGGTATTCTAATGGTGGGCATGCCCACCGATCAATCTCTTTTTTCGTTCAGCCAACTGGTTGCATGAAAAAAAAAAGATTACAATACATGTCCAACAAGGACCAGCAACGTACTGGTATGTTGCTGGACTTTGAATGTTTATACCAGAATGATGCCTGCGGGTTTAGGTATCATCTTGGTATCATTCTTTTCAGCCAGCGGCCGGCTTTCATGTAAAAGCAATCCTAGTGGCTAATTAGCCTCTGGACTGCTTTTACAAGCAGTGGGAGGGAATGTCCCCCCGGATATAAAAAGCACCATTGGGAAATTGGGAAAGCATTTTATCACACCGATCTTGGTGTGGTCAGATGCTTTGAGGGCAGAGGAAAGATCTAGGGTCTAGAAGACCCCAGTTTTTTCAAAAAAGAGTACCTGTCACTACCTATTGCTATCATAGGGGATATTTACATTCCCTGAGATAACAATAAAAATGATTAAAAAAAAATATGGAAGGAACAATTTAAAAATAAAATAAAAAAGCAAAATTAATAATAATAAAAAAAAAAGCACCCCTGTCCTGCTCTTGCCCAATGGCGAACGCAAGCGTCGGTCTGGCGTCATATGTAAACAGCAATTGCACCATGCATGTGAGGTATCACCGCGAAGGTCAGATCGAGGGCAGTAATTTTAGCAGTAGACCTCTTCTGTAAATCTAACGGGGTAACCTGTAAAGGCTTTTAAAGGCTTTTAAAAATGTATGTAGTTTGTCGCCAATGCGCGTTTGTGCGAAATTTTAAAGCATGTCGTGTTTGGTATCTATGTACTCGGCCTAAGATCATCTTTTTTATTTCATCAAACATTTGGCCAATATAGTGTGTTTTAGTGCATTAAAATTAAAAAAAGGGTATTTTTCCCCAAAAAAATGCGTTTGAAAAATCGCTGCGCAAATACTGTGTAGAAAAAAAAATGCAACACCCACCATTTTAATCTGTAGGGCCTTTGCTTTAAAAATACATATAATGTTTGGGGGTTCAACATAATTTTCTTGCAAAAAAAAAAATGTTTTCATGTAAACAAAAAGTGTCAAAAAGGGCTTTGTCTTCAAGTGGTTAGAAGAGTGGATGTAAGCTTCCTAATGTTGTGTATAAAATGCCAGAACAGTTCAAAACCCCCCCAAATGACCCCATTTTGGAAAGTAGACACCCCAAGCTATATACTGAGAGGCATGTCGAGTCCATGGAATATTTTATATGTTGACACAAGTTGCGGAAAAAATACAATTTTTATTTTTTTTTGCACAAAGTTGTCACTAAATGATATATTGCTCAAACATGCCATGGGCATATGTGGAATTACCCCCCCAAAAATACATTCTGCTGCTTCTCCTGAGTACGGGGATACCACGTGTGAGACTTTTTGGGAGCCTAGCCGCGTACGGGACCCCAAAACCAAGTACCGCCTTCAGGCTTTCTAAGGGTGTACATTTTTGATTTCACTTCTCACTGCCTATCACAGTTTCGAAGGCCATGGAATGCCCAGATGGCACAAACCCCCCCCCCCAAATGACCCCATTTTGGAAAGTAGACACCCCAAGCTATTTGCTGAGAGGTATTGTGAGTATTTTGCAGATCTCGCTTTTTGTCACAAAGTTTTGAAAATTGAAAAAAAAAAAAAAGTGTCTTTCTTCATTTTCAAAAACAAATGAGAGCTGTAAAATACTCACCATGCCTCTCAGCAAATAGCTTGGGGTGTCTACTTTCCAAAATGGGGTCATTTGGGGGTTTTTTGTGCTATTTTGGCATTTTATGGCCTTCGAAACTGTGATAGGTAGTGAGGAGTGAAATCAAAAATTTGTGCCTAGAAATCCTGAAGGCGGTGCTTGGTTTTCGGGGTCCCGTACGCGGCTAGGCTCCTAAAAAGTCCCACACATGTGGTATCCCCGTACTCAGGAGAAGCAGCAAAATGTATTTTGGGGTTTAATTCCACATATAACCATGTCATGTGTGAGCAATATATCATTTAGTGACAACTTTTTGTAATTTTTTTTTTCTTTTTTAGTCATTATTCAATCACTTGAGACAAAAAAAAAATATTCAATGGACTCAACATGCCTCTCAGCAATTTCCTTGGGATGTCTACTTTCCAAAATGGGGTCATTTGGGGGGGTTTTGTACTGCCCTGCCATTTTAGCACCTCAAGAAATGAGATAGGCAGTCATAAACTAAAAGCTGTGTAAATTCCAGAAAATGTACCCTAGTTTGTAGACGCTATAACTTTTGCGCAAACCAATAAATATACGCTTATTGACATTTTTTTACTAAAGACATGTGGCTGAATACATTTTGGCCTAAATGTATGACTAAAATTGAGTTTATTCAATTTTTCTTATAACAAAAAATTGAAAATATCATTTTTTTTCAAAATTTTCGGTCTATTTTCATTTATATCGCAAAAAATAAAAATCGCAGAGGCAATCAAATACCATTAAAAGAAAGCTCTATTTGTGGGAAGAAAAGGCCGCAAATTTCGTTTGGGTACAACATTGCATGTCCGCACAATTTACAGTTAAAGCAGCGCAGTGCAAAATTCTGAAATCACCTCTGGTCCTTTAGCTACAAAATGGTCCGGGGCTTAAGTGGTTAAATAAATAAAAATAAAAATATGGGATACATTGTAAATTAAACATATTACTCTATGAACACAATGGTTTATATAGTATGATAGTAATATCTGCAATTAAAAATGCAATTAAAGGTAAAGAATGAATTCAAACTATTTTTTAAACTAAAAATATAGTACATTATGAAAACATTATAGAGCTAAAAATTACAATAAATACAAATAAATAAACATCATAATTAGTCTATTAAAGAATTTTTAAATGTATTAAATACATTTTTAAGTTTCAGAATCACTCAGTTTTGTGAGGCAAGAGGACACATTCCACAATCTAAAAACTAGTTTATAAAATATATAGAAAACATTTTCAGCTACCTTGGAAAGGCAATTTCTGAACTTCTGGTTGGTTGCTGTACCCCTTAAGGAGAAAAGGTCCCCCCCCTACATGTATGCAACAATGTGCCTTCCATGTACACTTGCACTTGCACCTAAAACCTAATCTAAATGGCTTAAACCGATTAGATGTTTTTTTTTGTTTTCTATACTGGCTATTTTAAAAGTATTTTGTGGATTGCTGTACAATACTATACTTTGAACTGATACAATAATGTGATCCTAAAGAAATGTGATATTATATTATTTAGAGAGACTACTTTTTATGTTTAAAATAAAAAAAACTGAAACAAATCTAAGAAGGACATCTCATTCACATTGGCTATTAACATACCACAAACATTAGGGAATTCTATGTATCTTCAATGACAAAATTAAATCAGTCATTTTATTTGCCCTTTAAAGGCAATTAAAATAATAAATTAAACTGCACTGTTAACGTATACTCCCAATATTTTCCTAGAATTAGTGACATTGCACTAATAATGCACTTACCAAATACAGCAGTACAGCAGTATATATATATATATATATATATATATATATATATATATATATATATGTGTATATTTTACATTCAAATATCATATTGTGCTAAATAATTGCATATGGGACACAAAACTTCAGAGGTTACTATAGGACATAGGACACACAACTCAAGGGAACATTCATTTTATACTGTAAGTGATATCAGCATGTGCTGTCAAAAAATATATATGTACTCTTATTGTGTTCTTGTCACTTCACCATTATGACACAGCTTAATAGAATCTATTGTCTACAAAGGCTTGAGTAAGTGCCCACAGAAAGTACAGATTAATGAAGGAGAACAGAGTTAATGGGTACGCCCACTAATGGAACTGAAGGATGAACTTTATGCATGACATAGCTTTATTCATTCATAAATCTTCAAATTCCTGTGTAGGGTAGGAGATGGTAAAAAATGCTCAAAATTTATACTGAATACATCACACATCTTTCAGGAAGAAACATATTAAATCACCTTTAAATCCCATAGTATTAAAGAGAAACTCCAAAATTGCAATATTTTTGATTCAATGAGTTACTTACCTCTGTGCCTCTGATCCAGAGATATTCTGCTGCAAAATGCAGGTCCTGGTATACTTCTGCCCTCTGCATGTGAAACCTGTTTTAAAATTTTGCAGTAAATGAAAGCATGCCAGAAATCAAACTTGGCAGCTGAAGATTTGTACATAAGGGACACAGAAGTAAGAAGGAGATAAATCAAGATGTCTACCTTTTTTAGATAAGTACTTCTTAAAAATGCAATGTGAGGTTATATATTTAAGAAGACTGTAATCAACCTTATTTTTGTTTCTTTTTATTATCACAAATTTAAGGTTGAGTAACACTTTCAGCTATAAAATTGAAAAATCACTTTGTGGTTTCTGTAGAATTTTGTCCATAAAATAAATTGTTAATTAAACAAATGATGCAAAAAAAAAATCCCATAAATGCAAGGAAAACCTGAGATATTTGACACTGAATTTGTATTTACAGTACAACATATCATTAGTATTAACAGCCTCATCTGACTTTAAAGTAGATGTCTGCTATGTTCTTTGGTGAGGAAATTAATTACTATAAGTTGAATTTTAAAATATATATACAGTATGACCACTACACTAATACTGTATATGACAATATATTATTATAAATAAAATTAGCTCAAAACACAGTGATTAATCAGAAAAAGAACTGCTAAACACCAATATGTGTAATCACTTCACATAAATCATAAAATGAACCAGAGAGTACGGGGTAGCGCTCTCTTTAAGCAATATATAATAAACATATAACTAAACCAGACATAAATAATACTGTGCCATGCATTTTGAAACCATAAACAATAAGTGATAAGCCATATCACTTGTTGTATATGGCTTCAAAATGCATAACACAGTATTATTTATGTTTATATTAGTCATATGTTTGTTATATATTGCTTAAAGAAAGCACTGCAGAATACTCTATAGTTCATTATAAGTTGAATCTAACTTAGTATTTCTTCACTTTAAACCAATCTTTTCCAAAATAATTTTAAAAAGCTAATGACATGACTGACATTGGATTTAAATTATGGATTATGTTTTTTTCTGTGTGTTTATTTACTTTGTTAATATTTTAACAAAGTATGCACCCCTTATTCATTCACATAGACGGGTGCTAGATGGCTTGGGCCTACTTATTTTAAAGAAGATTCAAAAAGTCCCTCTGTACACTCCCACCAGGCCAGGGATCATGCTCTCATCCCCATCAACATGGGAACAAGGTGCACTGGATAAAAAGGTCTGGAGGTTCCCCCCAAAATCCACATCAGACCATAATCTAGGCATGTAGCCTGGGTTTCCAGGGAAGGAAGGGATAGTAAGCTTGTGGCTCCCTCCTGAAACATGCAATGTCACATCCTTGTAAAATAAAAAATGGTGTAGGGTCCCCGTTAAAGTCCATACCAGACCCTTATACTAAATATGGGTCTGGTATGAATTTCTAAGGGGACCCATGGAAAAAACAAAAATGGTGTGAGATCCCCCTAAAAATCCATTGCAGACCCTTATGGAGTCTGGTATGGATTTTAAAGGGAAACCCAATACAAAAAGTGTGAAGTCTGCCTAAATATCCGTACCAGACCTTTGCCCAGGCATGCAGCCTGACTGTCCAGGAAGGAGAAAGGCAGAGCGTATGCAAACCCCCTGGCAATGTTTCTTCATAATAGGACAGTGTTTTGCAAGAAGGGGGTTCCCTGGAGAGTTATCTTCTCCCCACGTTGATGGGAGCAAGGGCCCTATTCTCGCATCTCTAGCCAGATGGATGTGGGGGTCTGTGGGAGACTTATCAGAACCTGGAATCCCGCTTTAACCCCTTCCTACCTAGTGTAATATGTTGGCCTGTGCGGAGTCCTATTATCCTGGGAGGACCTCATATGACATCCTCGCAGGATTGTGCCTTGCGTGTGCCCCACAGGCCATGCTCTGGCATGGTCTGTCACAGGCCGTGTCCACTGGACACAGCCGATGACAAATGAATGTACCATGTGATCACTGTGGCCAATCACAGCAGATCACATGACACAAAGAATGATTTTGTTTCATGCCATTCATGTGTACTATTGTGATGAGCTCTGTGATTGGCCACAGTGATCACATGGTACAGACAGGGCCAATCACAGCCCATCTGTACCATGTGATTAGCTGTGGCCAATCACAGCTAATCACAATAGTAAACACTGAATAAATAGTTTTTATTCAGAAACAATGGTTGCTTATAAATGTAACATTCTCAGTTAAAAGCAATCATAGTGTGGGGAAAAAAGCCTGATCACTTTCCCAGAATAATACAGTATTACTATGGTAATACTGTATTGCTGTATTTCTCTGGTCACTATTTGTAAAAAAAAAATTAAAAAGAAAAGAAAAACATGTAATGAAAAAGAGAAACAATATTTAAAACAATTGAAGAAAAAATATTAATATATATATATATATATATATATTTTAATAAACTGTCACCAGTCAGTGTCCCTGATCACTGCCACACCAGGTATATGATGACACTGTACTGCACTGGTGACAGTATGAACATTGTTTTTTAAATTATGAAAAAAAAATCTTGTTTTAAATTTCTTAATTTTCCAGAGAATTGTAATAACAACTCACCATGCCTCTTAATAAATCCCTTGGACTATCTACTTTCCAAAATGGGGTAATTTGGGGGATTTTTGTACTTTCCTGGCATTTTAGGGCTTCAAGAAATGGGACAGGCCCTCAGTACATCAAGATAGATCGATTTTCAGATTTTTTATACCATAGTTTGTGGACTCTATAACTTTCTTACAGACTAAATAATATACACTGATGTGGGTCATTTTCACCATAGAAATTTAGCAGTATACATTTTGGTCTAAATTTATGAAGAAAGATTATTTATTTGCAAAATGTTATAACAAAAACAAAGAAAAACAAATTAGAAAAAAAAGTTGTTCTTTTTTCATTTATTTAACAAAAACATTAAAACCCCATTAGTGATTAAATACCGCCAAAAGAAAGCTCTATTTGTGTGAAATAAATGATAAAAATGTTATATGGGTTCAGTGTTGCATGACTGCACCATTGTTATTCAAGGTGTGACAGCACTGAAAGTTGAAAATTGGCCTGGGAAGGAAGAGCTTAAAAGTGTCCAGTAGTGAAGCAGTTAAACAAGAAGGCCTCCAGATATTGGACCCCAATAATTAAGGGGTACATAGTTACCCTTGTTACTTTGTTTTTTATTACATTATTTCCCATTATGTAAATCCAACATCATTCATGTCATCCAGCGATGAAGATCTATCATGGTGAGCAGCGCCCCTGTAACCTGACAACACAAACATAATCAACTGGGCCATTCCTTTCACACTCCCTTTACAAAAGATAGCTCACTAGCCAGCTGCTGAATAGGGATGAGCTTCGAGTTCGAGCCGAACTCATGTTCGACTCGAACATTGCCTGTTCGCCCGTTCGCCGAACAGCGAACAAATTGGGGTGTTCGCGGCAAATTCGAAAAATCTATGGGAGAAATCTAAAGTGCTAATTATAAAGGCTTATATGCAAGTTATTGTCCTAAAAAGTGTTTGGGGACCGGGGTCCTGTCCCAGGGGACATGTATCAATGCAAAAAGAAGTTTTAAAAACGGCCGTTTTTTCGGGAGCAGTGATTTTAATAATGCTTAAAATGAAAAAATAAAAGTGAAATATTCCTTTAAATTTCGTACCTGGGGGGTGTGTATGATATGCATGTAAAGTGGCGCATGTTTCCCGTGCTTAGAACTGTCCCTGCAAAAAGTGTCATTTTTGAAAGAAAAAAATGCATTTAAAACTGACTCGCGGCTATTAATGAATTGTCGGCTCCCGGCAATACATACAAAAGTCATTGATAAAAAAAAAAAAAAAAGCGTGGGGGTTCCCCAGAATTCAATTACCAGGCCCTTCAGGTCTGGAATGGATATTAAGGGGAACCCCGCCGCAAATAAAAAAAAAATTGACGTGGGGTTCCCCCAAATATCCATTCCAGGCCCTTCAGATCTGGCATGGATTTTAAGGGGAACTCCACCCCAAATTAAAAAAAAATGGCGTGGAGTCCCCCTAAAAATCCATACCAGACCCCTTATCCGAGCATGCAACCTGGCCGGCCGCAGGGGAAAAGGGGGGGACGAGAGAGCGGCCCCCCCTCCCTCCTGAACCGTACCAAGCCACATGCCCTCAACATGGGGAGGATGTCCCCATGTTGATGGGGACAAGGGCCTCATCCCCACAACCCTTGCCCGGTGGTTGTGGGGGTCTGCGGGCGGGGGGCTTATCGGAATCTGGAAGACCCCTTTAACAAAGAGGACCCCCAGATCCCGGCCCCCCCCTATGTGAATTGGTAAGGGGTACATTGTACCCCTACCATTTCACGAAGAAAGCGTAAAAAAATGTTTAAAAAAACACACAAACACCTTGAAAAAGTCCTTTATTTAAAAAAAAAACAAAAAACATTCCAGCGGTGAAATCCAGTGTCCCGCGGCGATCCCGATGTCCAGCGCTGTCCGTCATTGGTTGTGCCTGAGCGGACCTGATGGGGAACTCCCTCTCAGTATTTTAAATGTATAGACCCGCCCCTTCTAAAGTCCCCCATCAGGTCCGCTCAGCGGACCAGATGCGGAACATGAGAAGGGGCGGGTCTATACATGTATTACCAAAGTGAGAGCAGTTCCCCATCAGGTCCGCCTCCTCGGTATGTCAGACCCGCCTACGTCATTGGCTTGAGCGGGGAACTTCCTTCACTATGTAAATTTAAATTTACATAGTGAAGGAAGTTCCCCGCTCAAGCCAATGACGTAGGCGGGTCTGACATACCGAGGGGGCGGACCTGATGGGGAACTGCTCTCACTTTGGTAATACATGTATAGACCCGCCCCTTCTCATGTTCCGCATCTCGTCCGCTGAGCGGACCTGATGGGGAACTTTAGAAGGGGCGGGTCTATACATTTAAAATACTGAGAGGGAGTTCCCCATCAGGTCCGCTCAGGCACAACCAATGAAGGACAGCGCTGGACATCGGGATCGCCGCGGGACACTGGATTTCACCGCTGGAATGTTTATTTATTTATTTTTTTTAAATAAAGGACTTTTTCAAGGTGTTTGTGTGTTTTTTTAAACATTTTTTTTACGCTTTCTTCGTGAAATGGTAGGGGTACAATGTACCCGTTACCAATTCACATAGGGGGGGGGCGGGATCTGGGGGTCCCCTTTGTTAAAGGGGTCTTCCAGATTCCGATAAGCCCCCCGCCCGCAGACCCCCACAACCACCGGGCAAGGGTTGTGGGGATGAGGCCCTTGTCCCCATCAACATGGGGACATCCTCCCCATGTTGAGGGCATGTGGCTTGGTACGGTTCAGGAGGGAGGGGGGGCCGCTCTCTCGTCCCCCCCTTTTCCCCTGCGGCCGGCCAGGTTGCGTGCTCGGATAAGGGGTCTGGTATGGATTTTTAGGGGGACTCCACGCCATTTTTTTTTAAACTTGGGGTGGAGTTCCCCTTAAAATCCATGCCAGATCTGAAGGGCCTGGTAATTGAATTCTGGGGAACCCCCACGCTTTTTTTTTTTTTTTTTTCTCAATGACTTTTGTATGTATTGCCGGGAGCCGACAATTCATTAATAGCCGCGAGTCAGTTTTAAATGCATTTTTTTCTTTCAAAAATGACATTTTTTGCAGGGACAGTTCTAAGCACGGGAAACATGCGCCACTTCACATGCATATCATACACACCCCCCAGGTACGAAATTTAAAGGAATATTTCACTTTTATTTTTTCATTTTAAGCATTATTAAAATCACTGCTCCCGAAAAAACGGCAGTTTTTAAAACTTCTTTTTGCATTGATACATGTCCCCTGGGGCAGGACCCAGGTCCCCAAACACTTTTTAGGACAATAACTTGCATATTAGCCTTTATAATTAACACTTTAGATTTCGAACGTTCGAGTCCATTGTATTTAATAGGGTTCTAAAGTTTACACGAACATTTTGTCTGTTCGCAGGTTCTGGTGCGAACCGAACAGGGGGGTGTTCGGCTCATCCCTGCTGCTGAATGTCAATAAACTGAATCCCAGGTCACATCATTGAGCAAATATGTTCATGACTTTGGATGTCCACTGGCTTGTTTAAAATATGAAACAAGATAATAGTAATGCTGCCACTAAATGAATGACTTCCGCCTGCAGAAGTTCAGACACATGTGCAGGTGAGCTGGCCAAGTGTGGCCATTTAGTTCTCCCTTTCAGCATACTGTGAACGGCTTGGGTTTGGGTCAAACTCATCGTTAACCTAATGGCAAAAAACATCCCTACTAACCTCAATGAAGTGCAGAGTTTAGACTCTGAGAAGCATACTACCAAAAGAGTGCTGTAAAAACATGTTCAGTACAATTTCCCATTTCACCCCTGGTGTCAGTTGATGATTGCATTGACGTGCTCTTCTGTCCAGTGACCTTCAAATTAAGATATGGTTTAGGTACTGTATTTTTCATTAAGCCTCCAGAAGGCTAGCAAAGTAAATTTCCATCATAAAATAAATAAACATTTAAGATGGTTGCAGGTGGAAGCAGTTTGGAAAGCTTATTTTTATTGCTCATTTGGTAATGCAAAATTCATCATCGTTTCAGGCATTCATGCCCTTTGTCAAGCTGAAGATTACAAATGAAAAAAAAGGATAAAAAGTCAGAGACTAGAAGAGGCATGAAACAACTGAACATCATCAGTATTAAACTGTACAAATAAACAAGAGGTGTGATTACACCGGATCATTTGAGTGTTTCCATAGTCCAATAAAATGAAAGGACAAAACACACAAATACATAAAAGATAAAAGTGAGGATTCAAACCCTGTGGTGACAATATGTTTATTTCATAAATCCAATATACTTGTTTACACATTTTTATGTTAAAAACAATAATACATGTTGCTTTAAATGCTCCTGGATTTTGCTATAGTGAATGAGAAAAAAAAATCTCAATCCTGCAGTGTTAGGAGGCCAGAGAGAGATGAAGATTCAGATAAATTCAGATAGAGATTCAGCCTGTTCTAGGAAGACTGGCTGCCTGACAAAAAACAGAGTTGCTACATCCCAGTTGACATCAATGGGGCTGCCTGCACAGGCATGCATGTGCATCCTCATACTGGTAAACACAGCCTCACAGGGACGTACGTTGTAGTATGTCATGTGTGAATGAGGCCTTACTGTGCTTTTTTATTTTATTTTTATATTTTTTACAATGATTTTTTTTTTATATTTTGTGCACTTTTTCTTTTGCAGGGTGGGGGTGGCTTTGATGAGATATCAGAGGTCTAAACAGACCCCAATGTCTCTTTTTGAGATAGAGAAATGGTTTAAAGACATACAGTGCTCATTCCCCTTATCTGCAGCCTCAACTGTACTGTAGTTGACTGAATAGGAGTCTCTGCATAAATGGTTCCTATTCAGTCACAAACTAAAGAATAGTAAACACAGTTTCCTATGATTCGATGATGAATGAACACAGTGAGCAATCAATACCGATCATTCACTGTGTTCATTCAGGTTTTTATCCTGGCATCAATCTACCTAGTGTACCCAAGCAGCAGCTGCAGTGGTGGGAGGGGGAGGAGAAGGTGGTGGGTTAAGAAGCATTGCAGGGAAGGGGGGCTGGGGATCAGTGATGGGAGCCCACTGCAGGGGGTATTGTAGAGTCAGTGGAATATATTTATAAATTTTTATCCCCTGTAGCACCTGATGCTGGTGGGAGGGGAGAGGAGGAGAATCTAGAAATTGCATGGGAGCCACAGGGGATTGATGGTGATGCAGGGGGGGGCTGGGAGGGGGAGAATTTGTTCTGCAGGGAATCGGTGGGGTGGGGAATGGGGAAATAAGAGTGGAGGTGGGGCATTTTAGCTAACTGCATTGCTGGGGAAGCAGGGAGAGAAAGGTTGGTGAAGCAGCAGAGGTTGGGGAGCGTAAATTATAGTTGAATAGTTCTGATCAGCAGATTGTCAGCTGCTAATCACAGCTATTGTTTTTTTCAGAAGCCTGATTTTGAGTTTTGCTATAAGCGCATAGTTACTTAACCACTTGCCGACCGCTCACGGTATATATACGTCGGCAGAATGGCTCGTACAGGCACAATCACGTACCTGTACGTGGCCCTTTAACTGCCGACGTCAGGGTCGC